>CAWUFW010000060.1:3260000-4607500 GCA_963921515.1 Calotriton arnoldi
ACAGACAGACGGAGGGAGACAGACAGACAGAGGGAGACAGACAGACAGAGGGAGACAGACAGACAGAGGGAGACAGACAGACAGAGGGAGACAGACAGACGGAGGGAGACAGACAGACAGACGGAGGGAGACAGACAGACGGAGGGAGACAGACAGACGGAGGGAGACAGACAGACAGACAGACGGAGGGAGACAGACAGACGGAGGGAGACAGACGGAGGGAGACAGACAGACGGAGGGAGACAGACAGACGGAGGGAGACAGACAGACAGAGGGAGACAGACAGACAGAGGGAGACAGACAGACGGAGGGAGACAGACAGACGGAGGGAGACAGACAGACAGACGGAGGGAGACAGACAGACGGAGGGAGACAGACAGACGGAGGGAGACAGACAGACGGAGGGAGACAGACAGACAGACAGACGGAGGGAGACAGACAGACGGAGGGAGACAGACGGAGGGAGACAGACAGACGGAGGGAGACAGACGGAGGGAGACAGACGGAGGGACACAGACGGAGGGAGACAGACGGAGGGACGGAGGGAGACAGACGGAGGGAGACAGACGGAGGGAGACAGACGGAGGGAGACAGACAAGAGGGAGACAGACAAGAGGGAGACAGACAAGAGGGAGACAGACAAGAGGGAGACAGACAAGAGGGAGACAGACAAGAGGGAGACAGACAAGAGGGAGACAGACAAGAGGGAGACAGACAAGAGGGAGACAGACAAGAGGGAGACAGAGGGAGGGAGACAGAGGGAGACAGAGAGTGGGAGATTGACAGAGTGAGGGAGACAGAGTGAGGGAGACGGAGGGCGACAGACGGAGGGCGACAGCCGGAGGGAGGGAGACAGACGGACGGACGGAGGGAGGGAGACAGACGGACGGAGGGAGACAGACAGACGGAGGGAGACAGACAGACGGAGGGAGACAGACGGAGGGAGACAGACAGACGGAGGGAGACAGACAGACGGAGGGAGACAGACAAGAGGGAGACATACAAGAGGGAGGGAGACAGAGAGAGAGGGAGGGAGACAGAGAGAGAGACAGAGAGAGGGAAGGAGACAGAGACAGAGAGATAGAGACAGAGAGGCAGAGACAGGGACAGGGGCAGACAGATAGAGGCAGAGACAGACAGAGAGACGGAGAGGGAGACAGGGAGGGAGACAGGGACATACAGGGACAGACAGAGGCAGAGACAGACAGATAGAGGCAGAGACTGAGACAGACAGAGAGGGAGACGGAGAGGGAGACGGAGGGAGACAGAGGGAGACAGAGGGAGAGAGAGGGAGGGAGACAGAGGGAGAGAGAGGGAGGGAGACAGAGGGAGAGAGAGGGAGGGAGGGAGACAGAGGGAGAGGGAGGGAGGGAGACAGAGGGAGAGAGAGGGAGGGAGAGAGAGGGAGACAGAGGGAGGGAGACTGACAGAGGGAGGGAGACTGACAGAGGGAGGGAGACAGAGGGAGGGAGACAGACAGACAGAGGGAGGGAGACAGAGGGAGGGAGACAGAGGGAGAGAGAGGGAGTGAGAGGGAGACAGAGGGAGGGAGACAGAGAGGGAGACAGAGAGACAGACAGAGTGAGTGAGTGAGACAGAGGGAGACAGGGAGAGAGGGAGAGAGAGAGAGAGAGAGAGAGAGAGAGAGAGAGAGAGAGAGAGGGGGAGAGAGAGAGGGAGGGAGACAGACGGAGGGAGAGAGAGATAGAGAGAGGGAGGGAGATAGAGAGAGGGAGGGAGACAGAGAGAGAGAGAAAGATGTGTGTATGCCGGGCCTGGTGGCTCAGTGGACGAAGGCATCCACTGCACGGGCCTGTGTTCAACCTCATGGTCTCAAATTTGCTTGAAAATGCATTATTTGCCCACTTTTATTTCAAAATTTTCTTCCGGGGGGAGAAGCCACCCGAACCCCCCTTAAGTGGTTCGGGCTCGCTTGCTACGCACGCTCGCTACACTGCCTTACTGTGTCCCAAAATGATGCATCTCCAAAAAGTGTGTCACCAACATGAAAAGTTTGGAAAGCTGTGCCTTACGTGCATGAACTCTGCACAAGTACTTAGTACATTTAGACATGGATCCTGGAGCAAGATTTGCAAAAGACCGGGGAAACTTTGAAGGAGATAATAAAGATAGCGAAAAGACTAGGGATCTGGGCAGTGTTAAAGGATTGGCGAAGGAGAAAGACATTTTCCTGTGAAATCTGATGGTCTAAATGGCAGAGAATAATTTGATGCCCCCCAGCACGTGCTTCCAGAGGTGATCTGTAAGTGGCTTTGGTGTGTGATTTCTAGAAGGTTTTCAAACCTCATCGAGCAACTCTTGCAAGGAAAAGAAGATGCAGGCACAGCAGAGGGATTGTATATGATGACATCATACCTGAGAAAGAGTGAGAGCTGCAATAATGTACTGAAAAGGATACAGAGAGGGAAGAAGTGAAATGGTGTGTGAGGTCACACTTTCTCTACTCCAGGCATTTTGATTAACAGGCATCCATGGGTAACGCTTTGTCCAGCTGGACCTCATTTGTGTACACTAGCTGTTCACAGGCGATGAGGTGGCACTTGTTCCCTGGCCCATTCCTACCATGTCTTTTCCTTGCACCTTCACCCAAAAAGCCATCCCCTACATTTCCAAGTATTGTGCCAAGAAAGTATGGTATAGCAATGCCTTTTTCTAGTGTCCAAAAACCAAAATGCAAATTTGCACACATCAGCAGGTCCAAAGTTCAAAACAGAAAATTACATTTAACATCCCTTGGAACTCCTTATTTAAGATCTCCTAGTTGCACATCTGGAACATGTTGAGAGTATTCAACACACTCCGACTCCTACAGATTTGCAAAACATGTAAGAGGTAGGACACAAACTGATCTGCATCAACCTTCTTTTCTCCCCTAGATGGTGTATTTGGCGCCCAACATCTTAGACTCACAATTTTAGTTAACCTTCCTGCTTCAATGTCATCCATGATAAAAAAAGAGTTTTTGGGGGGATGGAGCTTGGCCAGCAGCATCATGCACGAGATGAGGGGATAATTTTTTCGAATGGCAGCTATCAGTGGATGTACACAGCCCTACGGCACCACCTTGTGACCGGTCCCGGCTTGAGAGGACAACCAGAGGCTCCTCCTCCCTTCTGTGCATCCTGGGTTACAACCTACAGCAGAGGGGACATCTCAGGACTGCTGAGGTGCTGGTTCTGCCGGAGAGCACGCAGTACTACGATCTCGTAAACCGCCTTGCATTCCCACACTCCTGCCAGGTATCATTTCAGCCTGTACAGGTTCCAGAGTGCTGGCAAAGCTCATGGCGAAGAATGGGACATGCATCCCTGAAAACACTTCACATCGGGAGGTCCCGCTGATTGCCACTTAACAGAATTCCGCCATCTTTGCTTGGGCTGGACGCTGACTGATGACATCTTCAGCCTCTCTGGATATTACTATTTTGCCTGGTTTTGTTCCATTGCATAACATGCTTATTTTGTAAAGTGCACGTTCACCCAAGAGTATCTCGACGCTGAATAACAGATGTTTATTGTTACGCAACTCAATGGTACTCATTTTATCGACCTCAGAAGGATGAAAGGCTGAGTGAACCTGCCAGGATTTGAACCTGTGACCATGAGACCGACCACAGGCCCTTACAGTGGATGCATTAGTCCACTAAGCCACCAGACCCGGCTGTGCATGACTTTGGCTCCCTCTAGATGTAGTTAAGAAGATTGCTCCCTGCTCCCACATGGCCATCATTGGAAGACACCACAACTAATAGTGCACCTGTTAGATTTGTGTATAACTCACCACTGATTCTCTTGCTTTTTGGCTCCATTGTAAAGTTAGTGTTATCCCGTGACACCAGTTATTTCGTCTCAGAAGTCTGATTTATTGATGGAGACTGTACGCTCTTATTGACACCAGTGACACTGTGCAAATGTCTAAATCCTCCCACCAACTATCATTTTCTGAATCGGTCACTAAGATTTCTAAGACACAGTTGCCAACAAAGACAGATATGGGCACTGTTACTTTAAATGGAAACATAGAAGTGCAGGTACTCGCTATTGTGAGTACTTGTTCGCTTCTGAAAAGTGCTGGTACTCGCCCATTAAATGTATTGCAGCAGTGCTAAGAAGTGCAGGTATTCTCCCTGTCAAATTAAAGAAGTGCAGGTACTCACTACTCAGTACCGAAAGCATTGTTTAGAAATAATTAAGGGTGCTGACAGTAGACGTTTCTGGCAAGCAGTATGTAAAACTAATTTAGATTGGATCATTTGAAGAGTCAATTTGAAAAGATTATATAGGTAATTATAAATGGATCCGGTTCAAGGAAATGGCAACAAATATGGATCTGATCTGCTCTTATTAGAAGCGAATAATCCCTCAGCAATCCAGTAAATTAATAAAAAGATGAATTTGCCTCGGGCAGCCAGCCCCAATACCCAACCTGGAATTATGTTTGGGCTTAACAACAGCTGGTGGGCTACTCAGCTGTGTCCTTTTTAGGTCTGACCTTTAAGGCAGCTTTAACAGTCATGCCAGACTATTGCTTTCCAAAACAAATCATACATAGTATATATAAATACATACGTACAGGGGCTTTTGCTCAGTAGGTTTCATTTATTGGTCTACTGAACTGTCATTAACATTTTGCTACAGCCCATCACAGCATACTGCTTAGGACAATGGGTCAGCGCACTTTACACATTGGCTCCCTTCACTTTCAATATCTGCACAAACCTTGCGCGCATTGATCACAACTGCTGAAAAATAGTTCCTTTCTCTTCAGAGACAAAGCTTTTCGAAATTGTGCTTTTTAAACCTATTTTTGTTTATTGTCTTTTTAAAAAAACTGCTATTTTGCTTGCACTTCTGGTGCCCAGTTACATGACAAATTATTTATTGTCTCCTCTTTAAAGATGGTTTCATACAGGTTTAAGTGACATTGTGACACTGAAGTAACCTGAAATGTAAGTGCTTGATTGGGTGATTATTTTTTGTTGTTGTCTCCTTCATAAAAAAAGTAATGGGAAAATGTATACCACAACTGAATGGCCCGCTCCTTAAAGAAACGTCACTAGTAAAACAGCCACAACAGTGAATGTTATTTTTAATTGAACATTTTTATTACAAACAACTGGTGGCCATACTTAAACGGCAGTCTGTTTTCTTTTTGTGACCTACGCTTCCACAACAAAATGTAAAAACTAAAACAAAATATATAACAACCATTGCGCTAGCATATCAAGGCCAGACTTACTGGCTTTGCCCATGTTTGTTTTCAAATGTTTCTTGCAGCAGGTTGCAATTCACTCTTCTTAGCTTGGTGCGACTGTAAAATCCTTTTTTTAAATAAAAATAAAAAAAATTTAAAAAAAAGGGGATAAGAAGGATCCAGCATGTCATTATTTTTTCTGATGGATGTAACCTTAAAAATGGAGAACAAGTGAGATTTAAGGTCAGCTGCTCTCCATGGATCAATGTTATATTTTATGGGAGCTAGCCGAGAGACCCTTATGTAAACCAGACTCTGTTAGCTGTATTTTGGACTTTAAAATCACGTCTGACTCCATAGATCGTAGTCCTATTTGGGAGGAATTAAGAGCCTGAAATACCATCTGGACTACTCTTTAATAATTCAAATGCTACACAGTGAAACTTTAATAAGGTTGGAATTATCAATAAGTGGTCCTTTAACTAATACATTAATTACTAAGAATGATCCATAAGCAAGGCTGTGCTTTTGCTCATTTATTACTTAAGTTATTGATTTTTGATATCCTGAATGCAATTACCAACACCAACTCCTTTTCTCCGAAAATAAATGCTTTTCATTTCCACTACCTTTTATTTCCAGATGGTCGTGCTTCACTATATTCAAAATCTATAGGCCTCCAGAGGAAAATTATATAAGTATTTTAGAAAAGAAATTGGAAGCTTCGTTGGTGCCTTGGTGAGAAGGAAATCAAAATAGTTGGCACATGTATTTATTTCGGTATGTTGTTAACTAAACTACTAACTTGGGATGCCCATATAGAGATAATAAAAACAAAAGCCGTGGCCCCTCAATCAGGTCTTCTTCAATGTAATGCTTGCTATGAAGTTTTAGTAACACAACAACTGATTGGAACAATAATTGTAAAAAGTATTCCCACAGCCCTGAATGCACCAGATGTATAGACTGATAAATTAATCAAATTCATTCAGAGAGAACTGAACGGCATTTAATGAAACATGTTTTTAATCTCCTTAAATCCTCAATGTTGCAGGTCTAGAGGTTGGAGTTGGGACTTTCAGCTGGTAAGGGTTGGCAAAGTCCTGGTGTGCAAAATTATTTTCAGTTTAAGAGACTCCTTTTCAGCTAAGCAATCTGCACTTACCTTCTTCAAAGAGGCAGCCTCCTCTCTTTCATCCACAGTGGGACCCACAAGCTAGACAGTCAAACTTGACGATGAATTGTAATGCAATGAGTGTCATTTTTGCACTTCGCTCCCTTCCCGAGGTTTTGCTTTCTATGCATCACTTGCTAAAGCTTTGGCAAAGTGGCGAAGACTGCAACATCCCGACTTGTGATAAAGTACCCGCAAGAAGTTATCCTGAATACTGTAAAATACAGAAGCGGGGCCTGCTCCACCGCAGCCCCCCGGGTGCCCATAGACACCTACCTCTCATTTCATAATAGTGCTTTAGACAAGAAACATTACTAAAAAGAAAGCATTTTTGTTTGTAAAGTTTTTTAAGATTACATTAAATTGCGGTTCTTTTGTCAGCCGCCTCCACACCTATGCACATGTGACATCAGGCCTTTAGGACCGGGACGGGAGTGTATTAAAGTCATTACTTTGAGGAACGCTCTACATCCAGGCGCGCGCAGACACTGACGCAGCCATATGCTGTTTACCGTTTTATGAGTCCACCTGGGTGCGCGCGTCATAAACAGAGCCCGCACTACTTCCCTCTGAGGGACGGCTCTCATTAGGCGCGAGGAGAGCTGAGCCAAGCAGGCTGCCGGGTGAAGGCGCCTTTGGGCAGACGATGCAGTGGCAGCGGAGGGATATCTTACCAAGAAGTAATGAGCACAAAGTGCTTTGCTACTCAGAAAACACAATCCTAAAATCCGGATAGCTGACGAGACTTACAATTCCTGGAAAAAGAACATTTACAATTTTAAATGGCCAACTACAACGTTTAAGCAAAAAAAATAAAAAATAAAGTTCATGCTCAAATTGAACAAATCACAAATTAAGTAAGCTACAGGATCGCAAATGTAGTATCTGAGCAAGAGGGTGACAGTTTATTCAACCTTGATCAATATGCAGCAAATTACCCCAAGGCTTGGCGCACTAGTTCACAGGCCATGCACACACCGGTCCTTTCATGTTAATAACCTGTTTTTTTTTTTATATACCTCACACCAATGTTTTGTGGATTAGTAATAGTAGCGTTGTAATTAGCACTGTGATATAACTAGGGCCACTGAAATTATGTGGCAGGGGAGGGACAAATTATGCGGCAGGGTTGAGTAAATTATGCCGCAAGAAAAGGCAAATTATGCAGCATAATGAGGCACATTTTGTGATAGTATTATTGCATTATTTTGTCATTGTTACACTTGTAAACAATGTATGGACATTGGTTGCACCTAATTAGTACCAGTTTAACACCCAAATAGAGCAATAAGCAACAGAAAGGTGACCAGTCAATCTTTGCAAAGGACCTTCCACTGCACAGCAGCATGTGTCAGTGCGTTTTTAATAACTTTTGAACCGTTTGTGCTAGAAACAATTTTGTTTGTAAAAATCTGCAGATTCTGCAACAGATGATGGATTATGTGCCAAATGTAGCAAATCTAAAATTATGTGAAAAACAAGGCACCCACACAATCGCATTACTCGAGTGGCCCTGGACATAACCACATCATATGGAGAGGCTAAGCCGTGAACCTTAAAATCTGGAGAGCGAGATTCAAACTCTGGCAGGCTTCCAAACCACATCCCTCTCAGTACTTTAAATTATACACGAGTAATGTAATGAAATAATACCTCAGCAGTCACCTTCACCACTTTATCACCTTCCCCTACCCATCATGAACTAACAGACCTCCTTGTTAATACATATGTTTCTAATCTAGAAGAAATGCATTCTATTAAAATAAATACAAGACGCTCAATTTACTGGCCTCCGAGAAGATTAAGGGTTGAGTCAGACAAGCCAGGGGACTAACGTCTGGCCTTAAGGACACACAAATATCACCAGTAACCATTCAACATGCTAAACCCTTTTCACAGTCACCTCTTTGTTCAATGTGTCCTCTTCAGGCCTCTGACACTGTTATTCCACCATTGTCCACCCAAGTCTGCGACTTCTTCTCTACCTCATTGTCAAACCAATGACACTGTCATCCATTTAATATTCTCAACACTACCTCTTCTCCACCTCCTAGATTTTCATTCTTCAGTAGCCTGCAATGCTATCACTTCTGTAACTCATTTTCCCACCCCTGACATGTTCACTCCTCTGATGTGCACCATACCCCAACCTCTAATCTCGCTTCCTGGAACTTTTATTTCTTGTTAATTAAATTCTAGGCACCACTGCCAGGCACCCTTAGTTTCTGAAACCTGGATACAAAATGACAGGTTGCTCTGGTGCTAGGCCCACTGAGACCTCAGATTCCACTACAGAGCCCTGGCACAGTCGACAAACAGGATGCAGGAGGCCAACAGTCCAAGAAGCCTCAGGACTGCTCTCACCAAGATTCAGGACCGAGTCTTAAACATCAGGATCATAGCCCCAAAGTCTTGGACTTGTTTCAACAGAGGAAAGCCCTTGAACTCTACCATATCCAGGACAGATCCAATTAAAGGAAGGCTCAGCAAAGGAGTCAGGTGTGACTTTGGCTCATTCATTGTGATCCCCAATGATGTCAGGACGTTCGCCGTAGTCTGGAGGTGGTCTATGACAGATTGTGACGAGCCCCACTTCAGCAGCCAGTTGTCGAGGTAGGGGAAAACTGCTATCTGTGACCTCCATAGATGGGCGGCAACCACAGCCATCACTTTTTTGAACACCTGAGGGGCATTGGTGAGACCGAAGTGATTCTGGCATACTGAACATGCTCCTAGACCATCTTGAACTACAGGTAACATCTTTGGGACTGCAAGACGGGTATATGAAAATACGCATTTGGCAGGCCCAAGGCTACCCTCCAGTTGCTCGGATCCAGGGCACACAGAAGCTGGACCAGCATGAGCATTTTGAATTTGCCCTTCCATAGGTAGACATTTAGAGGACTAAGATCTAAGATAGGGTAAAGCACTCCACCCTTCTTTGGTAAAAGGAAATAGTAAGAGTTGCAACAATCTCCAATTTTGGAGTCCAGAATACTCTTGATGGCTCCTTTGGAGAGCAAACCTAGCACCTGTTTCAACAGACTGGACAGGAGTTCCTCTGAGATTCGCTCTAATGAGGGGGGAAGATTTGGCAAAGCAAAATTGAAATATAGGTTATAACTAAGGCTCCCATTTTTCAGTTTTTACAGATAAATACAGACAGAAAACAAGGTGTTTCCTGCTTGTATTATTTTTAAAAGCAGGAACATACATAAAATTGTGCTTCTTGTGAGTGACTCTCCATGCTGTCCTTCAGGAATTCCAGGCAATCAGTTGAGCTGATAGACAACAACAGGAGTTAAAAAATAGTATGAGATTTCCTTAAATACATGCATATGTCAACATATATTTGTATATAACAGTAACATTTACCTGTAGATGTAGTGTTTTGTTACATTTTGCTGCTTACTTTGCTTAAATTGACAGGCATCAGAGTATGAGTGTATGTTTATCAGTAGAATAAATATGGAAATATACCTTTTACGACTCCATTTATTCTCAAACACAAAATAAATATGGATAAATACCAATCGGAGGGATAAAAAATAAATATGGATAAATACAGACGAAAATAAAAAAAATACAGTAAAACCGGAAGCGCTAGTTATAATCATGCTAAACAACTTATAGGTCCCTTTTGTTGGAGGTGATGGAGCGCAATCCTGGGGGAAGATGCTGGATTCTACCTCCACCAAGTGGCTGTGCGCCACTAATGGCAAGCTAAAGTGGTTAGGCAGCTGTTGCCGCAGGGGAACATGACTGCGCAGACTGGTGTCCTTGATGACCTGCACGTTGTCTGTCTGATCGTTATCCACAGCCTTGAAAGGACTGGGGTCATCACCAAGATTCTTGGGCCCCCGCCATATCTGCCAAAAAAACAGCCTTTGCTAGATCTACTGCTGCACTATCAAACTTTGCTAACAAGTTAGGTAGGAAACCGCCTACAGAATTGCTGCATATATATAAAGCAAAGTGCGTCACCATGGCACTATATGGAGCCGGGGTGTGGGGCTTTGTGGACATTAATCCCTTACAAACGATTGAAAATACGTTCACAAGGTACATCCTCTCTGCTCCTCCTAGTACATCCACCTTTATTTGCCACGAGGAGTTAGCTCTCCACCACATAGCAGATCTGGTAAAATTAGAGCCTATTCTTCTGTGGCATAGAGTCTGGTGTAAGGACCAGACAGAGTTGAACAGAGAGATTCTAAAAGATACTCTAAGACTAGAAGGGGCCCTTACAATCCCTTGGATAAAATTTGTACGTGACTTTATGAATGAACTGGGTCACCCTGAATATTTTTTAACCCCATCTTCAATGATGGTGATCTCAAGAAAGTCATTAAAGAAAGAGGGCATCCAGTTTCTAGAAGCTAAAAGATTGCACGGAGAATCTGTAGCAAAAATAACTGTGAGATGCCATCAACTGTTACGTACTACCATAGGGATGGAGCCCTACTTCTCTTTTGTGCCAGGATCCTTTGACAGATTTCTTCTTACTAGGTTAAGACTGGGTATTATTCACAGGCTGATGACATTCCCGAAAATGAATGATTGGTCTCGTACTCTAATACTGTGCCCTTGCGATAACGTCTCTGCTCAATCTACTATGCATCTAGTCCTGTTTTGTAAATGTTATCAAGAGCAAAGGAAAGCTTGGATTATTCCTTTTTTAAGAAAACTTGGGCTCAGGCAGTGTTGTCAAGCAATGCTTTTACTCCAATCACTAGAGAATGAGCATATAGCATGGAGGGTAGCTCAGTTCTTAAAAGCTGCACTTTATAGAAGGAAAAGTATTTTATTGATATAGTAATGTATGTATTATGTTTTTTTAAATCATTTTGTACTATTTATTATATGTAAATAATAAGTTGTGTTTTTTAATTTCTGTGCTTTTATGACTGTTTTATATAGCAGCCGAATAAAGCTTTCCTTGACTTGACATAACAGTAACATTTACCTGTAGATGTAGTGTTTTGTTACATTTTGCTGCTTACTTTGCTTAAATTGACAGGCATCAGAGTATGAGTGTATGTTTATCAGTAGAATAAATATGGAAATATACCTTTTTACGACTCCATTTATTCTCAAACACAAAATAAATATGGATAAATACCAATCAGAGGGATAAAAAATAAATATGGATAAATACAGACGAAAATAAAAAAGAAAAAAGAAATACAGTAAAACCGGAAGCGCTAGTTATAATCATGCTAAACAACTTATAGGACCCTTTTGTTGGAGGTGATGGAGCGCAATCCTGGGGGAAGATGCTGGATTCTACCTCCACCAAGTGGCTGTGCGCCACTAATGGCAAGCTAAAGTGGTTAGGCAGCTGTTGCCGCAGGGGAACATGACTGTGCAGACTGGTGTCCTTGATGACCTGCACGTTGTCTGTCTGATCGTTATCCACAGCCTTGAAAGGACTGGGGTGATTACAACAGAGGCCGGGGAGACTCGTGCTACCTATACGCCAGTCCCCTAGAATAGAATATGAATTTCTGGAACTAGTGAATAAACTGTTTGGCAGAGAGTGGGCATTGGCCCCAATTTCCTTAAAGCATTCTAAAGCAAAGTCGGCCGTTTCACCAAACAGGCATGAGCCATCGAAAGGGATGTCCATGAGAGAGGCCTGTACGTCTCCAGGGAATCCCGTGGAGGTCATGCACTCATGGCAGCGGAGCACTACACTAGTTCCAACCGACCATTCCAGACAGACAATCAGTATTATCAAGGCCAGCACGAATCATGTATTTGGGCGCATCTTGAAGGTCCTGAATGGTTTTAGCAGGTGATACCCAAAGGTCTTCAGGGACCGCCAGAAAGATCTTGCAGGTCATGTCCCAGCGGATGTGTGTTTATCTGCCCAACAAGCAAACTGTGTTGACTAACCGCAATGCCAGGCTGGCAGAAGAGAACATACATTTTTCGAATGCCTTAATACTCTTACACTCTCCATCTTGGGGAATGTGTTGGGGCATCACCTTGCTGGTTGAAGTCTGAACCACCACACTTTCAGGAGTAGGGTGTTTTATGAGGAAATCCAGATCGCAAGGATCCGGTCTATGACATCTGGCATTCTGCCTATTAGTGGATGGGCAAAAAAAAAATGACTTTCACCAGGTGCCCATTAAAGTATCAGTGAGGGCCTCTCGGAATGGGAGCAAGAGCTGAGATGTGGCTGGCCCAGGCTTCAAGATTTCCATAAGAACTTTTGTCTTAACCTCAGTGGAGGGCAGCTGCAGTCCAAGACCTCAGCTGAACGTCGAATTAGCACTGCAAATGAAGAACTCTCTTCCGTTGGAGGGCCAAATGGTGAGTTCAACCCTGTACCAGGGGAAGTATCAAGCTCCACTGGCCTCTTGTAAGTCCATGAAAAAATTATCGTCATAACAGTGGGGTAAATCCTGCCCATCTCCACCATCATCATCATCACTGGGTGGTGGCAAGCTTTGATCAGAATCTAAGCGAAAAGACAATGGAGCCTCTGAGGGCAGGTTCGTCCTAGAAGAGGAATAGGATACAAATCAGGCTGTATGGATTTAGAATTTCAGTCATAACAGGAAAATAGGCAAATTAGGACCTACCAATGTAATAAATTAAGGGCAACTAGGGGCACTGCGAGGATTTGAGAAGGGCCCTCCTACACATAATTGGGTAAACTACAGGGTATCTTCCCCGCCCCCCAACCCCCCCCAAAAAAAGGAAGAAAAAGACTGAAGGAGCTAAGTTCAAAACTAGCAACATTTAGCGTGAAGAACGTGTTGGGAAAATATATGCAGTATTGTATTCAGAAATCATTTCGGATTTTCTTAATTTTTAAAAAAAGATTTTTTTTTTTTTAAACTTACGCCACATACTAATTTGGAAACATTTTTCACTGTCAGAGGAGATGGGTTCTGTAGGCAGCAGGGGCAGGAGATATGCTACCGGCACTCACAACCTGAGCTAATGGCCACTACCACGCCTGCCATAAAGAATAAAGCCTTTTGAAGCCACCTCCCATGTATTTGAGGAAGGTTGTGAAATCTGCAATGGATTTCATAGCGCAGAGCCTACGTGTACAAGCTAGAAACACACTTGCATTAGGGGTTTCCAATTTACCTGGTGCCCATCATGTGATATTGTGAATGTGATATTGGCTGCTTATGGGGTGTCTGTATCAGGAGAGCCGTTATTGTATGGGACACGGTGGAACCATGCGAGTTAGCAGACCTGGGGTACAGTGGCAGCTCTCCTTTGCGGCTCCAGGGCAACACCCTCCTTGTTTTCTGGACGGTTTTTATAATACCAAGAGTAAATAATTATTTCTTATTTACTCTTGGTATATTAAAAAAATACCATCCAGCAACAGCCTGAGGCAGCTAATGACGCTGTCTGATGGCTGGCACAGGTGCATGAAAGCGACTGCACCAGCCAGAGAGATTATCCAGGGCAGGTGAAATTCCAGTCTTGGCACACCACAGTGACTCCCCCATCTGTGACGTGCTAAAGTGTCACAGATAAAGGTAGCCACAGATGCTGCAGGCTGAAGCCTTGGAGTGCTTGTGGCTACACGCCACTCAACCTGTCACCCTACCCTTCTCCACTTTGTCACAGATTTGGGAAAGGGTGGGATGAAAGAGCAGAGGCTGAAACCTTTAATTTGCAACTGTGCAAGTTTGAGGTTTCTGTTTCATGCTCAAGCGCTGTAAGCAGAAAAAGGCAGCAGGAGTCCAACCGGGACAAGCGCAGGCAGCAAGCTAAGAAAAAGATATTTCTTTTAAAAGATGTGTGCTCTGGGTGACACGGTTTGTGAGAGACGGTGAGTGTGTGAGTGAAAGTGACAGTGAAGGAGCGAATCAGAGTGAGTGATGAGTGATAAGAAGAATGAGTATGAGTAAGAATGAATGAACATGAGGGAGAATGACAGTGAGCGTAACTGAGTGTTACTGTGTGTGGAACTGAGTGAGCCAGTCTGAGTAAATCTTAGTCTCACTTTGTCTTACTATTCTTTGGTTCACTGAGTGAGTATGAATGATATTGACTGAATTGGAATCAGTGGCACTGCATGAATCAATGAGAAAGTGAGTCAGAAGGAGACTGCGAATGAATTCGTGGGAATGAGTAGGACAGGGTGACAATGAGTAGGACAAAGTGGAATTGAGTAAGACAGAGTGAGTTTGAGTGAATCGGAATGAGTAGGACTGAGTGAATGAATGAGAATGAGGGAGCCAGAGAGAGACGGAGTGAGAATGAACGACTGAGTGAGACTGCTCGAGTCTAAGTAAGAATGTGTGTGTCACAGTGAGACAAAATGAGTTAGGGTGAGCGAAGGAATCAGAATGAGTGAGACTGAGTGGATCAGAGTGAGACTGAGTAAGACGGAGTAGGACCGAGTGAGAATTCAATGAGTAGTAGTGAGCAGGTAAGTTACATATATTACAGCAGTGCTCAATGTGCATTAAAAAAAAAAGTATGGGAACTGTGGTGCTACGTGCAATGGGAGCGGGGTTAGTGAGTGTGGAGGCGTGGCCAAAGGCTTCGCTAAAAAAACAAAATATTCTGTAACTTTTTTTGTCTTTCACCTTCAGTAACTATATATACAATAACCCAGACCTTAAATGAAAATGAAATGTAAGTCATGTCGATCAGTGGGAAATACACTTTTGCTCATTATGTAACCATTATTAGTTAATGCACGGCATCAGAAGGCCACAGAATTAAATACTCGTTGGTGTAGATGAGAACAGTGCCTTGTGTATGTTTAGTGCTACAAGGTCCCAGTCTGTGACAGAAAGCACTGTGAACATGTAAATCATTATTTTAAACTTGCATTACACACAGTAAAGGATAGGCTGCTACAAAGTGCTTCCAGTAATGCCCAGACTGTAGGTAGTGTATTTTTTTTTTATAAATGTCTTTTAAAAGCACTCACTTCACAGCTCGGCTGGTTACTCTCTTACAATACCACTCAAAAAGAATAAACGTGTGTCATCAGGAAGATTCAAGCGTTTCCATCAGTTAAAGCCAATACTGGCTTACAAGTACCCTTTCCATTTGCAGACCGACCAGTTTCACACATTTACATTTCTTTAAGGGAAGCAGGCACCCTGGCAAGAAGGCAGGTTTAGCTGTCTGCCCCTCCCTCAGTTTCAGGGCACAGGAGACTTCCTGCCTTACACTTCAGCTGAAGCATTTCAACTCTCGGAATTACCTTTCCCGGGACAGTTGCCTTTTCATAAAAAGTAGGGGAACTGTTCTTCTAAAATTAAAAAAAATAGGGGCACGTCGTACCCCTCAGATCTCTTCTCCTCCCCCCCTCAATTCAACCATTGTATTAGTCGCAGTCATATAAAGCAAAGCACTGTTTGCAAGAGGCTGAGTGCAAATTGCTGGACACCTCTCCAAATGCCAGGCTCTGGTCCACAAAGGAATCCTTGGAGAGTAATGCCAGCAACCCTTTCCCGACAGCCAAACATGAACCACGATACAACAGAATGTACCTCTGTCCACTGGCGCTGCAGCACGAAGCACCACCCCCAGCAAGAAGAACCGCCCCAGCACACGCCTCCCTTGATCCTTTATGAGTGAGAACTTTCAAAACAAAGGGCGCCTGCGCCCGAGAGACATCCTGCTCAGTACAAATGAGACATGAAGAGGGTTCTTTAAGGCAGTGTTTTGACAGTCGGTGTGCGCTGAGAACACCGCCAGACATCCAGGGCTGTGTTACATAAAGTGCCACGGGGGCGCAACGGGTGTTTGCGCCCGCTTTGCGCATCGCCTGGGCACTATGGTATTACAGAAGGGGCCACAGACACTTTTGCGGCCCCTTCTGTAATGCCAAAAGCGCTGATGCACATAAAGCGCCAGCGCTATCTTCAAGGGGGCGTCCCCTCATTTGCACCCACTCACAAGATTAGTGAAGAAAGTGACATGCTATGCAACATTCTTGTCAAGTTGTCCCTTAAGGGGCACAGGGGTGTCCAACATAGGTCCACAGAGCAGAATCCATGCCAGATTTTTGACCTATCCACCAGCGCTTAATTTATTTTACAAACAAATTAAGTGCCAGGGCCCACTTCAGGAGGCCACCACAGCTACCACCCATTGCCAGCACTGCCAATGACAGTACCTTCACAACTACTAACTGTTAGACCTGGCACCATTGGCATGGGTCTCCCCAGCATTTTTTGCCTTTTCCTCCTGTGTTTTTGCTGTGTGTTGGACTCCGTTTTGCTGGTCTAGATGCTTTGGGCACTTTGCCACTGCTGTTCAGTGCCAAAGTGCAAGTGCTCCCTTTGTAAATTCTTGTTATGGATTGGTGTTTCCATAATTGGCTATTTGATTTACTAGTCAGTCCCTAATACAGTGCACCGTGTGTGCCCGGGGCCTGTAAATCAAATGTTGCTGGTGGACTGCAGCACTGATTGTGCCACCCACATAAGCAGCCTGTAAATGTAACTCTGGCCTGCCATTGCAGAGCCTGTGTGCAGTCTGATACTGCCATGTCGACCTGGCAAGTGCACCCACTTGCCAGGCCTCAACCTTTCCTTTTCTTACATGTCAGTCACCCCTAAGGTAGACCCAAGATACCCCTGTGGGCAGGGTGCAGTGTATATGAGAGGTAGGACATGCCCTGATGTGTGTGGCATGTCCTGATAGTGAATTACTGCCAATTACGTTTTTCACTAATGCAAGGCTACCTGTTCCCATAGGACAGAATGGGGAATTTGTTTAGAACATCTTATAAACATAACTACCCCTGGGAACAAGGTAGGAAAATTAAGTTTAGTATGCCTGAACTCAGAATGTTAAAATGCATCTTTTAGTGAGGGTGATTTTTACATTCTGTGTTTGAAAATACCACTTTTAGAAAGTAGGTATTTTCTTGCTTAGCCATCCAGTGTGCCTCTGCTAGGTTTGTGTATTGCATGTCTGGCTTTTGGATGACAGGGGCTGGGGAGGAGCAGTGGCTCCAGAGAGCCTGATGAGTCAGGGCTGGGCTGAATAGACCTGGGCTGCATTAGAGTAGGGGGGGGGGGGGAGATTTCCTGTCGCCTGAATGGGCCTGGTCTGCCAAGGACAATGCTGTCTCCACCTCCTGCCAGGAAGCTGCACCAGAGAGGACAGAACTGGTTTTGACTTGGCACATGGCTTCTCTGCCACCAGAGAACAAAGGATTTCATGATATAAATATTGGGGCCCAGACCCCAGAACTTTAGATCATTTCTTGTAATCAAGAGGGACCTTTGCCAAGGAGAAGAGCCAGAGAAACTGAGGAGGAATACTACCCCTCTGCTGTTTGCTGTCTGGGGTTGGCCTGCAGTGGCTACTTGCTGCCAAGGAAAGGAGAAAAGGACTTGGCTGTTTGCTGTGTCCCCTGCTTGAAAGAAGATCTCCAAGGGCTTGAATTGAGCTTGCCTCCTGTTCTGAAGTCTCAGGGACACAAAGACTTTACCCCCAGCCCCCCTGAACTTCCTTGCTGAGAGTTCTGACCTGCAAAGAGGTGCCTGCAGTTGTTTTGAACCTCTAGAGACTATTTTCCGTTGGGAGCTGGAAAAGTAACGCCACTTCGAGAAGCGAGATGCAACCGCACCTGTTTCTGACGCATTGCAGGAAGAAATCATCGCAGCGCCTGCCCGCGGCTCGAGAAATCGCCGCACGCCACATCGTGTGCACCGATCTCCGAAGTCCGAGATCACCGCACCGATTTCGACGCAAGGCCTGCTGTGCGACTGCAAGAGTTCACGCATCGTTCCGGATCGTCGCATTGAGGCGCCAAGTTTGTCGCATCATTTTGGGACGCAGTAAGAAACCGACACATCACCTCCCCACGCAGTAAGAAACCGACGCATCACCTTCTCTCCGGTAAGGAAGAGACGCATAACCTCCCCTGCGCAGCAGTAAGGAACCGACGCATCACCTCCCCCGGAGCAAGGAACCGAAGCATCACCTTCCCTGCGGCCCGTTTTGTTTGTTTGCGTGATGCATCCAAGGTACTTTGTGTGAAAAGTGTCGCATCTGCAATTTGCTTTGAACTGAACTATTTCTACCATCTGAAAGTCATACTTCTGTATTGTGGATTTTTGTTGCTTGGTCTTGTTTTGGTTTAGATAAAGATTACTTATTTTTCTAAACGGGTGTGGTGTCCATTTGTAGTGTTTTCACTGTATTACTGTATGTGTTCACAAATGCTTTACACACTGCCTCTGAGATAAGCCTGTCTGCTCGTGCCAAGCTACCAAGGTGGTGACCAGGGGTTATTTTAGAAATGTATCCCCCTTACCCTGACTGTATACAAGGGTCCCTATTTGGACAAAGGTACTACCTCTGCCAACTAGAGATCCCCATTTCTAACACTAACCATCACACTGCTACACGTGTGACATTTCAGACTGTTCGAGACCCTCAAAGCTATAAGAATGGCTTGGGTGGCTGGTTGTTTTTAATGTATATTGAATTAGTAAACAACTGTTGTTCTGCTTAAAGGAAACCACCGGCCCAAATTAAACGCTGCTATCCACATCAAAAGATTGCTAATTTGCCTAGTCATCACCTACCCTAAAAAGCTGCCATGGATACAGCCCTCTGGACTTACCGTTGGACACCCCACCCCTGATCTAGCACAACCAGATCGGGGTCTGAGTGAAGGCAACTTCGGCTCTGTCGTCACCCGGCCAACCGGGGTCAGCACAAGGAGTTGTGGGGCCTAGGAAAAGGGACGTGTTCACAGCACTTTGGCTTCAGCAACAGGAACATATTTACAGTGGGGAGGAAGCACACTGCTGAAAGAACACCACCTGTTCCCTTAAATGCATTCTGGGAGATGCAGTTCACAGTAGTTTCATGTACTTAAAACTAGCGAGGTACTTGAAAGCACACCCAGTGCGGACATCTTGGACACCATAGATCCTTGGTCATTGCCGTCCATCAGCAGAGTCTAGCAGGAAATGCAGCTCAGAGACGCCACAGCTGACAACAACTCCAGCCAGAGGGAACTGCTCCCAGACTGACTGCCCCACTCCACCCTGCCCTGCACAGAGACCGAGATACCACAGCAGAAAACTCCAGCCAGAGGAACTGCACCCAGACTGACTGCCCCACTCCGCCCTGCCCTGCACAGAGACGCCGCAGCTGACAACTCCAGCCGGAGAGAACTGCACCCGACTGACTGCCCCACTCCACCCTGCCCTGCACAGAGACCGAGACACCATAGCAGAAAACTCCAGCCTGAGGAACTGCACCCAGACTGACTGCCCCACTTCACCCTGCACAGAGACAAAAACGCCACAGCTGAAAACAACTCCAGCCCGAGGGAACTGCACCCGATTGACTGCCCCACTCCACCCTGCCCTGCACAGAGACCGAGACGCCACAGATTAAAACAACTCCAGCCGGAGGGAACTGCACCCAGACTGACTGCCCCACTCCACCCTGCCCTGCACAGAGACGCCACAGCTGAAAACAACTCCAGCCGGAGGGAACTGCACCCGACTGACTGCCCCACTCCACCCTGCCCAGAGACCTAGACACCACAGCAGAAAACTCCAGCTGTATGAACTGCACCCAGACTGACTGCCCCACTCCACCCTGCCCTGCACAGAGACCGAGACGCCACAGCTGAAAACAACTCCAGCCGGAGGGAACTGCACCAGACTGACTGCCCCACTTCACCCTGCTCTGCACAGAGATGCAACAGCTGAAAACAACTTCCACCGTAGGGAACTGCACCCGACTGACTGCCCCCACTTCACCCTGCTCTGCACAGAGACGCCACAGCTGAAAACAACTTCAGCCGAAGGGAACTGCACCCGACTGACTGCCCCACTTCACCCTGCCCAGAGACAGAGACATTACAGCTGAAAACAACTCCAGCCGGAGGAAGTGCACCCAGACTGACTGCCCCACTACACCCTGCCCTGCACAGAGACGCCACAGCTGAAAACAACTCTAGCCAGAGTGAACTGCACCCATACTGACTGCCCCACTTCACCCTGTCATGCACAAAGACAGACGCCATAGCTGACAAGAACTCCAGGGGGGAGGGGACCTGCACCCAGACGGACTGTTCCACTTCACCCTGCCCAGAGACGCCAAAGCTGTAAACAACTTCAGCCGGAGGGAACTGCACCCACACTGATTGCTCCACTTCACCCTGCTCTGCACAGAGACGCAACAGCTGAAACAACTCCACCCGAAGGGAAGTGCATTCTGTCTGACTGCTCCACTTCACTTTGGCTTGCAGAGAGACGGCCACACAGGTGGTCCATTCCAGGCCTGCGTATTTGACACCAAACATTTGCTACACGACTGTCCAATGCAAGTCTTTTATGAATGTGAATGCAATTTTTCAAGGATACATACAATTCATTCAATGACAGAGTCACTGACTCCTTCGTTGCATACTGGGTATCCGTGTAAGGTAGTTGGCAGCATGCCCAGCGGCCAGCAGTCAATAAATGACTGAAGGTCACTGACTATTTTTCGTTGCCTGCTTGGTGCCTCGTAAGGAAGCTGGCAGCATGTCCAGAGGGCAACATGCTGACCCACTCAGGATGCCAATAACATGCCAGAAAATGGCAACTAGTGAGTGTTAAAACTACCCTTTAGGTGGAAGCTGATACGTGCTGTGGTTCTGGGGGCTCCAGCTGCCAGTGCCACACACGGTGGTCCTTCCTTTCTGACGCAGGGTGGACTGGGGAAGTATGTGCCGTGCTGTGGTTTGGGATGTACTTTTTTCCAATGCCATATATTGGGGCCCTTCCTTATGTTGGCGGGTTGGCTGTGGTTGGGTAAGGCTAATACGTAGTGGGGTTCTGCCGGCACCTTCCTCCAGTACCATCCAGGGTGGTCCTTCCTTTCTGACACAGGGTGGACTGGGGAAGGATGTGTTGTGCTGTGGTTTGTGATGTACTTTTTTCCAATGCCATATATTGGGGCCCTTCCTTCTGTTGGCGGGTTGGCTGTGGTTGGGTAAGGCTAAAACGTAGTGGGGTTCTGCGGGCACCTTCTTCCAGTACCACCCAGGGTGCTCCTTTCTTCTGATGCAGGGTGGAGTGGGGAAGGCTGTGTCGTACTGCAGTCTTGGGTGCACCTGTTCCACTGCCACATGGGGTGTCCCTTCCTTCTTTGGGAGGGTGGAGCGGATTGGGAACCGCTGTGCCCTACTGCGGTCCTGCATGCACGAGCTTCTAATGACACACAGGGACGTATGCTGTCTGTCTCTACATCAACTGTGAAGAACCCATTGGACCAGAGGTAACAGTGAGACCAACAGCCATAAGAATGGATTTGGGTTAGTGTGTTTAAGCCGCAGTAGATAGAGCACCAGGCCTCAGGGTAAGGTTGTCCCCTCAGTGGTGATGCAGGTAGCAGGAAAGTATGCCAAGGCCCAGGTAGCCAGTGGAAAGGTATTAATGGTGCAGGATGTGTAGTGTTACCAAGGCCCACTCGTGTGTGAGGTCCACTTCACCCCAATTATGGCTGTCTTTTACTACCAACCAGAAGATAGGGTCATTTTTCTTGCTTGCACCAGCTCCTATGGCACCCTAGCTATACCACTGCAAGTGGTGCCTGTGCTAGTTACACAGCCTGCTTTCCTTCCATTATGATCCAGACTGGCACGACTCTGTGGCAGAATCAGGTAGTGCCAATGGTGGTTAATCAGTTTAACCCCATACCTCCTTCGTCAGGACAAGAATCAGGCTCCTCCTCAGACCAGGGTGAGGAGGTCTTCGAGAGGTTACCAGTTGAGGACTTTGAGGCGAATGTTTGAGGCATCATGTTTTCCGCTGACTAGTCAGTCAGACATGCCATGTCTGATCATAGTATATGTACATTATAAACTGGAAGACAAACCCGTTTCACTGGCTCGTCCACTAACTTAGTCTGGTGGATACACCAAAGATTCTTTACAGGACCGCATTTACGGTTACAGGCAACTACCCTTGCAATAGGGAGGTAAGAAACAATGAATGGCTTGCTAACTCAAATAGGGGAGAAACTACCCAACTCAAAACACGGTGACAAACTAGGAACGACTTTGATGGAAAGTGGGGAGGTTTCACAGTACAGACCCCTCGGGCCTCTATACAGACTTGTCACATCTTAATACAAAACGAAAATCTCTAACCCCACATCAGAGGAGAAGGCCAAGACTGGTCTAACGAAGAACACCTACACTGATGGGGTGCAAAGCCTTAACCGCAATCCTCCTAAAAGCAGACCATACGTGCTAAAAGCAAGGAAAGAGAAGAGACACAACACGAGCATAACCTCCATGGGCTGTAGGCCTGGTAAAATAAAAACAATCAGTGTGATCCAGACTAACTGAGGCTCCTCTGTCCTTTGAATGGCTACCTTTAAGTAAGATGGCGAACTGACGTTTAATATCCCCATGGCAGAGGTGAGGAAGCACTTTTAGTCAAAGGGCCCCAGACCCTCTCCCATGGCAAGGTGATAGTGATGCCAGCGACTGATCGGTGGATGTTCACCGTTGTAGGCAAGTAAGCAAAGGCCTCTAAATAGGTGATCGATGTGCCATGCACATTTTAGCAGGCATAGACCATGGACATGGAGGCCGCTTAGTTTCTTTCTAACAGGGTAGCGGTGGAAAAATCTTCAGAGACATCAGCTGACCTTGATATTGTGAGATGCTGGGTCAAAAGAGCAAATGTCTATCAATCTACGCCAACTGTGCCATGTTGACTTAGAACCCCCTAAGGAAAGAACCAGGTTAGTTTGGAAGATCGGTCCAATATCACAAGGCCAGCATCTCAGAGAGACGTTTCTAAAGGGCTAATACTTTTCTGCCTTGGACGTGGTCCAGACTCAATCAACCAAAATGGTTCTGAGAAATCGAAACTAGTACTGTATGGTGGATAGATCTGGCAAAACTAGTAATAAAGCCAGAGAATATAACTGAACTAAGAGCCAAAAGCATTCCAAATCTACTTCATAGGTATGACCGACGACATAGCAGTCGTCTAGTACTTGCCTGAGTAATGGACAGCGACACATTCTGATCGCATTCAGCCAGCTTTAGGGTATATGCTTTCAGAGATCCAGGACTCCTGGTATCACCAGGATGAGCAGCAATTCACACAACAGGAATCCACTGACAAGCCCCGTCAGAATGAAGAGCTGTTTGCTCCTGGGTGAAAAATGATTATCCACAGCATCCAAATCCAGCAACCATGAAACATAGACTACAATCTTGGAGGGTGATCACAGACGAATTTTAGGACTAGAGATTAAGCATGCCAATACCAAGACACGCCGAGGATATCAGAGTACCCTTTTCTTGGTCTATCTGCTAAGTGGACCATTTACTTTACCTTAGAGGCACTTGCATAGTGCACATAATGCCATAGGTATGGGCTTGTTCTGCTATTTATGCCATCTCCTTATTCTCAAAATTGTCTGTCGATGCTTTAACGAACAAACCTAGCTATAAGGCAACTTAGCACTTACAAGAGGATATTACGAGGGCGTGGTGGACACCCAGAGCATGAGTGGGAGCAAACTGAGCAGACTTGGGTGTGTAGAAAATGGAAAAAAAGATTGGTATCAGAGTGTGCCTAGACATTTTAAAAGATGCATGTCAGAGTATTCAACCAAGAATTGCATTTCAGACACCTTGATTAAATGACGTTAAAGCTAATAAGTATTTGGATCAGGCAACTTTAATAAAGTTCACAAAGGCAGCTAGAAGGCGTTTAACTTTGTAATTGAAAATAATGCTCCTGGGTGAAATGGTTTTAGAAAGGCAGCCAGTAATCAAAGACCTTAGTTAATGATGCTATTATGTCCCTTTGAGAAACAGCGCTGCTATCCAAGGTATGAACCTTTAAAATTGCCTTTGTGTTGATTTTCTGACAAATTAACCCCTTGAGGTGATCACATTTATGCAGGCATCGGCGGTTCTAGCTATGGGTATGTAATCCAACCCCTTCTCCCCCGGCCCTACGTTTAACACTTAGCCAACCACAAGGGAAAACGTGTGCACACACCCAGGCACTGCCTCCTTACACTTAGCTATTTGACATTAACAGCAGGTCCTTGCAAATAGTTATTGCACATCGCCCTTGTGAAGCACAGTGCAGATCTAATGGCTACATCATGAATAAAAACAAAAAATGTCCTAACCCCACAAATGCCCCCATGCACCCTAAATCAGTACCTTCTTGGTGTCGCTCCTCTCCAGCAAGACGGGCAGCAGCAGACCTCCTACCACATCTTCAAACATTTGACCTCCTACAGGTCTAAGGGGCCAGAAGTACTGGGACCACTTCTGCTAGCAACTTGCTCCAGCAGTCTCCATGACCAGAACACTGTCAACCTTTTGTAGAGAACAGGCAGTATCCCAGGGCTGAACACTGACCTTCCTCATACAAGGCCGGCTCACTTTCCTTCAACTACTTTCAGTCCCGCACTACTCCCACAGAACCGCCCCTGTGCAGCTGGAAAGAGGGAAAAACCTCATTAAAGCCAAAGGCCATTGGTAAGCTACAGATAGCCTCCTCCCCAGGACACTGCTCCTTGCCCCTCTTCTCGCTTAGAGAGGCAGCTCTCCCAGCTGTCCATGACCTGGGGCACTGCCTGCCGCAGCATGGCATCAGTGGAGGCTCCGCTCATCCCTTCAAGACTCCTAGGATTGAGGCCCTCAGGCAATTCCTTCACAAATGTTTCCTTGTGGCCAGTGTAAGCAGGTGCAGCTTTACACGTAGAACCCGGTACCAGGAGAAAGCGGCCATCAGCTGGCCCTACTCAGCTGCATGCAAAACATGGTATATATCAGTGGCGGCTCCTCCGCTAAGACGGCCCACTGCTGCTGTGCAGCAGTAAAAGAAAGTAAAAATAAAATGATAATAATGCGATGTTATCATTTTGTTCTTCCCTGCTGCAGCAGCATGAGGGAGGGGCTGCTCTGCTGACAGAGCAGGGGAGGAGAGGTGGACACACTAAAGTGAGCATGATGGTTTGACCGGCCCTCTTGAGCCGGCCAGTCATGTGCACTTTAGCATGTTTGCAGCCTGCATGGAGAACCTGACCAGCTCCCAGTCCCCGACTGAGCGCCGAACCACAGCGCTCAGACCAATTGCAGCGTTGTGATTGGTTTAGGGGAGCCAATGCAGCGTTGTGATTAGGTCGGGAGAGCCCGGCTGCTTCCTGTTCGGCAGAGGAGAGACAACGTAGGAGAGAGCAGCAAGGAGGTAAATGATTTTTTCTTTTTTTCTACATTTATACCTCCCCCCCAAAGATCCGTGCTAGCTGCCACTGGTATATATGAAGGAGTGCTGAAAAGCTTGGCTCGAGGAGCTAGGATGTGTGCACTCAGTCACCAAGTCAGCTCTCACTGGAATAAACGACAGCATCATATAACATTCAGAATAGTACACTCTGACTCCATGACTCAATCCATCCCCTACCAATCACACAACTTCTCCAGCAAGGCCCCGCACACACCCACAGACAGCAATCCAGCATCCTTTCTGCCTTCTTGTCTTTGCTGGTGACATAAATGGCGTCTCAAAGCACCCAGTATTCATTTACACGCATGCCAATGAGTGTGGTCAATTAGTCCCATTGAGAACAGTAGCGCTGTCCGAGGTCCTGAACCGCCTTGTGCTGTGAGCGAGATCTACGCCCCGTGCAAATATCGAGTTTGTGTGCGGCCACGCGAACATGCATGAGTACACAGGCACATGCTCCCCATGCATTCACCCCTGGCGGAGGGTCATGTGTATGTGTGCCTACAGCAATTATAGATAGAATAAAATGTGAACAACTTGTGTCCTCTCCTCCAAAAAGTGCATGAGCTAATAAAAATTATCAGCCCGGACAAGGCTGATCAGCGGCCTAAATTAGTTTCGAATAACGAATGGAAAAAAATGGACAGTTACCGGTCCCAGGGAGAGCAATAACAGGGGCTTGGTTTATGCCACTGTGCCGAATTTACAGTCAAACAACGCAGAATTGACAACGTTAGGGAAACGAAAGGACGCGCTGAAGGTCAGGCAGAGCCGGCATGTATTGTAAACCAGCAATAAAGCCTGCCTGTTGATAACTTGTCACTCACACTAAGCGTCGCCTCGCAAGGCCCGCGCCAAGGTGAAGTCCGCCGCGCGCGGCGCTGCATGCAGAGCAGGGTCCCGACCTTCAGCCTGACAAGGCCCGGAGGAGCCTTCTCTTAAGAAGGATTCACTGAGCCGAGCCCGCGCCGCCAGCCCGACGGAAAATATCATCCCCGGAAATGTCGGTACGTGAGAAGCGCGCTCTCGCGAGAGACAGGTTACCGCGACCTGGAGACCTCATAGCAGTAGGCCTACGGTCAGCAAGTGACCCCCTGGCATGGAAGCGCACTCCAGGCAGGGCCCTTAAAATGCAGGACAAAATTAGGGACAAAAAGTCAAATTTACGGCACATCAAAGTGGGTCAAGAGAGATATAAAAATTAACTAGTCGGCTGCCACAACTAAACAAGCATTTGCAATGCAATAGGTCTCGCATTTACAAGAGTTTGAGCTAGTGGCATCGTAAATGACACAAATGCAAGACCTATTGCATTGCAAATGCGTGCTATAAAAATAAAAAGCGTTAGGAGAGAGCGTGTCCTGCCTGCAACAGCAAGCAGGACAAAGCTATTTGAGAAAAATTGCTCGGAGGCTGTAATTAAAGCCTACAGAGTAACAACACATGCAACTGGGGGTGTTGCCATGGGAGGTTACAAAATGAGACAAGGCTGTACTAAGGAGGGACGACTAAGCCTTTTGACCAATGAACAGCCACAGTTTACAGTGGACAATGACACAAGCCAATGAAAAATATGGGCGGGGAGTCGGCGGAGCTTCAAGTCCCTACCTCAATACTGCATGCCTTGCAGTGTAGCCTTGGACTTCCACGGCAATAGCGACGTAAAGAAATCTTCTGTCAATTTATTTAAATTATGTGGTAAGCGCAATTATTTAATTAATTCTATTCATAAATGACACAGCATTCATATTTTTTCTCAAAGACAAAGTGCTCCTACAAATTGGCGGCACAGTGAAAGTGAGTAAAGTGAGTAAAGTGACAACGTGCGCTTGTGTTCTATGCAAAATATAAACATGTGACTGAGACAATATTTTATTATAAATGGCGCTCATGGTAAGAGTATCAAAGGACACAATCAAAAACTTAAAACCGCCCTAACAGAACTTTGTCAACGTTTCAACCCTTAGCACAATTATTTAGATTGGGGTCATCATCAGGACAAATTAGGAACGGGAGACACCAGAGGAATGGGGTCAAAAGACCCACAATTTTAGATGTGCCAAAAGCAGACTCAAAGGAAAATCTCAGCGAACTGCATTAAAGTAGCCAGGGACTGTGCCATATTTCTTGTCTGCATCGCTGTCACTCGTGCCCAGTTTAAGGTCTATGATATGAATTTTAGGTATAGTAGGTGTCAAAGCCCCCCCTACAGTAACGGGCATAATCACCTTCATGAAGGGAAATTGTGATGCTGCGCTCTCTGTGCATAAATCACGTGCAGCAGACTACACAAGGGTTACAGTGTTTTGCCGCTGCAGCAAAGTGTCACTTGCAATGGCTACGAGACTGATCCAATTAATTCTCCAAAATGTTTCAAGAAACACCTAGTGAATTGGTGCTATTTACAAACACCCAATGTACTTGCCGCTTCTTTTAGAAGTAACATAATTGTCCCCAAACGAAATATAATCACTAGTTGGGGAGGAATTAGCTCAGGAGCACGCTGGCAGAATCTGGCTTATATGGTCCCGTCAGTTGGGAAAAGAGTGTTCTTTGAAACCAACATGCACATGTCCAGAATAGCAGTGCCAGAAGCAAGAGTCAGTTGAAGAACGTGGACTTTACTTCATACATTATAGACTTTTACTACCGGAGGCAGAGAGGAAGAGTAGAGGATGTAGTTAGATTAATTTGGGGGCGATTGTGTGTGTGTTTGTTTATTCTGCTATGATTGATTCGATGAAACTAGCATAGACTGTCTGCAAACATCCCATCAGTGCGGTTTGCTCCATCCACGCCGCCACCAGCCTGGAAAGGACTCTGTGTAAGAAGGTCGCTTCACAACCTAGTACTATAAGAAATAACAGATTGGAGCATAATAAAACTTAAACAAGCATTGAAAAAGCCAACAGGTATGACGCTTGCACTTGATTGCTGACTAAAGCAATTAAAAATGCCTGCTGTGGTGCAGAACAATTAAAGTGTGATTTTCTGGTGTATACAATGCATGGATGACATTTTCAAATGTAAAATAGCCCCTCGTGTTCCAATGGAAGCAGCTGGATACAGTCAAAAGTACTGTAATAAGGTGAGACTGAAATACTCCTGTGGGCAGAACAAAGACAAGAATGACCATGTCTAATACCAATGGCTGAAGGTTCCTGAGCCAAAGAAGCTAATGGTTGAAGGATGTACTACAGCCCTTAAAGTAAGTGTAGCATAAAACAGGTTTGCAATGAATGGTTCAAGAACTATTACATAACAAACCTAAAAAGATAATTGAGAGGTGGAAATAGAGCACAGACAAAACTTGGAAAAATCCCAGAGATGTACTCCTGGATGATCATACACAAGGTATGCTAAACAGCGCATCACCATGCGCTGCACAGTGCACCATTACTCACTGCATAGTGTGCCCCCATCAATATCATAGTACACAAACTCACAGAGCACTGTTACCACGGAACAGTGGACATTGGCCTCAATTTATGGACAGTGTGTGTAACTGATGGAAATGAGGTCACAGTACCTCAGGAAGACCTTCAAAAGAGCTGCACTGCTTGCTAGAATGCATTTCTCCAACAAAATGCCCAGTGCTTGATTTTTGAAAGAAAGAGTGCCAGTGCCTGAAGCTCTGTTCAGAAGCCGGCGGCCACTGCAATTAAACATCGGCGCAATGAATACCAAATCTGGTAGTCTTTAATCCACTACTGGGCATTCCCTGCCCCATAATCTCGCTCTTGCAGGTTCCTGCTTTCTCCCTTTGTGACGGTTTTGCCATATTTCTCTTCCTCAGTCTTTCGGATGTTTTTCCCTCTCTTGCACTCAGCAAATATCTGGTTCAGGAAAATAAGTGCGGGTCCCCAAAAATAAGTGCCGGTGGCCGCCGCCAGCAACCCCCGACTCAAATTAATCACTGAGAATGCCACATTTTTTTTTATATCTATGCAGCTAATAAGGCCAGTATTTGTAAAGCGCAAACAATTACCCGAGGGTGTCAAGGCACTGGGGGCCGTCGGGAAGATTAAGCGAGCTATTGTGTGAATATATATGCACCCATGTGTGTGCTGCTATTTTTATTTGAAGTGTCTAGTCATACGTGAAAAATGGTGCAAAGGATCAGAGCTCCTTCTCTCAATTTGTGGGAAGGGCAATGTTTCAAAAATTGTAAATACCCTCACACACTGAAACCTGATTCAGTGTCATGCTTCATCATTGAGGTCTTCCCGCCCCTCGACGGGACACGCCCCGTCGAGGGGCGGGAAGACCCCAATGATGAAGCATGACACTGAATCAGGTTTCAGTGTGTGAGGGGTATTTTACAATTTTTGAAACATTGCCCTTCCCACAAATTGAGAGAAGGAGCTCTGATCCTTTGCACCATTTTTCACGTATGACTAGACACTTCAAATAAAAATAGCAGCACACACATGGGTGCATATATATTCACATAATACATGCTAGAATCCCTATGTTAGATAACAGTATCAAGAGGAGGACGATTCTACCTTTTTCCTCTTCACTCCCTCCTTTGATTTTTTGATTAAGCGAGTGATTGCCCAGAGTCACATGGTGCTGGGGTAACCTGCCGCCGGGGATCGAACCGTGAACCCCCGTGTTCCAGAGTCAGCCGCCCTAGCCGCTGCGCCACACCTCTTCGGGAAATCTTCCACTTCCTCTTTCCTAACTTGGGATATTTAAAAATGTTTTCTAGCCTTAAAATGCCAACAGGGCCTTAACTAAGGTCTACCTTCCTATCTGATGCAGTTGAGAAGACTGCTGAGCCAGGTACAGGAGCTTTTTACAGGTAAGGGAAGGGGCCTATATGGCTTGTGTAGCACTAGGCAAACATCACCTTTAATAATGTGGTAGCACTGTAGTATTACCTTACCACAGGAGGCTTCAAGGCTCATCAGATGCTCTTGGACTATACCACACAAGACTAGACAGCACACTGCGTGTCTGAGTGGCCCCATATCTTTGGAACTACCTCTGCTCTTTCTCTCAGACTTTTCTGAGATCGAGTTAGGGAGCAGCAGCTTCTTTATATCAAAGTCCAAGCAAGAACACCCCCCCCCCCACCTCCCCCCGGCTAACACAGCAGGCTGCAGCTCATCTAGCACTGAGGCTTAGCAGAGGGTTAGTAATACATTGTTAAATATGTGGACAGTACTTGTCAAGAGTTTGTTCACATCGATCCATCCACTCACCAGGATCCATCAGTCTATCCGTCCATGCAGCCAGCCATTCCTCTATCTTAACTGCCATGAACGTACTCAGACCCATACAACCACACATCAACACCATCTCCATTCATGTCCACTCTCTATCCATTCATCAATACCTCAATCCACAAATCAATCAGTAGATTTGTAGAGTGCCTCTTGCCATCTGTGAGGGTATCCAACCCTCACTCCATCCACTTGTCCATCCGTCGCCTATCTACCCCAAGCAATATGAGAAACACATGAATTAGTTCAAACACTCACGATAAAGGAAAATAGTGGAGTACTTGGTTAAGATACCCTTAAAGAATTCTAAAAGAATATTTTAACATTTTCTCCTCTAATAGATTTTAACAAGCATCCATAAAAGATCTAATTTTAATCCCCATTAGTTGATCTTAAACCCGTTGTCTATTTTAGCTGAGCTCTTCCATTTTGACTCTTTTTGTTTTACTTAAATAAGTTCATGATTTTTACATCAATTTTGTTTGACTTCCCGTATATATACATATATATATACATATATATATATATATATATATATATATATTTATTTCAGTACCTCACAGCCTTTCTTGCCGAATTAAATTTTTGAACTTGACCTAGCAGTCTGTAAAGATCCATGTGTTACCTTTAATAGGCTTTGGTCAATTATGCCCATGAAAACTGCACTTCAATGTTAAATGTCTCACACAGACATGAATGAGCACCAAGAAATGCGCCAAAAACTGCAAGCCAGAAAGAAAATATTAACGAGTGCCCGCTATCCCGGTGGACCACCGTGTGTACTCTAGAGAGGCTATTCATGATAGCTGCCATGTTAGGACAGGCTGCACAAAATCCAAGCACTTCCTGCAGCTGTCAATGTGGGGAATAGTAATTACTCTAATGGAATGGCATAAACTAAGGCCATCTGCTTAGGTCCTGACATGTTGAAACTGGTGGGGCACTACATGCCACTGCACCTAGGATATAATGCATTATGTCTTCAATAAAAGTGCATGCATTACCCCCATTAACTATAATCCACTGCTGCTGCCAAAATTAAAATATGTGCTCTGGCACACAAAATAAAGATTTGTGAGTTAGGGTGAGGCCCTGAACGGAGTTTTAAAACAAGAAAAACAGAGGCATTGTTACAGAAAAAACACAGCTTATACAGGTCTCTTACAGAGGAGGGACCTGACGTCACGACCCAGGTCAACTTTTGGATACACCCAAATCTCTTCATGCTAATGCTGTTAGGAAGCCTGCGTTAGAGGTGAGAGGTGCATGGAACTTTCCTTGGAAGCTGTCTGTGGTATTAAAGTTAAGACTCTTCATGTGTCTTGGTATCAATGATGACTCCATATGCAGGGCAGCAGGAGGTGATTATTCAATGTCATCAAAGACTGGAAGGGTCAGCTGAATTCAGGACTCCTTCTGGTGACTGTGTAATGTGCGGGACCGGTGTAGCTGTAGATACAAATTTCAGTGAGGAGTAAAGTTTGAAGTGTCCTTTGTGAGTAATTTGAAGGGGGGCACTATAGGGCATATTTATTAAGAACTCATGTAAGCCGCACAGCAACTTAAGTTGCTGCGTTGCATGAAGGGTAGAGAACAGTACTGCACCCTATCTAACAAGTTAGGTGTTGTTGCTCTCACTTGTACGGGTGCACTTTAGGAAGCTAATACCACACACACACGCCTTTGCAGCATAAACGCAAGGGTTTGTGTGTGGTGTTGAGCATACATTTTTTTAGAGGAAGTGTACCCTTCCAGTACAAAATACTATGCGTAGACATAGGGCAGGATTACGATCTTGGTGGACAGGGTTACTCCGTCACAAACGTGACGGATATCCCGGTTGCCAAGTTAGGTTTCCATTATATCGTATGGAACTTGTAATACAGCGGATGGGATAGCCGTCACGTTTGTGATGGAGCATCCCATCTGCCCAGATCGTAATCAGGTCCTTAGTCTAAAACTTTTCTAACTTTGCATGTGTGCTGCACGGTTAAGTTTTGAGAAAAGAAACCTTTTCAAGAATTACACCTTCCTGCAGGAGGCATACATTTTTTGTGGTTTTGGAACAAAAATCATGGGTGGTGGCATGGAATCGCTCATGTGCCACCCATGGGACACCCCCTTGCCACAAAAAAGCCGCTCTTAGAGGTACTTTCCAGCACAAAGTAAGATTTCCACTGGATAGTAAACAGTTTATCAAGCCTTGATCAATCTAGACCTCTATCTTTTTCTCACTCTCTCTTCCTTCACTTTTCTCTGGTGGCTTTCTCTTCACATGACTGCTTCTGCGCATACACTGCACACATGAACAGTGTGGTCCAGGCAGCCGTTCTTTATTCCAGAGGATCAAATACCGAACTATGCCATTGCCCAAGGGTCCAGGAGGAGAAAAGCCAATACGAGTGCTACAGGACTCTCAGGGGAATAGTTAAAGACAGCTCTGCTCTACTAGCTCTGAGCACTTAATTGCCAGATCGCTCTTGCCACACCTCACCACAATGCCCATAATCACAGACAAAAGCTGTCCATAAGGGGAACTATCGCATATGTTATGTTATATGTTATGTTATATACACTTATAGCGCGCACAGATACTCAGCAGAGTGTCCCGGCGCGTACTTGAGAAAAGAAACAAAGGCCAGAGCGTCAGCTAGAAGAGAAGAGTTTTTAGCTTTTTCTTAAAGATCACCGGGTCCTGGATGCCACACAGCTCTAAGGGCAGAGCATTCCATGCTAAGGCAGCTTTCCGCACAAAGGAGCTCCCTCCAAGCCTTTGGCGGTTGAACCTAGGGGTCTGCATTAAAAGTTGGGAGGAGGAACGCAACTGTCTTACTGGAGTATAAAAAGCAAATCTCTTCTGTAGATAAATAGGACCCAGGCCATAGAGAGCTCTATGGGCAATGGTCAAAGTTTTACATTTTATTCGAGACTCAACAGGGAGCCAGTGCAAAGAGCGCAAATGAGCGCGTACACTACACCTGCCAGACAGACCCAGCAGTAGTCTGGCAGCAGAGTTTTGAACTACCTGCATTTTATTCAAGAGGTAGCCAGGGATGCCCACATAAAGTGCGTTGGCATAATCCAGGCGGGACAAAATCAAGGCACGAACAACAGTTTCTTTGGCTGGTCTAGGAAGGAGAGGGAGAAACTTCCTCAAAGCTTTCAGGATGCCAAAACAAGTCCCAGCCAACTTTTTAACCTGAGAAGAAAAGGTCAGGTTCTCATTAAACCAGACCCCCAGATTTTTAGCGGCATTTCCCCCTGCACTAGGCAGGGGGAAGCCAGGGGGCCATAGCCTCTCTCTGAAATTGGTAGGAAATGTGCCATACAAAGAGGACCTCCGACTTCTCTTCATTGCACTTCAGCTGTGCCTGAGCCAGCCAATGAAAAACAGAAGCCAGACAGTGCTGAGCAGAGAGGACTGAATCATCGTCCCTTCCCCACGAAAACAGGAGCTGAGTGTCATCCGTGTAGGCCAACACCTTAGCCCCTAATGACTCCGCTAAATAAACCAGCGGAGTCACATAGATGTTAAAAAGAAGGGGGCTAAGGGATGACCCCTGCGGGACACCCGTGACCACCCGCTGGGGCACGGAGGCACATGGGGGAAGCCAGACCTGCTGGGTACGGCCTTCCAAAAAAGACTTAATCCAGCCCCAGACAGACCCGGATATACCAATCTCCAGGAGGAGGTCCAGAAGCAAGGAGTGAGGCACTGTATCGAATGCCGCCGAGAGATCCAGCATAACCAGTGCGGCTCTCCCGCCGGCATCCAGACACTCACGAATCGCCTCTGACACCTCTAACAATACTGATTCCGTGCTATACGAAGCGCGAAAACCAGATTGGGCCGGGTGTAACAAACCCGATGCCTCGATGAACTTAGTAAGCTGAGTAGTGACCACCTTCTCACAAACCTTAGCCAAGCTAGGCAGAAGCGAGATAGGACGGTAATTTCCAGGGATCAGCGGGTCAAGGGATGGCTTCTTAAGGAGAGGAAGAATCTGAGCCTGCTTCCAGGACGTCGGGACTGAAGCCTCCCGCAAAGACATGTTAACAATTGAGTTAACTTCGGGGTTGATGGTATCAGCCGCAGCGGCCAGAAGTCTTGCAGCACAGGGGTCGGTTGGAGAGCCTGACTTCAAAGCCCTAAGAATTTTGAGGGAGCAGGACAGATCTATAGGCTCAAAGGTTGACAGCGTGTTAACAGGGCCAGCTGCAGTCTGGCCAAACGGAAAGACCGTAAGTACCTTGGAACCGGAGGAGAAAGTAGCTTGTATCATACAGATTGTGTCCAAGAAAAATGTTGCCAGAGTATTACACCAGGATTCCGAAACTGGCGCAGCGTGGGCCTGAGCACTGGGGGACATAAAGCTTTCAACAATAGAAAAAATTTCCTTTGAGTTATTGTTGGCCTGGTCGATACGTGAAGCAAAATAGTTGCTTTTAGCGACCGCTATGGTGGCATAGTAGCATTTTTGTTTTGTTCTCAATGAATGTTTCGCCATAGGACAATAGCCGCTAAAGCGCCATATTCGCTCCAATTTTTTACATTCATGCTTCAGAGCTTTCAGCTCTGAGGAAAACCAGGGTTTGGAGTGGGAGTCTCTTGCCAGTTTAGGCCGACACGGTGCAGAAAGAACAGACACCGAGTCGGAGATCCAGTCAGTGAACTTAGACACGTTCCCCTCCAAGTCTTGCTGAAAAGAAGGCCGAGATACAGCCAAAGTGCTAATGAACTGGATAGGGTCAATTTTACTAAAAGTAGGAGGGCGATGGCGGCAAGCCTGTTGAGCGGGCTGAGAGACTTCCCAAGAAAAACAGATAAGAAAATGGTCCGACCAAGAAACAGGCACCGGTTTGACCACCAGAATGGGAAAATTGGAGCAAATGGGGTCTAAAATGTGGCCCCCTTGGTGGGTAGGATCAGTAACCCATTGGAAGAGTTGAGCCGATTGAAGGGAGTCAAGGAAATCAGCAGAGTCTCCGGCCTCACATTGTTCAAGATGAAGATTCACATCTCCCAGAACCAAGTAATGGGAAAAACGCAGTGCTCGCTCAACCATCGCGTCCCCACAAGATTTAAGAAAGGCCCCAGCCGGGCCGGGGGGACGGTAGATGAGGGAGCCACCTAATGTGAAATGGGCCGAGAACTGTATGCTGAAATCCAAAACCTCGCACTCCCCCCAAAGGCTTGAAGCTTCGCTATGGAAATCCCTGCAATCCCTATACAGAATAGCCAGGCCACCCCCCTCTGCCCACTCGGCGATCCACACGATGAAATTTATAACCAGCAGGGGTAACCAGCGCAACAATAGGGTTGGATGAAGTGTCCAGCCAAGTCTCAGTGACAAACAACAAATCTAATGAGTTGTCAGAGACCAGGTCGAAGACATCCACATAATGCTTTCTCAGGGATCTAGCATTGATGAGAGCAGCTCTGATAACCAAACCCTTCGAAACTTTAATAGGCAAATAGCTAGGGGAAAACTCTAGTGTCGGCGAGAATCCACACTCAGAGCAGGCAAAGTCCGAATTCTCAAGCATAGCGCAACCGCTATGTGAAAGGCAAGCGGGAGACCAAAGAGTTTTTAAGAGCTCACCCGAAAGCTGAGGAACATGTTAGTGTGAAATTACGGATTGCCCCTGAAAATACTGGACAGATGGTCAACCTAGTCCTGAACCGCAGTGCAATCAAGGGAAATGGGCCCAGTCTGCCCTGGTGAGTAGGGAAAAGAGCCACTACTGAGGTACAGGGGGGCCCTCATATCCCTGGGCCCCAGTGCCACTGAACCTGCTGCGATACTGATAGCTACACCTTTGCAGATGGCGCCGCTTCTATGAACGAGAGCTTACAGCACCCTGCACAGCAAAAGCAGGCAGCGAGGGAATAACTAAAGGACTGAGTTTGGTTTAAGAGAACAGTACTGGGCAGGTTCGGGATCTTGGAAACAGAGTTTCCTCATTCTGCGCTTCAACCCACGTCTGATGTGACACGCAAGGACGTCACCGTCCACTGCAGATCCAACAAGTCTCTCTTGGGCATATGCAGACTCCGTCATTTGGTATTTACTTAAATGGACTGAATATGGCAAACGATCAGGCACCCAATTTGTTTTTTACTGCTCTTTTTAAGCCAGTCAGTTTTGCGGTGTAACTTCACCCGATTCCAATCAGTTAGACTGTTTGCCAACAATTATGAAAACAGCGGCTTGAGTATTTTTTTTTCCCAATTTAATTTCAGTGTTTGCAAAAGGTCGTAAAGGAAGACTTCCGAACCTGATCGAGATGTGAGCAGAAGTCTAATTACTTAAGAGCATCCCTGTTCCGACACTTCCCTCAAGCCTGCTCCTGACTGGATCACTGCAGCGGATGAAAGGACAGCGTCCAGTCCATGCTCAATGAGCTCTCTGCCACTGGAAAATGAACCAAGACCACAAGTCACCTAGCAGTAGGTAGGTGCGGGCTACTGTTGTACAGTGATGGCTCTGTGGTCACCTGGGATTTAGGAAATGGGCGTGTACAAGATCGACTGGACTCTCGATGCGACTGGAGCATCATTTTCACTTACAAGAAACATGCTGCGATTGACTGTCCTAGTGGGAGAAGTCATAGCAGGTGTGAGGCACTCAGGGAAGCTTGAGGAAGTACAACACTGCTTGCAATATAGGCATCCTCGGAGGTCTTCAGAGAAGAAACGGAGCAGGACCTAAGCAGGAGAGGTCATCATTGTTCCTTTTTGCCTGCTGAAAGTATGCAAATGTCCAGTGCATGCAAACATCCAAGTTAAGCTTGCTTAGAATTTGTTCAGCACTTAAAATGTTTTCCCCGCATAGAGGAATGGAGGCACAGAATTACCTTGCCTTCCAACAAGACCAGAACACCTCCTTCCCCCACCTAGTTGAGGAACGAAGACTAAAGAGAACACTATAGCACTGAATCCAAACTTCTCGTCTGTTGTCAGCTTGGTGGACAAGCACTGTTAATTATATACCTGGAAAGATAACAAACAAGAGGTGGGTGTGAATACTGCTCCAATGTCAGCGTGTCAAGGTCAGTGGTTACTCACAATGCCGGCACTCCCAGGAGCAGAACGACGATATTTTCCAAATTCCACCATCGGTTTTCCCACAGCCACCTACTTAGTAATTACCAGCGGCCGCGTGAACCCCGCCGGGGGAAAGGGGAATGGGACAGAGAAGAGACTGCCTGGTCTTGGGCGCTTCCACCTCCTTCTTACTTCTGTATTCCGTTCTGTTCTTTTCTTACACCCTCTCTATCTTTTGCCAACTTGTGGAAGCACTGCAACAGAAGAACACATGTTACAAATTCTCTTCTACCTTCCCCCTCGCTCCCCCACTCTCCCCCTTTGGCTCTTTCCTTACCCCGAGTGTCTAAGGCCTTCGCTCCTCTTCTATTCTTTCAAAGGCAACTTTTTAATTCCTCTGAACTCTGTATGACAATGATAATTTTATACTTTAAAACATTATAGACTTTCTTACTTGTCTCTTTCATTCCTTTATTCTCTCACACACTCTGCCTTACTTTCTCTTCTTCGTTAATTCGCTTCCGTTTGATCCGTAAGTTCTTCTGTAATCAACGCCATCAACAGGACGACGAAGGAAGGTCAGGAACTGAGATTCTGGATGGTGAGTATGATACTATTGCTTTTATTTCTTTCTATTTATTTTTTCCTCTAACTATTATTTTCTCTTGCCTATGCCCTAACTAACTAACCGACGAGACGAAACGCTCTATCCTACGCATAAGCCTAGCTCCCAAAACTACTCTATTTCTACCTAACTAGAACCCAGTCTTTACTCAACTTAACCTAGAAATTCCGTTGGTGAAGTGCGCGGTTCCAATATCAACCGACGCACTTCACAGCTGGTCTAGACCTCGCGCTCGCGTCCAGGAGCGCAAGACTAGACCCGCCACTGCCTCTGCGGTCCTCCCTGTTGGGAGTACTGGAGGAAATGACCGGCTGTGCGCGACGATCACCCGCAGTCTTTTGCGAGCGGGTGATCTCTTAACAACGGGCTCATTACCAGATACGGAGGAGCACTGGAGAGTCTTTTCTCCTTTTTCCAGCACCCTGACACAGCGTTTGATAACGCACGAAGACAAGTGACCACCAACATAGAACTTGCTATTCAAATGTTATATTATAACTCAATATAAAAATATGCTGTCAATGTAGAAAGAACAGAGCTCAAGATCTATTTCCCATTTCTGTTGCGAGAAACTCTGGAAGCACGTTCTCTTTCTTATCATAAAATTAAGCATGTTATACAAAAAACATTAATCCGACATGTAATGAACACCCCGACAACAGCCAAGCGATCACGGTGCCTGGAGTATTCATGCAAATAGGAGCAATTTCACTATGATTAAAAAGGCAATTAACTCCTAAAAAGTGCAGTCATTTGTTTAATCTGCCTGGTTGTCAGGAAGGCCTCCGCAGAGCCGAGAGCTGATATTTTGCCGTCGTCCATGTCCCGCCAATGAGCGATGTGGTAGCAGTGCGGTCCAGAAGAGGGACGGAGCCAATGGAGAAGCATGCATCTTTTCAAAACGATTCACTAGTCCACCTCACCCCCGAGAGAGGCAGAGCACAGCAAGAAAAGGTTCCAGTGTGGAAAGCATATAAGTAATACTGAAGAGTAGCGCCCACCATGGAAGGTCCAGTTTCAAGGAATAAGTCACGCCCAAGCCCAGAGCTAGGCCTGGGACTAGATAATCTATTTTACTATAGTTGGATTATACTAAATCATGGATTTAGCAGGTTTTGCAAGTCGAACCTGCAAACTCTTCTGAAATTTATACCAGGAATCCAACTTTAATTTTATATTAGGTGGCATACACTGTGCACACAATAAGGCTGAAATAGCTCTGTATTCAATAACATCAATAAATGAGGGTGGGTTAGCCACAGCCCATCCAATCAGATCTTCAGAATAGATATGTATGTATAACTTTAAGTGATTATTAGGGAATACAAATATGTCAATGGTGGATTTAGCTCCAGAAAATACAATAGAAAAACCTGTTGAGCATACAGGATAAAATAATCAATTAATGAAATAATGTATTCATCATTATTAGCAAACGTCTCATAGCCAACTTGACCACTCCTTCCTCTGGTGTTCTCATTGTGTATTCTTTTGTGAACAGACAATTAGATTGGCAGATTATGCAACATTAAACGCACTATGGATGGAGTCAGTGGTTATATGTAAAGTAGAGTCCATGTAATTCAGAAATTCAAAAAGAAAACACTGGGCTTTCCTTATTATACCACCAAACGTACTAATAATATTGCACTAAAATGCCACACGTAAATTAGATTATCCTGAAAACTAAAAATGCGGGCTCAGTTGTCATGTAATACAATAACACAGGAGAAACAATCAACGTCTTTAGCCCGCAGCTCCCTGCTGTGTGGCCCTATTTATTTAGGGTTTTTGTAACACACTGTTGACCTCCAAATGGAAGCCTCAGAGCGCGCATGTAGTGGAGTAAAAGATCGACCTTAGAAAGGCCCCGAACAGACAGGTGGATTTTTAGTCCCTGTCGAAAATAAGCCCCCATCAAAAAACCATAATGACCAAAAAGATGGTAAGGCCCTGAGAATGTTTAGACAGACCCTGGGAGTATGGCGCAACGGTTTTAAGCGTGCAGAATATATTTAAACACACACTACTCGTCAGCTTATCTACCAAGTTACGTGTCTGAATTTGTAGGCCGCATCCTCGACCAAGAATTGTTAGGGCTTTGCTTCACCTGTGCACATAAATTACGATTTTAATTGTGTAATGCATATGGAGGTAAAAGGAGTTTCTATTATGTCAAGTGTTCAGATCTCCCTCCCACAGCCACAGTCACTCGTGTTTTTTTTTTTTTTTTTACCAAAAGCAGTTTGTATTCACTTACTTTAAATGTACCAACGGAGGTATCGGTTTTAAAATCCCAACAGGCAACATCCTCTTGACCTGACAGAACAGCGATTTAGTCATGTATTAATATGTTTCATTAGAGTTGGTTTTCATTCTTCTGATCTACTAAATGTGTTAAGAGCAAAGTTAGTATTTTTTTTCCTCGTCGCCACTTGAGAAGAACCAGAAGGAATAACTATCAACAACAGCGTGGTCCCCTTTTAGCAGCTGAAGCTGTGAACTCTCTTCTCATTGGCTGCGGTGGGAGTAGGGCGAGCAGAGGGAACGGATGGTTCCTTCCGGATAGCTAACTCCCACTTCAAGTTAGCCTCTGGGTACGTAATCTGTGAATCCCTCAGGGCCGCTAAACCCGCTTTATTTACCCCCGGTGAAATCATTAGACTATAATTTCCACTTAAACAGCCTCCGGAAAGGAGTCTTTAATGCGCCACTAAGGTCCCACTGTGAAGTCGTTGGAATGGTGTGTAAACAGTAGGCGGCCATCGCTGCTCTTCGGATGAGTGGAGATTCACTAACGTTAAAAATTGGACCTTTGAAAGAGACCGCGCACGGAAGCTGGTAAACGGACATCCAGTAGGCTGGAAATTTCGGAGTCGCCAGTTATTCGAGTAAATAAATTGCGCATTATAAATGGAAACATTTTAGACCACGAAATTGGAGTATTTATTAAAAAAACAAAACGGGAATATGCACTTTCTCTATTGACTTTTATTGAAGCTGAGAGCGAAAGACATTTTCGTCTTCAAAAATTCGGGAGTCTCCCGCGTGAAGCGGGTCTGTTGGCATGCATGGCGCGTGGGAATGCCAGTCTCCATGGTTGGGCCGCTCTCGTTGTGAGATGTACGTTTATCTGCAAAATGGATGATTCCTTCCTCCAACAGACAGCGGAAGGGTTTACATTTCAAGAATAGAAAATCCGTCTGCAGGAGTTATGGCCTTCTTCAACTGGACTCAATACCTCAGCGTAATGAATCGCCTTCTCTAGATTCCGCTGCATAATCTCAACATGAAAAAGGCGGCTTAGTGCGTTCAGCACTGCGATAAACCGGGAACAAACATACACATGCAATCTCCATTTCACAATAGACAAGAGCGGCGGATCGATCGATCGCTCGGCTCGCCACGTCGTTCTGCCATCTTAGAATCCGAAGTGCGAAACTCAACATTAAATGCGACCTGCGGAAAACGCATACATCTGGCTAAGAAACTTTATGTGCACCTCCTCTCCTCACACACCTCTCTTTTCGTTGAAAAGACCGTCAACTGGGTGCAGGCAAGACACCTTACCCATGCTGGCAGGTCAGGATAGCTTGCTGAGAAGTCCTCACTGATGACACCTGTTGTGATCTTCAGGCCATAGTTCAAATCATCTGCAAGGCCAACACAAACTTTCATCCTTCTGAAGTCAGCAAATTAAGTACCATATCAGCGGTTATTTACAGCCCTTAGAACTATCAAAACTGCTCTAAGTACCGCTATATTAACTTGTGGTCAAGTGTTTTGTTTTCTCCACATTTATTCTGCAATATTAGTTACAGAATAATAGAAGGAATGCAGCTCAAAATTAACCAACTTGTTAAGATTTAACATTTTTTGTCCCTTTACGTCGGATCTGTTCATTTGGGTTTAACAGGCAACACAAAGTCTAGTTCCTTAAATGAAGAAACGCATTGAGTGTACCTCCATTCTTTCTCAAATAGCCAAAGAGTCAGTCAACTCTTTGCTCGGGTTCAAAAGTGAATTTTGGCAATCTTCAAAAAGCAAGTGTGGGTACTGGGAAGGGTCAGGCATCAAAGCAAGGATCACTGGCATGGTGGGTCACACTCTGCACGACATGTGCTTTACACAAGGGCGTAATGGAGGTGTGGTGAGGGGCTCCACGTCTCATGTCAGAGAGGACCCCCAAAGCTCCTGTTGACATATAGCAAAGTTATTAAAAAAGCAACTTAACAGTTGAATGGATAGGCCTCAGCCATCCTGTCTATCTGCTCAGGAAGAGGTGTTAAAACAAGCAACTCCCCAGCAGCAGACGTGCAATTAATTCTGCTCACTGTGCCCTTGAATCAGCAGGCCTGCCCCCCCTACTTTACAGTGGTAGCTCCAAGGAACAGCTAGGCTCATACCCACCTTCACGCTCTCTGCGTGACTGAAAACATTGGATAGGTGAGGCATGCAGGCCCAGCACTGTCAATCATGGATAGAATGTAAATACATTCTGTCCACACCTGAATTCAGAGGGACTTTAGAGGAATGGAACATGAGGCACAGCATGCTGCGTTGCTGGATTGAAGAGGTAAGTTACAAAAAATATATATTGATGTTACTGTGGGAGAAATTAAAAGGGAGATGGCAGGCAGAATGGGCTGTGTATAGCATGTGTACCACCCCACACCCTGCACGCAAGCCATGACAAGGACACAGCTGTCAATATTGCAGCAATTGCAGTGGTACCATGCTAAGGGAATGTGAATTATAGCTGTTGTTTATTACCAAACACCAAGATGGGGGACCAATATCCCTTGCTTGCATTATGGCTCCTGGCACCCTTGGTACACCACAGGACAGGTCTGCTGACCGTACTGGCCAGTCCCAATTGTTTACATTCACAACCAGCTGCTCCTGTTCCCTGTGTTTCGCGGCCGGAGCCGCCAGCAAATCCCCGCGGCCAATCAAAGTGCCAGGAGGCGCTTTAAAAGTACCAGCGGGCTCACGCAACGCGGGTCCCACAACCAGCTGCTCCTGTTCCCTGTGTTTCGCGGCTGGAGCCGCCAGCAAATCCCCATGGCCAATCAAAGTGCCAAGAGGCGCTTTAAAAGTACCAGTGGGCTCCCGCAACGCGAGCGCGGACGCAGCCGGACCAAGCCCGGGCAAAGGGCGGGCCCATCTGCGCCCGTCCTAGACCGTACGAGGCTGGGCTGGGCCACCCCCCTTGGCTCCACACATGGATGACGGACTGTGGGAAACTGAGAACTCAGCAGGCAATTTCAAGGTCAGTGTACACACAATCGTACATTGCTTGCTATACTCCTGAGAGCCACTAAGATTTTAATGCATTGTTGAGGATTGGTCTATAACTAGCCATGGGTAAGCGTACCCCCCCTGCGAAAGGGCCCGTTACCAGGCAGAAAGCCCCATCGGCACCTTCAATTGCCCAACCGACCGCAATTGATAAAATGCTGCAGCGGGCAATCGGAGCAGTGTCCAATGAAATCGAGCGCACTGAGAGACTCCTCTCTCTAACACCGATTCTTGCCCATAGTCCAACTCCAACAGAGCCGGGGACTCTGTCTCTATCTCTAACACCAAATGTGATTTTAAACCCAGAGCCCCCACGTGCACGAGCAAAGACAGGTCCTGGCCGTGCCTTTAAGATCCCCCTGGGAGGCGGCGCAAAGAAGAAAGGAGGGAAACGGAAACCTGCTACAAACCAGGGAGCAAGCCAGAATAAACAAGCTCCCGACATGCCATCAAGCAAGCCCCCGGGGGGACAAGAAGCAGATGAGCGATTGCAGAAGACTTTAGAGTACCCATCATGGGTGTCTAATTTGGTATTGGATCTCAAAGCTCATTTTACTTTGACTATAAAAACTGAACTCGATATTTTAACGACTCGTATTGATAATCTATCATCACTGATGGACCATTGGGTGGGCAAAGCTGAAGCCATTTTTAATAAAATTGAGTCTACAAAATCCCTTACCCCGAGCTGGTCCTGCACCAAAATAAGGTAACACCAACCATTCTCGAGGAATTACCTCTTCCTGCAGGGTCTAACACAACTGTGCAAAAGGATGCAGCTCCCACTCCTAGATTGCCCGCCCCACAGAGCAGGGATTTAGCTAACCCCCAAAAGAGGCCCCTCCACTGTGCCCCGCCCGAACTTTTAAATAGGCACACACCAATCACATCAGGCCCTTTGGACCAACAACAAGTTCAAAATAATCAAGATGTCTACAACAGGACCCCTTTACACACTAAATTAAGGGAAATTAAACCCGCACTACCACGCATTGACTTGCCCCCAGCCTCTACTCCCTATGTCATTGTTTTAGCTGGAGTACCTGAGCTGGAAAGAGGCCTAGGGGAGACGCATTCAGCTCTTAAAAATAAATGCATTTATTGGTTAAACAAATACAGGCCCCTCCCCTATCAAGATCAAAGTGAAATCTTACTCACTCGTAGGGTAAGCTGGCTGGAGTGGAAGCGAAAGGACATATCTGGGGATTGTGTTGTGATCAACTTTAGGGATGTCCGGGCTGTTCAACACATCTTAGACTGGGGTTATTCAAGGGAGAATGGGGGTATTCTCTCTTTGCCCCTGGGATATTTCTATCTCCCCAGGCATACGTTAGACAAAGAGAGAAATATGGCCAAGGGTTGGGAGTTGAGTGATCAGAATGGTGCCAGGCCAAAAACAGGGTGGGAATGCCCAAAAACAATGATGTATAATATCCCTGTTAACAATAGATTTAGCTCTCTGGAACTGGTAGACTTACTAAACTACTCTAATAAATGGTCCACTAATAAAAACAAGGCCAAAACGGGACACATACATCAGGGCGGCCTCCCACAAAAGGAGGGACACGAGAGGAAAAAAAAAGTTTCGGAAAAGATCTGTGAGGGCAGTGCTTTAACTCATACTTTCACTCCATCTAGTACCTCAAATTGGGCTAATGAAAGTAGCCAAAGGGGAGGGGCAGGATACAAAGACACACATCAAGCTCCACTAGAGGAAAGGCCTACCACCCAAGCCTCCTCAGCTAACACAGTGGAACCACAAAGTACCCAGATCTTATCCTGGAACATAGCAGGCCTTAACTCGAAATTAGACCTCCCAGATTGGGGGGCATTCGTAGACCAACATGAGATATGCCTGTTCCAGGAAACATGGCTAAGGACAGATTTATTTAGAGTGGGATATGTGTCGTACTGTATTCCAGCAGTCCAGGGGGCTATGAGGAGACCCTCGGGGGGGGTCTATGCACCTGGGTAGGTGTGCACCTGGGATGCAATGTTAAACAGATAGAGACCCAGTCCCCCGATATCCTGTGCATTCTTCTTTCCTTTCATAACTCTATGAGGATTGCAATAATTATTGTCTACTCACGGCCAGTAAGCTATGGACAATCGTCCCACACGCTCGATTGCCTCACCTCATTCCTCCCCACCATACCGGACAATTGTCGGGTAATTATAGGAGGGGATTTCAATTGCCAATTTGAGCCCTTGAATGGCTTATCTACTAGCATTACAAGTGAGGAGGACTCGGTATGGTTAATTCCAGAACCTAACATCCAACCAACACGGGCATGGACTCCTCTAGTATTACAAATGAATGCAGTTATACTTAGTCACTCATTAAGGGCTTGTAATGGCTGATTCCCATCCGACAGCCCCAGGAACTATACTTTTAACAGACCCGGGCAGGCATCAATTCTAGACTACATTTTGGTAGATGCCAGTCTCTGGCATAGGGTTATTGATTTTAAGGTCGTCTCCCGCCACGAGAGTGATCATAACCCTTTGGTGCTAGAAATATCCATACCCCTGGCCAAAGACCTCCCAAGCACATCCATAAACCCCAACCCAAACTTAGTACTGGCCGAAGGAGGGAGGAGGGTACGCTGGGGGGTACTCGCACAATCACCTGATAAAGTGGCCTCTCTCTACCAACAAATCGTCCCCTTTTTAGATGTTGCGTATCGAATATCTGCAACTAGCAGTGGTATAGCATCCCAATCTATACTGGCAAAAAACCATCAGGATCTGTTCTCTACACTGGCACAATTCTTTTACAACTGCAACAGGCCTAGGCCGAATTTCAAACCAAGGCACCCATGGTACAATAAATCTTGTAAGGTAGCCAAGCAAACCCTACTAAACTCTATCAGAACGAATGATAGACTACAAATCAAGGTAGCTAGGGATCGATATAAAAAAATTATAACTGGAGCACAAACTAAATGGGAAAATGAAAAATTGGAAGCAATAAAAACAGCCTTAGATAACCATGACACGAGAGCCTTCTGGAATTTAGTCAAGACAGGGAAATCCGAAGGCCAATCGGCTATAGGACCAAATCTAGGGGAAGAAGTCTGGAGAACCCATTTTAAATCTTTATATTCAAGGCCCGCAGAGGAAGAGGACAGGGTAGAATCACCCACCCTAGATGCGAACCCCTCAAATTTAGATGCTCCCCCTTACACAATGAAGGAGATCACAGGGGCATTGGGCAACCTACTCCCAAGCAAAAGCACCTGGGTTGGATAGGATACCTGGGGACTTATTTCGCTCCGAACCCGTAGTCTGGGCACCCTACCTACGGTTATTATTTAATGCCGTTTTACAAGGTATGGCGTTACCCCCTACTTGGGCCGGAGCAGAAATTATCCCCATTTATAAAAAGGGCTCTCCACTTAATCCAGCAAATTATTGCCCCATAAGCCTTATAGACGTCACTCAAAAAAGTTTTGCTCGCGTACTTCTGGAGCGCTTGCAATCTTGGATAGAAGAGAACATATTAACACCTTTACAAGCAGGATTCAGGGTCAAGACCTCCACTATCGACCAGATCTTTAGATTACAACTTATCCACTGGAAAACTGGTTTTAGAGGGTGGCAGCCTCTATCTCACATTTGTGGATCTTAAATCCGCGTTTGACTTGGTGCAGCGAGATCAGCTATGGGGCATACTTCTCGATTTGGGAGTACCATAATACCTTTGCCACCAGCTGAAACGTTTGCACCAAGAAAACCATGCGAGAATTAGAAATGGTAAAAATGGTGAACTCTCCGCCCCTTTCCCTGTAGAGAAAGGGGTGCGACAGGGATGTGTCTTGGCCCCGACACTCTTCTCTCTTTTCTTAAACGGCCTAATTGAAACTTTGTTAGCTGGTAAAGACATTGACGCTCCGAGGCTGGCGAATCGCAAAATTCCAGCACTTATGTTTGCGGACGATACGCTGCTACTCTCTAAATCGCCCATGGGTATGCAGAGGGTACTTGAGGTATTTAGTTTTTTTTGTAGGAAGAGGGGACTGGAGATCAACCTCCAAAAGACCAAGTATATGGTTTTTAATGCTAACACCACAAACTGCCCACATCCCCAACTAGATGGAAAGGCTCTAGAGAGGGTGTCTATTTTTCATTACCTAGGGATTACACTCACTGAAAAAATGGACTGGGGGACACAAATAAAGAAAGCCAGTCTAAAATTGACTCAGTCCACGGGGGGCATTTTAAAAATATACAAAAATTGCACCCATAAAGTTATAGGTCCACCAGCAGAAATCTACAAAACGCAGGCTAGGGGAGCTTCATTGTATGGGGCAGAATTATGGGGCCATTGTCCATCAACCTCCCTATCCATGCCAGAGAACCTATTTCTTAGGCAACTGCTGGGCCTCCCTATGAGTACCCCATTAACACCGCTCAGGATGGACTTGGGGATTGGCCCTGTAGCAGATGTAGTTTCCTCTAGACCCCTCTTATACTGGCGTCGCCTATGGAGTACACCTGATCTAGCTGACTATAAAGAGGAGTTGAAGGATGTCATGACCCTTTTTGGTGCAGGGAAACTCCCCTGGCTAGCTTATATCAGGAATTCTTGTCAGGCACTAGGGAGGGCAAATATGTGGATCACACCAGAAGAGACCTGTCCCACAATTTCCAGAAAGGCACTACTCGACTCCCACAGAGAATATAAACTGGCCCTACTACTATGTCCGGGGACTAAACCAAGTAGCTTGACTTCCAGGTTTCTGGACATCAAGCAGCAATATAGGGCAGAACCGGCACTTGATCATATCCAACCATTATTGGCAAAGAAGCTCTTTCTTCAATTTAGACACGGGGTGCTCCCGCTTCGAGCATTTACTAACAACTGGCAGGGAGCCCACAAACTTGATTGCCCAGGGTGTGACCAAGTCGAAGAAACTGAACTACATGTCCTTTTCTTTTGTCCCGCCTATGAAAGGCCAAGGTCTAAGTGGGTGTTACAACTCTGTAGAAACATGGGGATTAGACACTGCACAGAGGCCTACAGGCTTCTCAAGTATGAAACTGACACACTTATTGTGTTCGCCATTTCTAGGTTCCTTTACTCGATGTGGTGCATTCGCAGAGCAATTTTAAAGAAAACAACTGTAGGAAATCCCTAGTTTCTAGTACCCTCTATACACGCTGCTATGCTATGTTTGCTAATATCCATTGTATGATTATTGTTTTCGCAAATTTTCTTCCTCTGGGTTCTTTTCTCCTTTTTAAAATATTTTATATTACTACTTTTAATGCGGTTTTTTAACATTGTTACATCTATTTACTAGATGAAGTCAAAAGCTTTTTTTAACATTTGTTAGGAGTTTTATACATACCAATGAATTGGCTATTTGTTTTAATATGCAATATTTTAACCCCTCCTGCACTCAAGGTGGAACATTTATCCCTTGTTGATTATCGTCTTGTACCCAAGTTTAGCACTGAGTACTGTTGTGAGGGAACGCATTTAAGAATGATTTAGAAAATTCTCCACAAATTAGATTTGCACCATCTTTTAATACAGCACTAATGTATATAAACTGTATGATGACATATTTTAATATTTTTTCTTGCTATGTAAAATGTATTGTATTGTCTTTTTTATGTGCTTTTATGGCCACACGGTCGAAATAAAGCTTTTTTGACTGACTGACATTCACATTTCCACCTTAAAAAGATCTCTCCCCAATGGATTCTGTAAAGCACTCTCCTTCACTCCAATACTAACAGACTTAACTGCACACTCAACATCCACAACCTTGTACTACAGCCCACCTCCCTGGCCAGTATTTTCACACATTCATGTTTCCTGTCAACCCTTAAAGTGGGGAAATAACCCACATGGGGAGTTGAGGTTACTATTTGAATATGAGGAAAGGACCTTTAGAAGGAACACACTCAGGGGGTCAGCCGTGCTCTAGGTGTTTACAAGGATGTGGTATTGGGTCAATGGTCACTCATGGATGGTAAGCGCATGAGGAGGTGTGAAACGTATGTTCACTGCATATATTCAAATACATTCCACTTTGAAAGATTGCTTTATTTTCTTCTACTTTACTGCAAAATAAAAAAAATGTTCGAAAAAAAGTTCTGGAGTGTTACAAAGGGACAGGGGCAAGTGGGTCCAAAGATAAGGGCAAGAGAGACACCTATTACTGTGGAAGTGTCAGCGGTATTGTGGCTATTTTTTAATTCCCAGAGAAAGGGCTTTTCAGAATTTGTGACAGGGGTTGGACTAACCAGGGAGACAAACGGGCCCTTGTGAGGTATCCGGAAATGGGTATCTGTGAGCACAAGTGTTTGTGTGTGTGTGTACAGGTGAGTGTTTCAGCCCCAAGGAGCGGTGTGCGGGGATTAACAAGAGGGTATATGCGGAGTCAATCAGCAAAGCAACTTCACTTAGAAAGCCAAGCGTTTGCCCCTTGACTAATGCGGTGTCCTCTAAGGAAGCGGTCCCTTTCACCGCCCAGGCCCATTGTCCTGTCTGAGCGGGCCCCTAACAGAGCCTGTGCCGTTTGTTTGGGGACGCCATTCAGAAAGCCTGTTTTCTCCCAGGTTGCTAGCCTCTAACTAACACTGTATTTTCTCAGATGCTAGCCCTACACATTCTTTGTACTCTTAGGGAGCTGGCCCTTCACAGACCATTTCTTCAATCCAATGAGGCAGTTTTCTCAAACACCTCATGACCTCTACAGAAGCTGTCCTTTCCTCTGCAAACAGGCCCACATAGTTTCTATACCCTATCGGGCATCTGACTCCTCAGACTTTTGTGCAGTGTCAGGGAGCTGGACCCACAAACTCTCTCTGCCTTCCAAGTGCACGGCTGTTCAAGTTCAATGAAAGTTTGTGTGCAACTATTACCCTTTTATAAAAGAAAAACAGTTGAAACTCGTGTCACAAAAGCCATCTAAATTTAATTTACAACAAATATTTCACAAATGAAATAAGCATAGATAACAAAGAAAAGCATTGCGTCCCTTTGACGTTGCATATATCCAAGTTGCTGCAGCAAGTTACAACTTCTTTCCCCTTTTACATTGCTTGCATTTTAGCATTTGTGTTAGCCAAGTGTTAGCCAAGAGCTTTTAATTTTATTACAATCTCCAAAAGTCCACTTCAGCCATTGTTAACTTCACTGAGTGACTGCATTCTCCTCTTTCAGAAGGAGAGCATAGGCCAGGCAGGAAAGATCTATTGCTTAAGGGAAGGGGTTCCCTTCAGCAAGAGAGATCTACTGCTGAAGGGAAGTAGATCCCCTCCAGCAAGAAAGATCTATTGCTGAAAGGAAAGTAGTTCAACTTCAGTGTCAGGGATTAATATGCCAATGTGTGCTTTTTGAGACCAAAAAGATTTTAGATTTTAGCCAATGTATCTTTTTAATACTAGAGAGGACGCGTCAGTTCCCCAAACACAAAAAAGATTTACAAAACCATTGACAAAGCAAGCGCAAGAAAGGCTAGCAGCCAATGCCAGTTCTATTGGCTTTGCCAATTCCCCTTATAATTGTGATACACAGCAATAACCCTGGCTTCTGGCCTTTTAGACGTTGCTTAGTTATTTATAATTAGCATTGCTTGCTCCCTTTTCAACAAAAGTAACTGTAAATGTCCATTTCCCAGCACCCCAACTTTCAGGATTACTCGATGTGCTGCAGGCACATAAGTGTGAACAGTAGTAAGTGAGTTTGCATCGGAGCAGAATCAACACAACTTTTATCCTTGTAACGTTGATAAATTGAGTACATTAGACTGTGCCACAGTAACACATTATATATATAGCATTTGAAAGCAATAAAATGTTATTAAGCACTATAGTTTAAAAAAACAAAAGCATTGTTTCTATTTAAATTTGGCGAGTGCCACACAGTTTCCAATGTACAGAGACCATTTCAAGTTGAACAAATTTAACCCACTGGATGTTATGTTATGTTAATAAAAATTTCTATAGCGCACGTACACCCAGAGGTTTCATGGCGCTTAACTTGATCAGTGTCACGGCGGAAGCGGATTATGCATAAGCCTGCTCAAACAACCATGTCTTGAGCATTTTTCTGAAACCCAATAAGTTGCTGCAAGATCTGATCGCTAGTGGAAGAGAATTCCAGAATCTGGGGGCCAGATAAGAGAACCTGCACCCTCCCTGGCGTTTGAGCTTATAGGTAGGGGTAGTTAGCAGCTGGAGATGTGCCGATCGCAGATTACGGTTGGGAACATGTTTTGATATCATGCAGCTGATGAATTTAGGGCTCCTACAGTGAAGGGCCTTGAAAATTAAACACCCTGTCTTAAAGGCTGCCCGCTGAATGATAGGGAGCCAATGGAGTTTTACAAGTAAGGGGCTTGCAGATTGCCATTTTGGCCGTTTGTAAATAAGTCTCGCAGCTTGGTTTTGTACCAGCTGGAGACGTTTTAGTAGGAACAATGGGAGGCCGAGGTAAATAGAGTTGGAAAAATCAAGACGAGAGAGAACCAAGGCTGTGATAACCTGTATAAGAGCGGTATGAGTAAGCAAATGGGCAATCTTCCTAATTTTGCGTAGTTGGAAAAAGCAAGAGGAGACCACTGCCCCTACTTGACCTCTAAATGAGAGATCAGCATTTATGGTGACTCCTAGGCTTTTACAGAAGTGGACGGAGTGGGAGGGGGTCCCAGATCAGTTGGCCAATAGTGTGGGCCCCAATAGATCTGGCCTTTTCCGACCAGGACTAGTTCGGTCTTGCCCGGGTTAAGCTTAAGATGGTTATGGTCCATCCAACTCTGGATATAGAGCATGGTGTCTTGAAATTCCTGAATTGAGTCAGGGAGTTGTCGATGGTAAAGACAAGCTGAAGATCATCAGCATAGTTAAAAGTAGTTGACTTCCTATTCCTTAGAGAACGAATCAAGGGCAGGAGGTAAAGATTAAACAGGTGGGGGGACAACGATGATCCTTGTGGGACCCCGCACGTGATTGCGGTCTCAGGGGCAATAAAAGGAGCAAGGCGTACTGCTTGGGTGCGACCCTCGAGAAATGACTTGATCCAGTTAAGAGATGTACCGTGAATGCCAGCCTGTCTGACACGGTCCAGCAAGATTTGGTGGTCGACCGTGTCAAACGCGGCCGACAGATCCAGGAGCACCAAGGCCTGGGGGGTGCCCTTATCCGCGTTAGCTCGCAAGGCGTCGAGGACTGCAAGAATAACAGTCTCAGTAGAATGGGCAGGCCGGAAGCCTGCTTGATGAGAATCCAGATGTTCGGAGTGTTCAATAAAATTAGATAGACATCTGGCAACATGCGCCTCCAATATCTTAGCTAAGAAGGGGAGCAGAGAGATGGGACGGTAGTTTGAAGGGTTAAGGGGCCCGATTTCTTTAGGAGAGTGACCACGACTGCATTCTTGAAGGCATTCGGGACCCTACCCTGCCCGAGGGACTCATTCAAGAAGGGAAGTACGGTTTGTGGTAAGGCAGAGAAAATATCCTTTAGGATATAAGGGGGACAGCAATCTCTAGGAGAGCCTGATTTAACTCGGACCAATAGGTCAGAGAAGGTCTCTAGGCTGATAGCGGGAAAGTGTTCCATGGTAGCTGTATTAATTATCAGACTATCGGGAAGCTCCACATGTCCGGAAGGGGGAATGCTGGCGATTTTGTCCACAAAATAGTCATTCAGGGAGTTACATAAATCTTGAGTAGGAGTTTGTTTGGGAATGATTCGCTCTGCGTTGCAGAGATCGTGGACTATCATAAATATTTCCTTTGACCTGTTTTGGGAGCTTAGAATTCTGGCCGAGAAATGGGCGGCCTTGGCTACCATGATTGCATTTTTATATTCATTCCGAGCCTTAACGTACTGAATTTTTCCTTCTGGAGAATAGCTGACTCTCCATCTCCTTTCTTTTTGGCGGAGATCTAGTTTCTTCTTTTTTAGCTCCGCTGAGAACCATTTCTGAGCATCAGTTGGACGTGCACAATTAAGTTTAGTGAGTGGAGCATGAGTGTTACTTGCAGCAAGTAACCAGGAGGAGATATTCTTTTCCATGAAATTAATATCAGAGTCCAGGGCAGGAGAGAAACTGGCCAAGGAGTCAATAAAATCTTGTTTAATCAAGGACCTCCACTTCCTGATCATGCCACCCTCAGCCTTAGGGGTCTTGATATTAAGGGGAATCGTTGCCGTAAATGTTATCAAGTGGTGGTCGGACCATATGCAAGGTGAAATAGTAGGTACCGACAAGGTCAAATTGGTTGACCAGAGCTGATCCAATGTATGTCCTTTGATATGAGTGGGTAAGGATATGTGCTGTGTGAGATTAAGATTAGAAAGTAAATCAGATAATTCAGTGGCGAGCGGCCCCCCAGAGGTGTCATTGAACCAGTAGTTCATATCGCCTATGAGTAAGATGTTAGAATAATTCATGGCCAGATTAGCCATTTGTTCACTCAAGGAGAAAGGGAATGAAGGCATATGCTGTGGGGGCCTATAGACAATGACACAAATAAGGGGGCCAGCATGAGAGTCCAGTTTGATAACCAAATTCTCTGTCAGTGGGAGGCTAAGAGGGGTAATAGTGGTAAATTTATGATCCTTATGAATAATGGCGGCTACTCCGCCGCCTGTTTTGCCTGGGGGACGATTTGCCTGAATTATATAGTAGTCCTGAGGAAGTGCAGCTAATATATCACGTGTGGAATCGAGATTAAGCCAGGTCTCCGTGACCAGAAAAACATCAGGTTTTTCGGACGCGAGCAGCAGAAAGATGTCTAACTGGTGTTTAACCAGTGAGCGGGTGTTAAGATAGAAAATACGCAAGATAGTGTGTTTTAACTTAGAGAAGACAGAGGTTTGAGGAGCATGAGGAATGGGAGGAAGAGGAATAGCAGGGGAACCTCGTGCTCGATATATCTGATTGATGCTAATGCACTTATAGGTGGCTGGGTCAAGGGGCATAGCCGGCAGAGCCAGCGATCTAAGTTCCTCCGAGGAGTATTTTATGATTTGACCATAAGATGTGGCCCCTGGGCCCGTCGGGGCGCGGACGGGCGCAGACGAGCTTGCCTTTGGCGCGCCGCCGGTGCGCCCGCTGCGCGCGTCCGCTGCGCTCCCGCGTCGTGGGAAGCATTTGAAGCCAAAGCCCCGCCTCTGCCTCCTCCCCCACCCGGCGAGATTGGTTAAGGCCGAGGGGTGGTGACAAGCAGGGTGAAGGGAGCTGCCCACTAAGGTGATAAGATAGAATCTGAATGTCAAGCAAATTCAACAGTACAACAGTGCAATTTAAGTTTAAAAGACTAAAACAATGAAGCGCTGCAGCAGCGCGCAGCAATGACCCTGACAAATTGCCCGCTCCCGCGTCCTGGCAAACATTTGAAGCCAAAGCCCCGCCTCTGACTCCTCCCCCACCCAGCGAGATTGGTTAAGGCCGAGGGGTGGTGACGAGCAGGGTGAAGGGAGCTGCCCACTAAGGTGATAAGATAGAATCTGAATGTCAAGCAAATTCAACAGTACAACAGTGCAATTTAAGTTTAAAAGACTAAAACAATGAAGCACTGAAGCAGCAGTCCGTGCAGCAATGACCCTGGATGCATTTTCAGCTGCCCTGATCTCCACCCAAAGGTTGCCCTATGTCTACATCTACTTCAGATTAGTGTAAGAGACAACCAGTCTTTCATACAACACCATCTGCATTCTCTCTTGGCATTTGCCCAATGGCAACATTTTTTGCCAGTCTGAGCATCTGTGCATTTTATTTATTTGAAAGGTTTTATATAGCGCTGGCTAGACCCGGAGGTATCAGAGCCCTTTACAAGAGCAAGAGCAGTCAACAAAAACAAAACACTAATTCAGAGCAAAGAGAACGACAGTCAGGAGAGAGCACATCTCTCTATTTCTAAGGACAGCCAGGGTTCTGGATGATTCACGAGTTATAGTACATATAGAAATAAAAAGGAGGTAACAACTCAAGGCAGACGAAAGATTAACAACTGGGAGAACACAAATTGAAGAGGAGGAGGGCAGGGGAACAGAGAGGGTGGGGGGAAGCAATGGACAAGGACAGGGGAGAATGTCCTCAGACAGCTAGCAGAATATAAGTTAGAGCTGCTAGGATAGGAGCGGGGCAGGGGTAGGCAAGGCCGGGGTACACAGAAGGGAAGAGTACAAGAGGGAAAGCGAAAGGTCGAACAGGTTAGCATAACATAACATGTGTATTTCGTAAAGCGCACGTTCACCCCAGCAACGGGGCATCTTGGCGCTGAATAACAGATGTTTATTGTTACCCAACTCAATGGTACTCATTTTATCGACCTCAAATGGATGAAAGGCTGAGTGGACCCGCCGGGATTCGAACCTGTGACCATGAGGTCGAACACAGGCCCCTGCAGTGGATGCATTAGTCCACTGAGCCACCAGACCCGGCCAGAAAGGCAACCAATACAGGGGGGACAGTTCGCTAGGCCTGGGCGGTGAACTTCGCTCAGTTCGCGGAGTTTTCTGCACTCCGCGGAGCTCGCGGAGTGCAGAAAACTCCGCTTCGCGATGTGCAGCAGAGTTTTTTCCCTGCTCGCGAACGGTAAGTTCACGAGCGCGAGCTGCCGCTCGGGTAGAATTTCTACCCGAGCGGCAGGAATACCAGCACAAACTGCAGTTCGCACTGCACTCTGCCACTCGCGGAACTTCGCAGAGGTTTTTTGTAACTTCGCGGAGTTCCGCGTAGCAAAACTCCGCGAACTACGCCCAGGCCTGCAGTTCGCCAGGTCGGAAGAGAAATTATAGACTCCAGTACTTGTTGAGTAGGTGACATTTTAGGTCTTTTTTAAAGCTGAGGTAGGAGGGGTTGCAGCGCAGGTCCCTTGGGAGGGCATTCCAGAACACAATAAGCCACTTTCAACGGAACTAGTTAAATTTAAGTTAGAAATAAGGAAAAACGCAAGGATTCTGAAAAAAACAACTACGTCGCGCACAATCTGGGATCGAAGACAGAACCTCAAGAAAAAATATAAAAAGGCGTTGTGGGAACATAAAAGAACAAGGGAGGACGACTTTTGGGCAAAACTACTTTGCACGGCAAAAAACACCAACTCAAGTGCGTTTTGGAGAATAATAAATGGGCTAAGCACCCCGCAAACCCTATCACTTCAAGTGTACAAGAAGCCGATTGGGCCTCACTAATAACAAAGATTCACAGACACAGCACCTCCGAAACACCCTGAATGGAGGCAGAGGACACAAGTGTCTCCCAAGGAGTGTGAGGAACAACTAACCAACCACAGGAGGGCCTCACAAACAACAAACAGCTCACCAACCAGCGAACGACACACACTGTACAACATAGAAGAAATATACTTGAGAGAAGAACGGAGGGCAGTGCTAGCACCAGGAATGGGCCAACGGCATACTCTGCACTACGAAGAAGAGGCACAATCGAGTGAGAGCTATAAGGCAGTAGACGCATTCGGACATCCAGGCTTCGGTGACGAAGACGTAAGAAGAATACTTAGGAAGAGCCGTGGTAGCGGGGCCCCTGGTCCAAATGGCATCCCCCCCTAGTAATCTTCAATTCTGACCCAGACTTCTGGAGCGGAAGACTAAAAAAAAAACTGGTCGACGAAGTAGAGAGAGAAAACCAAATCCCGTCAAGCTGGCAAGGCTCAGTAATTACTCCGATTTTTAAAGGTGGAGACAGAACATCCCCAGTGAGCTACAGGCTGATAGCGCTTTTGGACGTGGACGCGGAGTACTATGCCTCACTACTCTTGGAAGATCTGACCACTTGGTCTGACAGTACAAAACGAATTCCGCTTAATCAAACAGGCTTCAGGAAAGGGTGTGGGACAACAACAAATATTCTATCACTCTCACTGATAGCCGACAAATACATCCGAAGGAAACAGCAGTTGCATCTCTGCTTCATCGACCTAAAGGCGGCCTTCGATAGCGTGGACCGTAATATTCTATGGGGAAAACTGCGCAGATGGAACGTCCCGGACAAAATACTCAGAGGAATATTGCTCTTATACTCCAACACATGGATGAGAGTAAAACTGGGAGACGGAGCAAGTCTATCAAGAAAGGTTAAAATCAGTAAAGGGCTCAAACAAGGTTGTGTCTTGGCCCCGTATCTTTTCAATCTTTTCATGGCAGACCTCGCGCAGGGCTCAACAAAATCATATCACATCCACCTAAATTAGGTACTCTACCCTTAACCCACTTATCCTACGCAGACGATGTCGTCTTGATGAGCCTAACCAAGATCGGCTTACAAAGGGCACTCTGTGGAATGTCGGAATTCATAGTCAATAACAACTTAGAGATAAACATCACAAAAAGCAAAACAATGCTCATCACCAGACGACGGACTGCTAATCAACAATTCCAACTGGAGGGCAAAAAGCTAGAAGTAGTATCTAACTATAAGTACCTGGGGTTCTACTTCGATAACCGGCACAACCACCTGCAGCAAAAAGCCTACATTTCTCAGAGAGCAAACGCTTTATCATTTGCCTTCAGGTCCTTATCAAAAAAGCTCAAGGGGCCATCATTCAAACCCCTACTGGCAACAATAAAAGCCAAAACGCTATCTACGCTATCCTACGGCAGCATAGCTCTCCATGGGAAAGACGCGGATCTACTTAACAAAGCACAAGTGGCAATCTACAAAACAGTCTTCCAAATCCATCAGGGAGCTTCACCAGCGCAGACCAGATTAGAATTTGGGGTAACAAACGAAACGTTGGGTAGAAAGTATGCAACCATCAAGCAATGGTATAACTTGAAACAAAACACAGCAGTCTCGGAACTGAACTAGGCTCTGTGGGACAAAAGAGAGGAAGATGCAAAGTCCCCATATAACCAATACCTAAAAAAGGCTCTAACAGACACTTGTACAAGAGAAGTCTGGGAAATCAATCTGCCCTACCCGGCCTTTAAGCAAGTTATAAACAAATCAGTAAAGTTCCACTCGCTGCTAGTAGACAAAACCACCTTCAGCATGAGAAAACATGCCAGGATGGTAATATCTAATTACAAATCACTAACCCCAGCACCATACTTAACTATTACATTCTCGGCCCACAGAAAACTACAATTAATGGCCCTGCGTATGGGTAAATTTCCATCTACCATGGACCAGCCAATTTGGGTCCACGACGGGCCCAAAGACTGCAGACTATGCGGGTGCAGTAAAGAGGACTTTGTCCACCTTGTCTGTATTTGTCCGAACTTATCCCAAGCACGAGTTACTTTCCTTAAAAAAGCCATGAACACTAGAGGCATAAGAACATGCAGATCGGCAATCATGGCGACCCTGGACCCAACTGACACTCCACTGAACTGTCAACTAATAAAGTTTCTCTTAGCTCATGCACAAGCACTAAAAAGTAACCCTGTGCCCTGCTCGCAAAAAAAATAAGACCGCCAACTCAGAAGCAGACCGCACTCCCGAACACAATGCAGAATAACACCAGAACGTTGGAAGGTACGCCTTACAGGGACTAATTAACGCTCCAGAATTACTAAAGTGTACACCATGCTTGTTAATATGTTTTATTCTTTTAGGAAACAAAAAGAAAAAAGGGGGAAAATAATAACTTCTTTTAATCACAGCATCTGTTTTAGTAAATGTATTGTTATGGTTTTAATTAACTGAAACAATAAACTCTTTACTCAATGTAAAAAAAAAAAAGATGCTCGGAGCATTTCCACGGAAGGAGCGAGTTTGGGTGGATTTCTTTTTTAGTAACGTGGGGACGAGAAGGAGTGCCGTGGAGCTTCTCATCAGTCTGGAGCGGCCAGCTATTTGGAGTTTGTTTGTTGGGTATGATGGCGATTGTGAGTGGAGAGCTTTGTGTGTGATGCAGGCAGTCTTATAAAAGCATCTACCTTCAATGGGCAGCCAATTTAGGGATTTGAGGGCAGGCGTGATGTGGTCAAATCTTTTACAGTCAGTAATGAGCCTGGCCGCCAGGTTGAGCACAGCTCTAAGAGGAGCAAGGTGGATTTTTGGGGTTCCAGTGAGGATGGCATTGCTGTAGTCAAGTTTGGAGAGTACTGATTGTACTACACATTTGAAGTCGTCTTGGGGTATGAAGGGTTTGATTTTTTTGAGGTGTCAGAGTGAAAAGTGCTCCTTTGGCCGAGTTATTAATATGGTCCTTCAGTGCCAAATTTTTGTCAAGAATGAAACCTAGGGATTTCGCTGAGTTGGATAGGGTGAGCGGACAGTTGAGGGCGTTGAGGTCAGAGATCCAGCCTTGAATGGGGAGATGGTTACTTTTAGGAGAGAAAAGAATAATTTCCGTTTTGTTAGGGTTCAGTTTGTTAGAGTAAAACCAGATTGAATCTTGCTCAGGGTATTGTTTAAATGTAGAACATCAGTATGGGATTTGATCTTATAGTAGAGTTGGGTGTCATCGGCATAGAGGTGATAGCTGATCCCGGCTTGTTTCAGAATGAGAGTAAGGGGTTCCATAAAGAGGTTGAAGAGAGAGGGGGAGAGAATTGAACCCTGGGGGACGCCCAGGGAGACAGGGGTGGGATTGGAGAGGCATGAGTTGATTTTTATTTGTTGTGTTCTGTGTTGGAGGTAGGAAGTGAACCATTTCAGAACCAATCCATTTAGGCCAGAGCGAGCTTTCAGCAATTCCAGTAAGGAAGAATGATTGACTCTATCGAATGCTGCAGAGAGGTCAAGGAGGATAAGAAGGCAGGCCTCTCCATTGTCAAGGGAGCAGTGAATGTCATCAGCAATGTTCAGCATGGCGGTTTCTGTGCTACATCCTTTCCTGAAACCAGATTGGCAGGAATCAAGTAAGTTGAATTTGCCTATGTGGTTGTCCAATTGGAGTAAAGCACATTTCTCCAGGGTTTTAGCCAGAAGAGGGAGGTTGGAGATGGGACGGAGGTTGTTAAGATCGTTAGGGTCAGCATTAAGGTTTTTAAGAATGGGCGTGATTTGCTCGAGTTGGAGGGAGTCTGGGACGCAGCCAGTGGGAAAGGAGGTGTTAATGATTTTTGTCCAACATGGGGCAATGATGTGGTTAAGGTTATGTACTAAGTTAGAAGGGAGTGGCTCTTTGGTGTGCGAGGTTGGCTTTAATTTCGCAATGATGTTAAAGACTTCAAGCTCAGTCACAGGATAGAAATTAGACCAGGAGGCGTTATTTTTCCGTTGTAAGTTGGAGAGGATGTCACCAGAGATAGTTGGAATGGGTAGGTGAGTGGGAGGATTAGGTGGGAGGAACGGGGCAGAGAAAGGAGGTACGACTGTAGTAATTTGGAGGGCAGGGCAGGGCCAGCCTTGGAGGGAAGGATTGATCAATTTTAGCAATTTCAGCAATTTTTTCCGAGAAGAAGTTGGCAATAACCTCACATCTTTCGATTGAGGCTGTCAGCACTGGGGGGGCAGATGAAGATTGTTTTCTGACAATGTTAAAGAGTTCTCTGGGCCTATTTTTGGCACGATCAAGTTGGGCACGAAAGAAAGATGCTTTTTCATTAAAAATGTGCTTTTTATAAGTTGATCTTGCAGATCTGAGGAGGGCAAGATGGGAGGGCGAGGGGTGTTGTCTCCATGTTCTTTCCTCTAGTCTAAGTTGTCTTCTTTCATTATTGAGATCGGGATTGAACCAAGAATTGGATTGGATTCTTCTTTGTTGTTTTAGTTTGAGTGGTGCAACTTGATCCAGGACATCACTAATGGCCTTATTGAAATGTTCAATGAGCTCATTAGCGTTATGGGAGAGAGGGAGGAGTTGTAGTTGGGCTTGGAGTTTGGACTCCAGTTCACTAGGGGGGATTTGTTTAAGGTTTCTTGTCAATATCTTGGGTTTGTTAATAACTGGTTTGGGGAGTAGGGCGCTGGTTGAGATGTTGAACAGAATGAGATGGTGGTCAGACCAGTCAATGGGGATGATGTTGGTGAGGGAGACCAGGTCAGAGGTAGAGATGATTGCGTCGAGTGTGGCCCCTTTGATATGGGTTAGATTGTTGCATAGTTGCTTAAGGTTATTCAACTCGAGAAGGTTAATGAGTTGCTTAATCGTGGGATCATCGGCATTATTCCAATGGATGTTGAAATCTCCTAAAAACAGATTTTTAGAGGCAGAAAGGGACAAGTGAGTGAGGAGGTCAGATAATTCTTCAGCAAAGAGGAGGGTCTCACCCGGAGGGTGGTATATGTTATGTAGTCTAATCCGAGGAGAGCCTTTGACTGAGAGTTCAACGCCAAGGTATTCGAATGTCAAGTGATCAGAGTTCTTTAGAAGGGAGAGTTGCAACTTCGTTTTATGGATTAAGGCTAGTCCACCCCCTTTTCTGTCGGGTCTGTCCTGTTTAATGATAGAGTAGCCGGGGGGGGGGGGTGAGTAGATCAAGAATAGCCGTCGAGTGGTCATTGAGCCAAGTTTCGGTGAGGAAGGCAATGTCAATAGCCTCACTGAGGATGGTTTCTGAAATCTCACTAGCATGAAGAACAGCCGATCTGCAGTTAACAAGCATGCAAGAGAGGGGATTAGGGTTATTCTTAGCAGGTTTAAGGGAGTGGATGGTGGTGAGTTGTGCAGGAGTAAGGGAGGTGATCCGTCAGCAGAGGCTTAGGGAGATAGGAACTGCACAGGTCATTTAGGGCAGAAGTGGAGAGGGAGCGCACAGCACGGCGAGGCCTGAGTGCTCGTCTGCAAAGGGGTATGGTCAGCCATCGGGCATGTTGGGAGAGGTTACGAGAGCAAGAGAGACGAGTATCAGATAATTTGGGGCAAACCCTAGCGTTAAGGATGGCGAGATCTCCTCTGAGCCGAGTTAGTTCAGTAGCCATAGCATTGAGTTTACGTTCTATGCTGTTGAGTGTCTGTGCAATAAAGTTGGGGGGGAAACCCGCAGAAAAGGGGTCACTGTTGACAGGGGAAGGCAATCCAGCGAATGGAGGGTGAGCAAGGACGGGGGAGGGAGTCAAAACAGTATTCGGACAGGTATTAAATAGATTCTGCGAGGAGTGATTCGGGACAGTCAAACAATCAGGGGATGGCAAAGGGTGAGAGAGAGAGAGAGAGAGATGGAGGGAGGGTTAGAGGAAAGAACCACATCATATTGCTTGTGAAGGATGTCATTAGGAGTCGGAGGCTTGGACATAACGGAGAGAGAAGAAGGAGTCCCAAGGGGAGGCAGGAGGGTGGGAAAAGAGTTGGAGGGAGAATCTGGGAAGATGGTAGGGACAGGAGGGGAGGGATCGAAGGTAAGAGAAGGCGAGAGATCAAACGGTCTTGGAAGAGCGAGGGCCGGGGGTCTTCCGCAGAGGAGTGGGGCCACGTCAGTAATTATAGTTGCGGACGGGAAGGGGAGGTAGGGCCTGAACCGGGGTAGAGGGTGGAGAAACGTGGGAGCAAGGCAATTGGGTTGCTGAGGGATTAAGGTCCAGTTGAGAAAGTTGATAGGACATAGTACTGAAATAGCTGTCAAAAATGTTGAGGTGGTGTTAAGAAGCTTGGATAAGAATGTTACCCGTTCTGAATATGGATATATCGATTTCCCCGTTGAAGGAGGGGGAGGGGGTAGTCGACAGTTTAAATCCATACGGGATTTTGGTAGATTTAGTGATAGGAAGGTGGCGAAGGAAATTGTTTTTCCATTTTGTGGGGCGTTTGGTGTGGAAAATAAAGTCAGTTTTCATTGGACATGACAGGCTGTGGTAGGTATGAGCTATTAACGTTTCAGGGCTGAAGTTTCAATAATTTGTGTTTGAAATTTTTCTTAGCGTTCTTAGAGATATTAGACAGATACAAGATGCTCCACGAGTTAGGGCCATGTCTATTGAGAGCCGGATCCGAGGGATTGTGAGGGGGCTTGGAGGAAGACATGGTAAGAAGCACAGTAAGAATAGAGGCAGTCAAGGATAAGGAGGGGAAGATTAGAAAAGTACTATATAGGGAGAGATTGGGAGATTGAGGTTAGAAAATAATTTTCGAAATGGAGACTATCAACGCGGAAAAATGAAAGAGAGGGAAAGTCAAAATAATAAAAACATCCACAATAGAAGAACATCAGAATGGAGGCAGTCAAGGATAAGGAGGGAATGATTTAGAAAAGTGCTCTATACGGTGAGAATTCTGGAAAGAAAATAATTTTCGAAATGGGGATTATCAACGCGGAATAAAGGAAGGAAGGGAATGTCAAAATATTAAAAACATCCACAGTAGCAGAACATCCGCGTTGCAAACAAGAACACAATTCGAAAAAGGAGAATTTTTAGAAAAGTGGTGTAAAGGGAGAAATTCAGTATTAAGCAGATATTCAAAAGGGAGGGCATCAACGCAGGGTAAAGATAGGTAAAGGCCTAATACTCAACATCTTCAACATAAACGACATCAAAAAAAGGATATAGACAACAAAATTTGAAAAGGAGGGTCACACAGAATAAAGGGCAAAATAGGTAATGGCATAATACTCAAAAACATCAATAAAGACGTCAAAATTTGAAATGGAGGTCAACCACAACAAGTAGTGACAAATTACTAATTAAACATCAACATCAAGAAAACACATACATCAAAATTTGCGAGGGAGTCCATTTGGTAACCAAATCTGATGGAAGGAAGGATATTTTTTTTAATCCAGTTAAACTATGGCAGATTTATATCCAAATAACATCAAGGCAGTCCTACCTCGGTTTCCGCAGAGATCAGAGCAAGGTGAGTCCTTTAATCAAGTCAGTGAGGGATTCTAGATGCTATATTGAGAAACCACCAGTGATAGTGGGGAGTGAGAGGCACACAAAATGGAGGGGAGGCCGAGGCCCAAAGGAAAGTGCATCAACACTAAGGGCAAAGCATAGGGCTTGGAGTGAAGGGGAAGAGTGTTAGAGAAGTAAAAGCTAGCGGAATAATACCATTCTAAGATGGCTGCCCCAACAACAGATCTGGTGAGTCCTACTTCAATGTCTGAGGGAGTATAAACCTAGGAGACCAACCATGAGTCCTTTCATTGTGTTTATGCCCCTCCCATGGTCCCGTGTTTGTTGCTGCAGCGATTTTGTGCTGTACAAAATTGTGACCACCATTTTAGGTGATAACAGTGGAGCTTCAGTGGGAAAAGAGACGAGGGGCGCCCCCAAAATGGAGGGCAGTCCAGAACAAAAGACAATGCCTAAGCGCATAGGCCACACATGCGGCCCGCGAAAATGCTGCCAAACGTGCAGGAAAAATATCGCTCGCCGTTGGTGTCAATCAGCGCGCTGTCCATGCCATCCAAGTGTCTAGAAGGCAGGAGGCAAAACATCAGGGCACCCGCTTGGGGGGAGGGGGTGGGGGGGGCACGCGACTGACGATGCCCCACGGAGTCAAGGCAAAGGCTGGAACTCGCAGGGAAAGGGCCCGTCCGAGCAGAGGGTGCTGGGGGGTCTGGAGGCCGTGGCTAGCAATCGGCAAAGCAAAAAGTGGCGATCTCCGCAGCAAAAATGTGAAAGTTCATAGCCCCCGGGGGCAGCACTCAACATGAAGGGATCAGCAGCACAGAAGCGGGTGGTCTCGACCGCCGTAGTCACAATCCGACTCTCCAAAAAGGCGGCTTCAGATTAGTTTAAGAGACAACCAGTCTTTCATACGACACCATCTGCATTCTCTCTTGGCATTTGCCTAATGGCAACATTTTTTGTCAGTCTGAGCATCTGTGCATGCATGCTTGCCTATGTGCGTGCATCAGTGGCGGCTTCTATGCTAAGGAGGAGGAGCGTCGCCCCACTACTCTGCAGCAGGAAACATAAAATGATAATAACTCGCGTTATCATTTTAAGTTCCCTTCTGCTGCGGCAGCTTTCTGGGCGGGGCAGGGTGGGGCTGCTCCGAGGACAGAGGAGGAGTGGTTTGCTCACTCCTAAGTGCACATGACTGTTTGGTCCGCCCTCTCGGGCCGCCCAAAACAGGCATGCGTACTTCCCATATTCCCCATGCAGGCTGCATTACAGCCTGCATCGAGAACATGCCCAGGCCCCCATTCCCTAACTGAGCGCAAATCCATGGCGCTCAGACCAATCACAATGCTGCATTGCAGTGTTATGATTGGCTATCAGGAGCCTGGGAGCCGGGTGTTTCCTGCTGCTTCTTGTATCCTGCTGGAACCCGAGTCAGGAAGAAGAGGACAGAGGAAGGGCAGCGGCGTCCGGCCGGCTATCACAGGTAAGTGGTCTTTTTAACAAAAAATGTCACCCCCCGCCCCACCACCCGAGTCCGGTAGCAGCTGCTACTGGCCTGCATGTGTTTGCCAGTCCTAGTCTCCATACGCTTGTCTGTCTGAAAGGGACAGGTGTTTCTGTCCCAATAGAGCTTGCAGAATCTCCCAACAGCGACCCCTTGCATCCATAGCTGATGCTGTGCATCCCTGGGGCCTTGGCAGTGCATGAGGAACTAAAAAAAACTCAGAAGTGCTTCTGGGATAGCGTGAAGAGCATGACGCAGATATGGAAAATGCACCCCCAGTTACTGCTGGGATATGGGAGCAGCACCTCGCATGTGGATGTTAACCCTTCTACTTGAAGAAAACATCACAAAAGGGAGGGTAGCTGGGATGTGAGGAGAGCGTATCACATGGAGGGGCTCCTGCGTTTGAAATGGGCACCTCCAGTTGGTGATGGGATTGAGGCCTGTCAGCCTAAGGGTGGCATTCAAGGCTAGCATTATAGCGTGGAGAGAGGTCTGCTGCCGATATTTATAGAAAGCAAGCTCAGATCACCTAATATTTCTGTAGGGAGGTGCAGGACCATTCTCTGCTGACACTGGGCTGTGGCGGGTATATGAGCAGTAGGGGCACCAGAATGGGTTTTTTTGACACTGGAGGAGACGCAATGTGGCCCAGAGTTGTCCCACTTCCCGATAAGGAGAGGACACAGATAGCCCAAGTGTTCCTTACCTCAAAAGGATCTCCTCGATTGGTATTTTCAGCCCAGACCCTCCCTGAACTCTCAGATACCCCTCGGCTCCACTTTTATTAAACAAATTTACAGCGCCATGCTTTTGTTTTTTTGTGGCATCAAATTAAATCAACACTCATTATCATAACAGTCTTAAGTAAATAACACATGATGAAATTGGTTTCTCAAATGGGGAAAACTAAAAAAGCATAGAATGCATTAACGAAAAAAAGAAACTACAATATAACCAATACAGATCACCGGTCCTGATCAGGCTTCACCCACACAATTAAATAAGTCCTGGATAGTTTTAAAGCTTCCACGCGGACCTCGAGATAGGTACATAAATGTTCCATGCTCAGTGTTGCCAACAATTATCCCGGTTATGCATCCCTTTGTGAATGCTCTCACCAGCAGAACCAAATTTACAGTAAATGTTTTATATGTGCAAGAGCGATATTATCAGAACTGTAAAATGTGCTTTATGTATCAGCAGAAGTCAATCTCACACACTGTCCTGGTATAAACAAGAATGGGGATACTAAATCCGCAATATAAAGCTTTGGGCTTCTTCTGCAAATGATTATGCTCAGCCCTAAATTGTTAATAGTTTGTACTGGAAAAATAAAAAAATAGATATATTGACAGCATTGGATGCCCTTGGTGTGACTCGCCACACATCATCCACTTACTGCCACCAAGCTTTAACTTCTTCCTGCCCTGAGTACTCCTCCGCCAACGAAGACGCGACTGCCTAACGAAGAGCTTTCAGAAATGTGCCTGCCGGTAGCACGGCACGGCCTAGTGCCTAGACGTCGAGCCTGTAAGGCCTCATTACAGGGTCCACTCTGCTGAGGATGCGAGACCGTCCGGGTGCCCTCTTCCAGGGATGGTGAGTGGTCCCTGCCACCAATGCCAGGCTTGAAAGAATCCCCTACTGGGTAGCACTCACAAGCTCCTCACCACTCTCTCTGATACCAGCACCTGAACCAATTCATCACTAAGAACTACTAGAAAGATCCCCTCATACATGTACCTGTGGCCAGCAACCAAGAGGACTGAGTCGACTCCATCTTCACAGAACCCTTGACCTCATCAGGTCTTGCATCATCCTTCCTTCCTGGAGGACACACAAGAGTCAGCTTCACCCACGGCCTCCGAAGACATGGCTAGCCTGGTGGCCACCTACCAGTGGCAGGCCCTCCTCTAGCTCCCACACGCGCGCTCACACACACCTTTTTGGAAGGTGGGCCCACACAAAATGCTAAAGCCATTAGCTTGTTTACGCCACCAAGACAGATAATAATACCACGTTAATCCGTCGTGGAATGGTCCATCCTTTCTGCTGGGAGGGATCTGAATAAAGCACGAAGCAGAGCATTCCACTTTTGGGGCGTGGGGGTGCGGGAGGGCAGAGATCCCCAGGGATTCTGCAGTTTCGCTCACGCCTAACCAGGTATCTACAAGTGACTTCTTGGCGTGGTGCAACATGTGCCTATGCTAGAAGTGTATTCCAAAGCAAACCGTAGGCGAGGATTTACTGCTGTGTAGTCTAGGTGAATCCTACACTTGCAGAAATCTGCCCAGAAAACAGCAGAGCGCGCGAAGCATCCGGCGCGCGCGTCCGCCGTGCGACATCCTGTTGCTGCAGTTTCCCTCCCAGTGGCATCTTATTATTTTGTGAGTGTCGTCCCGCCTGAGCAGCCATGGAACACTATTCTGGCTGCCGAGAGAGAGAGGAGCTGATCTGGAGTGCTGCATTCACTCTCCGCCTCTCCATCCCATCCCCATCTGCCGCTCTCTGCAGCCCAGGCGAGCCATCGCCTTTTGTGGGTACCACGATGCGCGTGGAGTGAGTCCGGCATCCAGGGGGAAATATGTAAAGGAGACACACAGATGAGTGCGTGCAGATCGAGTTCAGTACATGAAACAAGGTCGCTCGGGGGTGGGGGGGGGTGCGGCTCTAGTAATGCTCATCGTGTTCTTCCCCCCTCCCTTCGCAGATCTCTCCAGAGACCAGCCCTGACCATTCATTCAGCATTCCCGGCCATTCCACTCCAGTTTTTAGCCCGTCAATGCTGTCACAAACAGGGAACAACTAAATGCAGGAAGTAGGTACTTTTATAGTGTGAACTGTGAACCTTAGGAAACGGCAGCGAAGTGCCGGGTCAAAGGCAAGCATACAGTCAACGAGAGAAAGAAAGAGGCCCGGTTCTAGAGGGTGAGCCAGGCCCACCCACGGCCATTCAGAACTGAAAAACAAGCGTTTTTCACCTAAATGTTTCACAGGGGTGTGCAGCCCCATGGACTCTCCCTTATAGTTTATTTTAATGATTAACACCATTGACATAGGATACTTTCAGGCCTCAGGCCTGGGGAGAGGTGTGAAGTCAGCAGAGTTTATTAGCTGCTATGATGCACAAATGACCACAACAGATATCCTGAAAACTAAAAATACGATACAATAAGCCCAGAATCATAATTCAAACTTCAATGCTTTGCAAAGTAAAAAGCTGCCAACGTTTTTTTAATACATGAAAAGCTGTAAAAGTGGCTCTGTAAGGCAGCAGAAACATTTCTGCTGCTGCACATGACCAGGAGCGTGCTGCAGTCTTAAGTTCTGCATCTTAAAGATTTGACAAGCAGCATCCCTCCCCTTCCCCACAGCCGGAAGCACACCAAAGAAAAAAAGTATGTAGCTCTTTGGGTTGTGATAAAAATGTCAAACGCGGACAGATGTCTACAAGAAGTGATGGGATGCACACCTTCCTTTACTCAGTTAATCCATATTTATCCTCTGTAATTCTCAGAGAGTGCGTGCTTACTGGGTGCGTGCCTTGCCCAATTGGCACGCTGTTACAAAACCGTGCAATATGGGGCGACACTTCACCCCAACCCAATCGCACAGCTGAACAATGTGGTCAAGATATAACTCCTGTACTGTAAGCCATGTTAAACTCCTTATTCCATCTTTAATGTCCGGACAGATGCCAATACCTAAAATGTCAGATTGATTAAATACTTTGTTGTTTTTTTGGCCAGTATTCACTCATGGCCCACCCATACTTCTTTATGGCCCTCCCAAAGAAAACATTCTAGAGCTGGGCCTGGATAGGAGAGGTGACTGGGCTGTGGACGCAATGTGTAGTATTCTTTAAAGAGGGGCGTCTTCAAATATTCGCAAGCCAGTGTTGGCGCTGCCACAAATCAAACATGAAGGGTTAAAAGTGCCATTCAGAAGGGAACTATTTAGTGGCGGCTCCTCTGCTAAGGTGGAGGAGCGTCGCCCCACTGCTTTGAGAGCAGTGCAGAGGAAAAATAAAATGATAATAACTGAACAATATCATTATTTTATTTTTCCATTCCTAGGGGGGGGCTGGCCACAGCAGAGGCAGGAGGGTTTTCACTCCCTGAAGTGCGCATGAACTGTTTGGCAGGCCCTCTAAGGCCGACCCCACAGTTCATGCGCACTTTGAATCTTTCCCACTAGGCTGTAATGCACAGCCTGGAGAGAAACATGCACATGCTCCCTGTCCCAATCTGAGCGCCGAACTACGGCGCTCAGACCAATCACAACGCTGCATTGCAGCATTGTGATTGGCTTAGGGGAGCCCAGTGCTTCCTGCGACGGAGAGGCAGCAGCTGCGACACGACCGCAGGTAAGTTTTTTTTTTTATTTTATTTTTTTATTTGCTCTCCCCCACCTTCTCTCGTCCCCCGTCCCTGTTCCATATCAGCCGCCACTGCCTTTACTTGCACCTTGGGTTGAATCGGTCCTTTTGTGACAGTGCTAAGCCTGATTTGCATATGGTATGCCCGCTTCTACAGTGGCGCATGAAAGCCATAAAACGACAAAATGCACTTAGAGTAATTACGAGTTGCTTGGATTCATGCATCTTCCATTGATTGTTTTGATATGCAAGTCTCCGAATTGGAAAGGATAGGCCCAGACTTGGGTCCTTGAGGTGGCCCCGTGGATGACATCTAGTAAGGCTAAGACCTGAATTGACAGGTTCCCAGGATCGCCTCACCCACCCAAAACTGTGTGCATCGAGTGTTGGCAAAATGGCCCACACTCTCTTGTATAAGTTTGTATTTGCATGTCATGGTCAAACTAGGGTGCGGTTACAACAGTCGCTGCGACAATGACTGTCAAAATAATGACAGTATTAACCCCTCATAATCTCATTCCTTTCTACAAGTACTGTCTTAACTGTATGCTGGGTAATATATTGCAAACCTACTTTCATCCACCAAAGAATGCCATGTACGTTTGTTTTTGGGTAAGAAGGGATGACAGCAACCCTGGCCTGGCTTATCACAAGTGGGTCATACAGTGAAAAGGCACCTATGTGTAAAGAGTTGTTTGCATCCGACAGACTCTGTACAAGGAAATAGATTGCTAATAGCTGTAAACGGGTATAAGGATTCAATGTATTGCCATGTTTATTAACTGATGACATGAAAACTTAATAAAAATACGTTTGACACAAAGAGTTGTTTGAGAGCGGCAGTGAAGTAGACATGCATATAGAGCCAGGTTATGGAAAGTGTGATAAGCTGATCAAGGGGGCTTAGTTCTCTTATTTTTTTTAAAGTTGATGGTAGAACAGCAGAAGAAACTTGTTACGCAGATCATTAATCGAACCAGACTCCACCACCACCCCAGCAAGACACCAATAGGGGCACCAGGCACTAGACTATTCTGATGGGGTTAGTGTAGCACCTCAGAAACCATACATAATATACAAGAAGATGAAATTAACTGATGTCAGATTTCGTCTTGACAAGGCCCATGCTACCATTCACAGGTCTTCCATCTGCATCAGTGACTTCCTTCACAACAAGAGGATTAAAACGCAATGTCAACAGTACAATTCTTCAGGAGTCAAACTTTTACATTAAAAGATTGGAGCATGCTTGTCTACTTCTGGCTCAAAGTAAAGGCCTTTGTTGTCAGACAGCTGTCTCATTGGACTTGAACACACCTGATGGACGCGTGGAACCGATCTGGTGCCATCACTGCACTTGTAATTGCATTTATATAGCACTTACTACCCCTGATGGCGAGTAGCACGCTACTCCGGAACCCAAGGTTAGTGGTTAATCCAGTGGTTATGGTTAATTATTGTGATTAGTCGTGTGCTCCCAAGAAAAAACGACATGCATATACTCCAGTTACTTTGTGATAGATTATATTAATACCACTTAGGTGTGATCATTGGTGAGGGGTAGGTGGTTTCAGGTGAATGGGTTGGTGGAGAGTAGGTAATCTTAGATTACAGGGATAGGTGAGTGCATTACAGCTGTGCACTTAACTAATTACTGCGCTGATGAGCGGGAGTGGTTGGTGATACTGGAGCTGGAATATTCCCTGGTGTGTTGCACACCTGTACCAAGACTTCTCTAACTACTGGGCCTCTTGCACAGGCTGTTAGCAATGCCTGGAGCAGTTGTAGTGCAAGCCACTCACTTATCACTAGTCCTTACAGTCATTTATACGAGTGCAGACTAGGCTTGCCTCCGCTATTTGCTAACAGTTTCAACTAAAGGTACAAAGCCTATGCCCTGTTATGTTTCCCTGTGTTAAGGATGTCTGTAAAATGGAAGGATTTACAGGGAACACCAATGTAACTTCTCAAGAAAATGATCTTCATGTCCACTGGAGAACAGTTCAATGCATAAAGACAAAAGAAGCTGGACTCAAAAGAAGTTTCTCTCATGCTAAACCAGGAGAATATGCTTTTAAGCTCAAAGGAGTAAAGAACTTATGCTTTAACAAAAAGGTCCACAGACCTTGAGAAGTGTGCGATAGAGATCCAGCGTCCCCACAGACACAGGAAATGTGTGCTTCTCAATGTCTGAGAAAGTGCTGCCCCTCCAGAGGGCATGATATGGCTCAGTATTCAGATCTTGTTGCTGGAAGAGCTGAAACGCAGAGCCTCATGATCCCAGACTATCCGACTGTACTACTGATAATCAACACCAACAAACAATATGAAGGTACAAGAATATCGAGGGCAGAATAGCGAAAGCTAAGTGCATATAGAGTATAGACTCCCTACTCCTAACTCCCCATCAACATACCTTGAAAATGCAGGTACCGCATAGGTACATACATGTGGAGTTAGGTATAGAAAATTTAGACTTACTTACCTGCCTATATTTTATTGTCGATATTCTGTGCTCAATATTGTGTCTCATCGATATTTAGAAGGCACACCCGGAGATCCTTTACATAACAAACTGAAGGTAAACAGAGTACAAGATCATGTGTTCCTTTTATCTGTAGAAACAGCAGATTAAGCATGGAAAGGTCAATGTAAGCTGATTGTGTTAAATAATGATTTTAGGTAGGTCTATTAAAATGCACTAAATGGATATAGGATGTTAACGGAAAATTGTAAAAATGGATTATAACTATTGATTACAGTTTTGTAAACTGAAAATGTAGTAATGGATCTTGGCTGCTGTTAAGAATATTGTATGATCATTTTAGGATTTAAGCAATCCATATTTGTGACTGAACATTTATGGATCACTGCATGAAATGAGTCACCCTTAGACATTGCTGCACAATGATACTGGTGAATCAGAGCAGAGACTAAGAATATGTTTTTGTTTTTTTTAACTTTTCCAAAAAGACAATAAGCTACACTGATAAGGTATGAACAGGGCCACTGGAATTATGCGATTTACACACGTTGGATGACCCTTTGCAAGGGGTAACTGGTCATCTTTCAGTTGCTTATTTATGTATTTGGTTGTTAAACTGGTACTAACTAGTTAAATCTTTGCCCAGACAGTACTACCATGTGTAAAAATAAAAAATAATGAAGAAATACTAACAAAAATGTTCTGTGCTATGCCACATAATTTAGTCAACCCTGACAGATAATTTGGTGTTACCCTGCCGCATAATTCCACAGGCCCCAGGTATGCTCCTTCAAAAAGCAGGGTCGAAATACCACTTACAGCCATTGCTATAAGGAACAAAGCAACTGCTGACGAAAGATTACACGGTGGTACTTTTTCTATAAGGCAAGATTACACGGTGGTAATTTTTCTGTAAGGAACGATTATATGGTGGTACTTTTCTGTAAGGAAGAGCTGTGAAGTTTTTTGCTCAGCCTTTGAAGATTACACATTGCTATCTTAATCATCTGTAAGAAGCATCGTTTCACCCACACATGGACCTACGGGACCCAGAGACTAAGTTTCCATAAGGTAAAAGCTTTCTTGTTAGTTTGTTTCATATAAAAAACAGAGGTTTTTGTAACAATCGTTGTCCAAGGTGACATTTCTCTGAATTGAAACGTCAATTGCTACTAATAATAAAGTGGTCAGACACACTGGTCCCCCTCGTCATCGATGTAAAAGTGCCTACACAGTCCATAGGTCATAATTCTAAAGAGTGGTGAAATTACAAAAAAATTAATGAGTGGTAAGCACGCAAGCTGCACTCTGTCTTGTCAAGGATGAGTGAAACTACTTTAGAGTGTCACTGCAAACTCTGACCTCAGGTTTACCTGTTGTTGGACCACAGACTAACCAGTGACTTTGAAGTCAGCAGATGCATGAAAGCACTGCCATAGCGGAGAAGCTTTTTCCACAGTGAAGTGAAAACCAGATAACAATATCCCAGCAACCACACAGGTACCTTCAACTAGGAACAAGAGGACTTCTGTACCCAAAGAACAAGTTACTTACCTTCGGTAACAATATATCTGTAAGAAACATAGGTTAGTTATAGATTCCTTACCTTAGAATCTCCCCCAGGCGTCAGACTGGATCCGGAAAGTTTTTCGTCAGCAGTACCCCTGCGCGTCTGAAGGTGGAGTCGGTCGACTCTGCGTCCGTCGTCGTGGTCGCCGGGATGACGTCACGGAAGTTACTTAGACACCGCCCTCGCGCGCTGACGTCAGTTCTGTACACGACTTTTCATGCCAGAAGCGCAGAGCCATGCAAGACACTGACCACTGGTGCACAAAACTAGGTCCCTGAAAGGATGTCCTTAACCCTAGAAGTCAGTTCGCAGAACGGAGAGGATGGGTGCGGCGGTAAGGAATCTATAACTAACCTAGGTTTCTTACAGAAATATCGTTACCGAAGGTAAGTAACTTGTTCATCTGAAAGAAACAGTTAGTTATAGATTCCTTACCTTAGAATAGATACCCCAGCAATACCAATCCCAGAGGTGGGTCTGCGAACCAAATTCACACCAGAAAGTCCTGAAGAACAGAACGGCCAAAGAAGCCGTCTCTCCGGACTAGATTGTCTAAGCAGTAGTGTCTCGTAAACGTGTGCAACGATGCACATGTAGCTGCCTGACAGATATCATTTAGGGGGACTCCTCGTCCCAAAGCAGTAGTAGCTGCCGTCGCCCTGGTGGAATGGGCGCGCAGCCCCACTGGAGGCTCCTTCTTAGCCAAAGAATAGCAGACTTTGATGCACAGAACGACCCACCTGGAGATGGTCTGTTTGAGCACGGCCCGACCTTTCTTAGCGCCCACGTACCCAACAAAGAGCTGGTCATCCACCCGGAACTGTTTTGTGCGATCCAAGTAGAAAGAAAGTGCACGTTTTGGATCCAAACGGTGGAGCCTCTCTTCCTCTTTTGAAGGATGCGGAGGCGGAAAGAAGGTGGGCAAAGTGATGGTTTGGCCAATGTGGAAAGAAGTAACCACCTTGGGAAGGAAGGTCTAGTTCTCAGGACGACCTTGTCCGGATGGATAGCTAGAAAGGGAGGCTTAGAAGAAAGAGCCTGTAACTCACTCACCCTGCGAGTAGAGGTGATGGCCACCAGAAATGCAGTTTTCAGAGTTAGAAGCCTGAGAGGACAATTATGAAGCGGCTCAAAGGGAGCGCACATAAGAAATGTAAGAACCAAGTTCAAGTCCCACTGGGGCATTACGAAGGGAACAGGAGGAAAAAGATGAGTAATGCCCTTAAGAAATCTATTTACAACAGGGGACTTGAATAGAGAGGGCTGATCAGGAAGCCTAAGAAAGGCTGAAATGGCCGAGAGGTAGCTCTTAATAGTGCCCAGAGCAGAGCCCTGCTGGGCTAAAGAGAGGAGGAACAATAGAACTTCAGAAAGAGGGGCAGAAAGGGGATCCACAGCCTTTGCTGCGCACCATGCCACAAATTTGTTCCATCTTCAGGCGTATACCGTCTTAGTGGAGGGACGCCTGGCTGCCAAGATTATATCACAGACGTCAGGAGGCAGGTCAAACAACGTCAGCTGTCGCCGCTCAATCTCCACGCAAGGAGGTGGAGGCTGGACAGGTTCGGGTGGAGGACCGTTCCCTGCTGCTGCGATAGACGATCCTCCTGAAGAGGCAGTCGGATCAGAGGATCGATGGCAATGTTGAGCAGCTCGGGATACCAGACTCTTCGTGCCCAATCCGGAGCCACAAGAATGACTTGGGCCCGGTCGTGCTTGATCTTCTTCAGCACTCTGGGCAGAAGTGGTATAGGCGGAAAGGCGTATAGAAGACCGCAACTCCACTCGCGACGAAAAGCGTCGCCTAGCGAGTGCCGCCTTGGAAATTCCAACGCGCAGAACTGCTGACATTGCACGTTCTCTTCGGTGGCGAATAGATCTAACCAAGGCTCTCCCCGCTGCTGAAAGAGACCTTGCACCACCTCAGAGTGACAACGCCATTGGTGATCCATCATGCACCGGCGGCTGAGTTCATCCGCCCTGGCGTTCAGTGAACCTGCCAGGTGTTGAACCACCAGGAATATGCCCTGATGTTCCAGCCAGTACAGAGCATCCACACATGGCTCGCCCAAATACTCTCGCTCAAGGTCACAAGCACTTTTTACCAAGAGCTAATTGTCATTTGTCCTTACAGGGTTTTGCTTCCCTTGTGGACATGGTTCCTCTAGTCTTACAGCCGGCGAACGTACTATAGCAGTTATCAAAAGATGTAGCTGTGACAACTTTGAACTGGACTAGAATATTTGTTATACAGAACTCTGTACCGGAAAAGTTACCACGTCCTAAACTGTGAAGCGCTCTGATACCCTACGGAGTCAAGTTCGCGCTATACAAAACACTGAATAAATTAAAAAAAAATCAAGGCGGAAAGCCTCCTGACATAGGGTCCACGACCCCACCCCGCCTTGTTTGTTGCAGTACCACATGGCAGTGGTGTTGTCCGTGAACACCTGCACTACTCTTTCCCGTACAGAGGGAAGGAATGCCTTGAGTGCAAGACGGATCGCCCGAAGCTCCAGAAGGTTGATGTGGAGCCCGGACTCCGCCAGAAACCAGAGGCCTCTGACCTCCGCCTCTCCCATGTGGCCACCCCATCACAGAAGGGATGCGTCTGTCAACACTGTATGATCTGGTTGGGGAAGGGAGAGGGATCTGCCGTTGACCCAATTCTGGTTCGTGAGCCACCACTACAATTGTCGTGCAGTGCCCTTCGAGATCTGGACGTAATCGGACAGATTCCCCTGATGCTGCGCCCACTGGAACTTCAGGTCCCACTGCAGTGCACGCATATGCCACCTGGCATGATTGACCAGCAGGAGGGCAGGAGGCCATGAGGCCCAGCAGCCTCAGGGTCATTCGGACTGAAACCCGGGATAGGGGCTGAAAGATCGGAATCATAGCCCAAATATCCCGGACTCGCTGTTCGGGAGGATAAACCCGAAACCGCGTTGTGTCCAGAACCGCTCCGATGAAGAGGAGCTTCTGAGAGGGAATCAGGTGTGACTTCGGCACATTGATGGAGAACCCCAGCGAATGCAAGAGGTCGGCCGTAGTCTGGAGGTGGGAGACGACAGCCTGGGGCGAGCCAGCCTTCAAAAGCCAGTCGTCGAGATAGGGGAAGACTGAAAACCCCTGATCTACGCAGATGAGCTGCGACCACCGCCAACACTTTCGTGAACACCAGAGGGGCGCTGGTAAGGCCAAAGGGGAGCACGGTAAACTGAAAGTGCTCGTGGCCTACCGTGAACCGCAGGTAACGCCGGTGGGCCGGGGATGTGAAAGTAAGCGCCCTGCAAGTCCAACGCTACCATCCAGTCTCCAGGGTCGAAGGCAGACAAGACCTGAGCGAGTGTCAACATTTTGAACTTCTCCTTCCGGAGGAAGCGGTTGATGTTCCTGAGATCCAAGATAGGACGCAGGCCTTTGTCCTTCTTGGGCACCAGAAAGTAGAGGGAATAGCAACCACGACCTACTTCTGGGACAGGAACACGCTCGATGGCACCCTTGGCCAAGAGTGCAGAAACTTCCTGTTGGAGAAGGGCCAAGTGATCCTCCGACATGCGATGGTACTGAGGTGGCATGGAGGGAGAGGTAGTCTCGAAGGGGAGGGAGTAGCCCCTTTGGACTATTTGCAAAACCCACCTGTCCAACGTGATGGTGCGCCAGTGGGGGAGGTGATGGCGGATCCTGCCGCCCACTGGCGTTAGGTGGCCCTGAAATGTCGGACTAGGAAGGTTTGGAGGCTGCTGCAGAGGGGGCGGTGGTGGACTGGCCCGCTCGCTAGCCCCAGAACCACGCCGGTGGTTCCCACGTCCCCGGCCGCGCTGAGACTGTACCGCTTTCGCCGGCCTGTGGCTCTGGGCGGGACGTAGTGGGGCACCCCTTCCGTAGCCACGAAAGTTGCGAAAAGCAGACTGCGCAGGGCGGGTGGTGGAGAGGCCCAAGGACCTGGCCGTAGCCGGTGAGTCCTTAAAGTGCTCCAGCGAGTTGTCTGCCTTGTCGCCGAAAAGGCAACGGCCATCAAAGGGCATGTCCATAAGGGTGGATTGGACATCCCCTGAAAAACCAGTCGAACGCAACCAGGCGTAGCGTCGAAGGGCTACTGACGTTGAAATCGTCCTGCCAAGTGCGTCGGCGGTATCCAGCCCACAGCGGATGGTAAACTTCGCTGCGTCTCTCCCCTCGTCAACAGCATGGGAGAGCGTGGCCCGGGCCTCCTCCGGGCACTGAGGCAGCACCTGCGCCATTGTATCCCACACATAGTGGGTATAACGGCCCAACAGACATGCGGTGTTTACCGACCTCAGTCCCAAGCTGGCGGAAGAAAACATTCTCTTTCCAAGGTGGTCCAGCTTTTCGGATTCCCTTTCCGGAGGTGCGGTAGGGAAGGCGCCCTTGGACGTGGAGGCTGGGACTACCAAGCTCTCAGGGGTGGGGTGTTGGGAGAGGAAAGTGGGGTCGTCCGGGGTCGGGCGGTGGCGTCGGGCAATCATCCTGTCCACAGGAGCCCCTGTGTTGGGCCTGGACCAAGTGCCCAAAAGGATGTCCGTAAGGGCTTCATTAAACGGGAGCAGGGGCTCCGAAGAGCTCGCTGCCGGCTGAAGCACCTCTGTCAGGAGGTTAGTCCTGCCTGCCACCGTAGGAAGCTCGAGGTTGAGAGCCTCGGCCACCCTACGCAACACCACTGCGTATGACGCTCCCTCCTCCGTAGCCACGGTAGGAGGAGACAACATGCCTAGGTCTGGGGAGGTATCCAGACCACTGGCCTCCCCCAGTTCCTCTCTCCAGTCCGGATTGTATTCCAACTGGTCAGTTAAAGAGTCACCAGACCCCTACCAGTCTTCCTCACCCTCTTCTGGCTGCCAATCTGGTTGAAAATAGCCAGGGTGGAACACAGGGACAAAAGTACCCATCGGCGTCGGCCGACGCCGGTCCGACTCCGTGTCCACGTCGAGGTGGGAGCCGGGGTCGACGCAGGCTGGGGGTCCAGCCGGCGTCGCCTGCGGGCGTGGTGCCGGTGGAGTCGGCGCCGGTGGAGGTGTAACGAGGTTGACCGGCGCCGATCCAGATCTGGATCCAAGAGGGCCCTGCGGTGCCGAGGCCGATGGCGTCGAAGGCCTAGGGCCCCCAACCGGGTCCGCGGGGCCTGAAGGCGCGCCAACGTTGTCGGGCTGCCCAAAGATGGCGTGCATTGCTTCGTAAAATTGACGAGGCTGGGCAGGGGCCGCACCCGGTCCCGGGAAGGCCGGAGTCAACCCTGAAGGCTCCGCACGCGGAGCCGCGGGAGTGGCACCACCCGCACCCTGCGTCGCGTCAGCCGATGGACGAGGGGAAGTCGAAGAGCGACGATGCTTCTTCGACTTCTTCTTGTGCTTCGACTTACCTGACCCCGAGTGCGAAGACTTAGAAGAGGAGTGATGATGACTCCGCGATCGGTCCCTCGACCTCCCACGCGACCGGGACCTTGCGCGACACAGAGCCGACTGCCGGGCCTCGAGGAGCTTTCGGGGCCGCTCCCGCAAAGACTTCGGGGCCATGGTTCGACAGTCGGAGCACGACTTGGAGTCATGGTCGCGCTCCAGGCAGTAGAGACACACGCGGTGTGGATCAGTCATCGACATCATTCGGGAACAGGAACCGCAGGCCTTGAAACCGGGCATCCCTCGTGCACCAGGAGTCGGATAAAGACTCTAAAACAAAGTCGACAAAAGTCGCAAAAAACTCCGTCAAAAAGTGACTGGGGGTACCGCTCTTCCCGGATCTGCGCTTGCTGGCGCGGAAAAAGAAAGAACTGATGTCAGCGCGCGAGGGCGGCGTCTAAGTAACTTCCTTGACGTCATCCCGGGGTACTGCTGACAAAAAACTTTCCGGATCCAGTCTGACGCCTGGGGGAGATTCTAAGGTAAGGAATCTATAACTAACGGTTTCTTTCAGATGCACACCTTTCAATCTTATCAGAGGCACGGATAGCCACCTCCAAATCGAAGACGAGCTATGCTTACAAACGAAAGACAGTACGCCAAGAGCTGGTAGTCACTCTTTACTTTAATAGAAACTTTTCAAACTAAGGAGAGGAAATGTAATTTCCTTCATAGTGGAGGTCCATCACATTAACCTACCCCTGATTGGAAAATTGTCCACAATCTGCTGCCATACTGTCACCATTGCACAATTCTCACAGTGATGGTCTGTACATACACTAGGTGTGTCACCAGAGTAAAGTGAAAAGGGCAGTGCCCTCCCTTAAAGAAAATGTAAGCTATCCACGAGGCACCCCTAACTGGAAACACATTACCAGATATCATACGAGATAACACACCCAGTGAACCAGGAAGGAAGCTAAATGTAATGTCTTTTCATTAAAAGAAATCAAGGATTGCATACCCGCCTAAGGGTCCTATTTGACACTTTCAACGAGTCCCGGCTTGAACCAGTAGCACTTTCTGCTCTGGGGCTTGCAGGCAAAATACCAAGTGTTGTTGGTTAAAAGGACAGAACTGGATAAAAGTACCCGTCTGACAACTTTGGGATTAACCCTGTTTACAGGAAAAAAGCCAAATCAAGTGAAGTTTTCAGCTCATAGTAATGTTGAGGGGACTTGTGTGGTGACACCACCAAAGGAAACACAATCTTAAGAGGCATTTTAATGGGGTCTGTATTTTGGACGTTATAAAAGAATGAACGGGCATTTGTAAAGCGCACTGTTACTCCGAGGAGTGTCCTGGCGCTCTGCACTTCTGCCCACACCTAGAAGGCCTACTCAATTTAGGCTTGATTAAACAACCAAGTCGCCAATCTTTTCCTGAATTGAGTCATATCTGGTATGGAATGCAAGTACTACATTGTACTTCCGTTAACCCTACCCGTTGGCCTGAAAATAAACTCATTAAGGTGTAAGCATACTAGCAGCCACAGAATACACCCTCAGAGCTCCACAAGCGCCGGCAATAACAAAACTGTGACCCGTCAAAACGTCATGGAAGTGTCCTCATCATACAGGTGTAATCTAGGAGAGCCAGTCACAGCACACTTTTGCAAACCATTCATGAATTCTACTTGGTATCAGACAGTTATTACTGATTGATCATGTCCAATATCAGAGGTGATCGGAGTGCTTTACACAGAGAATTTCTATCGTAGCGGAAGCAGATGAGGTGCATTACCTGAATCATTATGTTTAATTTACGGCTAAGGCTAGAGAACAAGAACTAGAAAGTGTTTCAGGAGGGTGGACCTGCAATTGAGGCAGTAAACAGTGCATTGTACATTGGTTTTTACATTAAATCCCACATATTACCAATTTGAGGCTCAGTGTGATAAGGTTTTTGCCCACAAGCACAAGATTTTGGTCAAGTAGCACTGTCTGAATCAGACCCCAGATCTCCAGAATCAGAAGTAAGCAAAATTATAAGTAGATCACAATGCTGTCGGTGATCCATTTTCAGGTCCGAGGGTAAGGAATCAGTTTCTCACTGGTGATGGGAACCAATAAATTGGGAAGGAAGACATTCATTCTTCATATTGTCTCAAACTGTGGCATTGTATTCCAAAATGACTGATTTTTTAGACAACTTCTGCCTATGATGATTATCTTCGAGTTAGATGACGTTCTGGTGGATTGAACATTGTATGTCCAATGAACCTATTTAAATGTACTAGAAAATTGTTAATTATATGTATGTGATTAATTTAATTAACAAATTATTTTATTCTATTTGATATTCCACTGTTTAGTAATATTAAATTGTTATAAGACAATCGTTTAGCAGTCCATGTGGAGATTTGAATAAGAGACCTTAGTCTAGATATCACTCTCCTGGAGAGTGTGGTCTGGGAGTTTGTCAAGGACCAAGTCAATTGTGAATGGATTATATCTTTGGATACTTCAATTTTGTATTACTATATACTCAGATTTACACAGGGCAACAACGTCTGAGGATGTCTCACAGGCGACCCTGCACGTAATGCAACGGATCCGTTTTCCCCCACCCCAACACAGTAGAGTTCAGCTGAAAACTTTAGATCAATAAGTCGAAGGAGCCAAGATAATTGTACTGTCTTGATGATAAGTGAAAGAATAAGTGAAATATTCGGAGTGTTTGTCAGCCCAAATTGAAATGAATGGGCAGGGAAAATCGATGTGACAAAAAATGGTCAAATTTTGCTTCCATTCGAAATTGCTGACTACTTTCCACTATGAATCTTTGAGGCTTTCCTTTCCATCGTCAAGAGTAACAACCCCTATCAAAAGCTAGTACAACATTTTTTAGCGTAATACCTACTTGCGTTATCAGTCTGAAAAACTACGAAATCATGTTCCCTTTTGCCGCAGCATTAACCATGAGATATATTGCCTAGTTCCATTGCACCTAAAAACTGGCGAAGCACTCCACAGCAAAAGCAGCTGCAGGTCTATCAGCGATGATTGATTCAGGATCTCTTGTGCCATCTAACTACCCTGACCAAGCATATTCTTTACACACACAAAGTTAGTAAATCTCTACCAAAAAATGCACATTGTCAAACAACTCAAGTTTTCATTATAGCAGTCTGTGAATCCTTCACCAAAATGAAAAGCGCCTTTATCAGGCATCACCGTTCTGAAGATCATTATCATGTGTCACATACTACTGCCAGAGCAGTATGGTTCTATCCTAAAAGCTAGGACACCTACTTTCAAGAGAAGTCTAGGACAGAAGAGCAAACTCCGAATCTAACAAGATCATCATTTAGATACTAAGGTGAAGGGTGATAGGAATACAACCTGTCTTTATCTGCTGCTTCATTTTCCTACAGCAGTCACTTTCTTTTCCTCTACCATGCCATAGCTTAATTCTTCTCACATTTTTACAATATTGCATTCTGTTTCTTCAATAATTTCTTTAACATTTTATTTCCCATTCATTTCTCATGGTGGCAACATGATGCCAGCAGGAAGCATCTCAATGATTGCAGAAGGCTTACAGACACAGAGATGAATTAATGAGTACATCATGACAATTTCCAGTGCAAAAGCTGAATTCTAGAGAAGGGTTAGTAGTACCTGCTTCTGCAACCAAACTCAACTGATTCCCTTTCCTCAAAACCTTCAGCTGGGGTCTCTGTCTCTAACTACATGTAAAGCAACCCGTCATCGATTCATTTTCCACCGTCAGAAGAATCACATTCAATGCTCTCTGCATCACCCACCATGCCATGCATGGGCCCAGACATATTTTTCTTTCATTTAAACTCAGCTTTCATTGACAAATGAAGAACATCTGATGTTGTAAGGCACCAACACTGATCATCTCCCCTTTGAAAAGATTGTGATACGTTGGGAGTTTCTTCTCTGTACAGACATACAAACTTTGGCTCACACTTTCGAGGAAAAATTAGGATAATGAGCAACTCTCTAGAATTCAGGAGAGCAATAAATATGATCAGAGTTCGACCCCCAAGAATTACTGGTCTATATGCCAACCGTGAACCTATCTCTCATGCTCTTGCAATATTATGCTGCAACACACCTGAGGCAACACTATTTTTATGCGCTTTCAATCCTCACGCACAACAGCAATGCATGTTTCTCAACGGGCAAAATTCAACCAACACATCAGGCATAATAAAATGAGTTACTTAACATCTTTGAAGCTGCTTTAGGTCTCAATGATCTTGCAGATGAATGGCAGGTTAGAGAAAGGCATGGTCATCAGGGTCGGGTGTAGGATTCCTTAGGACCGGGAAGATCTGGCCTGTCTTGATGGCTTCTGGGAAGATGCTTTAAGTGAAGGAGGCATAGACAACAGTAAGTAGATCAGCAGTTTGACTGAGACCGAACAACCCTCCTCCTCAAAAGTGGAGTCCTTGATTCCACTAAATTAGGCCCTCTTGGATCCTGGCATGGTCAGCAGGCCACAGAGAGGTAGGCAGACAACAAAGGTCTGCTTCGAGTGAAACTCACCTCACACAATGTTTGTCTTTTAATCTGTCACTGAAAAATCTGATTGTCAAAATTTTCTTCTTAATGCAAAACCCGAAAGCCTTCCCAATGGCGCCTCCTAATACACAGACAACTCCACACTTGTCACACCACCGGCCGTTCATGGTTAGTGGGAAGTGCATAAACGTACAGTGATAAGCTTGCCAGATCATGTGAAAAATCTGTTGACAGTTCTGGTCAAAGATGGATTTGATACATCCAAACAGATGTTGAAATGTAGACTAGACTCTGTGGACACTGTTGCTTGGTCTAAGAATACACTCAGTGTTGTGGTGCCCTTGCATGCTTGGATGTGTTCCACCGGATTCTCCAACAATGTCACAGTCATGGACAAGCGCTTTGATGGTGAACAGCTGTCCTTAGAAAAAGACTACTCCCTCCATAGCTTCAAAAACAGGAAAGCTAAAACTTGTGCTCTGTGCCTAGCCTATACAGTGTCACAATACTGCCAAAACTAAATAGTTTGTGGTTACTCACTCAGAGGCACCGTAGCCTCTGTGTAGACAACTTTCTCAGTCTGTCCAGACACCTCAGCAGCTACACTACTCTTTTTGGGGCAGAGGTGTATCTGGTGGATTATATCACCTGCATCAGCAGATCCAGTCTCTGCCCTCTTCCACAAGCTCTGCTGCCTTAAAACCATTCTGACACACAAGATTCTATTCCCTTTATTTTGGGGTTTCCAAGAAGTATAGAGGGTTGAGACCCATCTTGGATCTGTGCTTTTGAACCAGTACATTTGGTAGTACACGCCCAAGATACTGTCCCTGGTATGTTCTTCTGGTCTAGAATGCAGGATTGGTTGGCATCCCTGGATATCCAGGATGCCTGCTTTCTTCTTTCCATCCTCCCCAACCACAGATGCCAGCTGAGGGAGAGGATTCCAAGGTTTCTTAGTCACACTTGAATACCAGTTCTGCAGGTATTGTGTATGCTTAGTTTCAAAGCCTCATGCATCTTGTTGGTGCCACACACCAGGTGGCATTTGAGGATCCTCCAGTGGTACTTGTGACATGAGAGACTCCAGTATCAAGAGAGGCTCTCTGCTCAGGTGCAGATCTCCCATTCTGCTCATCTGGATTTGCACTGGTGGAAGGACCACTCCAACCTTTTTGCTTGATCGTCCATTCTGCCTTCTGTAGGCTCAGGATATCTCGGTCAAACATGCCTCCTTGCAGGATTGGAGCATCCTTCTTTGTGACATGAGTGTGGGGCTTCTGGTCCACATATAAACAGTGCCTGCACATCAGTGTGCTTGAGCTGCAGGTGGTTCTCTGGCCATGAAAGCATTTCTCTCTTCCATTTTAGGGGACAACATTCAAAATCTATCGATGCAACCATCCAAATGCATCAACAGACAAGTGCAGGGTCACAACCCTGTGATGGGAGCCACTCTCTACTGCATCATAAACCACATAATAAGACATCATCAACCACATACTATCACGTCCTAAACTATGGACACACACAGAGTCACACCTGCCGCATCCTCAACCAATATGCTACCCAACCAGACACAATAACAAAGTGCACTCTCAGACAAGCTCTGTTACACCTACAGAAGCACACTGCCACTCTCTCAAATGCTCTGCCAAGCAATGCCACTTGCCAGACCGTGAGCCATGCTCTGTGGGAAACAGCAAATACAACGACAGCCAAACAACGCGTTGCCTTTGCAACGCCGGCGGAATAACGAATGTGTCTGAACCACACATTACATTTGCAACGCAAGTCGTTACAACAACATGCGTTAGGTCAAGCGGCGTTGGACTTTAAAGTCCAACGCTTTCCCTACTGTTACGGTGACTGGAGTTGGAATAGTAAATGATACTATTCCAAAGTCTAAGACCCCCCTAAGGCAAGTTGTAGTAACGACTTGCATTGTAAATGGAATGCATGGTTCAGACGCATTTGTTGTTCCACCCGCGTTAAGGAACACGTGGAAAATGAATGCGTGTTTGTGTCATACAACCTGCCCTGACACACCCTCAGTATTCTCTGCACATGCTGACTAACTTGGACATACACATGGCTTAGGGAAGACTGGAGTGATTTGGTTAGCAACTCCAATGCACTACCACAGAGTAGTGTGCTACTTATCTGCTAAGCCGTTTGGTGCCTCCCCAGGGATAAGAAGCACTATACAAATGCAATTACAGAACAATACAACGCCAGGCCACCGCTACCCTGGCCCTACTTTAACTGTGTAGTCTTTAAGTTCTGAAGTTCCTACCAATGGGAACTTCTAAGGGCCATCTAGGCTACCTACAGAAGCCCAACAGGAAAGCATATTAGTAAATCCAGTGCCATGGGCTCCAGGACTCCTGCCAGTTTCGAGCCCATCAAACATTACTCTGTCAAGTCTTACAGAAACATAAGAGGTGTTTCCTCTCACCATTTCATTGGCCCATCGCTAAAATACATGCATCACTCACCCATCAATCCATCTAGCCTGGATCCATTGCAGACATCACCTCAGCATACTTCACCAATTATTTCTAGCGTGAGTGGCAGAATCATTGAAATAAAAAAATAAAACTCTAGGCCTAGGGCATTAATGGAGGCAGATGGTGCAAAGAGGCCAGGAGGAGGCATGCAAGAGAAGAAAGAAAGAGAAGGGGAAGCAGCTCTTCGAATAGGATAGAGAAGTGCATGGGAGAAAAAGAAAAGAGGGATGCAGAACACAATGCACAGAGGGCGAGAGACAGGAGCACAATAAAGAGGGGCGAGGAGAATGGAAAATGGAGAAATGAGGGAACCAATGGAGCAAAGGAGGAATGGGGGAGGACAGTTTGGGAAGGTGGGAGAGAGGCACAGCATGAGTTAAAAGGCAGCAGAAGGGAGAAATGTACATAAAGTGGGTGGAAAATGGGAAGAGACTGAGAGAAACAAAGGGAGAGAGGCTGGAAGAGCAGGCAAGAAAAGGGAGAGACTAGTGCAAGAGGCGAACAAAAAGAACGATGTGAATACTGAAGGGAGGCAATGGATACAAAGGGGAAAAAACACAAAGTAATCGACGGGAATGACGGGAGGTGAAACTAGTAAGCCAGCTTTTATTTATGGGCCGTTCTGGCCAGATGCAGGCAGCGGACCAACACACGCATCTCTCCTTTCGTCAGCGCCCGCCTGTAAAATGAACCGCGCGGCCGCCTCCGAAGCGACGCTAGAAGTGAAAAGGGCAGATTGGGTGCCCTCTCTTGACGCACTGATTTGTGACTACTCTTTTGCGTTTCCAGACAGCAGTTTGTCTCGCAACTCTGCTGCAGCTTCCTCCAAGGATTAATAGTTTAATTAGAAACTAACAAGCCCTCTCGGTATAAACGCTCCATTACGGCAGGGAAAGGGGCAGGCGCGGGGCAGAGAAGCAGCTTTAGCAGCCGAGCCGAGATGTGGCAGGAGGCGCCTGCTTCTCACAGGACCTGAGATGCCCGAAGGTCTGGTGGTGGTAACCCACTGCCAGCTACCACGTGTGAGCTTCACAAGCCATGGCAGAGCCAACCCTCAACCACTGGATGCTGCGGCACCTACCCCAACCCTCAACCACTGGATGCTGCAGCACCTACCATAACCAGTACCGTAGGTGCAAGAACGCCTAGAACGAAGAAACCCAGAGCCCCTGGATGCTGCAACACCTACCATCACCAGTACCGTAGGTTTAACACCACCTAGGCCGAATAAACCCACAGCAACTGGATGCTGTGGCACCTACCATCACCAGTACCGTAGGTGCAACACCACCTAGGCCGAATAAACCCAAAGCCCCTGAATGCTACGGCACCTACCATCACCAGTACCGTAGGTGCAACACCACCTAGGTCGAATAAACCCTCAACCACTGGATGCTGCGGCACCTACCATCACCAGTACCGTAGGTGCAACACCACCTAGGTCGAATAAACCCTCAACCACTGGATGCTGCGGCACCTACCATCACCAGTACCCTAGGTGCAACACCACCTAGGTCGAATAAACCCTCAACCACTGGATGCTGCGGCACCTACCATCACCAGTACCGTAGGTGCAACACCACCTAGGTCGAATAAACCCTCAACCACTGGATGCTGCGGCACCTACCATCACCAGTACCCTAGGTGCAACACCACCTAGGTCGAATAAACCCACAGCAACTGGATGCTGCGGCACCTACCATCACCAGTACCGTAGGTGCAACACCACCTAGGTCGAATAAACCTCAACCACTGGATGCTGCGGCACCTACCATCACCAGTACCCTAGGTGCAACACCACCTAGGTCGAATAAACCCACAGCAACTGGATGCTGCGGCACCTACCATCACCAGTACCGTAGGTGCAACACCACCTAGGTCGAATAAACCTCAACCACTGGATGCTGCGGCACCTACCATCACCAGTACCCTAGGTGCAACACCACCCAGGTCGAATAAACCCACAGCAACTGGATGCTGCGGCACCTACCATCACCAGTACCGTAGGTGCAACACCACCCAGGTCGAATAAACCCTCAACCACTGGATGCTGCGGCACCTACCATCACCAGAACCGTAGGTGCAACACCACCTAGGTCGAATAAACCCTCAACCACTGGATGCTGCGGCACCTACCATCACCAGTACCATAGGTGCAAGAACACCTAGGCCGTATAAACACACAGACCGTGGATGCGGTGGTACCTACCATCACCAGTACCGTAGGTGCAAGAACACCTAGGCCGTATAAACCCAGACCCTGGATGCTGTGCTACCTACCATCACCAGTACTGTAGGTGCAGGAACACCTAGAACGAATAAACCCACAGCCCCTGGGGCTGCGGCACCAACCATCACCAGTACCGTAGGTGCAAGAACACCTAGAATGACTTAAATTCTCAACCACTGGATGCTGCGGCACCTACCATCACCAGTACCGAAGGTGCAAGAACACCTAGAACGACTAAACCCTCAACCACTGGATGCTGAGGCACCTACCATCACCAGTACCATAGGTGCAAGTACACCTAGGCTGAGTAAACCCACAGCCCCGGATGCCGAGGCACCTACCATTATCAGTACCGTAGGTGGCAGAACACCTAGGCCGAATAAACCCACAGCCCCTGGATGCTGCAGTACCTACCCTCACCAGTACCGTAGGTGTAAGAACACCTAGGACAAATAAACTCACAGACCCTAGATGCTGCAGCACCTACCATCACCAGTACCAAAGGTTGCAAGAACACCTAAGCCGAATAAACCCACAGCCCCTGGATGCTGAGGTCCCTACCATGATAACCCAACAGCCCCTGGATGCTGCGCTCCCTCCCATCATCAGTACCATAGATGCAGCACTCTTCTGTCGAATAAACCCACAGTCCTTGAATACTGAGGCATTTACCATTTTTAAAAATCATTTTTTATTGATTTTGTTATTCATGGTATGCAAGGTCATGACAGTGAATGCAAAGAAAAGCTTGCAAAACATTGTCAGAGAGTAGAAATCTCAGTAGGAAAATAAAAGGGCAGTATCTACAGCAAGATTATACATTGAGATGATCTCGGAGAAGCACTGGTATTCAAAGCAAATACCCACGCCATCTACCATTATCAACAGCGAAGGTGCAAGCAGACCTTGGTCGAGTAAACCCACAGCCCCTGGAAGCTGTTGCACCTTCCATGGACAGTTCCGTCACCTCTAATGACCAGAGTGAGGTGTTGGCCACCTATGATAGCTTCCAGGGGAAGTGTGAAGCCTTTGCGATGCTGGGGGAGGAGACTGCAGGAAATGGGACCAACTGTCTGCATACCTTTCCTTCTATTACTCTAGAGTCTAGACGGCCTCAAGGCTCTGGTTACGAAGATTAAATCAGGGTCCCCCGATGACCCTCTCAAACCTGATTTCTTTGTCAAACACCAGGACTGCCTCTTGCCTAGCTGCCTAGATCTCATTAACCTCTGCCTTTCCAATTTCAAGGTCCCTCAAACCTGGAAGCATGTGAAAGTTATCCCCCTCCTGAAGAAACCTTCTCTTGATGCGTCTAAGCCGGAGAACTATCGCCCGATTTCGCTCCTGCCATTCTTTTCCAAAATTACTGAATCCTATGTGAATGGCATTTTGATGCAGTATTTGGAGTCTCACTCCATACTAGACCCGTCCTAGAATGGCTTTCGTCCTAAGCACAGCACGGAGTCAGCTTAATTAGCTGTAACAGAACAACTAAGAGCCTCTATGGATGAGGGCAACCTGACTGCGCTCATCTTGCTTGATCTCAGCGCGGCCTTCGACACGGTCTCACATAGCATCCTGAGCCATCGGCTGTGTGAGATTGCTGTCGCAGGTAGTGCTCTTGATTGGTTCTCCTCCTTTCTGGGTGACAGGTCTTTCCAGGTCATTGCTCCTCCTTTCCACTCACAGATGCACCCTTTGTGCTGCGGAGTCCCACAGGGGTCGGCATTAAGTCCGACCCTGTTCAACATTTACGTTCGTCCGCTGACCTTGTTGGCCAAAACTCGTAACATACAGTTGGTAACATATGCGGACGATACGCAACTGATTTTCTCCTGTACCAAGGACTCCACCCAGGACATGATTAAATTTCAGGAGGATCTGGCAGCCATAGCCGGCTGGATGGAGGCAAACTGTCTTCAGCTATATTCATCTAAAACTGAGATCCTCCTGCTTAGCAGAGACTCATCTCTGGGGCAACAACTGGTGGCCGCTGGTGTTAGGTAATCCTCCTACGCCCAAAGCTGTGGTAAAAAATCTCGGCATACAGCTGGATACTGCACTCTCGTTTGAGGAGCATGCCAAGTCAGTGGCAGGGCCCTGCTTCGGTATTTTGCGCGGCCTTAAACACATTTTGGGTCTGTTTGACCCTCACACGCGCCAGCTGGTTCTGCAAGCCACTATCCTGGCTAGGTTAGATTACTGTAACAGCCTCTTGCTCGGTGCTAACAAATCCGTGACCAATAGGCTCCAACGCACCATGAATGCGGCAGCGCGCACCTTACTTGCACTGCCTAAGTACTGCTCGGTCTCAGGGGTGTTGCGTCGACTCCACTGGCTCCCTGTGGAGCTAAGAATCAGGTTCAAAGCACTTTGTGTTACTCAAAGTTTTGACAGGCTGTGGCCCGGCGATTCTCAGAGATCTTGGTCACCGCTATGTTCCCTCCCGTGCTCTGCGGATCTACACCTGATGCGGGTGCCACGCTTCCGTAGAGCCAGAGTCAGTGGCCGCTCCTTCAAGGTGTTAGCTCCTATTTTATGGAATTTGCTGCCTCTTGCTATTAGGAACATTCCCAATCGCCTGATGGTCAGAAAGGCAGTAAAGACATGGCTGTTTCAGTAGCTATAACATCTCCTTCACCTCTCTCCCTAATTTTTTAGCGCTGGGACGTCCCTTGGCTGGGACAGCCATGCGCTCTATAAATTGCATAACATAACAGTACTGTAGGTGCAAGACGACCCTCGCACTTTGAGATATGGCACAAAACTTTGTAGGCGAGGGTACAGGAAGAGACCTAGCATTGGTGAGTGCTGAGGAGGAGGATGAGAACCCTTGAGGGAGAAGTGCCCAGTACATTGGACAGAGAGCTCTTCCCCTATCTTCTTCTAAAGCTTAGAGCACCTTGCTTAAGAAGCAAGAGATACAACACACGGCTGCATCTGCAGTGGCATTTTACTTTACCATTCTTCACAATCTCCTCCATCCTACCAACCCGAGCTGTCAGAACTTCATGCCAATGATCTGCAAGCTTCCACTAGTACTGCCTGACCTTTCCTCTAGAACAGGGTTCTCGAAAGTCGGTCCAGATGGGCCGGATCCATGCCAGATTTTTAAGATAACTACATTTATCTAAATGGGGATATGCTAAATATCTGGCATGGATCCGGCCCTTCAGGACCAACTATGGAGAGCCCTGCCTAGAGGGCTCAGCGATCTTTAAGCTCGACTAAGATATTCTGTGCCTCATCCCTCTGTTCGTTCTACACTCTTATCTTACTGAAAGGGGACGGAAGAGGTTAAACCAAGGGACTTTGTGGACTTGGAATGGCTAAATGTTGACACCCAAGTTTGTTCAACTTTTTCACCAGCCCATATCTGTTCTTCTTGCAGAGCATATCTGTATTATGACAAAAAAAGAGAACAATCACATCTTACTTTAGCATTAGCCTGTTTTGTGATAACATAAAAAGGGTGCCTGGAAGAACAAATCGAGCACAAAACGCTTGAAAAATGTAATAGATAAAGTTAATGAAATGGAAAAGGGAAAAAGCAAATCGGTAGCTAGGTACTCACTCCTGCAGGGAATGTAAAGTATTGACTGGGAAAGAGCCCGGAGCCTCACTCCACCTGCAGGCTCCGGAGGCTGAAGAGCTGATATGGCAAACTCTAGAAGCCATGCGCTCTGCCATGCGTTGTTGGATGCATTTATCCACCAAACTTTTGTGTGCTAGCCCTTAGCTTCTGACATTGCAAATCTTCTGTTCAGAAAAGTAGGAGAGGAGCTTCTTCTTTGCACGTGGTCAAACATGGTATGCTTTTTCTTCGATGAGCAGCATTTAAAGAGAAAGCCAAGCATGGTGGGTATCAAACTAGAAGATGGGCTGCATTGATCTGGCCAGACACTGCTGACCATCATTGCCGTTAATTCCCAGTTTCTCAAAGCGACATTTCTTAACATTTTCATGGAAGGCCTAATCCTTTATTGGGGATTGGTGTCTGGTGCACCTCATTTCTTCTGACAGATGCAATCCATCTAGATGTGTTCATATTCTAAAATAAAAAGAGGATCGGCCTGATCTCCTTGGATATCCGACTGGCAGGCATGTCCTATGGTACATTTTGGTCGTTATAGAGTTGTATAGTGGTGGGCAGTGATTGACAAAGAGGGTTTCCCCAAGGCGTCTTGCATTGCATGTGACCCAGATAACCGAGGACCTCAAAAATAGGTAAAACATGTCCTAAAGACCTGTAGCATGGCATACAGGCATGCAGCTTGGGAATCAGGTGGGCCTTTCCCAGGCAAAGCCCTAATTTCTCCCTGTGTGAATTTCCGGCTGCAAGAAGAGACTGTTATCTTCGACATTCCAGAGAAGTGACTTCTGATCCTGGAATACACCAACAGGGGACCACAAGAAGGTCATTCCTCCTTCCAAAGACCCTGAGAAGGGGGGCATGGACATCCTCATTGATCATTAGAAGGACAGTTTAACTCTTGCGTACAGATGGGTTACCCAACTAAATACTTTAGTCTAGGTTAGAGTTTTTTGGCTAAAATTAGATGAAGGGTTGCAGCCTATGTTACACTAACATGTGCCAATTTAACTTCTCCCTGTTTTTAATTAAAGGGCAATGGCAAAGAGCGACCAGTGCTTTGCTTTATTCTTTCCAAAGACCACCTTTCATTATCTCAGAGGACCCTGGTGAGGAGATGGACTGAAAACTAACAGGGGGACTATTCTTCCCGCTAGGTCTACTGCGTGTAACTACACAGAGACAAGGTAAGCACAAAGAATGAGGCGGTTTCAGACTACAGTGGCCCTACCGTATGTGTTCTAGCGGGAAATCACGATGACTACCGGAATGGGGTCTGTCAATATCAATGTGTACGTAATGGACAGAGTAAGATGGCTACCACATATCTTGCCCTTTCTCAATTCTAGACTTCAGATCTACTGGTTGCATTTTGGGTGCTGCTCAAAAAAAAAAAAAAGCTTTATAACATTGGCATGAGAAATCATCTAAGCAGTACCACCTGTATATTATTAGAATGTTCTGCATTCGGCAGACATTTAAGTTTGCCACAGCACTTTTTGTTGTAACCTTTGACTGGTTTTCGCGGTTAGCACAATCATGGCTAGAGGTCAACTCAATCTGGTCTGGATGCAGCTCCTGTTACAGCCGTGGGATGAGAAAAATGCAGCAAGACACTCTTAGAAAGGACCATCAATCACCCTGAAAACCCCGTTGTCCTCATTGCAACAAGAAGTTGCAGTCTTCACAATTGGTTGCACCGGATTTCCCCAACGAATAATTGTTGTGAACGCCTACATATCTATAAAGCGCCTATAAAGGCCACTGATAATGCTGAACTGGGAAAACTGGAGGGATAGGGAGGTGTGGGTTCCAGGCAAGCTTAAGACAAAGGATATATGCTTGTACTCTTTCTCTAGTGTGTGAACCCCTCCACTCCAAATAAAAAGTCCAATGAGAGAGGCTCCTCTTCCCAGCAGTCTTTAAGACAGACATGGGGAAGATAGAGTCTTTCATAGCAGATCTTGGGGCTCTGCTGAGTGCGTAATATTCAACCCCTTTCTTTGGTTGCAGTGGTACAAATGCTAAGAGAATTCTTTGGACCAAGTGTCTGATCACAAAGGTCATCATTTCTTAAACAGGAAGTTAGAGAGGGAGCTTTCGAGCAACTACACGGTCTGTTCTTCTTCCTACTCTAATCGCGACAGCTCTATTTTTTGCCTTCTCTAAGGATTAAGACAGCCAGGTATCCACGCTGATACAATACTCTGTCTGGAACTGGTGAAAGTTACAACCAATGTAGTCCTACTTCTTGACAGAAAGATTTATTTTTAAACTGGGTTTAAAATGATTTATTCATGGATCCAGTCTCGTCTTTCAGGGACATCACTTGGCCAAGTCAAATAGTAAGGCTCTTAGCCGTTTCTTCCAATGTGATGGCAGTCCCTAGAAGCCTTAGAATATTACTGAAGTTGCAGATAGTCTTGTAAAGCTAGGTTCATCCATTAGGAATAACTTCGACATTGAAGCATACAACAGACTCCCAACAAGCCCTAGAAGAGAATATTTATGTCTGCTACAGAATACTTTTGAATATTTTGCCTTTTGCACACAACTTGTATTTTTGTCCATATTTCACCTATCTGGAAACTGAAAGCCATGAATCCTTCATATTTTACAACGGGGTTCTTCAAACTTATAAAATAGTTTTTTTTGTTTGTTTGTTTTACTTTACAAACTCATGGCTTTAGATCTTTTAACTATTCAATTGTCCTGTACTCATTTGTACTGCCTCTCATCTTAGGTGACGACCTGAACTCGACCCAGAGACTGCAAAAAAGAAGCAATATGATAATGTGCTTAGCAGCTGAAGCCTCTCTGAACCTTATCATGGTCTCACAGAATCTCTGCATAAGTTCTTACAGTCCATCGAATGCCTCACATCCGTAAGGGGTGCACGATTATGACGCAGTGTGAAAGATGAGTTCGCTACAAGATGAAAAAGTTACTTACCTTCGGTAACGATATATCTGTACGAGACATAGATTAGTTATATATTCCTTACCTTAGAATTACCCCCAGGCGTCAGACTGGATCCGGAGAATTTTTCGTCAGCAGTACCCCTGCGCGTCGAAAGGTGGCGCCAGTCGACTCCGTGTTCGTCGTTGGCGTCGTGGTCGCCGGGATGATGTCATGGTAGCTACTTAGACACCGCCCTTGCGCACTGACATCAGTTCTTTACACGACATTCCACGCAAGAAGTGTAGAGCCATGCAAGACACTGACCACTGGTGCTCAAAACTAGGGCCCTGAAAGGGATTCCCTGATCCTAGAAGTCAGTTCGCAGAACGTGGAGGATGGGAGGGGCGGTAAGGAATCTATAACTAATCTATGTCTCTTACAGATATATTGTTACCGAAGGTAAGTAACCTGTTCATCTGAAAGAGACAATTATAGATTCCTTACCTTAGAATAGATACCCAGCAATACCAACCCCGGAGGTGGGTCTGCGAACCAAGTTCACACCAGAAAGTCCTGGAGAACAGAACGGCCAAAGAAGACGTCTCTCCGGACTTGGCTGTCGAGGCAGTAGTGTTTTGTGAATGTGTGCAGAGATGCCCACGTAGCTGCCTGACAGATGTCATTGAGGGGAACCCCCGTCTCAAAGCAGTGGTAGCTGCCGTCGCCCTGGTGGAATGGGCGCGCAGTCCCACTGGAGGCTCCTTCTTTGCCAAAGAGTAGCAAGCTTTAATGCACAAAACGACCCACCTGGAGATGGTCCGTTTGTGCACGGCCCGACTTTTTTTGGCGCCCACGTAGCCAACTAAGAGCTGGTCATCCACCAGGAATTGCTTGGTGCGATCCAAATAAACGGAAAGCGCACGTTTTACATCCAGACGGTGGAGCCTCTCTTCCTCCTTAGAAGGATGCGGAGGCGGAAAGAAGGTGGGCAAAGTGATGGTTTCACCAATGTGGAAAGAAGTAACCACCTTGGGAAGAAAGGAAGGTCTGGTTCTGAGGACGACCTTGTCCGGATGAACAGCCAGAAAAGGAGGCTTTGAAGAAAGAGCTTGGAGCTCACTCACCCTGCGAGCAGAGGTGATGGCAACCAGAAAAGCAGTCTTTAAGGTAAGAAGTCTGAGAGGACAGTTATGAAGCGGCTCAAAGAGAGCACACATAAGGTAAGTAAGAACCAAGTTCAAGTCCCACTGAGGCATTACGAAGGGAACAGGAGGAAAAAGATGAGTAATGCCCTTAAGGAAGCGATTTACAACAGGGGACTTGAAAAGAGAAGGCTGATCAGGAAGCCTAAGAAAGGCTGAAATGGCCAAGAGGTAGCCCTTCAGAGTGCCCAGAGCAGAACCCTGCTGGGCCAAAGACAGGAGGAACAAGAGAACCTCAGAAAGAGGGGCGGAAAGGGGATCCACAGCCTTTGCTGTGCACCATGCCACAAATTTGTTCCATCTACAGGCGTATACCGTTTTAGTGGAGGGACGCCTGGCTGCCAAGATAACATTACAGACTTGGGAGGAAGGTCATAGGCAGTCAACTGCCGCCGCTCAATCTCGACGCAAGGAGGTGGAGGCTGGACAGGTTTGAGTGGAGGACCGTCCCCCGCTGCTGCGACAGAAGATCCTCCCGAAGAGGCAGTGTGATCGGAGGGTTGATGGCCATGTGTAACAGCTCGGGATACCATACCCTTCGTGCCCAATCCGGAGCCACAAGAATGACTTGGGCCCGGTCACGCTTTATCTTCTTCAGCACTCTGGGTAGAAGTGGTATAGGCGGAAAGGCGTATAGAAGACTGCAACTCCACTTGCGACGAAAAGCGTCGGCTAGCGAGTGCCGCCTTGGAAATTCCAACGCACAGAACTGCTGACATTGCGCGTTCTCTTCGGTGGCGAATAGATCTAACCAAGGCTCTCTCCACTGCTGAAAGAGACCTTGCACCACCTCCGAGTGAAGACGCCATTCGTGATCCATCATGCACCTGCGGCCGAGTTCGTCCACCCTGGTGTTCAGAGAACCTGCCAGGTGTTGAACCACCAGGGATATGCCCTGATGTTCCAGCCATGTCCAAAGGCAGAGAGCCTCTTGACATAGGGTCCACAACCCCACCCAGCCCTGTTTGTTGCAGTACCACATGGCGGTGGTGTTGTCCATGAACACCTGCACTACTCTTCCCCGGACAGAAGGAAGGAATGCCTTTAGTGCAAGACGAATCACCCCAAGCTCCAGAAGGTTGATGTGGAGCCCGGATTCCGCTGGAGACCAGAGGCCTCTGATCTCCGCCTCTCCCATGTGGCCGCCCCACCCCAGAAGTGATGCATCCGTCACCACTTTAAACTCTGGTTGGGAGAGGGATCTGCCATTGACCAAATCCTGGTTCGTGAGCCACCACTGCAGTTGTAGAGCAGTGCCCTCCGAGATCTGGACGCAATCGGACAGATTTCCCTGATGCTGTGCCCACTGGAACTTCAGGTCCCACTGCAGAGCCCGCATATGCCACCTGGCATGATCCACCAGCAGGATGCAGGAGGCCATGAGGCCCAGCAGCCGCAGGGTCATTCTGACCGAAACCCGGGATAGAGGCTGAAAGATCGGAATCATAGCCTGAATATCCCGGACTCGCTGCTCGGGAGGATAAGCCCGAAACTGCGTTGTGTCCAGAAGCGCTCTGATGAAAAGGAGCTTCTGAGAGGGAGTCAGGTGTGACTTCGGCACGTTGATAGTGAACCCCAGCGAATGCAGGAGGTCCGCCGTAGTCTGGAGGTGGGAGAAGACTGCCTGGGGCGAGCCCACCTTCAACAGCCAGTCATCAAGATAGGGGAAGACTGCAACCCCTGACCACCGCCATTACTTTCTTGAACACCCGAGGGGCGCTGGTAAGGCCAAAGGGGAGCACGGTAAACTGAAAGTGCTTGTGGCCTACCATGAACCATAGGTAATGCCGGTGGGCCTGCAGGACGGAAATGTGAAAGTATGCGTCCTGCAAGTCCAACGCTACCATCCAGGGTCGAGGGCAGACAAGACCTGAGCAAGCCACAACATCTTGAACTTCTCCTTCTGGAGGAAGCGGTTGACGTCCCTGAGCTCCAAGATAGGACGCAGGCCTTTGTCCTTCTTGGGCACCAGAAAGTAGTGGGAATAGCAACCACGACCTACTTCTGGGGCAGGAACGCGCTCAATGGCTCCCTTGGCCAAGAGTGCTAAAACTTCCTGTTGGAGAAGGGCCAGATGATCCTCTGACATGCGATGGTGCTGAGGCGGCATGGATGGAGGGGCAGTCTCGAAGGGGAGGGAGTAGTCCCTTTGGACTATCTGCAAAACCCACCTGTTCGACGTGATGGTGCTCCAGTGGGGGAGGTGATGGCGAATCCTGCCGCCCACTGGCGATCGGTGGCCCTGAAAGGTCGGACTAGGAGGGTTTGGAGGCTGCTGCAGAGGGGGCTGTGGTGGACTGGCCCGCTCGCTGGCCCACAGAACCACGGCGGTGGTTCTCACTTCCCCGGCCGCGCAGGGGCTGAACAGATTGCGCTGGCCTGTGGCTCTGGGCGGAACGTGGCGGGGCATCCCTTCCGTAGCCACGAAAGGGGCGAAAAGCAGACTGCGCAGGACGGGTGGTGGAGAGGCCCAAGGACTAGGCCGTAGCCCGAGAGCCCTTGAAGCGCTCTAGCGCGTTGTCTGCCTTGTCGCCGAACAGGCGACGGCCATCAAAGGGCATGTCCATAAAAGTAGCTTGGACATGACCGTATCCCACACAGAGTGGGTGTAACGGCACAACAGACATGCAGTGTTTACCGACCGCAGTCCCAAGCTGGAGGAAGAAGACATCTTCTTCCCAAGGTGGTCCAGCTTTTTGGATTCCCTATCAGGTGGTGCGTTAGGGAATGCGCCTTTGGACGTAGAGGCTTGGACCACCAAGCTCTCCGGGGTGGGTGTTGGGAGAGGAAAGTGGGGTCGCCCGGAGCCGGGCAGTGGCGTCGGGCGATCATCCTATCCACAGGAGCCCCTGTGTTGGGCCTGGACCAGGTGCCCAAAAGGATGTCAGTGAGGGCTTCAATGAACGGCAGCAGGGGCTCCGAAGAGGTCGCTGCCGGTTGAAGCACCTCTGTCAGGAGGTTAGTCCTGACCGCCACCGTAGGTAGCTCTAAATTGAGGGCCTCAGCCGCCCTACGCAACACCACTGCGTAAGAAGCTCCCTCCTCTGTAGCCACGGTAGGAGGAGACAACATGCCAAGGTCTGGGGAAGTGTCCAGCCCACTGGCATCCCCCAACTCCTCTCGCCAGTCTGGGTCATACTCCAACTGGTCAGTTAAAGGGTCCCCAGAACCCTCCCAGCCCTCCTCACCCTCCTCTGGTTGCCAATCAGGCCTAAAAGAACCAGGGTGGAACAGGGGCACAAAAGTACCCTTTCCGTGCCGGAACCGGCGTCGGTCGACGTCGGTCCGGCTCCATGTCCACATCGGGGTGGAGGCCGAGATCAACGCCGGCTGGGGACACAGCCGGCGTCGGCTGCGGATGTGGTGCTGGTGAAATCGGCGCCGGGGGAGGTGTTGTCAGGTCGACCGGCACTGATCCGAATCCAGGCCTGGATCCAAGGGAACCCTGCGGTGCCGGGGCCGAAGCCGCCGGCGTCGAAGGCCCAGGGCCCCCAGCCGAGTCCGCAGGGCCCGAAGGCGCGCCGGCGGAGTCGGACTGCCCAAAGATGGCATGCATCGCTTCGTAGAAACTCCGAAGCTGGGCAGGGGTGGCACCGGGCACGCGGAAGGGGCACAACCTGCATCCCTCGTTGCGTCGGCCAACGGACAGGGAGAGGTCGAAGAGCGACGATGCTTCTTCGACTTCTTGTGCTTCGACTTACCTGACGAGTGCAAAGACTTAGAAGAGTGGTGGTGACTCCGCGACTGGTCCCTCGACCTCCCACGCGACCGGGACCTCGAGCGGAATGGACTGCCAGGCCTCGAGAAGCTTTCAGGACCGCTCCCGCAAAGACTTCGGATTCATGGTCCGGCAGTCGGATCACGACTTGTGGTCGGGTTCCAGACAGAACAGGCACACGGGGTGCGGATCCGTCACCGACATCAAGCGTCGGCAGGAACCGCATGCCTTGAAACCGGGCATCCCTAACGTGCACCAGGAGTCGAAGACTCAAAAACGGCGTCGACAAAAATCGGCAAAAAGTCAGTCAAAAAGGGACTGGAGGTACCGCTCTCTCCGGATCTGCGCTGGCTGGTGCGGAAAAAGAAAGAACTGACGTCAGCACGCGAGTGTGGCGTCTAAGTAGCTACCGCGACGTCATCCCGGCGACCACGAAGCCAACGACTAACGCGGAGTCGACCGACGCCACCTTTCGACGCGCAGGGGTACTGCCAACGAAAAATTCTCCGGATCCAGTCTGACGCCTGGGGGTAATTCTAACGTAACTAATCTAGAACTAATTGTCTCTTTCAGATATTGGTATTAGTCGGGATCATTCTCAAACCCTGATCACGCTCCCGGCTCAAAGAATGACTTAACACAATAGTATCTTCCAGAACTCTGTGTCCCACCTGCCCTATTGATCACTCTCATTGGAATGCTCAGGCACTCTTCTCTGAGCCATGTCTTTGACCTTCCAGAAGAAAAATCCCATCCTCAGCATCTGTAGACAATTTACATGCACTGTCACAAGGAGTGAAAAGCAATTGAAGACATTATGCAGGAAAAGGCTGAAGATGCAGTGCTGTGATTTACAGGGTCTCAGCTCGACAGCAACTTCACTTTGCGGCATCACAGAAGTGCCATGGTCGACACGGGTCTTAGTGGGTTCTATTAACTTAGCCAGTAAGTGGTACAGGGGAAAAGCTATCTTGCTCCTAAGGAAGGACTTCTTTCTCTTCTGCCATTGCACATTCTTTTAGACTGTCAGAATGCACCTTTGTGTTACAAAAACATTAAAAAATGCAGCTTTTGATTTTACAATATGCATAATTAAACAGTAACAAAAGAAATAAAATAGAATACATTAAATGCAACTCTTCCCCTGCCCTCTTGTTTATTTTATATGTTTGGTACAGAATAAAGCTATGCCATGACACCATACATGAGCAGGAACATCACCCTATTATTCCGGAGAGGGCGACAATATCTGTAGCGTCCTGGGAGAGCTAAATTCCTGCTCATCCATTTCTCGGTCATGCTTGAAGCATTCGCAGACATTCTCCTCATGTTGCTGCTTCTGGTGATTTTTCTCGGTAGGTTCTGAATTTACAGCAACGTTGCATGTGCAAAGTGTGTGCTACAACCTGCGTTCATGATGATCCTACAAGCACCTACATTGAAAACCTAGACATTTGTTAATAGACTACTATCAAATGCATAGGTTGTTGTATTAAGGGCATTACCCGAGCCTGAAATTACTGTAACTGGCCATCTTCCTTTTAAACCTTATTTTTGTCCTTAAACTCATATACCCTCAATCGGGTACAACAGAAGGCCCAAAAGGAGTACAACCGCGACAATCACACCTATGACATTCCCAGCTCTACATTGACCAATATCCAATGCTATCTTTCTATTCCTCGATAAGCTGCCAGCACAGATTCTGAAAATAGGACCTTGGACACGCAGTCATTTATGGTCTAAACCTCAAAAGGAGTTTTGAGGATTCATTCTGTCCTCATCGATATCGTAGGTGACACTATCCCATGGCCAACTTTGCTTCCATTAATTATTCCCATTCAATAATCATTCAATTTTTCTGAGCAAAACACAAACCAGTGCATACAACAGGAAAGTCATCCTTTGGTTCCAACATCAGCATGTTATCCATACCCTAAAACAAAGTCCTTCTTTTCAAAGTCTGTTTTTATTGGCTGCTCTAACTGGGCCACCCTTGCATTCGTGGCCCTTCTCCCCATGTGGCCCATGGTCAGCTTTTTTTTTTTAGTCGCCTGAGAAACGCCGACCAGATGGCTGGCATCTCACCTGGACTCAACTGTGAGAAAGCAAGGAACAGTAGATGTGGAGGATTTAGGGGCACCTACAGAGAATTGTAATGTTCCCTTTTTAATGCAATAACCACGTTTCAATTAATACACGTCTGATGTAGAACTTAATGATACTTCTGACATACGTTTTACTGCCTGCGTTCGTTTTCATATGGAGAGCATATTGCCTTTTTTCAGTCTTTGCCAGGAAAAGATTTAGGGAAGTTTTAAAAGGGCATCTGGGAGGACTTCAGGAGTTAACGTTAAAATGCAGCACTGTATGAAGCACTACTATAGGAAGTTACAATTTATGAAAATTGGGGGTATTTCTGTAGACTGCTGCTCCTTCATTTTTGTTAAGTCCTAACCTTTTTGATGTATTTTCATTCTACAACCCTGGTATTGAAGTTCCCTATGCCATATACTGGTAACTCCTGTTTGGAAAACAAGATTTGTAGTTTCTAAATTAGAACACTTACGGGCTGACAACGAGTTTGACGGTGCTGCGGCGGGACTTCCCCGCCCCTGCACCGCCAAACCCGCGTGAGAACCTCCCGCCGTATAATGACTTTTTTAGTCATTGGCGAGCGTTTCCTTTGGCGTTCCCGCAAAGGTGCCTGTAAAATAGGCACCGCAATGGGAACGTCAAACCAGTTCCAGCATGGCATGGACTGAAAAGTCCATGCCGATCTGGAACTTCTGTGCATGCACACAGGGGGGCACATGTTGTGCCAAGATTTTTCATGGAGTAAGAGCTGCCATAAAAACCCTGGCGAAGAGGAAACTCGCAATATGCTTGGTGGGACCTCTGTCTCGTAATTAGGCCCTTAATGTCGACTTAGAGCAGGGAATTTTGGTGGCCAATAAATGAACATTTACTGGTGCCAGGGATTAAACATTCATTTAGCACTTTCCAGCAATGTAGGTGTAAGACACCCTCTCATCATACCCAGCACTGCTGCAGGTGTCTGCTCGACGTCAATGAGGACGTCTGAGATGCAAGTGCTGAACCAAGTGTGGAAAACTCACTTCAGCATCATTGGGAACATGGCCCATCAGGACAAACACATCAACAGCTATAGAAAGCGAACAAACTCGGACTAAAACCTTATCCAAAATCAACAAACCACTGCAGCTGAACCAGCAACTTTCCAGCCTAGTCGTTTAAAAAGGAATAAAGAGATATGTATGGTCATTACTTGGTTTCAGGGGGATTGGTACCCACCGCACAAAAACCTACCACTATCAATAAATAATACGTAAAACGGTGACTAAAGTCGCCACAAGGGACAGACGTGTGCACTTTGAGACTGCATCTGGCCGTCCATGCACAGCAGGACTGAGGCAGACGCTTGTGGTGTCTGCGGCCCGCTTCTAAAGTTCACAAACTCCCACACACTCCGAACATTACAAGATGTGACTTTCCCCTCTCCTGGCAACGATCTAAAGCGAGAGAGGCCAATATTATACGACTGCAAAGTTAATTAAAGGAAGCAATATCAAGTCCAACAGCCCCCGGTGTTTATTCAAAAGGGCCTGTGTCTGCAGTGTCTGGAGCGGGGGAGGAGGGAATCTAATCAAACTCTGTCAAGTGATGCGGTAAGGAGCACGCCTGCTGTGAAGCCATTCGGATGTGGCGGGGCCTTGAGTGACAGGAACAAGGTATTTTACCCAGAGCTTTAAGTAGGCCGGGTCTCACCGGTGCTGAGTACCAGCACTTTTTTAAAGTACGCCTCGAAATGGGTCTCTATCAGGCTCTGTTTTGTGCCCTGGCACAGGCGGCCCGTTTTTTCAGTATTATATACAAGCCATAGTTGCTGCTTATTTATCTTATGCAACTAACAACCATTGACAAAGCCAAGAATCCTGACTTGTTGTAGGTATGATGTTACTTGTTGTATCATATATCTGGATTCAATGACAGAAACAGCAAAATACAAGTCGGGTGGCACACTATCTTAAGCACAGATTTTTAGCTTACGTGTTTTTAAGCCATGCCCTTAATGACATTGGCCACGCCCCTATGAGACCCCCCCCAGTTTTTTCATCCCACTTAAAGCCCTGATTTTAAGTGTATCGAGTCATTTTATAATTGTTTTGTTTTCCATAGATTTCCAACAAATAAACTACCCTCTGAAGAAAGAGACCCAACGAGCCATTAAGGAAAAGGTCATAGGCCAGTAAAAGCCCTCCCACACAGAGATCTGAGAGTAGAGTCAAGGGAGTAGCTTCAGGGGGGTGTTTGGGGTGTTACACCACCCTAAGAAATGTATTTTCTGATGAATAGTTGGGTTAAGATGCTTTCAGTCGGGTATGGTGAGGTGTCTGTGGGATTTCACCTCAGATTTTTGCACGTGCACACCAACAAAAACACACTCTCACATCTCTGTTTTCAAAGTCCTACAAAATGCTGATCATTTTTCAAAATATTGTCTTTCTCTCACTTAACAGTCAGCATTCCTCTCCCTTTCCGCTGCCCTTTAAGCCCCTATCGTGTGCCCTGTTTGTCGTATAATGTATTTTAACATATGCTAGCGTGATTGTCGGGAAATCTGAGGCTCACCCCCCCCCAATCTTACGGACCAAGCTACGCCCCTGAGTAGAGTAAAGCACTGTAAGATAGGCTCCATCCTGAGACCTGTACGGTGGTGGCACCATTAAGTTCTCAGGATGCATACATAAAGGTATGGCAACTGCAGGTACTTGGATGCAGCCTTCTGACCATTCAGTCCATCTCCCATTAACTTGGGGAGCATCCTTGGGCCTTCCGTGAATACACAGTAGAAGGCACACCGACCTCAGGAATTCTGATGCAAATGCAATCTCCTTGTGACCATACCAAAAAGGCACAAAAGAGGATGAGATGGGGAAACGTGGGGGATCCAGTGAAAATTGCAACCACAAAGATGCCTGTCAAGTTCAAACCTCTTCTCTTAGGCTAACAGTGGATCCTCCAATAACTCACTAGTTGACCCCCCTATACTCGCCTCCATCTTTTTCCTTCCGTATCTGAGCTTCTTCCTGAGCTAATGCTCAAGTCCACGTGGCTGTCGCTGTTTTTCCAAATCTACAAAGAAATTCTTTGATCAGATCTGTGTTTAGCACAATTTGGCTCTTTTTAACGCTGACCATTGTCAAATTGACTTATGCAGAAACCACCACATTAATTTCTATGTCGCATCGTCAACGGCTAAATTTAAAATACATAGGTAGAATCATTTTTGTAAACACAAGCAATATGAGGAATGAGCCAGTATTTTAATGTGCGGTATAAACACTCCACGTGACCTTCCTCCTTGACATTCAAATTCATGGCTGTTCCCCCTACATCATCAAAACCATCTTGATTTTGAGCTATGATGCAAGAGAGTCAGGCGGCGAGAAACGCCGACAGCTGTATGGGTGTCAGTCAAAGAAGAAGTTCACAGAAGCTAGAATGGGGGACTGAGAACCCTGCTGAAAATCTCAGCTGCCTATTAAGTGTCATAGGTACAAGATGACAGGGCAGTGGTGTGTGACATTAGGATTGTGTCTGATGTGTTTACAAGCTGTGCCATGTGGGGGTGAAGGTGAAATTGTCTTAATTGTCTGGATGGTTTTTCTTGCTTTACACTTCCTCACTTACCTCCTAAATACATCTGGTCCCTACCCACATTTGGGCTTAAGCTCTGCCACAGAACCAGTTGGGAAGGTGGGCAGTGGAGCAAGGTAAGAGCCTTGGGTTTTCAAGCACATGCTGGTTTGGTGAACTTTCTGCTCCAGTATATAAGTCTAAATCACGATTTGCTTCATAGTATCACCATCTTATATTTCTTTATAATACAAAAATCTTAATCGTTTTGTGACACTTTTACGTTTTTTATTTCGACTTGGCGTTCAGTCTTATTCATTCACAATTCAGATTTTGGCTTCTACTCTACAACAAACAGGGCATGCTGTTAGTATTTCTAATCAAGTGTTTACTATAGTACCTAAAGAATAAATAATCTCCTTTGGTACAACACCTCTAGTCATTTGCAGATTATTTAGTGTTGTCAGAATTAACTGAAGTGCCATTTGAGCAACTGTACAGTCATGTCTTCCATTGGAAGCGCTTTGATGTTGGTTAAAAGATTGTGAAACGAGTGCTATGTATGTTGCAAACCATTACATTATCATACGGAAACGGGCTTTATTGTGACAACAGTTTCTTTTTTCCCCCCTTGGGCGATTATATATATATATATTATTCATGCCAAATCCCTCAGTTCACAGTATCTAGCTGTAAACAGAGCTCTCAGACAGTAAAATAACAGGAAAAAGAAGATTTTAATCTAACAAAGCCGCCTTTTCTGGATTATGGTCCTGAAGCCAAAAGTGAGGCTCAGTTTCCCACAGGACAACAACAGTGGACAGTTAAGAGTATTAGTTTCTCCTACTTGAATATTTACTGGTTCCACCAAAGCGAATTCCCTTTCGCAAGACTACAGCTTCTCAACTAATGCAATAAAATGACCACCAATGAACCTGGACTCTTCCACTCAAAGAAGCAACTTAAACTATCACCAACAAAAGTAACGCTCAAGCAGAGCACTAAAAACACACAAAAAAACAAATGAGAACCCCAACAATTGCCTACACTTAATATACCCAATGCAACAACATAGCCTACCATTATTTGCACCAGCAGGACAACTTGCACCACCACAAAGGAAGTATCAGGCCTGATCACCACCACATATGCTATTTGTCTCCACTGCCTTCCATACCCAAAGTAATCAGGGCCTAAACCTGCAAAACCAACTATACTCAGAGCCACTAGAATTATGCAGCAGGGGAGCATCAAGGATTGCGGAAGGATTGACTAACATGCTGAAAGAAAAGCCAAATTATGCGGCATATTGCAGCACATTTTCTGATAGTTTTAATTATTTTGTCATTTTTACACATGGTAATACAGTCTGGGCAAAGAATTCACCTCATTAGTATATGTTTGACAACTAAATACAGAAATATGGAAATGAAAGATGACTAGTTAACCAATGGGAACGGCCGTCCACTGCGCACAAACACATCACGGTGTTCTATTAACTTTTGATTCGTTTGAGCTAGAAACAATTTTTTTTTTAAATCTGCACTTGATGGATTATCTGGCAAATGACGCAAATCCATAATTATATTATAAAAAACACGGCCACAGAATCGCATAATTCCAGTGGCCTTGACTATACCACCACAAAACCGTGAATGGATTTTCAATGTGAGACTATAATCACCAGGAAGACCCGAGTGAGTTATATACTATCAGTTTCTCTGCACTCAGAATGAATAATAGATGCAAGGCAGGCCTGCAATTATTTTACATTTTGCTTGCTGAATAATAATGATTATATAAAAAGACTGCGGAGACTAAGTGCAATGCTATTAAGAGGGGAGAATACAATGAAATGTTTTGTGATTGGGCTCCGCCCACACCAGTCCACGTGCAGCTGCAGAACGAGATGTTACATCCAACTACAATGGATCGCTCGAGAGCATCACGTAGGCGAAACAGGAACAACCATCAGCGAAAGAAGAGCCTCACGAGATCGATGTTGCCATTTAGAACCAGGGCAATAAGCAAATTAAGTTGCTCCTTGACATGATCTATTACATTTAATTTTTCATCTCAACAATGTACAACACATGAGAGGGTGCGATCTAATTACAGACTGGCTCTCATGAATATGCATGTGCTCTAATATTAAATCCATTAAAAGAAAAATCCATAGTCTTACTTTTCATACACAGAGTTAATCCCAGCCCCCTGACGTACCTCCATAAAAAATTGTTGTCCAGTCATTTTCATTTTTGATTTGTGTTTTTGGATCATTAGAGAAGTAATTTAGCTTGGGTAGACATGCTGATCCGGGCCAAATCTTTCTGGATGACATTTTTAAAATTGGAAGATGTGTTGCAGTGATGATGTAATATTTCAGGAACCATGAGACCTATATACTTCATTTTAGTGTCAAAACATAGGTTTTGGGGGTCAAGTAGTCTTATAGAGACATAAAATAACTCCTCAGAGCAACCCTTCCACTATTTTCCAAAATGGCGGCTATAATAGAGGAAGAGAGATGTATAGAAATTAAACAAATAATGTTTTTTAATTCTTTTATGTATACACCAAACAATGCTTATGATCAGAATATGAAAAAAAAATGTTTATCATTCCTGTTTTAGACACATTTTCATAGTTCACTATTTGTTTCGGCAATCGCTTGGTACATTTGTAGAATGTTGAACATTTGAAAAGAGCATATCGACAGGGACATCTTTTTGTAGCACAGGTTTTGCAAGTACATGTAAGTTCTGTAGGTAGAGGCTTTAGAAATTTTGTAGCTTTTAGCATACCATCAATATCTTCCCAACTAAATTCACACGTATGTTTCTCTACATACGCATGATCCAAAACATTTACACGTCTTCTGATCAAGTAGAACGCTCTTTTAATGTGTCCACGCGCAAATATTTCACATTTCCAACACTTCTGCAGCGGGCTGATGCCTTGCCTCGCCTCACTATTAATATCTCTCATTGTGAAATGTAATTACTGCTTCTCTCGGCAAGCTGCGGGCACATTTATCCACTATGTGCAATCACCGACTCTAGACCGCATCATTCACCCGGGGCACATGGTGAGAGCGCTGCCCGACGGTAAAAATGTAGAACGGGAAGTGACGTGGCAGATTCCAACAACGAGTCAAAGTAACCCGGAACAAATACGTAGCCAAGTCATCTGCGCAAGCCAAGTGAACACCAGCCGAGACGACAGGAGACCACAGCAGGTTTAAAGACGGGCTACTCACCGAGACCAAATTGGCACACCGGATGAGACCCCTCCCGAGCCTCGATCAGCTGCCCTAACCTTAATATAGTGGTTTTTTTTTACAAGTGTCTGTAAGTACACCGACACTTAGACCACACACCTTAGCGCATGTGTAGGTACTTCACTTATTTTTCAAGTGGCGCCTTCCACCTTTGCCACTCACTAGCCTCACTAACCGGTCCTGAAGAAAGCCCCTCCCACACACCTTTTAGCGGGCTGAAACATGTAGACCAATTCACATAGTCAACTAAGGATAATAATTTTCTATTAGTTGCACCACACATTTTTAACTATATCCTGAGCCGCCATTAATAAACTTTACAGGCAAGGATCCTCAGAGATATTTTTAATAAAAACTCACGACACATCACACATTCACACCACACCAGCTCCGCTGTAATCAGGCGTCGTAGCACAACCGGGGGGCATACGGCCACCCGGTTGGGACCCCAATGATGAAGCATGACACCAACCAGGTTGGTGTGTGAGGGGTCTTTTAAACAAACCTAATGGGTCCATGTACTTACCACAATAGTGATTGTACCATACCGACATAGTGGGCTCGTCCACATTGTTTAATCTATCATTACATTGGGGATCCGGACGCACCCCGCATTTCCCTTGCTCTCTCATTGTTTTCCTATATATGTTACAAGAGAGCCGTCAAAGGCCCAGAGATGAAGACTCTTATCTGGTTGTAGCGTACCCATGTACAAATGACCACTGATTACCTTGTGTGCTTTTGCTCCTAAGTGATGGAGACCGAGTACTAACTACTCTCTTACTAGTCTCACTAGTTAGTCCTGATGTAAGTTTCACTACTGCTATTACCACCCTTGTTGCAAACAGTAATCTTACATCCCCTAATATAAGTGATACTATGTTTAGTGGTACATGTACTACTCATCCTTATGCAAATGACAGCTACTACGGATACGGACTTTGTTTAGTTACCAGTACAAGTAGTGCTGAAACTAAACTACTGCAAGAGCAATTAGTAATATTGCTGCTTCTGCTGGTGGTGATACGCAACTGCTACTACTAGCGGTAGTACACTTTATATTTTCTGTTACGATTACCACTAACACTTCTATTAATATTGGTGGTGCTATCACTAATACACAAAGAAGAATAGTTCCATTATTTGTACTACCACAGGTATAAACAGTACCGCTACTACTACAAAAATTAACTGCGCTACTGATAGTACTACCTTTAGTATCTGAGACTATTGAACTTAGTGCTACCAGTGGAAATTATACTAAAACGATCCTTAAAGGCCTCAAAGATTAAATATCAATTTTGCAGTTAAAAAAAAAAGAGCTGTTATGCAGCTCAGTAATCATTATTTTAGGAAGTATGATCTTAAAGGGATATACACCCTCCACCCTACTGTACAACATATGCACATGATCATGAGCACACTTTATTAGACTTACAGGTCCAGTTATATTCATGCCATATTCATATCCATATCATAATGGGGCCAATCTGGTACAAAGCGTATCATCTCTGAAACGCAGGAACACATGCACCATTGGATGAGGAAGAGAGGCTGGTGCTTCAACGGATCATAGCAGAGATGCAGATGAGACAGATGCAACATCTTGCACTGAAGCCTTCCATTGTAATTCCAAAAGCTCAGAGCACAAAGTAGGATTCTATAGTCACCAAGGTCGCTTTGCCACTGGGAACAATTTTTAACTTTACACAAGTCCAATGTTTTATGTGTGGACTTAGTCAATTTCTTGGTTCTGGAAATCTACCAGCTAAAAGTTGTAGCCAATAAAGTCTCTACAAGGAAGGCAACTCTCCCCACAAGATCTTGCTGAAGCATTTTTCTTCACAATAAAAAGCTCAGAGTGTGACAAAGCTTGATATTTTGTCTGACTAGGTTGAGCCCTCTATAGAGTAGCCTCAGACCTTTGTCCAGTTATCCAGAGGCGTAAAAAACTACTAAATCACAAAAATTCCCTAACTGCTCATACAGTTCCTCCTGGCCACACCAGCAGCCCTCAGGTCAGGCTTCAAGGTACTAGGTCCCTCTCCAGCCAGAGTTCTTGCAGTGATAAGCTCCGTATGCAGCTGGCCTCTCTTGGAGTCAAGTGTCCTTATGCTTGTTGTGCGCCCTGTATAGGTAACAGGAGGTCAGCCATTGACCCATGTAGAGCACTTTCAATCCCTGGATGACAACAGGTGTCAGCAGTCTTTGGGCATTCATTTTTTAAGCAGCCAGGCGAGACTTTCTCTTTAAGGTGTTTTCTTCCCAGGTTCACAAACGTTCTACAAAGGAGATGAGGTACCTGTCTTCCCCGGTGCACGAGGAAGTGACAGGACAATTATCTACTCATCACCTCCCCTTTAAATCTTAGCAGAGGACCCACCTATAAAGACATTATTGGGGTTTGCAACTAGACAATGTTGTTAATTCCTGGCAAGATCCCTCATACTTGTAATATCAGGTGGTCCTTCCAAGGTTGAGCCGATCCAGATGAATTGCCATTATGGATGTAGGATTCTATGACTAAGCACGCCACAAAATGTGGGTGAGAGTCCTTTTGAACTACATGGTGGTTTTTAGAAGGGGCGTCTGTATTTTTGGATTAATTTATCCTGTTTGTTTTAATTTCTTATTACTGGCTATATCATTATGGCTGTCCACACACACACACACACACACACACACACCTCAGATAATGCACAGATACCTTATTCCTCATGTTGGATGGATGCGCAGGTCTTTCCTCCATTAGCTTTACAAGTGCATCACTAGTGCTCGTTGTACTATCTGATCCTCCTTTCATTAAACAGCCAAAGGGCGGACATCCTTTAGCCCAATTAAGTACACATTACTTAATTTCCAGAAAGAACATTGTTGCCTGGTTCCTGTAAGTAGAACCAACCTCATTGAGTAAGTCAACAATCTCCCCACTTCTTGCTGTACACCTACACAGAGAAAAAAGAAAAGGCACATTGAAAAGATACCTTAATGGAAATGTTAGATTGGCTGAGGCTGCATGTAAAAAGGCAGTATAGAATCCTTGCTCCACATGCCTACCTACAGCTTTGTGCATGACTCCTTGACATAAAGTGATTGACATTGATTGTATCTTGATGTGGGAAGCATCTTTTCCCTCCAATTAGAATAACCTAGTTGTGCTGGTGAGAGGTGGTGTAATAGTTCGAACATAGGGTTTCTAGAATCACCACTCGAATGAGGAAAGCTTATGAGATACCTGGAAAGTCCTGCTGAATGAAGCAAGCTGCATTGCCCTTCACAAAGCAATGTAGCTACATAATGCCAAAGTGTATACTTCAAATTGTAGATGGTTTCTTTACGAGAATTCATGTATATTAAGCATGAACGTAGATCCACCAGACAAATTGATTTCACGCACAGTATATATTCTAAAATCAATGTGAAAAAGTATCAGTCGTAAGTCGAAGTCTGTGTGGGCAACTCAAAGGACCTGAATCAGCAAAGAGTACCCGACCTGAATGTTAGCGTCTTGTTCAGGGCGTAATGCACTGGTAAGAGGAATGAAGTATCCATTTGTCCAGCAATTGATCTGCCGTCACTTCTCTCCTCTCTGCATTTAAGCTGTCAGGACCTGTTCTAGCAATAAAAACAATGCAGCCTGTTGGCTCTGACAAGCCAATGCCTGACAACCTGTCTGCGGATCTATCTGTCGAGTGCGCAGAGAACCAGATTGGATGAAAGGGACCAGGAACTAGAAACTCAGCTCAGCTCAGAACTCAGCTGCTAGAAAACTAGAGTTATGCTAGAGTAGCCTCACTGACCTTACAAAAGGCCAAGGGTTGGGGTTATGATCTAGAAATTGAACTGTAAGCAGTTTAACATTGAGACTTGTGCTCAAAACGCGGCTTCCCCAACTGAGGACTGTGATCACTGACAATCTATTTACACTGTGTGCCGAAGGCACTTCATCTGTCCAAAGTGGCGAAGTGGGAGCTCTTGGGAAAAACCTTTGACAATGCTCTTTGCTGATGCTGTGTAAAAAAAAAAAAGTTACAAGCGCAAAACAATTGTTTTAGTGCAGTGCATAGCAGCACAGGGCAGCTGCCACGCCCTCCAAAAAAGGAGAAAAATATAAATGTCTGGTAAGGGGGCAACAGTAAGGGTGCGTGGGGGGAACCAACGGGGAGCGGGGTGTGGAGAAAATAAAAATAAAGCTGGGTGAGGGGAAGAGGGAAAAATAAGCACATAAGGGGAAAGCAATTATGGGGACGGGGGAGATGCAGAGAGAGCAGCATACGAGGGAGAGAGTACATTGAGTACATGGGGGTGTCTGTGTTTGGGGGCAAGAAGCAGCACACAAAGGAGAAAGCTGTAAAACACATGCACTCTTCATCGAGAGCTCAAAGGAAAAAGATATAAGTAGTTCCCTAACAGTGATCAGTGGAAGAATACAACTCAGCCAGGCAAAGGGATATTGATGAGGCTGTGCTTCATAGGACAGTGAAACACACAATAGACCAGGCAAGCCATCGAACAAGAAGCAAGTAAATGAGAGTGACAATAAAGCCAACCAAAGGTAAGCAATGGGCGAGCTTTAAGCCCACTGTAAGTTTTGGTAAGTCCACAATAGGTCTTTCACAACCAGACAGCTTGCACTATCGAATAGGGGAGACCTAACCAGTACAGAGTTCTGAGTGCAGCCAAGCAAAACTGGTAGTTCACTCCGATTATATGATTGTATTGTTTCAGTGTGCCTTCCGCTTATCTATTAAAAAACAATGGGAAAAAAATACCTTGGGTAAACCAGCTCAAATGTTGTGTCGCAGCTAGTAGTGTACAGCGTGCCCCTCATTTGTTGATGTTTGCAGTTGTTCACTAAATATGAGGCAGATTAATGCCTCACCATATTTTGCTCCTTAAGCTTTATGATTCACTACAAAGTGCGGGGAAGAATGTTTTCTGAATTTCTCAGTATATCAGATTAAGAAGACATTTTGTATGATGAAATTATCTGAACCAGGTAACACACCACAACATAATCTACAAGATGAATAAAGGAGCAGCAGAGCCAACATGTTGGCCTAACAGAATATTTAACCCAGTGCAAAAGAAACCATTAATGTGCTGCTTACAACACTCAATGTGATGGGAGTTTGTACGTTGTGGAACACAAATAGTTCCTTCCCACCATATGCTGGTGAACTGTCACCACCCGCTATTCTACACATTTGGCAGTAGGCCCTCGGTTGCATTGTTTTTCTCTTCACTCAAATCTTAAGTGCAATAATTTAATGTCCGGATAACTTACTGGTGCACTTTATTACTCCAAATCCACTTTGCCATCATCATATTCATTACTTATGGAGGTGAGTCTCCTCCCAGAGTCAGGAAAAAACTTCAGAAAATGCTGCTATGCAGGCCCCATCCATCCACCCCTTCTGGATGCCATAAAGAGGTCCAGCTCTCCTAGCATCCTCCTGACATGCCAGGTCTCTCCTCGAAGCTGGGATAAGTCAAAGGACGAGTGGGTGGATCATAATGACTGACGAGAATCAGGACTAGGAGTAATGAAGGTCATAGGTTAAATAATTAGGACATTACCTCTACGACCCTTGTACTTCTCCCAGTCATTACTCATAAAGAATACCAAAGCTTCCACAAAACGAAAAAACATCTACTCAAATCACCTTCTACAACACCCACTGATTTAAAGGGAAAAAAGCATATGACTTATGTTAGAACAGAACTGAGAAACCCAGAAAGAAAATTCTTTCCATCCAAAATCTAAACCATGCAGTCTAGAATGGCAGATAAAGTATTCATGAATGCCCATGTTGTAACTGAACAAAATGTTACAATAGGAACTCCTTGAAACTCTGTCCAAGCAGCAGCAAGGCTACTCTTGGTTCTATCATGGATTCCTTCCAGAAGTGGAACCTTAGCCAAGGAGTACACCAGGGCTATGGTGGATCTAATACATATATTAGTAGTAATGGAAGAGGCCTTTCCACCTTGGCCTGCTGAACCAAATGTTATAAATAGATGACCAGAAAGTTAAAAAGATTTTTATCTAGCCAACAAACCAAGACCACTCTTTTCACATCCTGCAGGTTCAGTAACCACTTCTCTGGACAGGAAAGTGATGTAGAAAAAACACAAGACAGACAAGGGAAATATTATATCCAGATGCAACTTTAGCCACAAAGGTTGGATCTGTTCTTAAGATTACTCATTCTTCTAGAATGGACAAACATTGTGCTTTGCAGAGAAGAGCTGCTACCACCCAATTCTCCGAACTAACATTACAGCAATTAAGAAAGCAATTTCCATGGGGAGGAATTTCACATCTACTGAAGCCAAATGCTCAAAAGAATGGACTTGAAAAGCCTTCTAAACCAAAGGAAGGTCCCATAGAGGACTAGAGGATGAGGCAAAGGAGAAACCAGGAAACACTCTTCAGCAATCTAGCTGGCTAAATTGCAGCTTGATTACCTCAAGGTTCACTGAAGCCACATATGGCTGCTCATTAAGATTCTAAGGTAAAAATTTAAAAAAATTCTGAAAACCATTCCAGGACCGAAATTAATTTGCATTGTATTGGTATTGGTGAAATAGATTTTGACATGACTTTTCAAATCAGTTTCAATGACGAGTGTTTGACATTATTGTAGACGTTTACAATATTTTTCAATTGCCTCATCTAAGTGGCGAGAGAGACCCTTGCTCTCTAACCCCCCCCTCAATTTCCAAACCATAAGTGTCTTCTGGAGGAGAACCATCCAGTAGACGATTAGGGATTGGCTCATCTGAATTTTCCAGCACTGGAATGGTGATATCTGGAGAACAGGAAACTGTGTCCCGAATAGAACAACTAAAACCATCTCCACTATGATCTGTTTCAGTCTGGCTAACAGCTTAGCAATTAATGGAAAGAGCGGGAAGGCCTACAACAGTTTTTGTGTGCATTTTTATTGACATAGCATCCACCCCCCATGCTGACTTCACTTCATACCGAAATCCAAAACAAGAGAGCTGCATGTTAACTGGAGAGGAAAATCGGTCTAGGTACAGATCCAAACGTTTAACGTATCTCCTGAAAAACTGGAATGGAGAGAAATAGGTTCTCAGTGGATGAAAAGCTCCTTCTCAGGGAGTCTGCTTTGACACTGTCTGTTGCCTTCACAAACACTGCTCTTAAAGAGAGAAGATGTTCCTACACCCAGTAGCCCATCCTAATCTTGACTTTGTTCAACGACATGAATCGAGTCCCACCCTGACAATATATACAAGAGAATGCCACCATATTGCCCTATCTCATGTTATTCCTCCATCTGTGTACAGGGAAAAGAAGTGCTCTGTATACTAAAGAATCATACGGTTGTCCAGAGGAGGTGTGTGGCTTTTCTTTACAATAGAATACCTTTTTCCCTTCCCAACTCTACCACCTCTTTCTATAAGGATATCGAGAGCTGAAAAATGATACCTTATGGAGTCTCCCTTTTTGGGATGTTTCCATATCTATGCAACAAGAAAGTATCAATATCATACAATTTGAGGAGAACCACCAGCAATCGTGTTAACAGACCCAAAAATATTTCACCTGGCAGATGCTTTGACTTTTGTAATTTCGAAATTCCTTCTCTTGCTACTGAGCGAAATTAAAATTTCACACATGGACAGTGCTCAGGTTCCTAAACGTACTGCACATGCTCAAGGGAAAGGACAGCATTCCGATTTAACTGAAGAGAACACCAACAAATAACACAATAGAATATTGGCGTACTCACAGTATCAGACTTTCTCTTACCATTGCAGAGAAAGATGCTGGCGTGGAGGGAAGCAACACCAGATATATTCAGTGAGAACATGCAAGCAGAACACTTTTCAAAGAATTGAATCGATTTAGATCACGCTTCGTAGCTCAAACTCCTAGACCCAGCAAGGGAGGTTTCAGGGAGACTGTGTTGGGGGGCCAGGCCTAGCAAGAATCCCACAACATGGAGGGGAAAAAAAGTAAATGAAATGCCACAGGATATTATCATGTCCCTGTAGGAGACTGGGAAAATACCAGGAGGATGCTGAGAGGGCCGGAATCCTTTATGATAGATCTTATGATCTGAACAATGCCGAACGAACTAAAAGGAAAATGGTTGAGCCAAAGAGCACTGAGGGATACAGCTGTGATCCAATTAAGGATATCTGTAATCATTTGTAGATCCACTTGGACAGTCTACCTTGCAGACATTAGCCAGACAAACTGTGGCTAGGTTGTAATAAACCAACTTGGAGGTCAATCACAAATCACAGGCATTCATGCATTGAATACTATATTTAGGCACTGATTGAGCAATATCTCCATCCAGCTAATGCCAGATGGATTAGGTTGCATTGAAAACTTTGAGGCCAGTATCCTACTGTTTCAAGGCTACTTCACAGTAGGTGTTCACATTCCTCCTTAATAGCAGATTTAGAGGTAAAATCGTGTTTCCAATCCAGAGTTTTGTTTGGCACCTCTGTGCTCCAGACACCTTCCCATATTAAACACTAGCCCTTCAGCACAGCATACGTTCAGTGTGCAACGATGCACAAATGACATTCCACCAAGGCACCCCAGATGGCTCCTGTCTACATTTTCTAACTGGTATTCATGTACAAGGAGCATCTGAGAACCACACATCATCTTCAAAGTGCACAATTTATGAAAAGTCAAATTTCTTCATAAATTAAACTTTGTACTGACCACTTGCGCTTGAGAGATTTTTGCCATTCCTCACTCCTTGAGGCCAAGTGGGGACTGTCCTCATTCCAGTCAAAGCCCTCCTTCTCTTCTACCTTCCTCTTCAATAAATCAAAGGCACGTCCAGGATCTTTCACCCCGCAGTGAAGGCCTGGTGCTTCTACTTACCCTCTTCACTCAAGTATGGCCAATGGGATTCTGGCAATGCCCCAAATTAAGCTTTGGCACCTCCCTTTTCTTTTTCCTTTAATAAGGTAAATATAAACAGCCTAAGGTTTGCTGCATGCCGCACTCTGTGGGTTCAAGTAGCACTCATGTTCTTTAGCAGAATGCTCTACCCGGTGCTGCATACAACTAAAGCGGGAAACAGAAAATGGACTAGCAGAACAGTCCTTATGGACTAGCAAAACAGGTGCTACAGAACCAGGAAACAGCAGCCATGCTGAACAGGGTTCTTTCCTCCTAGTGTTGATCAAAAGGAGGTAATGACAAGAAACATGATGGGACGGAGAGGGAACAAGCAAGAGTTAAACAAGGTGAGTGTCGTAAGTTATGGTGTGAGCTGCATACCATAACTAGCGAATTTCAGCATTTTTAGAGTACATAAATATATATTATTTATAAGCATACCAAAAAATGAGTTTCCTGTGGAAACGTGGTCCTAACGATTACTGCCCAGTGAGTCGCCACTGGGTAATATTGTAGATATAGACACACTCCAAGAGTATTAGATGATATCAAACAATATTGCAGCATTTGGATAAATCAAATAAAAAAAGTGAATACATATCGATCACTAGCTGATGACAGAGCTGCAACAAGAGTATTAATGGAAGTCATAGGCAACATTCAAGTGTTTTGAGACTCTATGATCAGACGTCATAACACCAAATTATATTTACCACAAGCATGAAAGGCATGTCTCCCATAATGATTAACAAGTTACTTACCTTCAGTAGCACTCTTTCTGGTAGAGACTATTAAACTGCAGGTTCCTCACTTTTTGAATACTCCTCAGGTGTGAGACTGGATCTAGAACATTTTCAGCAGTTGCCCTGCCTGATGGCGGCTCTGTGTTGAAGTTGTTCCATGCCAGATGTGACATTCATGGACCTATGAAGGCATAACCTATGTGCGCTGACATCAGTTCCTTTTGTTCCATGTCAACAGACTTGGAGCCAGAGCTGCTCCTCGTCTCAATGAGACCTTTCTACAAAATAGTTATACTAAAATTCTACATTGTGCAAGTGAAGTATGTCAACCCCCCAAATCTACAGCGTTTAAACCCTGTGGGGAATGTCACCCACATGTGGTTTGCCTGTGGTCAGAGCATAACTCCAAGGCTGGCAGTGATTGTGCCTTGATGCACTCCAAAGCCATTTGAAACTGGGAAGCGAAGCTCTTTGCTGTGAACCACCACAAGATGCTGGATCGGTTAAAGTGTAAAGGTAGGTCGCTCCTGCGAAAGGTCATCTTCACAATCTAAGTCTGTAGGCAAATCCAAGAAGAAGTGCAAAAAATTCAAGCGGAAGTCGGTCCTATCCAGCCACTCTTGCTATCCAAAGAAGGTACAAGTGTTTCATCGTGCCTCCAGGTCGCGTTCACAAAGTTACTAAACTACAGAGTCAATTCTGATGGCTGTTCAGCTACAACTTAAATTTCCAGGCCCATTGGCGGCGCCACAGGAAATCGAGGAATTCCGCAAAGCCATGCTGCAACGTTTTGTCATTCCAGATTGGAATCCACTGATGGGTCCGTCCTCTGGATCTACGCCGGGCTCCAGACAGACTTCAGTACCGGTTCCCTCCCAGGTGAAAAAAACCCATGCTGGAACTCGATATAGCGGTGCTGGTGCCATTGACTCTGTATGTCAACAGCCAACCCATAGTGCTTACCGGCATCGAGACATCCCCGCCTCAACCTCGCCTGAGCCCTCAAACTCCTTTATCAGAGCTGCAACCTCTTTACTACTGGGAAAGTATTCAAAAGGTGAGGAATCTGCGGTTAGAAGTTCTTGTTAGAGGTTCGATTTTCTGATTTACTTGGTTAACTTTAAAACACTGAGCACATGCAGAGAAGAAATGTCAGCCTGTCAACCCCACCACCCCGTGACCCTCTCCAAATAATATTGCAGAATGAATATGCAACCACTGTTTCATTTCTGAAAATAGAGCTAGTTTGCTAAAAACTTTCATAGTCAATTAACTAAAACCCCTTCATGGAAGAATGGACTGCTTCTCTGTCTCTCAGAATTAAAATGAGTGACAGCAGTTCACTAATTTTAAGATAAAAACAGATGAACAAAAACGTGCAGCAAGAGAGGCATTACAAACCCCACTCTCACCAGTAATTTAACAATCGTTGCCAACCAAGAAAAGTTTCCTCGCTGAATAAATCAATTATGACAAAATAAACAAAACATTTTTAAAAATGCATGTTTCAGCGTGATTGCTTTTTAAACGGGTTGGTTTAACATCTGAAATATCCCTTAATTTAATCCTGTATTGTCAGGCTGACAGCACACCAGAAAGGACTAGCTTTCTTCCCGTAATAAGAATCCGATTCCCAGGGGATTATCTCCATGTTCCTTCTCTTCGCTACTTGGGCCTTTCTTCCATGAGCAAAGTCACAGCCATATCCTTCCAGGTCTTAACGGAGATTTTGTAGACCCCCCCTTGACATTTTGTAGCACTCCTACATCTAAATTATGTTAAGTGCATTTGCATAGCACGTTCCCATCATTAATATGGACGCGCGCGCAGCGCATTTCAAATCTGCACGCTGTTAAGGAAGTCTCGTTAAAATATGCTTTCTTTTTACAGTCTTTTATGGGTAAACTAACTCTATTTAACTTACCTGCAACTAGTCAATACGTCCTTTTTCTCAAGACGTTAGGCCTACCACTTGTCATTTTGAGCAATGTCTGATGTCCTTTCTGATAAAGGGAGGCATACCCCAGAGCAGGTCTCCGCGGTGCTGAGATGTCTACGCAGTGTGCCAATAGTCATGCCTATGTACTGTAGCGAGTACTGGTGGCTGGTCTGCAGGGAAGTGAGGGTGCAGCTCCACCAGAAGCCACACAGACATCACCTTTAGGCATGGAACCGTGCAGTCGTCCTTCGGCACAATGTAAGAGCATCACAGTGGTCCTGTGATAAGAAAGCCCTTCTAGGGCAACTGTGGTCATCCGAGGCATCCTTTATGGACCATGGTATAATGGTGCCACCTTTTCATGTTGTAGGCATCCTAGAAATTAAATAGAAGGATCTTGGCATACTGTACCTATACTAGGCATTATGGAGGCAAACCTTACCATCTTCTGGGCATTATTAATAATGGACTAGGGTATACTGTTGCCCCTTTACTACAGTGTAGAAACTCCACCCATTTAAGATGGTGTACCTTGGCATACTGTGAGCATCCTCGACATTATGGTGATCCTGGGTTGAAGGGGAATCTATTTGGTATTTTGTGGCCATTCTAGGAACTATACTATCCCTGGCATAAAGGGCCCACATTAGGAAACTAAGACCATCTTGTGCATTATTGCATTCCTGTATTAAACTTAACATTGATACTGGAGTAATGATTAATGTGTAGTAGTAGGACACACTTATTGCTTATTGCAATGTCTTTGGTTCCAGAGGGCACTTGGTGCTTCAGGAGCCACTTCTTGGCTTAAATCGAAACTTTTCAACATCTATGTTGACTAAATATTTATTGGTATTATTAGGGCTAATACGAACCTTGGGTCAGAGCCTTAAAGAACAAGCTACTTACCTTCGGTAACAATATATCTGTAAGAAACATTAGTTAGTTATAGATTCCTTACCTTAGAATTACCCCCAGGCGTCAGACTGGATCCGGAAAGTTTTTTCGTCAGCAGTACCTCTGCGCGTCGGAAGGTGGCGTTGGTCGGCTCTGCGTCCGTCGTCGTCGGGATGACGTCGCAGCAGCTACTTAGACGCCGCCCTCGCGCGCCGACGTCAGTTCTGTACATGACTTTCCGTGCCAGAAACGCAGAGCCATGCAAGACACTGACCACTGGTGCACAAAACTAGGGCCCTGAAAGGATGTCCTTAACCCTAGAAATCAGTTCGCAGAATGGGGAGGATGGGTGGGGCGGTAAGGAATCTATAACTAACTAATGTTTCTTACAGATATATCGTTACCGAAAGTAAGTAACTTGTTCATCTGAAAGAAACACGTTAGTTATAGATTCCTTACCTTAGAATAGATACCCCAGCAATACCAACCCCGGTGGTGGGTCTGCGAACCAAGATCACACCAGAAAATCCTAGAGAACAGAACGGCCAAAGAAGCCGTCTCTTCGGACTTGGCTGTCCAGGCAGTAGTGTTTGGTGAACGTATGCAGCAATGCCCACGTGGCCGCCTGACAGATGTCATTCAGAGGAACTCCTCTTCCTAAGGCAGTAGTGGCTGCCGTCGCCCTGGTGGAATGAGCGCGTAGTCCGACTGGAGGCTCCTTTTTAGCCAGAGAGTAACAAGCCTTAATACACAACACGACCCATCGAGAAATGGTGCGTTTGTGTATGGCCCGACCCTTCTTTGTGCCCACGTAGCCAACAAAAAGTTGATCATCCAATCGGAACTGTTTCGTGCGATCCAGATAGGAGAGCGCACATTTTGGGTCCAGACGGTGGAGCCTCTCTTCCTCCTTCGAAGGATGCGGAGGCGGAAAGAAGGTGGGCAAAGTAATGGTCTGCCCAATGTGGAAGGCAGTGACCACCGTAGGAAGGAATGATTGACGGGTTCGGAGAACCACCTTGTCCGGATGAACAGACAGGAAAGGAGGTGGGGACGCTAGGTGGCGCGCGACCAAGATGGCCACACACCTGTGAGGCTCCAGCCCTGCCGAGCGGGGAACTATCCTTCAACCCCATCCTGAGCCACAAATTCACGCATCCGAACTCACCAAAAGAGACCTGATCCACTACGGATGCTAGCGAGGTCCTTCTTGCACGACTAGCCCCGATGCAGTAAACGCAGCGGCCGCCAAAACTGAGCGCAGGCCACAGCGGCCCGGTCTTGCTGCGGGAGACCGGATACGGCAGCCAGGGGAGGCCGAGGCTGTGTGGGCCCAGAAGGGGAAGAATCGGACGGCGGCCTGCATGCGAACTGCGCAATGAGGTGAGAACCAACACATGGGGCCGAAACATCAATAACGCTGACGCAGAAAGAACTATGCCACACACGAACAGCTTTTTCAAAATAACTCCACGATATTGAAACCAGCCATGTGTCGGAGAGGGCGGCCAACGGCTGGGCGCGGACTTGGGAGGCGGCGGAGAGACGGCGGAGATAAGTGCAGCTTTGATTCACAACGCACTGAGAGAGCCCCTGCCCGTCAATCGTGAATACACCGCAATCCTGCTCGGCGGGCTGACAACTCCACTCGGCTGCTGCCGCCATCTTAGACTGCCGAGACCATATTGCCAGCGGTAGCAGAGACTAAGTGCCACGAACGGCATCATATAGCCTGAGGCCCCGCCGCTTGGCCGCTTCCCGTGCCGGAGGCCTAGCGCACACAGCTGCCGCACCCTGCAAGCACTGGGTTCCAGACGTCCAACAAGTGGCTGCCTTAGATTGTCCGGACCGAGACCCTGATCAACGGCGCTTGTCGCGAGTGAAGACTTACACTGGCAATCCCCCTTTCTGCAGAAGGGCGCCCTACGATTCACCACTTGATACCCAGTTGACCCCCTGGCGGTTCGACAAGACCCTGATGCCCTCCGGGGTGCCTTTGGTGCAGGGATCCTTCATATTGCTGCGCACTTATAAGTGCATGCCCCGGGCGGGGCGTTCCATCGGCACAGTGTGCACCTCCTCAGCGCAGTGCGGAGCGCAGAGCTGATCGCAGTCTGCAGTGGCTAAGGGCCACGAACATTCCTTCCGTACACTACGCCGCTGGCATTCTCTACCAAACTCTTCGAATGGTGGATTGGTACCTCGGGACATTGAACAGCGCCTGACCACTGGGAATACCTCTCGAGTTCTCGTCCCACACTCCTGGTTTGTCCGCCCACCTACATTATGGGACGCACCGACGCCAAACAATCCAAAATCCCTTTTGCAACGCGCAAAACACCCATGTCTAACTCGGCGGAGCATACAGACTCGGATACTGCGGACACGCCGGAGGAGGACTGGAAAGCGCTCCTACTTGGCATGAAGCAAAGCCTCACATCCATAGACGCCAAAATAGACACGATGAACATCCGGATAGACTCTGTGGTTACGAAACTGGATCAACATGAGCAACACCTTAAAGAAGCAGAAACCAGGGTGTCTGACCTAGAAGACGGCGCCGCTGAGAGCAGGGGCCAGATATCACAGATGGATAAGCTGCTCAAGATCATTGCTGATAAGAACGAAGATTTAGAGGCCCGTTCCCGGAGAAACAACGTCCGCATCCTTGGCCTAGCAGAGTCAACCAATACAGGCCGTATGGAAGACTTTATTGAGAAGCTGGTTGTGGATCTGTTCGGCAGGGAACCCTTCTCGGCGCATCTCACGGTGGAGAGAGCACATAGATCCCTGGCAGCTCGTCCACCACCTGGGGCGCCACCACGACCCGTGATAGTCCGATTTTTAAACTATCGAGACAGAGATGCGGTCCTACGCCTGGCGCGTGAAAAGAGGCAAGTTCACTACGACAATACTACACTGGCATTTTTCCCGGATTTTACTCAGACAGTACAGGACGCCAGACGAAAATTCGCTGTAGTCAAGAAAAAGTTCCAAGCGCAAGAAATCCCTTACGCCATGATGTATCCGCCGAAATTGAAGATAACACATCACGGGAGACAACACTACTTTCAGAACCCGCAGCAGGCTGAGGACTACCTCAAACAAAATCGTCGTGCAACATCCAAGGACGCAGACGCCCACGGTCGCTCCAGGTCACATTCACCTCTATCGAAACCAGACTGAGGCGCATACTTTACAATGGAACATTTGGGACCCTCGATCGTGGACTGGCTCTGAGGAACTGACCTGCATTGGTGAAGTATAGACATAACTAATGTTTTGTAAAAAATCCTGCTCGGCCACTTACCTCCGTCCCACCTTCATATCGGTGGGTGTAAGTATGGAGGAGAGTGGGCAGGTCGTGGGCCCCTAGTGATATCCCTACAAGGGCGAACCCCCGCATTTCCACTAAGGAGGGAAAGTTAGAGTTGAGCAATGGGTTCTTTTTGGGGGGGGGAGGGTACAAATGCTCGGCAAGTTGGGGAAGCCGATGTGGGTGGAGGGGGGATGTTAAATTCCTGTAGAGAGGAAACATGTCCAGTTGACTATGGTTCACAACATATGGCTATACACAGATTATAATAGAAGTAGGAATGTTAGACAACACACGGAATCTTAACAGCTTTAAGTTGACATCATGGAATGTACGGGGTCTGAATAACCCTAGAAAAAAAAGGCAGATATTGGGTTACTTAGATAGACATCACATCACAATTGCTATGCTGCAGGAAACGCACCTACACCCCGGATCTACACCTCAGTTTGCTTCGAGATGGGCCTCACACCGCTGTTTTGCGTCATATTCTGGATACTTCCGGGGTGTAGCCATTTTAATTAAGAGAGGGGTGGCGTTTGCCCTCAGTGGGTCGGAAACTGACGCTAATGGTAGGTACTGCCTGGTTTGCGGGAGGCTTCACTCCTACGACGTGACATTCGCCAATTACTATGGCCCCAATACCGACGACCCTCATGCTCTTCTCCTGTTATGGAGTAAAATTCAGACGATTGGCACTACCTACATCATAGGGGGGGGTGATTTTAATACAACGATACAACCCCGAATGGACAGATCCCGAGTCTCCCCAATGCACTTCACGACCACGCAAAAAACACTGACAGACATCATAGACACCAACTACTTAATCGACTCTTGGCGGTATAAACACCCAACGCTGCGGGAAGGTACACATTATTCAGCGGTCCACTCAACATGGGCTAGGCTGGATTATCTGATTGTATCTGTGGGAATGACTCACTGGCTAAGGCACGTAACCCATCTGGCCCGTACGTATTCTGACCATTCCCCTGTTGTAGCGGAACTACAGGCCCCCCTGAATCCCTCTCCATACAATAGCTGGCGCCTCAACCCGCTGCACCTTCAGGACACTGTATTCAAGTCTGAAATAGAACAAGACATTCAGGATTTTTTCGAGCGCAATGTGAAATCAGTCTCCAGTATCACAACAGTATGGGAGGCATTCAAAGTCACGGCCCGGGGCTGGTGTATATCTAAAGGAGGGGGCATCCTCAAAACGCTGTGTAACGACCTACACAAATTGGAAGGGGAACTCAAGATACTAGAAGGAGACCTCAACTCCAGTTCCGATGGCAATGCAATCAGGGCCATCATGCGATACAAGCTCACTGAATACGAGTTAATTGCAGACAGGGAAAGTAAATTTCGTGGGAAACCACATATGGCGAGGGTTTATGGTGAAGGAGATCGTCCAGGGAAAGCTCTAGCAGGCGCGACTAGGCCCCCCAAGTTCTCCAACTATATAACGGAAATACAAGATGCACAGGGCAATACACACCGGAATCTCCCTGATCAACTGAACACGTTTAGAGAATATTATAGCACCCTCTACTCTTCCCAAAGGGGCACCCCGCTTGATTTGCCGCATTATTTTGAGGATACTGCACTAGCCTGGTTGGGAGATACCCAGCGACAATTCTTGAGTTTAGACTTAGAACTTGACGAGATTACTGAAGCCATAATGCAGATGAAATCGGGACGGGCCCCGGGATCTGACGGACTACCGATAGAATTCTATAAAACTTACGCTTCGCTTTTAGCTCCCATACTGAAGGAGGTGTTCTATGTGGCATTAGAGGAGGGCTGCTTACCCAGAACTATGCGCGAGGCCCTCATAGCCTCACTGTTAAAACCCGGTAAATCTCCAATCCACTGCGACTCGTACCGGCCCCTCTCCCTGCTAAACTGCGATACTAAAATATTAGCAAAAGTCCTGGGGACTCGACTTAATCTACTGATGGAGCGACTTGTACTACCTGACCAGGCAGGATTCATCCCAAACCGCGCCACATCGCACAATCTCAGAACCCTGGCTGCGGTGCTGCAGGACATAGACCCGAACAGCTCGGCGGTGGCGGTATTCCTTGACGCCACCAAAGCGTTCGATTCTTTAGAATGGGACTACCTGCTGGGTACTTTGGGGTATATGGGGATGCCTTCCACCTTTCTTAACTGGGTACAGCTGCTATATAGCCAACCAATAGCTTCAGTACTTCTGAATGGCGCCAAGTCCTCCACCTTTAATATTTCCAGGGGCACGCGACAGGGCTGCCCATTATCCCCAATTTTATTTGCTTTAGCTATAGAACCCTTAGTGGCAAAACTTCGGCAACATCATAATGACAAAGCATTGATCTACCCGACTAGACAACTACTTATCTCTCTATATGCAGATGATATGACACTGTACGTCAACAGGCCCCACGACAATCTCAATCCGATTTTACGGGAGATCATCAAATTTGGCGCCATATCCGGAATACAAATAAATTGGTCTAAGTCTGCGGTATTCCCCCTCACGGATAATACCCCGTCACAACAATTAGATTACCCACTAGTCTGGGAAACAGACGAGCTGAAATACCTGGGCATATGTATCACCAGGAATAGGGATACACTGATGAGAATTAATTACGGTACAGCCATAGATAAGATAACTGACACTATTACCAAGTGGTTACGGCTTCCACTCTCCATGGCGGGAGGATCTCTCTTATCAAAATGGTATTGCTGCCCAAATTGTTATACCTCTTCATTAATATACCATATCACCCAGGGAGCTTCTTCTTCCGTACTCTCAGGACTCAACTAACGAGGCTTATATGGGGAGGAAAACAGGCACGGCTCAACCTGAATACGCTGACGCTGCCATACCATCAGGGAGGGTATGATGTCACCAATTTTGAAGTTTATTATTACTGCGCACAGGCCCATTTCGCGATGCATTGGTTCCATCCACCACCCTTTATGCCTCACCTGGCGGTGGAAGACGGGTATATGACTCCGACCCCCCCGGCATGCTATCTATTTACAACAGTGAAGGAGCGGGAGCGGGATCCGTCCACCGTAGACTGCACCATAATAGCGTGGCGGCAGATTGCTCGCAAGTTAGAGCAACCCATGCTATACTCACCTAGGGTGCCCCTGCTGCGTAATCCCTTACTGCAAGTTACCTGTGAGGGGATATGTCGGAAGATGTTAGTGGGTCTCGGCTACCATACCTGGGGAGACCTCTATATCGGAGGACAGTTCCGCTCCAAGGACCAATTCTTTGGAGCGCGCCTACCCACGACAATGGACACATTTATATACACTCGACTCCGACAAAGTGTGAAGGCAGCAACACCTACTTTTTCCGGCGAGCCAGACACACTTGCACCCCTGCATGCCTTGCTACAGGGTGAGGCCCCCCCGTCATGTCATATCCCTCTTGTACAAACATACACAGAATGCACCAAGCCCTCCTACTCTACGGGCCAGACAGGAATGGGATAAAGATCTAAATGTCCAGTTAACTGATGACCAATGGGAACTTAGTTGCACACAGACGACAGCAATCACAGGCAATAGTAGGCTGCGCCTCATTCATTTTAAATTCCTGCACCGTTTGTACCATACCCCGACTAAACTACACAGATTCCACCTCAGGGACAATGACCAATGTGTGCGATGCGGGAGAGAGGGAGCGGGCTTCCTGCATTTAGCGTGGAGCTGCCCCCAGGTAGCAACTTACTGGACACAGACATTTGAAGGACTATCGACCATGATTGGGGTTCAAATAACTCCGTGCCCCCTCATAGCTCTTTTGGGATTATCCCAGGGAATAAACACAGTACATAAAAATTCCTGGCAATGGGCTTATTATTGGCGAAACGTCAGGTGGCGTGCAGATGGGGGAGAGGCCGGGCTCCTAAGTTTAAAGATTGGCTACACACTATGGCTACTTGGCAAGATCATATGCATTATTATGCAGACCTATTACCTATTAAGTCACGCCCAAAAACATCTGGGGTCCGCTCACCTCCTACCTACTTGCGCAGGAGGGGAATCAGGAGGGGGACCAAGTGGATGTAGGCCAAACAACGGAGGACGAAGCCAGGCCCACGACTCGGTCCCAGATCCCACTGGGGGAACAATAATCCTGCACTGAGGAAACACCACGTGAATAAAACCATACACCAATTGCACAAAGGCCTCAACTTTATAGCCATTGGGGCGGGTGCAATTACTGCTGTTACAGATCTTAGCTATGTTTGTGATGTCTCTATCATGCGTATCATTACGACCTCGTACATATTGAAGTGTGGCTTGCAATGTATAATATGACTCTCCGCTGTACTGCTAACAATTGGACTGTAGTTCACTGTTTCTGGACCTGTGTCACAGGCATTTGGGGCGGGGGGACTTTTAATGTTATATATATACTGGTACGGGAAGGTGTTACTAAAATGTACGACACTACGTCATTTAAATTGTGATTTGCATTACACTGATGTACCGTACAACTTTTCAACAAAGGTTTTTGAAATCTTTAAAAAAAAAAAAAAAAAAGACAGGAAAGGAGGTTTTGAAGAAAGGGCCTGGAGCTCACTCACCCTTCTAGCAGAAGTGATGGCTACCAGGAAAGCAGTCTTGAGAGTTAAGAGCAGTAGGGGACAGCTATGAAGCTGCTCAAAGGGAGCGCACGTGTTAAGCCTTTTAAGAAACGGTTAACTACCGGGGACTTGAAAAGAGAAGGCTGATCTGGCAGCCGAAGGAAAGCAGAGATGGCTGACAGATAGCCCTCGACAGTGCCCAGAGCAGAGCCCTGCTGGGCTAAAGAGAGAAGGAACAAGAGTACTTCAGAAAGAGGGGCAGAAAGGGGATCCACAGCCTTTGCTGTGCACCATGCCACAAATTTGTTCCACCGGCAGGCGTATACCGTCTTAGTGGAGGGACGCCTGGCTGCCAAGATTACGTCACAGACTTCGGGAGGCAGGTCTAAAAAACGTCAACTGCCGCCGCTCAATCTCGACGCAAGGAGGTGGAGACTGGACAGGTTCGGGTGGAGGACCGTCCCCTGCTGCTGCGACAGAAGATCCTCCCGAAGAGGCAGACGAGTCGGAGGATCGATGGCCATGTTGAGCAGCACGGAATACCAGACTCTTCGTGCCCAATCCGGAGCCACAAGAATGACTTGGGCCCGGTCGTGCCCGATCTTCTTCAGCACTCTGGGCAGAAGTGGTATAGGCGGAAAGGCGTACAACAGACCGCAACTCCACTCGCGACAAAAGGCGTCGCCTAGCGAGTGCCGCCTTGGAAATTCCAACGTGCAGAATTGCTGACATTGCGCGTTCTCTTCGGTGGCGAACAGATCTAACCAAGGCTCTCCCAATTGTTGAAAGAGACCTTGCACCACCTCCGAGTGCAGACGCCATTCGTGATCCATCATGCACCTGCGGCTGATTTCGTCCGCCCTGGCGGTCAGGGAACCTGCCAGGTGTTGAACCACCAGGGATATGCCCTAATGTTCCACCCATGTCCAGAGGCGGAGGGCCTCTTGACATAGGGTCCACGACCCCACCCCGCCCTGTTTGTTGCAGTACCACATGGCGGTGGTGTTGTCCGTGAACACCTGCACTACTCTTCCCCGGACAGAGGGAAGGAATGCCTTGAGTGCAAGATGAATCGCCCGGAGCTCCAGAAGGTTGATGTGGAGCCCGGACTCCGCCGGTGACCAGAGGCCTCTGATCTCCGCCTCTTCCATGTGGCCGCCCCATCCCAGAAGGGACGCGTCCGTCACCACAGTGTGGTCTGGTTGGGGAAGGGAGAGGGATCTGCCATTGACCCAATCCTGGTTCGTGAGCCACCACTGCAGTTGACGTGCAGTGCCCTCCAAGATCTGGACGCAATCGGACAGATTCCCCTGATGCTGCCCCCACTGGAACTTCAGGTCCCAATGCAGAGCCCGCATATGCCACCTGGCATGATCGACCAGCAGGATGCAGGAGACCATGAGGCCCAGCAGCCTCAGAGTCATTCTGACCGAAACCCGGAATAGAGGCTGAAAGATCGGAATCATAGCCTGAATATCCCGGACTCGCTGCTCGGGAGGATAAACCCGAAACCGCGTTGTGTCCAGAACCGCTCCGATGAAGAGGAGCTTCTAAGAGGGGATCAGGTGTGACTTCGGCACATTGATGGAGAACCCCAGCGAATGCAGGAGGTCGGCCGTAGTCTGGAGGAGGGAGACGACTGCCTGGGGCGAGCGCGCCTTCAACATCCAGTCTTCGAGATAGGGGAAGACTGAAACCCCTGATCTGCGCAGATGAGCTGTGACCACCGCCATCACTTTCGTGAACACCCGAGGGGCGCTGGTAAGGCCAAAGGGGAGCACAGTAAATTGAAAATGCTTGTGGCCTACCGTGAACCATAGGTAACGCCGGTGGGCCGGCAGGACGGGGATGTGAAAATAAGCGTCCTGCAAGTCCAACGCTACCATCCAGTCTTGTGGGTCGAGGGCAGACAAGACCCGAGCAAGCCACAACATCTTGAACTTCTCCTTCCGGAGGAAGCGGTTCACGTCCCTGAGATCCAAGATAGGACGCAGGCCGTGTCCTTCTTGGGGACCAGAAAGTAGTGGGAGTAACAACCACGACCTACTTCTGGGACAGGAACGCGCTTGATGGCTCCCTTGGCCAAGAGAGCCGTAACTTCCTGGTGGAGAAGGGTCAGATGATCCCCCGACATGCGGTGGTATCTCGGTGGCATGGCTGGAGGGGTAGTCTCGAAGGGGAGGGAGTAGCCCCTTCGGACTATTTGCAAAACCCACCTGTCCGACGTGATGGTGTGCCAGTGGGGGAGGTGATGGCGAAAACTGCCATCCACTGGCGTTTGATGGGCCTGAAAGGTCAGACTAGGAGGGTTTGGAGGCTGCTGCGGAGGGGGGGCTGGTGGACTGGTCCGCCCGCTGGCCCCCGGAACCACGACGGTTGTTCCCACGCCCCTGGCCACGCAAAGGTTGGGTAACTTGCTGCGGCCTGTGGCTCTCGGCGGGACGTAGCGGGGCACCCCTTCCGTAGCCACAAAAGGGGCGAAAAGCGGACTGCGCAGGGCGGGTGGAGAGGCCCAAGGACTTTGCCATAGCCAGTGAGTCCTTGAAACGCTCTAGAGCGTTGTCTGCTTTGTCGCCAAAAAAGTGACGGCCATCAAAGGGCATGTCCATCAAGGTGTTCTGGACATCCCCTGTAAAGCCAGTCGACCTCATCCAGGCGTAGCGACGAAGCGCTACTGACGTAGAAATGGTCCTGCCCAGAGAGCCGGCGGTGTCCAGCCCACAACGTATGGCAAACTTTGCTGCATCCCTCCCGGCGGCCACAGCCTGGCAGAGCACTGCCCGGGCCTCCTCCGGACACTGAGGCAGCACCTGCGCCACCGTATCCCACACGGAGTGGGAATAAAGAGGGATAAAGAGGGATAAAGATAGATTTAAGGTTACTCTCTCTGACTACCACAAAAACATTAAGGCCGCTAGAAAAGCTCATATCGCATCTCAATTAGCCCAGGCTGGAAATGCTCCCAAAACCCTTTACCGAATTCTTCAGTCTTTCATCAATCCCTTGGCATGTGATAATCTAGAGGCCCCCTCGCAATCACTTTGCAATGACATCGCACAATACTTCTCTCAGAAAGTAGAGCTTATTTACGATAAAATCATTTCATCAGGGAGCCAGCCTCCGGTCGCCTTGGCTCTAGACTTGCCAGAACAGGTTAACATCCAGCTGTTAGAGAGTTTCCCTCCTGTGACCTCGGGAGATGTTGAAGCACTGCTACGTACCATAAAATCTGACTCACCCCTAGATATTATCCCGGCCAAAGTCGCAACCTCCCTGTCCTATCAACTTTCTCCATCTATAGAGTTTCTCCTCAATCTCTCTTTGAGAGAGGGTCACGTTCCTCTGGAATGGAAATCAGCACAGGTTATGACTATCCGTAAGAACTCCAAGGCTCCTATGACTGATCTCTCCAATCTCCGTCCCATCTCGCTTCTCCCTCTCCTGAGCAAACTACTAGAGAAACACATCAACAAACATCTGTCCGACCATGTCGAACTCACTGGTAGTTTAGATCCTTCCCAGTCAGGCTTTAGGCCTAAATACAGCACCGAATCAGCCCTGCTAGCGGTCACCAATAACATCAGGATGACCCTAGACAGGGGCCAATCCACGATTCTGGTGCTGTTAGACCTTTCTGCCGCGTTCGACACGATCTCACATGAGATATTGCTCAGGAGACTGGAAGAGATTGGACTCAGAGACTCTGCCTTCCAGTGGATGACGAGCTTTCTCTCCTCCCGATCCCAGATCGTTAATCTTGGCCCTTACCGCTCGGCGCCTATATAGCTGACCAAGGGAGTTCCCCAGGGCTCGTGTCTGAGCCCTACTTTGTTTAATATCTATGTTGCTCCCTTGGCCAATCTCCTCAGAACTTGCAGTTTTATTGCTATCTCCTACGCCGACGATACACAGTTGCTATTTCCCTTCAATAAATATACCTCATCTGTGCAGTCAGCTTTCTCTTTTGGTATGAAGGCTATCTCCAATTGGATGAGATGTAGCTTCCTCCAATTCAACGTGGGGAAAACCGAGATCTTGCTCTTTGGAGATGCCCCCTTACTATGGACTCCTTATTGGTGGCCGGTGGACCTTGGCACCCCCGCCCCCCACCCCCAAGTCAATTGTCAAGAACCTAGGCATTCGCCTGGACCAGGCTCTCACTCTGAAGGAGCACGCTGCTCAGACAGCTGGCTCCTGTTTTCATATGTTGGGCCTATTACCCCGAGTTTTTCCCCTGCTTCCCGACTCCACTCGGAAGACCCTGACGCAGGCACTAATACTGAGCCGTCTGGACTACTGCAATGGCCTCTTGGTCTCGGCCAATGAGTCCTCGCTCTGCAGATTGCAGGTAGTCCAGAACACCGCGGCGCGACTGGTCCTAAATGCCCCTCCCCGGACAGCCTCTCGCCCTCTCCTCCATCAGCTTCACTGGCTCCCAGTACGTGAGCGGATCAAGTTTAAGATTTGTTGCACGGTCCACAAAGCTTTAAACAATCTCGGCCCGACTATCTTGCCAAGAAATTCATGCCGTATACGCCCTCCAGGTCGCTCCGCTCTGGAACTAAATCCCTTCTCGTGGTCCCCCGGGTTAGGAAGGCCAGACTGGGTGGAAAGGCATTCTCCCACCTTGGCCCTCTTTACTGGAACCAGCTCCCCTTGTACTTGAGACAATGCCCTGACCACCTCCAATTCAGAAAGCACCTTAAGACTTTTCTTTTCTATCTCTGATCTTGTTTCAGTCCCTCAGCTTTCCTGTTGCCTGTCCGCAGCGCAGAGATACCCCTTCGGGGGTCGATTCAGGCGCTATATAAATAAGTAAAATAAAATAAATAACGGCCCAAGAGACATGCGGTGTTTACCGACCGCAGTCCTAAGCTGGCGGAAGAGAAAATCTTCTTCCCAAGGTGGTCCAGCTTCTTGGATTCCCTTTCCGGGGGAGCGGTAGGGAATGCGCTTTTGGAAGTGGAGGCTTGGACAACCAAGCTCTCCGGGGTGGGGTGTTGGGAGAGGAAAGTGGGGTCGCCCGGAGCCGGGCGGTGGCGTCGGGCAATCATCCTGTTCACGGAAGCCCCTTTGTTGGGCCTGGACCAGGTGCCCAAAAGGACGTCAGTGAGGGCCTCATTGAACGGCAGCAAGGACTCCGAAGAGCTTGCAGCCGGTTGAAGCACCTCCGTCAGGAGGTTAGTCCTGACCGCCACCGTAGGAAGCTCGAGAGCCTCGGCCGCCCTACACAACACCACTGCGTATGATGCTCCCTCCTCCGTAGCCACGGTAGGAGGAGATAACATGCCAAAGTCAGGGGAGGTGTCCAAACCACTGGCATCCCCCAGTTCCGCTCTCTAGTCCTGTTCACTGTCCAACTGGTCAGTTAAAGGGTCACCTGACCCCTCCCAGTCCTCCTCATCATCCTCTGGGTGCCACTGTGGTTGAAAAGGGACCCCAGGAGTGAACAGGGGCATGAAAACCCCACCCGGCGCCGGATCCAGCGTCGCCGGTCCGGCTCCGTGTCCACGTCGGGATGGAGGCCGGGGTCGACGCCAGCCGGGGGGCCGACCGGCGTCGGACGCGGTAGTGGTGCCGTCGGAAGCGGCGCCGGTGGAGGCGTAACGAGGTCAACCGGCGCCGATCCGGATCCAGGCCTCGATCCAAGGGGGCCCTGCGGCGCCGGGGACGGAGCCGCCGGCAGCATAGACCTAGGCCCCCCAACCGAGTCCGCAGGGCCCGAAGGCGCGCCGGTGGGGTCGGTCTGCCCAAAGATGGCATGCATCGCCTCGTAGAACGTACGAAGCTGGGCGGGAGTCGCTCCGGGTCCCAGAAAGGAAGGGAAACTCGGAGTCGACTTGTCAGGCTCCGCCGGGAGGGGCACCACCCGCGTGCCTCGTCAGATCGGCTGACCGACGAGGAGAAGTCAAAGAGCGACGATGCTTCTTCGACTTCTTCTTATGCTTCGACTTACCCGACCCCGAGTGCGAAGACTTCGATGATTTCGAACCGGAATGGTGGTGGCTCCGCAACCGTTCCCTCGACCTCCCTCTCGACCGGGACCTCGAATGGCGCAGAGCCAACTGCCGATGTTCAAGCAGCTTTCGGGACTGCTCCTGCAAAGCCTTCGGCGTCATCGACCGGCAGTCGGAGCACGACTTGGGGTCGTGGTGACGCTCCAGGCAAAAAAGACACACGCAGTGCGGATCCGTCACCGACATCATGCGATGACAGAAACCGCAGGCCTTGAAACCGGGCACCTTTTCGGAGTCAGAGACTCGAAGAAAGACGTTGACAAACGTCGAGAAAAAGTTAGTCAAAAAATGACTGAGGTACCGCTCTTCCCGGATCTGAGCTGGCTGGCGCGGAAAAATTAAGAACTGATAGCGCGCGAGGGCGGCGTCTAAGTAGCTGCCGCGACGTCAACTCGGCGACCACGACGCCGACGACGGACGCGGAGCCGACCGATGCCACCTTCCGACGCGCAGAGGTACTGCTGACGAAAAAACTTTCCGGATCCAGTCTGACGACTGGGGGTAATTCTAAGGTAAGGAATCTATAACTAACGTGTTTCTTTCAGATGCCTGCTGTAACCTTAGAGATATGCCTGCTACCTGAACCTGGTAGGTCTCTGTAACCGGAACGCTAGCTCCATGGTTTGAACTTGACCTCAAGTATAATATTTGTGTACTTTTAGTTTCAGCACTGCACCAACTTCTAATAGATTCTTAGTCATAATATATGACTGCACAGCTATATAGAAGGGGCAGGATGGGAGAATAAAGAAGCTGGGACGTAAGAGTGAAGAAAGACTATATAGTCTTGAGAAATAATAGACTGCATGTCAAGCCCCATATCCAGATTATCTGAACTGTCTCCAAAGCCTAGGGCTGTTTTTAGCGAAACTGGACTGGAATATCTACCATTTTACTAAGGTTTCTTTGAGAGGGGAAGAAAGACTGTTAACCCATCACCACCCATTAAAACGTTTAAACCTGCTTGACACACGATTAAACTGTTGGAATTTATCATTGGTGCCCCATACGACCTGCAGTGCAAATCCCATGGCTTTTTAGCTAAATTATTTTTAATTATTCTTTAAAATGCCAACCAAATCGTTAAATGAATGCTTAGACCCGAGCTTCTTTTTGTGAAAACTTCAATGAAGACAGACAGCAGACTTACAAAAGAAATCTCTGGTTGTTTTGCACTGTGCTATGGGTACAAGATCCATTAATGGAGTCACTGTGGCTTTTCTTTGGTGAGTGAAAAAAGCCACCACATATACTTGCATAGTAGCTGTGCAAGTCTGATAACTTATCACACAAAATTCACTCGAACTGAATATATTTACCAGATATTCATGCGTGATTGAAGAAATTTGTATACAAAAAAGAGATGCATATGTTTTTCTAGTGTTTTCTTTTATGGAGTGAATATAGGTTTTATATAAACACTCGTGATGGTAATAACCGCTTCAAAGACAACAAAACAAGACCCGAAAATGCAGAGAGGATACATCTCGTTTGACTTACCTATGTACGGTGCGTACATCAATGTAATTACTGAACTATACAAGTAAATTATCAGCAGTAATTCTCTCACTAAACACAGAAAAACTATTGTTTAACGAAAAGTACACCTGAAGTGTTACAAGATTACCCTACTCCGAGTACTAACATCTACTACTCTTCAGTGTTCTCAGACTTCCTCCTATGCATAGTGCCTATAGATACTCAACATTAACCTGCTGATAGTTTGTCCCATTCAGTGTGCAGGGACTTATTTGCTGTGCCGGGAGCTGCTCTTAGTTTGTGTTCCAAGAGTTAGTACTATTGAGAAGGCCGATTTACGGTGCTGCAATGTACTACCAATTAGTATGAAGTTACTCCAACGCCCATATTTGTGCTGGCGTACTCCTGTTTGGTGTGTTGAGAAATAGTTTTGATTAATGTATATAGGTATTTTTTTGCAGTGTTATAAACTACCCCTATTCATGCTCATCTTAATTGTGCTGAGAGATCCTTTTAGTTGATGTTCTTACTCAGGGTGCCATATCCAGCATGCACAGGAATTCCTAATCATTTTTGAGTTTCTCCTCTTTCAGTATGCTGAACTGCTACTGTTCCACACTAACCAATGTTCCCTATCCCATGGGCCGAGTGTTACTCCTACTGAGTGGGCAGAGCAACACCAATTCAGTGATGGAAGGGCACTGCTAATCAGTACGGTGTAACTCCTCTCTGGGAAGCTGAAACTAACTTTTATTCAGGACTGATTTACATCTATTGAATGGCATCTGGTGCTTTAAATAGGCAAGTACTGTTAGGAAATCTGTGCTTACAATGTGATGGGTTACATTTTATCATTTGAAAGTTGGGCCATCCCTCTCAACTGAACACCCTACTTTTACCTTTTTTTTGGGCCTGCTGGTAACCCTGGATTAAACACCCAAACACAATACATACAACTATACTATTTGGCACTGCGTGTAGCATTGCCACCTGAACAACAAGTTACTTTCCTTCGGTAAAGCTCTTTCTCATAGACACTATCTAGCTGAAGATTCCTCATATTTTGAATTTTCCCCAGGCGTCAGAATGGACCCAGAAACTTTTCAGTAGTACCCGCTGTGCACTGGTAGGTGGCACACTGCGGCTCCACAATGACTCCGTTCCACTCTGGAAATGACATGCGGCGCCTTTATAGACGCCAATCCCACATGCTGAGGTCACTTGCTTTAAGACTGTCCACAACCCTAAACGCACAGCCACAGAAGCAAATTGGTGGGACCAGTGTGCAGGTTCCTAGACTTGGGATCTTATTGATGGACGGAGGCTGCTCACCGAACAGGGAGAAAGGGAGGGTCAGTGAGAAATCTGCTGCTAGATATAGTCTCTACCAGAAAGAGCACTACCAAAGGTAAGTAACTTAGTCTTCTGGGAGAAACTTCTAGTCGCAGATACCTCACCTTTTAAATAGATACCAAAGCAGTACCTATTTGGAGGTGGATCTGTGGTGGGGCTCAAACCAAAAAGTCTGTTAAGACCGAGCAGCAAAATGACCTTCTCAGCAGACCTGACTGTCAAGACAATAATGCTTTGTGAACGTATGTAGGATGACTACGGAGCCGCCTAGCAGATGTCTAGGACAGGAACTCCTCATGCTAATGCAGTGGTAGCAGCTTTAGGCCTGGTAGAATGAGCACACAGTCCAATTGGAGGTTGCTTTTTTAATCTCATCCAATGCATAGCAGATCTTTATGCAGAGCACGATCCAGCAGCAGATGGTTCTCTTCTGTACAGCCTTGCCTTTTTTTTATTACAGTGAAACCCACAAAGAGCTGATTGATCTTACTAAAGAACACTGAGTGGGCAATCTAGAAGCGAACTGCTCTCTTGGGATCCAAGTGATGGGGTCTCTCCTCCTCCTTAGAGGAGTGAGGCTAAGCGTGGTATGCTGGCAAGGTGATGTATTGACCGACATGGCACCGTGTCACAAATGTAGGCAAGAAAGATGCTTGTATCTACAATACCAGTTAGTCAGGGAAGAAAGTGGTGTATGATGGATTAATGCAGAGCACCTGGAGCTCACTCACGGGCCACACAAGTGTTACGGTGAAAAGGAACACAGTCTTAAGGGTGAGGAACTGTAATGCACAACTGTGAAGCCACAAACAATAGAGAGCTTAGGTGTGGTTGGATGGGCCATCAATGGCAGGAAGGGAGGGCGGAGCTGGGCACAGCCCTACTTAAACTTGAATAGGCTGTGTCCTGCCTCCACACAAAGGGATGCATACCCCCTGTAGATAGTCTGGAGGCAGGACAAAGAAGGCAGGATGCCTGGGGGTTTCAAAGGGAAACCTCTAGAAGCGTCTCACACTTCCAAGGAAGGTCCAGGTATAAATTTTGGACCCCAGACACCAACGCTTCAGTACACTTCTGGACCTGTGGATACTCTGCCAGGAAAAATGACTGCTGTGCTTCTGAAAGGACGGCCCCTCTGCTGGACCGCTGCTCTGAAGGACTGCTGCCCTGCTGTGCTGACCTGGTACCTGCTGCTCTCTTGCCTGGGTGAGAAGGACTAGACCTGCATCTGCTGAACCTAGGAACCCAAATGCCCCCCAAGAGCTAGCTGTCTGGCCTTCTGACTCGAGCCTCAAAGACAGAAGTCTCCAAAAACCTTGAACCCAGCACCTGAACTCTGCCATCGGAGAGTCCTACCCCGCTAAGTGGTGTCATCCCAGTCCTGGACTCTTGGAAGTGGGCCTAAAGGTGCTCTGCCAGCCCATCTATCGAACCAACAGACCTGACACAGCTCCTGCGCTCCGCGACCCAACCCCCAGCAGAACTGACACATTGACTCTGCTGTGAGGCTTCTCCTGATGCAAGGACTCTGCATCAACATCGCAACCCGCATCAGAACTGTGTTGCAAAGCTTTCCCAACTCAGACGCTCGCATCGCAACTATCTCATCAACGGCAGCTTTTCAGCTCCTCGGAACAGACGCATCACCTCGACAGAGAGGCACCCTTGACGCCAGACTTAGTATTGCAAACCTTCATCGAATAGATCCATAACAATGACGCAGGACCTCGCATTGCAGCTCCAGAGCACCTTGGAACAGACGCATCGCCTCAGCCGTGCTATGTATCCTCGACGCAGGACCTCACAATGCTCTGCAACCAGGACTTAAGGTATTCTCATTGAGCGGGCCTAACTGGGTCCCTGTATGGGGCCCGCGTTCCATCATGGTCAGCGTGAACTTGTGACTTTGCCCCGGTCCGGCATGATCAGATAGCCACATTTGGCGCTTTGTGCTTTAAATCGCTATATTCACTGAAATCATTCAACTTGCCTACCTCCGGTTCTACTGATTGGATTTTTGTTGTTTTGGTCGTAATGTGTTTATTAAAATGTACTTTATTTTTCTAAATACGTGTGGGATTTATTTGTATTGTGTGTTCACTTCATTACTGTTTGAAGTGTTGCATAAATACTTCACACATTGCCTCAAAATTAAGCCTGACTGCTCTGTGCCAAGCTACCAGAGGGTTCAGCACAGGCAAATTTGAGGTTTGCTTCTACCGCACCCTGAAAAGGATTGCGATTGCTGCTCGAGTAGGGTTTTACAGCGCCTCAACTAATAACCCACTTTTTCACAATATCTATAACAGTAACGCTAACAACTAAAAAGATATTAATACTAATAATACTGTTAATAATAGTAACAGATAGTATAAATTACTTCAATAATAATAAACGATGCCGGTAATAATAATGATGATGGTGATCGCAATAATGATGACTAATAATAATTATGACGATAATAATATTAATATTATTGCTATTATCCTTGTTCATAATAATAGCAACAACAACAGTCCACATGCAGCAGTAGCAGCCTCATCGTGTGCACATGCTCATAAAAGGGAAAAGGCGGTGCTTGCTGGAGAGGACACCAGGCCTGTCTCACACATGTCATACAAGGCCCCTCACGTAGGTGCATGAGCACCTCAGTCTGAAGAAACACCCTGTCCTGCTCACACTTCGAGGCAGCTCTCATATACGACTCAGAACATTACTGCCTCATCAGGATATATAAATACATTCAGCAGTGGGTGGCACGTGGTCGTAAAGGAGCAGAGCGTGGGTAGACCGTCCCAGCTGCTTCCCCCTCTTGTCAGATCTGATGACAATCACAAAACAAACTGAAGATGCAATAAAATTACTGTAACAGACAGGAGTAGTTCATGTATGCATATGCAAATCCTCTCAGACCCACAGCACGAGCAGAAAATGTAGATTTTCTATACTGCTAACCCATCCCACTGGCAATAGGATGTATACAGAAAGCAGCACTCAAGGTAGTCGCCCGTGCCTGCACACCAACAAGTAGGAACAGCTGGCTGACCAAATTGGAACAGCTGGGTGACAGAGTGGCTGACTGAGAAACTGAGTGAATGTCACTTTCATCTGAATAGCCTCCCAGACTCAAACGGAATATCAAATCTGCCCATCTCCGAGAGAAGGTACAGTCGCTCTAGAAACAACGCTGGTGCATCCTGTGTGTGTGGATGAGCGGCGTGTGATAGGAAAATCAAAACCAACCCTTCAACCTCCCAGCTGACCTTTCACCAAATCATTTACCAGCTTAAGCACACTCATACCCATTACAGAACCGGTCCGTCCAAAAACAGCTTCACCAACAGCACACCTGCAGAACTGACACATCCAAATATAAGATAGGATTACACGCACCCATACCAATGTACACTTTTATGCAACTGGCACACCAAACACACACAGATGCACACACACACACACACACACGCATGAAAAGGTGACGTGCAATAACACCACTAGAACATCCAAAGGCAGTTTAATACAAACTCATGCCTAATGCAAGCCAGCATACAACTTACCACCTAAAACCATTATCACACACACACACACACACACACACAAACACCACCAGCCCTATAGACACCTGCGCTCCTCGCCACTCACCCTTGCACATACTCTTGCATCCGTCGCAGCAGAGTCCGCTCCTTCTCCTACATAGCAGCCAAGACCCGGAACGACCTTCCCCTCCAGCTCCATACAGCCCCCTCGCTGGCAGACTTCTGAAAGAGACTCAAGACCTGGCTCCTCGACGGAGACACAGCACCCAGATACCCCTAGGGGTGACAGTGCTGCGCTATACAAATGCTATTTGATTAACAACACACACACTTAAGCATACGGAGTATCACATACCAAAATGCAGTACATTTACAAAACTGCCACACCTAAAACCAATTTCTCTCGGACATTAATAAGATGCAGCACACTAACATCACTGGTGCGTCGATCTCCGAGACACGTACAGTCGGAAACAGTTTCACGAACACTCACACCACCATAAACGTGACAGACCCAAAGCCATACCCCACTCATGAAAGTTACTAAACTTTAGTAAAGTACTTTCACGTACATAATCCATCTACCTACAGATGCTTCACCTAATGAATCTGCCCCACAATGGATATTACCATTTTGTCACAGCTCTTCTGCACTGCCAGGTGGCACAGTGGCGCCAGCACCTGTTGGCTGTGACTCAAGGACTAACACATGGCGCCACCCGGCACAATGACATCAGTTCTTCACTGACACTCTTGGAAGTAGAGACGAGCTTGAGAGACTGAAGTGCACAAAACAAACTTCAGTACCACACAACCTCTCCCCAGGGTGGGGGAAGAAGGCAGATCGTGAGGAATCTGCAGGTAGAGTATCCACCAGAGAGACTGTTACCATCAATACGTAACACTTCTTCTGATCAATACGTCTAACTGCAGATTACGCAATTTATGAATCAATACCAAAGGGAGAAAGCAAGCATCTTAACAGCCCTAGGTGTTGGCGGAAAAGGAGCACATTCTGTACAACACACAACATTTAGGCAATGACCCAAAATAGCAGCACCACCAAAAATAGGCAACAGCCTAACCCTAGAGGCACAACCAGGTACGCCACTGCACAACAACAACCAGTCGAAACAAAGAAAGCATAAGAATAAGACGCCAAGACAGGATCACCTATCAACGTGTGGCCAATGATACAGCAGATGCCAGGAAACGAAGAGCAAAGCAAAAGCCACCTAAATAAAGTAGAATGTCCAGGATCCAACACTCCTAAAACACACATGGGCAAGTGCAAAATAAACCATTTAAATAGTCACCACTTAGGGGCAAAATACAACACTAGGAGGGTGCTTTGATGTGTTAACGCAAGATAGTAACTATGTGTCATACCACAATGTCCCTAGCCTAAGACACAGGAAAACAAGCACCCACCTACTGAAGAACAAAGGCACACACCACAATGGCATAAAAGGATGCAAGGAGACGGAAAATCAACAATCCAGAAGAGTCAGATCACAACGATGAGCAAAACGCATGGGCAGATCTGTCAATCTGTACAGCCCAACCAACATCTGGGAGCAGAAGCAAGATTACTGGTCCCGTCATGATGCACCTAAAGTGGCACCCATCAACCTGCACACCAGTTAATAGAAAAAATCTAAACACAGAACCATCAACAGATGCCAAGTATACCCAAGGGAAAGTAGGAACTCACTGCCTGGTGCAACCTATGCACTTTGGAAGGAGTGTGATACCAACTGCAAAGAGACTTAGAGTGGATCTCCATGCTTCGTCACATGAACATCCCTCCACACCACCCTCATTCTCTAGATGTAGATGTAATTTCACACAGTTTTTTTTCCCTTTTGATCTGTGTTCCCGGAGGGGAACGACTCTGGACTCCAACAGGACTGAGCACAATTTAGACACCACACTCTTCGAAGTGGTGACTGAGGAGAAAAAAAAATCTCAAATGCCGTTTCCTCATGCATAGCCACATCTTTCTTCGAGGAGTGCATGTATCAATGCCTAAGTTGTGCAAAAGCTTCAGACTCATCGATCTGAAAGTCCTTTCTACATTGGGGGACATATTTGATTTTCTCTTGCCAAAGCAGATCCAAATATAGGTCTATAGCCTCCTTCCTTCCATTTGAGCAAGGAGACCTCCTCGTCTGGCCAGCACCAGGTGTATTGAGGTGGTTGGGGATGGAAAAACAGTGAGTAGGTGGTTAGTCGCCAGGTTGTTTCAGATAGATAGAACCATGTTCACAAGATTGCAGAGGTGAGCATTTAGTGGTGTCAATTGTTTTCGTCGCCAAATTACATAAAGTGATTTTTATCATCTCTACCCTCTCATCTGTGTACGTATTTTACCTACTTCGGTTCAACCATTCTTTCAGCACTATTAACTTGGATGCATAGTACTACATTTTAAAGTCTGTAATGTTAGCCCTCCTTACTGTTTACGACTTTGCAATGAATGTAGTAGTAACATTGGGTGGGAGCAGCTCTAGATGAAGTGGTTTACGGATTGTTGGAAAGCCTAAAAAACACACAGTTTCAACTTTTATTGATAGTGCCTGAAAAAGACAACATACTCTTGTAAGAATATTCATCTTTACCTTGCCAGTTCTCCTCAGCCAAGAATGAAGTGGGTCGACTACACTCTCAGGTGTCTCCCAAATGCATCTAGTAGCAGAGGGAAGTTTGCTTTACATAAATCAGCTGTGCAGGGTGTGAGTCTAATTCCTAAGTATTTAACATCAGCAAGGGCCCATTCGAACTAAAATTTATTCTGCATACTCGCCACGTCTTTTTTTATGAGGGGTTAAATTAAATATCTCACAGTTTCCATTATGCATTTTGTAGCCAGCTAAAACTCTAAATGTACTTCCCTCCCTAACTGGTCCAAAAAGAGATAAATCCAGGTCACTGAGCATAACGAAGACATTATCTGCTTAGAGGAAAACTGCATGTATGTCCTTCCCAAACCATATGCCCTGTATATCCTCAGCGTGTCTTATATGGGATGAGCATGGTTTAATGCTAAGAGTAAAAAGTAATGGGGTTACTGGGCATCCGTATTATCTTCACCCAATGTAGACTGAATATTTTTGATGCACGGCCAGTAAGTATAATTCTTGTTCTAACTGCCCATTATCATTCATAAGAATTTGAGACCTAAACCAAGGTTTTTCAAGTTCACTCCATCCCATCAAAAGCTTTTCAAGGTTCAAAGTGAGGCTAGTACCATTTGGATTCTATTTTTTTTGTTGCCCTTTCTCAAACAAGTGGACATTTGTCTCACGTTTTGGTGCGTTTGTCTTTCCTTGATAAACCCAGATTGGTCTAGGTGCCCAATCAGAGAAGCAGATACTCAGGCTTGGTGGATAATATTTTTTTTGCCTAACTTAAACTCTATATTCAGAAACGCAATAGGTCTGTAGGAGGAGCACCCAGGAAGTCCCAAGTTTAAGAATTACTGCAACACTGGATTCACGCTTAGACGGTGCTTTCCTGTTCATGCAAAGAAAATGTAGCTTGTTTAAGAACCTCGCAAAGGGCAATTTTTTTTTTTTAATTTCATTTAACAAAGCAGTGCATGCTTCAGTGTTGTGTGATGTCTATTGAATTAATGTGATTACAGAGCACGTAATGATCAGCCTCCATATACTCCTCACAAACTATGCTTACTGCGCGATGTGTCATGACGGGAGAACATACTTAACACTTATGCACCTGTCACACACACATATAGCCCTTGTGACATTCCTTTAACCTCGCCCATTACACATGCAACCCCACACGGCTTCTCAAAGCCTCTTCCCCCACCGCTGGCGCATTATACATTTCAAACACCAAGCAATAAAACACGAGCTCATGTGGCAATCAACATCTTACGTGTCCACACTTTTACACACACAGACACGCACACTTTCTGAAGGCGAGGGTACGATGCTTCAGAAACCACACTAGGTTCAGCAGAACGCTACATACAAACAACAAGCTGTCGACAAACCACAAGAGGTGGGCAGGTTTGACTGGGCCCCAGCAGGCACCGCGCGCCTACTTCAGATGATTTAGTAAAAGTCATGTCTATACAGGAGAGTGGGAACGAAACAACGCCACATTTCCAGGAATCAAAGACAGCAGGAGCGCAGATCATGCAATATCACACCCCGAGATATTTGTTAACACCGAATATTTGTATCCCGACAATCCGTTTGGGCGGGAAAAGGGAGGGAGAGGCCAGCAGATGGGTAAAGGACGGAGCTCGTGGCTGCAACGTCCGCGCCAACTCCTCTCAGAGTGCCGGCATGCGCGCGCAGCCTATGGGACCGGGGACCTGCATGAAGTGTACATGTCATAGGTAACTCTCCGAGCCACAGGGCGAGCAATGTGGTCACTGAAGCACCGTCACACGTACACTGACGTTTTCCCGCTTTTCCCTTCACCGGGAGCTTGCTTCCCGCAAGTAAGAGCACCGCGCCAAAAAACGATCCAAATTCGTGCTTGGTTTTGTGAAGTTAAACATTTGCTCTTGGTGTGACCTGCAGATCACAAGATTAAATTCCAACAGGGCGAACTCGCCCTCAGGCAAAGTGTGCAATTGCCCAAGGCCCCTACCTTGGAAGGTCCCACTCTCCCGGGAAAGTGATCTTTTTCTCTCCTCATCTCACATCTGGCTATTTATTTATCTCAACCAACTTTCCTCTCTCTGCCTACCTTTACTGATTCCTCATTTTCTCTCTACGCAGTGTGTCATTCCAAGTCTTTTTGATACCACTGGAAAGCTGTTTTTGCATGGCCCCATTTCTAAAAGTTTAGGCATAATTTAATGTTGTCTGGCATTATGTGGGTTTGAATTTGCATAAATTGTGTGATAAAATTAAAAGCTGTTCCAAATAGGGCGCCCGAAGGATATTGTGCCCGGAGTCCCAAAAATCATTATGATTACACTGTATTTACAGTGCTTAAAAATGGTAAGACATATACACTTAAGTGCCATATTATTATTGCAGTTATTACACGTGAATCAAAGGTCTGGGTGAGGACTAGAGCTCGCATGGCCTTACCTCACAATGGAAATGTCCCACAGGTCTATGCCAACACGATTTCATCTGTCCAAACTTTAGATGATTCAGATATGAACATTAAATCATCTCAGGTGTCATACCATAACCACTACATTACCTAGCCTCTAAATCAAGGGACACTGCAGAGTTTCAAATGGCAATTAAAAAATAAGGTAAAATAAACGAAATACATTTAAAAAAAGGGTGGAAGTTGGTGGAGACTCCAACTCAAAACTATGCAATACCCAATGATAAAGTGGAGCGAATGCAGTAGTGAGAGCGTCTGAAACTGCCTGACTTCAAGATGGCGGCTGGGCGATTCTGCCCAGGGCGTAGCAGCGCGAAGGATCCATGACTTGAGCAGAGAGGCTCGGACTGTTAAGGTCAGCAGGGGAGCTCTGCAACAGCGGATAACGCCGTAGCTGCGGCGAGGCAACGAGCGCGACGGCGTTTGGAATAGCGACCAAATGGGCACCGCGGTTCCCTTCCATCTCACCCATCAGAGCAGTGAGGGGGCCCCTCCGGAGGCCAAGATGCGGCGATCGGACCAAGGTAACAGAGCGGAATGAACAGAGGCCCCTGCGCTGGTGATCCCAACCACCTAAGTGATAACAGGCCTTAGAATTTACTGAAATACCATCCACAAGAGAGAGGGCTCTGTGATGGCCCCCTCTGGGATGCTCTCTCCCCCCCAGACATGAATGGCCACTAATGAGGCTCCCTTATTTCACCCCCCCGAGATGACCCAACGCGGGGATTTAATTTGCACTGGACTTAGTGACTGTGTGACCCCTACCTGGGGGATGGTCCCGCTTACTCTAACTTTTTGGGCCCCCTTGAGGTATTTTTCGTCCACTCCGGATCTTTCAGAACTGATCTGCTTCCCAGTCCCTGTTTCTACTCCCCTCCCCCATTCCCTCTATCCTCTATTGGGGACTTGTTCTTCTATGTTTGACTATGCAACTGTAACTAATGTAACTATGCAAAACTGTTATTCTTGTTATTCCTGACCGCGGAGTCCTGAGCAACGTGGCTGATGCCCGGTGGAGCTACTAGACAGCTATAGAGGAGATCGGTCCCTGGTTCACCCCCTCGGCCGTCACCTACCCAGCCGGACATTGGACACAGTTCTTCCAGTCTCCCCGCTGTGTCTCCTTCCTCCCCCTCCCTCCGACGAAATACCGTAACATTGTTTTTTCCCCGGTGTTTTACTATGCCCTTGTAACGGATGTAATTTGTAACTTAATGATCCTCATGTAAAGCGCTCTGATACCTCCGGGTCTAGCCAGCGCTATATAAAACTCTTCAAATAAATAAGAGGGTAATGTAACATTCGGCCATCTTAGACCAAGCAACTGTGGGCATCATAAAATGAAATCTAGATACTTTGATTCTAAACAAGCTTCACATGCAGACCAATGATTTAAGAGCAGGTTAGACACTGGAGTGGTCTGTTTGGAGTATGTTTGGTATGATGGCTACCTACTGCAACAGCTAACCTTTCTTAGGTAGTCACAGGGTAGACAAGCTCCAGAACTATAAATAACTGAAAACAGGACGTCAGCATTTTATTTTAATATTACTCCCACATAAACGCAACAAAATGCAGCAAATCCTAGGACTTTTGACTTGATAGGAATGCACAGCCCCTCTTCTCTTTTTCATGTTTGCACAAACTGTATCACTCTCTTTTGGTCTAAGCAGCAGCATTTCCATAAGTTTTGAAGTGCTCATATTTGATAGGAGTTTATGGGTGTGCTCTTATTCCAAAGAGGTAGATATTCACAGTTGATTTCAACTAAGTCTTATTTTGGTAGCCATATCCTCCACTCTTACTGAACTCAAGGTTTTAACTAATGTTACTCATTTTACTCAATCCGTAAAGTCCATCATCAGAATAATAAGGGAGAAGTAAATTAGCTGTCTCCTTGTCATTGGTATCATGCATAACTGCGACTAAACCTGATCTGAATAAGGCCTGGAACCTTTGGTAGAATTGGCGTCAAGGTAGGGGGGCACCATCAGGGAATCGCATCAGACCAGAGGCTACATTATAGTTATCTTGTAATGAGACACTGGACAGCATCGGCCCAAAAATGAGCCCACCCCCAATGCCAAATGTGGAACCGAGAATCAGCACCTCTGGAATGAGACCAGCGCCAGAGTAGTTGGGACCAGTGTGGCCACAGGCGATTGTCGGCTGATCGGCTGAGAGCCAAGCAGGACATAAATGGGTCAATCGGCAGTGAGGTAGACATCATCTGTGTAAGTTTGAATAGGGGCACCTAATAGATCCAAGGGGCCAGAATAAAGGACCCGGAATTGTGCTCAACAGATGCAGCATGGCCGCCTTCAAGGTCTCCACTCGTGCTGTGGGGTTGCCGATGGTCTGGGAAACTTTGAGCTCCTCAGAGCAACCAGATTGGGATTTGGCTCAGAGTCGGAGGATTGAGATGGAGTCGGATCCTGCAAGTGCCAACTGTGCGACTTCTTTCCAGAGTGGGAATGACTGAAGGGAGGAAAATCTAATTTTAACTTTTTATATTTCTGACGAAACCTGCCTGTTGACTTATTCAAGGAGAGTGACTTGGAATAGGCCAAGCAAAGGAATTGGCCTTAAACGTGGAGCAGGCTTGACATTTGGAGCAGGATCTGCCTCAGTTCCTGTGCTCGACGTTGTATAGCTTCGCCTTGCAATCTCTGGTAGCCTTCGAGTCCATCACGGACATACTGCATGCAAGTCGGTGACCAGCATCTCTTCTTGCAATCACGGCACGGTTTGAAGCCTGTGGTCTTCGGGTGAGATATTTCCCTGGCACACGGTCTTCAAAAAGAGTTTTGAAATCGGGAAGACATTTACTAACATTTGGGAGAGGAGCTCTTCGTCAGCATCCAAGGGTGCAGGGACAAACATTTGTCAGTGTGCAGCGGTGGTGCCTATATGTGATTATGACATGACTTCAGAAGGTGGTGCACTGCTGTTGGGGAGTCCGATGGCCCCACTTCTGGGGTGTACAGGGGCTTAATTCTACAAGGCTTTAGACAAGGCCTTAAACGTAGTTATTATTTTCATAGAGCACTAGATAGCACTGATAGACGCAAAGTGCACACAATACCGAACCAAATGTTATCAGAGAAAAGATGGGAACAAATGAAAAGTGCTTAAAGCACAAGTTACTAACTTGTGTAACGATATATCTGTAAGAGACAGTAGTTAGTGACAGATTCCTTACCTTAGAATATCCCCAGGCGTCAGGCTGGATCCGGAAAGTTTTTGCGTAGCAGTACCCTTGCGCGTCGGTAGGCGGCGTCGTGCGGCTCCGCGTCCGTCGTCGGCACCGCCGGGATGACGTCGCGGGCAGTACTTAGACGCCGCCCCTGCGCGCTGACGTCAGTTCTGTACACGACTTTCCGCGCCAGGAACGCAGAGCCATGCAAGAAGCTGACATAGGTGTCTGAAAAATACTAGGGCCCTGAAAGGGATGTCCTTAACCCTAGAAATCAGTTCGCAGAACGGGGAGGATGGGTGGGCGGTAGGAATCTGTCACTAACTACTGTCTCTTACAGATATATCGTTACACAAGTTAGTAACTTGTGCATCTGAAAGAGACACGTTAGTGACAGATTCCTTACCTTAGAATAGATACCCCAGCAATACCAATCCCGGTGGTGGGTCTGCGAACAAAGATCAGACGAGGAAGTCCTGGAGGACAGAACGGCCAAAGAAGCCGTCTCTCCGGACCTGGCTGTCAAGGCAGTAATGTTTGGTAAACGTGTGCAGCGAGGCCCACGTAGCTGCCTGACATATATCCTGTAACGGAACCCCGCGGCCTAAAGCCGTGGTAGCCGCCGTGCCCTGGTGGAATGGGCACGCAGCCCAACAGGAGGTTCCTTCTTAGCCAAAGAATAGCAGGCTTTGATACACATAGTGACCCAGCGGGAGATGGTCCTTTTGTGTACCGCCCGACCTTTTTGGCGCCCACGTAGCCAACAAAGAGCTGGTCATCCACCCGGAACTGGTGTGTGCGGTTGATGTAAAAAGAAAGCGCACGTTTTGGGTCCAGACGGTGGAGCCTCTCTTCCTCTCTGGAAGGATGCGGAGGCGGAAAGAAGGTGGGCAAAGTGATGGTCTGCCCAATATGGAAGGCAGTAACCACCTTTGGCAAGAAGGACGGACGCGTCCTAAGAACAACCTTGTCCGGATGAACAGACAGAAAGGGAGGATTGCATGAAAGAGCCTGGAGCTCACTCACCCGCCGAGCAGAGGTGATGGCCACCAGGAATGCTGTCTTCAGAGTAAGAAGACGAAGAGGACAATTATGTAGAGGCTCAAAGGGAGCGCACATTAAGAAGGTAAGAACCAAGTTCAAGTCCCACTGAGGCATTACAAACGGATCAGGAGGAAAGAGGTGTGTAATGCCTTTAAGAAACCTGTTAACCACAGGGGACTTGAAAAGGAGGGCTGATCAGGTAGCCTGAGGAAGGCCGATATCGCACAAAGATAGCCCTTGATGGTACCCAGGGCAGAACCCTGTTGGGCCAGAGAAAGAAGGAACAGAAGAACCTCAGAAAGAGGGGCAGAAAGGGGATTCACAGCCTTTGCTGTGCACCATGCCACAAACTTGTTCCACCTGCAGGCGTATACCACCTTAGTGGAGGGACGCCTGGCTGCCAGAATCACATCAGAAACTTCGGGAGGCAAGTCGAAAGGAATCAACTGCCGCCGCTCAATCTCCACGCAAGCAGGTGTAGACTGGACAGGTTCGGGTGGAGGACCGTCCCCTGCTGCTGCGACAGAAGATCCTCCCGAAGAGGCAGACGGATCGGGGGATCGACGCTCATACTGAGTAGCTCGGGATACCAAACTCTTCGAGCACAGTCCGGACCCACAAGAATGACTTGGGCCCGGTCGCGCCGAATCTTCTTCAACACTCTGGGTAGAAGTGGTATAGGCGGAAAGGCGTACAACAGACCGCAACTCCACTCGCGACGAAAAGCGTCGCCGAGCGAGTGCCGCCTTGGAAATTCCAACACGCAGAACTGCTGACATTGCGCGTTCTCTTCGGTGGCGAACAGATCTAACCAAGGCTCTCCCCACTGCTGAAAGAGACCTTGCGCCACCTCCGAGTGAAGACGCCATTCGTGATCCATCATGCACCTGCGGCTGAGTTCGTCCGCCCTGGCGTTCAGGGAACCTGCCAGGTGTTGAACCATCAGGAATATGCCCTGATGTTCCAGCCATGTCCAGAGGCGCAGAGCCTCCTGACATAGGGTCCACGACCCCACCCCGCCCTGTTTGTTGCAATACCACATGGCGGTGGTGTTGTCTGTGAACACCTGCACTACCGTCCCTTTGACAGAGGGAAGGAATGCCTTGAGTGCAAGTCGGATCGCCCGGAGCTCCAGAAGGTTGATATGGAGCCGGGACTCCGCCCGGAGACCAGAGGCCTCTGATCTCCGCCTCTCCCATGTGACCGCCCCATCCGAGAAGGGACGCGTCAGTCACAACTGTGTGCTCTGGCTGGGGAAGGGAGAGGGATCTGCCCATGACCCATTGCCGGTTCGAGAGCCACCACTGCAACGGTTTTGCAGTCCCCTCCGAGATCTGGACGTGATCGGACAGGTTGCCCTGGTGCTGCGCCCACTGGAACTTCAGGTCCCACTGCAGAGCCCGCATATGCCATCTGGCATGATCGACCAGCAGGATGCAGGAGGCCATGAGGCCCAGCAGCCTCAGGGTCATCCGTACCAAAACCCAGGATAAAGGCCGAAAGATCGGAATCATAGCCTGAATATCCCGGACTCGCCGTTCGGGAGGATAAACCCGAAACTGCATCGTGTCCAGAACTGCTCCGATGAAAAGGAGCTGTGGAGAAGGAATCAGGTGCGACTTCGGCACGTTGATGGAGAACCCCAGCGAGTGCAGGAGTTCGGCCGTTGTCTGGAGGTGGGAGACGACTGCCTGGGACGAGCCCGCCTCCAGCAGCCAGTCGTCGAGGTAGGGGAAGACTGGAACCCCTGCCCGGCGCAGATGGGCTGCGACCACCGCCATCACTTTCGTGAACTCCCGAGGGGCGCTGGTAAGGCCAAAAGGGAGCACAGTGAACTGAAAATGCTCGAGGCCTACCGTGAACCGCAGGTAACGCCGGTGGGCTGGCAGGACGGGGATGTGGAAATATGCGTCCTGCAAGTCCAACGCTACCATCCAGTCTCCAGGGTCGAGAGCAGTCAAGACCTGAGCTAGGGTGAGCATCTTGAACTTCTCCTTCCGGAGGAAGCGATTGACGTTCCGGAGGTCCAAGATAGGACGCATGTCCTCCTTGTCCTTTTTGGGCACCAGAAAGTAGTGGGAGTAGCAACCACGTCCTACTTCTGGGGTCGGAACACGCTCGATGGCCCTCTTGGCCAAGAGGGCCGCAACTTCCTTTTGAAGAAGCACCAATTGATCCCCTGACATGCGGTGGAATTGAGGTGGCATGGCTGGGGGATGGTCACGAAGGGGAGGGAGTAGCCCCTTCGGACAATGTCCAAGACCCACCTGTCCGAGGTGATGGCACGCCAGTGGTAGAAGGTGATGGCGGACCCTGCCCCTACTGGCGTGCTGTGCACCTGAAAGGAAGGACTAGGAGGGCTTGGAGGCCGCGGACGGGGCGGGGTGTGTGGCCTGACCCGCACGCTGGTTGCCTGACCCGCCACGGCAGGAGCCACGTCCTCGGCCACGCGAAGACACTTGCTGCGCGGGCTGGTGGCTGGGCAGCGGACGTGACTGGGCGCCCCTTCCGTGTCCACGAAAGGGGCGAATAGCAGAGGGCTGCGGAGGGCGTACAGCAGAAAGGCCCAGGGACTTAGCCGTAGCCCGCGAGTCCTTAAACGCTCCAGCGCATGGTCTGCCTTGTTCCCAAAAAGACCGACCCCATCAAAGGGCATGTCCATAAGAGTGTTTTGGACATCACCCGAGAAACCAGTGGTTCTCAGCCAGGCGTGACGGCGCAGCGCCACTGTCGTCGCAAGCGATCTGCCCAGCCAGTTGGCGGTATCAAGGCCACATCTAATGGTGTACTTTGCCGCATCTCTACCCTCAGCGATGACGCGGGTAAGCAGTGTCTGGACCTCCTCAGAACACTGGGGCAGAACTTGCGCCACAGAATCCCACAAGGAGTGGGAATATCGGCCCAAGAGGCAAGTGGTATTGACGGACCGCAAGCCAGCACTGGAGGAAGAAAAGACCTTCTTGCCAAATTGATCCAGGCGTTTGGATTCCCTATCCGGGGGAGCGGTAGGGAAGGCGCTTTGGGAAGCAGAGGCTTGGACTACCAAGCTCTCAGGGGTGGGGTGTTGGGAGAGGAACAGGGGGTCGCCCGGAGCAGGGCAATGGCGTCGGGCCACGTTCCTATCCACAGGAGCCCCTGTGGTGGGCTTGGACCAGGTGCCCAAAAGAACGTCGGAAAGCGCCTCGTTAAACGGCAGCAGTGGCTCCGAGGAGGTAGCCGCCGGCTGAAGCACTTCCGTCAGGATGTTAGTCCTGACAGCCACTGTAGGCAACTGGAGGTGTAAGGCCCCAGCTGCTCTACGCAACACTGTTGCAAAGTTAGCTCCCTCCTCCGTTGCCACGGAAGGAGGAGACAGCATGCCAGGGTCAGGGGAGGTGTCCAAACCACTGGCATCCCCAAGCTCCTCAGCCCAGTCCTGATCAAACTCACACTGCTGTGTGAGAGGGTCATCAGACCCCTCCCAGTCCTCTACGTCCTCCAATTCAGGTTCAAAATATGGAGGAGGGACATGCGGGACCCAAGGTCCCATTGGCGTCGGAGCCGGCGTCGAGCGACGCCGGTCCGGCGCCGTGTCCGGATCCGGAGAGAACCGGGGAACGACGTCGCCCGGAGCCCCGGGCGGCGTAGTGTATGGCACCGGAGAGATCGGCGCCGGTGGAGGTGTCGTCAGGTCAACCGTCGTCGATCGGGGTTGTGGCAGCGCCGGGGCTGGTGTTGCTGGCGGCGCCGGGACTGGAGTCACCGGCGGCGCCGTAGGAACCCCACTAGGGCCCGCGGGGCCCGAAGGCGCACCGGGGGGACCTTGAGGCCCGAAGAGGCGGGCCATGGCCGACAGGAACTCCTGTATCTCGGCCGGAGTCGCCCCGAACCCGGGAAGGACGGGTAATGCGGGGGCGGCTCCATAGGCACTCCCGGCGCCGCGAGGGACGGTGCCGACAGGACCCTCAGCCGAGTCGCGAGGCCGGTGAGGTGAAGTCGTCGAGCGATAAAGCTTCTTAGACTTCTTATGCTTCGACTTACCGGAGGAGTGCGAAGACTTGGATCCCGACGACCAATGAGGACTCCGCGACCGGCCCCTCGACCTCTCCCGTGACCGGGGCTTGGTGTGGCGCGGAGTCGACTGCCGGACCTCGAGGAGCTTTCGAGACCGCTTTCGCAAAGCCTTCGGGTGCAAGGCCCGGCAGTTGGGGCACGACTGTGTCGTGGTCGCGGCCGAGGCAGTAAAGACACTCTAGATGCGGGTCTGTGATCGACATCATTCGACCACAGGCGTCGCATGGCTTGAAGCCGGGCATCCCTACTGACACCGTCGGAGTCGAGAGACTTCGAGAAAAACAGTGAAAAATTCACCAAAAAGTTAGTCAACAAGCATTGGCATAGCCAATAGGTCTCGCCTTTGGGGCCTTATAAGTGTTTAGCCAGTGCTATTGACTTTGCCAATGTCTTCAAGCTGTGCTGTAGAGAAGTGTGGCTGCTGTGCAGCATGCTGAAAAGTTATAATAAAAAAGTGTCAGAAGCATTTTTGTTACTTTATATATGACCAAGAAGGCATTATGTAAAACTGAACGACCATATTAAAAAAAGTATTTACAATAAAAAATTCAGTTTTCTTTTGTTCTTGCAATGCTGGCAACTTGTTTCTGCCTATTGCAATGGTTGTTTGTTAAAGCTTTTTTTTTTGAGGGGGCATAAACAATCGGAGGGTGAAGGTTGGGAACTAGTACCTGTATTATAACACTAGCAGCGGCCAGACGCTAGGGGAGAATCAACAGATGCCAGATTCCGAGAGCAGGCTGAGGTGGTGGTGACTGTTGCGGAGACGATGCTGCGGTGGCCCCGAGCCATGCAGCGGTGGCGCCGAGCCATGCAGCGGTGGCGCCGAGCCATGCAGCGGCGGCGCCGAGCCATGCAGCGGCGGCGCCGAGCCATGCAGCGGCGGCGCCGAGCCATGCTGCGGCGGCGCCGAGCCATGCTGCGGTGGCGCCGAGCCATGCTGCGGTGGCGCCGAGCGATGCTGCGGTGGCGCCGAGCGATGCTGCGGTTGCGCCGAGCGATGCTGCGGTTGCGCCGAGCGATGCTGTGGTTGCGCCGAGTGATGCTGCGGTTGCGCCGAGTGATGCTGCGGTTGCGCCGAGTGATGCTGCGATGGCGCCGAGTGATGCTGCGATGGCGTTGAGTGATGCTGCGATGGCGTTGAGTGATGCTGCGATGGCGTTGAGTGATGCTGCGATGGCGTTGAGTGATGCTGTGATGGCGTTGAGTGATGCTGTGATGGCGTTGAGTGATGCTGTGTTGGTGCCGAGTGATGCTGTGCTGGCTCTGATTGATGCTGTGCTGGCTCTGATTGATGCTGTGGTTGCGCTGAGTGATGCTGTAGTGTTGCCGAGTGAGAGATAGAGTGAAGATATAATGCCCAATTAGAGAGGGTGGTGAGAGAGAAAGAGAGAGAAAGGGTGTACATAGAATAAAGAGTGGAGCGGGATAGAGAGAGAAAGAAGGGGAGAGAGAGTGAATGAAGGAGGTTGAAAGAGAAACAGATAAAGGGGTGAGAGAATGAAAGGCTAAAAAAAGATAGAGAGGGGAGAGTTAATTAAGTAGAGAGAATTAGAGAGGGGAGAGAGAGAGAAGGAGAGAGACAATAAGAGTGGGGGTGTGGAGTTTAAATAGAGTGAAGAAGTGACGCGGAAAAAGTAACCTTAAATATAGCTTTGTGCTTTGCGCGAATAAATATTAAAAAAAAAACAGAGTGAGACAAAAATACTGGTAATTAGGCTGTGACTCCCAATATAAAACAAATAGCGATATAAGGTGAAATCAACCCACCGAAGCAATATTTCTAACTAGACAAAAAAAGCTTGCATTTCAATGCTAATCGCTGTTGTTTTTCATGTGACTGTAGTCCAGGGCCGTCAGTTGGTAATGTGAGCTGCTGCTGCGATTGAACATCAGAGTCCAGAGAGTTAATGAGCCATGACGAGGAAATGAGGAAGAGATAGGAAACCCAGATGGCAGCTTTGCGCGTGCACGCCATCGTGAACGCAAGCTGGTCGCCAGCCGAAAGCCAGTGGGTTTGCACTTCCAAAACCCGCTTACTAAAACTCTCGGCCAGACCAGCGCAAGCGCTGGTGCAGGCCGAGACCTAAAAAGATAAGAGCCTAAAACATCCTCAACTAATTCCCAGGGCTCTCAAAGTAGGGCAGACAGCGCATTTAATCAAGTTGACAGCCATCTAAAATATTAAAATAGCTGGGACATATTGCCCAATAGCATTTAGCATAAAAATGTTATGTCACAGTGCCCTCTAGTATTAAAACATTGGCACACCTAATAGGTCTTGCCTTTGGGACCCATTGGCTTTGCCAATGGTGTTTAATGATTCTGTACAGCATTCCAGATCCAGTGCAGCATGGCTAAAGAAGTTTATTAAAAAAAAAAAACAAAGCCTAAGATGCGGCCGCTCGCCTTAATTTTGAAGACGCATGCACCACGCATGCAATGCCTGCAAAATAATGCAGGCACTTTACTTTTTTTTTTTATTTGCCCATAAGATTTAGACCGGTAAATAAAAAGGGAAAAAGTGATAAAGTGCTGTTAGTTTTAAAGCGGGGCGTGCGGGTGACAGGAAGAAACAAGGAGTAGGGTGGGAGATGAAACAACAAAGGTGGTGTGGAGGTAGTAAGCAACATGGGGGTGGGGACGCAACACTGAGGGTGCAGGTGGAGGTAAACACTGAGGGAGAAAGTGGCGGGAAACAACAGAGCGTGGGTGGCGGGGAAGCAACACGGAGGGCGAAGGTGGAAGAAAGACAAAAGCAAACAGGCGAAAGAAAGCAAGGTGGAGGGTAGGGGAAGGAAGCAAACAGGCAAGAGAGCAATGTGGAGCTGGGGTGGAAAAGCACGCCGGCGAGAAAGCAATGCAGGGGGACGCAAACTAGGACAAGAGCATTATGGAGAAAGCTGGGAGAAGCACTTGGCAAGAGAGATCAACAGAGTGCTAAGGGGGAAGAAAAGTACACTAAGGAGACCGTAGGAACACATATGCCTTCTTGTGGAGTGCTTAAGTTAAAAGAAAAAAGTAGTTCCCAAAAAGTGAGCAGTGGAAAGACAGAAGTAAAAATAGCAATACTCCAGGAAAGGGACAGACTCGAAAAAGACAAGCCAAGACATTAAATAAGCAGGCAAATGAGTGACAGTAAAGCCAACCAATGGAACGCAATGGGTGGCCTACAAGCCCTTCTACTTTCTTGGTAATCCCACAATATATCTTTCACAACCAGAAAGCTGTGCTGTCTGCTATGCTCGACCTAAAAAGGTGATCAGGGACTGAACAACTACGAAATAAGTACAACAGATTAAAATCAAAAGCCTGACAAGTATTCTGCGCCATTAGATTCACAGAACAAGAGCCCTTAATCATTTTGTGGTTACAGACTTTTTCTGAGAACCAAACAAAATTAAAGTAGCAAGTCAACAATGCTAGTGAATTGGGTGGCTTCAAAGCTGACCCAATAGACAACACATTACTTCACGCACTTTTCTGAAATGGTTTTTATGTGCACCACAGACGCTGAATTTAGAGTATGCATTCTTTATATCCATCAATAAAAGGTAGGCTGAGGGCATAAAGAACTGCACATCCTCCATGGCAAATTTATCAGCAGCTCTATCAGATGCAAACTGCCAGTAAGGGCAAGCTTCGTTTTAGTATGGCAGCAAAGCCAAGAAACCCAACTTTTCAGGAAAGGGAAGAGCAGCTATCCACCGTCCAGCATCACTCAACTGTCCAAACACCTCGCAGTATCACAAAACACTCATGCTGAAGTTATACTGAAGCCAAATTCACATCACTGAAGCACTATGTCTATCAGGCCAAACTAACGATCCCGGAGCTACCTTAGCGCAAAAATAAACATGCAGGGGCCCAAAGTTTTTCATAGACACCCACTGGTAAATGTTGGAGTTGCTGAAATCCAAGACTGCCTAGTCTTGATTCACTCTTGAGCCTCTTTATTCCACAACTTTATGCTTTTACTTTATTTCAGACTTGCAGCATCTTGTTAAACCCCGATTTCCCTCCGTATCGCTGTTTTCCCATTCTTCTCTCTCCCTTTTCTGTCCTTCTCTCTCCTGTTCTATGTACGATGAGGAAAAGTCCAGCTTCGTAAAAATGTGTGGTGGTGCCTCCCTCCTGCAAACTCAGGCACAAATTAAGCACTTGAGGGATCTGAAGGAAGCCTTTATTAAACATACAGAAACGCCTGAGTAAGTAGGGGTGTGTGAATATACGCCATGTACATGCATTTCCAAAACGTCCTTTGAAAAACGATCAGAGGCAAGCAGGCAGACTAAACAGCTGTTTGCTTCACAATGATAACTTTATTATGGGGATCTATTTAGATCACTTATGAAATAACAAACAACCTAAATGAAAACTTACACATCACCTCACAGTGATTATGCGTCTTACTAAAGGCACATAGACAAGTAACTCGAGAATGCAATTAACCTTATTACAAATAACGGCTGAACAATCCGTGGAAGAAAAAAAAAAAAAACACTGGCAAAGCCAATAGGTCTGCCGTTGGCTGTCAACCTACAAGCTTTGCCAACGGCAGTGAAGGAAGCCAGGACTCCTACAGTAATTCTTCTACCTTACAATTTCTGGCTTACCACGGCCTTATATAACGAAGTTGGGACACTCTAATGCTGATTTGGCCCGCTAGCACTACTGTGCTCCCTTTTAATTACAGATTGTATTCGTTTACGCCACTGTACAATACAACTTACGATGCCAGCTTGCTCATCAACTGATTTACTGCAACTATTTACAATACTGCACAAATAACATCTAGCAAGATTTCAATTTCTGTTGAGCGATTGGGAGCAACAATCTTTAAGCCTTGAGAAAATCCGTAGGTCGAAATACACTTTGGCTGCTGGATATCAGTTCTGAGTCATGAGACTTGAACAGAATAATATTTTCGACTTGCCGGTGACAAGCTTAAAAATCAAGAGAAAAATACTTACACCGAAAGGTAGCAGGGTGGAAGGTGTTGCTGTTGCACCCTTCTTCCACAATTATTATTTTCCATCTACTTACTTGTGTTATTCGGAGCCATTCAAGCCCTTTACTATAAAGGGGATGGATGAACGACAAATATTGAACGACTGCTATCTGCTGTAATACTAGACAACAAAGTATCCCAACCCTGTCATGCAGCAAGCTGTTGGAATGCAAAATTATGTATATCAAGTAAAAACCTGTAAAAGAAACTAAAACGGAACACTTTGGGGTTTATCTCATTGTATTGATGGGTACCCGTTTTCATACTGAAAGCAAAACCCCATCTGAGTTCAAGATGTGATAACTATGGCACAAGGGAGTGCGCATAGTTGGGAAATAAAGGCGTCCTGGGTTGACAGAACTGTGGTGCTCAACTACCCTTGCTTACCGTACTTCTGCTCCTCTACAATGTACAACTTTTACAATGCGCTTAAACACGGCAGACTTTTTCTGTCTTTCTTTCGGTTGGAAACTATACACCAGAAACAAAGTGAACAAGCACGGAGGAGCGGGGGCGAGCGAGCGCGGCAGCCTGCAAAGCAGTCCCAAAAACGCTTGTGCGTCGTGGCTGGCCTTTGGATGAGTACGCGCGGCAAACATGTGTTTCCACTTATCGCGCCCGCGTCTGGGCACGATAATTGGAAACACATGTTTGCCGCGCGTACCCATCTCAAAAAGGCCAGCCACGACGCACGAGCGTTTCTTGGACTGCTTTGAAAACTCACTTACATTAAGTCTTCGCCTCTAAGCAGCGCTTGCGCGCTACTCGAGGCTCGACCTAAAAAATGACTAGGGCACTGCGCTTCCCGGATCTGCGCTTACTGGCGCGGAAAAAGAACGAACTGACGTCAGCGCGCAGGGGCGGCGTCTAAGTACTGCCCGCGACGTCATCCCGGCGGTCCCGACGACGGACGCGGAGCCGCACGACGCCGCCTACCGACGCGCAAGGGTACTGCTACGCAAAAACTTTCCGGATCCAGCCTGACGCCTGGGGATATTCTAAGGTAAGGAATATGTCACTAACGTGTCTCCTTCAGATAACTGCACTGTAGCGCCTTGCAGAGGTGTAATACAACAATTCTAAATAGGGGATGACAAATGCAGGTGGGCTGGTTCACGTTATACTGTGATGATCTCCATCTAAGCATACATACAATGAAACTAATTGGCGCTTGCCTGTATATCTGGAATGGATCCAACCCTCCTGGACTCTAGCAAGACACCCCTGATGCAAATTTACATGAAGCAACAAGGAACGGAGCACTGGCATGTGAGAGGGTCCGGTCCATAGCAGGTGTTAATTCCCCCTGGTAACAGTCTTGAACTGACATTTCACTTTCCCCATGCATCTAGTGGCAGCTCGTGCACAGGACCATGGAAGGGCCCTCAGAGCCACGCTTCCTTAATCCCCGTTGAGTGCAAGGCTGCGAGGCGCTGCTGTGTGTTTCTTGCTCTTGTTCTTTGCATTCCAATGCTGTCCGCTTCCTACGACAACCACTGCCTTGAAGCGACTAAACGAACCACCCTCATAAGGGGGCTTGGGGGTTGCCGACCGCAGGGAGGTCCCCCCGGGCAGTTTGGGAGGGGCGAAGGGGCGGGCGGAGCGGGCTGATAATCAGCCATTTTACCTTTGGGCTGGTTTTTGTAGCCCAATTGGAGCCCAAGCATAAATGCTTTGGGCTCCTGCTCCGGCCACCATTTTAGGTTTGGTGACCTGGTGGCCGGGAGCTTCAGCTTAGGAAATATTTTGTCAGGTAGTTAGTTAGGGTTTTTGTACGGTTGTTCAGCGGCGGGTATACGGTAGGGGAAGTCGCGTGATGGCGGGAGAAGACTACCGCGTTTTGGAGGCCCTCCGGCTCCTGAGCGAGGCGGGCCGGATGGACCTTGTAATTGGCGCAGGGGCAGGGACGGCGCGCCCGGTGCGGCAGGCCTCGGCGGGAGTGGCAGCGGCCGTTGCCGCCTGCACGTCGCCGAAGCGACAACGACTGGCGGTAAGTGAGCGGGGCCGCCCGCGAGCGAAAAAGACGGCCCGACAGTGTTTATGGAGCCTGGGGAGGGAGGTAGGGCAGGGGCCTCAGGAGTTGTGAGGCGCGGGGGTGGCGTACCACAGGCAAAGGAAAGGGCCACCGTATCTGTAGGGCCGGTAGCGGCCTTAGCGCCAGTTGCGCGCTCATGTTCCCTCCCCGCGGGGGTGTTTCAGCGTGGGGAAGGCGGGGCGGGAAGCGGCGATCCGCCTCGGTCCCTTGCGCGTTGGTTGTGACAGCATCTGGGGAGGCTGGGGAGCATGAGGCAGGGTTTGTGAGCAGGGCAGCCAGCAGCGACTTGGCGGGGGAGGGGAGGAGCTTATGCCCCCCCCTCCTGCTCATGCGACGGAGGCAGTAGATATAGCTAGTAGGGAGTGGGGTGGGGAAGCTGGACCTGGTGTCAGTGGCCATGGGGTATTGGACTGGGCTGAGATTGTGGTGGAGAGCAGGGGCAGCGCTGATTTTGTGGCAGGCAGGGAGGGGAGGCAGGTGATCGGCAGATATACAGTCCCCTCCTTTTTCACCCCTTATTCTGGAAGGGTCGAGATGGGGTCAGTGGGGGGCAGCTCCTTGGGGGAGGGAGAGTGGGCCCAAGTGGGAGGGTGGGGCAGCCAGCAGACCTTTTTCCCTCGGTCGGAGATGGGGCAGCCAGGGAGGGTACCCATATGAGCGGGGGGAGTGGGCACCTTGGGATGGGCGGTGAGGTTTCGGGCTGGGGGGCGGGGAGGGGCAGGGGGATATTATTTTGGGGAATTTAGATTCGGCCGGAGGGGACCAGGCTTGGGAGGGGTTAGATATCTTTCCGTCTTGGGCGGAGGGGTGCGGGGCCTGGGTGTGGGAGAGAGGCAAGAGGCACAGCGGGCGCAGGAGCTTAGGGGGGAACGCGGGGATAAGGAGGCCACCGGTGGTGGAAGGGGGCAAGGGAACGGGACAGGTAGGGTTTGGGGATACGTTGGAAGGGAGGGGTACAGGCCGGGGTTGGGACCCGGCGGCAGCAGTGGTACAGGCGGGGCTGGTATGGAGTGGGGAGGAAGAAGGGGGATTCCCCCCTGGGCGGTTCCGGTGAGGTCTAGGCGGTTTAGTCATAATAGGGAGCTTTCGCCGGATTTGCGGAGGCCGTGTTTTCAGGCAGGTGTGAGGGAACCGGCACATCAGTCCAAACTTTTTCTTCACAGGGCAGGGAGCGTCGCAGTGTTGCGGACTCGGTAGGGCGCGGTGCGGCCCAATTACACCGAGGAGAAGGGAGGGTGGAGCCTTGCGCGGCGCATCCCGTACCGGCGAGGGATCCCGTCGCGGCCAGCACACGAAGGTCCGGTACGACCTCGCTGGCCCCACCGAAGGACAGGTCACGGTGGTCCGACATTACAGCGGTGTTGGATGCACGGAGAGGTCAACGCATGGGGGAGTATCGGCGAGTACAGTCGGCTCCCCGCAAGGAGGACATTCTGGGGCCGTTAGGGCCAGTGCGGGGCAGGTTGGGTCCGGTAGGGCCCGTGCTGTGGTATTTGATCCAGAGGTGCTCCAAGTGGAGGAGCCCATTGTGTTGGACTATGACGAGGAGAGCCCCGAGGAAGGGGAATTGCGGGAGACTGAGGAGGGGGGCCCTCTCATGTTTTTGCTAGTTTTTTGCAGGTTCCGGGAGTGGTGCCGCACAGAACGGCAGTGGCGTCTGGATCCAGGAGGGAGCGCGGCCCCGCAGTGAGGGTTCCCCGGAGTGTGGATCAGACAGAGACTGGGGCAAGGAGGTCGGTGTCCGTCCGGGCATCCTTGTTAGAGCCAGGTGAGACCGGTAGAACATAGGCCAAACCAAAGATGGTGTCTGTGGGGACGGGGGACGGCGGGGTTGGGGGGGGAGTGACGGAAGGGAGATTATACAAGGGGAAATATGTGTAGGATACGGGGGTGGGAACAGGAGAAGGAGGGATAGCACTGGGCGACAAGGTAGAAAGTGGGACAAACACGGAAGCACCGGTGGGAGGTAAAGAACCGTTGGAAAGTAAGGAATTGAAGATTAAGAAGCTGCCCTACATGGGTGTGACAAAACCTTTGGGGGCCCATTTAATGCTTTTAACTAAAGAACGTATATGGAAAGGGGAATATGTGGAGATACTGAAGCTCCTGCATAGGGAGGTGAGGTCCAAAGAGGGCTCAAAAGAGGAGGAATATGAGCTGGCCAAGCGGCCTAAGGTGCCGTTGACCATTGAGAATTGGACGGCAGCATTTTTAATATATGCTAGTGTGTACTGCGAAAAGTTCCCGGAGCGCAGCGTAGCCATATTTAAATATATCGATGTGATACGGAAGGCGCAAATTACAAGTGGAGGGTACGCTTGGGCCCAATACGACGAAGAGTTCAGGGCTCGTATGGCTTGGGACCCTGAGGCAAAATGGGGGAGTTAGATACAGACTTATGGCAGCATACAATGGGGGCAGCGTCGGGTGGTAAGACCATTTTTACAGCTAGCGGATTGCCGTTGGTATACCGGCCCTTTCAGGGGAAGCCCACCCGGGGAGGGGTGGGAGGCGCAGCCACGACACAAGCTGGAACGGGGCGTGCTGGGACTTCAATAAGGGCCTATGCACGAGGGAGTATTGCAAGTACCGCCACGAATGTTCCAAATGCGGAAAGCGCCATCCCCTGGTTAGCTGTTGGGGCGTTAAGCCACAGGGAGGTCAGCAGTGGCAGCAGTCAGGCGCCGGCACGTCTGCCCCTCCGCATCAATTCCAGAGCGGCAGGGGTGGGAAAGGACCACAGGGTACTGGGCCCAAAGGCTCCTACGCCAGTTAGGGTACCAAGGCTGGCGGAAGTACTCCAGGGGTATGGGGATTTGGGGGCTCAACGGGTGCTTCTGGAGGGATTTCAGTGGGGGTTTCGTTTGGGTTACCAGGGTCCAAGGCAGAGAAGGTGGGCGGATAACCTGAAGTCAGCGGCAGAACACAGGGAGGTAGTCCAGGATAAATTAAACAAAGAGGTAAGGGAAGGGAGGATGGCGGGCCCCTTTGACGACTGGCCAGTAGACAACTTGATCATATCACCCATCGGGGTGGTCCCCAAAAAGGAAGAAGGACAATACAGACTAATTCAACACTTGTCATGGCCGGAGGGGGCGTCAGTTAATGATTTTATCGATGAGGAGGCTGCCTCAGTGTCATATTCTTCGGTTGACGTGGCCATGTCACTTGTTGTGACTGCGGGCGCAACTGCAAAAATGGCAAAGTGTGATATTAAATCTGCATTCCGGCTGCTTCCAGTCCATCCAGATGATTGGGATCTTCTGGGTATCCATTTTGAGGGTAAATGGTACGTGGACAAAGCATTGCCGATGGGTTGCTCTATGTCATGTGCTTTATTTGAACGTGTCAGCACCTTTTTGCAGTGGCATTTCACGCAGCACACGGGTCACACATTGGTGACGCACTACTTGGACGATTTCTTCTTTGTAGGTTCCCCGGCTCCACGGAATGCCAGATAGCTCTGGACACTTTCCATGAGCTCATGAGGGAACTGGGGGTGCCATTGGCACCCGAGAAGACAATGGGTCCATCTACAACTTTGTCCTTTTTGGGGATCGAAATTGATGCAGTGGCAATGCGGGCTCGCTTGCCAGAGGATAAAAAGTAAAAATGTTGGAGTTACTGGACATGATGTTGTCAAAGCAGAAAGTGACAGTAAAGAGCATTCAGGTGTTGCTGGGTCACCTTAATTTTGCCTGTAGGGTAGTCAGAGCGGGGAGGACGTTTTGTAGGAGGTTGGGCCGGGCTCTAGCAGGACAGCATTTGCCGCATCACCATGTGCGCTTGGCGGCAGGGGTGAAGGAGGATTTGCGGATGTGGTCAGTTTTTCTACACTCTTTTAATGGAGTGCCATTGGCCAGGGGGATGATGTCCGGTGGGACGTGCAAATCTTTTCTGATGCCGCAGGCAGTGACGGCTTTGGCATTTATTGGCAAGGTAGGTGGTGTGCTGAGAAGTGGCCCCCACAATGGAAGGATGGGGGAGGAGCATAGCCTTTCTGGAGCTTTTCCCGTTATTGGTGGCTTTGACCCTGTGGGGCGAGGAGTTGGCGCACAAGAGGGTCTTGTTTCGTGTGGACAACATGGCAGTGGTAGAGATTGTTAACAGACAGTCGGCCAGAGATGAACAGATTCTCAAGTTGCTGCGGGTGTTTGTGTTAGGCTGCCTTAGACACGACATTGCATTCAGGGCCTTGCACATCCCTGGTGTGGACAATGACATAGCGGATGCCTTGTCTCGTTCGCAGTGGGAGAGATTCCGTGGGCTGGCCAAGGAGGCGGACAGGACACCGACCCCAATGCCGGAGCATCTTTGGTATGTAGGCAACGTAGGGTGCTACAATTGGTGGTAGGTTCTTTGTCTGTGTCCACGTGGGCGGCTTATGCGCTGGCATGGAGGGATTTCCTGGCATCAGGAGCCTGCAGGCGGGAGGAGAGTTGGCGGCGGTCTGAGGATGTGATCCAGTTTATCCTAGGCCTTATAGAGAGAGGCCTTTCCAGGGTGACTATTGCAGGGAAATTGGCGGGAATCTCTTTTATGGGAAAACTCTTTTGGGGTTACTCCCCCTCAGCAGGGGAAGTGGGGAGGAGGATGCTAGAAGGCTGGGCTAGGGAGCAGGGAGGGGTGCGTTTTCTAGGAACCCCTTTCATGGCAGATTCTGGCCAGGTTGTTGGAAGCTTTACCAGGGGTTTGTAGGGACGGTTTTGAAACATGTTTGTTTTCTACTTTGATGGTGTTCATGTTTTTGGGGCGTTTAGAGTATCGGAACTCCTGGGTACCAAGTTAAAAGGGGCATCAGTTGGCACGATGTGTTTTTTGCGGAGAAGGGGATACAAATTTGGCTGGCCAATTCAAAAACTGATCAGAGAAGCCTAGGGAAAGGAATTTGGTTGGAAGCAGCGGCCCCAGTTGCAACATGTCCTTTGCAGTGGGCGCGCCGTTGGAGATCTTTGGCGGAAGGTGCCGGGGCCGATGGGGTTTTCGGCACCACAATGGGTCCCGGTATCGGATTATCAGTTGCGCATGGTACTGCGTAAGGCATTGCAGAGCATTGGGCTGGATGGGGCGCGTTATGGGACACATTCATTCAGGATCGGGGCAGCAACAGAAGCGCACAACCGAGGTTGGTCACAGGGGGACATTATGCGGCTGGGGCGCTGGTCGTCAGACTGTTTTCAGCGCTATGTGAGAGGGACCGTGGAGGAGGCGCATGCGTCATCCTCGTTGTTGTGAGTCTTATTCTAATTTTCTCATTTCAGGTTCGGTGGCTGGGCCTCAATCCAAGGAATTGACCATTTGGATAGTGGGGCATTCATTCATCAAGTGGGCGCAGATTCAGGCACGACGCAGCTATTTTGGGGAAATGTTGGGTTTCAATGACAGTGTATTTAGAATTGTTTGGAAAGGCAAGGGAGGTATGCTTTGGAAAGAATTGTTAACATGTCTAAATAAATGGATGGTGAGGGGTCAGTGTCCGGATGTCCTGTTGATCCACCTGGGCGAGAATGATTTATGTGGAGTAAAGGGGGTGGTGTTGCTAAGGGCAATGAAGAGGGATCTGTCTCTTTTAAGGGAGCGATGGTCAGGGTGCCACGTTTTGTGGACTGAATTGGTCCCGCGCAGGGTTTGGAGGGCTGTGAACCCCGGGCCATTGACAAGGCACGTAGGAAAGTGAACTCGGAAATTTCTAGGTTTTGTCGGGGACTAGGTTTTGGGAGAGTGACACACAAAGAGATACGATTTGAGAATGGGGAGTTTTTTCGGGATGACGGAGTGCATTTATCCAGGCTTGGAATGGACCTCTATTTACTTGAGATTCGGGAGGTATTGGCGAGATGCTTGAATGTTCAGAGACATGTGGTTTAAGCTGGAGAGGGAATAGCCTACTCTGGGGGGCAGAAAGAGGGGGGTGGTCCCCCCTACTTTCTGGGTGGCGGGGGTCATTTGAAGTTTGCCAGGGTTGGCAGGGGTTTTGGTGATTAATTTTGAAGTTGGGATTTATCGACAGGGAAAGGGTAGGCAGGTTACTTGTTATTTCGGTTACACAGGTTGGGGGTTTGACAGCTGGAAAGGGGCAGGCAGGGGAAGGCGTTTAACGGACGGGTTGAATTTATAGGGTTATACGTTGATGTATTGTTTGCTATGGTTTGTAATGTTGTAATGTACGGGTGGGGGCGGGCTCAAAGAAAATGCTAGGGGTGGGGGCGGGGCTCGGGGGTGTTAGGTAAATGGTTTATTTAGTGAGGCCTAGTTTTGTAAGGCTGTTTGCCGAGGTATTTATATTGTTATGTGCACCTGTTCAATAAAAGCGGCCTTTTACACACAGTTACTGGTTTGTGGTCTGCTGCCCCCCCACCCCTCCCTCCCAAGGGGGCTTGGGGGGGTTGCCGACCGCAGGGAGGTCCCCCGGGCAGTTTGGGAGGGGCGAAGGGGCGGGGGAGCGGGCTGATAATCAGCCATTTTACCTTTGGGCTGGTTTTTGTAGCTCAATTGGAGCCCAAGCATAAATGCTTTGGGCTCCTGCTCCCGGCCACCATTTTAGGTTTGGTGACCTGGTGGCCGGGAGCTTCAGCTTAGGAAATATTTTGTCCCACCCTCCCTCCCCTCATTATAAAAAATTTTATTAAAACATTTTTATAACCTTTTTCTTCTCTGGGTTTTCCCCCTTTTTTCTTGGGCCCAAAAAATATTTTAAGGGGGCTTTTAGGGGACAGGTGTACAGGGTGCTATTATGTACTGTCGCTTGAACAGGTGCTGTGCGGGGGTCATTTGAAGTTTGCCAGGGTTGGCAGGGGTTTTGGTGATTAATTTTGAAGTTGGGATTTATCGACAGGGAAAGGGTAGGCAGGTTACTTGTTATTTCGGTTACACAGGTTGGGGGTTTGACAGCTGGAAAGGGGCAGGCAGGGGAAGGCGTTTAACGGACGGGTTGAATTTATAGGGTTATACGTTGATGTATTGTTTGCTATGGTTTGTAATGTTGTAATGTACGGGTGGGGGCGGGCTCAAAGAAAATGCTAGGGGTGGGGCGGGGCTCGGGGGTGTTAGGTAAATGGTTTATTTAGTGAGGCCTAGTTTTGTAAGGCTGTTTGCCGAGGTATTTATATTGTTATGTGCACCTGTTCAATAAAAGCGGCCTTTTACACACAGTTACTGGTTTGTGGTCTGCTTCCCCCCCCCCCCACCCCTCCCTCCCAAAGCGTTATTACTTCCAGACTCCCTATCGTGGCAGTCCTGTCCAAACAAAACAATCCATCCCGTTGCTGGGCTTTGCTTGTTCCCATCTGAACAAAGCGTTCAATCTGAAGTCTGGCCCGTTTCTGCAACCTTGTACAGCACCAGAAGGTGTGTGCCCTGCATGCGGAGGCACCATGAGGCGCGCGCATTGAGCCCGACTGTCCTCGAGCGCAGATTGTTTGCTCTATCGCCCTGCAGCCGGCGCGCCCTCCAGCAGCCGATTTCCCGCCACGCCGCATCCGGGGCGCGGGCTGGCTTCACTTGTGATTAATCGTCTCTTTTCACTTCACGGACCCGGCGCGAATGCAGGCAGGTTTTTATTCGCACTAAATTGGCTGGTAATGGTGGCTCCAGACATCAAAATAATTGTAATTACACGTGGGTGTCTTCTTGGCGCATTTGTGGGCCGAGGATGTCAGCAGCGGGGCAGGGAAAGGGGGCTTCTTAAGGTAGACATGATGGAGGGTCGAGCTGTCCGAGCAGCCGCAGAGGAGCACGCGGTATTCATGAAAAACACCCCGCTTGCATATTTAAATGAGAGGGCATATGAATAATGGAAGCAGGAAACACAAGTGTCAGATTCACGGTTTGCAGGAGAGAGGGGGCCTTCAAACCCTAGATCGTCAAACTTTCTCAGCTGTCACACCATACTTTTTTTTTTTTTTAAAGGAGTCGAGGCGACGCCACCCCCTATCACCTTGACTAAACTTTGTGGAGTCTGGCACTCTGCTTCAGCGTCAACCCACGTTATATCTGGCAAATTGTTGTTTCGGGGCGGGCACTAATACTAAACACAATACCAGTATATAGTAAACTAAAGGTTTGTGAACGGCTGAAAACAGGTGACCGCTTTTGTCCACAGTCCAAACGAAGTCTGCAAGAAAAATTTGGACAAAAAAATGTTCAATGGTGTTTCATATTCACATATAACCTAGGATGGTAACTTGAGTACTATTAAATTGAGTAACAATACCCTTTGTTATTTGCAGCGTTTAGAAACAATCACAATTGCTGTACTGAAGCACTATAAAAAAAGTAATTATTGCTTTACTTTTAAACAGCACAAGTGCTGCACTGACATGAATCACCCACACAGTTCTAATGTGCATGACTGCACCCCATTCAGTTTTTGTCAAAAAGAATGTAATTTAATAAAAAACGGACTGCCTCTATCAATGACAGGCAAATGCTACCTGGTGGTGCTCCCCTATGTGTGAAAATATTGAAGGGTGGACTTGGAAATAGGCAACATACAGGTGGTGAGTTGTATAAAAAAAACACAGACAGGACTGCTCATTAAGCGATCAATTCATTGGAGTGGACAAATACCATTGGTAGATTTAACGTCTAATCCGCATTTGACCAATTTCCCAAAATGTGCCTAAAATGAAAACGGAATTATGAATCTGTGCAGGGCCCAAATACAGTGACATTTGATGGGAAGAGAGATCATTGGCCTTCCATTATAATCACTGCCACCCCAGTTGTGCTCTAGTTTAAAACTGTGAACCAGAAACATGGATTTTAATCTTGGCCTCCCCACTGGCTAAATTATGTGCTCCTTGGCCATCACATTTTGAAATTATTCCTCTGCCCCAGTTTTTGTCCAAGATTGGGAGTATTTCGAATCAACCTAAAAGCTGTAAGAGAGTTGGTGGGTACACATTTAATCTGTATGGCAGCAATAACTGAAAAGCATTACATAGGCAGGTAAATAATGGAAATAAAATTCTGCAAACCTAGAATGGAAGGTGGGAGGTGGTGCAGGGGGTGACAGAGCACTGAAAAATTTCTATGGGTGCTGAGAAACAAAAGCATCAAGAAGTGGATTACAGAATTATATTACCTTTAACTACATTCAGTTGTTACATTTCACCCATTTACAATTTCTGGCTCAGAAAGACTAAATGGATTGCCCAGAATCACAAAATAGTCAGTCAATGGCCTTCCCCATCTGGAAATTCTATTAGACGAAAAATTACACTGGAAAACCTTTAATGGAGGGCAAGCTGAGGGACCTGAACATATCTATAGGGGCTATTGCCAGCAACGCCCATAGATTGGGATCTTGGGCACCAGAGGGGATTTTAAATTTGTACCAGTCTATATGCACCCCAAAGGTGTTTTATGGTAGGGAAGTCTGGGGGTATACCTCAGCACACAAGCTACAGGTGTCCCAAAACAAGTTTTTGAGTCGGATTCTGAAGGTCCCTCAAAGTACTCCCTCCTATGTAGTACACGAAGAGCTGGGCGTCAATTTCTTAGCCGACCAGGTGGTAGTTAAGCCTTTGCTGTGTTGGGTGAAAATATGGTTTAGGGAGAATAAGGACCTAAATCGCCTGATTATTTCAGACTGCCTGTCATTAGCGCATGCTTTTAAAATTCCCTGGTTACGTTATATTAAGGAGTCTTTTTCTGCTCTAGGTAGGCCAGATATTTTTCTTTCAGATATTTTTCTTTCATGTGATTCAGTAACGCCTCAGGAACTTAACATTGTAAAAGAACTGTATTTTAAATATACCATTGCCCACAGCAAAAATACCGAGCTCCGGAAACCAACAGTGAGGGTGCATGCCTCGTTAAAGACAGTTTAGGGTAGGGAAAATTACCTCTCTACTCTTACAAGGGCAATCACCAGGTTTTTAGTCACCCGTTTTTGGTTTAACCTGCTTCACCATCTTCTGACATCTCCGCCTGGTTTTGTTTCCCCAAACATGAGAGGACCCTGTGGCTGCGACTCTAGGTCTCCACAGGACCCTTACATTTTGCCCTTTTATGCAAATATTTTACCTTCCCCAGAAGGCAGTTTCTTCGCCCCGATTTAAAGAGCTTGAAGTTCAGGCAAGCCAGAGTGGCGCTCATGTATTTACAGCTGCTGCCTAATGAACTCACACTTTGTGCAATGACACATTTCTCGCGGGCCGCCTATAAATCAAGATTATCTAGACCAGATTGACCATTGAATTGCTATCTGTGTTTTTGCATTGTCTTTCTCTCACCTCTTTTTAAATCACCGGTGACCAAGAGTTGCGTTTTATCTTAACTTTTAAACTGGATGTGTTGTGTTTTATCAGAACATTTAATTGGAGTTGTAATGATGATTTTTCTATTGGATGATTGTATCTTATATGGTCGCGATTGCTTCCGAATAAATATTTATCTATTATAATACCATCAAGTAGTGGATTACAGAATTATACTACCTTTAACTACATTCAGGTGTGTTACATTTCACCCATTTACAATTTCTGGCCCAGGCCGACTAAGTGCATTGCCCAGAATCACAAAATAGTCAGTCCATGCTATGGCAGGAAACAGAAAATATGGTATATGCATTTAATTATCTTAGTATCTAGATTGATCAAAATGTAATGTTATTGACAAAAAACTGTATTAAAGCCCTAATAAAAAAATCTATTATAAATCGAAGATTTCTGAAAGATATGAAGTATCGAAGACATTACCTTTTATTCATATATTTAGGAATTTGTCTCAAGGTCAAAATATGAAACATTATTTGTGTTACTTAGTCATGGATTGAGTAGATTCATTTTTCACCTAGGAGCAGATGGCCTTCTTAAAAAAAATATTGCAACATAGGAAAAGTGAGGCCACCTGTGTACTATGTAGTTTATATGTGCAGGGTTTGAAACATGTTCTATTTCTGTCTAACAAAAGACGCTACTGTAAAAAAAAAAAAAAAGTGTTGAACAATGTGCTAAATGCAAATAATGCATTATCTTTGGTTCTTAACCCAAAAACTCCAACAGATCATAGAATTGTTAAGAGAAAATTAAAAGCGTTTTAAAGTAGGTGCGTGAATTATATTTATAGCATTATTTTTGTAATGTTTGTTGTACGCCTTAATGCAGCTTTATTAAACAAAATTTCGGATAAGGTAAGTAGCTTGGTCTATGAAGTGAGTGGATCAGGGAGGCTGGAATCAGTCTTGGAACAGCTACATATTAATTAGGATTTGTAGTACTGTCTTTAGAATGATGTACTACAACTGGATCGTGTGCCCCATGACTATCATGCCTCTTTTGCAGCATATCTTGAATGCTGCTCATAGTACTGGCTGTCTGATGTGTGGCCTGACATGTGCTTCCTTCTTTCAGTTTTGAAGTCAATGTGCCAAAAAAGCATAATTCTGGGAAAAGGTGATTTGAGTGCTTGCCAATTGCTTTGTCTGGGAGCTGGGAAGGTTTTCCCATTGTTCCAGCCGTGTCTCCTTCAGATCAAGAATCAGGGCGAGATGTAGAGTAAGTCCGGCACAGTGATGATGGCTAACAATGACTAGTCATCAGTTGAAAGTCATATTGTCCTTATTTTTAGGGACAGGCTTTGGGGCCAGAAGAAATGGCAAAACAGGAAGGAACAGATCTCAATAACATCAAACTTACAAAGCTGGTAGGCAGTTTACCTTCTTGGAAACCACTTGATGGATATAGCACTTTACCATGGAGATCTGAGGTCACATTGATCATTGTTCTGGGGGAACACCAATACATGTTCTGGAAATAGGTTCTTCAGCTAACAGGGATTTGTTTAAAAGCGAGAGGGGCTGCAGAACACCGGTATAGCAACACAGTATGTGCCAACTGCACAGAAGCCTTGACAGTAAATTTGTTTTCCAAAATGTTGCAGGCTCTATATCGTTAAGAGATAAAATTATAAATGTAAACAGTGCAGTTGGACATGATTCACTCCTTTCAGATGAAAACGTAACCATCATATATATCAAATTCTATCACAGCAGCGCCGATCAGAAACTCTGGGTGCAGAGCCCAATGCTCATACGACAATGTGCTAAAACACTCAACCTATGTTCAGCTCCAGACACCTCTGACCCCATCGACTGACTTTACACCCACACCAGGATAGGGGCTTAAAAAAGCAAGGAAGCACCAAAACAAGTACAAAAGTCAAATCCGTAGTGGTGGGCATGCACATGAACCACATATAACTCCGAACAAAACATTACAGGAATGCTCATCCAATCAAAATAAACTGATTTGATTGGTCCAAACAAAATGAAAGTTGTACCCAAGAAACAACCACTGGTTAGTTAATATTGCCTTCTGCACAGAAACAGCAGAATTAATAGACCTTTTGAGTTAGCACCTGTCTTTTTGAAGACTATGTTTTAAAACGATTACCTGATGAACATTTAATAGGGGAAAATCGTGCAGATTTGCTGCCTCTGAAATTATGCTGGTGAGGATCAAACTGCTGGCTTGCTGGTGAAGATCGCACAGCTACTTCAGAAAAATAAGCTTGTACTGGTGATACTGGAGGTGCGCCAAAAAATGTCATCCATATAATGAAAGTAATCAGCAAAAACATGGAGGAAAAAAAGGCTGCAACATAAGAGGCAGGTCTGGGAAACAAAGCACTGATTAATTTTCGGGTTTACACCTGCCTCCATAAGATTATGGTCCATTTGGAATCAACTCTGGCCATGACACTACCCTTCCTCCAAAAAAGACAGAGAAGGGCAGTAAAAAATAAAATAAAATGTAGGTAAGTGGGAATGAGACGGAACCAACAGCAGAGGCAGAAGGGAATTCACTATGGGACATTCAACAGAGATCCAAGAATCAGAGAAAATGTCTCACAGGTATTAGATGCTAAAGCAAAATATCCTGTACTCTGACTTCTATAACTATTGATGTCGACCCCCTCTGGTGAGGAACTAAAGCTTGCCATTTTTGGCTGATAACAAAGTAGTGTAAAATAGCAAGAAAAGTGCCTCTATGCAGGTGAACACAAAGACTGGTATCCAGCATGCATGGCGTTTTAAAATAGCTGCCTCTGACAGTCCTATTCACTGAAAACACTCACTCTACTTTCATATAGTCATATTGAACAAGTTACTTACCTTCGGTAACGATATATCTGTAAGAGACATATATTAGTTATAGATTCCTTACCTTAGAATTACCCCCAGGCGTCAGATTGGATCCGGAAAATTTTTCTTCAGCAGTACCCCTGCGCGTCGGTAGGTGTCGTCGGTCGACTCCGCATTCGTCGTTGTGATCGCCGAAATTACGTCGCAGTATTTACTTAGACGCCCCCCCTGCGCACGGATGTCAGTTCTTCACACGACATTCCACGCCAGAAGCACAGAGCCATGCAAGACATTGACCACTGGTGCACAAAACTAGGGCCCTGAAAGGGAGTCCCTTGCTCTAGAAGTCAGTTCGTAGACCGGGGAGGATGGGTGGGGCGGTAAGGAATCTATAACGAATATATGTTTCTTACAGATATATCGTTACCGAAGGTAAGTAACTTGTTCATCTGAAAGAGACTATTAGTTATAGATTCCTTACCTTAGAATAGATACCCCAGCAATACCAACCCCTGAGGTGGGTCTGCGAACCAAGTTCACACCAGAAAGTCCTGGAGAACTGAACGGCCAAAGAAGCCGTCTCTCCGGACTTGGCTATCCAGGCAGTAATGTTTAGTGAACGTGTGCAATGATGCCCACGTGGATGCGTGGCAGATGTCATTGAGGGGGACTCCACATCCGAAAGCAGTAGTGGCTGCCGTCGCCCTGGTTGATTGGGCGCCCAACCCTACTGGAGGCTGCTTTTCCGCCAAGGAATAGCAGACTTTAATGCAAAGAACGACCCCTCGAGAGATGGTTCGTTTTTGCACGGCCCGACCTTTCTTGGTGCCCACATAGCCAACAAAGAGCTGATCATCCACCCGGAATTGTTTTCTGCGATCCAGATAAAATGATAGCGCACGTTTTGAATCCAGAAGGTGGAGCCTCTCCTCCTCTTTAGAAGGATGCGGGAAGAAGGTGGGCAAAGTGATGGTCTGTCCTATGTTGAAAGAGGTAACCACTTTGGGAAGAAAAGAAGGTCTAGTACGAAGGATAATCTTGTCCGGATGAACAGCAAGGAAAGGAGGTTTAGAAGAAAGAGCCTGAAGCTCACTCACCCTGCGAGCAGAGGTGATGGCAACCAGAAAAGCAGTCTTTAAGGTCAAGAGTCTGATAGGACAATTATGAAGTCGTTCGAAAGGAGCACACATAAGGTAAGTTAAGACCAGATTCAAGTCCCACTGGGGCATTACGAAAGGAATAGGAGGAAAGAGGTGAGTAATGCCCTTAATAAATCTATTTACAATAGGGGACTTGAAAAGAGAAGGCTGATCAGGAAGGCGGAGAAAGTCCGAAATATAGCCTTTAAGGGTGCCCAGAGCAGAGCCCTGCTGGGCCAAAGAAAGAATGAAAAGGAGAACCTCTGAAAGAGGGGCAGAAAGGGGATCCACAGCCTTTGCTGTGCACCATGCCACAAATTTGTTCCATCTACAGGCGTATACCGTTTTAGTGGAGGGACGCCTGGCTGCCAAGATGACATTACAGACTTCGGGAGGAAGGTCAAAAGCGGTCAACTGTCGCCGCTCAATCTCGACGCAAGGAAGTGGAAGCTGGACAAGTTCGGGTGGAGGACCGTCCCCTGCTGCTGCGACAGAAGATCCTCCCGAAGAGGCAGTCTGATCGGAGGATCGATGGCCATGTTCAAGAGCTCGGGATACCAGACTCTCCGTGCCCAATCCGGAGCCACAAGAATGACTTGGGCCCGGTCGCGCTTGATCTTCTTCAGCACTCTGGGCAGAAGTGGTATAGGCGGAAAGGCTTCTAGAAACCCGCAATTCCACTCGCGACGAAAAGTGTCGCCGAGCAAGTGCCGTGCCTTGGAAATGCCAACGTGCAAAATTGCTGACATTGCGCATTTTCTTCGGTGGCGAACAGATCTAACCAAGGCTCTCCCCACTGCAGAAAGAGACCTTGCACCACCTCCAAAGACGCCATTCGTGATCCATCATGCACCGGCAGCTGAGTTCGTCCGCCCTGGCAATCAGGGAACCTGCCCTGATGTTCCAGGCACGTCCAGAGGCGGAGAGCCTCTTGACATAGGGTCCACGACCCCACCCAGCCCTGTTTGTTGCAGTACCACATGGCGGTGGTGTTGTCCGTACACACCTGCACTACTCTTCCTTTGACAGAAGGAAGGAATGCCTTCAGTGCAAGATGGATTGCCCGGAGCTCCAGCAGGTTGATGTGGAGCCCTGACTCCGCCGGAGAGCAGAGGCCTCTGATCTCCGCCTCTCCCATGTGGCCGCCCCATCCCAGAAGGGAGGCATCTGTCACCACTGTGAAGTCTGGTTGGGGAAGGGAGAGGGATCTGCCGTTGACCCAATCCTGCTTCGTTAGCCACCACTGCAATTGGTGTGCAGTGCCCTTCGAGATCTGGACGATATCAGAAAGATTCCCCTGATGCTGCGCCCACTGGAACTTCAGGTCCCACTGCAGAGCCCGCATATGCCTCCTGGTATGGTCCACCAGCCATGATTCATGGCCCAGGAGCCTCAGGGTCATTCTTACCGAAATCCGGGATAGAGGCTGAAACATTGGTATCATAGCCCGAATATCCCGGACTCGCTGTTCGGGAGGATAGGCCCGAAACTGCGCTGTATCCAGAACTGCTCCGATGAAAAGGAGCTTCTGAGAGAGAATCAGGTGTGACTTCGGCACGTTGATAGTGAACCCCAGCGAGTGCAGGAGGTCCGCCGCAGTCTGGAGGTGGGAAACGACACCCTGGGGCGAACTCGCCTTCAACAGCAAGCCGTCGGGATAGGGGAAGACTGGAATCCCTGATCGGCGCTGATGAGCTGCGACCACCGCCATCACTTTCGTGAACACCCGAGGGGCGCTGGTAAGGCCAAAGGGGAGCACGGTAAACTGAAAATGCTCGTGGCCTACCGTGAACCGTAGTTAACGCCTGTGGGCCGGCAGGACGGGGATGTGAAAATAAGCGTCCTGCAAGTCCAATGCTGCCATCCAGTCTCCAGGGTCGAGGGCAAACAAGACCTGAGCCAATGTCAACATTTTGAACTTCTCCTTCCGGAGGAAGCGGTTGACGTCTCTGAGATCCAAGATAGGACGCAGGCCTTTGTCCTTCTTGGGCACCAGGAAGTAGCGGGAGTAACAACCGCGACCTACTTCTGGCACAGGAACTCGCTCGATGGCTCCCTTGGCCAAGAGAGCTGCAACTTCCTGACGGAGAAGGGCCAAGTGATCCTCCGACATGCGATGGAGTGTTGGTGGCATGAAGGGAGGGGTAGTCTTGAAGGGGAGGGAATAGCCCTTTCGGACTATCTGCAAAACCCACCTGTCCGACGTGATGTTGTGCTAGTGGGGGAGATGATGGCGAATCCTGCCCCCCACTGGCAACTGGTGGCTCTGAAAGGTCGGACTAGGAAGGCTTAGAGGCCGATGCAGAGGGGGCACTGGTGGACTGGCCTGCCCGCTGGCCCCCAGACCCATGGCGCTGGGTCCCACGTCCCCAGCCACGCAGAGGTTGAATAGCTGGTGCCGGCCTGTGGCCCTGGGTGGAACGTGGTGGGGCACCCCTTCCGTAGCCACGAAAGGGGTGAAAGGTGGGCTGAGCGGGGCGAGAGGTGGCAGCGAGGCTTAAGGATCTGGCCGTAGCCCGAGAGTCCATTAAGCACTCGAGCACATTGTCCGCCTTGTCGCCAAACAGACTACGGCCATCAAAAGGCATTTCCAAAAGGGTCGATTGGACATCCCTGGAAAAGCCAGTGGACCTCAGCCAGGCGTAGCGTCTCAAGGCTACTGATGTAGAAATCGTTCTACCTAGCGAGTCGACAGTTTCCAGCCCACACTGAATGGCGAACTTCGCTGCGTCTCTACTCTCTGCAACCGCACGGGTGAGTACAGTCCGGGCCTCCTCCGGGCACTGTGGCAGCACTTGCGCAACCGTGTCCCACACAGAGTGGGTGTAGTGGCCCAAGAGACATGCGGTGTTCACCGACCGCAATCCTAAGCTGGTGGAAGAAAACATCTTCTTCCCAAAATGATCCAGCTTCTTGGATTCCCTATCCGGGGGAGCAGTAGGGAACGCGCCCTTAGAGGTTGAGGCTTGGACCACTAAGCTCTCAGGGTTAGGGTGTTGGGAGAGGAAAATTGAGCCGGCTGGGCGGTGGCGTCGGGCAATCATCCTTTCCACAGGAGCCCCTGTGCTGGGCTTGGACCAAGTGCCCAGAAGGATGTCGGTGAGGGCCTCATTGAACGGCCGCAGGGGCTCCGAGGAGGCCGCTGCAGGTTGAAGCACCTCAGTCAGGAGGTTAATCCCGACTGCCACCGTAGGAAGCCCAAGGCCTCAGCCGCCCTGCGCAACCCCACAGCGTAAGAGGCTCCCTCCTCCATGGCCTTGGTAGGGGGAGAAAGCATACCAAGGTCTGGAGAGGTATCCAGACCACTGGCATCCCCCAACTCCTCTCTCCAGTCCAGCTCTTCTAGCTGGTCTGCCAGAAGGTCCACAGACCCCTCCCAGTCCTCCTCATCCTCTCCTGGCTGCCACTCAGGGGGGAAAGGAACGCCAGGATAGAACAGTGGTACAAAAGTACCGGTCGGTGCCGGCACCGGCGTTGGTCCGGCTCCTTGTTCGGCTCGAGGTGGAGGACAGGTTCGATGCCGGCCGGCCGGGGACCCAACCGGTGTCAGAGGCGGCGGAGGTGTTGTCAGTGGAATCGGGGGAGGTGTCGTGAGGTCAACCGGCGCCGATCCGGATCTAGGCCTAAATGGCCGGAGCCGCCGGCATCGAAGGTCTAGAGCCCCCAGCCGAGTCTGCGGGGCCTGAAGGCGCGCCAGCGGTGTCGGGCTGCCCAAGTATGGAGTGGAGGGCCTCGTAAAAGGCACGAAGCTGGGCAGGGGACGCTCCGGCTCCCGGGAAGGGAGGGAAGCTCAGAGCTGTCCCGGCAGGCTCCGCAGGCGAAGCCGAAGGACGACGACCTTCCGCGTCTCGCGTTGCGTCGGCCGACGGACGGGGAGAAGGCGAAGAGCGACAATGCTTCTTCGCCGCCTTCTTGTGCTTCGACTTACCCGAAGACTTCGATGAGGAGTGAAGGATGGTGGTCCCGCGACCTCCCTCTCGATCTGGACCTCGAGCGGCGTGGAGCTGACTGCCGGCCTCCAGAAACTTTCGGGACCGCTACCGCAAACACTTCGGGTTCTTGGCCCGACAGTCGGAGCACGACTTCGGGTTGTGGTCGGGCTCCAGGCACCAAAGGCACACTAGGTGCGGATCAGTGACTGACATCAGCTTGTGTTAAGACTCACAAGGCTTGAAGCCGGTCCGACGACAACATCCCTTGTGCACCAGGAGTCGTAAAGACTTCAAAAAAGATGTCGACAAAAGTCGAAAAAAACTTTAGTCAAAAAGTGACTAAGGGTACCGCTCTCTCCGAATCTGCGCTGGCTGGCGTGGAAAAAGAAAGAACTGACGTCAGTGCGCAGGGGCGGCGTCTAAGTAGATACCGCGACATCATTCCCGCGATCACCACGCCAACGACGAACGTGGAATCGACCGATGCCATCTACCAACACGCAGGGGTACTGCTGAAGAAAAATTCTCTGGATCCAGTCTGAAGCTTGGGGGTAATTCTAAGGTAAGGAATCTATAACTAATAGTCTCTTTCAGATCTTTTACTTAAAAAGTGTCCTCTTTATTCACACACCCCTTTTGAGAGATCTGAACCAAATAAAAGACATGCTAAATGAAGTGGGTCCTGGTGGCCAACTTCATTGAGAGAAGTGCAGTAATATTGGGCCCGAACTATTTTTTTCTGTGCTAAACATAAGAAAAGCCAAATGAAGGGGATCCTCACAGTCAACTGTATTAAGAACAATGCTACGAGTTTAAGTCTGGAAGGCACTTGTCTTGTACTTCAAACGGACGAGGGGACACTAGGATTTAAACATGAGACTTTGAAGTTATGCTCAGAACTGTGATCACCGCGAGGGAGACACGCTCTAGTCTAATGCGCGATTCATACGCAGCTTGTCGGGTAAGGAACGCTGCTTGCGGGACTCTAGTTGCGAAGTTCATCTAAACCGCGCATTTCCTTATAAACGCGTTTATGTGCGGTTAGCGGCTACGCTTGGGGGAATCAAAGCCGTTCGTTTCAAGAAGCTGTATGTGCTGACAGGAGTGCCGCATGTGGATTCAAGCAGTCAGTGCAATTAGAGCGTCTGCAGTAGCGAGCAACCTGCGCTTTAAGCTCAGCGTTTAACAGGCAGAACCTGTTTAATTACCTCAACGTGTGCTCTTAACTGCCTGTCTGCTGTTCTCCCCTATGCCTTCTGCTGCTGCTCTGGAGACACGTGTTCTGTGTCCTGCTGGCTCATTGGCTGTATTCTGTCAAGACTTTTGTGGAACAATAAAGAAAGAAAAAAAAAAAAAAGGAGTGCAACAAACTCTGCACAGTTTAATGCTCTGGAGAGTGGGTTGTTGTGCAACACTGCCACCTTCAGGTTTAATACGTAACAAGTAGTGTTATTTTTTTTTCTTTTGTTTTTCACTGGGAGCCATGGATCTCAGCACAGCAATTGTTACTCCACCTCCTTTTCTCATGCAATCTGGTGAACCACCCATTGAATTGGAGGATTGGATTGACTGCTTTGAGAACTACCTGTTAGACTTGGATGGGGCTGATTTTCCTCCTATTAGAAAGAAAGCCTTGCTTTTGGGCTCATTAGGCAAAGGGGGTCAACATATTTTTAAATATTTGCCTGCTGTTGGGAAGGCACAAGGTGGTATGATGGAGGACGTCTATAAGGAGGCTGTTTTACGTTTGCAAACCAGGTTTTCTAAGCAGGTGAACGTGGTTATGCGGCGTCACAAGTTTTATACGCAGCCTCAGCGTCCCAATGAGTCAATTGATGATTTTGTCACACGGTTGAGGTAACTTTCAGCTAAGTGCCAGTTTGGTGCTATGACTGAGGAAATGATTTGAGACCAGCTGATTGTGCAGGGTGGTAGCAAAAAAATTCAAGAAAGATTGTGGGCCTCAAGCAACCCTACACTCAAGGATGCAATTGCTTTTGCAAAGGTGGTGGAAGTATCGGAAAGATGCATGCATGAGATGAAGATCTCAAGTGGCAACTGTAAAGAGAATGAAGTTGCATTTCTGAGTGATGATGCCGAAGGGGTCAATGTTATGAAGAACAAACCTGTAATGGCAGCTGGTAGTAGTAACAAGAACAAATTCTCGAAAATACCTGCCAGGCCCACTGATCGTTTTTGTCTCAGATGTGACAGCAGCTATCATCTGGCTGAATCTAAACAATGCTATGCTGTTGGAAAGACTTGTCTTAAGTGTGGTAAGAAGGGGCATCTGGCACGTATGTGCAAACTAACAGACAAGAAAGTAGGGATTGTTGAAGAGGAGGAAAACTGTTACAAGGTTCTAGTTGTACAACAAGAGGCTGTTGTGGGGAATGTTGCTGAGGATGATGTCAAAAGAAGAACACGTCCTGTAGTGTAGCTCCTATTTCCCTAATAGGCTCTGCGCATTGGAATAATATACCCTATAGGCTTGACATAGGGACATACCGACCTCAGTCCTAACGAGTATATTAAACTTAATTACTTGTGCCAGTTAGCTCAGAGGCCACTAGAAACTCCTTGATAAACAAGAAGGGAGTAGTTTCTGGCAGCCGCAAAACATGACCACTTTGTTTCCCTTTAGAATCAGAACGGGTCCCAGAGTCGTGGAAACAATAGATAACCGTTTCACTCAGCTCAATCGTGCATGCTTAGTTTTCCTCAAAGTTACACAGAAAGAATAGACGGGCGTTTCAATAAGAGATTTATTGAACAGTCTTGTTTCCTGTGTAAGTAATATGTGCTGTTACGATCACAAGACAGTATGCAAGATAAATAACGTACAGCGTAAGCAGTAGAAAGAAATAATACTGCGCTAGCATGATCTTTAGTAGATATTCATTTACATAAATAATACAGATTAAAAATGCGAGTACTCATACGATGCGTTTCTAAGCTAGTTCTACCCCAATGTACCTAACCTAGGTGTAGGGAGAGGTATGAAGTAGGTGGAGTATTCCTTACTATGGTATACTAAGAGTATGTTACGCCCAGTATGCCTAGTATGCCAAGAGTCCCTCTAGGTTTCTAGTCAGCTCCATACCTTGAGAATGAGAGAGGTGGGAATCTCTTGCCAGACTCGAACTCCAACACCCCGCGAGGGAAGTCAGATCACTGGAAGCTGGACTCTCTGCGTGCAGGGATGACAGCGACTTCTCAGTGCGTCAGGCCGGGAAACGGGCTCCTCTGAAGTCGAGGTCTCCTCTGATTTACAAGGGCTAGGGAAGGTATATTTATACCTGAGAGGTACCTCAGAATGTTAGCATTGACGTGAATCGGACAGCGGAAGACGTCATGAATGAACCCTTAAGGTATAATGGTTCATGCATAATAGATGAGTCCTTGAAGAACTCAATAGTCCTGTGCTAGGGAAACTCCCGGAGCCTAAGGGTCTGTTCAAGAACTCGTTGTGACGTTAGGGTGGACGGATGTCGGAGACCATGCCTGTATTTGGAGTGCACGGTTTAATGCCTAAATAAGGACTGGGATTTTATGCCTATATAAGGGCAGGGCGAATTGTGCCTATATAAGGACATGATACAGGAAAACCCATGTACGGACACCCTAAGAGGAATACAACAGTCCCAAAGCTGATTTCCTTGTAAATGACCGTTTGGTGTCCTTGATGGTGGACACTGGGTCCCTCTACACAATTGTTACGGAAAACCTTTTTGTAAGAACATGGCCTGAGGAGAAGTTGACTACTTTTGATGCGATTCTTAAGGGGTACCAGGGATGTGACATTTGTGTCCTGGGTTTCATGTTGGCCAAGATCTCATTTGCTGACAGGCACACAGTTGGGAAGGTTTATGTGGCAAAGGAAGGGCCACCCTTCTTAGGGTGGTTACACCAATATGACCTGGATATTATGGTGAAAACTCGTGGAGATGTACAGGTCAAGGTGGTTGATGGTCTAGTCTTGAAGGGCATTTTGGAGCTGCACAAGAGGGTCTCCGAGAAAAGGTTGGGTGAAGCCCTCAATTACAAACATGAAATTAAACTTAAGCAAAATGCGCAACCTTTGAAGCATGTGGCCAGGAGAGTACCCATGGCGGCCAGGGGCAAGGTGAAGGAAATTATTCAACAGCTCTTGGATGACAACGTGATTGAACCTGTTGAGGCTGCCAAGTGGTTGTCTCCAGTCGTAATCACTAAGAAGCCTGATGGCTCACTCCGGTTTTGTGTTGACTTGCGCAGCCTGAATGAAAATGTAATCATGGACAAGTTTCCTCTCCCAAATATTAATGAACTGATACTTATGCTGTCTGGTGCTAAGGTATTTTCAAAATTAGACCTGAGGAGTGCATATCATCAGGTCAAACTTTGTGAGCACTCCAAACATCTTACTCCTTTTGTTACTAATGAAGGAACTTTCCAGTTTTGTAGGCTTCCTTTTGGCTTATGTTTAGCTGCCAGCGCGTTTCAGCGTTTAATGAGTTCTGTTCTGTCAGGCCTGGACAAGATGCTTGTTTTCCAAGACGATATTCTTGTCTTTGGTAAAGATGTGCATGAACATAATCAAGCGTTGGGGCGAGTCTTAGCTCGCATTGCTAAGGCTGGGCTGACTTTGGGCAAAGAGAAATGCCAGTTTTTGATGCAGGAGGTGGAATATTTGGGGCACTTGGTCTCTGGGGAAGGTGTAAAATCTAAAGCCACTTTCGTCAGTGCAATTGTTAATGCACGGGTGCCTTGTGACAGGGAGTCCCTGAGATCATTCATGGGGCTAGTAGAATATTATTCAAAGTTTGTCCATGATTTTGCAATGAAGACTGAACCTCTTAGGGAGTTATTAAGGAAAGGGAAAAGATTTTGTTGGAGAGAGTTGCAGCAGTCTTCTTTCACCATGATTAAGGATGACATCGCTCATGCTGTTGTGCTGACTCCTTTTCAAGCTGGTCTCACCACTATTGTCACTGTGGATGCCAACGCTGTGGGGATTGGTGCTGTCTTGGCACAAATGCATGGAAAGGAGGAGAAGACTGTTGCGTTTGCCTCACGTTCGTTGTCTGAAGCTGAGAGCAACTACTCAGTCATTGAGCGGGAAGCTCTGGCTGCTGCGTGGGCCACAAGTTATTTCAGATTGTTTTTGTGGGGCAGTTCGTTTCTTTTGCGAACTGATCACAAACCTCTTCTCAAAGTGTTGAGGCCTGGTGGTACCAAGAACTGCTCTGGGAGGTTGGCTAGGCTTGCTGTTAAGCTTCAAGAATTTGACTGTAGACTGGAGTTTGTACCGGGGTGGGGAAACAAGGTCGCTGACTGCCTTTCTCGGCTGCCTGACAAACTTGCTGTGGTGTCTGATTTGCCTTCTGAAGAAGTGGTGGCGAGTGTTTATGACGCAACTGAAATTTTTGTGAGTGCAATTTCAAGAGAGTCATGGATCAAAGCTATGGATGATGACTCTGTGTTGAAGGGGGTTGCACGTCTGATTAATGGCACTGTGAGGAGGGAGAGTTGTTTACCTGAGGGTGTCAAGGCGTTTTTGAATGTTGCCGATGAACTCTCAGTGAACCCTGATGGTTTGATTATGCGTAAAGAGTGTTTTGTTCCTCCTTCTGATTTACGTTCCAGATTGATTGGCCTAGCTCATGAAGGGCACTTGGGGCAGACTATCACTATTAAAAGGTTGAGAGAGTGTTATTGGTGGCCCTTTATGGATAGACAGGTCAAAGAGTGGGTGGTGAGGTGTGAGGCTTGTAAGGATTCTGAGAAACGCCCGAGGGTTGGTCTTGGTGTCACGGAGGTTAGTCAACATGTTTCGCATGCAGAGAAGGTTTGGGAGAAAGTTTCTCTTGATTTTATTGGACTTTTCAACTTTCTGCCTGAGAAGGAGAAATTTGCAGCAGTCCTAATGGATGCTAAATCAAAGTGGGTTGAAGTTGTGTTTATGGGATGTTTCACCACCTCTTCTACTATTGCTGTTTTAACTGATGTTTTTAAAAGTGAGGGTTTTCCCAATGTTCTCCTGACGGAGATGGAACGCAATTAACTTCTGTTAAGATGAAAACATTTCTGGAGACTGTTGGTGTCAAGCACTCTTGCTGTTCTTTGTACAATCCTCAGGGGAACGGTTTGGTTGAAAGAATTAACAGAATGGTGAAGGGCACTATGCAATTGGCTATGACTGCTGGATTGTCTGTGCAAGGAGCTGTGAGTGAAATGCTTTGGGCCTATCGCACCACTAAGAACTCTGATTCGGGTGAGAGTCCGTTTGAAATGATGCAGGGTAGAGCTCCTGGTACAAAACTTGTTCCTTCTTGGATGCGTATGAAGGCCTTCTCTTCTGGGAGATCAAAGTGTGGTGAGGTTGTGCGGAATGGATGTAAACGGTTCATTGATGTGGGTGACTTGGTTAAAGTGAAACCTGGTGGGGGTGGAAAGACTCTTGAGTAAACTCAGAGGGCCTTTCAGGGTCAAAGCGGTGGGTGGCAATTGGGTCAAACTGGAAAATGGCCAAACATGGAATTTAAGGCGTGATGCCCTTTATTGCAAGGTGAAGGATGCTTCAGGAGTGTTGGTTGAGCGTGATGGTTCGACAGATGCGTCTTCTCATTGGCTGTTGATGAGTGATCGTGAGCTTTTGGGAACACCCTTGGGTGATGATTCTGGTTATTTCAGTCAGTCTCGTGGTGTCCCAGATATTGGGCTTCCAGGGGAAGAGATGGATTGGTGTGTGTGCCTCGCGTTACGCGGGAGACAAGAGAAAGGAGACCCCCTGCTTATTTGGGTGACTATGTTCAATAACGCTTCTAGTTGGTGAGTTTCTTTTTGGGGTGACTCTTTTCTCTAATGTTTTAACTGTGTTATAATGCTTCTTGCTTTTGTTTACTCTTTCCTCTTCTTGTTCTTCTGTTTTCAGTTTTTTCTTTCTTCATCAGCTTGCTTTCATTTTTAGGATATGTCTTGTCATATAAGATGGGGAGATGTGTTGTGTTCTACTTGGAACACTCCAGCTAGGCTGGCCTGTGCTTCGCTGTGAGGTACATGGGTTCCAATGCATCGTCATGTGTTCTGGAGTGACGGTTGGGCAGTTGGCTTCCAGCTGCGTCTGGGGATGGGCTGCTCTTGCTGACTTGTTGCCAATATACCCCTTTGAAGTAGAAGCTGCCTCCGTGTGTATCCTGTAAGGCATCATAACAACAATCTACATATTATGTCGTATACAAGCCCATTCCAGGCTCTGAACGTTCTGAGACATACCAGCTTAGGTATGCTTAGCGGCAGCCCTAAAATACAAGATGAGGAGTTTTAACACCTGAGGAAGGGCTTCAATAAACGATGGCTGCTAGCTAGATGTAGAACAGAGCGTATTTGGATTAGAGTGCTACCTCATTTGTGGAGAACATAGTATGAGTCCCCTGACCATAAACCCTGCATCTTTCTCCCAGGTCAATGCTTAACCAAGGATACATACAGTACAGTGCGCCTGCATGACCGTGAGCACAAGGGAGCCTGCAAAACTTTCCTTGCAATTTAAGGAACAAAAATGAGCCCTTAAAGAGAAAATAAGAGCACTCGATGGATTGCACGCTTAGCAAGTAACTAACACATTACGGGCAATTGATGAAAATGATCCGAGTCCAAAGATCCCATATGGCTTATGCGTCTCTTTGTCACAAATATGTATTTTTAATTTTAACCTGACAGTGAGAGAACCACTGTCATTTGCACCCAAGCTCACTACCTGGGCGAAAGACGGCGCTTCACCGACCCAAACATGTGTCTAATAAATGGGCAATCCATTAGGCTCCATCCATTTGCAGGCAGAGAAGGTACCATTTCCCGGACAAATTGCTGCTTTTGAGTCCGAAAGGCCGTCATTAACGGTGCGTGGTGCTCGGATCCGGTGCCAGTCACGGCGGCGCTCCTAGTCTGACCTGGCGCCCCCGGTGCCAGGCGTCCAGGCAGCCCGCTCCATTAGCTGCGGGGATTTAGCCGTCATTAGCGAGGCGAGGCACACTCCTTCGTGTTGTCAAACCGCAATCAGGCGGGTCGCAGGTGAAGAATAAATACCTTCAGAACAAGCCCAATTACACCATTTACATTTCATTACCCACCCTGCCTAATCTGACGACGGGCCTTCCGCGTTCGCTGGCTTAATAAACAGTATTTCTGATGAATTAATAGGCTCCCCAAAACATACTAATTACCGTCTTCTGCATGCAATCTGACGGATTGATTTTTTTTAAAGTTGATATTTCCCCTCCCTTTTCGCGCCACCCCCTTTTAACAGCCACCCCGCCACTAAACTGCAGCTTTAACTTCCCATCAAGAGGGTCTGGGAAGGCTTAATTGGTTTGCAGATCTGAAGTTAATGCGTTTCGCTTGCGACAGAGGTTAGCTTATGCAAAGAATGATATACAGCGAGGGACTTTAGGCCCCTAAGTTGTGCGAAGCTCCAGAGGGAGACGACAGCCGGGAACAGCTGGTGAATAGTAATTACACACCCGGTGCAGGCGTCAGCGCGAGACTTCACCATAGCAACAGCGGTCCAATAGAATGCCCCCAAAGAGGTCTCCGGCTCGCGGGGTCTACGGAGCTGGAGTGCTGGGGGTGGGGGGGAATGGATCAGGCCGCCTGTGCAACACTTATGTTCTCCTACGCAGACGAGGACTATGGGGTTAGAAGATGTTTGATACACAATTTTTAACGCTACTCATAAGAGAAAAAATTCGAGCTTAAATGCATAAAAAAACTTTTAAAAACCAGCATCCTCCAATGGAATCTCAATCACGCCCCCCTATTAAAATCCCAATCAAAGTTAGCGAGGGTGCAAGAGTGATGGCCATGGCTACCACTGCTGAGGCCGGCAGCTGCGCAATGTGATTTTAAGAGTTGTTATGGAGAGTTGTCAGACTTTTAATCTAATACTCTGTGCAAGGGGGCCATGGTGCTAGTAGACGTTCTAAGATTAAGAGGGTTTAGTGGAAGAACCACATTGGAGTCTCCAGGACTGAACTGCTCCTGTGGCCACTGTTGTGAGAGTATGCCCTTTCTGGCACAGGCGTCTACACCGGACTGCGAGACATGCAAGAGGACTTTAGGGACCCTTACCATTTTTGTGGTCTGCTCCGAGCTATAAAGATTTCAAACCACAGCCTGCAGCATGGCTTATTGTATTTTGTATTTATAAAGCGCAACATTCATCCCGGAGGACATCAAGGCGCTAGGCAGAGTTTAGTGCAGTGCAGGTTGATCTTTGATAGGATCAGTGTCTAGGAAACAAGGTGGTTTTCAATTTTTTCCTGAACAGCAAATAGTCGTCTGTCAGGCGAAGATCAAGAGGTAGGTTGTTCCAAAGGACCGCAGCTGATTTGGAGAAGGATCGGTCGCCCATCCTGACCTTGGACGTGCGTTTGACGGAGGCGAAAACTTGGTGACGCGATCTCAAGTTGCGCGAAGGGACATGGAATTGTAATTTATCTCGCAAAATGTGTGGTCCTTTTTATGCAGGGTTCTATGCGCGAAGCAAAGGAGCTTGAACCTGCTCTCTGACGTACTGGTAGCCAGTGTAATTCCTTCAAGCAGTGATATGCTGAATTGTATTTTTTTTTTGTTGCAAATTAGTTTAGCAGCAGCGTTCTGGACTACCTGGAGTCTGGAGAAAAGACAGCCGGCCATGCCAACATAAAGGGCGTTGCCGTAGTCCAGCCTGCTCAGAAGCAGGGCCTGTGTTACCGTTAGTCTGCAGTTTGAGGGGATCCAGGGAAAAAGTCATCTTAACAGTTTCAATGTGGCAAAAGCTTTTCCGCACAAAGTGCGTACTTGGTCCTGCATAGATAGGGTGTCATCGAAGATGATGCCCAAGTTTTTTGCCGCTCGCATAGGTTCTGGGGCGGTGCCTAATGCCTGGGGCCACCAGCTATTGTCACAAATTGCATGGGCACCCCCGAAAAGCAAGATTTCAGATTTCCCGGCGTTTAATTTTAGGCAGTGCCGAGACATCCAGCCTGCAAGTTCAGTGAGACAGTTTATTAAGTTGTTCTTAGTCTCGGTATTGGTCAGTCTATTTATCAGGGGGATCACCAATTGCGTGTCGTCGGCGTAAGAGCAGATGTCAAAACCCCATTTCCTGCTGATGTCCACCAAGGATGATACATATGCATTAAAAAGGGTGGGGCTTAAGGTAGCTCCTTGTGGGACTCCATATTTAATGCTCTTTGGGGTGGAGAAGCAGGATCCCATTTGAATTGTTTGGGTTCGATCCTTCAGAAAAGAGGCGAACCATGACAAGCCTTTAGAGCAGATCCCTTTTTTGTGCAGGATTTGAAGTAGTTTAGTGTGCGATACGGTGTTGAAAGCCGCAGTAAGATCCAATAGGATCAATGCTACGGCTCTGCCTTGGTCGACTAGCGATCTAATGTTGTCGGATTCAGCTAGTAAAGTGGCCTTGGTGCTATTATTGGCCCTAAAGTCAGTCTGTGAGGGATCGAATAAGTTATTGGATTCGAGGAAGGTGGTAAGTTGTTTATTGACTAAACGCTCCAGCACTTTGGATAAATATGGTAGTTGAAAAATTGGGCGATAGTTAGCTGGATCATAGATTCCGAGGCCTGCTTTCTTTAGAAGGGGAAAGACCACTGTTTTCTTCCATATATCTGGGAATGAGGCTTGCTCCAGGGATTGGTTGAGGATTTTGGTGACGTGGGGACATAAAACTGACACTAGTCTTGTAAAAATAAAGTGCGGGCAAGGATCAAGTGGAGATCCTGCCTTGACCTCAGTCAGAGCTTTGGCCACCTGTTCCTCTGAAAAAGGAGTCAGAGTGTCGAGATGGGTTTGTGCAGAGGGGTGAGGTGCCAGGTTTTCCCAATCAATGTTATCTTCATGGGGATTGTCGAAGGACGCGTAGATTTTTGTCACTTTGTCAGTAAAAAAATTATTGATTAGCTCACAGTTCTCTGTCGTGGGAGCCATGGTTTGCGATAGGCTGGTAGGTTTGCAAAGTTCGCGGATAACTTTGTAAAGTTCCTTGGATGAGCTACCGTTATCTTCGATTCTTCTTGTGTAATAGTTTGTTTTGGCATTCTTTAGGGCGTGGTGGTAGTTTTTCAGTTCGGCTAAGTAGTTTTGTCTATCTATGCTGTCCTTTGACAGTCTCCATTTATGCTCCAAAGTTCGGCATTTACGTTTCTTTAATTTTAATTCAGGTGTGTACCACCTTTCAGATCGGGGATTGGAAGCCGGTTTGCTATTAAGTTTGGGACGTTTAGCCACCTCCAGACTAAAGACACTATATGAAGGATTTTCTTCCTTGTTCTGATGCACTGGAATGCCCTCCAACAGGAAATCGGAAAATAAGACAACTCGTGGAGATTCTGGTCTTTGATATCCTTTTCACACAATCCTCTGCCCTTGTAGTCGGGTTTTGTATTCCTCAGAGTCTGCTCTGGACCATGAGGCATTCTCATGCAACACAGCACTGTAACACCAGGGTATAAAGGGTAGTATGTGCTAAGCAAAAGCATTAGACCAGTCAGTCACTGCAGCTCCTATAAGTCTAGATGTAGACATACTCTATACTCCCCTGAAGGCCATAAACTTTGCAGGGACAGCTCTCACAGGGTCTCGGTATAATGAAGTGTAAGAGCTGTGAGCTCTAAATGGATAGCTTGGTAGGATCTTATGCCTAATGGGCACACACAAAAATTAACTAGGGTGAAAAATAATGTGCCTTGCATCACTCCCTGCTGTGGTCTAAGTGAGGGATGTGCCCAGAATCTCTGCAACCAATATTTCAGTCAGTCCGAGAGTCGTATATAAACAGAATCCACAGCCATTGTCCACAAGAACACACTCCGCCTAACAATGCACTCAAACGACCCAACGACAACCATGGAACACCTCCGCTTCCACTTCCAGACCAAACCCTCCCTCTGCGACACCCTCGTCTACAGGCCCCCGCCCATCCTTCACCGATGCCATTGTAGACCTCATCGCACCCCAGGCTCTCACATCCACTGATTACATCCTACTCTGAGACCTCAACTTCCACCTGAACAACCCCAGTGACCAAAACACTGCATCCCTACTGGAGACCCTCACCAACATCAGAATCAAGCAGCTAGTCACCGCACCAACCCACACAGCCGGACACACGCTCGACCCCGTTTACTCAGTCAGTGGGAAGTTCACTTACAGCCACACCACTGAACTCCTCTGGACCGACCACCACTGCGTGCATCTTGCCTTTGCCAAGCCCACTACACACAACCGCCCTCATCGCCCCATGATCGGAGCTAGAACAAGGCCACAGAAGAAAGCATCTTCGAATTCCTCAGCACGACCTCTCCGCCAACACCAACGGACGCCAACACCGCAGTGCGCAATCTTCACTGATGGATCTCCAACTGCGCAGACACTCTGGCACCCCTCAAAAAGACACCAGGCAAGCAACACTCCAAGAAAGCCAGCTGGTTCACTCCTGCCCTCCACTAGTCCAGACGCACTTGCAGACGACTCGAGAAGAGATGAATGAACAACAAAACCCCGGAAACCCACGCAACCTTCAAATCCACCATCAACGCACACCACCTTCTCCTCAAAACCACAAAGAAAACAGCCTTCCCAGACAGAATCAACGCCACAGATGTCCCACCCTCCAACGACCTCTTCAACTAACTCCGCACCTTCTACCACCACAAGATCAGGCAGATCTACAACAGCTTTGACACTCAAGACTCTGCCACTATGCCTGCCACCACCGTACGCGCCAATGCTGCACCCCAACAGATTAGCTCAACTGGACTCCGCTCACCACAGAGGACACACTCAAGACTATGAAGAGCATCCACTCAGGAGCCCCATCAGATCCCTGCCCATAGCACATCTTGCATAGAGTAGCCGCCTTCATTGCCCCCCAGCTTCGCGCACCATCAACTGCTCCATCAAAACCGCCACTTCCCCGACGACTGGAAACACGCCGGGGTCAACCCCCTGCTGAAAAAATCATTCACTGACCCGACAGACCTCAAGAACTTCAGACCCATCTCCCTCCTTCCCTTCCCAGCCAAGGTCATCGAGATGGTAATCAACGCCCAACTCTCCGAGTTCATCGAAGAGAACCACGTACTGAACACCTCCCAATCCGGCTTCTGAAGCAACCAAAGCACCGAGACCGCACTCCTGGCCGCCACCGACGACATGCGCTCCCTCCTCGACCGGGGCGAAACTATAGCCCTCATCATACTGGACCTCTCGGACGCTTTCAACACCGTCTCCCACCACATCCTAATCACAAGACTCAACGACGCCGGTATCCGCAACAAGTCACTGGACTGGATCCACTCCTTCCTGATCGGCAGAACACAGTGAGTCAGACTACACCCGTTCCTCTGAGAACCTCCAGAGATCAGCTGCGGAGTGCCCAGGGCTCCTCCCTGAGCCCAACCCTCTTGAATGTATAAATGGCTTCCCTCGCAGCCATCGTCAGAAGCCACGGACTCAACAGTCTCTTACGCAGACAACACCCAGCTGATCATCTCCTTCACCAACGAACCCTATAGCGGCCAGAATTAACTTTCACAACGGAATGAAGGCAGTTGCTACCTGGATGAAAGACTGCTGCCTCAACACGGACAAGACCTTCGTACTCATCCTGGAATCCACCCCCTCATCCTGTAATGACTCCTGGTGGCCCGCTGCACTTGGAACCGCTCCCACCCCTATGGACCACGCACACAACCTCTGCATCATACTGGACTCCACGCTCAAAATGAACCGCCAAATCAACGCAGTAGCCTCATCCTGCTTCCACACGCTCCACCTGCTTCGAAAGACATTCAGGTGGATTCCCCACAGAATCCAGAAAGACGGTCACCCACGCACTCATCACCAGCAGACTTGACTATGGCAACGCATTCTACGCCAGTGTCACCCAGAAACAGCTCAGGAAACTACAGAACGTACAAAACGCAGCAGCCAGACTGATCCTCGACACCCCCCACCATAGCCACATGACAACACCTCCGACAACTCCACTGACTCCCAATCAACAAGAAAATCACCCTCAAGCTCCTCATGCCTACAAGGCTCTCCATGACGCAGGACGAGAATATCTGAATCACCACCTCGCTTTCCACACACCCCCCCAGACAACTCCGCTCTGCCCAACTCGCCCTGGCTTCCATCCCACGGATCCACTATACCAGAACCAGAGGAAGTTCCTTCTCCACCTCACTGCCAAGACCTGGAACACCCTGCCCCTCCACCTCAGGCAATCTGCGTTGTTGACCCAATTCAGAAAGGACCTCAAGACCTGGGTCTTCGACTGAACCTCCACACCCAGATGGATCAGGAGCCCCCCCAGAGCCTTGAGACCCTCACAGGTGAGTAGCAGAGCTATATAACACCCTGATTGAGCCTTTCATAGACCTCCCATTTCGGAGAGGAAAGTAAGGTGCACAATTACATCAGCCTCTTTCTACCACCATCATCGTTTGCATGTTGCACAGAATCAATCAGGGAAATTATAAGCGCGCTACTCACCTGTGAGGGTCTCAAGGTGCTGGGGGAGGTGGGGCAGCAGCTCCGGTCAGTCGAACAGCCAGGTCTTGAGGGTCTTCCTGAAGATGTGCAGGGTGGGGGCGCGCCTGATGTTGATCGGCAGCTCGTTCCAAGTCTTGGCCACGATGTAGGAGAAGGTTCTTCCACCCGTTCTTGCTCTGCGGATGCGTGGGTGTTTGGCGAGAGCGAGGTCGGCGGATCGGAAGTTCCTCTTGGGTACGTGGAAGGAGATTCTGTCGTTGAGATATTGGGGTCTGGTGCTGTGGAGGCATTTGTAGGCATGGGTGAGTATCTTGAAGGTTACTCTTTCCTCGACGGGGAGCCAGTGTAGGTTACACAGGTGCTGGGTGATGTGTTCGTGTCGAAGGATGCCGAGGACGAGTCTGGCTGCGGTGTTCTGTATGGTCTGGAGTTTGCGGAGTAGGGACTTGTTGATCCCGGCGTAGAGGGCGTTTCCGCAGTCCAGTCTGCTAGTTACGAGTGTGTGGTTGACGGTCTTCCTTGATTCGGGGGGGATCCATTTGAAGCTCTTTCGCAGGATGCGGAGGGGGTGTTGAAGCAGGTGGAGGCGGGGGCAATGACCTGTCGGGTCATGGAGAGGGAGGAGTCTAGTACGATGCTGAGGTTTTGGGCGTGGTCCGTGGGGGTGGGGAGGCTGCCGAGGGCAGTGGGCCACCAGGAGTTGTCCCATGCAGAGGGAGAGGGTCCGAGGACGAGGACCTCTGTCTTCTCCGAGTTGAGCTTTAGGCAGCTGCTGCTCATCCAGGATGCAAAGTCTTTCATTCCTTCCTGGAAGTTGAGTCTGGTGGTGATGGAGTCCTTTGTAAGGGAGAGGATGAGCTGGGCGTCGTCGGCGTAGGATACTATGCTGAGTCCGTGCTGTCTGACAATGGCGGCTGGGGGGGGGGGGGGGAGGCATGTAGATGTTGAAGATCCTTGGGGTACTCCGCAGGTGATTTCCGTGGGTTCGGAGAGGAAGGGTGGGAGTCTGATTCTTTGGGTTCTGCCGGCGAGGAAGGAGCAGAGCCAGTTGAGAGCGGTTCCCTGAATGCCGGCTTTGTGGAGTCTGGCGGTAAGTGTGCAGTGGGAGACGGTGTCGAAGGCTGCAGAGAGGTCGAGTAGGATCAGGGTGCAGTGTCTCCTTGGTCGAGGAGGGTGCAGATGTCGTCTGTGGCGGCGAGTAGAGCGGTCTCCGTGCTGTGGTTGCTGTGGAATCAGGATTGGGAGGGGGTGGAGAATGGAGTTTTCTTCGATGAATTTCGTTAGCTGGATGTTGACGGTTTTCTCGGTGACTTTGGCCGCGAAAGGGAGGAGGGAGATGGGTTGGTAGTTCTGGAGGTCCGTGGGATCTGCTGATGGCTTCTTGAGTAGGGGTCTGACTTCTGCGCGTTTCCAGTCGTCGGGAAAGATGCCGGTTTCGAAGGTGGCGTTGATGGTGCGTCGTAGTTCTGGAGTGATGGCGGCGGCTCTGTGGAAGATGTGCGGGGGGCAGGGGTCCGTGGATGCCTTTTATGGTTGATGTGGTGTCTTCGGTGGTGACTGGGGTCCAGGAGATGGTGGGCTGGCTGGCGTTGCTGGAGGATGGAGTGGTTTCGGAGTCAGGTGTCTGGTCGTTGAAGTTGTTGTAGAGGCCCTTGATCTACAGATGGAAGTAGGAGCCGAGCTTGTTGCAGAGGTCCTGGGAGGGGGTGATGTCCGTGGTTTCGCTGGGGGGTTTGGTGAATTCCTAGATGATGCTGAAGAGTTCCTTGGAGTTGCCGAGGATCTTGTTCTGGATGAAGGTCCTTTTGGTGGATCTGATGCGTTGGTGGTATTCTGTCATGGCGTTCTTGTAGGTGGTCCGGTCTTCCGAGGATTTTCTGTTTCTCCAGTTCTTCTCGAGGAGTCTGCAGGTGCACCTGGATTCTTGGAGGTCAGCGGTGAACCAGGTGGTCTTCCTGGGGCGCTGTCTGTTGGGGTTACGTAGGGGTGCGAGCTCGTCTGCGCAGTTGGAGATCCATCTGTGGAGTTCTTTGGCTGTGAGGTTGGTATCGGTCGAGTTGGCGGGGGCATCGCGGTTGAGGGCGGAGTTGAGCTGCTCCTTGATGATCTTGCTCCAGTTTCTTCGAGGAGGGCAGGGTGCAGGTTTGGGCACCATGGGTTTGTCGACGTGGAAGTGTACGCAGTGGTTGTCCGTCCATGGGGGTTGCGTGGTGTGGCTGAAGTGGATGTTGTTACCACCTGCGAAGATGGGGTCGAGGGTGTGCCCTGCCTTGTGGGTGGGGGTGGTGACGAGTTGCTTCAGTCCGAGGTTGGCGAGGTTGCCCAGGAGGGTGGTGGAGTTGGGGTCGCTAAGGTTGTCAAGGTGGAGTTGAGGTCTCCGATGAGAATGTAGTCCATGGAGACGATGGCGTAGGGTGCGATTAGGTCGGCGATGGAGGTGGTGAACGCAGTTCGGGGTCTGGGAGGTCTGTAGGCGAGGTGCCTCTTAGGGTCGTTCTGGGGCTGGTCTGGATCTGGAAATTGAGGTGTTCGGTGGTGGGAAGGCTGTCGCTCGAGCTGGAGGTCGTGAGTCGGAGGAAGTTCTTGTGCGCGATGGCGAGTCCTCCTCTGGGGCGGTTGGGGCGGTTCTTCCTCTGGATCTTGCATCCATCGGGGATGGCAGTGGCGAGGGCGGAGGTGGAGGTGGAGTTGGTCCAAGTTTCTGTGAAGAAGGCGGTATCTGGTGAGAGGGTGTGGAGGAGGTCCCAGATCTCTACAGCGTGTCTGTGCAGGGAGCACACGTTGAGGAGGATGCACCTCAGGGCTTCGGAGGGTCTGGTGAGAGGGTGTGGAGGAGGTCCCAGATCTCTACAGCGTGTCTGTGCAGGGAGCACACGTTGAGGAGGATGCACCTCAGGGCTTCGGAGGTGTTGGCGTTCGGCGTGGGGGCGGTGGCCGTGCGGGTGGTGGTGTAGGTCTGGCAGCAGTGACTGCAGGAGAATTGTCTGTGGGTGGTGCTCGGCGTGGACAGCTGGCAGTTGTTTCTTCCGGGGTTGAGTGCGAGGAGGGCCGCTGAGTCAAGCGACGGGTGGCTGGAGGACCAGGGTCCCTGGCGCGGGTCGCAGACGGGCATGCCTTTGGCGCGCCAGCGGCCACCATTAAACAGGGGAAGGGGGAGAGAAGTGCAGCTGGGAGGCACATACAACACCAAGAGGATGTAGTGTAAAATGTTGCAACTAATGAATAGGGTTGACCTGCATGCACTGTTTGTAGGAGGAACAGCAGAGAAGTCAAGATGCATGTTCCCTCCCAGAGACATCTTGAAATAATTACTCGGTTCACAGCATCACCTATTATTCAAATCAGGCACACCAACGTCAGCATCATGAACAAGATCTGTGGAGTCCAAGGTGTAAATCCATGAGGCATAAAACAGACAAACGCCACTCCCGGGGGTGCAAACAGACTACGGCTGTTCAACACGGGCACAGGAGGAGTAAAATAAACATACTAGGGCTGTCCAACAGCGGTCCAGCTGGTGCTTACAGTCATACGCTGGGCTTTACAACACACGTCCAGGTGGAGCTAAAGACACACACCAAGGCCAACTTTAGTGCTGATGGTGCCTAGTGCAAGTCTTTTTTGGCACCCACCCAAACATGATCGCCTTCTTTACAGATTCACTCACTACTACCTTCCAACAGTGCACCTCATCTCTCCATAGCCCCTCTCTTACATACATTTCATTTGTTTTATAGCGCTACTCATACCGGTGTCCCAGCACTTTACATCGCACACACATTATACAGAGACACTTCATCATACATGTGTAAATCCGTCTATAGGAATAATGAGGATTACAACGTGCAGGCATTGCAGGCCATCCACACTATTAGGCAGGAGTGTGCTTGGTCTGGAGAAGCACAAAATCTGAATTTAAAATGTACTGCAGTGGTTGGTGTTGGCTTTACTAATAAAAATGCATCCTACCCAAATGAACCCATTTAGCAACATTATGATTATTAAAGTCTGGTGGAAAAAAACAGAACGTTCTAACCTATACCATTCAGTTTGCATGCAACTCTGTGAGAATAGTTCACAGGTCATTGTGCAAATTATGAACTGCAAGTATCAAAAAGATCCCTGTGACAAAAGCAGTAACATAGAACTTTCTACATATAGTACTGTTCTGTGATCTGCATGGTACACGTTCTTTGCAGCAGGCATACTAACCACTGTGCTACTTTATGAGTCAAAACTGCCATTAGACATAACTGTGATCTCTCTCCAGCAGGAAGATTAATCACCAGAGTTGCCTTGGCATTTATATTCTTGCCAGAAAACTGCTGGACAGACAAGGAACTCTGCATAAGGTATTTGTAAACCTGTAAGTTATTTCTCAACTCAGCACCCCCGAGCTTAGCGCCAGGTGTGGCTGCACCGGTCGCGCCGCCCTAGGGCTGTCCAATGCAGGTTCAAGAGGATGGCCACAAACATGGACCATGGGTGTCAAATAGAAATCTAATGGAGTCCGATCCATACCAAAGATTTAGCTTCTCCAAATATTTTTTTTTACCTCAGTGGAAACCATTTACACAGCCAGTAATTATCTTGAAAATATGGGAATTATGACAGATCGCACTTGTGCATTCCACCCAGTCACTCTTCCTGTACTGTTCTTTCCTTAGCAGCCCTTGATGAACAAACGTACTTCATATCACCACTTTGTCACCACACTCCATGTAGGTAGCACAGAGAAATCAATGTTATTTAGCCAACATTTTGAAATGCCCATAGAAAATTTGGCACAGCTGTGGTCCCCGGAAGGCAGGGAAATTCCAGTTTCTACCAGGGAATCTGTGCTTCCCTAGTATAAATGATTGCCCCTTAAGTGAGACTCTGGGAATAGACTACAGTACCAGCCATTATCTCACGTTTTTCCACTCAGTAAGGCCTTAAATATCCGAGTTCTCTTTTCATGCAAGAGTTAGCATATATTGGAATTTTGTGTACTTTTGAGCTATTGCTGATCCGATTACGCGAAAGCTCTGGTAACCTTCTTTAAAAAAATTGATAGAATTTTTGAATGTCAGATTTTCAGTGCATTTTTTAAAACTTCTTTTTATAAAGGTTTGGGTACACACCATAAAAACATGGGGGTGGGAGAACCCTAATCTTCAATTTATCACAGCCGTTGATGTGTATTTACAGAAGCTGTCATTGCAGGCAACTAGCTCCTTATAATGAATGATAATTACTAAAATGTTTAATATATCGGTCCCCAACTCATTTAATATGATTAAATGCACATACAATGCACTATTCTCCTCACATGACATTATTGGACTTTCTTATTTCCTCAGCAAATAAATCAATTACATCTTAATGGAAGGATATGTTGCTTTGTGTTCACACCTCGTGGGCGTGGATACTATTCACAGGACGTGGAAAGAATTCCATTCCTCTTTTTATACACATATAAAACTTTCTCCAACCTACTTTAGATTCTGGAAACCTCTTGACATTAATATTGCTAACATTTCCTAAGGCACTTTGTGATACATTCTACTATTATTTTCTACTGCAGATTTCAATTTATCTTTCTTTTATCTGCTTAGCTTCTATATCTGGAAGCCCCTTTAAGTTTCGTTTTATATAACAATTGCCATTTGATTGGGTTTCTATTTATATGCAGACTTATTTCACAGAACTTTATTCGGAATAGATGCCAATATAGGCGCCATCCTGGCGCACCGATAGCAGTTTCTTTTGTGACTATTTCCGTGCCAAAAACACGGAATCACGTAAAAACCAATAGTTTGACCAGTGTGCAGTATCTAATGGGATCAGTAGGGTGAAGAGCCCAGTTCGCAAAGAGGGGGGTGTCGGTTAGGAATCTGCGGTTAGATAAAGTCTGTACCAGAAAAAACAAGTTACTTACCTGTACACTGTGGTTCTCCAGTATTGATATCTTCTATAGATTCACATGCTTGAAATTTCCCCATCGTCATGGTGGGACTCCCACTATGATGACAGGGAAGATTCAAGCATGTGAATCTATAAAGGATACAATACTGGAGAAAGGGAGTTATCAAAGGTAAGTAACTTGTTCTTCTGATAGGGACTTCTAACCACAGTTTCCTCACCTTATTTACAGGACAGGTACCCTGCGTGCCAATGCAGTCGTAGCGGCCTTGTTCCTGGTGGAATGGGCCCTCAAGGTTTCAGGAGGTTGCCTCTTAGCTGATGCATATTAATGCAGAGTATAATCCATCAAGAGATGGTCTGCTTCTGCACAGCCTTGCCCTTTTTCGCTTCAGTGAAAGCGATGAAGAGCTGATCTTCCACCCAAAGGTCCTTAGTGCATCAATGTAGAACAAAAGATCTCTTTGGGTCCAGGCAATGGATTTTCTTCTCCTCCTCAGAGCGATGAGGGGGAGCAAAAAAGTAGAAAAACTGATGCTCTGACCAACAGGAACTGGGTGACAACTTTTGGAAGAAAAGAGACATGTAAACTAAGAACTATTTTGTTATGGAAAAAGCTGGTGAATGGAGGGTGAACTGAGAGATCTAAAGCTTACCGACTCTTCTGGCTGTTGTAATGGCCACAAAAAAGATCATTTTGATAGTTACAAATCCCAGAGAAGAGCTCCACTGTAGAAGCCTTGGCTCTGCCTAGGGAGTCTGTGGTATCCAGCCCACACCTGATGGAGAACTTTGCTGCATCCGGACCAGTCGCTAAGGCTTAGATGAGGATTGCATGGCCCAGGAAGCAGCTGCGCAACAGAGTCCCACAATGCATGGGTATATCGACCCAGGAGTCATGTGGTGTTCATCAACTTTAAGACTAGGGTGTCAGAAGAGAAAATACGCTTCCCAAAGATGTCCAGCTTCTTGGATTCCTTGACTGGTGAGGTGGAAGGAAGTGCAGTTTGGCTGACCTTTGAATTTGCGGCCTCCTTGGAGGGGTGATGGGAGAGGAAGGCTGGCTCTCTTGGGACAGGGCAATGGCATTGGGCAATCAAGCACTGCACAGGAGCCCCTGTGCAAGATTTAGCCCAAACTCACAGGAGAACATCGGTGAGGGCTTCATTAAAGAGAAGCAGCAGTTCAGCCGAACTGGCTCTTGGGTGAAGCCCTTCCGTCAAGACGCTGTCTCGACCTCATCCGCAGGAAGATTTAGGTCAAGGACCTCTGCTGGCCCACTCATCACGGTGGTGAAGGATGCGCTTTCCTCCGACACAGGGCCCGGAGGAAAAAGCATGCCAGAGTCTGGTGAGGTGGATAGCCACTGGTTTCACTCAACTCCTCATACCAGTTTTCTGCTCGCTCAGGGTTCTCCTCTAGGGGACCAAACCCTTCTATCTCATTTCCCTTCAGGAAGGAAGGGTTGATCTAGGGCGGTAAGTAGGGCCTGGACGGCGCCGGCCTGGATGTCGAACGGCACTGGATCGAAGTCGGGGCTAACGATGAATGGGCTCATTGTCAAGCAGCACCAGAGGCATCAGGGATGAGGCCGGAATGGAAGGAGCTGGGGTAAATGAGGCACCAGTGATGACGTCAGTCTGGATGGCCCGGCTGGCATCTGGAGCGAACCCACTGGCAGTAACCCAGTAGTGGCACCTCTCGGCTCCATGGGGCCCGAAAGCGCGCCAGAGGGATTCAATGGCCAAAAGACGCTGGCTATATGGGTGGTGTGCGGGACCGGGGCTTAGAAAACAGGTGTTAAGATGGGGAAGCTGAAGAACGATTTGATTTCTTCTTTTTGTGCTTCTTGGACTTACCCAAATTAGAGGAAGGTGTCTTGGACCAGCAAGATGAATGTTCACAGAAACAGCTTTGGGAACAGCCTCACAATCTCCCACAAGAGCGAGATTGGGATCAGCGTGGGACTGCATTCTGCCCGCTTGCAAATCACCCTCTGATTCATAGACTTACAGTCGGAGCAGACTTGAGGTCGTGGCTCGAGCCCAGGTATCACAGACAAACCAAGTGCGGATCGGAGAGAGACATCTCCACACAGTTTAAACTTCGTGGGTTTATTAGGAGACATGTCCCTAGGACACTGGGAGCAAAGCTCAAAAAGAGTAGATAAAACGTTGAAAAAGGTGGTCAAAATATGACAGAAGTAGCTCTCTGGCTCTGCGTTGTTGGCACAGAAAGAAAGAAACGTGCCGAGTTGGCACTTATATGTGCACCGCAACATCACTTCTGACATGGACGACGCAGACACTGAGACAATCAACACCACCTACTGGTGCGCAGAGGCACTGCTCAAGATTTTAAGGGTCCAGTCTGACATTTGTGGAATATGCCAAACTGAGGAATTTACTGTTAGAAGTCTGTATCAGAAGTTTACAATTCAATGGTCTTACAGCCTGCCCACAGCATACCATTAGTTTTTTTGTTGTTACTCTCATTTGCAATCTTTCAATGGCTTAGCTCCTATAGGTTTCCCTTCCTTTCTTGTGTTAGCTTCTCCCTGGAGCATGGACCAAGTACATGTGTTCTTCCTCGTCTTTTTGCAATGCACCAGTTTTTTTAATTTTATAAGCATTTCGGTATTGTTCCTGGATGTGCAATGTGCTTTCCTACTTTTAACAAAGGCCTACGGCTTCTTATTTATGTTGCTTTCACCCTCTCTGCTGTCTCTATTGATGCTTTAGATACTTACACCCACAACTGTACTACTCTACGCCACTCCAATCTATGACACTATGCCACTCCCCTCTACGTCACCCCACTCCATGCCACCGTACACCACACTACACTACTATTCTCCACTCTACCCCACCCCACTCTATCCCCACCACTCCATTCTACCACTTCACTCTATGCCAGTCCACGGCACTCCACACCACACAATGGCACTATACGGCACTCCATTACACACCACTCTACTCTATGCCACTCCACTCTACTGTATGCCACTTCACTCTATGCCACACTATGCAACTACCCTCTACACCATTCTACCCTACGCCACAACACTCCGTTCCATGCCACTCCACTGTATGCAATCAACTCCACTCTCCTCTATGCCATTAACTTTTAGCACTGCTGTACAGCAGCCACGCAGTTGTAAAACATGGCTAAAAGACATTGGCAAAGGTATTATCTCTCAATAGGTGAGACCTATTGGCTTTGAAAATGCTTGTTTACACCATAAATGCACAGTTACTATCTTAGGGCAGATGTAAAGAGGAGTCGAAAATATAGAATGCCTAAACATACTACTAAATTTGTGGAAAATGAACACCGCTTCTTTGAAGTAGCTGGAGGACTATATTTGGCTCTCTGGAGCCTAAGATAAATGAATATACATTGATTATGCGGACTCTTCTAAATATGTGTGATCTTCATCCTGTCCCTTAAGATCCTCAGCTTCTCTTTCACTAGTTCTACCACTTCTTACTCAAAACAAGGACAGTGAAAAGATGGAGAGAGACGGGCCAAATTCAGAACAGAAAGATTACACAGACCTTCAATAAACATCAAATTGAATGCAGGGAACAGAGATACGTACGATAACTTTCATAAATATAAATGCGGCAGCACTTCCCTAGTCTTATTGCGCTATATCACATCTTATCTGCCATTCAGCTGAGGGTTTAACCGCAGCTCACCCCTGTCACATGAAAAAAGAATGACGGAATTCAAGTAACTCGGAGCGACAGCTTAAAGTGCAAAATGATGTGAACAAGAGTCCTCTAACCTGTAGTCTGAGATAATCCCTAGGAGAAAGGCACTACCGAAGGAACAAACAAGCCCAAGCCCTTCCGAAAGCACTGCAAGACGTGTATTTGTTCCTTTTGACTTTTCAAATATGTAGTTTGTAGGCGGGAAGTAAGAGAAAATAGACCTCTATGCTTTTTGCTGCTGGGCTCTAGGCAAATTGCGCCATATTGAACACTGGGATTGTCCCATCGGACCTGGCTAACGTCTGCCAGCCATCAAGACAGCTGCTCACAGGAGGCCCTTGGAGCTCCAGGCTCGTGGATATTAGCATAAACAGATGTCAAATGCCACTTTGCCTGAATAGCTCACACCCACACAAGGCTCACTCCGACAGAGAGGCTGCCAGCCCTTGTGCTCGCAGTTTCTACTTCTCGGGTAGAAACAAGGCCCATATTTGGTGGCAGAAGGCCTCGAACAGCTTCTCCCATAAGGGAACATCAGCAGTTGCAAGGCCCATATGTGTTGTTCAGAAAAAGCTCAGGCTCAAAGTTGTTTTGACAGAAGGAAAACCTTAAGTCTTGGCAACACAAGTAAAATGTCATACAATGCTCGATCAAAGAAGTGAACATGTTCACAAATATCCGATCTGCAGCTCTGCCCTGTGCAGCTATCAGCCAGGCCATGCCATCTGAGGCATAGGGGACGATGGGCTTCTTTGGGCTAAACCCAGACACACCATCTTCCCTGGTGTGGGAAGAGAACTGTGATGGGCTGCCAACTATTGCTGGGTCAGCTCAAGGTGAATCTCTCACAAAAAGATCTCTCATAGAAGGAAAGTGAAAGCTGGGGCGATAGAAGGGTTAACTGTCACCCATTGTCAAACTTTGGATCTTGATGACAGAAAGGCAAGACAGCACTTTAAGGAAGGCAATAAAAAGCAGTTCCCCGAAATGTGATTTGTTATGGGCAGGTAAAGGGAATAATCATACATAAACCCAAAAACAGAGGACCCCACCATCCCCCTTCTGCAGTCCATGTAATCTTATGCAAACTCTTGCGGTTTGTGAGAAAAATACTAATCAATTTTCAAATATTTTCTTTGTGTAAATATCAAATATAAATCAATTATATATGCAAAAAATATTTTTGATCATATTTTATACAGGTTACATCCTTGGCACCTATGTGTATATATATAAATACACACACACACACACAAACATATCTATATCATACAAAATACATTATATATTACTTACAATCATACTATCCATAAAGAAAGCGATCCCTAAAAAGCTCTCACTCATACCATCATTCAGAACAACTTAAAACCCACGTAGTCCTAAACCAAGTTTAGATATAAACCAATATTAAAAATACTCCGCATTAAAAATGGTGGTCAAGGTTAATGATCCCTTAACTAGAAAAATAATGTGGATGGGGAGTATTTTCGTCCAGATCAGTGATACTCAAAGTACGGCCCGGGGGCCACATGCAGCCCTCCTGACCTTTACATGCAGCCCTCCTGACCTTTACATGCGGCCTCCTGATCAACAGTAGCACTGGGCTGCTGTTCACTGAACTCAGCACTAACATTAAAACGACGTTTAATATACAGGCAAGCCTTTATTTAAAGGTTAATTGAAGTTTTAAAAAAGTAAGTAACTAGGTTGACCTGCACCACTTAACTTTAGGAACACTTTCATTTTCAAAGCTATCTTGCAGCAAAAGTGTAAAAATATGATAACGTCTCTTCAAAATTCAACAAGCATTTGCAATGCAACAGGTCTCGCATTTACGCGAGTTTGAGCTATTGGCATTGTAAATGACAACGCCTTTTATTTAGGTTTTGGTTTTTGAAACATAAATAAAACGCATTGTCATTTACAATGCCAATAGCTTAAACTTGCGTAAATGCGAGACCTATTGCATTGCAAATGCTTGTTATGTAATCTTCTTGGATATCAGATGCGTTACCATGACCTCACAACAAAGAGACCTAGAGAGGATTACAGATATTGACAGAACTCACAATGAGTTACCTGATCCATTAATTCAACAGCCTTGAAGAAGTCTCAGGCCTGCACGCCAGAAGAAGGAAAACACGTGTTGACTGTCCGGAGTATTAAAGATTATGCATCAATTTTAATAAATCAGTGATCCCATTGCGAAATGGATGATATATTTTTCTTGTATTTATGTTATTTTAGCAATAAATATGCTATAATTATGTTGAATCTATGGGTGTAAAGCATTCAAATATAAGAACTCTCTGAGCCGGATGGTGTGCAGAGGAAAAGGTTTATATACAAGAAGGTGTATTAGACCTCTTGGTGGTGAAGAAACATTTGAAGCTGCAGAAGGATTTAGCTGACTCACAGATCACTGATCTAGAGCTGCTAGATATGTCTGCAGATAAAAGTCTGGTAGGAGTCCCCTTGTAATCCATAAGCGCACACACGCGCGCACGCTCTCTCTCACAAGCACACAAACGCTCATTGTATGTCTGCATGTTAAATGACACAACCAACGCTTTTATTTTGACATGTCGATGAAATAAAATCCTTTTTGCATGTTTCAGTAGAAACGCGATATATTAGGAGCAATGTGAGAATCCAGCTGTGTTGTCTCTTTAAAGAACAGGCTGTGGTCCAAGCGCATGCCTAAGCCAGCAACTTTTGCACGCGATGTCGGTGTTGTTAAAGCGCACACAGTCACACATACCTCCCTCCTCCTTTATAGCTTATCCAACCTCGGAGAATAAATCGCTCTAACTGAAACGGTGAAAGGAAAGTGATTTATTTTACCCTAGGGTGTGGGTGTTCATGGTTAATAATGGAGGTCCATCTAAGGATCGACTCAGAAAATCGAGTTGTAATTGTCTCGGTGAGATCCTTTTTGAATGTATAGTCTATAAAAAGGCACCCCCCCACCCTCCCCCTCCCGCTCATCACCAAAGCTGCACGAGGGCGGTTTACCTGCTTGATGCTCGCCTAATTGAAGTGCCGTCACTCCTTAAACTAAACGCCGAGGTCGGAAAAGGTCTCACGCAAACTGAATAAATTCCAGCACCAGGCTCATCATAAACACGTAGAAACTTCGCACTCTCTCTCTCGCATACATCAAAATCCGAGCATTCCCAAGCACACCAGCTGCCCCTTACCTCTAAAAGTGAAACACATGGAGCAGAAAACCAAAATGGGGCCAGGGAACAAGGACGACACTCAGCGCGTGCCTCCCTTTCTGGTTCAAAGTAGCCAGAAAACACACAAACTAGAGCTGAAGCGATTCAACAGTATCACGTGCACACACTGAAGAGAGGGTCAAGCTAGAGCTACATCGGAGCATGAAATGCAAACAACAGCTGCCCTCAGTGGCCCTGGTTAGGAGAGCAGTGCATAGACAGAGGCGCATAGATCACCAGTCCTGCTGACTGTTAGTCTTTGCAAAGGTGGCTCTGGGGTCGGGGAGACAAACACAGCTCAGCAGAAAACACACTCAACTTGGCCTTGACTAGTTGCAAATTGACAGACCAGAAACAACGGTCACGACCCACGATAAACCAATTACAAAACAACCAAGCTGTCGCCATTGCACAAAGGCAGCCGCTTGTTTATATTTGCATCGCGCTTTCACTTTAACAATAGCTGCCGCCCCACACAGCACTCGCGGGGTGTGGCGGCAGCTATTGTTAAAGTGAAAGCGCGATACAAAAATAAACATGCAGCCGCCATTGTCAAAGCCGACTAAAAAACATAGTGCTTACCGACTATTGAAGGAGACCGTGTAACGCCGCAAGTAAAAGATCCAGTCCTGATGGGCGGTCACAAAAGGAGACAGGGCGGTAACAAGGCGGGACTAAGAAGCCTCATATTGAATCGGAAGCCAGCGTTTACCAAAGACAATGCCAACAGCCAATGAAAAATATGGGCGGAGAGTGGGCGAGGCTTCCACACCACTTCAACATCATACCCTACTACAGCATGCCTCGCAGAGCAAGCAGCGCATGCGCTGCAACGCTAGGCTCGACCTAAAAAGTGTATTTCAGTCCACACAATTTGGTAAAGGAGGGAAGCTGTGATTAATCACAGGCTTTCTGGTTTCATGTTGAGCAGTTCAGCCACTAGATGTACATGTTTTGCTTCCCTTATACCCACTTTATCGCATCTCCCCTCCCTCCTCCCAAATCGCCACCCTGCTGGCATCGATGCAGCACTCGTCATATCACAGACCAAACTTTGTGGCCCTTGAGAAAATGTTTGCGAGTACCCATGGTCCAGATGGTGGCATTGTTCAGCAATTCAAAATATGATTCCTTTTCAATTTTAACCATGATACCACCCACTCTTTATAATACGGCGAACACCATTTTCCAGAATATTGCAACATTCAAGGTATTTAAAGCAGGGAAGCCTCATCCGATTTACATCTCGGACAGTTTGCAGACAGAATGAGGATGCATTTTTTGCCCAACGAAAGTTGTGAAATATGCCTTATTTTAATATTTAAAATGTATGGGCACAAATGTAAGTTTCTTGTTGCTTTTCTAATATACAATTTTGTCCTGTTCCATTAAAAATCGGTAACCCATGGGCACCCTTGGGTCATTGCTAGCAGTTCCAGGTGGGTACTAGATACCACGGTCTACCCAGGAAATGCTACTAATGTAGCATGTCTCACCCTGGACAGGCTGGTATGCTACATGAAGTGCCATGCTTGTGTAGCCGACCACGCCCTAACTTCTTCAAAAGTACTTAAGAGTATCCCCCACATACGTCTCCCATTGTTTTAGCCATTGTCATTCCACCCAGCCACTTTAGTCTCCTGGTACTGCTTGAGAACCTCTTGGAGTCCACAGAATAGAGCCTGGTTTGAGATTCGCATCTGTTTTTATGACTAACCTAAACACCCAGCCTCACTATCGCGACACAAAAGAAACAAAATAAGAAACCCCAGGGCCCACTACCTACAGAGCAAGAAACGAGCACTTTAAGTGCAGGTCTCCATGGTAACCATCTCCTAATCCATGTTTCCTTCTGAAAGTCTTGGAGAGCCAGAACGGAAGGAGCTGGGGTGCCAGGTTGTAGCATTCTATATCTGGTTCCCCATTTCAGCATTATCATATAGCAATTTCAGAGTGCTCAGTTGGATTTTAGGTCAAACCCAGGCCATTTAAAGGATGTATGTACACTAGCTAGTTCTCATAAAACACTGCAAGGGATCAAGCACAATATACCCTGAAAGAGATACACCTGTGCAACTCCACCACATTTATTAAAGCTATTCTGTCCATCATGTACCAATTTTGACCACAATTACACCGATTCTTACATTTCAGCTAGCGTGCGGTATATATTTCATTTGATGGAGCTGTCTCGGTTAAGCATTACTCTAATTTCCAAATATTTAACAAACCCCAATAGTCACAGATTGGGGAAGGTGATCTTCCCTTTGTGGGCCCACACACCCAAGGGGAACAGTTGAGATATAGACGAATTGGTACAAAGCCCAAACTGACTGCCATTTTCATCTGGGATCTATAACAGAAAAGGAACAGAGACACCAGTATCTTGGGTATACTAAGGTGTTGTCAGCATACTGAGAAATGACATGCAGGGTAGCACTGATTTTAATCTCCAGTTGTGCCCGTCTTCTTCTGATTATACAAACCAGGAGTTCCATTGCAAATACCAGGTGAGGGAACAGGCATTACAGGCTGGTGCCTCGTGCAGGGACCAAATATCGCATTTGATCTTACAACCTCTGGCTTTTGGTAGGGGTTTGGAGTAAGATGACAAAACCACTGAAGGATAGAGCGGTTGCGAGTCATTATATTGAAACTGGTTTTAGGGAGCAGGTAAGTGGCAAAGTAGTTTTCTGCAGAGCAAACTTATAATGGTAAGGAGTTCCAAGGACTGGTAGCAATTACGGAGCATGGCAGCCACTGTACTTGACCTTCCTGAAGGCGTATACAAATATCTAGATGTAAGCAACGGGATGCTGCGAGCCAAGTGGGACTGGAGCCAAGCAGGCGATATATAGTCCTATCATCCTTCAGTCGTCACCAAACAGGTGTCAGCATGCTGAATGCACTGCAGTCAACACCAGAGATCGGCAGCCTTTCACATATGTAGGTATTCCTGTGGTCGACATACAACAGGATTCTGCTTAAAAGTGTCAGATCAAATAGCCGGTTTTTAGAACAGTAGGGATCTAACAGTGTCAATTTCCAAAGAAGTCATTTAAAACTCCTCTTGGCAATCCGTATTACCTCTTTAATATACCTTAACATTTTTAGTTAAGATTACTGGAGGACAAAGCTTTTCTAGCAATAAACCAGGAAGCGTTCCTTTCTGTGGTGGCACGGCCACAACCAGGGTAAACTAGTAAATGTGGGCGATTAGGCACCACTTCGGGTTGCACAGCTTTCTTCTGCAAAGCCAGGAGAAGGCCCATGCAGGAATATGAGAAAATTACAAACACACTCCTGTACTCTTGTTCTTGGAAGGGGTACCCTGGGTGTCCTGCCAAAGGCGAGTGGGACCTTGGCTGAGCCAATCCGTAGCAGGAATACAACGAATGGTAATACTGGCACATCTTCCCATGTACAGCCCAGGCAGCAGTAAGACACAAACAAGAGAAATCTAAATCCCCGAGGAGGGAAAGATGGCCACGCATGACTAACAAATAGTAGGTATTTGAGGCATAGATAAAAAAGCTGCAGATCAAAAATGCCTTTTTTCTGGACCACCAACTTCAAGCACAGCAGGAAAACAAAAGCCTCCTCGAGACTTCTCTGCGGTCACCTGAGCGCACCATTCAGCATGACCCCGAGGATGAGGAAGCTTCGACCTTACAAGAAACTCAGTTAAAATATAAGGAAAAAAACTGTTGGTTTGAATTGCTGGTTACAGAAACTCAAATAGAAAAAAATATTTTCCTACAGAGGAGTTAAACGCTACCTTCGATTGCTATGAAGACCTAGAATGAAAAGCCAGCTTCAGTGGAAGAGAAAATTACCTTTGTCAGTCATCACCTCCTGACAGGGGCGTAGCTCTCAGGGGGAGGGGGGTGGACTGGGTTGTTTGGGGTGTGACACCCCCTTCATAAATAAATTCGGGTGAGTTTAGTTGGGTACAGGGGCCTCCAGTTAGGCTGGCAGTGTCTCTGGTCGGGTTACCACTTGGATTAGCAGCCCTCATAATACAGACACCAGGGCTTTAAGTGGGCCGGGTCCTGCCGGTGCACCGTCAGTTCTAAAAAGCAGGTGCTGAGACGGATCTCTATCGGGCTCTCCATTTTTGCCCTGAAGGTGAAAAAAAATCTTAACTCTGCAGCAGTGCCACTCTTCACTGCCTTTGATGCAACTTCTTAAAGACTTGTTTTAGGTCCGTCATAGTCTCATCATTTCAGACCTGAAGCATTTTCAATATTATATACAACAAAGCTGTAGTTGTTGCCTACGTATCTTACACAACTAACAAACCTTGGCAAAGCCAATAGCCCTGACTTCTTGTAGGTGTAATGTTAACAGGCCAAGAATAAACAAAGGACAGGACGATTCATGTGGTGCAGAGAAGCCTTTTTAATTCAACAATATTTTAATCCATTTTTGCCATTTTAACGGCAGTGATGGTTGGGAAATCTGAATTCCACACCCCCCCAATTTAACTTACTAAGCAACGCCCCTGCCTCTTGATGGTCATAGGTTGGTTTCTCATATGATGTGTGTATATATGTGTATGTGTCCTCATGTAACGCAACTGGTGCTCGTGTAAATCGCTCTGATACCCAATACCCTAGGGTCAAGTTCGCGCTATATAAAACTCTGGAAAAAAAAAAAATATATATATATATATATATTTACACAACGACCATCTCATATCAGACAATCCAGCCACACTCTCCTCTGCTACTCCAAAAAACGCTGTAGCACAAAGTCCAGATGCCAATAAATATTTATCGTTTTTTATATTCTTTCTTTTGTCATGGCAACACCCCACATGGAAAGCCTAAGCGTTTCGGCTCATGCTTTCAAAATATATATATGGTTGTTTTTTACTGAGAAAAACAAGGTCAAAGAGATGTTATAGTTAGGTAAACATGTCAGTTAAAAATTACCATCTTAAACAATCAAAACCACTGAAATTTATTAGTTATAGTTACCTCAATTAAGTTTAACTCATGCCCTACGGTAACTATAACTTGTGCACTACCATGCAGTGTTCTCATTAATGATGTCATTTCAGATGTTGCAGTGATTTTATCAATGATGTCATAGAACATGTCATGAGAGATGTAATATGCGAGGTAATTAGCAGTGAATATAGAGGACGCGAGTTATAGTTACTTTATGGGGTGAGTTAAAGTTACTTTAGGGCATGAGGTACAGTTAGTTTAGATAACTATAACTGGGGAATTGAAGTGAATTTGTTTAAAACTGTAGGTTTTAACTGACATTTTCACTTAAATATAATGTCCCTTTAACCTTTGTTTTTTTTCAGTGAATTTCTAAGGTTTATTTTTAATATAAAATACGATACTATTACAATTCTTAACTATAACGTAACTTTAACCTTTGTTTTTTTTAGTGAATATCTGTGTTTTCTTTCACAGAGCAAGATATCCATCGCCACGCACGGTGTGGGGTGGGGTAGAGGGCCTGGCCTTTGGGCAAACCGTGCGCCCAACCTCCCGTGTGCATCCCACCTGCTCCACAGTGCAAGGCCTACGGCTGTGCAAGACATCAGCTTGTGAACAGGACTGGCCTATGTCTAGGGCCTGTGCTTGACCCTCAGCAGGCGCGCACACCTGACTATGTAATGTAACAATATAAAGGGTGTTATTTTAATTAAGGCAGATTACTCACTTTGTCAGAGGGTCAGGACACCAAAATATAAAAAGAGGGCCTATTGGCTTTATCAAGGAGTCAGCATATCAACATACATAAAGCAGACCTATTGTTTTTGTCAAAAAGGCACCAATAACTAATCTAATGTAGCCTTCTGACTGCCTCAGGCAACCCATCCAAAGGGACTGACCAGTTTTTTTTAATGGGGATTTTGGGCTTGCACCCCCTCCTGCTGAAGGCCCCACGGACTCCATCCCTGGGGTTTTTTTTGGGAGCGGGACCTGGAGTCCTCCTCGAGCCATTTAAGGGCCATGTGAGCCCTCCAAAGCCATATAGAGGGCCCGGGGATACACTCCTCCAAAACCTACTTTTATTTTTTAGGGAGGGGCATGCAGCCCTCCTCTGTGAGCCTCTGGAGGGCCTTGTGACCCCATCTCCCAGGGACATTTTTTGTTTATTGGGGAGCGGGGTGTGAGGCCACCTTCTCGAGCCTCGAAAGGGCTCCGGGGACCAAATCCCCCAGAGTCAAATTAGTTTTTGTGCGGAGCGGGCCTGGAGCCACCCTCCCCTAGCCATTCAGTGGCTCCATACCCCCCATGGCTCAATAGCAGCAGTGGCCCGGTGAACCCATCCCCCAGGATACTGTAGTACCCTGCCTGCAGGAGCGCGGGCAGTGAGAACTTCAACTTCCTGCCTGTGCTCTTGCAGGCAGGATACACAGGTTTGCTCCCAACCGGCGAGAGCAGAGAAAAGCTGCTCCCGCCGGGCGGGAGTAAACAAATGTAGCCTGCTCCCCCCACACCGAGGATGGGTGCGGGCAGGGGCTGCGGGGCCATGGGGTGGTGGGACCAGGCACCCACAGCAACTTAAGTTGGTCCGGCATGGGGATGGGGGTCCCTGGAGCGGTGTTATGGTTCGGGGAGGGTGCCCGCATGATCCCCTCCCTATAGAAACTGTAGCGCCCGAGAAATAGGGTCCCTGGGGCCTCAAAATGGATGGATGTCTCTCAATGGAGTCAGTCTTCTGCTTTTGAAATTAACACAAAACACAAATCAGTAAGTTTTTCAGATTGTACATAATGCAAAATTTTCCAATTTTACTGGCATAACTAAAATTGTGCACAGAGGCCTAGTTTTAAAATCGAGCATACCAGACAGTGCAAGCCGGTTGAAAATATAAATTATGGGCTTTCCAAGAACAAGGGGGCTGCAGCCTGCATATTGCTTACCATTGGTCGACTTTACTGTCAGTCTCGTTTGCCTGTTTTTTATTTGTGTCCCAGTTTATTAATCTGGTGTTGGTGTCTCCCATGGAGCATAGCCTCTTTAAGGTCTTTTTGATTTGCTAGTTTCTATGCTTCTACGGTTTTCTTTTAGGGAACTACTTTTTTCTTCTTGATTAAGCACCTCATTACAGCACATGCGTTTTCCAGTGATCTTCCTTGTGTGCTTTTCTCCACCCCAGCCAGGTTATTCTCTTGCCCATATGCTTCTTCCCCCAAACCCACACTCCTGTTGCACTCTTGACTCTGTGTAATGCTCCCTTCTGCCCCTCTGCTCTTGTTACTTTTCCCCCTACATGCTGTGTTGCTTCTCCCCCATCATCTCACTCAACCTGCTCCCACAACCTGGTCCTGCTTTTTAGTTTTTCTCAAAGTTTTAGTAGGCATTTTCATGCTGCATATTTAAACAGCACTTTTGCCATTCTTTTTAATTTATTTAATTTTTTACTGATCCGTCTCAGATAGGTAAATACAAAGAAAAAACCATGTCATTTTGTAAGTACGTATGTGTGTTGAATGCATGCATGCGTCTACAAAATTATGCAGCAGCCATGTCATTTCACTTTTTTTTTTTTTAAATAGCTGTGGTGAATTGCAGTGCCGATGCTATACAGCATCGCTGAAAAAGATTTTTAAAATCATTGGGCTAATAAGTTAGACCTATTGGCTTTGCTAATGCTGGTTAATGAATACCATTGAGTTGTAGAGTGATTAGAGACGATCAAATCCTTTGAGGGAATTGATATGATGAGTATATTGAGTGAGTTATTGTGTGCAACACTCTCTTTAATTTAAATCACATAAAAGTGCTCAGGTAACATGGAGGGTGTGAATATATTACTCATGACACAAGCTGGACTCTGAGTCCTCAAAACTGAATTTCTCTGCAGAAGCCCTGTCTTCAGCTCTTTGTCTGTAGAGTGCATCAAGCTACCTCAGGCAAGAGAGAAAAGGTTAGGACACCAAGCACAAACTTCCTGAGCTTCACTGGATCAGTGGTTTTGTCTGGAAAAATTACAGAAAGGAGCAACATATCTTGTGGCAGTAAAGTATAGGAGGGAAAAACAGTTGGCAATGCAACACGGAACAGAGAAATGAATGGCCGTGGGAAGACAACAGGTTATGAAATGGTCAAGGACACAATAGGTCTATCTCTTGACTGACTGCCAGGGTGAGGCTGGGTAAATTCAGGAGGGATAGCAGAAGTTGCGATCAGTGATAGGCTTGCACAGTGTTTCCATACTTCCCTGTACCTACAGGGGGCCCTGCATAAGGCCCAAGGACTGGACATAGATGCAGCACCATTTCTTCATCAAGTAGCACTTTACTTCAATTGCCTCTGCCGAGTTATTCGAACGCAACAGGACCTGTGAGGAAAATCTACTCGAAAAGGTCACTCAGGAAGCTGGAACTGTCAGTCTACATTAATTCTCTCCAGTTTAACATCCTGTACTTTCCAATGCCTCTGGCCCAAAGAAAAGTCACAGCACTTTTTGTGTTTTTTTCAACCCTGCTGTTCATTTTCGTTAACCCTCATGAGGAGGAATCAGCCGAGATGTAGTTTATTCTGTCCAAAAAGCTGCCACACTTTGGGATTCATTCAAACGAAATTAAGAAATAAGCATTTGGCAATGGGAGCTCCTCATATAACCCAAAATACTCCACCTATCAAGAAGATGGCTTTGAATTTGAAGTGTGTTGCAGCTTTACATTAGCTTATTTTTCATTTAAACCATAACAAGCCGGGTAATCCGAAAGACAGTGTGGGGGCAGGGAGAGGTGTGTGTTGGGTTTGCGTTTAGGTGGAGGGGTGGTGTCTGGTGTGTGTACACATCTGAAATGTAAAATAGTATCTAAAGAAAGTTTAATTTCTCTGCTCAGGACAAGTCTCCGAACTCAGACTATTTCCATTCATGTGTCCCAGTGAGTTAAACGCTCGTTGCTGATATATGCAGTGATATGAAGGTGACAAATTCAAAATCCGGGAAAACAGACTCTGCCTTACATCGTTCTGATGTCAGTAAATTGAATACCATTAAATAGGGCAATACTAATATATGTTGCTTATAGGGATTAGAAACTACAATAGTGTGGTGTAAATCACTACATACAGAACAAGTTATTATTCATATAATACTTGTCTTCTGTATTTCATTGCCAGCTGTATACATTCCATTGCCCCTTGCGAGGCCTAAAGCACTTTTTGTGTGTCTGAGTGCCAGGATTTAGAGGCTTGTTTATTTAGAGTGGTTAGAATGTTATTGCTGGGTTGGAACCCCAAGGAATGCTCCCCCCATGCTGCTCCGAACTTGTAACTGAGCCAAAATATGGCCTCTAGTGGAGATGTGTGTTAGGATAAAGTTGTATATGCACATACCCGCCCTAGTTAACCTTTTTTAGTTTACATCTTCTGGCAACTAGGTATGCTGCCATGAAGAACAGAGCTGGCTCCATCAGAGCTCAGCAGTGGGTTACCCCCAAGCAGGGGCGGCTCCTCCATTGGCGCGGGGGGGAGCGTCGCCCCACTTAAATGCCCCCCCAAAGACCCCGAGAAGAAATATAAAATTATAACTTATTACCATTTTATTTTTCATTGACCGGTTCTGAACCGAGCGTCAGGATGGGGTGGGGCCTGTTGAGTGACAGCAGGGAGGAGTGGTGGGCAGAGAGCTCTTTGCACTGTTTAAAGTGCGCATGTCTCTTTGGCCGGCCATCTTGGGACGGCCAGCCTGACACGCAATTTAAACCTCTCAGCCCAGCTGTCTAAAGACAGCTGGGCTGAGAGTAAGTGCAGCCTCTAATGCGCTGTGGAGCGCCGAGTGAGGCCACTCCCTCCAATCAGGGCGCTGCTCACATACTTCTTGTGAGCAGTGGCAGGACTGGGCAAGGGAGGTTGCTCGTGTCCGCAGTCTCGCACTCCAGAAAGAAGAGGTCCGGAGCGCAGGAAGTGCAAGATAAGTGTTTTTTTTATTTGCCCGTGGACCCCCCGTAGATGCCAGCCGCCACTGCCCCCAAGTATGCCAGTAGACACTGATGCAGTGTGGCTGTTCGGATTCACCCAGAAGCGGAGATAGCATAACCAAGAATAACCAGACACACGGTAATACAGAAGCGTAGTTGACACAATCCAGCAGCTAGGGAACATTGTGAAATTGTTGCCTACATCTCTTAGTGTACACAGAGGAAGACGTTGTTTGAAGGGGCTGTTCTGTGAGTGAATAGAAGTCTACCACAAGCTTCCTGTACTTCATGCTCAACTACATAGTCAAATTTCCCTGTAACGCAACTAACCCGTTTGCCCGCCAAACTATTGCGGTCAATGAGGTCTCTGCCTGACTTCCTTCCTCAATAACCACTTAGGCCCCATTTTTTAATATCTGCTTTCTATTGCAGTGAAATATAATCATACCAGAGGGTGTTCTATTTAATTAGTTCAACGTTATAAACTCTCCACCAACCGCGGCAAAGCAGACCTCTTCACTAACATTACAAACTCCACTTAATGCCTCAACTTAATATTAGCAATTTATGCTATTAATTTTAGGACATACAACCTATTAGGATAACAACAGACATCAGTATCTATAATATTCAAGGGCCACCCAGTGAATGATTCCATGATGGGTCTTAAAACCCAAGCAGACATCTTCAAACGAAGGAACATTCTGTAATGCATGATGTTGGCGATTGGGAAGGGTACAAGACTTGGTAAAAATGCTCCTCTCTCGATAAGTTTTTTTTTCGCTCTCTGCCCTTGTGACAGTTTTTATACTCTACTCTAGATGTTCATTTGAAAAATGTAATATGCAAAATGTAGGACTGGTGTTTATGAAGGGGTTGCCTCAGGTAACATTGTTAATCCACTAACCTTGATGGCATTACAGGCTACTACAGCGACTCAATCTTTATTCTCCGTGTAAATGTGCATATTGATTGTCAGGATTTACCCCTAGATTAGATACCAGCGAGCAAGCAGTCGGCTCCAACAATCCCAGTTTATTTTATTTTACTCGAATTGGGCACCGCACTTAAACTGGCGCCAAGGTGAACCTATATGAACGTGCCGCCCTCTGTAATGGCCTGGGCCCTCCCAAGGGAGGGGGCAGACTGTACACTCCGACTTCAGAGGGACATGTACTCCTCGAGAGGCTCGCCTCTTCCTCCCCCTGCCAGCTTCTCGGTCTTCACTCATTTACCGCTCCACCGCCCCCGCCTGCAGGCCGCCATTTCATGCACACAGGTGGTTAAGAGTTTTCTTCTAGCGGCGCAAGTGTTCCAAAACCTCTGCGCGAGGAAGATGACGTCTGCCCAGGACAGCGTGCGCTCGAGGCTACCTCCTACCTCTGCGCTGCACCAAGCAGACAGCACGAGCCCGGCTTCTGCTCCCACTTCCTATTGATGTGACAGCTGGCATCCGGCTGCGGAGCCCGAGATGCTCACTTTGATAATTTGCACCGAATCCTTGGAGGGTAAAAAAAAAAAAGCAAAAAAAAAGGATTCCCGGTGTCACGTGCTTGAGCAGTGTTGCTCGAGCACTGAATTAATAATGATTGGTTATTTCCAGCGTCCTATCTATACGGATTTTTATTAGTAAAAACATAAGTGCCTTGGCAGAAAGTGGACGATGGTTGGCAGAAATACTGCTGTGCATCTGCAGTTTTTAATTGGAGAGTAAGGGCACTTCTCAGAAACAAGCAGGTACTCTGGTACAGAGTACATGCACTTCTATTTTTCCATTTCAAGCACTGACTAGTACCCATAAACCAGCACTAGTTCAGGACACAGTCTCCCTAGCAGTTCCCGCGCCAACAGCCACTGGCATGTGAATGTTCAACACTTTGTTCCCTGGCACAGCTTTGTGAAATTTTACAGTGTGGCAAGGCTGGGGCCAGGTCTTTGTATTAAGACAGTAAAAGAATATTGAAATAACTGTTACTCTTTATTTGGAACATTTGTAATGGGTGGGAGAGGGAGGGATGTGTGAGGAGGAAAGCCCTCTTGGGATAAACCTCAGAAACCTAGGGAAGAGAGTAAGGGTTAGGTTATGTATTTAGACCATGGAGTCATCAGGCCTCGTCACTCAGATGGATTTGCTAGAGGCATGATGGACCTTTTTCCACTAACTTCTAAAAAACTTTATTCCCTATTTCTAGTGCTGATCACTATCAGCCAGGCGCGCACCGCCCATTAGGCCAATTGCGGCATTCAATGTGCTGCATACCCCTCGGGGTGATTAGCGCGCTCTACAAATATTGATTGATTAATTACCATCACTATTGTTTTAAAGGTGAAACCATGTTTGACAATTAGCACTGGTATGAAAGAGAGGCATCTGACATTGAAAGGTACTGGATGCTTTGAAGCAAACAAGGTGGCAGAAATCACAAATTGTCTGCATTTGTAATTGCATTTATAAAGTGCTTACTATCCATGCAAGGGTTAATAAGCGCTATATAAATGAAAAAAAGTAAATTACATTTTTTTCTTTTTAAATGGTTTTTGTAGAAATCCATTGACCATCCAACGATCCAGACTTTACTAGGATTAATTAAGCAAGCACTGGCAAAGCACATAGGTCTCACCTATGTGAGCTAAGGCCCAAGCATTGATGTTGCCTGTGAGTCTGAGGTAGTCCTGGCGTCAGAGTGGTAGCTTCACAATGACGTCATGTCACGCAGTTACTCTAACAATCTATACACATGCAGCTGTGGAGTACCTATCGTGCTCATCGGCCTCACGCTGAAGAAACCTTCCCACAGTTTGTGTGGGAGCACTTTCTTCAGCTCACTTTGAGATTCCCCTCACAAACCTCTAGTTGTTACTTGGCACATTTATTTATTTTTCAGCTTGTACTGCTTTTAGAAAGAAAATACATATTTCCAGTAACCCTTCAGTGCTTTCTTTTCGATGTGTCAGACATGCACAAGACTGGCTTGGAGCCAACCATCTTGCAGGCATTCGATGCTCGCAGGTCTGGTGAACACTCTCTGAGCTCCTGCAGTGCTCAGTGTCTCAGGGGAATTCATTGGCAACACCAATAGATCTGGCTTTATTGTATTAAAGCATGAAAGAACAGGCATGCACATACGCTGTTTGCATGCGTTAGCACATTAAAGCCAGATCTATTGGCTTTACAAATGTATAGTCTAGTACTGTTTCAAGGATGTCTTGCCCCCACTGTGTGAAATGGTAGCCCCCACCACCACTACTTGAAGCACTAGCCCCCTCCCCTCCAAAGTTTAGGTCTAGTTGTGCTCCCGTTATCAGCCTTTTTCCCTCCTGTAAGACACTCTTGCATTCTGTCCCCACTGCACCCTTCAGTTACTGGGACTTGTGCTCTGTTGTTTTTTCTACCATTTTAATATTAGTATTGTTGGACTTGGCCCTTTTTGCAGGGTTATCCCCAAACTTTTTGCTTCTTCCTCCTATTTTTTCCTGACCTGTTGTTGGCTATAGGACTCTGGGCACTTTACCACTGCTAATCAGTGCTGAAGTGCATACACTCTCTCTGTAAATTGTTAACATGATTGGTTAGCCATGATTGGCATATTTGATATACTGGTAAGTCCCTACTCCCTAGTTACGTGCACTGAGTGTGCCAGGGCCTGTAAATCAAATGCTACTAGTGGGCCCACCCACATGAGTAGCACTGAAAAAGGTAACCCAGACCTGCCACTGCAGTGTCTGTGCGCAGTTTCTTAACTGTCATGTCGACTTGGCAAGTGCACCCACTTGCCAGGCCCTAACCTTCCCTTTTCTTACATGTAAGGCACCCCTATGGTAGGGCCCAAGGTAACCCCCTGGGCAGGGTGCAGTGTATGTGAAAGGTAGTACATACACTGGTGTGTGTGACATGTCCTGATAGTGAAATCCTGCCAATTTCGTTTTTCACTATTGAAAGCCTATCTTGCCCCATAGGAGAGAATGGGAAATGCTTTGTAACATCTTACAAGTATAACTTCCCATTGGGACAAGATGGAGAAATAAAGTTTAGGCTCTCTCAACTCAGAATTTATTAACACATCTTTTAGTAAAGATGGTTTTAAATTGTGTGTTTGAAAATGCCACTTTTAGAAAGTAGGCATTTTCTTGTTTAACCATTCTGTGTGCCTCTGCCTGTTTGTGTATTGACTGTCTGGTTTCGGCCCTTCCTGGATGACTCAGAGCTGAGCTGAATAGACCTTGGCTGAATTTAGAGTAGTGGGAGGAGATTTCCTTGCACCTGAATAGGGCCTGTCTCCCTTGCACAATGCTGTCTCCACCCCCTGTGGTCATGCTGCACCAGTGAGGCCAGAACTGGTTTGGACTGGGCTCAGAGACCCTCGACGCCAGCGCTCGCACCGACTCAGTCATCGCCAGCATCCTGTTATCGCAGCGCCAATAACCACATAGGGTGACTACACGAACTCGCCGACTTCGCATTGTCACCGGAACCGACGCCTCACAGCCGACACAATCATCTTCCCCTGTCCTGGACACAACACGTCACCTCCTCGCGGACACAACGCCTCGCCTCCCCCGTGGCAGGCCGGAAGCTGGCCTCGACCTCAGCACCGACGCCTTGCCTCCATGACGCCGTGCATCGTCATAATCAATCACTCAATCGGGAATATAAAGCGCGCTACTCACCCGTGAGGGTCTCAAGGCACAGGGGGTGCAGCTCAGGGTTGGCCAAAAAGCCAGATCTTGAGGCTCTCCCTGAAGGTGTGCAAGGTGGGGGAGCATCTGATGTTGACTGGGAGTTCGTTCCAGGCTTTGGCTGCGACGTGGGAGAAGGCTCTTCCCCCGGCTCTGGTTCTGCGGATGCGTGGGGTTGTTGCTAAGGCGAGGTCGGCGGAGCGGAGGTTTCATTTGGGTGCATGGAAAGAGATTCTTTCGTTGATGTATTTGGGTCCGATGTTGTGGAGGGATTTGTAGGCGTGGGTGAGTAGCTTGAAGGTTACTCTCTTTCCGACGGGGAGCCAGTGGAGGTCTCGCAGGTGTTGGGTCATGTGCTCATGTCGTGGGGTGCTGAGGACGAGTCTTGCAGCGGTGTTTTGGATGGTCTGGAGTTTCTGTAGCAGGGATTTGTTGATTCCCGCGTAGAGGGCGTTTCCGTAGTCCAGTCTGCTGGTGATGAGGGCGTGGGTGACAGTCTTTCTGGCTTCGGGTGGGATCCACTTGAAGGTCTTGCGGAGGGAGTTGAAACAGGTGGAGGCGACGGCGTTGACCTGACGAGTCATGGTGAGGGAGGAGTCTAGAATGATGCCGACGTTCCGGGCGTGGTCCATCGGGGTGAGTGGGTTTCCAAGGGCGGAGGCCCACCAGGAGCTGTCCTACACGGAGAGGGAGGGTCCAAGGACGAGGACCCCTGTCTTCTCCGAGTTCAGTTTTAGGCAGCCTTCGCTCATCCAGGCAGCGACGTCTTTCATTCCTTCTTGGAAGCTGAGTCTGGTGTCTTCTGGGTTCTTCGTGAGGGCGAGGATGGGCTGAGTGAAGATCCCTGGGGTACTCCGCAGCTGATCTCTGTGGGCTCGGAGAGGAAGGGTGGGAGTCTGATCCGTTGGGTTCTGCCGGTGAGGAAAGAGCGGATCCAGTCGAGGGCGAGTCCTTGTATGCCAGCGTCGTGGATTCTGGTTGCAAGAGTGCGGTGGGAGACGGTGTCGAAGGCAGTGGAAAGGTCTAACAGGATGAGGGCCACGATGTGACCCTGGTCGAGTAGCATGCGGATGTCGTCAGTGGCGGCGAGGAGGGCGGTCTTGGTGCTGTGGTTGCTGCGGAATCCGGATTGGGAAGAGTCTAGTATGGCGTTCTCTTCGATGAAGGTGGTTAGTTGTGTGTTGACGAATTTTTCAGAAACTTTGGCTGCGAAGGGAAGGAGAGAGATGGGCCGGTAGTTTTTCAGGTCTGTCGGGTCGGCCGAGGGTTTCTTGAGGAGTGGCTTGACCTTGGCCCACTTCCAGTCATCGGGGAAGATGCTGGCCTCGAAGGTGGTGTTGATGGTGCGGCGGAGTTCGGGCGCGATGGCGGCTCTGTGGAAAATGTGAGGCGGACAGGGGTCCGTGGGGGCTCCTGAGTGGGGGTTTTTCATGGTTGTGGTGGTGTCTTCGGTGGTGACCGGTGTCCAGGTGGTGAGGGTGGGATGGCTGTCATTGCTAGAGGGGAGGGTGGTTTCCGGAGTCTATTCTTTGAAGTTGTCATAGAGGGCCTTGATCTTTAGGTGAAAGTAGGAGCAGAGTTTGTAGCAGAGGTCCTGGGACGGTGTGATGTCCGTGGCTTCGCTGGGAGGTTTGGTGAACTGCTGGATGATGTTGAAGAGTTCCTTTTAGTTGCAGGTATTGGTGAGGATTTTGTTCCTGATGAAGGTCCTCTTGGTGGTTCTTATGAGTTGGTGGTATTCTGTCATGGCGTGCTTGTAGGTGGACTGGTCCTCGGTGGTTTTGCTGTTTCTCCATCGTTTCTCGAGCCGTTGGCATGAGCGTCTAGCTTCTTGGAGGTCGGTGGAGAACCAGGCGGCCTTCAGAGGGCGTTGTCTGTCGGGGCGGCGGAGGGGAGCGAGCTTGTCTGCGCAGCTGGAGATCCAGTGGTGTAGTTCCGTGGCTGCGGAGTTGGCATCAGTCGTGGCGGAGGGGGGGGTCGTGGACGAGGGTGGAGTTGAGGTCCTCTTCTGTGACCTTGCTCCAGTTCCTTCGTGGCGGGGCGGGCTTGCGAGCGGTGGTGGTGCTGAAGGAGAAGTGTATGCAGTGGTGGTCTGTCCAGAGGGGCTGTGAGGTGTGGCTGAAGTGGATGTTAGTCCCTCCTGCGAAAATGAGGTCGAGGATGTGTCCGGCCTTGTGGGTGGGGGTGGTGACGAGCTGCTTCAGTCCGAGGTTGGCGAGGAGGGCGGTGGAGTCGGGGTCACTGCGGTTGTCGAGGTGGAAGTTGAGGTCTCCGATGAGTATGTAGTCCGTGGAGGTCGGCAATGGTGGTGGTGAAATGAGCAAGGGGTCCAGGGGGTCTGTAGGCAAGGGTGCCTTGGAGCGTGGTTCTGGGGCTGGTCCAGATCTGGAAGTGGAGGTGTTTGGTGTTGGAGAGGGTATCGCTCGTGCTGGAGGTGGAGAGTCGGAGGGAGCTCTTGTGTGCGATGGCGAGTCCTACACCTGGGCGGTGGGGGCGGTCTTTCCACTGGATCTTGTAGCCGTCTGGGATTGCGGTGGCGATGTCGGGGGCGAGGCGGCGATTGTCCAGGTTTCCGTGAAGAAGGTGACGTCTGGTGAGAGGGTGTCGAGGAGGTCCCAGATTTCTACAGCGTGTCTGTGCAGGGAGCGCACGTTGAGAAAGATGCATTTCAGGGCTTCATTGGTGGGGGCGTCCGGCGTGGGTGCGGCGGTTGAAGGGGTGCTGTGGATGGTGAAGAAATGTTGGCAGTGTTAGCAGGAGAATTGGCCGTGGGTGGTGTTCGGCAACGACAGCTGGCAGTTGCTGTTCCTCCCGGGGCTGAGTGCGAGGAGGGCAGCCGGATTGTAGCGGCGGAAGGTCGGAGATCCAGGGCCCCTGGCGCTGGTCGCGGTCGGGGACAGGCGTAGACGGGCTTACATTTGGCGCGCCTTCGGCACGGCCGCCATTAAGTAGGAGAGGGGGGTTAGACTCGAAGCTGGGAGGCGGGAGCGGGAAATCGGCAGGAGGGAGGGGTCGCAGGGGGGAGGAAAAACAAGACAAAATACGGGGGGAAACCGAAAGAAAAACAGGCACAGTCAAATACAAAACAATACAGTAACAGCACAGCAAAATAAGACAAGACAAAACCAAGCAGAATACGGGCACAATACAGGGCCTCGAACCCCTGGCAGAACAGAGCGTGGCACAGTGAGGGCAGCAGCACTTACCAGCGGAGCTGCAAGGGGCGAGAGCAGGTCCCTGACCAGGAGGTCATAGACTTTGTTTCCAAGGTACTGTTTATTTGGGGGTCCGTGTGACTCCGTGCTTAATGCCGTGTTCCTAGCGGTCGGCGCCGTACTTTGGATTTATTGCTGTCACGACGTCGCAATAGCCCTAGGTGGAGCCATTTGTTTTCTACAAGCTTTATGTTTGCAACAACTGTTCTAAAGTCATATCTTATTACCTGTATGTTGGATTTTTGTTGTTTTGGTCTTGTTGAGTTTAGATAAAGATACCTTATTATTCTAAACTGTTGTGGTGTCCATTTGTGGTGTTATCACTGTATTACTGTGTGTTTTGAGTACAAATACTTTACACATTGCCTTTGGGATAAGTCTGTCTGCTCGTGCCAAGCTACCCAGGGGGTGAGCAGGGGTTATCTAAAGTGTGTATCCCCCTTACCCTGACTAGAAGCAAGGGTCCCTATTTGGACAAAGGTACCTACCTATGCCAACTAGAGACCCCCATTTCTAACAAGTATCTTCTCTTACTCTGCCCTGATCCTCTACAGTCTTCTCTCTAGCTCTTATGTCTACACTTAACTCAGCTTCCCCATTCTTATTTTCCTCCCTCATGAAAGGCTCCTCAGTCGTAACTTTCTCCGGTCATTTTACATGGGGAAAGAACCTGGGAAAAATCCCATGAACCCTCTGATCATGCTTGTCTTTCGTCTCCCCACCCTTCCTACGATTCCAGTCTTCTTGCTGCTGAAGAACCGTCCTATCATCATCTTACTTCTCCATCAACTCTCTCGATCTACTACTTAACCAACTTTTCTATCTACACTTCTAACGCTGCTACTTTCCCTCCCTGACATTGCATCATTCTTTACCTCTACAGTCCACAAACTCTGTGCTTCCTTTACTGCGGCCCTTACTACTGGTGCTCCGCTTTATCCACTGGACACTCCTCTCCTATCTTGCTCTTTCTCACTGAGCGGTCCTTCCCTCCATAGACATGTTAACCCTCCCCGGCTCCTACAGCCATCTTCTTCCCTATTTTCTTATGCCATCGATTTGCCAATGACTTCTTTCCACGTAACGGGCTCCTTGTAAACCTCTCTTTCTTCTATTATTTCCTTGGCTCCTTCAAGCACACTACAATCATCTCACTTGTAACAAGCATTGGCTCGACTGTCGCTTATTGCTAACATTTGGTCTGCCACTCATCCTTCCTTCTCTTTCAAATATCTTTGAATGTATAGTGCAGACGCACCTCACTCCATATCTTTAACTGCATTCTCTTCTTACCCACTTGGAACCTAGTTTTCGACCAGTGCCCTGGAAAGAGCTGCTGTCCTCTCTGACACCGACACTTTCTTACAGCAGTAGCACCCCATCTGCCAGCAATGCAGCAAGTATGAAGAGGAACAACAACAAAAGTATATCCAAGATACTATCCCACTCCTCTGCCCTACCATAGCTGAAATGTGTCATGAGTCTCAGCACTGGAAAATGTTGCTTTCCCGCTTGCACCTCACAATCAATTGAACTAGAAGGGACTGTAATTACCAAGTCTCCTTAGATTACTCCAGTGACCTTTATTAAAGCCCATGTAACTCACACCTTGGCATCAACAGGCATACTTATTGTTCTAGACTTCCCACTTATGTTCTCAACAAATGGTCCACAAATAATGCTCTTGCCCGCATCAGAACGGCTTGACAATCTTCGGAGACCGGATTTCCATCACATTTTAAGTTGTTACAGCTTGCGGGGAGTTGACACGGTATTGACTACCTCCTGTTTCCACTTTGCTTTTAAGTAAATAGAACCAGCTAGTAGCACTGCAGAACGTTCTGCATTTTGCACCATATTAAACTTGTTGAAATGTTGTCATAAACCACATCTGCTGCATGCATCTCGTTATATAAAAACAAACCAGAGGCAACAGGAAAGATGCATCTGATCGCAAAAAGCAATGAGGGCAGAGATGACCATCACGTTTCAAAATAAATTTATTTAGCAGACTGCTGTGAAGGGGGTGGATGTGGTTGATCCTTACAGATCAGTGTTAGTAACATGGATGATAAATGAATACAAAGCATCTGGAAGGCTTCACAGCGCTTTGCTTTGTGCTGACATGGAGTTCCATCAGTGAGAAGGTACATAGAGACTGCTTTAGAAAAAAGGCGGATTTAAAAGCTCATGTAATTAGGTGAACTGCACTGCATTTGAATCAATACCCAGTTATCTGTCATAGCCTCGCTCCAACCTCAGTTGTGAACTAAAATAAATTCAAACATTACATGGTCGGGAAAGGGATATTCCACTCATTCAAAGTCCTTATCTGAGGAGAATCAAAGTTAGACAATCGGCTGTGTCACCGTAATGTCGAGACCATCCCCCTAGGACACGGATCCTTCTCCTCAGTCCATACAAAGGGTACGCGTGGACATTTCCTAACACCTGGTATTATAAGGATTTGCCTGCGAAAGCACATGTACTCTACTCTGGTCTCAGTGCACCTAGACTGCTAACACAGCAGGGAAGACATGGTCCAGTGGCCGACTTGGATTCTACTACTAGCTTCCGCACACAGCCTACAAAATTGTGTGATTGCGGGCCACTAACCCTCCATTCGCTCATTACTCAAACTGTGAACATGGCAATTTGTAAATTTCGAAATCCCAACTATTCAGTGTGCTGCTTAATAGGGTCCCAAATACAGGTCCCTCCCGATCATATCCTAGTTTCGGCAGTGGTCTCCACGGGACCACACAATACGCTGTTTGGACAGCATTTGTGTTTTAAAGGCCATTACAATATACACCTTCTGTGTACAGCATTCCAACTGCTCCTTTAAACTAGAGCCACACCCTAGACAATTCTCCCCCAAAAAAGAAAAAAAAAGTCAAAGGTGAAACAGCGAAACTGTGCACTCTTCTATTCCCAAAATGTATTTGTAGAACATTACTTCAGGAGAAGCAAGGCTAACATGAACCTTGAATACGACAGATCTCTTGATGGGACTGGGTAAGATGATACGAATTTCTTTTCTTGATATAACCGAACATTTCCAGCCTTCCACAGTCGGCAACAGAGTAATCCGCTACAGAACACACCACCACTGTAGTCTCTAATCAAGTATGGGTTATGGGGCTTTACAGAGGACTATGTAAACATTCGTGCTAAGTAGCCACTCCTTGCTAGTAGCTAATCCTTGCTTGAGGTACACATGAGAAATCACTTTGACTCACCCACTGAAAGGCACTTTTTCAAAGGTTCTTACCACATTTCTGGAAATCTAAGAAGTATTTGCATAAAGGAATTCAAAATAGAATTCATTTGCATTAAAGTTACCCCTATATCTGGCATGGATTCAACCCTTCTGGACCTACGTTGGATAGCCTGGTCTTAAATAGAGGTCTGGGAATGGGGCGTGTGAAAACTTAGGTCCAGTCTAAATCTGTGAGAAAATATTGAAATCTGCTGAAATGTTTTGCAAAGTTCTGCGTAAAAATTTTATCTTCAGAGAATAATGTTCTGTAAAAGCTACAGTGAGTGTAAATTCAGACAATGTAAAGTCAAATATAAAGAATAAACTACATTCGCGTGGAGTCAATGTATTTTTTCAAATATTTTGGGACTATGTCCCCCTAGCCTCCCTGTGTCCTGACCACCGAGGGTGGGAGGCACTCACCCACCTCTTCTCAGCATCTCACTCCACTTCCCTTTGACCCTCAGCACGTGCAGGCTCGCATGGCACTCAGACACATTACAGAGAACCCGTGCTCTGCAGAGTCCAACTCTGGAGAATACGGGAAATCTTCTGGGGGACGCACTGCCTCGCGCTGTGTGGCTTCTCTCTTAGGGTTCGCTATGCAGGCAACCACCTACCTACTTCCCCTTCCACTCAGAATTAAATAAGGAATTTCCTCTCATTTTCAAGACAGGCAGAAGCTCAGTGCCTCATTTGTGCCGTTGGTTGCCACCTGCACTCATTTTTGGGGACAGGCACATATTTTTCCGAATTGGACATTTCCCGAGAGCAATAGAAGAAAAAACACACAAAGTGGAAAGACTGAGGAATCAATCAATCTGGATTTGTAGAGCACGGCTAATCACCCATAAGGGTATCCAGGCAGTGAGGGTAATGCTGCAGGGGGCTCAGTCGAACAGCCAGATTTCGGGTCCTTTCCTGAAATCCTGCAGAGATAATGAGGTCTGTAAGTGAAGTGGGAGGCCGTTTAAGGCCTTCGCTGCGAGGTAGGAGAAGGAGCATCCTCCACTGTTGCTACGGCAGATGCAGGGGGTGTGGTCGGCGAGGCAGAGGGAAATGGAGCGCAGGTGTCTGGAGAGAAGGTGGAAATTCAGACGGTGGTTTATGTAAGCTGCACCCTAGTTGTGGAGGGCTTTGAAGGTGTGGATCAACATCTTGAACTGGCATCTCTTCTGAATGGGGAGCCAGTGGAGCTTCTTAAGGTGAGGGGTGATGTGGGTCCATTTAGGGAGGTCTAGGATAAATCTGAACGCTGAGTTCTGGATTGTTTGCAGTCTCTTGAGGTGCGAGGTGATTCCTATGTAGAGTGCGTTGCTGTAGTCCAGTCGGCTGGTGACCAGGGCTTGAGTGATGGTGTGCCTGGTGCCGATGGGAAGCCACTTGAAAATCTTGCAGAGCATGCAAAAGGTGAGGAAGCAGACAGCTGAAACTGCTTTGATCTGTCTTTCCATGGTAAGCTTACTGTCCAGGATGATGCTGAAGTTGCGGGCATGGTGGGGTGGGTGAGTGTCCTAGTTCAGTGGGCCACCAAGCGTCGTTCCATGGGGAGGTGTTGTTCCCAAAGATCAGCACTTTTGTCTCGTCTGTTTTGAGTTGTGGGCAGCTCTCTCTCATCCAGTCGGCGATACTAGTCATGCCCCTGGAGAAGTTGGCCAGCGTGGCAGAGGGGTCGTCTGATAGTGAGAGGATGAGCTGGGTATCGTTGGCGTAGGAGTCCATACAATCTGACGACGTTGGCCAAGGGAGTCATGTAGGTGATGAACAGGGTTGGGATGAGGAATGTACCTTGAGGGATGCCTCAGTTGGTTTTCTTGGGTTCTGAGGTGAATGGAGGAAGGTGGATTTTTTCTATTCTTCCGGTGAGGAAGGAGGCGATACACTCCTTCCATTGGTGAAGAAATAGCCGTCACCATTGGAGAAAGCAGGAACCTACAAGAATGCGATAAAGGGGCAGGTAGTGTTTAGTAGTTGATTGATAATACCTGGGTGGATTCAGTACTATGCAGCCTTGGTATTTGGTACGCTGCCGGCCTGGGTGTCTGAGTAGAGCTTTGGGCACCGGCACTCATTTTTTGACAACTTAAGCACTGTAGAAGCTGCAAGGACCTGCATTTTAACATAGATTGTAGACAAATGGGCTTAATAAAGTTATGATTTTAAGGCTTGGTCATTTTACACATGACTGTCACCTAAGGAACGACCCCACTATAAAATCTTCAACAATAACGGACCTGTTTTGCCTTGTTTAAAGCTCAATGTGTAGATATTTATGCTGTGGACAAAATGAGTCAGAAGCGAGGCATATACAATGCATCATATGGTGGGTAAACCATGAAAGGCCCTCCTCTTGCTCCATTGTCCCCTCCCTGCTACTCCTTCGTCAAAGAGTTTCATCCTAGAATCCACGCGGAGGTACTGTAACTTGCCATTCAAGATTGACTTCTCCATGGGTGAGTGACTATGGAAGCAGGTGCTCTAGTATTAGAGTGACCAGACGTCCCGGTTTTCCCCGGACAGTCCCGGTTTTCGGCAGACTGTCCCAGTGTCCCAAAACGTTTTCATTTTGAATAAATGTCCCGATTTTTGGGGAAAAGTTCAGGTAATTGCAATTGTAAGGAGAATTGGAAGGTATGCTCTCCATACACGGACGATTCTGAAGACAGAAAAATGAAGCAATTTATTCTGTTTCCGTCAAGCAGCACAGGGGAGGAGTTTGGTTGCATGCTCCCAGCAGAGGGGTGACAGGGTGGGGAGAAGGGCAGGGGGTATAGGATGGAGGTCCTGCCATAGATAATGTTAAGTAAATATAGGTTTGTAAATGTTTGCCTGTATATATGCACATATATTTACAAACCTACTGTTTGTGTATAGGCACATATTTACAAGGCTACGCAAAAACCGGGACAGGCCAGATATAGATGAGAGACTGTGGGCCAGATGTATCAACATTGCCTTTTGCGATTCCATAATAGCAAATTTTACCGATTCGCTATTATGGAATCGCAAAATGCAATGTGTGTAGGTTTCGCAAATAAAAGTGCGGTTCCTACGCATTCCTTATTTGCGAGTCGCAAATAAGGAATGGCTTCCCATTCATTCCTATGGGCCTGGAGGCCTATAGGAATGAATGGGAATTGCATGTGCAATTTGCGAGTACCCAATAGGTACTCGCAAATTGCGCATGCAATTTCAAGGGTGTCAAATGGACACACTGTTGCACCCCTGAAATATGCATGTGTGCACTTGTGGCGCACATACATGCCCTTAGGGCATGTATGTACGCCACATGGCACCTAGAAAAATGCAAAAAAGTGAATTTTTCTCGGAATTCGCAAATTACCACCAACTAGAAGTTGGTGGTAATTTGCGATTCCTTACAGCCAGGTCGCAATTTATTTTTTGCTTCCTGCATTGCATTTAAGGAATCGCAAATTGCGATTCCTTAAATGCATTCGCAAAATAGGTAATCGCAAAAATTGCGATTACCTATTTTGCGATTGTCTTTTGGGATGATACATCCCAAAAGGCTTTTTCTCGTTCGCAAACGGGACAATTATGCGAATCGGCCCGTTTGCGAACGGGAAAACGCTTGATACATCTGGCCCTAAAGGCTTTAGTTCTACTTTTATTTCTGGTGTGTCCCGGTTTTTGGTTCTCAAAATCTGGTCACCCTATCCAGTACCGATAACCATCAACTGCTTCTCAGAGGTGAAAGGTCAACGACATGGTATGAAGTTAATCAATTTGATGGATTCAAGATTCAATGGAATGACTTATTTGGCTCGTTTTCATTTTTTGTTCCACCCACCCTTCACCCCAAGCTGTGGCCCGGTAGGATGTGCATGTGCCGCAGAATGGCACCTACTGTGGCCTAACTCCAGGAAGGATAAATCGTCCAAAATCCAGGGGCGTAATGCAAGCCAGGTGGAGGGGGGCCTTTAGGGGGTCCCATTCAGCCCAAGGATAATGTGTACCAGTGAATTATAGGAGACTCAGGAGCCTCGTCACATTCTGCGGGGACATCATTTTCCATTACGACACTTCAAGCATCCTTCCATCAAAACTAACGGCTATAAAACCCCACAGACAGCCAGATCCAATGCCAGCAAGGTGATGTAGGGGGAAGGGGTCACCACTGAAAATTTATGAGTGCAAAACAGCGAAGCCCACGGTCAGAATGGTAACATGCAAAATAGCACCTAGAGGGCCTGCAACTCAATTCTGAGAAATAGCTTCTACACACCTGAGGCGCAGGAGGCATGCTGTACGCCCCACATTTAATTACGACTCTATTTTTGTCCGAAGTTGCTCCGGGGTGTTCAATTTTTCTGTTACGCTGTCTTCAGCTTTTAACATCCAGCGCCACGTTTGGGAGCAAGCTGTCCACCTCTCTCGTAGTTATTTCCGGTATACTTTTTCAGCATTCTCAGACTCTCTTTCGATTTTGCATCAGAGCCGCGCACAGAAGCCGCGCTTGGGCTGTTTCCGGTTGCTGGACGCGTAGACCCAACAGCAGAGTCTGCTGTTAGTTTGTCTACAGCAGGTTTCTCCGAGGATTAGCTCGCAAGCTACTGGTAGCTCTCCAGCTACCTGTAAAAAAAACTTTCCTGTGCACAGCCCAGCCTACTAAATTAGGTTTTTCTTGGCTTAATTAGTGTATGCATACCAAAATTGAAACCAGTAGATTTGAGATGAAAATGTGTGCATTTTCAGAACTTATAAGCTGATGTTTGGAAAGATATGGTGGAATTTCTAATATATATTTAAAGCTTAAATTTGAATGATAAATCACAGGCGGTGGAGAAAATTATTACTAATATTATTATGGTGCCACCGGCTTTGGCTGGATATGTAATACACATGGAGAGGCATTTCACATTGACAAAGCCTCATTTAAATTACTGGTGGCAACCTTGCCTGATGCACTGAGGATATTTCTGTTGGTAATCTTGCATAGGGTGGCCAGTAATGTTTTCATACTAGATGTGGTCACTCTTACAATACTAATCATATTAGTAGCTCAGGATGATTTTCAGTGAACATAAGTAACTCTTATTACAGAAACGGTTGGAGACCCCTGATCTACAGCCAGTGCCACCAATCCTTCAGCTTATATCCACCCCAGGTCACCTCCCAGCAGCCGTACACAGAGCAACGCAAAGGTGTATGGAAACCTCTGGGGGCCCCCCTGCAAGGGATGGCGAGAGGGCCCCTCACAATACCCATACCCTGAGGGGCCCCCCTTTATGTATAGAAGACCGGGCCTTCCTGCACTGCAGGGGGGTTGGGTCCTTTACACCCCTGACGTCTCTGTCATATGAACTCTACAGAGGCAACCAAAACCTCCCATTGGTAGCTCGGGCTGAGCTCAAGGTTTACTCCCAAGAACTGGAATAATAATAATACATTATGGTGTCAAAGTACTTAAACGTCCAATACAAGGATTTATAAACACAGTAGAAATGTGCAAACTAGGAGTGAGAAGTAGAGATGAAAAGATAGAACATACAAGTTATGTTTTTCAGACACCTCAAAGTGACAATGTTTCTGAAAAACAGTTAGCCCTGGTGCAGTGGAGTTTCCCCTCAGAAAGCGCGGCCGTTTCTATTGTTTCCTCTTGCAAGTAGTGTGGATCTTCTCATGTACGCTGACCAACCACCGTGGGGTGATGAAGCCACCTGCCAAAGGTCTCCAGCTGCGTAGCCAGCTAGGGAACTCCCTGCCCCTGGAAAACCGGTGATTCGTCCAACTTTAAATGAGGCGAGTTTGGGGACTTAAATCAGTAAGCTGCAGACAGGTTGGAGGGGAATTCCGCAGTAGATATTTGATGCAAGGACATCAGATGAAGGTGGAGCCTTCTTGCAGACTGTGAATTCTCTGAAACTCAGGAAGACCCGGCAGGTGATGTTGATAGGCTGAAGCCAAACATAGCTCTACGGCCCCAATGAGGTTGCAAGACATCTCAAGGTAGGGGTTTCTACTAGGCTTGGATTTTCTCCCTAAAGAAAGCAAGTGTCTTTAGGGTTGACAAGTCACTTTTCTTTCAGAATAGTGCTGGAAGGTCATCCCCGCTCCTTTATTGCTCCCTAAAAATGTTACTGCTCGACCCTACAAACGTTCCATCCTCTTTTTCAGCTGCCAGGTTTGGCAGGATGAGCCATGTCCACCAGTCACAAGAAGCCCAGTGATCAAGTACAAGGGGACAGAACTAGTCCTCTTTTTGACAGGTCCATGAATGAAACTAACCCCTTCTCGGCAGGCAATTTGAAGTACTCACCTCCTGTCATGCAATGCCTTATATCCTTACACCGGGTGCACCGTTGGTGGTGAAGGTAGGCTGTGATGTTATCGAAATAAAAGGCATCCACCACTGATATATAGTCGGAAGACCGTTGCAGCGGTGTTCTGCGGACTAAAGTGGAATCAGCAAGGCTGGCCCATGGAACACCACAATGTTGCCCCAGCCTAATCAATATCTGAGATAACCCAAGAAGTAATTCCATTTTCCCAGGAGTTTATATAGTTTCAGTGGCATAATGAGCTCAAATATATGAAGCTGACTAATCAATTTATTGTGTGGAAGTAATTTTGCTGTGTTTATTAGACCTGCTACCTGTCCATTTTACCTAAAGAAATGATGTTGTGCGGTATTCTATGTAGGCCTGGGCGGTAAATTCCGTTTTGCTCGCGGAATTTGGTTAATTTCGCGTTCCGCGGAGAACGCGGAATTGCCAAAAATTCCGCGATCCGCAGAATGTTTTGCTTGTTCGCGCTTTCAAAATGCGTGTTTGCGAGATATTTCTCCCCGAGCACGCAAACAGCGTTCGCAAACAGGAAAAAAGCATCGCGAACGGGCGGAACAAGCAATTCCGCGTGTTCGCGGAACTTTGCGTGCTCGCGGAGATTTTTTACCGTTTCGCGGAGCTTTGCGTAGCGCGACTACGCAAATTCCGCCCACCCCTAATTCTGTGCTGGCTCAAGGTGGTCAGGCATATGCGTCACAGCTATGTGAAGATGAAAATTCTGCTACCACATCTTCATATTTGCCCTAGAAGATCAGTATTTAGCACTACGCTCTTTAGTGATGCAGCTATAGTACAAGCTTGTTCTCCGCACCAGCTAACTGCTTTACTTATTACACCATATTAAAAAGTAATTATTTACCTACTGCTAACACAAGCCCACATTATGAATGTGTAGCTGTTGCATATAATCTCGCAATGCTGCCTTGTTTCTGTGCCCTGCCAGAGGCCAACGAGGTTCATCAGAAAGAAAAGAGCAGACGTTCCTTGCAGCACTTTAGGAGAGCAGAGAAGACACAAAATGTAGAAGTCTGAACCGAGTGCTTTGCGGACGGACAGGTGGGTTGTATAAATCAATGCATTTATCGGTATTTGGGAAGCAGCACGTGGAGACACTTTGCACGCGCGGAAGCACTTTGCATACGCCGACACAGCAGAAGCCATTTCTTGGGGAGCAGGAAGAATTTAGATTTGCAGAGCGCGTTTCGGTGTTTAATTCCATAACCACCCTCCTCTAACTTAGCCCTTTTTTAAAACATATCACTCAGCCGAATATGAAGTTACCGAGTCTGTGAACCGTCTCAAACTGTGTTTGAGTTTCAACCTCTCCACCTCCCAGAGTGATCTGGGACTGCCTGCTATTGGTACAAATGCACAAAGGGAATATGGAAATACTATGGAGGCGTGGCTTAGAAAAATGCATAATACAGATAGCGAGTGCTACAAAAAAGACAACTTGACAGGACCACTTACAAGTTCGGCGATTCACTGGGGTGGGCAGACACCACCACAAGACTTAACATTTACTCCTAGCTTTACCTAAATATTCCGGAAATAAACAATTAACTATAAATCTGGGACGGGCCCACTATGCAGCCACATTTCCTTGAAAAGGTAGCCCCCTGGTCTTTAAATGAGAATCACTGTCACCCAGGGGCGCAACTAAACCCGAACTTCGGGGCTAACACTACCAGCCAGGGCTGACCTTAGCAGGGCCGGCCTTAACACTGGTGGCGCCCTATGCGACAATGTCTTTTGGCGCCCCCCCAAAGACCACCTCTGCCACGGATTCCCTCACTAGCACCCTTTAACAGTGCCCCCTCAAGTCTCCGTAACCACTGTCTCTCGGATTCATTTAGTTTTATAGCACCACTCAAAACAGTGTAAGGTGTCGGAGCACTTTACACCACACACACATTGCACAGAGACAATCATGTGTGTGTAAATCAGTGTATAGGAAATGTTACATCAGACAGTAGTGCAAGGTGTAGTGTAGGAGTGACATGTCATCGATACTGGTAGGCAATATAGTTTAAGAGTCCTTATACTGGTAAAGCGCAAATTCAGAATGTAAAACATAACATCATTGTTAGGGGTTCTCTTTAATAATAAGAATTGTTTTCCAACCAAATGAACCCTTTTGGCAAGATTAGGATAATGAAAGACTGGGCAAAAAAACATATAGCTTTAACATATACCTTGCAGTTTGCATGCAGCTCTTTGATGACTGTTAATAGCTCAATGCAGAGACGTTTTAAGGCATGGGCAAAGTGGGCCCTGGCCCAGGCCCCCAGGCTTTTAGGGGGGCCCCCTGATAGAGGCAGCTAGGTTCTGCAGAGAGGCTTGCCCTGATGACCTTTAATAATTTTTAGCTTGTTTTAAATACTGTTTTTAGTTAATTTATTTTTAATGTGTGTGATGTGTGAGAGGCTGCTGCAGAGAGTCTGCATAAATATTGTGTTTACGTTTCATGCAACATCCATAAAACAAGTTTCTTTGAGATTAAAACAGGACCTCACATATTAGAAATGGGAGGAAGTCACAGATTGTATTTCTCAGAAACTATTTGCAGTAATATTAGTGAGCTGCTGGTGTATCTCAGTATCTTAGATGTAAATGCATTTACAATTTGGATGAGCGTGACTGTGCACTGTCTGTGACCTGGCCAGAGAGGCCGCGAAAGAGCTGCAATTGGTTAATAAATTCAAACCTGCCTAATCCAAACAAGGGCCCCCAAAATCCTTAAGATGTCCCTGGCTCAATGTTCTATACTAGAATTTTGACTTATAAACAAGTAACAAAATGAGCTCTCTTACAAAAGCAGTAACCCACTGACCTATTTACATTATATGCACTTTGTTATCTGCATGGTACACGTTCTTAGCAGCAGGCAATTTAACCCTCTGCGCTACCTTAGGACAAGTCAAAACTTCCACTAGACAAAACTCCGGTCTCTTTCCAGGAAGGCCAGGAGGCGGCAGCAGGTGCTCTTGAAAAGATGATATATTTGGGAAAATGACACCCCCCACCCCAAGTCAGCGCCCGGTGCGGTGGCACCGATCGCACCGCCCTAGAGCCGGCCCTGGGCCCTAGCACTGGTCGCACACGGTGCAAGTCTTTTTTGGCGCACCCTCCCCCATTTCCTCCTTCTCCATGATTTCCTTCACTACCACTCACCAACAATGCACCTCATTTCTCTTTTTTCACCGTTCTGACAAACATTTCATTTTTTTTATAGCGCTACTCATAGTTTACTCACACTCAGTTCTGTAATCTGCATGGTACATGTTCTTTGTAGCAGGCACATTAACCCTCTGCGCTGTGTGAGTGGCAGGAGTGCCCATGTGAGTTCACGGTGAGCGATGCGACAGTGTGAGAGTAGGGTAAGAGGAGTGACTGCAGGGTGAGTGAGGTGACCATATATTTGGGTGCAGAGGTAAGTGCAGAGTGGGACAAATTAATGCATGGTTAGTGATGGGCTGGTTTGAGTGAGATTGCAGATTGAGCAGTGAGGGGGCAGGTGAGTGAAGTGTCACATGGGTGCAGGGTGAGTAGTGTGCTCGTGTGACTGCAGAGTGAGATACAGGGTCACCAGCGCAAGTGCATTGTGAGTGCAGAGTTATCACTGTGAGTGCAGGGTGAGCTTGTGAATGGTGTGAGTGCATGGTGATCAATATGAGTGCATTGTGATCGCTTTGAGTGCAGGGTGAGCATGAAAGTGAAGGGCGAAAATGAGGAGTGAGTTGTCTGAATGCAGGGTGCATTCCCAGACACTTGAAGTAACTCAGAATGTTATTGACGGCGATGTAGGGTTTCAGATATAAATTAAACTATTGCTACTTTGCAGGGCTTTAAGTGGGATAGAAAAACTGGGGGGGGGTCTCTCAGAGGGGCATGGGCGATATAATTAGGGCGTGGCTTAAAACATTTGCGCTAAAAATCTGTGCTCAGCATACTGTGCCCCCCCGACTGGTATTTGGCTGCTTCTGTTATTGCCTCCACATAAGTAACATTACACCTACAACAAGCCTGGACTATTGGCTTTGTCAAAGGTTGTTAGTTGCATAAGATACATATACTACATGCATACATAAAACTATGGCTTCGTATATAATATTGAAAATGCTTTAGTTCTTGCGCACAAGGTTGTGGCGTAATGGCTAGAGCTGCCAACTTTGGAGCTGAGGAAGCAGGTTTGAATCTCAGCGTCGGCTCAGCATCCTGTGTTTCTGGGCAAATCACTTAATTGTCGTGCCTACCAAAAATAAATGAAGAGGTCCTTGTTGGTGCTCATGTAAAGCACTTCAAGTTTAGCAGTACAGAACTGCAAAAAAAAAAAAAGTTAATCAAAACAGTGAACTGCTGCAGTGTTAAGAATTTTTTTTTCCAGTCTGAGTGCGAGGGTGAAAATGCAGTGCCCGATACGGACCTGTCTCTGTGCCTGCTTATAAGAACTGCCGGTGCGGAGCACCGGCCCACTTAAAGCCCTGCTATTATGGCATTAATCAGGGATTGAGGGTGAAGGAAATAAATAATGTGCTGATCCTGCAACAAACTTCCAGTCCTATGATTAGGGTTGCATGCTCATTATTTTGATGTCCCAGACGGTACAAAAATAAACAGTCACCTAAAGCCATATTTTCAGCACGTATCTGTGCATACGTCAAACAGCAAATATAAATAGAAAGCACTTTTAATTGTGTTTTAGGGCTGCCTGAATGATCCATAACTGATAATTAAAGGGAACAAAGACAGAGAAGTCACATTACAAATGAATACATACTTTTTTTTAAATTTATAACCCTATTTAGTGTCAAGACCAGGTCTTTGCAGGCTCTTTAAACACATAGCTGGCATTTTTCTTTTGGCAACCCTACTTTATATTCCTTTTTATGAAATGCATTCTCACACTACAGCAGTGAATGTAAAATACAAATGTAAGGAATAGGCAGTGGGGGGGCCCAGGGGGTACTGAAAGCAGTAAAAAAAACGAAGCTTTTCGGGCATGCCGGAGATAAGACTCCAGACACTGCCCAGCCAAGCCCACAGCAGTAGCCCGGGCTGTGACACACGATGGGGGGAGGGGGGGGGGTCGGTGGGGGCATCTGAAGCCCTTTTAGCCCTATCTGCGTTGCGCGCCTGCTGTCCCCCCCAATTGTGGTCTAATGAGCTAGTTATAAAGTGCGGAACCAAAAGGCACTTTCTATTCCTGGCACCTCTATTGGAGATATTAATGTGCTCTAAGGCAATCATCTTTTAAACGTGTTCCTCTGTCCTCATTTTCTGTCTTAAGTTTGGAAGCATTCAGACACAATATAAAAGAGAAGGGGGACCTAGCGCACCTTATCTTCCAGTGCCCAACACTCAAGAATTTCTGGGGTAGGGTATTTGACTTCATAGACAAAGTGTTTAAATGTAAACTACCGAGGGAGTTCGCCTCCCTCACCACTGCTTTTATGCGAACAGATCTCTCCTCTGAGAGAGACAAGGAACTAATGGACCTACTGCTGACAGCTGCGATTAAAATGGTGCTCACCAACTGGAAGGATACAAGCAACACTAGCTACAAAGGATGGATCAACTGGGTCACACACCTCAGGGGAGCGGACCGCATGGCGCTGCAGTACTCGCCCTGGAAAGCGTCCTCAAGGGGACTGTGGGAGACTCTGGACACGTTCCTAGACCACTATGACCCCCCATAATCAACGGCGCCGCACTTATATCTTACCGACCCAAGGCCAAAGACAAAGTACAAGGCAGAGCCTGGGTGGGCTCAAAGGCTGACGCAAGAACATTGATTTGCTGTGAAACGAAATGCAACCGATATAACAGATACTAATGTAAAGCCTAAGATGGGTACCTCTCTAATGTCTGTCCTATCCCCTTTCTCTTTCAACTCTAACTTTACTGTCCTTTCCTCCCTACAGCTTCTTCGCTTTCAAAAATTAACCAGCAAAAGGGTAGCCATATATACAACAATGTAAGAGCGATATTTGCCAGTGGTGGCTTACCCGGCAACAGTATTTGTGAATGTATACAATTTATAAAATAAAATAAAAATAACCACTAAAAAAAAAAGAAAGAAAAACCTGGGGCACATTATACATAGGGCACACTGTTAAGGTTTACTACATAGCGCACATTTAAATAGGTGTGCAGTGGCGCATTAGGGACAGTGCGCCCTATTACAAAAACTGCGCTCCCCCAGGGAAGCTGCAAGCTTCAGTCTGAACTGAGGGCATTAGTGGAAGGCGGACCAGCTGTTTGAACCAGCCAATCCATATTTCCCAGTTCAGGGGCACCAGGTCTGTTTTTAAAAGGGCGACAGACGCCCCTGTAGGTGGGTGCAGTAGCGACTATACATGCCTGCAGCACCGTGTCCGGGAGGTCCATGAAACCTTTTTTCTCTCCATACAAAGGTCGCCCTAGGGGGATGCAATAACTGGGCAGCACATAGTCAGTGCATCTCCTGGCCTTCTCTTTGCCTTTGCACCAAGCAATGTGTTTCCCTCATTAGCAAGCGGCCAAGCAGTCCTGCTGAGGGAACATCCCCTCAGGATCATGCCAACACTGGATGTGCGCTGGCACAATCTGTATTACAGAGGGGGCAGTTCAAGCATCTGCAGCACCTTCTGAAATACCAAAGTGCCGTGGTGGTGCAGAAAAAAAGGCACACATGCTTGTTGTGTCCTTGGGGCCCTTTATGTATTATGGCTCCAGGACTGGATTTTACTTAAAGGGAGGGCGAGTAGACTGTGCCCACTCTCATGGTGTATTTACTAAAATGTAATATGGTGGTAAAGCAATAGCCTTTGGGTCAAGCAGTACTGCATTAGAATCTTGAGTCTCCAATTTTACCAAATTGCTTGATCTTGTGCCAGTCAAACTCTCCTTATGCTTCTGATCTGACAATGCGGTGCACCTTGAAGCATGCTTAACATAAGTAATAAACACCAAAGACATATTCCCAGCATTCTTTTCATTCAAGAAATCCAGAGTTCTTTAACTGCAGGCCTCCACATTCCCTGTTAGCATCTCTAAATGAAACATCCTGAAGCTGCATTGTGCCCGACACCTCCTGTACCGCAGCCCCTTCCTCGCAGCTACAGACGGACATCTCTTTCACAGCTCATACATGACTGAAAGACTAAGACATGAACACTCTGTCTTGTGGCTCAAGGCGTTCCATAGGTAGCTAACAGTGAGCAGCAGAAAGTAGGACATTCTGCATCCTGCACCAGCTGAGTGTATATAACAGGACAGTCTACCCTTATTCCAGACAAATCTGCGAAAAACAGAATGCTTGGGCAGAGACATTTTAAGACATGGCCAAAGTGGGCTCTGACCCAGGGCCCCAGCCTTTCAGGGGGCCACCTGATAGAGCCAGCTCTATTCTGCAGAGAGTATTGCCCTGCTGACCCTGAATAATTCTTAAACAGATTGATTTAAATACCGCTTTCCTTTAATAATTAATTTTAATGTGGGCGATGTCTGAGAGTCTATAACAGACCTTTTGCAGAGAAATGTGTTTATGCTTCATGCAACAGCCATAAAAAAAAGTTTTTTAGATCAAAACAGGACCTCACATATGAGAAAAGGGAGGGTGTCACAGAGATTATTTGCCGTAATATTAGCGAGCTGCTGCTGTGTTACAATATATTGTCACTATCTCCGAATATTAGATGCAAACACATTTAGTATTTGGGCGAGTGTGCATGTGCACTGTCAGTGACCTGGCCAAAGAGGGCATGAAAGAACTGAAATTGGATTACAAATTCAAAACTGTTCTGAACAGGGGGCCACCAAAATACGCTCGGCCCAGGCCCCCCAAAATCTTTAAGATGTCCCTGCACTTGAGCAGCCTACCTGCCACTGGGAAAGCCTTATGGCATTCTGACAGCCTGGTACTGCTTTCTGTACCATCACAGACTCCAAAAGGAAGTGCAACAGGGTGCAGGACTGCCAGGGTTTTGGGTGGAGGACGGTATGTTGGATGGTATCCAGTGTTGTGAGTGACTGCCTAGTGTCGAGGTATTTGTTGGGCGCTTACAAGCATTATTGTGGCTTTGTAGCACTTTCTGAATCAAAGCATCATATTAGATGAATTTTGGAGTGCTATAACTTTTGTTGGTGTTTTTGAGTCAGGTTTTAGTAAAAAGCTTGTTTAATGTACAGTTTGTGCATGTGTGAAAGTAAATAAGAGTACTATAGCATTTAAAGGGAAGGACGTACCAAAGAAGTTTGCATTTTATCTTTAGCAGCTCTGGCTGTCCGTTCATTGACACGAGTAAAGTACTTTTTATTTGTAATCTGCACATCAGTAGCGGAACACCACAATTTCAAGGCCACGGTAGCCACTCCGAATCAATTAGGCACACTCCCAACAAGAATTACTCCATCACACATTTACGAAAGGAGATCCAATTATTATGCAATAAAGCACATAGGTGCCAGTGCAAAAGGTGAATAAAAGTGCTTAACATATTTTGGTATGTCCCTTCCTGGTCTTTGTCAAAGGGAATATAACAGTGCCATAGTGTATTCAACAAACATTATTAGTTTAAAGCTCACTGAATAGCCAATGGAGAAATAATTACTCACGTTGAAATCTATTATACAATATCTTAGATAAAAACAATAACAATTTGAATATAAAGAAAAAAGAGCCCGCATATATGTGTCTATAGACCATCTGCCATTTCAGCCACGTTAAATCTCGAAATTGAATCCCCATTCCATTCACAAATAATATACTACGGGTGGGCGGAATATTTCGGCCAAATTCCACCAATCGCCACGTGGCAGAATTTTTTTTTACATGCAGCTCCAGAACTGTAAGTTGTTGAGTGTGAGTGAGATTTGGGCGCCCCCCCGTTGGGATTTCTGGTCACTAGCTGGACATCCGGTGAGATTTCTAATGCGGGCGGTCATGACCGTTTGGGGTCAGAAGGCTGCCACTCGAGTAGAAAATCTACGAGTGAAAGCAAAATCAACTCGAGTGGCTGTGTCCTCTGGTGCAACGTAGTGCAGTTTGCATTGATTTTTCTGCACAGAACGCATTACTGGTGCTAAATCACAGCGTGATCAGCGCAATGAGTCTATTTCCAACTGTTGGTGGAACTCCACTTGATCTCATGGAGTTTTTATGTAATTCCACGGAATCAAATTCTGTGAGTTTCACTCCACCCCTATGTTATACTTGTGGACAAAAAAAAATAAGTTGGAGGGAGAAGAGAGGAAGAAGTCTAATGGCCAGTTCATCAGATGATAAAATCATACAGTTACTTACAGCGAAACCTGTAGCCTTTCTTCCGTACCGAGACCCCGTGGTGGTTTAGTCTGCAATCTGAGGAGGGTCTTACTTTCTATATTTTTCACCATCTCCGGCCCACTTTAATTTATTGTACAATTGCTCTTCTTTCACAACCGAGATGTTACTTGCATGTTTCCACAAATGAAGAGAGTCTGGCTAACTAACATTCACATTCTTAATCTCACGTTGATGCTCGAACAGTCTTAATTTCATCACTAATAGTGCTACCCATCTAAATGAAATTGCAAGGACAACTCGACGCATATAATACAGTTATATATATATATATATATACATACATATACACACAAAGGTGACAAAGGCTGTTTGAACAGCTGAAACGGGTCCTGTCCGGAGTGGCTTGATGGAATAAACTGCGTCTTTTATCCCAGAGTGCCGTTTCTTTCTTGAAATGGGGAGGAGTTGTGGTGATATATACATATATATATATACACACACACTTTTTATGAATTGTGGTGTTCTACCATTACTGAAGCATGTTAGGAGCGGTTTTGGGTACACAGTCAATTTGTGAAATTAATCATAGATCTCATCTCATACTCGGTTCTCCGATGATGTTCTCAAACATTTTACCCCTACTGAGAAATAACATTTGTTTCCTAGTCACGAAGTGATCTCTGACAGAATCAACCTTGCCTTTCTATATATACACCGCACTCACAAGATAATTTTGATCTTAGGTTGTTTGCATACTTATGCTGTGTTTATCCGAGTGATTTACTGGGTGGTGCTTGACAGTGCCGTTGGTTTGGCAGCCCTTCGATGCCATAAAATGCACATATTGGTCTCAGGATTCTGGCTAACAAGAGTTGCTTGAGAAGAACCATTTGTAGGTGTCTCGCTGAAAACTGTGGCACTGCAGTTACACAGCTCAAGTGTATTCGAAGGGTTAAATGCAGATGTAAATGACCAGAAAGCATCCCTTGCATAAATGCATGGGTGGACGGGATGTGGGCTAGTCTGTGGCCTTTGTACATATTTGGTGTGGTATGTGAAGATGCGCATTTCCTAAACTGTATTGCCACCTACAGTATAGCTGCCCTGTGTGCACGTGTACCAAAGAAGTATTTTGTCAGAGACTAGCAGGGCCGGACTGGCAGTAGCGGGCACCAGGCGTTTTCCCGGTAGGCCGCCATGGTGGGGGCTGGTTTTGGGCCCCTGGAGGCCGTTTTTGTTACCGGGGGCCTGCAATATCGGCCCCCGGTAAAAAAATCGGCCGAAACCGGCCCTTGCAAACAGCTCGGCCGCACCCCCTCAGGGGGGCCGGCCGAGCAGTTTGCCAGGGCTGGTTTCGGTTCCCAGTCCGGCCCTGGAGACTAGAGCTGCTGCAAGCTGCAATCATATGGATAATTGACTATGCAAGTACTTAGATGGAGTATTCTCCATGGCAGAAATGTTTTATGTGTGCAGTGGCGGCTTGTATAGAATGGGGGTGAAAAAAAATATATAACACCTCTGCACGACTGCCGTCTCTCCTCCGCTTCTCTTCCTGACTCGCGAAAGGAGGAAGCACAAAGGATCCCCTAAGTCAATCATGACGCTGCTGTCACCAGCATGATAGCAGCGCTGTGATTGGTCTGAGCGGCCTGGTTCGGAGCTCAGACAAGAGAGTGGGAGCCTGAGCATGTTTTCCACCCAGGCTGTGCAATACAGCCAGGTGGAGAATATGCGAAGTGCGCATGATTGTTTGGCTGGCCCAAGACAGCCGGCCAAACTGTCATGGCACTTAAGTGCACATATTTCCTCCTCCCCCTGCTTTGACAGCTCAGCCCGCCCCACCCTAACCTGGCTGGCACTGAAAAATAAAATGATAACATCGTGTTTTATCATATTATTTTTCCTTTGTAGTGCTGCTGAAAAGCAGTGGGGCGATGCTCCTCCGCCTTAGCGGAGGAGCTGCAGCTGTATGTGCGGGGTTGAGAAAAGAATTGTTGACTGTATTGCAGCACACAGTTGATGTGCGGCATGGATGAAAATGTATCTTGATTGAGAACTTAGGAAGCGAGTGTTGCAGTTGCTGTAATTTTAGGAGCCACACTTGGCTTTCTCCAAAGAAGTCTGAAGGCCCACTGACGAGCGATTGTAGGCAGTGAGGATGATAGGAAAGGCTTTGGTCTTCTAAGAAACATTTTCAACATAGGCCACTTGAAAGATCTGGTTCTCCACTGACCCCGCCCCTCGACAAAAAGTTCTAACTTGGAATAATCATCATATGGTTCAAGTAGCAGCCAGCCACGTATACGCAAGTCATAAATGGAGCGTGCTTGTAAGGTGCAAAACGCTTAAAGAAACCCTATGGCCTACTGACAGGTAGAGCAAGATTTCCAGGGCAGGCGGGCACAAATGTACCAGAGTCTCATCAGTATGCATGTTGCACCACTTTGAACTGATTGCCATTTCACAGAGGACTCTGCGGTATACCTGCATTGATTTTCTTTTATACTTTAATTAGGCGTAGATATATCTGTCGTCCTAATCGCCTTGCAGCTGCAACATAATAGAAGGTAATAAGCATAACAGATCCTATTTTTCATACCCAGTTTACATAGGGTTCCATGGGAAGGAAGTTATTGAAGAACATTCCTGAAACTTTACACACTCATAGTTCTGTATGAGCAGAAAGCGATTCGGACAAGTGGTGTGGCTCACCAGTTAGGATTATAATCTGGAGTGGAGATCATGGTGCGAGAACAGGGATGTGCTAGCAGATATTAACACGGCATTGCAAACACCGCCATACTAACAACCCTGTTCCTCCTATCTGGTGGACAACACATGGGGGGGCAGTGCAAAAAGGAGGTAAAAATTGGAGGGGTGGACCAGCACACAAAAGTAATCTTTCGGATTACATATACCGAGTAGCTCTACAGTAGTAGTGGGGGTTCACGACGTCTACAACGGTTTAGAAATTTAAATAATATTAGCTGATTAATAGGACAAAAGGTACAACTAGAAAATTTAAAAAGTTCAGTAAATGTGAAGGCAATTGAAACTGGAGGCTAAAAAGTAAAGTTGTTTTCCTTAGCTTGGTTCGTGAGAGCAGCAGAAGTAGAGCACACAGAGTCTAGAATCAACAAGAGCGGCACTTGTATATGCCGGCAAAAAGAGTATCCATTAGGAGCAAAAAGGACAAAGCGATATGCTAGAGTCTGGCATATGGCTTCGTCTTTCAGAAATAAAAAACACATTTCATAAAGACCCAACCGTCCCATTAAAATTAACATTTTTGTGATTTCTTCTGGCTAATTTAAGTACAAATATTTTGAATGTATGTCAGTTTACTTGTTTATCATTTTGAGGTGGAAATCGTAAAAATTGTTAACGCGGGGTCCCAGGCTTCCAGTAGTGATTCATAACCAACAGAAGTTAATACGTTAACAGCCGCTGCTCTAAAGTGTGTGCTGGTGTTGGCTATGGCACTTCTGTTGAGTTGACAGCACTTTGGTAACTATGTGGCTTTAGTGCAATATTATGGAAACAGAGGTGCACGGATTCTGTGTTCCCGATGCAGGTTAGAGGGTGACCATTTTGTAAGTGTCTCACTGGACACTGTGCCCTTGCAGTTACCATGTGCAAGTATAGTTAAAGTGAATTAATTGCAGATGTAAGGGACAATCAAGCACCCCTAGCATGTGTGGTTGGAAAGGAGTTGTTAGAGGGCATGGCTTATGTAAAGGGTATCTGGTGTGCTGCATCACAGCTTGCAGCATTTCCTAGACTGCATTGTCACCTACTGTGTCACTGTGGCTTAGTGACGTGTACCAGAGAGGTAAATTCATTAGAGAACACAGGACACGCCCCAAAGACAGTAATCCTTAGGACTGCTAGAGTGCCTCTTGGTGTGACCAGAGCAGCCTCACACTCCACAGTGTCCAAGTGGACATAGCAGCACCGCCATCTCAAAGCGGGCAAGCCCCAGTGCCTCCCCGCAGAAATCATTTCTTCCTTCCGGTCTATCAATATTCCAATAGGCCAGAAAGTACATCTTCCTGTGTCAATCACAGCAGGTGCGGTGGGTTGTTGGTGGCCATCCCATCACCTGATTGGTCGTATCTCTGCCCCCCTATCTTCTAACTGGATGCCGGAAGATAGATGGCAGGAATGTGGCCGAGGGAGGTTCACCTGCCCAGGTCTTAATAAACGATTTCACGTACGCACAATCCTCGCTCAAAGTGGATTGTGACAGCCATAATTCGTTTAGTGAATCACTTCTTACATTCCTTTCAAGATACCTCTATTATTATTGCAGAAGTACAACACTAAAATGAGCATGGAGTAAAAGTCAGTCATTGCCTTTTTGAAAAGGGGGTTATTGGAGAAAAGAATCACCTTACTTTTTTTAAACACAGCTACCTATGACTGATTTTCATTGATTTTACATTCTGTGTTAGATCTATACTTCTTCTAAATGTTCGACAGTGCTAACTTCACTTCTGGGGCATCAACAGACCAGAATATTTGCATAGACATATTACTGGGGCTCCATTTCATGCACTGAGCCCCTCCTGCTCAACATTTAACAAAAGGTGTTAAACATGAAGCTGCCATTAGCAGGCCATGTTTAATGCCTGTGGACACTGGATTTGGATCTGTGTGCACTATATTGCATTAGGCCACTGGAAAGTTCAGAGCTCCACTGAAGGCAACAGAGTGACAGAGAGCCAATAATGCTATATAGGCATCCTTGAGGCGTTGGCATGAAAATTAATAAAGACTGAAATGTTGGCAGCAAGTGCATGTTGTCTGAATTCTGGAAAAGTAGAAGCAGAAACATGAAGCAGACAGGAACGAGGTGCTTTTACTGCCTGTATGGAGTTCCCACAAGGTGCCAGGCATTACCAACTGCTTATTGACCGTTACCCGCATTATTATCCCCTCATGATATTAAAGTTCTACATTAGCAGCCAGTGGGCTCTAGGATAGTGCAAAGTGACCTGCAGAGTCCACAAGACCCAAAGGGTCCAGAGCCTAAAATCCGTACAACAATTGACCATATTGCATACACATTTAATTAGCCAAAAGCATTCAACTGGGTTAAACACGGAGGCAGCGCACTAGGAGTTCAAGGTTCTAGATTTTAAAACATATTGATCCAAACTTGAAGGCAGAGATCAACTACTTGTGTTTCAGGACGGGTGTGAAAACAGAGACATCACTGGTGTCCTTTAACAATGTTTTGCACTCTGGGATCATGATGAAGAAGTTCATACTGCCCCCCCCCAAATCGATTGTAGTGGTATGCACTGACATTACTTTTGCAACACACTAAAGTAACCAGAAGTGGAACGCGGCAATCTACTAAATGAACAAGTTACTTACCTTCGGTAACCAAATATCTGTAAGAAACATAGGTTAGTTATAGATTCCTTACCTTAGAATTACCCCCAGGCGTCAGACTGGATCCGGAAAGTTTTTCGTCAGCAGTACCCCTGCACGTCGGAAGGTGGCATCGGTCGACTCCGCGTTCGGCGTCGTTGCAGGGATGACGTCGAGGTAGCTACATAGACGCCGCCCTCGCGCGCTGACGTCAGTTCTGTACACGACTTTCCACACCAGAAGCGCAGAGCCATGCAAGACACTGACAACTGGTGCACAAAACTAGGGCCCTGAAAGGATGTCCTTAACCCTAGAAGTCAGTTCGCAGAATGGGGAGGATGGGTGGGGCAGTAAGGAATCTATAAGTAACCTAGGTTTCTTACAGAAATATCGTTACCGAAGGTAAGTAACTTGTTCATCTGAAAGAAACAGTTAGTTATAGATTCCTTACCTTAGAATAGATACCCCACAGCAAGACCAACCCCGGAGGTGGGTCTGCAAACTAAGTTCACACCAGAAAGTCCTGGAGAACAGAACGACCAAAGAAGCCGTCACTCCGGACTTGGCTGTCCAGGCAGTAGTGTTTGGTAAACGTGTGCAACGATGTCCACGTAGCTGCCTGACAGATGTCATTGAGAGGACTTCTCGTCCCAAAGCAGTGGTAGCTGCCGTCGCCCTGGTGGAATGGGCGCGCAGCCCCACTGGAGGCTCCTTCTTTCCCAAAGATTAGCAGGCTTTGATGCACAGAACGACCCACCTGGAGATGGTCCGTTTGTGCACAGCCCGACCTTTCTTAGCGCCTACGTAACCAACAAAGAGCTGGTCGTCCACCCGGAATTGCTTTGTGCGATCCAAGTAGAAGGAAGGCGCACGTTTTGGATCCAGATGGTGGAGCCTCTCTTCCAGGATGCGGAGGCGGAAAGAAGGTGGGCAAAGTGATGGTTTGGCCAATGTGGAAAGAAGTAACCACCTTGGGAAGAAAGGAAGGTCTAGTTCTTAGGACGACCTTGTCCGGATGAACAGCCAGAAAAGGAGTCTTGGAAGAAAGTGCTTGGAGCTCACTCACCCTGCGAGCAGAGGTGATGGCCACCAGAAAGGCAGATTTCAAAGTGAGAAGCCTGAGAGGACAGTTATGTAGTGGCTCAAAGGGAGCACACATAAGATAGGTAAGAACCAAGTTCAAGTCCCACTGGGGAATTACGAAGGGAACAGGAGGAAAAAGATGAGTAATGCCCTTAAGGAATCTATTTACATTAGGGGATTTGAAAAGAGAAGGCTGATCAGGAAGCCTAAGAAAGTCTCAAATGGCCGAGAGGTAGCCCTTGATAGTGCCCAGAGCAGAGCCCTGCTGGGCCAAAGAAAGGAGGAACAAGAGGACCTCAGAAAGAGGGGCGGAAAGGGGATCCACAGCCTTTGCTGTGCACCACGCCACAAATTTGTTCCATCTGCAGGCGTATACCGTCTTAGTGGAGGGACGCCTGGCTGCCAAGATAACATTGCAGACTTCAGGAGGCAGGTCAAACGACGTCAACCACCGCCGCTCAATCTCCAAGCAAGGAGGTGGAGGCTGGACAGGTTAGGGTGGAGGACCGTCCCCTGCTGCTGCGATAGAAGATCCTCCCGAAGAGGCAGTCGGATCGGAGGATCTATGGCCATGTTGAGCAGCTCGGGATACCAGACTCTTCGTGCCCAATCTGGAGCCACAAGAATGACTTGGGACCGGTCGCGCTTGATCTTATTCAGCACTCTGGGTAGAAGTGGTATAGGCGGAAAGGTGTATAGAAGACCGCAACTCCACTCGCAACAAAAAGCGTTGCCTAGCGAGTGCCGCCTTGGAAATTCCAGCGCGCAGAACTGCTGACATTGCGCGTTCTCTTCGGTGGCAAAAAGATCTAACCAAGGCTCTCCCTACTGCTGAAAGAGACCTTGCACCACCTCCGAGGTAAGACGCCATTCGTGATCCATCATGCACCTGCGGCTGAGTTCGTCCGCCCTGGTGTTCAAGGAACCTGCCAGGTGTTGACCCACCAGGGAAATGCCCCGATGTTCCAGCCATGTACAGAGGCGGAGGGCCTCCTGACATAGGGTCCACGACCCCACCCCGCCCTGTTTGTTGCAGTACCACATGGCGGTGGTGTTGTCAGTGAACACCTGCACTACTCTTCCCCGGACAGAGGGAAGGAATGCCTTGAGTGCAAGACGAAATCGCCCGAAGCTCCAGAAGGTTGATGTGGAGCCCGGACTCCGCCGGAGACCAGAGGCCTCTGATCTCCGCCTCCCCCATGTGGCCGCCCCATCCCAGAAGTGATGCGTCGGTCACCACCGTGAACTCTGGTTGAGGAAGGGAGAGTGATCTGCCGTCGACCCAATCCTGGTTCGTTAGCCACCACTGCAATTGGTGTGCAGTGCCCTCTGAGATCTGGACGCAATCAGACAGATTCCCCTGATGCTGCGCCCATTGGAACTTCAGGTCCCACTGCAGAGCCCGCATATGCCACCTGGCATGATCTACCAGCAGGATGCAGGCGGCCATGAGGCCCAGCAGCCTCAGAGTCATCCTGACCAAAACCCGGGATAGAGGCTGAAAGATCGGAATCATAGCCCGAATATGTTCGGGAGGATAAACCCGAAACTGCGTCGTGTCCAGAACCGCTCCGATGAAGAGGAGCTTCTGAGAGGGGGTCAGGTGTGACTTCGGCACGTTGATGGAGAACCCCAGCGAATGCAGTAGGTCGGCCGTAGCCTGGATGTGGGAGACGACAGGCTGGAGCGAGCCCGCCTTCAACAGCCAGTCGGCGAGATAGGGGAAGACTGGAACCCCTAATCTGTGCAGATGAGCTGCGACCACCGCCATCACTTACGTGAACACCCGAGGGGCGCTGGAAAAGCCAAAGGGGAGCACGGTAAACTGAAAGTGCTCGTGGCCTACTGTGAACCGCAGGTAACGCCGGTGGGCCGGCAGAACAGGGATGTGAAAGTAAGCGTCCTGCAAGTCCAACGCGCTACCATCCAGTCTCCAGGGTCGAGGGCAGACAAGACCTGAGCGAGCGTCAACATTTTGAACTTCTCCTTCCGGAGGAAGCGGTTGAAGTTCCTGAGATCCAAGATAGGACGCAGGCCTTTGTCCTTCTTGGGCACCAGAAAGTAGTGGGAATAGCAACCACAACCTACTTCTGGGGCAGGAACGCGCTCAATGGCACCCTTGGCCAAGAGTGCCAAAACTTCCTGTTGGAGAAGGGCCAGGTGATCCTCCGACAAGCGATGGTACTGATGTGGCATGGAGGGAGGGGTAGTCTCGAAGGGGAGGGAGTAGCCCCATCGGACTATTTGCAAAACCCACCTGTCCGACGTGATGGTGCGCCAGTGGGGGAGGTGATGGCGGATCCTGCCACCCACTGGCGTTTGGTGGCCCTGAAAGGTCGGACTAGGAGGGTTTGGAGGCTGCTGCAGAGGGGGCGGTGGTGGACTGGCCCGCTCGTTGGCCCCCAGAACCACGGCGGTGGTTCCCACGTCCCCGGCCGCGCTGGGACTGAACAGCCTGCACCGGCCTGTGGCTCTGGGCGGGACGTAGCGGGGCACCCCTTCCGTAGCCACGAAAGGAGCGAAAGGCAGACTGCACAGGGCGGGTGGTGGAGAGGCCCAAGGACCTGGCCGTAGCCCGAGAGTCCTTAAAGCGCTCTAGCGCTTTGTCTGCCTTGTCGCCGAAAAGGCGACGGCCATCAAAGGGCATGTCCATAAGGGTGGATTGGACATACCCGGAAAAACCAGTCGAACGCAACCAGGCGTAGCGTCGAAGGGCTACTGACGTGGAAATCGTCCTGCCAAGTGCGTTGGCGGTATCCAACCCACAGCGGATGGTAAACTTCGCTGCGTCTCTCCCCTCGGCAACCGCATGGGAGAGTACGGCCCGGGCCTCCTCCGGGCACTGGGGCAGCACCTGCGCCACCGTATCCCACACAGAGTGGGTGTAACGGCCCAACAGACATGCAGTGTTTACCGACCGCAGTCCCAAGCTGGCGGAAGAAAACATTTTCTTCCCAAGGTGGTCCAGCTTTTTGGATTCCCTATCCGGTGGTGCGGTAGGGAAGGCGCCTTTAGAAGTGGAGGCTTGGACCACCAAGCTCTCAGGGGTGGGGTGTTGGGAGAGGAAAGTGGGGTCGCCCGGGGCCGGGCGGTGGCGTCCGGCAATCATCCTGTCCACAGGAGCCCCTGTGTTGGGCCTGGACCACGTGCCCCAAAGGATGTCCGTGAGGGCTTCATTAAACGGCAGCAGGGGCTCCGAAGAGCTCGCTGCCGGTTGAAGGACCTCTGTCAGGAGGTTAGTCCCGACTGCCACCGTAGGTAGCTCGAGGTGGAGAGCCTCGGCCGCCCTACGCAACACCACTGCGTATGACGCTCCCTCCTCCGTAGCCATGGTAGGAGGAGGCAATATGCCAAGGTCTGGTGAGGTATCCCTTCCTCTCGCCAGTCCTGTTCGTACACCAACTGACTGACTGACTATTTGTAAAGTGCACTATTGCCGAGGCGTCTTGGCGCTGAGGTATGTGCAAAACCGGAACAGCTAACAGATTTAGAGTTGGGTAAAAAGCCATGTTTTTATATCTTTCCTGAAAAGCGTCCTGCTGGACTGAAGTCGTAGTTGTACTGGCAGGGAATTCCATAACTCCCCAGACCCCTCCCAGTCCTCCTCACCCTCCTCTGGCTGTCAATCTGGTCTCAAAGAGCCAAGGTAGAAAGGGGCACAAAAGTACCCGCCGGCGTCAGTCAATGCCGGTCCGACTCCGTGTCTACCTCGAGGTGGAGGCCGGGGTCGACATTGGCTAGGGACACAGCCGACGCCGGTGGCGGACGAGGTGCCGGTGGAACCGGCGCCGGGGGAGGTGTAACGAGCTCGACCGGCGCCGATCTGGATCTAAGGGGACCCTGTGGTGCCGAGGCCGAAGCCGCCAAAGGCCCAGGGCCCCCAGCCGAGTCCGCGGGGCCCGAAGGCGCACCGGCGGAGCCGGGCTGCCCAAAGATGGCGTGCATCGCTTCGTAGAACTTACGAAGCTGGGCAGGGGTCGCTCCCAGTCCCGGGAAGGGGGGGAAACCCAGAGTCGACCCTACGGGCTCCGCACGCAGAGCCGCGGGAGGGGCACCACCCGCATCCCTCGTCGCGTCGGCCGACGGACTGGGATAAGTCGAAGAGCGACGATGCTTCTTCGACTTCTTTTTGTGCTCCGACTTACCTGACCCAGAGTGCGAAGACTTCGACGAAGAATGTTGTTTGCTCCGCGATCGGTCCCTCGACCTCCTCCGTGACCTCGAGCGATGCAGAGCCGACTGCCGGGCCTCGAGTAGCTTTCGGGACCGCTCCCGCAAAGACTTCGGGGCCATGGTCCGGCAGTCGGAGCATGAATTGGGGTCGTGGTCGCGCTCCAGGCAGTAGAGGCACACGCGGCGCGGATCCGTCACCGACATCAGTCGGTTACAGGAACCGCAAGCCTTAAAGCCGGGCATCCCTCGTGCACCAGGAGTCGATGGACGGACTCAAAAAACAACGAAGTCGACAAAGTAGAGAAAAAGCTCAGTCAAAAAATTACTGGGGGTACCGCTCTCTCCGGATCTGCGCTTGCTGGCGCGGAAAAAGAAAGAACTGACGTCAGCGCATGAGGGCGGCGTCTATGTAGCTACCGCGACATCATCCCGGCGACCACGACGCCGACGAACGCGGAGTCGACCGACGCCACCTTCCGATGCGCAGGGGTACTGCTGACTAAAAACTTTCCGGATCCAGTCTGACGCCTGGGAGTAATTCTAAGGTAAGGAATCTATAACTAACTGTTTCTTTCAGATTTCTAAAATAACTAAATACATACATAATGACTAGTCTGTCCTGGCACAAATACATACATAATGACACGAACGGTGCAAAAAGAACAATTGATGGACAGAATGTTGAACAATGTCAAACATTCACACCAGTACAGAGATCTGGGCCTAAATCCATCGTTTTTTTGCTCCCCATGCCATCCTAGTTTAAACCCAGCCATATGCAAATCAGTCTTGACCCTGTTCCCCATGGGAACAGCCAGCCCGAACTGCCAGGCCAGGTCTTCCCTGGACCAGAAACAAACATCCTGGGACTGGTTTCAAGGTTTCACCCCTCATCAGCCAGACAAGCTTACCTCCAGTGGCATGGAGAGCAGGGTGAGTATCCCTGCTGTTTCTCACTGACAAAATCAAATTGTTTAAACCTGTAACTTCAGAACATTTGCCCAACCGGAGTATACCTCTCTGTGATGCCCATCTACACCTGGTGTCCAGGAGAAGCACATTGGTTACACCACAAGTTTAAAAGTAGATGATATACATGGTAAAGTAATCTACATTTTGACCTGTTTGTCATTGTTATGAAGGTGAATGTAACTGAAGCTCTATCTCTTTTCACAGAGTGCTCAATGCTCACTTTTGTTAGGTATTGATTTTATAAAGACCGCGTTTTATTCAAGTATATGCAAAAAGATGGACAAAATCAATTGACTTTTTAAACGGCATAATGATCATACATGTGAATTTCTTGAACATGTGCATCTGTAGCATTTTCTGTTTTTCTGGTTTCAATTTGAATCTTTTAGTTTTAAAGGTGACGATTAAGTGACCTACAAGATAAACACAATTGTTGACAACTTTTTAGGTCTCGCCTACTAGCCGGCGCAAGCGCTGTCTGTTGCAAGATCTATTGTTTGTTTATGGAGGGTTTAAAGCCTGTCATTGCTTACAACTGGACAGCTTCATTGTCACTTTCATTTGCTTGCTTCTTATTCATCAGCTTGTGTGGGCTTTCCTTCCTCCTATTGTGTTTGTCCCTCCCCTGGAGCATTGATGCGTTGCTTGTGTCCTTCCACTGCTCACTTTCCAAGCACTACTTTTTTTCTTTTTAAGCACTTCACAAGAGTGCATGTGTTTTTTAGCTGTCCCCCACCACTGAGCTCCGTGTTCCTCTCACCTGTGTGATTCTCCCAGACAGCTTCACATTGCTCTCTAGCCTATTTGCTTTTCTCACAGTCATGCCCTGTGTTGCTCCCCAGCGCCCTGCGTGTTGCTTACACTGCCTTTGGCGCCCTCTGTGTTCTTTCTGCCCCACGTTCCGTGTTGCTATTGCCTCCACCGGCGCAACTCGTGTTGCTTCTGCCCCCTGTGTTGTTTCCCTCCACCAGTGTTGCTCACCCCACTAGCTTTTTTTTTCTTTTATAAAAAAACCTTTTGCGTTTTTTTTCTTTTTTGTTACCGATCCAACTTGGACCGATAACTACAAAGGGAAAAAAATCGCCTGTCACTTATTTGGTGCATGTGCCAACAAAATGACGAGGCTGGCCGGGTGAGAGGCTTTTTTTCTTTTTAATTATTTAGCCATGCTCCACAGCATCGGTAATGTTGTGCAGCTTGGCTAAAAACAATTGGCAATGCCAGTAGGTCCCAAAGGTGAGACCTATTGGTTTTGCCAATGTTGGCTATCCTTTGATGGCATTACAAGCATGAAGGGGGTTTTAAATCTGATAGTGCCCTTTCACCAGTATGAAAGAGTTAGCCAAGTTGACACTCCAACTCTTTAAAACTCCTATGACATTACATTAACTGTGACTCCCTGGTGACATCACAGAGAGTGGAGTTTATGAAAAAACACTCCTTGCTTACACCCTTGCTTACCGTGGTTACCGTCAGCTACAACTAAAACTGTTACAGTCCCCAAAAGCAATAAAGTTTCTTGGGGTGGTAGAAGCTTTTTTTCTTCTACTTGTAAACTTTGCAATAAACGGCCCTGGCATCTCAAAAACAAGTCCAATCTGACCTGTTTCAGGAAACTTAAATCTTGACACATTTCACTTCCCTATTAGTTTTGAGTTGCCTTGAACCTTGCAGACGCTAGCGCCAAGACACCCTTGGGCATTCACGCGCTTTATAAACAATATTATGAATATGACAAATGTCTCCGTTCGCTCAGGAGTCATTTTTCACCCTGTAAAGCATGCAATGACAATCCCACTCCTGAACCAAAAGAAACACAGACGCTTAGATTACAGGATGATACCCAACCCACATTTCCTCAGAAAAATCCTGGAAAAGGAGGTTGATACACCAGCTTCAAGAGTATGCAGATTAAACCCTGTCCTCCATGATGACCAGTTTGGATTCAGACCAGCAAGAGGCACCAAAGCAACCTTAGCCGAGATAAGAGAGAATCGTCTACTATTAGATGGGCAAAAATAAAAAGTACCACTGACCTGTCCACTGCATAACAATTCTGGCCACTTAACGCTGCTGGACAGAATAAAAACATGGACATGAGAAGCAGGCATTGTTCTATTCTCGGTCCAAACATTTCTCACCAAAACCAGTCAAAGAATTCAGGATTGTATCAGCGGAATCGCTCACTTGCCCAGAGCCCTGCAGCATCCCACAAGACCCTTCCATCTCATCCCTCTTCAACATTTATGCCCCCGCCCCAGCCTTTCGAGCAGTATCAAGGAAAACTTCCAAATGTATGATGAGGATTCCCAGATCACCCACCATCTGGGGAGACAAACTAAACAACACTACCAGCATGTCTAGGCCACACCCCTCACTGGCTGAAGGAGAGCTTCCTCTGCATGAACTGAATGGAAGCTTCACTCAACATAATAGTGAGTGAACCACCTTACTACTCTTCTGGTCTTGGTAGCCCTGGCCTCCCACTCTTCAAGAGAGGAACCCGGGGTTACTCTTTGACACAGAATAGTCAGTTGTCCCACAAGACACTGCAGCATCATTTACACTGGCTTCCAAATGATGATTATCGCCAGGTTAAAACGCCTAGAAAACCAGGCAACCAGAATGTGCTTTAATTTACCTTTGTGGGACAATCTAAAACAGCTCCGAAAGTAAGACGGCAAAATATTTGCAAAACCTAGCTCCACACTGCACCTCAGCCAGAAACCTCATTTCTTCAGCTTCAAACTTGATCTAGCAAAGTTATTCAAGCAGATGAAACACTGAAGCAGACCCCTGGGAGTACAAGGTTCAAGACTATGGAACGCCCTCAGTCCCAACCTGATATCCGAATTGATTCACATGCACTGCAGGAAACTCTTGAAAACCAAGTTACTCAGACTTGCTTTATAAATGATCTTTCTTCCTTTCGGGCATCCGACTAGAGAACATCAAAGTACTCCATCTGTCCGGACTTGTTAGGCGTCTACGTCTTCTTTTCTTTGGACTGTTCACTGTTCCTTCCCCCCTCCTGCGCTCTAAAGTAACCAACAGGCTGCATGTACTATCTCATACAATTCCTTAAGAAATAAAGATGCACGTTCAAAACTCACATTAAGAATATAACCCCTTTCATAATGGCGAAATGACACATGGACATGTCTGCCAAGGGTCAGCCAATGCTGAATGTTATTGGAATTTTAATGAAATGGTCACCTGCTCACTGGGGACTAAGATGGGGCCGCAGTTGTGTTTCTGTGCAGTAGTAACAATAATCTGGTTATGGTAAAAAGAGGACAGATCCGTGCTGTTGGTGCGAGCAGCAGGAAACCTCAATTGCAGTTAAAAAAAAAAAAAAAAAATGTAGTGGTAAAGGAGTTAAGGCCCAGAAAACTCTTGTTGTAAAGGAGGTATACTATTCATTTATTTTCCAAAATGGTTAGGTTTATGTTAAACAAATATTTTGGAATATTACAAATAAAATGTTCAGTTCATTTAAAAAAAAAAAAATATAGCCTTATTTACTTATTTATTAACAGTAGAATGACGATTGGAAATATTTTATGTAATACAATGGTGCAATATTGTGGAGTAGAATAACAAGTTACTTAACTTCGGTAACTATGTATCTGTAAGAGACATTAGTAGTTATAGATTCCTTACCTTAGAATTGCACCCAGGCATCAGACTGGATCCGGAGAATTTTTTCTGTAGCGTCGGTAGGTGACGTCGGTCGACTCCGCTTACTTCGTCAGCATCGTGGTCGCCGGGATGACGTTGCGGTGTCTACTTAGACGCCGACACTGCGCGCTGACGTCAGTTCTCACACGACTTTCCACGCCAGAAGCGCAGAGCCATGCAAGACACTGACCACTGGTGCACAGAGCTAGGGCCCTGTAAGGGAGTCCCAATCCTTGGATGTCAGTTCGCAGAACGGGGAGTATGGGTGGGGCGGTAAGGAATCTATAACTACTATTGTCTCTTACAGATACATCGTTACCGAAGGTAAGTAACTTATTCATCTGAAAGAGACCGTAGTTATAGATTCCTTACCTTACAATAGATACCCCAACAATACCAACCCTGGAGGTGGGTCTGCTAACCAAGTTCACACCAGGAAGTCCTGGAGAACGGAACGGCTGAAAAAGCTGTCTCTTCGGACTTGGCTGTCCAGGCAGTAATTCTTTGTGAACGTGTGCAGGGATGCCCACGTGGCTGCCTGGCAGATGTCAACCAACGGAACTCCACGTCCCAAAGCAGTAGGGGCTGCCGTCGCCCGGGTAGAGGGGGCGCGCAGCCCTACTGGAGGTTCCTTTTTCACCAAAGAATAACAGATCTTGATGCATAGGACAACCCATCGAGAGATGGTACGTTTGTGCTTGCCCGACCTTTTTTGGCGCCCACATAACCCACGAAGAGTTGATCGTCCACCCGTAAGTCTTTAGTGCGGTCAAGGTAGAAGGACAGCGCATGTTTTAGGTCCAGACGGTGGAGTCTCTCCTCTTTGGAAGGGTGCGGAGGCGGGAAGAAGGTGGGCAATGGGGTGATCTGGCCTATGTGGAAAGAGGTTACCACTTTGGGCAGAAAAGAAGGCCTAGTACGAAGGACCACTTTGTCCGGATGGACAGCAAGAAAGGGAGGTTTGGAAGAAACAGCCTCAACCTCACTCACCCTGCGTGCAGATGTGATGGCAAGCAGGAAAGCAGCCTTTAAAGTAAGGAGACGAAGAGGACAATTATGTAATGGCTAAAAGGGAGCACACAAGATAAGTGAGGACAAGATTCAAGTCCCACTAAGGCATTACGAAAGGAGAAGGAGGAAAAAGATGAGTAATGCCCTTCAGAAATCTGTTAACGATAGGGGACTTGAAAAGAGAAGGCTGATCAGGAAGGCAGAGACAGGCCGAAAGATAGCCTTTTAGGGTGCCCAGAGCAGAGCCCTGCTGGGTCAAAGAAAGAATGAAGAGGAGAACCTCTGAAAGGGGGGGGGGGCAGAAAGCGGATCCACAGCCTTTGCTGTGCACCATGCCACAAATTTGTTCCATCTACAGGCGTATACCGTCTTAGCGGAGGGATGCCTGGCTGCCAAGATGACGTTACAGGCTTCGGGAGGAAGGTCGAAAGCTGTCAATTGTCGCCGCTCAATCTCCACGCAAGGAGGTGGAGACTGGACAGGTTCGGGTGGATAACTGTCCCCTGCTGCTGCGACAGACGATCCTCCCGGAAAGGCAGTCTGATCGGAGGACCGATGGCCATGCTCAGGAGCTCGGGGTACCAGACTCTTCGCGCCCAGTCCGGAGCCACAAAAATTACTTGGGCCCGGTCGCGCTTGGTCTTCTTCAGCATTCTGGGTAGAAGTGGTACAGGCGGAAAGGCGTATAGGAGGCCGCAATTCCACTCGCAACGAAAGGCGTCGCTGAGCGAGTGTCGCCTTGAAAACTCCAACGTGCAGAACTGCTGACATTGGGCGTTCTCTTCGGTGGCGATTAGATCTAACCAAGGCTCTTCCCAATGCTGAAAGAGACCTTGCACCACCTCCGAGTGAAGACGCCATTCGTGATCCATCATGCACCGGCAGCTGAGTTCGTCCGCCCTGGCGTTCAGGGAACCCACCAGGTGTTGAACCACCAGTGATATGTCCTGATGTTCCAGCTATGTCCACAGGCGAAGAGCCTCTTGACATAGGGTCCACAACCCCACCCGCCCTGTTTGTTGCAATACCACATGGCGGTGGTGTTGTCCGTGAACACCTGCACTACTCTTCCTTTGACAGAAGGAAGGAATGCTTTCAGTGCAAGATGGATCGCCCGGAGCTCCAAAAGGTTGATGTGGAGCCAGGACTCCGCCGGAGACGCCTGATCTCCGCCTCTCCCATGTGGCCACCCCATCCCAGGAGTGACGCATCCGTCACCACTGTGAACTCTGGCTGGGGAAGGGAGAGGGATCTGCTGCTGACCCAATCTTGGTTGGTAAGCCACCACTGCAACTGACTCGCAGTCCCCTCAGAGATCTGGACGACGACGGAAAGATTGCCCTGATGCTGCGCCCACTGGAACTTCAGGTCCCACTGCAGAGCCCACTTATGCCATCTGGCATTAGCTACCAGCAGGATGAAGGCGGTCATGAGGCCCAGCAACCTCAGAGTCATTCTCACCGAAATCCAGGATAGAGGCTGAAACATCGGTATCATAGCCCAAAATATCCCAGACTCGCTGCTCGGGAGGATAGGCCCGAAACTGCGCTGTATCCAGAACTGCTCCGATGAAAAGGAGCTTCTGAGAGGGAAGCAGGTGCGACTTCGGCACGTTGATAGTGAACCCCAGCAAATGCAGAGGTCTGCCGTAGTCTGGAGGTGGGAGACGACAGTCTGGGGCGAGCCCGCGTTCAACAGCCAGTCGTTGAGATAGGGGAAGACTGGAACCCCTGATCTGCGCAGATGAGCTGCGACCACCGCCATCTCTTTCATGAACACCCGAGGGGTGCTGGTAAGGCCAAAGGGGAGCACGGTAAACTGAAAATGCTCGTGGCCTACCGTGAACCGTAGGTAACGCGGGTGGGCAGGCAAGACGGGGATGTGAAAATAAGTGTCCTGCAAGTCCAAACCTACCATCCAGTCTCCAGGGTCGAGGGCAGACAGGACCTAAGCCAAGGTTAACATTTTGAACTTCTCCTTCCGGAGGAAGCGGTTGACGTCCCTGAGGTCTAAGATAGGACGCAGGCCTTTGTCCTTCTTGGGTACCAGAAAGTAGTGGGAGTAGCAACCATGACCTACTTCTGGCACAGGGACTTGTTCAATAGCTCCCTTGGCCAAGAGAGCCGTAACTTCCTGGTGGAGAAGGGCCAAGTGATCCTCCCACATGCGATGGAGTGTCGGTGGCATGGAGGGAGGGGTAGTCTCGAAGGGAAGGGAGTAGCCCCTTCGGACTATCTGCAAAACCCACCTGTCCGACGTGATGTTGCGCCAGTGGGGGAGGTGATGGTGGATCCTGCTGCCCACTGGCAACTGGTGGCCCTGAAAAGTCGGACTAGGAAGGTTTGGAGACTGCTGCAGGGGTGGCATTGGTGGACTGGCCCACCCGCTGGCAGAAACAAGACACTGGGTCCCATGCCCCCGGCCACGCATAGGCTGGGTAGCCCGTATGGCCCTGTGGCTCTGGGTGGAACGTGGTGGGCCACCCCTTCCGTAGCCACGAAAGGCAGACCGCATGGGGGGAGAAGTTGCTGGGAGGCCCAAGGATCTGGCCGTGGCCCTAGAGTCCTTGAAGCGCTCGAGCGGGTTGTTCGCCTTGTCACCAAACAGGCGACGGCCATCAAAGGGCATGTCCAAAAGTGTGTATTGGACATCCCCAGAGAAGCCAGGCGTTCTCAGCCAGGCGTAGCGCCTCAGGGCTACTGAAGTGGAAACCATCCTACCCAGCGAGTCAGCGGTATCCAGCCCACACCGGATGGTGAACTTAGCTGCGTCTCGACCCTCGGCAACAGCGCGGGTGAGCACGGCCCGGGCCTCCTCCGGGCACTGTGGCAGCACTTGAGCGACCGTATCCCACACAGTGTGTGTATAACGGCCCAAGAGACATGCGGTGTTCATCGACCGCAGTCCTAAGCTGGCGGAAGAAAACATCTTCTTCCCAAGATGGTCCAGCTTCTTGGATTCCCTATCTGGGGGAGCAGTAGGGAACGCGCCTTTCAAGGATGAGGCTTGGACCACCAAGCTCTCTGGGGTAGGGTGTTGGGAGAGGAAAAGTGGGTCGCCCGGGACCGGGCGGTGGTGTCGGGCAATCATCCTGTCCACAGGAGCCCCTGTGCTGGGCTTGGACCAAGTGCCCAGAAGGATGTCAGTGAGAGCCTCATTAAAAGGCAGCAGGGGCTCCGAAGAGGCTGCTGCCGGCTGAAGCACCTCAGTCAGGAGGTGAGTCCCGACAGCCACCGTAGGAAGCTCAAGGCCCAAGGCCTCAGCCGCCCTACGCAACACCACAGCATGGGAAGCCCCCCCCCCCCTTCGTAGCCACGGTAGGCGGGAGCAAGCATACCAAGGTATGGGGAGGTATCCAGACCACTGGCATCACCCAACTCCTCTCGCCAGTCCGGCTCCTCAAGTTGGTCTGCTAGAGGGTCAAATGATCCCTCCCAGTCCTCCTCACCCTCCTCTGGCTGCCACTCAGGGAGATAGGGAACTGTAGGGATAAACAGCGGTACAAAAGTACCCTCAGGTGCCGGTACCGACCTTGGACAACGTCTGTCCAGCACCGGGTCCAAGTCAGGGGTGAGGCTGGGGCCGACGCTGGTTGGGGGCACAACCGGTATCGGGGGCGTCGTCACTGGAATTGGCACCGGGGAATGTACCGTGAGGTCGCCCGGCACTGATCCGGACCCAGGCATGGATCCATGGGGCCCCTCTGGTGCCCAAACCGGAGCCGCCGGCATAGAAGGCCCAGGGCCCCCAGCCCAGTCCGCGGAGCCCGAATGTGTGCCAGCGGAGTCGGGCTGCCAAAAAATGCTATGGAGCGCTTTGTAAAAGGCACGAAGTTGGGCAGGGGACGCTCTGGCTCCGGGAAAGTGAGGGAAGCACAGAGCCGTCCCAGCGGGCTCCGAAGATGGAGCCGGAGAGCGGCAACGCTCCGGGTCCCGCGTCGCGTCGGCCGATGGACGGGGAGAAGGCGAAAAGCGACGATGCTTCTTCGCCTTCTTCTTGTGCTTCGACTTCGAGGAGGAATGGTGATGACTCCACAACCGGTCCCGCGACCTTCCTCTCGACGGGGACCTTGAACGGCGCGGAGCTGACTGCCGGGCCTCCAAAAGCTTTCGGGACCGCTCACGCGAAGACTTCGGGTTCATCGCCCGGCAGTCGGAGCTCAACTTCGGATCGTGGTCGCGCTCCAGACACCAAAGGCACACGAGGTGCGGATCGGTGACCGACATCAACTTGTGACAGGAGTCACAGGGCTTGAAGCCGGTCTGACGATGGGACATCCCTCGTGCACCAGGAGTCGAAGACTCGAAAAAGGCGTCGACAAAAAGTCGAAAAAGGGTAGTCAAAAAAGACTAAGGGGCACGCTTTCTCCGGATCTGCGCTAGCTGGCGCGGAAAAAGAAAGAACGGACGTCAGCAGGCAGGGGCGGCGTCTAAGTAGATACCGCCACATCATCCCGTCAACCACGACGCCTACGACGGACGTGGAGTCGACCAACGCCACCTACCGACGTGCAGGGGTTCTGCTACAGTAACAATTCTCCCGATCCAGTCTGACACCTGGGGGTAATTCTAAGGTAAGGAATCTATAACTACGGTCTCTTTCAGATAGAATGTTTTACACAGACCAAGGCGGTGATTGAGGGTTCAGAAAAAGAGCGGTTATGTGATTAAGAGATATCAAACGCCAGCAAAGAAGCTAACACAAGTGTAACAGCAGACCTACAGGAAAGGGGCTGCAGCAAGGGTAAACGCTAGTGCTTACTTCTTACGGCTGCGGAATGGGATGGTGTGAGGGGTTGGAAAGGGGCAATAGTACAGTATGGATTTAGGGCAAGAGTTAGCTTGAGATCCAAGACTGCGTTAGGTTAGGTTTAGGGGAGAAGGTAAGGTTAGAGTAAGGGATGTTGTTAGTATTGGGAGCTTTGGGAAGGGTTAGGCTTCGAGCAGAGGTGGCTTCAGGCTGAAGTTAGGATTATGCATTAGAGGAGGATCAAACTGTGGTCCAGGTTCCAAGTGAGCAAATCCCATTTGGGAGAGTAAAAATCCACCACTCTCTATACTGTAAAGAGGGAACTGGATATTCAGAAATTTGGGGTTTTTTGTACAACTAAATTGTATACTGATGAGCAAAAACACTTAAGACACGGCCCCCATAACTGTCCTCGTGTGTAATACCTGCTCAGTACAGCAGAGCCATGTGCGCCTAAGGGCATTTGTAGTTATTACAGCTAAAAGAGGCTCTCTTCTCTTCTTGAATGGCAAACACCAGTGCTGACCTAGCAGACACTTCTGTCCCGAATATGGTTTTTTCGACACTGTCGCTGTCCTTTCCTCTTACAGTCATTGTTTTGAATGAGGGCTGCGCGGCAGCCTGTATGACTGCGCCTCTAAACCATCATGAAAGGGTTTAGGGGCACAAAGAGGAGAGAAAACCCAACAAGACCTGAACCTATTGACGTGTTCACAGTGCCCTCTGCCATCCCGAGGAGTGCGCTGGGGTAAGCTTGCCAGCCTGGCTGTGGAAACGGAGTGGTGCAGCGTGGAGGCGGGTTAACGAAAAACAAAACAGACCGCAACAAGAGATATTTGAAGACATGGGAAAATGGGCAATTGTCTAGGGCCTCCATCTTTAAAGGGGTCCCATGGGACCATGGGGTCCTATGTCTCACCTGTGTATGTTAACCTCTCTCCTCTGTGCCTGCCTCTAACTAGACTCCCCTCTCTCTCTTCCCAGGGTCATCTTAAGTATTTTGGTGCCCTGGGCAAGGCATATGTCTTAGTTTTATATAAACGCTTGTTATGGTTTCAATTTTTATTGGCAATACGAACAGTAACCATTTTTATCCTTATAGGGAGGGGCGAGGTATATATCAACGATTTTTGAGGGACCCTTATTTCTAAAAGTTGCATGGAATCATGCAGGCTTGAATCAGCAGAAAATCGGTAATAATATTCAAAGTTATTCCGAACAGGGGCAACGAAAATATGTCTTGCCCTAGGCCCCAAATATTCATAAGACAACAATGACAACAACCACCCAAACCACAGGGAGAGTCACGCCAGTAGACAACTGCGCACTTATGAATCTGTAAAAGTAGATGAGATTCAAGGATTTTGGGGAGTCGAGGAAAAATGGGATCTTGCCTTCGGTGCTCTTTTTCCTCGCATTGACTAGGCCCTTTTTGACGTCCTCGCAGCAACAAGGCCCTTTTTGGGGTGACTTAGTGCAAGCTATTGCCCTTTTGCGGTGACAGTTTAAGGCATACAGAAGCCTTAATGTACCACCACCCCGACATAAAAGACTAAAAAACTGAATGAAGTCACCATTAATCGATTTCCAATTATTATTGAGACGTCTGCAAGAATTTATTTGAAACAATGGTAAAGTGACTATTTTTAAAAGGAAGTCACACCCTCAGGGTTGGTGTACGACCTGACCAGTATTTTGGCACCCGAAATCTGCTAAGGGATTGAAGTCCGATTTTTTTCAAAGCGTTTTTACATATATTTTCAGCTGTCTTGCCCCAAGAGCATGAAAGAGGATTTTATGGGTGGGGAACAGTAGAGGTTGAGAGCTTCCTGTAAGAGAAGGTTGAGTGTACCCTTCAGTGACCCCTACTGGAGAACCATTGCCTGGGAGCTTGGACAGAGAAGTACCCGCCCCCTCTGGCTTTGCAATTGGAGAGGGGGGTGATAATGCTTGTAATTAGATGGCGTTGTAGATCAATGGAGAGTGACAGGTCAATAGGGATCAATGGGGCATTGTAGACCAATAGGGAGTTCTGCCCAAGTGACCTGAAGCACAAGTTACTAACTTGTGTAACGATATATCTGTAAGAGACAGTAGTTAGTGATAGATTCCTTACCTTAGAATATCCCCAGGCGTCAGGCTGGATCCGGAAAGTTTTGCGTAGCAGTACCCTTGCGCGTCGGTAGGCGGCGTCGTGCGGCTCCGCGTCCGTCGTCGGCGTCGTGATCGCCGGGATGACGTCGCGGGCAGTACTTAGGCGCCGCCCTGCGCGCTGACGTCAGTTCTGTACACGACTTTCCGCGCCAGGAACGCAGAGCCATGCAAGAAGCTGACACAGGTGTCTGAAAAATACTAGGGCCCTGAAAGGGATGTCCTTAACCCTAGAAATCAGTTCGCAGAACGGGGAGGATGGGTGGGGCGGTAAGGAATCTATCACTAACTACTGTCTCTTACAGATATATCGTTACACAAGTTAGTAACTTGTGCATCTGAAAGAGACACGTTAGTGATAGATTCCTTACCTTAGAATAGATACCCCAGCAATACCAACCCCGGTGGTGGGTCTGCGAACAAAGATCAGACAAGGAAGTCCTGGAGGACAGAACGGCCAAAGAAGCCGTCCCTCCGGACCTGACTGTCAAGGCAGTAATGCTTAGTAAACGTGTGCAGCGAGGCCCACGTAGCTGCCTGACAGATAACCGGCAGCGGAACACCGCGGCCCAAGGCCGTGGTAGCAGCCGTTGCCCTGGTGGAATGGGCACGCAGCCCAACAGGAGGCTCCTTCTTAGCCAAAGACAAGAAAGAGCCTGGAGCTCACTCACCCGCCGAGCGGAGGTGATGGCCACCAGAAAGGCTGCCTTTAGAGTCAGAAGACGAAGAGGACAGTTATGCAGAGGCTCAAAGGGAGCGCACATTAAAAAGGTAAGAACCAAGTTCAAGTCCCACTGAGGCATTACAAACGGAACAGGAGGGAAGAGGTGAGTAATGCCTTTTAAGAACCTGTTAACAACAGGGGACTTGAAAAGGGAGGGCTGATCAGGGAGCCTGAGGAAGGCCGAGATAGCACAAAGATAACCCTTGATGGTACCTAGGGCAGAACCCTGTTGGGCCAGAGAGAGAAGGAACAGAAGGACCTCAGAAAGAGGGGCAGAAAGGGGATCCACAGCCTTTGCTGTGCACCATGCCACAAATTTGTTCCACCTGCAGGCGTATACCACCTTAGTGGAGGGACGCCTGGCTGCCAGAATCACATCACAAACTTCGGGAGGCAAGTCGAAAGGAATCAACTGCCGCCGCTCAATCTCCACGCAAGCAGGTGTAGACTGGACAGGTTCGGGTGGAGGCCCGTCCCCTGCTGCTGCGACAGAAGATCCTCCCGAAGAGGCAGACGGATCGGGGGATCTATGCTCATATTGAGTAGCTCGGGATACCAAACTCTTCGAGCCCAGTCCGGAGCCACAAGAATGACTTGGGCCCGGTCGTGCCGAATCTTCTTCAACACTCTGGGTAGAAGTGGTATAGGCGGAAAGGCGTACAACAGACCGCAACTCCACTCGCGACGAAAAGCGTCGCCGAGCGAGTGCCGCCTTGGAAATTCCAACGCGCAGAACTGATGACATTGCGCGTTCTCTTCGGTGGCGAATAGATCTAACCAAGGCTCTCCCCACTGTAGAAAGAGTCCTTGCGCCACTTCCGAGTGAAGACGCCATTCGTGATCCATCATGCACCTGCGGCTGAGTTCGTCCGCCCTGGCGTTCAGAGAACCTGCCAGGTGTTGAACCATCAGGAACATGCCCTGATGTTCCAGCCATGTCCAGAGGCGCAGAGCCTCCTGACAAAGGGTCCAAGACCCCACCCCGCCCTGTTTGTTGCAGTACCACATGGCGGTGGTGTTGTCTGTGAACACCTGCACTACCTTCCCTTTGACAGAGGGAAGGAATGCCTTGAGTGCAAGCCGGATCGCCCGGAGCTCCAGAATGTTGATATGGAGCCGGGACTCCGCCGGAGACCAGAGGCCTCTGATCTCCGCCTCTCCCATGTGACCGCCCCATCCCAGAAGGGACGCGTCCGTCACAACTGTATGCTCTGGCTGGGGAAGGGAGAGGGATCTGCCCATGACCCATTGCCGGTTCGAGAGCCACCACTGCAACTGTTTTGCAGTCCCCTCCGAGATCTGGACGTGATCGGACAGGTTGCCCTGGTGCTGCGCCCACTGGAACTTCAGGTCCCACTGCAGAGCCCGCATATGCCATCTGGCATGATTGACCAGCAGGATGCAGGAGGCCATGAGGCCCAGCAGCCTCAGGGTCATCCTTACCGAAACCCAGGATAAAGGCCGAAAGATCGGAATCATAGCCTGAATATCCCGGACTCGCCGTTCGGGAGGATAGGCCCGAAACCGCGTCGTGTCCAGAACTGCTCCGATGAAAAGGAGCTGTGGAGAAGGAATCAGATGCGACTTCGGCACATTGATGGAGAACCCCAGCGAGTGCAGGAGTTCGGCCGTAGTCTGGAGGTGGGAGACGACTGCCTGGGACGAGCCCGCCTTCAGCAGCCAGTCGTCGAGGTAGGGGAAGACTGAAACCCCTGCCCGGCGCAGATGAGCTGCGACCACCGCCATCACTTTCGTGAACACCCGAGGGGCACTTGTAAGGCCAAAGGGGAGCACGGTGAACTGAAAATGCTCGGGGCCTACCGTGAACCGGAAGGTAACGCCGGTGGGCCGGCAGGACGGGAATGTGGAAATACGCGTCCTGCAAGTCCAACGCTACCAACCAGTCTCCAGGGTCGAGGGCAGTCAAGACCTGAGCTAGGGTGAGCATCTTGAACTTCTCCTTCCGGAGGAAGCGATTGACGTTCCGGAGTTCCAAGATAGGACGCATGTCCTCCTTGTCCTTTTTGGGCACCAGAAAGTAGTGGGAGTAGCAACCACGCCCTACTTCTGGGGTCGGAACATGCTCGATGGCCCTCTTGGTCAAGAGGGCCGTGACTTCCTTCTGTAGAAGCACCAAGTGATCCCCTGACATGCGGTGGAATTGAGGTGGCATGGCTGGGGGGTGGTCTCGAAGGGGAGGGAGTAGCCCCTTCGGACAATGTCCAAGACCCACCTGTCCGAGGTGATGGTGCGCCAGTGGGGAAGGTGATGGCGGACCCTGCCCCCTACTGGCGTGCCGTGCACCTGAAAGGAGGGACTAGGAGGGCTTGGAGGCCGCGGACGGGTTGGAGGTGGTGGCCTGACCCGCACGCTGGTTGCCCGATCCGCCACGGCGGAATCCACGTCCTCGGCCACGCGAAGACGCCTGCTGCGCGGGCCGGTGGCTGGGCTGCTGACGTGAAGGGGCGCCCCTACCGTGGCCACGATAGGGGCGAAAAGCAGAAGGCAGCGGAGGGCGTGTAGCAGAAAGGCCCAGGGACTTGGCAGTAGCCCGTGAGTCCTTAAAGCGCTCCAACGCATGGTCTGCTTTGGACCCAAAAAGAACGACTCCATCAAAAGGGCATGTCCATGAGAGTATTCTGGACATCCCCTGAAAAACCAGTGGTTCTTAGCCAGGCGTGGCGTCGGAGCGCCACCGTCGTTGCAATCGACCTGCCCAGCGAGTCGGCGGTGTCAAGGCCACAACGGATAGTGTATTTGGCCGCATCCCTTCCTTCCGCAATGGCGCGGGAAAGCAGTGCCTGGACCTCCTCAGGGCACTGGGGCAAAACATCCGCCACCGAATCCCACAGAGAGTGGGTATATCGGCCCAAAAGACAAGCGGTGTTAACGGACCGCAAGCCAGCACTGGAGGAAGAAAAACCTTTCTTCCCAAACTGATCCAGGCGTTTGGATTCCCTATCCGGAGGAGCGGTAGGGAAGGCGGTTTGGGAAGCGGAGGCTTGGACAACCAAGCTCTCAGGAGTGGGGTGGACAGAAAGAAACAGGGGGTCGCCCGGAGCGGGGCGATGGCGTCGTGACACGTTCCGATCCACAGGAGCCCCTGTGTTGGGCTTGGACCAGGCGCCCAAAAGAACGTCCGTGAGGGCGTCGTTAAACGGCAGCACAGTCTCCGCAGAGGAGGCTGCCGGCTGAAGCACCTCTGTCAAGATGTTAGGCTTGACCGTCAAAGTAGGGAGCTGGAGACGTAAGGCCCCAGCAGCCCTACGCAACACCGTACCAAAATTGGCCCCCTCCTCCGTAGCCACGGGAGGAGACAGCATGCCAGTGTCAGGAGAAGTATCCAGACCACTGGCCTCCCCTAGACTCTCTGTCCAGTCCTCATCATACTGACAGTTGCGTGTCAGAGGGTCATCAGACCCCTCCCAGTCCTCCTGGTCCTCCTCTGGTTCAAAATAAGGAGGAGGAGGGACATTTGGGACCCAAGGTCCCATCGGCGCCGGAGCCGGCGTCGAGCGACGTCGCTCCGGGTCCAAGTCCGGAGCCGGAAGGAACTGGGGACGACGCCGCCCGGAGCCCAGGGCGGCGTCGAGAACGGCACCGGAGACATTGGCGCCGGCGGAGGTGTCGTGAGGTCGACCGGCGTCGATGGGGGTTGTGGAGCCGGGATCGAGGCCGGGGCCGGAGCCGGAGCCGGGATCGAGGCTGGAGGCTCGGGCGACGCCGGGGCCGGAGCCGCCGGCGACGCCGGATCAACCCCATCAGGGCCCGCGGGGCCCGAAGGCGCACCGGAGGGGCCTGAAGGCCCGAAGAGGCGGGCCATGGCCGACAGGAACTCCTGTACCTTGGCCGGATCCGCCCCCGAACCCGGGAAGGGCGGGTATGACGGGGGCGACTCCACAGGCAAGTCCGGGGCCGCGGGGACGGTGCCGGGAGGGGCCTCAGCCGAGTCGCGAGACCGGCGAGGCGAAGTCCGAGAGCGACGATGCTTCTTGGACTTCTTGTGTCGAGACTTACCGGACGAAGAAGACTTCGACGCCGACGACCGGTGTGCACTCCGCGAGCGACCCCTGGACCTCTCACGCGACCGGGGCTTCCGCGGAGCCGAATGCCGGGCCTCGAGGAGCTTTCGAGACCGCTCTCGCAAAGCCTTCGGGTTGAGGGCCTGGCATTCGGGACAAGACTCGGTGTCGTGGCCTCGGCCGAGGCAGAAGAGACACTCCCAATGCGGGTCGGTGACGGACATCATCCGCGCACAGGCGCCGCATCGCTTGAAGCCGGGCATCCCTACGACACCTGAAGGCTGGAAAAAAACAGTGAAAAATCACCAAAAAGTATGGTCAAAAATTGACCAGGGCACTGCTCTTCCCGGATCTGCGCTTACTGGCGCGGAAAAAGAAGAACTGACGTCAGCGCGCAGGGGCGGCGCCTAAGTACTGCCCGCGACGTCATCCCGGCGATCACGACGCCGACGACGGACGCGGAGCCGCACGACGCCGCCTACCGACGCGCAAGGGTACTGCTACGCAAAACTTTCCGGATCCAGCCTGACGCCTGGGGATATTCTAAGGTAAGGAATCTATCACTAACGTGTCTCTTTCAGATAGCAATTTCCATATTAATAAACATTTATTGACTGAATAATTTCATCCGTACCCTTTTCCACCGGAGACCAAAGTGGCCTGCCCTGCGGACCTTTGGGACAGTCTCTCATTTTGACTGACTGATAGTTTAAGATTGGTACATAGAGCTCAGCGTAACCTTTGGCAGCATTATCTAGGGCAGCACTTCCTCCAACAACATACGAACAAGGGTTTAGGCTGGTAAAACTTGATATGTGAAAGGCACAGGAGGAAATGCCATTGTATTAGTAAGAAAGAAAGAGACATTAAATACCTTTAAGAAAACACTCTACAAAAGCAAAAAATGTAAGACCGTGAGTGAGACAGAGAGCGCGAGACAGAGATGTTGACAGTCAATTTCTCAAGAAATCTGGTCACTTCATCGTGGGGACAGTGGTCACCAAAGCTTTCTGTTGTGATCTGCACACTTGTGTCCCCTCTCAGACACTGTACCGCTGCATACTTGTCACCAGCTGTCAGTCTGGAATGTTGACAGTTGGTGACTGACGGAGCGGCTGTGTACCTTGCGCTCCGCACTTCGCGGAGCCTGTGTTGGTGAAGTAAATAAACAAGTTACTTACTACTCTACTACGTGTCTAAGCAGAGTTCTTTACAGAATTTGGCGACGAGCACCAACACGTGAACCCACGTGAAAATCAAGAAAGCGCAGGTAAATCCTGCCACACTTCAATTTTAACGGACTTTCCTCACCGTTTAAGGCATGTGGCAGTTCAACTGATCTCCAACGATTACAGCCAACGGACAGCTGAATCTTCAGAGCTTACGTCACAACCCAGCTGAAACGTACGTCGACAGCTGAATCAGACGTATGAACGGTCACGTTACAAGCGGCCATCTTAAACAATTTAGGTTGATGTTCCAGCTTCTGCAGGTGACGCGTTACGCCTTCATGCGTGGCGCCATCTTAAATAATATAACTTCCGATTGAATGTGAAGCAACGCCGATGCATCGGAACTTCGGGAGCAATTAACAAGCGTAGTACATATTTATTTACAGAACAGTCCAAACGAGAAATACAGGTACTGTTTCAAGACTTATCGCGCACAATTACAAACGGTGCACTTTTCATCAACCGTCATACGATGGCATTTGAAAAAGTAAAGTGTTAGTTTCTGTCATAACTACGCTGATGGGCACAGTACAACAGTTTCTAAAACAGTGCATATTTCCTTCAAAGAAAAACATGGGCATGTACTGAGTAGTGTTTAGCTCCAGTGCTCAAGGACACTTAGGGGCACAGCTTAAGTGTTACCAATAGGTCACATTACCATTCTTATTCAGACTAATGTACTCACACAGGTCAAGTACCTTATAAAAGCTTAATTCATTTCCTCACTGCTTCATCACATTAAAACAAATCTTTACCTTGCATCCCTACTTAACTCTTAGCACTCTCTCAACTCCCAGCCATGGCATCTGGGTACTTGTGGAACCTTGCTCCTCCACAGGCATTTTTACCAGCGAGGGGTGAACCTGTGCTAAGGTGGGAGGAATGGAGAGAATATTTCAATAATTACATATCGACATTTGATGACGACAAGGAGTTTACAGCTAAGAAGTACAAATTGTTGCTACATTGTCTGGGTGCGGGAGGTATTAAGGTATATAATAGCATAAATAAAGTAAGAGCAGAGGGTGAAGGGGATGTATTTCAAAATGCTATTGAGGACCTTATGCCTACTACAAACCCACCGTCTGTGTGGGAGAGGATAGATACAAGTTCTTCCACAGGAAACAGGGCAAGGAAGAATCTATTGACGATTACGTATCAGCACTAAAAGATTTAGCAGTTAATTGTCGCTTTGGAAATTTACACGATGAGTTTATCAGAGACCAGATCGTCATGCAAGGGTCCAACTCTAATATCCAAGATAGTCTATGGGCCAAAGGCGGATACCCGCTCCAAAATATTATAGACATTGCCAGGAAAGCAGAACTCATAGGTCGCTGCGCAAAAGCTGTTCTATCAGAGAACAAAATAAAGAAAGAGGAAGACTCAGTGAGTAAAGTAACAGATTCTAAAAGCACTACAAAACAGAGCAAGAATAACTCGAATTTCAAACCAGCCTTTAAAAAAACGGAATACAACAAGAGACGTTGCTACAGATTTGGAAACTCATCTCATATGGCTGATGACAAGAAGAGCCCTGCTCGAAATGTAAAGTGCTCATTTTGTGGGGTTGTCGGACACTTTCATAAAGTGTGTCACAGGAAAACTACACGCTCAGTCAAACTGGTTGAAGTGGACGGCGCATCTAAGTGTGACACGTCAGATGATCATGATGTCAACATGTTTGTTCTAAACATTGGGGACGAATGTGTATCTAAAGTCAGTGAGGGCGATAACACCAAAACAAAGAAACCAGTCTGTGAAATGAGCATTGGAGGGGTTGAGATCAGTATTGTTGCAGACTCTGGGTCACCGTACACCATTGTCAACAGCAAGGTCTGGGAAGAAAAATTTGTGCCGCAAATTGGAAGACAGCTGGATAAAGCAGATATCACCATCAAATCATTTACAGGTGAGCCTATAGAAGTATGCGGATTCAGGAAACTAAATTTCGCATTCAAGGGGAGAGAATCCTTTGCCAAACTTTACGTATCCTCTTTAGGCCCCTCAGTTTTGGGATGGATGGATCAAGGTAATTTAGGGATAATACTGGAACCCAGCAAGTCCGACCCGGTCTTAGTCATTCAACAAAATGAGGATTATAGCAAATCCTTGTTGAACAAGTTCCCCAGGGTATTCAGTGGCGAAATTGGTGCATTGAAAGGGTACCAGCACAGAATATAAGTCAAGTCTAAAGCCATCCCAGTGGTACACAAAGCAAGGAATTTACCCTTTTCCGTTAAAGATGAGGTGAAAGCTCAACTAGACAAGCTTCTCCAAGATGGCATCATTGAACAGGTCGAAGCTTCTGAATGGGTTGCACCATTGGTCGTGGCAAACGACCAAATGGTAACCTAAGACTGTGCATAGACTTGCACGACCTCAACAGTAACATTGTAGTGGAGCAATTCCCTCTTCCCAAAATCAACAAGATGTTGGCAAGCACCAAAGGAGTGAAGTGGTTTTCAACTATTGACTTGAAATACGCCTAACACCAGGTCCCTCTACATCGTGACAGCAAAAAGCTAACCACGTTCATCACCCCCTTCGGGTGTTACCGGTTCACTAGAGTGCCTTTTGGGTTGGCTTTCGCTGCCGCGATGTTTCAGAGGTTGATGCAGAACATCTTCAAGGGAGTCACTGGCTTATTAATGTTCCAGGATGACATCCTTGTCATGGGAAGAACAAGGGAGGAACACGACTTGAAAGTCAACCAAGTGCTAGGAATCCTGGATGCCAAGGGTTTAACAGCCGAACACAAGAAATGCAAATTTGCGTGCAATAAGGTGAACTACCTGGGTCATGAGATCACTGGTGACGGAATTAGTCCAAAGAAAGAACTATTAGATGCCATTAGAGAAGGATGAGTTATGATCATTTTTAGGTTTGGTCGAATTTTATGCAAAATTCGTCAAGAACTTTTCGTGCAAAACATATGTTCTAAGGCAATTACTTAAGTTGAAAAACAAATTTGAGTGGAATGATATGTGTCAACTCGCTTTCAGCTCATTGAAAAAAGAAATGTTCTCTGCAGTGCCCTTGCAAGGTTTCGACCCCCTACTAGAGAACATTATTACCACAGATGCCAGTTGCAAGGGTTTGGGTGCGGTGCTCACCCAAAAGGACACTAAAGGGGTGGAACATTCCATAGCTTTTGCTTCCCGCTCCCTGACCCCTACCGAAGGAAAATTCTCGGTCATAGAGAGAGAAGCTCTAGCATGCGTGTGGGGCCTCGAATATTTCCGACAATTTGTTTGGGGTAACAAGGTCACCCTACGCACTGACCACAAGCCACTCACCAAGGTATTCACCACAAAGGGCCTGTACGCAGCTTCCCCAAGGTTGGCACGGCTATCTGTACGCCTATTTGATTACAATTACATTATACAGTATGTTCCTGGGGTGAAAAATGTGGTGGCAGACTTCTTGAGCAGAATGCCTGTTGAAGTTTCAGACCCGAGGGAACTAGTTGATGTTGAAGAGTCATGCGTTGCAAGTATTCATGAGGAATTACATGGCATTTGTTTGGGGGAATGGGTTACAGAACAAGCAAATGACTCAGTTTTAAGCCAAGTGATAAGAATGATTAACGAAGGATGGAAATGTAAGAGTAAATTGGTTGATTAATTACGTCATTTTTGGGAGGTCAAGGATGAATTGTCACACGAAAATGGTTTACTGTTGAGGGGAGGCAGAGTAGTTCCACCGAGCAGTCTCAGGAAGAAGATACTAGACTTATGCCATGAAGGGCATGTAGGAATTAGCAAGACAAAAAACAGTAAACAAATTGTTACTGGTGGCCCACCATCAGCATAGCTGTGGAAAGGGTGGTCAGGGACTGCACATTATGCCTCAATTCAGACAAAACTCAAGTCACCTTCAGACCACCCCTGCATCCCATTACCAGCCCCTCCATGCCATGGGAGAGAATAGGGGTGGACATCATGGGTCCCGTTTACGAACAAGAAGAGCAGGTGTATGTAATCGTCATTGTTGACCACTTCTCAAAATGGCCCAAGCTCAAGTTTGTCACTAAACCTGATTCCATGGGTGTTGTCAGATTCTTAGATGATGTGTTCACACGTGAAGGTCTCCCCAAACAGACAATTAGTGATAATGGACCACAATTCCTGTCAGACACGTTCAAAACTTACATACAGAGAAACCAGATAACTCACAAAACTACTTCAGTCTACCATCCCGCAGGTAATGGTGCCGTTGAGCGGTTTAATAGGGTCATCAAGGGCATTATCCAACTAGCCAACAGCAACAAACTGAGTTGGAGACAGGAAATTCTCAAAACCCTATGGGCCTATCGCATCACACCGTGCGATACCACTGGCCACAGCCCATTTGAGCTCATGCGTGGCAGAACTCCCTTGTCCAAAGACAATGTGGGATGGGTCAAAGCTGCCAAATGTGTACAGTGGTCAGCAGACTGTGTAAGAAGTAGATTGGTGCAGGCTCAAACCAGCTGTAAGGCCAGGTATGACCAGAAGCATGGGTGCAAACCTGTAAAGCTTAGCATTGGGGACACAGTCAAGGTCAAGAGAAGTGGACACATAAGCAAAGGTAAAGACAGGTTCTCACAACCCCTATCCGTACGCAAGGTATTTTGCAACTCCGCTCTCCTGAGCGATGGCAAGATGTGGCACTTCTCTGCTCTCTCCTTATGCAAACAAACACTTAGGGAGCAAACCAACACCATTCCCAGCAATCCGTCCCATAGAGACGATATTACCAACAATCCAAGCACATCTGCACACAGCAGAACCATGACAGAGTGGTCTGATGACGAGACCGACTTCGAGCCTCACACTTCAAATGCTGCTGCACACACCTCACGGTTGCTGCCCACTACCACTCCCGTGCATGTAAGACCCATTCTGACCGACATGTGTAGAGTAGGTAGAAGGTTGCCCACCACCCCTATGCAGGATACCTCCACATCCTTTAGCACAAGCAGAGCAGGTAGAAGGTTGTTACCTCCTGTCAAACTCTCAGATTACGTTTGTAAGTAGTTAATTTTGCATATCGTATGGTTCTTTACTCACGTAATTTATTGCATCTCTCTCTCTCTCTTTCTCTTCCCTCAGGAGGGAGATGTGTTGTGATCTGCACACTTGTGTCCCCTCTCAGACACCGTACCGCTGCATACTTGTCACCAGCTGTCAGTCTGGAATGTTGACAGTTGACAGCTGGTGACTGACGGAGCGGCTGTGTACCTTGCACTCCGCACTTCGCGGAGCCTGTGTTGGTGAAGAAAATAAACAAGTTACTTACAACTCTACTACGTGTCTAAGCAGAGTTCTTTACCCTTTCCTCGCCATTTCGAGGGGCACTAAATAGCCAAGCACTCCACTACAGTGTTTGTTCAGCAGATCAGTTAACAAGTTTAGCCATGATCTACCATTAAGAAGCGAGGCAAGAAAAAACACGTTTTTATTTGAATGAAAATTATGCTTTACGAATTCCAATCCGGTCTCATCAATTTCAGTTTTATTGGCAGTCTTGTTATGTCTTTAAAATACATGAACAGAGAGTAAGCTGCAACTAGAAAAGAAAAGGGAATACATAAGGAGTGGCAAAAAATGAAAGGCAGCCTGAATGTAAGCAGTTAGAGAAGACTTGATTTCAGACTTAACCCTAGCCAAAAAGGAAAGACTTACTCAAATAAAACCAGCATCAACACGACTTTTAGCTGTGTGTAAGAAGTCTTTTCCTCCTATGGTGCACCTGAAATATACCAGCTTTCTGGGCATCCTATCCAAGGTCTTTGAGAAGAAAACAAACTGCAGTGCTGGGCCGAGGGACCCATCAAACTGTAAATAAATTGACTCTCAAAATTTAGAAAAAAGTACTTTATTGCTCAAAACAGTAATAGAGCTGTCCAGCGAGCAACAAGATGAAAAAGGAGGGAGAGGTTAATGAAAACGATTAATTATGGATGCTTCTTCCATTCACGATGTCAAGGGCAATGACTTACGAGTTTATCTTGTATCGTCCATCCCCCATGAAAGCTGTCAAACTGATATCTGTCAATTAGAGACTAAAGTAGACACAAGGGCAACATCACCAGTTGAATATGGCTTTAATTCTACTTATCCCTTAATCTAGATTCAAGAACCAATGCTTCGTGCTACTCTACGAAGGTCTTTCGCACTTAACAATGAGTAACTTCGATAACAATTCCTCGTTTCCTGAGAAGAGCGTCTCGAGCTATGATCCCGTCTACAGCCAGTTTTCAGCTACTGTTGGGACTGGAATGTCCCAAGGTAAATCAGCGTGTACCATTGACATCAGTCAACCTGACTGCACATGAAGCTGGAGTCCTGACTTGTCTTTGGCCCACCTAACACATTAATCTTTCATGTGCAATGAGGTCCAGGCCTGTCCATTATGACCTGGAGGGGTGCACCAAGCGTGCCCTCTGGCTTGACATGGGCCTGCTGTGCATGCCCTAGATTGTCATAAAGCAGCAGTGGCAGCATAACGTTTTTTATGGATTCTTGCACTGAACAAACACTTTTATTGGTTCAGATGGAAGGTGGAGCCTACTGGCCCATTTGTGTAAAGGTCTGCTTTGATGTGACACACAGATCCTTGTGCTGACATCCCATGTGCGTGTCAAGTGCATGTGTGTAAGGTGTGGATGGTAGCAAGACTCTATTGTGGTAAGAGTATGGTTGCTGAGATCAGAAGGGACCAGTTTGTATTGCCCCTGGTTACAGAACAAGATGAATAGTCTTAGTGCATTGCCTGCATTCTTTGAGGTGACGGGAGGAGTCCCAGACACTGAAGTGTGGGAGGATGGAGGCAGAGCTACCCTTAGAAATTCAATGAGGACCTTTTAGCAGGGTATTGCTGATTAATCTTTCCTGAGCACTGCCATTTGATTGATAGTAGGTGACTGGGGTGAGTTAGGAAATCATGTTAGGGAGAGGGAAGTTTCTAGGCAGGCCTTGTCCTAGTGTTCTTCCCAGAGTGCTTACTCTGGAAAGTCGAAGACATTAAGATGCAGAGTCTTCACAATTCATTTTGCTCATTTTTGGATACTCCTGCTTGGAGCCAGCATCATCACTGCCTGCTGTGAGAGCCAGCACCTACATTAGCTAAAGCCAGAAAATGAAATATGAAAAGGACATCCCAAATCAGTTCCCAGACTTTAGATAATGGCTCAACATCCCAGGTCTGGAAGATCGGTAAAAAGGTAGAACCCAAACCACCCCATTTTCTTCCAGTTCCAAGTTCTCCTTGACCAAGCAGGGGAGTGCTCTGCAGGGTACTCTAAGAGTTGCTGTGATCCGGGACTGGTGTCTACAGTACAGTCAGTCTCCAAGAGTTGACTGGACATCACCTGAAACCTACACAACATGCTGGAATGATGTGGGTCTGGCTAGAACCTAGCAGAATGTCTGCCTGCTCAGAGAGGAAAAGTGTCTCCCTGGCACTGCAGGAGGAGAGACTGTCCAGGAGAAGACGCCCATGTGTGTTTCAGGTGTGTTGAGCACCCAGAACAGCTGACTTGTACTGTGCGTACAATCCATAGCTGGACCACATCCCACGGACAGGTAACATGAAGACTGTTGGACTTGGCCCTTTTTGGCAGGTTCACCCCTGAACCTTTTGCCTTATATGTAACTTGGTGTTAGTAGTTTTAAGTCTCTGGGCACTTTAGCACTGTGGTCCAGTGTAAACTGCGTGCGCGCTGTGTGCGTGTGTGGTGAGATTGGCCTGCCCTCCCATAGGAATGCATTGAGGATGAGTGTGTCAGTGGTAATTCCTGTTATGAGAGGTGCAGCATGGTCAAGTCTAGTATGTCTGAATTCGTGAGAATAAATGCTGCGCAATGGTGTGCACAGATTTATGGTGACTGGTGGAGAAATGCCACTTTTAGAAGTTGGCATTTCTGTGTGCTCTGTGTCTGCCTGCCTGATGTGAATTGCATGTCTGGCTTATGAGTGACAGGGGCTGGGAGGTGTGTGTGGCTCCAGGAGGGGCAGGGTGAGTCAGCGCAGGGCTGAATGGAGAGATCTCCATGTAGATGGGTGGGAGGAGTTGCACCTGGGACCTGAATAGGGCTGTGCCTTCCCTCCACAATGCTGGCTCCACCTCCTGTGGTGCGTCTGATGTCCCTAGCCTACACTCTGAAAAGAGAGAGGAGCTGAGCAAAAAAAAGTGCTCCAAATCCCCCCTATACCAGTTCTGACTGGTATCCCCAAGCCCTGTGCTGTGACACAAAGGGAAAGATGTGTATAAAAGAAGGGGCTGTGACCCCATGAAAATGTTCAGTTCTGGTGCTGTTCCTGGTGGGGCGTGCTGCTGCTGGGGCCCAGGGGGGGCTGCCATGAGGGCTTGCTACCCTGGGCCCTGCATTGCCCCTTGATGCCTGAAAGGACTTTTTGGCCCCCTTTTGCTTCTTTTCCATCCTCCAGGACCTGGGAGGAACTTGTGCTGCGCCTAGCGCCATGGGAGCGCTATATTCCAATGAGGAGCGCGTGGGCTGTTGCAGCGCTGCGCTGCATATGGAGATAGAGGGAATCCCGACGTGAGGGATTCCTCCGTGATGCCATTACGAGCGGGTGCCCACCCCGCTTTATATTTTAAATTAGGAGGGAGCCCACCCCTCATTGTGCGCTTTTATCTTTTATTAATTGAACGGGTGCCCACCCCGCATCGCCGCAGCCAAGAAGAAAAACATTGCCGGGCCGCTGCCAAATGTGACCCGGAAGACAGGCACCGTTGCCTGGTTGTGGGCGGGGCCTAGCGGCCGGCTGACCAATTGCAGCGCGGCCGAAACGGGAAGTCAAGGAGCCTCGCGGGCTCCATCTCGAAGTCTCGGTCCCGAGGAGGGGGACCGGGTGAAGCATCAATCAATCAATCACAAGATCTGCAAAGCGCACTACTTACCCGCGAGGGTCTCAAGGCGCTGAGGGAGAGGAGGGGGGGTGTTGCCGCTAATGGTCGAATAGCCAGGTCTTGAGTCGTCTCCTGAAGGTCAGCAGGTCTTGGGTCTGTCGTAGGTTGAGGGGAAGGGGCAAGTCGGGGCTCCCATGAGTGAGTGAGAGCCCCGCAGGCGCCAGCAGTGAAGTAAGGAGCAAGGTCGGAGCAGGCAGCGCCAGTGCAGGATCCTGAGCGGGGCTCCCGTGGTGAAGAGGGAGCCCCCGCGTGTTGCTGCCCGGCAGAGAAGAGAGCCCCGCACATTGCAGCCAGTCTAGAGGAAGGACCGGCGAGAGAGGAGACTTCCCCCCAACCGCCCGGTGAGTAGTGCTTCATGCTGCAAAGGGGGGGGGGTTCCTTAGCGGTCCCGCCAGAGAGCGGGCCGCTCCAATGATGGCGGGCAATTTGAATAAGAGGGCCCAGAGGGGCCCGTGCCCCTTCCCGGTTGGCCAGATTCTACAGCTGCCCCACTGGCTAGAGGGCAGCTGCATCTTGGGGCATATGTGTTGTTAGAGGGCCCAGAGGGGCCCGTGCTTTTCACAGTGTTGGTACTTGAGCGGTCCCGCCGTTGCGGGCCGCTCCAACAATGGGGGCAATTCTTTCCTAGAGTCCCTGAGGGGAGGGGCGCATCGGGGCACATTGTCGGTGCCCGCCCGCCGAGGCCACATTGTTGTTGAGGGCCCAGAGGGGCCCGTGTTCTCCCCAGTTTGGCCAGTTTACAGCTGCCCCGCTTGATAGAGGCCAGCTGCACCAATGGGGGCAATTTGTTTACAGAGTCCCACAGAGGGGCTCGGGTGGCACAGTGGTGCCAGGGCTAATTTCTGTTCCCAGCTGCACCGCACCAGCGCGGGCAGCTGCCACGATGTCGCACATTGGTTGAGAAAGCCCCAGTGGGGGTCCAGAGGCACAGTGGTGCCAGTGTTAATTTCTTTGGGCATAATTGTTCAGAGGGAATAGTGAGTGCCCAGGCCTTTCTTTCATTCACAGCTGCGCAGCAATTAGTGCCAGCTGCCACGTTTAGGCCACAGTTCTTTGGGGGCATGTAGTGTAGCTCCTATTTCCCTAATAGGCTCTGCGCATTGGAATAATATATCCTATAGGTTTGACATAGGACTAAGGTCAGTATGTCCCTATCGAGTATATTAAACTTAATTACTTGTGCCAGCTAGCTCAGAGGCCACTAGAAACTCCTTGACGACAAGAAGGGAGTAGTTTCTGGCAGCCGCAAAACATGACCACTTTGTTTCCCTTTAGAATCAGAACGTGTCCCAGAGTCGTGGAAACAATAGATAACTATTTCACTCAGCTCAATCGTGCATGCTTAGTTTTCTCCAAGTTACACAGAAAGAACAGACGGGCGTTTCAATAAAAGATTTATTGAACAGTCTTGTTTCTGGTATAAGTAAAATGTGCTGTTACGATCACAAGACAGTATGCGAGATAAATAATGTACAGTGTGAGCAGTAGAAATAAATAATACTGCGATAGCATTATCTTTTAGTATATATGCATTTACATAAATGACACAGACTAAAAATGCGAGTACTCATACGATGCGTTTCTAATCTAGTTCTACCCCAATGTACCTAACCTAACCTAGGTGTAGGGAGAGGTATGAAGTAGGTGAAGTATTCCTTACTATGGTATACTAAGAGTATGTTAAGCCTAGTATGCCTAGAGTCCCTCTAGGTTCTAGTCAGCTCCATACCTTAAGAATGAGAGAGGTAGGAATCTCTTGCCAGACTCGAACTCCAACACCCCGCAAGGGAAGTCAGATCACTGGAAGCTGGACTCTCTGCGTGCAGGGATGACAGCGTCTTCTCAGTGCGTCAGGCCGGGAAACGGGCTCCTCTGAAGTCGAGGTCTCCTCTGATTTACAAGGGCTAGGGAAGGTATATTTATACCTGAGAAGTACCTAAGAATGTTAGCATTGACGTGAATCGGACAGAGTAAGACGTCATGAATGAACCCCTAAGGAATAATGGTTCATGCATAATATATGAGTCCTTGAAGAAATCAATAGTCCTGTGCTAGGGAAACTCCCGCAGCCTAAGGGTCTGTTCTTCATGAACTCGTTGTGACGTTAGGGTGGACGGATGTCGGAGACCATGCCTGTATTTGGAGTGCACGGTTTAATGCCTAAATAAGGGCTGGGATTTTATGCCTATATAAGGGCAGGGCGAATTGTGCCTATATAAGGACATGATACAGGAAAGCCCGTGTATGGACACCCTAAGAGGAATACAACAGGCATGCCTTATGAGAGAGGAGTGAGATGCCCTCCTCTGCCCCAGTACTTTCACAGCTGCGCAGCACTTAGTGCCAGCTGCTACGTTTAGGCCTGCGCAATGGCGCACCCTTGACTCCTGCTGCATTGGCAGCGCGCCCTGACTTTTGGACATAGGGCATTTGAGCCCCTTTGGAGATGGCCAGTTGGCCAGGGGGACTGTTAGGTGTAGGGTGCCAGGCCCTAATGTGATTTATGCCTCTGCTATGGTTTCTACTGTGAGGTTATGTGCTAATGTGATTTGTGTCCTACTATGTGGTGCTAGGAAATGTGATGCATTTACTATGATTTACGCACCCTGTTTATACCTCTAATGTACTTTCATGATTATGAGGTTTTGCATAATGTGTTTAGGCTTATGAGGTTGGCGTATAAGGTATTTTGCGCCTAATGTGATACTGTGCATAATGTGGTTTATGTTACAGGCTGATGCTGAGTACAGTGGTCACCAGTGATTACTGGTTGTACGTTTATGATATGTTCTACATTTATTATCTTTACTAAGTGATGGTTCTTACAGTGGCCCACGTGGCCCTGTCATGTGTACATAATCCTCTGTAAATATTGCCCAGTGCCAGGTGGCACCATGTATATTATGTGAGTACTATTCTAATGTGTTTTATGATAATACAAAGGCTATTTTTGATATAACCTTGTGTGGAGTTCCTTTTGTGGTGTGCCTGGGATGTTGTTGCTGTGCGCGTGCGCAAACGCTTTACACATTGCCTCCGGGATAAGCCTGACTGCTCGTGCCAAGCTACCAAGGGGGTGAGAGCAGGGGTTATCTTGGGTGTGTAACTCCCTCGCCCTGACTAGAGTGGTGGTTTCTGCCTGGCTTTGGCGCAAGCCTTAGCCAACCAGAAATCCCATTTCTAACAGACTATAAAGAAAGCTTGAGAGGCGTTGTCTTTAACTCAAAAGATGGATCTGTACTTTAAAAGGATTAACAATTGCCAGTGTGAACTCACTTGCAAGAAATGAGCTGACCAAGGATTATCAAACTTATTAACTACTCACACAAGCCAATTAGTGAACTCACATCTCTGATGAGTCCAGCCAATGATCTTTCCTTTGCTGCTACTACTCTGTTGCAGTGTGGAAACTGTTGAAAATGCACCAGAAAACTGTAGTGAAGTGAGAACTGTTGCTATTGTGTTAGGACACTTGAATTGTTGTGGGAACTGTGAAAAATTGCCTAGAGTCTCCTAGCCGTTTTTAGTAGAACCCAGGCCCTTAACTCCCATTACAGTGTGTAGTATCACGTTTTGTTGTGGTATAGAAGTACTTTTCTTTTACTAAGACAAACACTTGGCTAGACATCAAGTTATTGTTGGACTTGGCCCTCTCTGCAGGGTCACCCCCAAACATTTTGCTTTCATCCTTCCTGTCTTCTGAATTTCATTTTTGTTGGCATTAGGAGACTGTGCAATTTACCACTGCTAACCAGTGCTAAAGTGCTTGTGCTCACTGTACTAAACATGGTAAAATTGACTCACATGAATTGGCACATTTGATCTACTTATAAGTCCCTAGTAAAGTGGTACAACATATACCCAAGGCCTGTAAACTGAATGCTACTAGTGAGCCTGCAGCACTTATTTTGTCACCCATTTAAGTAGCCTTTTAAAACATGTCTCGGGCCCGCCATTGCAGCTTGTGTGCAGCTTAAAACTGCCAATTGGACCTGGGAAAATAAACTTTCTGCAAGGCCTAAAACCCACTTTTTGGTACATACAAGTCACCACTAAGGTAGGCCATAAACAGCCCATAGGGCAGGGTGCACTATATTTAAAAAGTTGAACATATACTTATACGTTTTAGATGTCCTGGTAGTGAAAAACTTTGAAATTCGTTTTTCACTACTGTGAGGCCTACCTTTCCCATTGGATAACATTGGGTTACCTTATTACATTTAATAAGTGATAACTTTTGTTTGGGAACATGTGAAAATATCATGTTTAGGGTCTGAAGAATTGTAATTTAAAATCCTCTTCAAAGTCGGATTATAAGTCACAATTCTGAAAATAAAACTTTTAGGAAGTTGGCATTTTCTTGTCCTAACCATTTTGTGCCCACAGCCTGTGTCCTGGGCCACATGACTGATTAGCATGACAGTTGGCCTTTGAGTATTCCCCCTAGACAACAGAAAAGGAGACTATGTGTTGACAGGATGGGTCATCCTGCCAGGATACAGGGCACAGCCCCACTTACATTTCAAATGAGTTGCCTCAGCACAAAGGATTTCACACTAACCTTTTATCACCTTGGATGTCCTGGGACCATGGCAGAAAGGAAGGAAATTCCAGAACCATCTGAGTGGAGAAAACTACAGAAGTTTCTTTCACTTCAAAGCTGGCATCAGGTATAAACATAGGACTCATCGGGAGGAAGGAGCAGACGAAGCCAGGCTTTCAGACAGGAACGCACCTTGATGAAAGTTTGACTAAAGGGGTTCCTGAGCCCTTCCTCCATGGGGCCCGGATGACGAGATAGTGGTTTACTTAGGAGCCTGATACATAAAAGGTTGACAAAAGTCACCCTTTTGTTAGTAGCAGCGTACAAGTGTATATTTGCCAAACCTGGATTCCATGTTTCTATTCTGAAGAATGTCACAGACTCACATGAGCCATCAGGCATAAACATGTTGACGGTACAATGGTGATGGGGTACGAATTCCCCTGATCTCCACGTTTGGTTTTTAATACCAAGTGACATTTCTCGTCAATATACAGGTCTGTTTAGGATGTCACATTGGTTTTTAGTCTATTTAGATCATGGGTTAATTCTTAGGCATTTGGGCATCCCTGACTTCAGGTGTAGGCCCGCTCTCCATCAAACCGGGATTTAGGAGAGTGTGGGGTGTCCTATGATGAAGCATGACACCTGGTGGTGTGTGAAGACATCCCGTTACATTTTTGTGTATGTCCAATGGCAGATTGGTTTGAGTAGAATCATGAGGGATATGTAATAAGCAAAATACAGTCTTGGGTGGCTCTATTGTGTTTAAAACATTGTGTTTGGAGGCCAGCTCACCCTTGAGGCCCCATAGCCTCTAGTTCCCTACCTTGGAAATATTTCAGGGGTATATGTTTGTATAAAAATAGAACCCTCAGACCCACTTGTTTGTTCACTTCTGGACCAGCGAGGACTCAGGGGTCTGCCCTGTTGCCTGTGACCTGCTGTGCACTTCAGAGGGCAGCTCTGCTGCCCCCAGAGGATTGACTTGCTGCCTGAAGCCTGCCCTGTTCCCTAAGAGGACTACCTTGCTGCTTGAGACCTGCTATGCTGCTTGAACCCAATACTACCAGTGTGACTCCAAAGGCTAGCTGGGTGGCCTCCTGTTCAGAGCTACAGGGACATAAGCTCCAACAACTTGAACCCTGCACCCTGCCTGAAGGGAGTCCTACCTTCCAAGTGCCACTCTAGTCCTGGACCCTTGGAAGTGGTACCTAAAGGTTCACAAACAGCCAAAATCCAAAAGTTGGGACTTGAAAAAATTTCAGCTCAAAAGTGCTTCAAGAACCGACAGGAGACCGGGACCTAGCAGCTCGCTGATCCATCCAAGGTGCATCGCCAGTCAGCCTGACTTCATGGTAGCTCCCGTTACATACTCCTCCACAGCAGCAAATTCTGTTCAGAGGCTCCTCGCAGAAAGGGTATCCGCCGTCGTGGAACTTTTGTCGGCTACAGTCTGCAGACTTGTCCCACTGGAGATCTTTGACTTCCAAAAAAGTGACAAAGTCCGAATGAAGAAATCTTCACTGCAACCTCATCCTGCAGCTCCCAGACGACGGCGCCTCCTCCTCGGACACCGCCAGCTGCCTTGCCCCGCTGAACTGTACCTTCTCCGACATTTTTCTTCAAAATATCTTTTCAGTCCGAAGTTAAGTGGAGACCAGGCCCAATCCACCTCGTGTATCCAAAAAGCACTCTATCGCAGTCAGCCATAACTTTCAATTTTCCCCCGGTTTGCAGAACTAGATGCCCATGGTTGGCACTTTGATCTTTTAGGTACTAGTTTTTTCTAAAAATGTTAAAAGTTCATAACTCTGATTCTACGGATTGCATTTTGTCGTTTTGATATGATTTTATTTATTAGATTTTACTCTAGTTTTCTAAATTGGAGTGGGATTTTTCTTTTGTTGTGTTTTCACTTTATTACTGTTTGCATGCTGCATAAATAGTTAACACATTGCCTCCAAGTTAAGCCTGACTGCTTTGCCAATGTTTGTGATTTTTTTGTTGTAAAACTGTACTAGTGGAGTACTGTTTGTGTGTAAGTGCACATTGGGCAAGAACAGAATGCAGTCACTCACAGAGAGGCAAGCCAATGGCTGAAGTGGGCTAACGCAGTACCTCATTCTGTATGCTATGATGGGCAGCACAAAAATTTGAATGACACACCGATAGACCAACGGATGACAAGAGCTGGCTGAAAGCTCCTATAAGTAACTATATTATATATATAATTATTTTAAAAACAAAAAGGCCTTGGCTAATGTCAGATCTAAAAATATGGCAATTTTCTTCTACACTTCTCCATTGCTCTCAAGTGTTCAGTGTTTAAACCGAACATTATGAGAACTGCTTACTACTGGATTTAGCAAAAAAGAATTCATAATATACAAGTTTTAGAAAATTGACAAACTGATGGCAATACAAATATGCTTTTATCATGTTTAGTAGTAAAATTTATATCTATAGCAAAACATACCTGGTTTGTCGTATAAGTTTAAAAAGCTTTTCGAAAAACAGACATCAAAAGCCAAGAATCACTCCTTGGTTTCTGCCCTGAATTGGAGTCAACAGAGATACATTCTCTAGTTCAGTCATCTTCTTAAAGCATTTCTACTTTTTGTTTTGCAAGGTGGCTGATTTGTAGCGATAATCTTTAGCCACATATCAAATACAATTGATTTTAGCCAAGAAGTGAATGGGAAGAGGGAACCTTGGGTCTACCTACTACCTATGATGATGATGTAAGACATGATATTTACCAATGAGTTGGATATCCAGAGCCAAGGGTTACCACAAGTAGCTAACAAAAAAAACAGGCTCTCCGTACACTCTACTTGATGAGCGTATGGGATAAAGCAGTATCTAATGTGGAAGGATCTGAGATGTCGAGAAGGTTTGTGAAGCTGAAATCTACTGACCAAACACCAGGGCTGATCTCAAAGGCTCTGGTGCACAACACGCAGTGCTTCAACTGCAGCATCCTTTCTCCACCTGAGCCAGTGAGAAGGTCTCTGGATTGTCTTACCATGCCTCGGCTACTTGCGGACCACAAGGTGCCTCGGCTACTTTCGGACCACGAGGATGTGTGTGTTTACATGGGCAATTTCAGACATTTAGGAGAATACAGCTACTAACTAGAGCAATGTTAAGGTCTCGAGGGAAGGGAGCTACCTCTGGTACTACAAGCACTTTTTAAAAGACTAGGTTAGTAAAACCAAGCTTTTAACCAAACCGATTTGAGCAGCAAAAAAAGAATGGACCCTGTAAAATGATCTAAGGTTCTCTACATTCTAGCTTGGGCTCAAGCAGGCTTCGTAAGTCATTGGTGGGAAATTAGTGTTTCTACTATGATACTTCTGCATTTCCAGCAATAATCCTCCCTCAGCTGGTTCACTTCCACAAACAGAGGGAATTTGAGCACATTTGGGGCTACATGACAACTCAGTGAGAGCTCCATGAGAGCTCCCAAACCACTCTGAGGACCAGCAGGGTTACAAATATTTTTCTGAATTATGAATGCATTCAGAATAAAGCATGATGGTGATGGACTACTCGAACCAAATATGGCAGGAGTGACCCCAACTGACAGAGACATTGACATTAAAGCGAGTGTCCTGAACTTTATCTAGCAGAAGAAAATACAAACGTATGGATAAACTGTCAAGGGACTACTTGTGAGACTTGGGTCTTATCACGAAATTCACACTACACTGTGTGATCCTTAGCAAATGCCTATGTCTTCCGGTTACTCTACTCCAACAGGTTTCTAACTTGGAGCACTGAGGAACATGCTAAAAGCCAGCATTGCTGTAGACTGGGGTAACTAGTCTCCATATGCATCCACTTTGCCCCATTTTTCACAAAAACTACACCAACAGAAAACCATGTCCATACTACCAATAACAAGTATGTACAAATGCTCGGACATTGCCAAATCCTCCCTCCAAAGCCCAGGCATTGGGAAAGGCGTATGCTGGGTTTTGGAAAGAGGGTTGACTTAGCACTATAGCACAACAAAGATGGAAACAGACCGGGACCTAACATGGGACAACCGCAGAGTGTTCAACTTGATATGCCCATTTGTCTCATTTGAGGTGATTAGTAGTTCCAGTCATTTCGCTTCAAAGTGCATGGATTCTGGTGGTAGTCGTTTGATATTTTCCCTATAAACACAAAACTACATGTCTTTCAATTCAAATGAAAACACGACTGGAGAATCTAAGCACCGTAGCACTTTTCTCCAAATGATAGTGTCACACAAGATGTGCACACAGGCACCCTGAAAAAATAGAAATGGCACACAAAGACATTTTGAAAACGTGACAGTATAGCAATGCTGTTTAATTAGCCCCCAAAAAGTACCAGAACCTACGCTACAGTCTGTCTCTAGCTCACCAGTGAAACTCACTGGCAGGGGTAAGATGAAGAAAGCGGGAAGCAGGAGATTTATCACCATACCCTACCGCCGCCCTGTCTGAGCTCCTAGGACTCTGCAATGGATCCATGAGCAACGCAGGAAGCGGCTCAGCATGATGCACCTGGACGTGGGGAAATGGGTGAGTGAGCTTAGGTGGGTGAGCTGTGCAGTCTAACAGTGGAAGAAGCACCCAAGGCCCACAGGAAATGCGGCCAAGCTCCCCAGAGCATGCCAGACCCCAGTGCCCTCCTGAGGTCTCATCATGGTTCGCCACAAAGAGGTCTGATTTGAAAATGCTAGTCCCATCCACAACACAGCTGCTCACCGCCCATTTCCTATGCCATCCTCTGCCCTCCTGTGCCTGCACCAGAGCTCACCATTGAAAAACAGCAAAGTGAAGGGACAGACAGGCCGATATTGCTCTTGTATCCTCCTCTGTGCCCTACCACATCTCAAAAGATAGGCCACGGGCTCGCTTTGCACTATTCTGACTGCAGGGCTATGAGAAGTATGGTGTTTGGGAAATTGTGGAGGAGGTGAAAGGTATTTTCAGTAGCAACGCTGTGGATGTGGGGCGGAGGGTGTCTTGGAACATGCCAGTGGGAGAGGTGGAAATTGCAGGGTGTTTTCAATTGACCAGCAGCCAACAGAGCTTTGGTTGGATGGGAAGCCCAAGATCCCAAAATCATCACAGAAACCTTCCGCACAATGAAAAAGAGGATTAACATGAATGTGAAAAAGAACAGTTTTACAACAGACTCCAGTCCATCCTGGAGACATACCTTGAGAGACATCACCATACTGATGGAGGACCTCAATGCCAAGACTGGAAGCGACAACACTGGGTACAAATAAGTTGTGGGCAACCATGGCCTTGGCAATATGAACAAGAATGGTGAAATGTTTGCAGGTTTTTGTGCCCTGAGCAGTTTGGTGATTGGTGCTAGTGAATTCCCACACAAAAGAATACTCAAGGCAACGTGGGTGTCACCAGACCATTCAACAGAGAACCAGATTGGCCATGTCTACGTTGCCAAGATGTTACGAAGGTCCCTGCAGGATGAGAGAGTGATAAGAGGAACAGACGTGGCATCTTACCATCACTTTGACGTGACCCGGCTAAAGCTGAAGAAAGCATGGATGGGATCGACACCAACACCACCCTCCTCAAAGATGCACAGAAACAAAGTAAAACTCAGTGGCCCACAGTAACAGGTTTCAAGTCCTGCAAGAACTAGAGGACAGAAGTCCAGTAGAATTCAGCGGGATAAGAACAAAGAACCAGGGACATAAACCTGCTAGCAAGGTACTGGGTCCCAAGAAACACCAGCATAAAGAATGTATCTCCACTGAGACTCTCCACAAAATACAAGAGAGAAAGAAGAAGAAAGCTGCAGTCAACACCACACAAACAAGAGCAGAAAAAGCGAAAGCTCATGACAAAAACACCAAATCCAACATGGAAACAAAGAGAAGCTTAAGAGCAGTTAAGCAAAGATTTATCAATGGTCTTGCCACAGAAGCCAGAGTAGCAGCAAGCCATGGATACTTGAAAGAACTCTACAACATAACAAGGAAACTCTCTGACAGATACAGCAAGCCAGAAACACCTGTTAAAGACAAAGCTCGGAAGAAAATCATGGGTAACGAAGACCAATAACGAAGATGGGTGGAGCTCTTCAAAGTACTGCTGAACCAGCCTGTGTAATAGTCTCCAGCAGACATACAGCCAGATGACAAGGACTTGCCAATCGACTACAGCAGACCATACAAGGAAGAAATAAGGCAAATGCAAAAAGAACAATTGATGGACAGAATGCAGAACAATGTCATTCATTCACGCCAGTACCGAGATCTGGGCCTAAATCCATCGCTTTTTTGCTCACCATGCCATTCCAGTTTGGACCCAGCCATATGCATATCAGTCTTGACCCTGCACCCAATGGGAACAGTCCAGCCCGAACTGCCAAGCCAGGTCCTCCCTGGACTGGAACCAAGCATCCTAGGACCGGTTTCAGGGTTTCACCCCTCATCAGCCAGGATAGCTTGACTCCAGTGGCATGGAGAGCACGGGACCCATGTCTGGGCATACCCGTCCCACTCGGGGTGACAAATGCAAAAAGAACAATTGATGGACAGAATGCAGAACAATGTCATACATTCACCCCAGTACAGAGATCTGGGCCTAAATCCATCGTTTTTTTGCTCACCATGCCATTCCAGTTTGGACCCAGCCATATGCAAATCAGTCTTGACCCTGCACCCAATGGGAACAGTCCAGCCCGAACTGCCAAGCCAGGTCCTCCATGGACTGGCAAGCCATCAAACATCGAGAAACAAGAAGGCCGCATTCCTGCAGAGGCACTGAAGGCAGACATTGAAACATCAGTAGGCAAGCTCTACCCCATGCTTGGAAGTATCTGGGAAGAGGAAAAGGTGCTATCAGACTGAAAAAAGGGATATTTCGCCAAGATCCCCAAGAAAGGTGACTTGAGTAACTATGCAAACTACAGACACATAACTCTTCTATGAACTCCAGGCAAAATGTTCAACCAAGTCCTCCTGAACAGAATGAAGGAAAAGTCGAAACTCAGTTGCGAGACCAACTAGCTGGCCTCTGCTAAGATAGATCCTGCACAGACCAGATTTCAACACTGCGCATCATCATTGAGCAGTAGATGGAACAGAACTACGCCCTCTATGTCAACTTCATCAACTATGAGAAGGCATTTGACAGTGGAAGAGAGCCTTTGGAAACTCCTCTGCCACTACAGTGTGCCAGATGAACTCGTAAGAATCAGCAGGAACTCTTACGAGGGAATGACCTACAAGATAGTTCACGGAGGACAACTTACTGAAGCCTTCTAAGTGAGGACCAGAGTCTGCCAGGGTAGTTTGCTCTTGCCTTTTCTCTTTCTGACGGCCATAGACTGGATCACGAAGGCATCCGCAGCAAGAAGAAGAAATGGGATCCATTGGACACCTTGGATGCAGCTCAACGCACTGCACTTTGCAGACGACCTGGCCCTACTCTCCCATAACCATCTGTAGATGCAAGAGAAGACCGACAATGTGGCAGCCACATCAGCACAACTTGGCCTCAACATCCACAAGGGAAAAGCCAAGATCCTAAAGGCTAACACAGCCAGCATAAATGGAGTCACTCTTGCAGAAGAGGCACTGGAAGAGGTTGAGGCCTTCCCCTACCTGGGCAGTGTCATAGACGAACAGGGCAGCACAGACGTCGACGTCAAGCCAAGAATCGGAAAAGCATGGGTTGCCTTCATTTAGCTAAACAAGATCTGGAGCTCCAAGAACCTAACGCTTCAAATAACAAGAAATGATAAAGCGCAACAGATGCTCCAAAGAGTGTCCCAAGATCAGGTTTTTTAACACCAACATAAAATTGGTCCTACTGTATGGAGCAGAAACTTGGAGGACAACAGTGACCACCAACAACAAAGTCCAGACCTTCATCAATACCTGTATGAGGAAAATCCTTCAGATCCGCTGGCAAACACCATCAGCAACCTATGTCAGCAGACTTTTCAAATCCCTGCTTGTGAAGACATCATGAAAATGCACTGGGGCTGGATAGGTCACACCCTCCGCAAGCCCCGTCCTGGAAACATCAAGGGAAAAGGAAAGGCGGTAGGCCAAGAAACACCTGGTGCCGAGGCCTTGAGGCTGACTGCAAGGAGATGGGTTACACCTCGAGTCAGATTGAAAGAAAAGCCAAGGACAGAGATGGCTGGAGGGTCCTGGTTAATGGCCTATACCCTGGGATAAACTATACTTTGTATGCGCAGGGAAGAAGCGCAACCTACAAGCACATGGAGTCACACGGTTTTCTTTAGTCCGTGCCATTTGTTTGATGATATCAAAGGTAGTGCCAAACTGTAAAACAAAGTCATGAACTGCTTTAATAGTCTGTGCCATTTGTTTGGTGATGTAAAAGGAAGCACCAAATTCCAAAGCAAATTAAGGCACAAACAAAAACAAACTGTAGGATGTTAGTTAAATGCAACCCAAAGATGTAGCATGGAAGTGGAAATGATGGTTCGAAAAATGAAAAAACAAAAGTACCCTGATTCACAGCACGGGCAGCGGAAGGACACTAATCAAATTAAATCAATTAGTACCTAGTTCGTGCTCCAGAGGAATAAATGTAAGTGACGTGACGCATGTGATGGCCAATTAGAAGGCAGCTGAAAAGAATGACAATCAAGCCTGCAAATGCTAAGGAATGGGCGGGCGCCAAGTCCTTTACTGTTCTCAATACCCATCGCAACAGCATATGCACGCGGTTAGGAGAGACCTAAAAATTGCATTTTGTTTACCCCAACAAGGGGAATAGTCTTTGAAAAGTAAAACAACTGTGTGTGAGTGTTGTGACTTGTATTGTTACTTTGCATCCTTTCCCTTAGTTACCTGTTCCCTGCTGCGTAGCCAGTATGAATGTGATGTGTGTGGAATGCTAGAGTGCCTGGTGTGGTTGACAGAGAGACAGTTGGAGTGTGTGGGCTGAGCAGCAAGGATGCTGCTCCTGGTGGGGTGGAACTTCCTATCTTCTACTACCATCTACACTTGTAACTAAACTTAATAAACCATATTTTTATTATCTACAATATGCCTATCTTTGAACTTCTTATGGATTGCAACAGTGAAGCACCAAATAGAGCCAAATTTAACGCCCCCGTGCATACATAGTTAAACACAAACTTTCCTTTTGTGCAGGTTGATACTTAACAGAACAGTTTTTCTCTGAAAAAACTGCCAATAGTGTATGAATACATTACATAATATTCCATTCACCGCGGCTTGGCACGCAAGCAGAGTGCGGCATTCTGGTGTGTTTCAGCCCCGCCACCCCTTCCCCTCACAAAGAAAGTACACTGAAGCGCCAGTCACTGAAGAGAAAAGGGAATTTGTTTCGGTAAATTATCAAACCCCACAAAGCTACTGACCCAACTTTGAGGCTTGGAATTAAGGAATGAGTCACTGCTCAGGTAAACATGACAGGCCGGGTCCCCGAGGCCAGCATCTTGTAGACTGCCCACACTCAAGTCATGCTACGCTTCCCTCCTTCCCGCCCACGAAGTCTCCACAACCAGGCTGGCCCCGCTCATTTTTAATGGACTCTGCCTCCCACGTGCTCCCCTGCTCTCAGAGGCAGGGGATGGAGAACTCGCAGCTAATCTGTGAGCAGAATGAAGGTTGCAACCTTCTCAGATCTGCTCTGCGGTGGTGGACTGCCGGGACTTGAAGAAAATAGCCAGGCTGCTTTCAGCATAATGGAAGGATTAAGAGGGATGATTGCTGACCCTAGACTCAATGAGACCTGCTCTGGGTTTTCGTGCTTTTTCTTCTTTCTGAGCCAACTTACTTCCTGCATGAAAGATAAAGCAAAGCGGGCGTAGGTAGGAGAACCTGAAGGGCTTGAAGGAGGTTTTCCCTGGAATGGTGTTGGTTACTGCACAGGCCCGAAGGAGTAACGAGATGAAAGAGACGTGTTTAGAAACGTATATGCCTGCTGCACATGGTGCTCTTCCAAACCTGACATCAGTGGCTCTATGCATATGATTGAATGTGAATGAAATGCATGGATGGAAATTGTAGCACAACTGCAAAATATCTGCTTTCGAAAAATTGAGCAGACAGGCTATCTGCAGTTATGCTTATTATTCAAAACCATGGTGGCAGAAAAGTACACTGGTACTCATTTAGTAGAAAATCAAATGTATTTCATATTTTTCTGGTGCTATACATGGATTCTAAATTTAAATCACTGCTTTTACTTATCCTAGTGATATTCTTCTGGTTGGCGTGTCTATTTCCTTACTTCTCTATCCTTATTCTTAGTTCCACTGCTCTCTTAACACAAGCTTTGTTAAGTATTAAGATTCCTCTTTCAGTGGGGATGGTAAGATGTTATCCACAAAACAGCATGATGCAGAAGCAACTGTTTCTGGATGTTTGACCTGTGCAACTAAACAGATGCAAGATGAATGCCCCAGAGCCTTGGAACCACCAAACCGGGGTCATTCAGTAGGCTCCAAAACGGAGGTTGCCTTCTTTATAATCTATTGTTCCCGTAGCCAGCAGGAAGGCCAAGCCCAGATCGATGGCTCATTTTGTCTCAGTGACCTATAAGATCAGGAAGGTTACAGAGAGTATAGCTTGGGATAACTAAGCATTAGCCCTTTGTCATGGCATCTCCCAGAGGGAAAAAAAAACAGACTTGAAAGGAAGAACGGAGAACATACACAATGAAACTCAGGTTAGTTGATGATCAGGGCTAGGGCAGACATATATATTCCCAGGAATTCTACATGGGCTGCAAATATTGCTAGGATTTAGGTAGAGATAAAGATCTTTTTCAATAAAGTCACTAGAACTTCTCATTAAATATTTCGGTCCCCGCAGAAAAATTAGTGTAGCGGAATGTGGTCCTTCCAGATACAGACAAAGAAGTTACTTGCCTTCTGTAATGATCTTTGCGATGAATAGCCTATCCACCTGCAGATTCCTCACCTGTGAATATCTTCCACGTGTCAGACTGGATCTCACATTTTTCGTCACTCGCTGCACCGGTAGAAGACATTAGCTTCATCTTGAAACCAGAAAGAGAATCCTTGTTAAGTTAATGAGCCCATAAAGCAGCCCCACAGGCACAGTGAAGTCCACTCCCATCCATTCTTCTCCGTGCTTTATGAGGCTGAGACAGGAATGACGTTCGATTAAAACAGTACTGAGAAAACTAACCTTGAACCGTATTATAAGAAACTTGCGAGACTATCCTTCAGAATGGGGAGGTGGGTTGGACCAGTTAGCAATCTGCAGCAAGATAGAGTATACATCCAGAAAGATTGTTACCAGAGGCAATTGACTGTTAGACCTGACACCCTTGGGAAGTTGTTCCCCACACTTTTTGCCTTCACCCCCCCCCCCCGTTTTGCTGAACTCGTTTTTGTTAGGATTCTGTGTACTTTACCTCTGCTAACCTGTGCTAAAGTGCCTGTGTGCCGTCCCCTAAAACCATGGTACAATTGGCCTACACCTAATCGGCACATTTAATTTACTTGTAAGACCCTAGTAAATGGTACTCCACGTGTTTAGGGCTGCTAAATTAAATGCTACTAGTGAGCCTGCAGCACTCATTGTGCCACCCACTTAAGAAGCCTTTAAAACAGGCCTCAGATCTAACACAGCGGCCTGTAGTGCAGTTGTAAACTGCAATTTCGATCTGTCAAAATAAATTTTTTGCCAGGCCTAAACCTTCCTTTTTAATATATATGAGTCGCCCATAAAGCAGGCCCTAAAGGCTCATAGGGCAGGGTGAACTGTGTTTAAAAAAATAGGACATGTGGGTTTAAGTTTTACATGTCCTGGAAGTGAAAAACTCCTAAAGCAGTTTTTCACTATTGCAAGGCCCATCTCTCCCTCGGTGTAACACTGGGTTTTCTTATTTCACTTAATAAGTGATAACTTAAGTTTAGAGGAGATAGGAAACTTATATTTACACTCAAATGAATTGTAATTTAAAACCCCCTTTAATGTTAAAGATGGATTTTAAGTCACAATTCTGAAAATGCCACTTTTAAAAAGTTGTCAATTTCTTGTCCTAAACATTTGTGCTTTCTGCCAGTATTCTGGGTCACGTGCCGATGATTAGCATAGCTGTTGGCCCTTGTGTATTCCTCCCGGACAGAAAGAAAAAGGGGGTGTAAGTGTTGGCAGGATGGGCCATCCTGCCAGGACAGTTGGGGCGGAGCTGTTCCCTGCCCTACTTGCATATCAAAGGGCTGCACACACAAAGGAACTTGAAACCCGTCTTTTGTCACACTAAACTACTTGAAGCCTTCACAGGGGAAGGGAAGAACTTTCCAGAACCAGAGGTGGGGATAGTATAGGGAGTCCCCACACTGCAAAGGCTGGCACCAGGTATAAATATTGGACCTCCTGAGCTATTAATTGGATCAGAAGGACTGTCCTGCTATTGGAAGCACTGCCCTGCTGCCTGAGGAATGAAGCCTGGACCACCAGAGTGACTCCAAGGGCTAATTGGCTGGACTCTTGTGACTGACAGGGACATAATAAGCTCCAGAGATCTATCCTGCAGCTGCCCAGCTGACCCGACCCAACTGGGCCTGCCTGTGCCTTGCTGCTCGCCTCTGCTGGAGCGAGCCCTGATCCCCGGATGTGCCCCAACAGGTCCTGGGCCGGCATCAAAGTGTACTCCTCGTTGCCCAACTGAGCGTGATGCAACTCAACGCAGGACCTCGCATTGCAGCACCTTGCAGCTTTTTATCATCAGTCTCATCAGAACTGACGCAGTGTGATGCAGGACCTCACATCGCAGAACCTCACCGCTCCTGATCGGCGGCTTGAACAGAACCGATGCAGCACTTCACAGCTCCTGATCAGCGGCCTCATCGGAACCGATCCAGTGCAACGGAACTCGATGCAGCTACTCGCAGCTCCTGATCGGCAGCCCCATCGGAACATATGCAACTCAAGGAAGCACCTCGCAACTCAGCCTGAGTACAACCAGGTGCATTGTCCAGCAGACCGATAGTGCTCCTGTACCCGGCCCGCGCTCCATCGTGATCGGCCAGAAGTTGTGACTTTGTCCCAGTCCAGAGCGACCAGATAACGACAGTCGGCACTTTGTGGCGCTACTTTTACTTAAGACTTGATATTGCATATCTCTATTTCTACTGATTGGAATTTTGTCATTCTGGTATCATTTTATTTATTAAAAAAAGACTATTTTACTAGATTGGTGTGGAATTTTGCTTGTGTTGTGTTTTAACTTTATTATTGTTTGTGTGCTGCATAACTACTTTACACATTGTCTTCAAGTTAAGACTGTCAGCTTTTGTGCCAAGCTACCAGAGGGTTAAGCATAGGTTAATTTACTGGCTTTTTGTGGTTCACCTGACAAGGATTGTGGTTAATGCTTGAGAAGGGTTTCACCCTCTCAATCAATAACTCAATATCCTACAGTGACTTTTTATACTGATGGATACTTCTGCCTGCACATTCCCCAAATGGAATGCAAAGCAGTACACTTCTAGCTCGTGGATCTAAGGGAATGGTCAGACTAAAATTTTCTTAAGCATAGAACATGTGAAATGACCATCTCTCCGTACTACAGTGTTCCATCAGTGATAGCTTACAAAGGTATTAAGGGACGCTGAAGTCGCCACTTCACAAATATCGGCAATCATGACATCCCCAGCTAGCACTGAAGTAGACACTTTTACTCTGGCTAATGGGCCCACAGACCTCCTGGTGTTTGTTTCTTGGTCAACGCATCGCACATTTTAATGCACAAGATTATTGTGGTATCCTCCTGACCATAGAATGGTGTCAACATTCTCCGTGAGCGTTCCCTGCGTGGTACGGCCACGGGAGTGAAGAAAATGGTTAGAGAGAGAGAGACGGACGTTAGAGCGAAGAGGCTGGGGTGTAAAGAAGATACTTAATAAACCCATATACAAAATAATACAGTTTCCTGACCATCCTTACATTGGCGACGAGCAGCAAAGAGACCCACTACTTCACCCCAACATTTCATAACGCTCAACATAAAGACTCTCATCCAGAGTCGGTGCTGGAATAAAATGGTGAGATTTACCCTTTGCACAGTGTGAAGCCAGTCAGGAACATTAGAAATGAAGGAACAGCATTTGTGGGCAAATCAATGACTGAGTACTACCATGGGTACGGGTATCGGTAGGCTTTAATAACTGAACAATACGGTCCTGCGCATTGTCATTGAATAATCAAATGCTACTGTCCCGTGCATCAGCACTATCTAGAGGTTATGTGTGAGCCGACTGACTGCGCAGCACTTGGAAGGAATTACGTGTTTCGGCAAAGATCTTGGGTACCAGTGGTTTTCAATAAATTAAAACTTACCGTCCCATGCATCGTCACGAGCGCTGAGTAGGTTCCAAGCCGCATCCGCGACGTTCTTGGTGAACGTCTGTCCTCACGTGTTATGAGGATTTGTATCAAGACAAGCAAGACAGAAGTAGTCTCTCCCAAACAGCTAGAGCTCTAGCTTTAGTTCAAGACTGGTTTGTGTTGTAGTTTGGCAGCCATTTTAGATTGGTCAGTGATACACTCACTATTACAAAGCGTATTACCTCCTGTTTCACTTGTGCTGGTTTAATCTGCTTCAGTCTTCAGTGTGTGGAATGCAGAAGGTGTGACAAAATGTTGAAATCCAGGGTGCAACCCATGAACTTGAGGAAGTTGCCCAAAGAAGCCTGGGAGGAAGTGGCCATTGATATTATGGGTCCCATTAGAACATCAAGCGTGGATAAGTATATCATTGTTCTCCTGGACATGTACTCAAGGTGGCCCGAGAGGCACGATCTATTGAAACTAAAGATGTAATAAATTTCTTGAAGATTTTTGAGAGGGAAGGTTTACCATTGAATATACTCTGTGACAACAGGGTGCAATTTGTATCAAGGGAGATGGAAAGGTACTTGAGTGAGAGAGGCATCACACATAGGAAGACAGCTATTTATTATCCAGAGGGCAATGGAATGGTTGAAAGATTCAACCATGTCTTAAAGGAAACTATTTAGAGAGTGTTAGCCAATCAGAAGTGTTGGCTGACTGTGGTTTAGAATAAAGTTAAAAATTATAGGTTTACGCCTCACTTCCTGACAAGAAAAACACAGTTTGAGTTATTCAGGAAAAGGAAAGCGTGTAATTTAGTTTGTCCTTATTTGGTGTTGGACAAGACCGACAATTTGAAGTGTGAGAGGGATGATGTGACAAAGAATACGGTGGAAATGGAGAAGATGATTAGAAACAAGAAGTGGTTTGATGTGCGCAAGCTGGTCAAGTTTACAGTAGTTAAAATAGATGATGTGGTGAGGATAAAATCTCCTCGTAAAGAGGTTTCTTCACACGGGTCCAAATTTTTACAACCCATTAAAGTGATTAAGGTCTTCAAAAATGCCATAAGAACAGGGGACCATAGAGTGTGGCATTTGAGTCGAGTGGCAAAGGTGAAGCATGGGGTAAAAAAGGGTAAGGATTGGACTAAAGGTGATGAGAATGTAACTCCTCTGATGGAAATGAGGATAAGTGTTAGAAGTGTTTGCAGACCCAGGTATTTGGATGATTATGTGCAGTTGTAATCTGATGGTACCTTTGGGTTATGGTTTCAATAGGTTTTGTGCAGTATATGTTTCCACCCTGTGTTATTTAAAAAGAATTTTTTAAAAACGTTCTTGAGTCGTAAGCTTCTTAGAGTTTATATTTCATATTAGTTTGTGTATACGCTTTTGTAGTTCATATTGTGTGTTACTTTGTTATGGGAAGGGGGATGTGTGGTATCCTCCTGACTATAGAATGGTGTCAACATGCTCCGTGTGCGTTCCCTGTGTGGAACGGCCATGGGAGTGAAGAAAACGGTTAGAAAGAGAGACGGATGTTAGAGCGAAGAGGCTGTGGTGTAAAGAAGATACTTAATCAACCGATATACAAAATAATACAGTTTACTGACCATCCTTACAATTATCCTTTGTGATTAGATTATTTTTCGCACAGCTTTGCCTTTTCTTGCACCAGCAAAACTCACAAATAGCTGTTTGTCCAGTTTCAGTTCATTAGTATGATCAATGTACAAGTTGTCAGCTCTTTTGGGAACGGCGTGATGCAATCTCCCTTCCCCCTTGGAAGGATGAGGAGGAGGATAAAAAGTAGGAAGGGTGATAGACTGCCCCAGATGAAAAGGAGACACCACCTTGGGAGGAAAAAAGGTTCTGGTCAGGAGAACTTGCTTGTCGGGAAAGAAGCATATGAATGGCAGTTTGACACTCAGTGCTTGCAATCGCTGACATGTCTACCCGGCATAATGGCTCCAGGAAAAACAGTTTTGAGAATAGGAAGCCGCAATTAACAAATACAAAACGACTCAAATTAGAGATCGTATCAGAAAGGTCGGAACAAATCCTATAAAGTAACCTGGTGCTGCAGTTACAGCTAATTACACAACAAGATAAGAACAGATTAAATTACAGTGTATAAAGCCAGGTTGCAAGTCTTGAAGATAGTCTGGGAGGTTTAGGGTAACCATCGCTGCCATGTCCCACAGAGCGTGTGTGTGTGTGTGTGTGTGTGTGTAGCTAGCAAGTAAGCTCAGTGAAGGTGCAGCCAGACTCTCAGCAGAAAAATTCTTCTGGCCAAGGGCATGAAGTTTTATAGACTCTGTCTGGAGGGTTACATGGAAAGTATCCCAGATTCTGTTTACTACATGAAGAGGCCTGTATGACAAGGCTCTCCAGAGATTGATTGAGAGATATTGGTGGGCCTCCTGGTGCTGGCCTATATTTCTTAGCCACAGTCCTGTTAACAAAAGGTGTTGAAGGTTTGCTCCATGGCGCAATAAAAGGTAGGTAGGACTGGTTCAGAAGATGACGTGGCAGGCTGAAGAATGTCTGTTAGAATGTTGGAAGAAGCTTCTACAGAGGGTGAAGGCAGCTCCAGGACTTCTGCTACCTTTCTCATGATTGTGTAGAAAGAAGGCATCTCAGTAGAGACCAGACCGAAGAAAGGGCCTATTTCTACCTCAAGTGAGGTGTTTAATCCGCTGGCATTTTGCAGTGCTGAGTAATTAGACGTGTCCATAGCTTTGGGAGGGGAAGGGCTAGATCCCATCATCAGCCTAATCTGTGTCTACATGGTCATTTTCCTGTGGGATGGTGTATGAATCCGTACCAAAGATGTTCTTCATTCTTTTTAAGTATGCCTCTCGAGAATCCCATAAAGAACTGTTCTTCCTCAAACCTCCTTCGAATTTCTCTCCTGGGTTGATGTGTTTTCATAGGAGGAACTTTGGTGGAGACGGGGGCGAAGTGGAGTCGGCGGAGCCAGAATTGGTGCAGAGATGGGTATATGCTGCAAAAGCCCTGACACCTGGACAACGTTGGTCGGAGACTGGCAAAATATAGGCTGCAAATGAGTAACACTTGTTGCCAGGGGATGTCCCACAAGTAGTACACTTAGTGGAGCCCTGTACAAATCCACGGGGCAGAAGTCACGGCAGAGGTGGGCCGAAGCTCAAACAAACATGGCAATACACTTAGTGAAGCCCCGTACAAATCGATGGGACCGAAGTTGCTGCAAAGGTAGGCCAAAGCTCAAACAAACATATCCATCATATCATGCAGGAAGGCAGAAGGATGTACTCCCGGTGCCGGTAACTTCGGGTGAGCCAGTGCCGAGTGACAGCGGAGCCCTAAATGATAGCTATGGAGGTGATGGAGTAGGCGTCGGCAGAACCGGTGGGTTGTCCCGCGAAGGCTGAATTACCACTCTTTCAGAATCAGATGAAGACCTCACAGGGGTTGTGACTTACCCCTTGATCAAGAGCTCTCGGTGAGCTGCCACACACTTATTGGTCTCTTTATTCTGCTTTTTAACTTGGAGAATGGAGTGAAAGACCTATAGCGAGAGCAGAAGCAAAACCTGAATTTGGTTTTTCTATTGAGGTCCATTGGTCTTCCTTGGCTCCACCCATAAAAAGTTTGTCCTCTCTCGCCTTAGTGGTCTTGGGTAACATGCTACCACACAGAGTAAGAATAGGAGTCATAACAGAAATCCAGACGCCACAAGCAATTCTCATGTGCGTCAATGAGGAACATTTATCTGCCAGAGGTGAGACAGGGCTTGAACCCTGCCCTTTTAGACAGCAACATTGCTTTCCTGAAAAAACTGCACTATAAAATATTTAGTTACAAAGGTACATGGAAGAAAAGTAATCGCCTAGAGTCACACTTTTGGGTCAAGCTTGGAAACCAGGATGGAAACCAGGTTTCCTGAATAGACATTGTACATTTCCGATCCTGGATGAGTATCTCTTTTTCCCCCTTCTGACCTGATGACTGTTTTATTAGTGACCCAAGAGGCACCCCAGTTGTCTTTGCAATCTTATTGTAAATTAAACCATTTTTCTAATACATGGTGGTCTGAAACCTGTTAGAGTTTGGGTATGTTTAGACCAAATCACTGTGATCATGCTCTCATTCTGCCCTGGGTCAGACATGATAGATTTACCCTGTTTGGCCTTCATTTGACACAATTGCGGCTTGAACTGAAGATAGTCATCAAAATAAGCATGATCCAGGTGAAGATCTGCTAGTGGATATGAAAAAACTAATACGAGGAGAACTGAATTTTAGGTTCGTCATTAGGTCTTACCAATCTCCAGTTAAAAACTGTATATGGCAGAGATCTACAACACAACTGCCCAATAGCAACAATTATTTTCTACCTTTACCCGAGGCTCAAGTTGAGGACATTACCGCTGTAGAATTTTACAGCAAAATGCAAAGAGGATAATAGAGAGTGATTTAATTTTTGTTCATTTTTCTCTCCATCTGGCTTCTCGGTGCAAATATTTGAGCGCTGTAGTGAAGTATGGAGTGAGATCCAATGTATGGAATCACCAGACATTAAGGTTACTTCCAATGCCAAAATGCAATTTTGTTTTGCCAACGTTTTGTTGAAATCAAAGAAACACAGATCTATATTGCTTGTGTTTGATCCATCTGTGAGGGACTGTACTAGCTATTAATATTCAGTAGAGGACTAATTCTGTTGGGACTATGGAATAAAAGTGGAATTTATGGAACCTTTCCTACAAAAATATTTTGTATAGGAGTTATATTAACATCTTGCCCTATGTGGTTTTAATTTTTCAGTTTTTAAATGGAATAGAGATGTTTATTGGTATGTACAGAATGAACGTCATGCTTGGATTTTGTATTGGATTTTAAGGAGACAACTGAATATGATCTGCTTTGCATGTTACTACTGTAATGAAATTACACTTTTTCATCAATGAATTCAGAGCAGTACTAAGGAATATTTTTGGGAACTGTTTGTAATATTATAGTATAATTATCCATTTGCCACTTTAATGAAAAACTATAGAGACTGTGTAAACATAAAACTAAGATGCTTTTTAGGTCGAGCCTAGAGCCAGCGCGCAGGCGCTGCCCTGAGAGACTTATTGTGGAGTAGGGAATAGAAGCCCCGCCGACTCTCCGCCAATATTTGCCATTGGCTTGTGCCATTGTCCGTCCTAAATGCTGGCTTCTGATTCGTCAATAGGCTTGTTAGCCCCTCCTTAGTACCGCCTTCTCTTCATTTGTCACCTCCCATGGCAACTGGCCCCTTTACTTGGGTTGTTGCACGGTACGTGTTATTTAGACTGTGAGCACTATTTTCTTTAATGAGGTTCTCCTACTACAAGCACGACATGCTTTGGTGCCGTCTTTACTCCCCCCTCCCTCCCGTTGTCGTGCCTTCTCCCCCCCCGCCCTTCTCCCGTTGTCCGTGCCTTCTCCCCCCCCGTTGTCCGTGAATTCTCCCCCGCCCGCCCGTTGTCCGTGCCTTCTCGCCCACCCTCCGATTGTCCGTGCCTTCTCCCCCCGCCCTTCCTCCCGTTGTCCGTGCCTTCTCCCCCAACGCCCTCCCTCCCGTTGTCCCGGATACCTACCATTTGCAATGCAATAAATGCGAGACCTATCGCATTGCAAATGCTTGTTTAAGTAAAATTACTGTTACACTGTTAAAAAAATAGAGGCAAATCACTTGAGAGGCATAAATTCTAAACTTGCTTGTGCAAAGCATAAACTACTTCAAACCTGCAAAAATCGGTCACGAGCAAATTTAGCACTGAAACAGAAGGAAAACTACCCAGTCTGAAAAACAAAAAACACACAAGGAGGATAACAACAAGGAGGAGTGGGGTGCAAACACATTTATAATTCAGGGGCATAACATGGTCCTTCCTATCTTCTTTCGCGGAAAAAGGAACTTGAGTGTAGGACATGCAGGAGACCACCGTGCGGCCAAGGCTGGGAATATTAATCTGTGGACAACAACGGTGCAAAGCCCATTTATTGCACACTGTTAAACCTCTCGCTATGTACATAAGGTTTCAAGGAGCTGACAAAGGAAGATGCTAATGGCAATACAATAAAAGGCTCCAAGGGAAGCCAACATAGATGCATATAGTATAGAATGGTGAGGTCTAATTTCTTGACCCTCGTAATCATACATGGTGGGAAGCGTTTTATACGAACAGTGTTGTTGTCCTGTGGGGTATTTGTAGAAGGCAAAAATATAGTAAAGGAGATTTTCCTTAAACACTGGAGAATGCTTGGAACTTTAAAGGTGTGCCCTGGTGGTAGGAAGATGTGCGCATGTTTACAGGGGAGATTGAAAAATGGTGTAACTTCATATGACACAGTTTCCTTTTCTGTGGTCTACGGGTACGGTGCACCATTTTATGAGCGGAACTGTAGTAAACATATTGAAATGTTAATTGTGTGGTGTAAACTTCTTGTTTTTCTGGTATGTCAAATGCCTTTTGGTGGGGGCCAAGAGAATAATGCGGCAGGGTTGACTAAATTATGCTGCAAGGAAAGACAAATTCTACAGCGTAATCCAGTGCATTTAGTGATAGTATTACTTCATTTTTTTTGCCAGTTTTACACATTTTAACACTGCCTGGGCAAAGATTTCCTCTCAGTGGTACCAGTTTAACACACAAATAGAGCAATAAGCGAATGAAATTAGACCAGTCGACCTTTACAAACCTCCATGGTGTGAATACACATGTTGCTGCATTTTCAGTAACCTTTGATCCGTTAGCGCTCAAAACTTTATTTCTTGCTGAAATCTGCAGGTAGTGCAACCAATGATGGATTATATGCCAAATCCATAATTATGTGAAAAATGCAGTGGCAGCAGCCCCACAAATTTCCAGTGACCCGCTTTTAGTGTCAGATGTGTATGTGCAGATCCGTGGGGTAGGAATATAAAAATTGGGTGCCTTATTCTGTTATAGCATTGTTGTTTTTTTGGATGACACTTTACTTTTATGGTGATATGGAATGTTTCTTAGAGCACAGCCATTCCTGTGGCACACTCAAATTAGGTGACTAATGTAAGCAAAACTAGGTTAACATAACTGGCAACACTTGACTGCATGACTCCTGCTTCAACTTCAATCTATTTCACACTTGGCATTGTGAAACTCAACACAACCCTCACCACAATAGGCTGGACAATGGCAACAGGGTTAAGTGAAAGCAGCGATGGCTAGTAAGTAACAGGGAGAAGGGGTGGTAGTACGCCCCGAGGTTCAAGTCTGGGCTTCAACTAGAATGTCCATGATCTTGGTTCACAAACTCAATATTAGAAGATGCGTCAAATCCTCCATCATTGCTGTGGAGCAGTAAATGTGCTCTAGCATCACTAAGGCGGATCCTGAGGGACCCCGCAAGTGGTCCTTGTGGTAGGATATGAGAACGGGATCAGTACCACCCTCAGTCACTTGACAAGATGCAATCAGTTCAACATACCTGCCCACCCCTTGAAGTATGGCCATCTCATTAGGAGTGCTGCCAAGGAACACTCATAGAAACAAATAATCCTTTCACCACAACACTGAGCTAATAAATGTATCCTTACTTTTGCTTACGTATATTACAAAAAGAAAATAAGTGCTTTGCTCCCTTGCTGCCTGAAACAATAACCTCGCACAACCTGGAGCGGCAGCGCAACCCGACAGGCTCTCTGGCACGAGCGGCTTCCTTCCCACTCGCTGCCCCCCACCAAGGCCAATTGGCAGGTTTGTAATTCTGTTTTCTCCTTGTGCTGTGGAAAGGTGTCATTAGATGCCGCATTTAGAACAATAATAAAGGCAGGCAGACCCATAGGCACCCATCGCCTACGAAAGAAGGCGGCAATGAAGCGAGCAAGCGGGACTACCCGCTGATGTGAAGGAGGCCAGCGGAGGCAGGCGAGGGCGGGGATCACCTAGCTCGCTTCTCAGCTACCGTTCATCTTGTAAGTGTTGTAAGTGGAGAGACAGCTGCAAGGTATGGAGAACCAACCCTCTGCTGGCAGTTTTCCCTGCCTCACCTAGGGAATTCAAGCATACTATAATAAAACTACAGAGTAAACACTTTCATAATGCTCTGCAAACGATGTGATTTTTATTTATTATTTATTGTAAAGCATTTATACCGGGACCTTCTTGTGTCAGAGCTCTACTGCATCTCCAGGAGCCATAGAAACAGTGAACAGACTGTACAAACAGTCTGATGGACAGGCAGTACAGCAAGACAGGACTATGGTGCAGGGAGAGGAGTTCTGGAGCGGAGGTCCAGAAGACACAGACACACAAATCATCAACAATGTGCCAGTAACTCAGGACATTGTTGGGATTGAAGGTGAAACTGATCACTTTCACACAGGGAGGTGGGATCCAGCCCATAAACAGCTCTGTAAAGCAAAGACAACCTGGCTGGGACGAGTCAGGGAAGATGACACCAGTTCCACACTAGATCTCGAATTCCTTTGTGAAGAAATGTGAACACCCTAAGATGGTGCACTGGACCACACTCAATGTTCTGGACCACATTTCGAATCAAAGAACTGGCATGTCATTTCAAAGAAACTAGCAGATGTGAGATTTGACTGAATTTTTTAAGTATTTTTATTGAGCTTTTTGAAACAGGACAAAACAAAAACTGCTCCACAAACATGTTATGAGCACTTTTGAGCATAGTCAATGGCTTAGATAGTTATCTTAGCTACATAGCAGACGTGCTCTTATCCAAGAAAAGTTAAAAGAGGAGCAGCGAATTTTCACAGACATACCTTATAAAACTTTATCTGTAGCATCAGAACTAAATGTGCCACAGTGCTTAATCTGTAAAGAAATAAGTGCCAGGGCTCTCGTCAGGAGGCCACTGCAGCTTGCACCACACATTGGCCTTGCTATGCCATGCCTACCACGCTGCCAATGAAAGTAACAATGCAACTTCTAACCATCACACTCCTTCAAGTGTGATAATTCGGACTGTTCCAGGCCCTAAAGCTAGAAGATTCGCTTGGGCGGCAGGTAGTAGTCATTTTTAAGGTAAACTGAATTAATAATGGACTGTTGGTATGGTCATCTCTAAATTAGCCAGACAGCGCCACCTTGTGGCAGACTGTCACAAGCGCTGGTGTTGACATTTAAGTGCCGGTGCCGAGCACCAGAAACCACAGGCTCAAATTAAGCACGGATGTGCCATCATCTCTGCTGCCGCTCCACAAATCAACGCAAGACCCAACAGCTGCAGACGTTGCATTAAGGGCGTCAATCTGTCTGTCTGTATATAATGCTCATGAGAACTTCATCGTGCAGCAAGATCGAAATACCCATGGGATGTACAGCCGACAATCTCATGTCATTTCTCTGCCAAGAACCTTTACAGTATTCTTACTTCTGCTAAAGTACATGCAAGGGTGGATCAGTACACATCTAAAACATTACGAAGGTGCTCCTTCTAACAAGGCATGCAATACTGTTTGGCTGTTAAGAAACATAGCAGAAATTGCTGATTCGCCTATAGTTTGAGCTGTTACTTGTTGCAATGGTTTGACTCGGCAAACATTTTACATTACTATTGAGAGGAGAACTGTTCATAGGCTTCAATCAATGTACAGGGTGCCACGAAACTACGGTGGTTGAAGTGTTTGACCACTGGTGCCCTGGGGTCTGTCCTGCAATTACTGTGGAAAGTGGGACAAGTAAACCTTTCCGCACTTGATGCTCAGGGTAGCAAAGGCAAACATTCAACATATTCTTAGGGCGGTAGTGTGGGGACAAGAGCTCAGACCTCGCCAGTCAACAAACAGACACAATTACGTATTGTCCAGCCCAGTGATTCGCTTTTCAATAAAAGAAAGTACTTTAATCACACAGTAATAATGTAATACTACAGACCATATTAGGGGAATAAGACACAGAGTTGAAATCCTTTTTGCTATATTTGAGGTGCTAAACCCTTCCGTACCCTCCCCACGCTAACTGAGTTCCCCCATCTGTGATCCCAGCATTTAATCTTGTATGAGCCACCGATTAGGCACTGGTGCATTTTACTCGATCACCCACAAGATCTAAATATGCCCAACAGTTCAGTTTGCTTTTCACTTCTGAATGGTCACTTATAAAAAAAGTTTGGTCCATTCTGCAGACCTTGGTCTACTATTAGTGTCTTGTCCTCTCAGTTCTCAACACCACAGGTACCTGCATCTTGGGATTGCAGTCCAGGTGGCTGTGGGATGTTCAGGTGCAGAGGTCTCTCTCCTTTGGCGGTGGCTCATGAGTTGTCCAGATCGCAGCAGCGGCATTGCTTGAAACTTGAAAACTCTGAAGATGGCATCGCTGCAGCTCTCATCCTTGGCAGTTGCTGTCTCCCCGAGTCAGACGTAGAGGAGAAGCTGGTACATGGGTGCATCCTCTGGGGCTTGTGGATGACTGGCAGTTGCAGCCTCCAGGCCAATAAGACAGCCCAACTCAATGTTGATGGAGCCTTTTGACTTAAGACATTGGTAGCATAATGGCAGACTGCCGATCATACTTGATTTTTTCATAAGTTGTGATGTGGTTCATGTCTGGAACCATGTATGTGGAGTCCACATCCAGAAAGTTGTTGCTCCGGGATTTGCTCACTTGCTGTCACTCACAGTATCGGACTATTACCCGTGCCGGGAACTGCTGGGCTTCTTCTCATGGACAGCCTTCCCTACTGTGAGTCGAGGGACACTGTTTCCCTCTTTCTGCAGGCAGGCAGTCTTCAAGACAGATCCTCAGCAGCTCCAGCACAAAATGCATACTTCAGGTTATAGCCCTTCCCCCAGGGATACTGGCTGTCGTGCAGACACAGAACCCTGGTGCCACAGCAGTCATTCAAGTTCTCTGCGGAGCACCACCTTCCTTGGTCATGAAGAACTTGGAACTGTAACAAAGTTGGGTGGTTTGGATCCCACTTTTATACAGACTTCCTAGACAGGGATGTGGATCATAATGTTTCAGTACAAGTTTGGGTTGGTTCTCTTTCAAATTTCATTTTCTGGCTGTTTCTCACACAGACATTGTTCGCACAGCAGGCAGCAATGATGAAGGCTTAAAGCAGGAGCATCCAAACAAACGGGCTCAATGACATTTGAGATCTCTGCACTAGGCTGTCATCAGCCTTCCAAAAGTAGTAATCCGAGACAGACAAAAGGACAGGCTCTACCTAGAAACGTCCTCACCTTGAATAATAGAAACTGCAATCTTAACACACACCCCTACTATCTACAAGAAACAGAGCTCAGGAAGAACTAATTAGCAGCCATTTGCTAACAAGGCATTCATTTAATGTTTAAGGGAGGGCAGCCTACATTCTCCTTCAATTCAGTGCATGGGTGTCGCACCCTCCAGCCACATAGATGCAGTAAATACACTTTAACAGTCTGGGGAAGCTGTATCCACCCTACATCTTGAGCAATGCTGAACCTGGAGTCCTCAAAAATGGATTCCACTGGTCCCAGTGCACAGCCTCTCACCAAACGCCAAGTTCTATTACCATACATGTGCCACACACACTGCACAAGCAGGCACTGGACACATGCATACAATATCAGCATAAGGATTTGTGTTTTCACATAAGCATAAAACTACATTAGAAGGTTCTGTAGTTTATCCTCTCCCGGACACAGAAAAAAAGGCCTGATCACCCTACTGAGTAACAAAATTTCAGTATGCTGCGACTATCCCATTGCGTGACTTTCAAAGAGCTTGGACAGTAATCCTATGCCTCGTATGAACATATGCTTTTTGCACTCCTGTAGGTCACAGAACAAGTTTGGGACATCGTAATACGAGAGACAGAAGTATGCCTTGGGGCACACGCCAAATCAGCATCAAGCCAGGGCCAAAGTAAAAGTGAGGACACCAGCTTCATGAACAGTCAGGCAAACAGGGCAGGGGTACACGCCCATCTGCCATGCAGGGGACATTCCTGTACCAACAAAAAGTACAGCTTATCTCAGTGGATACACACACTTTGAGACCAACATGGCTGAGGGAGTTAGTAAAGCGTTTAAATACTGATTACCAATTTGACCTACGTCAGGAGTTGATGACAGTTTATACCATAAGAGAGCTACCTATAACGGTGCACGTGCCCTACAAAAAAGCCACTTTGCATAACTGACCCATCAAACAAATGGACAAGCAATGCTACCAGAGGGAACAGGAAGAATGGACGTTTCACACTCCTCTCTCCCCCACAACTGGTTCAGCTAAATTGGCACAGACGGGAAACCCTTGACCGGTGCAGCCATAATCATTCTCTTCCAATGGCAATACGAAGCTTGAACACATGAGAATAAGGACACGGCCACTCAGATGGAATAACCGAAAAAATCATGATACTGTTCATAACACAGGAGAAGGGCTGGGAGGAAGAAGCAAAGCGAAGCATACTTCTAACTTGGAGAATGCATTATTTATCAGAGGCAGATGTCCTGCAGCCAGGTGCTGCCAATCTGTTCACTGAGCACCCAAACTCCCATCAGCAGCCGGAACCCATGCAGACCTCAGATGACACAGAAGTGTTCCCTCCACCAGTTAACCCTTTCCTTACTGTTGAAGTTTTCACAACCGTATTTCACCTCCTGCAGGTTCCCTTTCCGCAGTGTTTGAGGCCACAGCTAGGAGCAGACATTGGGTTATTTTATATACAGACTGATATCAATGCTGGATCCTGCTTTTAAGCGGTGATTGTAATCCATAAGAGCAATTCAGGAACACACAGAGAAGCACCCGCCACACGGTAAGGGCCACGGTGGAGACGGTGTGCAAAGATGAAGTGGACCTCAGCGTACCTGAGGGAGGCAGGCGCAGATTCACCCAGAAGTGAACAGAGCCCAACCCAGGGGGAGGCAGGCCCGGACTCACATAGTAGCAAGAACAGCTGAACCCATGGGGAGGCAGGCGGTACTCACCCAGCAGCAAGAACAGTCCAACCCAGGGGGGAGGCAGGCGCAGACTCACCCAAAACCGAACAGAGTCCAACCGAAGGGAAAGCAGACGCTGACTCACCCAGTAGCGAGCAAAGCCCAATCCAGGGGGAGGTAGGCACAGACTCCCCCAGCAGCGCGTAGAGCCCAAACCAGGGGGAGGCAGGTGCGGACTCACCCAGTAGCGGGCAGAGCCCAACCCAGGGGGAGGCAGAAGCAGACTCACCCAGTAGAGGGCAGAGCCCAACCCAGGGGGAGGCAGAAGCAGACTCACCCAGTAGAGGGCAGAGCCCAACCCAGGGGGAGGCAGGCGCGGACTGACCCAGAAGCGAGCAGAGCCTAACCTACGAGGAGGCAGGCGCAGACTCACCCAGTAGAAAGAACAGCCCAGCCTAGAGGGAGGCAGGAGCAGACTCACTCAGTAGCGGGCAGAGCCCAACCCACGGGGACGCAGGCGCAGACTCACCCAGCAGCGAGCAAAGCCCAACCAAAGGGGAGGCAGGCGAGGACTAACCCAGAAGCGAACAGAGCCCAACACAAAGGGAGCCATGAGCGGATTCTCCCACAAGCGAACAGAGCCCAACCCAGGGGGAGGCAGGAGCGGACTCACCCAGAAGCGAGCAGCGTCTAACCTAGGGGGAGGCAGGCGCAGACTCACCTAGATGCGAGCAGAGCCCAACCCAGGAGGAGGCACGTGATGACACCCCAGCAGCGAGCAGAGCACAACCAAGGGGGAGGAAGTGTCAAACTCACACAGCAGCTAGCAAAGCCCAACTCAGGGGGAGGCAGGTGCGGAATGACCCTGAACCGAACAGAGCCCAACCCAGTGGAAGGCAGGCCCTGACTCACCCAGAAGCAAGCAGAGCCCAACCCAGGGGGAGGCAGGCACAGATACCACCAGAAGCGAGCAGAGTCTAACCTAAAGGGGAGGCAGGCGCAGACTCACCCAGAAGCGCGTAGATCCCAACCCAGGGGAAGGCAGGAGCGGACTCACCCAGCAGCGCGTAGATCCCATCCCAGGGGAGGCAGGCACAGACTCACCCAGAAGCAAGCAGAGCCTAACCTAGGGGGAGGCAGGTGTGAACTCGACCACTAGTGGGCAGAGCCCAACCCAGGAGGAGGCAAGCGCAGACTCACCCAGCAGCTAGCAAAGCTCCACCCAAGGGGAGGCAGGCGCTAACTCGCGCAGTAGAAGGCAGAGCCCAACCCAGGGGGAGGCAGGTGCGGACTCAACCAGTAGCGGGCAGAGCCCAACCCAGGGGGAGGCAGGCCAGACTCACCCAGCAGCGAGCAAAGCTCAACCCAGGGGGAGGCAGGCGCAGACTCACCCAGAAGCGAGCAGAGCCCAACCCAGGGGGAGGCTGGAGCAGAGAGAACCAGAAGCGAACAGAGCCAAACTCAGGCGGAGGCAGGTGCGGAATGACCCTGAAGTTAACAGAGCCCAACCCCAGAGGAAGGTAGGTCCAGACTCACCGTGAAGCAAGCAGAGCCCAACCCAGGGGGAGGTAGGCACAGACTCACCCAGAAGCGAACAGAGCCTAACCTAAAGCGAAGGCAGGCGCAGACTCACCCAGAAGCGAGCAGAGTCTAACCTAAAGGGGAGGCAGGCGCAGACTCACCCAGAAGCGCGTAGATCCCAACCCAGGGGAAGGCAGGAGCGGACTCACCCAGCAGCGCGTAGATCCCATCCCAGGGGGAGGCAGGCACAGACTCACCCAGAAGCGAGCAGAGCCTAACCTAGGGGGAGGCAGGTGTAGACTCGACCACTAGTGGGCAGAGCCCAACCCAGGAGGAGGCAGGCGCAGACTCACCCAGCAGCTAGCAAAGCTCCACCCAAGGGGAGGCAGGCGCTAACTCGCGCAGTAGAAGTCAGAGCCCAACCCAGGGGGAGGCAGGTGCGGACTCAACCAGTAGCGGGCAGAGCCCAACCCAGGGGGAGGCAGGCCAGACTCACCCAGCAGCGAGCAAAGCTCAACCCAGGGGGAGGCAGGCGCAGACTCACGCAGAAGCGAGCAGAGCCCAACCCAGGGGGAGGCTGGAGCAGAGAGAACCAGAAGCGAACAGAGCCAAACTCAGGCGGAGGCAGGTGCGGAATGACCCTGAAGTGAACAGAGCCCAACCCAGAGGAAGGTAGGTCCAGACTCACCGTGAAGCAAGCAGAGCCCAACCCAGGGGGAGGTAGGCACAGACTCACCCAGAAGCGAGCAGAGCCTAACCTAAAGCGAAGGCGGGCGCAGACTCACCCAGAAGCGAGCAGAGCATAACCTAGAGGGAGGCAGACGCAGACTCACCCAGTAGCGAGCATAGCCCAACCCAGGGAGAGGCATGTGCCGAATAACCCAGAAGCGAACAGAGCGCAATACAGAGTGAGGCAGGCACGGACTGATCCAGAAGCAACTAGGACCCAACCCAGAGTGAAGCAGGCACGGACTGACCCAGAAGCGAACGGAGCCCAACCCAGGGGGAAGCAGACGCGGACTCACCCAGAAGCGAGCAGCGCCTAACCTAGGGGAAGGCAAACGCGCATTCCCCAGAAGCGAACAAAGCCCAAAACAAGGGAAGGCATGCCCAGAAGCGAGAAGAGAAACCCAAGGAGTGGCAGGCGCGGACTAACCCAGCAGCAACAACAGCTCAACCCAGTGGGAGGGCAGGCGCGGACTCACCCAGCAGCGAGCAAAGCTCAACCCAGGGGAAGGCAGGCGCAGACTCACCCAGTAGCGGGCAGAGCCCAACCCAGGGGGAGGCAGGCGCACTCACCCAGCAGCGAGCAAAGCTGAACCCAGGGGGAGGCAGGTGCGGACTGACCCAAAAGCGAACAGAGTCCAACCCAGGGGGAGGCAGGCGCAGACTGACCCAGAAGCAAACAGTACCCAACACAGAGGGAGGCAGGAGCCGATTCAACCAGAAGTGAACAGAACCCAACCTAGGGGGAGGCAGGCGCACACTCACCCACTAGCGGGCAGAGCCCAACCCAGGGGGAGGCAGGCGCAAACTCACCCAGTAGCGGGCAGAGCCCAACCTGGGGGAGGCAGGCGCAGACTCACCCAGGAGCTAGCAAAGCTCAACCCAGGGGGAGGCAGGCGCAAACTCACCCAGTAGCGAGCATAGCCCAACCCAGGGAGAGGCAGGCGCCGAATGACCCAGAAGCAAACAGAGCCCAATACAGAGGGAGGCAGGCACGGACTGACCTAGAAGCGAGCAGGACCCAACCTAGGGGGATGCAGGATCAGACTCACCCAGAAGCGAGAAGAGCCCAACCTAGGGGGAGGCAGGCGCAGACTCACCCAGTAGAGGGCACAGTCCAACCCAGGGGGAGGCAGGCGCGGACTGATCCAGAAGCAATAACAGACCAACCCAGGAGGAGACAGGCGTGGAGTGACCCCGAGTCCAACACAGAGGGAAGCAGGCACGGACTGACCCAAAAGCGAACTGAGCCCAACCCAGGAGGAAGAAGGCAAGGACTGACCCAGAAGCGAACAGAGCCCAACACAGAGGGAGGCAGGCGCGGACTCAGCCAGAAGCGGGCAGAGCCCAACCCAGGGGGAGGCAGGCGCAAACTCACCCAGCAGCGACCACAGCTCAACCCAGGGGGAGGCATGCGCAGACTCACCCACTAGAGGGCAGAGCTCAACCCAGAGGGAGGCAGGCGCGGACTGACCCAGAAGCGAGCAGCACCTAACCTAGGGGGAGGAAGGCGAACACACTCACCCAGTAGCAAGAACAGCCCAACCCAGAGGTAGGCAGGCGCAAACTCACCCAGTAGCGGGCAGAGCCCAACCTGGGGGAGGCAGGCGCAGACTCACCCAGCAGCAAGCAAAGCTCAACCCAGGGGGAGGCAGGCGCAGACTCACCCTGAAGCGAGCAGAGCCCAACCTAGGGGGAAGCTGGAACGGACTCACAAGTGTAGAGGGCAGAGCCCAACCCAAGAGGGAAGCAGCCGCAGACTCACCCAGAAGCGAGAAGAGCCCAAGCCAGGGGGAGGCTGGCGCGGACTCACCCAGTAGCGGGCAGAGCCCAACCGAGGGGGAGGCAGGCGCAGACTCACCCCGAAGCGAGCAGAGCCCAACCCAGGGGGAGGCTGGCTTGGACTCTCCCAGTACCTGGCAGAGCCCAACCCAGGGGGAGGAAGGCGCAAACTTACCCAGAAGCTAGCAGAGGCCAAAACAGGGGTAGGCATGCGCAGACTCACCCAATAGAGGGCAGAGCCCAACCCAGGGGGAGGCAGGCGCAGACTCACCCAGAAGCGAGCAAAGCTAAACCCAGGGAGAGGCAGACGCAGACTCACCCAGAAGCTAGCAGAGCCCAACCCAGGAGGAGGCAGGTGCAGACACCCTAGCAGCGAGCAGAGCCCAACACAGGTCAAGGAAGTTGCGGACTCACCCAGCAGCGAGCAAAGCCCAACCCAGGGGGAGGCAGGAGCGGACAGACCCAGAAGCAAAAAGAGCCAAACTGAGGCGGAGGCAGGTGCGGAATGACCCTGAAGCGAACACAGCCCAACCCAGAGGAAGGTAGGCCCGGACTCAACCAGAAGCAAGCAGAGCCCAACCCAGGGGGAGGCAGGCACAGACTCACCCAGAAGCGAGCAGAGCCTAACCTAGAGGGAGGCAGGCGCAGACTCACCCAGTAGTGAGCATGGCCCAACCCAGGGAGAGGCAGGCGCGGACTGAGCCAGAACCGAACAGAGCCCAACCCAGGGGGAGGCAGGCACGGACTGACCCAGAAGCGAGCAGCGCCTCACCTAGGAGGAGGCAAGCGCGCATACCCCAGAAGCGAACAAAGCCAAACCAGGGGGAGGCATGCGCAGACTTACCCAGAAGCGAGAAGAGAAACCCAAGCCGAGGCAGACGCAGACTAACCCAGCAGCAAGAACAGCCCAACCCAGGGTGAGGCAGGTGCGGACTCACCCAGTAGCAACAACAGCGCAACCCAGTGGGAGGCAGGCACGGTTTCACCCAGTAGCAAGAACAGCCCAACCCAGGGGGAGGGAAGGCGTGGACACACCCCGTAGCGGGCAGAGCCCAACTTTGGGGGAGGCAGGCACAGACTCACCCAGCAGCGAGCAAAGCTCAACCCAGGGGGAGTCAGGCGCAGACACACCCAGTAACGGGCAGAGCCCAACCCAGAGCAAGGCAGGCGCACTCACACAGCAGTGAGCAAAGCTGACCGCAGGGGGAGGCAGGCACAGAGTGACCAGAAGCGAACAGAGCCCAATCTAGGGGGAGGCTGAAGCGGACTCACCCAGTAGCGGGCAGAGCCCAACCCAGAGGGAAGCAGCCACAGACTCACCCAGAAGCGAGTAGAGCCCAACCGAGGGGGAGGATGGCGTGGATTCACCCAGTAGCGGGTAGAGCCAAACCCAGGGGGAGACAGGCGCAGAATCAGCCAGAAGCGAGCAGAGGCCAAAACAGGGGTAGACATTCGCACACTCACCCAGCTGCTAGCAAAGCTCCACCCAGGGGGGGGGGGGGGGGGCAGGCACTAACTTGCGCAGCAGGAGGCAGGTGCGGACTCACCCAGAAGTAAACCGAGCCCAACCCAGGGGGAGGCTGGCGCGGACTCACCCAGTAGCGGGCAGAGCCCAACCCAGTGGGAGGCAGGCGCAGACTCACCCAGAAGCGATCAGAGCCTAACCCAGGAGGAGGCAGGTGCAGACACCCCAGCTGCGAGCAGAGCCCAACCCAGGGGGAGGAAGTCGCGGTCTCACCCAGCAGCGAGCAAAGCCCAACCCAGGGGGAGGCAGGAGCGGACTGACCCAGAAGTGAACAGAGCCAAACTCAGGGAGAGGCAGGTGTGGAATGACCCTGAAGCAACAGAGCCCAACCCAGAGGAAGGTAGGCCCGGTCTCACCCAGAAGCAAGCAGAGCCCAACCCAGGGGGAGGCAGGCACAGACTCACCCAGCAGCGAGCATAGCCCAACCCAAGGAGAGGCAGGCACGAATGACCCAGAAGCGAACAGTGTCCAACACAGAGAGAGGCAGGAGCGGATTCCCCCAGAAGCAAACAGAAGCCCAACCCAGAGGGAGGCAGGTGCAAACTCACCCAGAAGCGAGCAGCGCCTTACCTAGGGGGAGGCAGGCGTAGACTCACCCAGAAGTGAAGAGCGCCCAACCTAGGGGAAGGCAGGCGCAGACTCGCCCAGTAGAGGGCACAGCCCAACCCAGGGGGAGGCAGGCGCGGACTAACCCAGAAGCAATAACAGACCAACCCAGGGGGAGGCAGGAGCGAAATGACCCAAAAGCGAAGTGAGCCCAACCCAGGGGAGGTAGGCGCGGACTGAGCCAGGAGCAGGCAGAGCCCAACCCAGGGGAGTTAGGCGCAGACTCACCCAGCAGCGGGCAAAGCTCAACCCAGGGGAGGCATGCGCAGACTCACCCAGTAGAGGGCAGAGCCCAACCCAGAAGTAGGCAGGCGCGGACTGAACCAGAAGCGAGCAGCGCCTAGCCTAGGTGGAGGCAGGCGCAGACTCACCCAGTAGCAGGAAGAGCTCAACCCAGGGGGAGGCATGCGCAGACTCACCCAGTAGAGGGCAGAGCCCAACCCAGAAGTAGGCAGGCGCGGACTGAACCAGAAGCGAGCAGCGCCTAGCCTAGGTGGAGGCAGGCGCAGACTCACCCAGTAGCAGGAAGAGCTCAACCCAGGGGGAGGCATGCGCAGACTCACCCAGTAGAGGGCAGAGCCCAACCCAGAAGTAGGCAGGCGCGGACTGAACCAGAAGCGAGCAGCGCCTAACCTAGGTGGAGGCAGGCGCAGACTCACCCAGTAGCAAGAACAGCTCAACTCAGAGGGAGGCAGGCGCGAACTCACCCTGTAGCAGGAAGAGCCCAACCCAGGGGGAGGCAGGTGCAGACATCCCAGCAGAGGGCAGAGCCCAATCCAAGGGGAAGGCAGGCACAGACTGACCCAGAAGCAAACAGTGCCCAACACAGAGGGAGGCAGGAGCAGATTCCCCCAGAAGCAAACAGAGCCCAACTCAGGGGGAGGCAGGCGCAAACTCACCCAGAAGCGAGCAGCGCCTAACCTAGGGGGAGGCAGGCGCAGACTCACCCACTAGCGGGCAGAGCCCAACCAAGGGGGAGGCAGGTGCAGACTCACCCAGCAGCGAGCAGAGCCCAACCCAGGAGGAGGCAGGTGCAGACATCCCAGCAGCGAGCAGAGCCCAACCCAGGGGGAGGAAGTCGTGGACTGACCTAGCAGCGAGCAAAGCCCAACGCACAGGGAGGCAAGTGCAGACTCACCCAGAAGCGAGAAGAGCCCAAGACAGGGGGAGGCTGGCGCGGACTCACCCAGTAGCGGGCAGAGCCCAACCGAGGGGAGGCAGGCGCAGACTCACCCGAGCGAGCAGAGCCCAACCCAGGGGGAGGCTGGCTTGGACTTTCCCAGTACCTGGCAGAGCCCAACCCAGGGGGAGGAAGGCGCAAACTTACCCAGAAGCTAGCAGAGGCCAAAACAGGGGTAGGCATGCGCAGACTCACCCAGTAGAGGGCAGAGCCCAACCCAGGGGGAGGCAGGCGCGGACTAACCCAGAAGCAATAACAGACCAACCCAGGGGGAGGCAGGAGCGGACTGAGCCAGGAGCAGGCAGAGCCCAACCCAGGGGGAGTTAGGCGCAGACTCACCCAGCAGCGGGCAAAGCTCAACCCAGGGGGAGGCATGCGCAGACTCACCCAGTAGAGGGCAGAGCCCAACCCAGAAGTAGGCAGGCGCGGACTGAACCAGAAGCGAGCAGCGCCTAGCCTAGGTGGAGGCAGGCGCAGACTCACCCAGTAGCAGGAAGAGCTCAACCCAGGGGGAGGCATGCGCAGACTCACCCAGTAGAGGGCAGAGCCCAACCCAGAAGTAGGCAGGCGTGGACTGAACCAGAAGCGAGCAGCGCCTAACCTAGGTGGAGGCAGGCGCAGACTCACCCAGTAGCAAGAACAGCTCAACTCAGAGGGAGGCAGGCGCGAACTCACCCTGTAGCAGGAAGAGCCCAACCCAGGGGGAGGCAGGTGCAGACATCCCAGCAGCGGGCAGAGCCCAATCCAAGGGGAAGGCAGGCACAGACTGACCCAGAAGCAAACAGTGCCCAACACAGAGGGAGGCAGGAGCAGATTCCCCCAGAAGCAAACAGAGCCCAACTCAGGGGGAGGCAGGCGCAAACTCACCCAGAAGCGAGCAGCGCCTAACCTAGGGGGAGGCAGGCGCAGACTCACCCACTAGCGGGCAGAGCCCAACCAAGGGGGAGGCAGGTGCAGACTCACCCAGCAGCGAGCAGAGCCCAACCCAGGAGGAGGCAGGTGCAGACATCCCAGCAGCGAGCAGAGCCCAACCCAGGGGGAGGAAGTCGTGGACTGACCTAGCAGCGAGCAAAGCCCAACGCACAGGGAGGCAAGTGCAAACTCACCCAGAAGCGAGCAGCACCTAACCTAGGGGGAGTCAGGTGCAGACTCACCCAGAAGCGAGAAGAGCCCAAGACAGGGGGAGGCTGGCGCGGACTCACCCAGTAGCGGGCAGAGCCCAACCGAGGGGGAGGCAGGCGCAGACTCACCCCGAAGCGAGCAGAGCCCAACCCAGGGGAGGCTGGCTTGGACTCTCCCAGTACCTGGCAGAGCCCAACCCAGGGGGAGGAAGGCGCAAACTTACCCAGAAGCTAGCAGAGGCCAAAACAGGGGTAGGCATGCGCAGACTCACCCAGTAGAGGGCAGAGCCCAACCCAGGGGGAGGCAGGCGCAGACTCACCCAGAAACGAGCAAAGCTAAACCCAGGGAGAGGCAGACGCAGACTCACCCAGAAGCTAGCAGAGCCCAACCCAGGAGGAGGCAGGTGCAGACACCCCAGCAGCGAGCAGAGCCCAACACAGGTCAAGGAAGTTGCGGACTCACCCAGCAGCGAGCAAAGCCCAACCCAGGGGAGGCAGGAGCGGACAGACCCAGAAGCAAAAAGAGCCAAACTGAGGCGGAGGCAGGTGCGGAATGACCCTGAAGCGAACACAGCCCAACCCAGAGGAAGGTAGGCCCGGACTCAACCAGAAGCAAGCAGAGCCCAACCCAGGGGGAGGCAGGCACAGACTCACCCAGAAGCGAGCAGAGCCTAACCGAAAGCGGAGGCAGGTGCAGACTCACCCAGAAGCGAGCAGAGCCTAACCTAGAGGGAGGCAGGCGCAGACTCACCCAGTAGTGAGCATAGCCCAACCCAGGGAGAGGCAGGCGCGGACTGAGCCAGAACCGAACAGAGCCCAACCCAGGGGGAGGCAGGCACGGACTGACCCAGAAGCGAGCAGCGCCTCACCTAGGAGGAGGCAAGCACGCATACCCCAGAAGCGAACAAAGCCAAACCAGGGGGAGGCATGCGCAGACTTACCCAGAAGCGAGAAGAGAAACCCAAGCCGAGGCAGACGCAGACTAACCCAGCAGCAAGAACAGCCCAACCCAGGGTGAGGCAGGTGCGGACTCACCCAGTAGCAACAACAGCGCAACCCAGTGGGAGGCAGGCACGGTTTCACCCAGTAGCAAGAACAGCCCAACCCAGGGGGAGGGAAGGCGTGGACACACCCCGTAGCGGGCAGAGCCCAACTTAGGGGGAGGCAGGCGCAGACTCACCCAGCAGCGAGCAAAGCTCAACCCAGGGGGAGTCAGGCGCAGACACACCCAGTAACGGGCAGAGCCCAACCCAGAGCAAGGCAGGCGCACTCACACAGCAGTGAGCAAAGCTGACCGCAGGGGGAGGCAGGCACAGAGTGACCAGAAGCGAACAGAGCCCAATCTAGGGGGAGGCTGAAGCGGACTCACCCAGTAGCGGGCAGAGCCCAACCCAGAGGGAAGCAGCCACAGACTCACCCAGAAGCGAGCAGAGCCCAAGACAGGGGTAGACTGGTGCGGACTCACCCAGTAGCGGGCAGAGCCCAACCGAGGGGGAGGCAGGCGCAGACTCATCCCGAAGCGAGTAGAGCCCAACCGAGGGGGAGGATGGCGTGGATTCACCCAGTAGCGGGCAGAGCCAAACCCAGGGGGAGACAGGCGCAGAATCACCCAGAAGCGAGCAGAGGCCAAAACAGGGGTAGACATTCGCACACTCACCCAGCTGCTAGCAAAGCCTCCACCCAGGGGGGGGCAGGCACTAACTTGCGCAGCAGGAGGCAGGTGCGGACTCACCCAGAAGTAAACCGAGCCCAACCCAGGGGGAGGCTGGCGCGGACTCACCCAGTAGCGGGCAGAGCCCAACCCAGTGGGAGGCAGGCGCAGACTCACCCAGAAGCGATCAGAGCCTAACCCAGGAGGAGGCAGGTGCAGACACCCCAGCTGCGAGCAGAGCCCAACCCAGGGGGAGGAAGTCGCGGTCTCACCCAGCAGCGAGCAAAGCCCAACCCAGGGGGAGGCAGGAGCGGACTGACCCAGAAGTGAACAGAGCCAAACTCAGGGAGAGGCAGGTGTGGAATGACCCTGAAGCAACAGAGCCCAACCCAGAGGAAGGTAGGCCCGGACTCACCCAGAAGCAAGCAGAGCCCAACCCAGGGGGAGGCAGGCACAGACTCACCCAGCAGCGAGCATAGCCCAACCCAAGGAGAGGCAGGCACGAATGACCCAGAAGCGAACAGTGTCCAACACAGAGAGAGGCAGGAGCGGATTCCCCCAGAAGCAAACAGAAGCCCAACCCAGAGGGAGGCAGGTGCAAACTCACCCAGAAGCGAGCAGCGCCTTACCTAGGGGGAGGCAGGCGTAGACTCACCCAGAAGCGAAGAGCGCCCAACCTAGGGGAAGGCAGGCGCAGACTCGCCCAGTAGAGGGCACAGCCCAACCCAGGGGGAGGCAGGCGCGGACTAACCCAGAAGCAATAACAGACCAACCCAGGGGGAGGCAGGAGCGGAATGACCCAAAAGCGAAGTGAGCCCAACCCAGGGGGAGGTAGGCGCGGACTGAGCCAGGAGCAGGCAGAGCCCAACCCAGGGGGAGTTAGGCGCAGACTCACCCAGCAGCGGGCAAAGCTCAACCCAGGGGGAGGCATGCGCAGACTCACCCAGTAGAGGGCAGAGCCCAACCCAGAAGTAGGCAGGCGCGGACTGAACCAGAAGCGAGCAGCGCCTAGCCTAGGTGGAGGCAGGCGCAGACTCACCCAGTAGCAGGAAGAGCTCAACCCAGGGGGAGGCATGCGCAGACTCACCCAGTAGAGGGCAGAGCCCAACCCAGAAGTAGGCAGGCGCGGACTGAACCAGAAGCGAGCAGCGCCTAACCTAGGTGGAGGCAGGCGCAGACTCACCCAGTAGCAAGAACAGCTCAACTCAGAGGGAGGCAGGCGCGAACTCACCCTGTAGCAGGAAGAGCCCAACCCAGGGGGAGGCAGGTGCAGACATCCCAGCAGCGGGCAGAGCCCAATCCAAGGGGAAGGCAGGCACAGACTGACCCAGAAGCAAACAGTGCCCAACACAGAGGGAGGCAGGAGCAGATTCCCCCAGAAGCAAACAGATCCCAACTCAGGGGGAGGCAGGCGCAAACTCACCCAGAAGCGAGCAGCGCCTAACCTAGGGGGAGGCAGGCGCAGACTCACCCACTAGCGGGCAGAGCCCAACCAAGGGGGAGGCAGGTGCAGACTCACCCAGCAGCGAGCAGAGCCCAACCCAGGAGGAGGCAGGTGCAGACATCCCAGCAGCGAGCAGAGCCCAACCCAGGGGGAGGAAGTCGTGGACTGACCTAGCAGCGAGCAAAGCCCAACGCACAGGGAGGCAAGTGCAGACTCACCCAGAAGCGAGAAGAGCCCAATACAGGGGGAGGCTGGCGCGGACTCACCCAGTAGCGGGCAGAGCCCAACCGAGGGGGAGGCAGGCGCAGACTCACCCCGAAGCGAGCAGAGCCCAACCCAGGGGGAGGCTGGCTTGGACTTTCCCAGTACCTGGCAGAGCCCAACCCAGGGGGAGGAAGGCGCAAACTTACCCAGAAGCTAGCAGAGGCCAAAACAGGGGTAGGCATGCGCAGACTCACCCAGTAGAGGGCAGAGCCCAACCCAGGGGGAGGCAGGCGCAGACTCACCCAGAAGCGAGCAAAGCTAAACCCAGGGAGAGGCAGACGCAGACTCACCCAGAAGCTAGTAGAGCCCAACCCAGGAGGAGGCAGGTGCAGACACCCCAGCAGCGAGCAGAGCCCAACACAGGTCAAGGAAGTTGCGGACTCACCCAGCAGCGAGCAAAGCCCAACCCAGGGGGAGGCAGGAGCGGACAGACCCAGAAGCAAAAAGAGCCAAACTGAGGCGGAGGCAGGTGCGGAATGACCCTGAAGCGAACAGAGCCCAACCCAGAGGAAGGTAGGCCCGGACACAACCAGAAGCAAGCAGAGCCCAACCCAGGGGGAGGCAGGCACAGACTCACCCAGAAGCGAGCAGAGCCTAACCGAAAGCGGAGGCAGGTGCAGACTCACCCAGAAGCGAGCAGAGCCTAACCTAGAGGGAGGCAGGCGCAGACTCACCCAGTAGTGAGCATAGCCCAACCCAGGGAGAGGCAGGCGCGGACTGAGCCAGAACCGAACAGAGCCCAACCCAGGGGGAGGCAGGCACAGACTGACCCAGAAGCGAGCAGCGCCTCACCTAGGAGGAGGCAAGCGCGCATACCCCAGAAGCGAACAAAGCCAAACCAGGGGGAGGCATGCGCAGACTTACCCAGAAGCGAGAAGAGAAACCCAAGCCGAGGCAGACGCAGACTAACCCAGCACCAAGAACAGCCCAACCCAGGGTGAGGCAGGTGCGGACTCACCCAGTAGCAACAACAGCGCAACCCAGTGGGAGGCTGGCACGGTTTCACCCAGTAGCAAGAACAGCCCAACCCAGGGGGAGGGAAGGCGCAGACACACCCAGTAACGGGCAGAGCCCAACCCAGAGCAAGGCAGGCGCACTCACACAGCAGTGAGCAAAGCTGACCGCAGAGGGAGGCAGGCACAGAGTGACCAGAAGCGAACAGAGCCCAATCTAGGGGGAGGCTGAAGCGGACTCACCCAGTAGCGGGCAGAGCCCAACCCAGAGGGAAGCAGCCACAGACTCACCCAGCAGCAAGCAAAGCTCAACATAGGGGGAGGTAGGCGCATACTCACCCAGAAGCAAGCAGAGCCCAACCCAGGGGGAGGAAGTCGTGGACTGACCTAGCAGCGAGCAAAGCCCAACGCACAGGGAGGCAAGTGCAAACTCACCCAGAAGCGAGCAGCACCTAACCTAGGGGGAGGCAGGTGCAGACTCACCCAGAAGCGAGCAGAGCCCAACCTAGGGGGAGGCAGGCGCAGACTTGCCCAGTAGAGGGCACAGCCCAACCCAGGGGGAGGCAGGCGCGGACTGACCCAGAAGCAATAACAGACCAAACCAGGGGGAGGCAGGCGCGGATTGACCCCCGAAGCGAACAGAGTCCAACCCAGAGGGAGGCAGGCACGGACTGACCGAAAAGCGAAGTGAGCCCAACCCAGGGGGAGGTAGGCGTGGACAGACCCAGGAGCGGGCAGAGCCCAACCCAGGGGGAGTCAGGCGCAGACTCACCCAGCAGCGAGCAAAGCTCAACCCAGGGGGAGGCAGGCGCAAACTCACCCAGAAGTGAGCAGCACCTAACCTAGGGGGAGGCAGGCGCAGACTCACCCACTAGCGGGCAGAGCCCAACCAAGGGGGAGGCTGGAGCGGACTCACCCAGAAGCAAGCAGAGCCCAACCCAGGGGGAGGCTGGAGCGGACTCCCCAGTTGCGGGCAGAGCCCAACCCAGAGGGAAGCAGCTGCAGACTCACCCAGCAGCAAGCAAAGCTCAACATAGGGGGAGGTAGGCGCATACTCACCCAGAAGCAAGCAGAGCCGAAACCCAGGGGGAGGCTGGAACAGAGAGAACCAGAAGCGAACAGAGCCAAACTCAGGCAGAGGCAGGTGCGGAATGACCCTGAAGCGAACAGAGCCCAACCCAGAGGAAGGTAGGCCCGGACTCACCCAGAAGGAAGCAGAGCCCAACCCAGGGGAAGGCCGGCACAGACTCACCCAGAAGCGAGCAGAGCCTAACCAAAAGCGGAGGCAGGCGCAGACTCACCCACAAGCGAGCAGAGCCTAACCTAGAGAGAGGCAGGCGCAGACTCATCCAGTAGCGAGCATAGCCCAACCCAGGGGGCGCCGGATGACACTGAAGCAAACAGAGCCCAATACAGAGGGAGGCAGGCTCGTACTGACCCAGATGCGAACAGTGCCCAACACAGAGGGAGGCAGGAGTGGATTCCCCCAGAAGCAAGCAGAGCCCAACCCAGGGGGAGGCAGGCGCAAACTCACCCAGAAGCTAGCAGCGCCTAACCTGGGGGAGGCAGGCACAGACTCACCCAGTAGCAAGAACAGCTCAACTCAGAGGGAGGCAGGCGTGAACTCACCTTGTAGCAGGAAGAGCCCAACCCAGGGGGAGGCAGGTGCAGACACCGCAGCAGTGAGCAGACCCCAATGCAAGGGGAGGAAGTCGCAGACTCACCCAGCAGCGAAAGCCCAACACAGGCGGAGGCAGGAGCGGAATGACCCAGAAGCGAACAGAGCCAAACTCAGGGGGAGGCAGGTGCGGAATGACCCAAAAGCGAACTGAGCCAAACCCAGGGGGAGGAAGGCGCGGACTGACCCAGAAGCGAACAGAGCCCAACACAGTGAGAGGCAGGCGCGGACTCACCCAGAAGCAAGCAGCGCCTAACCTAGGGGGAGGCAGGCGCAGACTCACCCAGCAGTGAGCAAAGCTCAACGCAGGGAGAGACAGGCGCAGACTCACCCAGTAGAGGGCAGAGCCCAACCCAGGGGGAGGCTGGAGCGGATTCCCCCAGAAGCGAACAGAGCCCAACACAGAAGGAGACAGGCGCGGACTCACCCAGAAGCAAGCAGTGCCTAACCTAGGCGGAGGCAGGCGCAGACTCATCCAGTAGCGGGTAGAGCCCAACCCAGGTGGAGGCAGGTGCAGACTCACCCAGCAGCGAGCACAGCTCAACCCAGGGGGAGGCATGCGCAGACTCACCCAGTAGAGGGCAGAGCTCATCCCAGAGGTAGGCAGGCGCAGACTGAACCAGAAGCGAGCAGCGCCTAACCTAGGTGGAGGCAGGCGCAGACTCACCCAGTAGAAAGAACAGCTCAACTCAGAGGGAGGCAGGCGCGAACTCACCCTGTAGCTGGAAGAGCCCAACACAGGGGGAGGCAAGTGCAGACACCCCAGCAGCGAGCAGAGCCCAATCCAAGGGGAAGGCAGGCGCAGACTGACCCAGAATCAAACAGTGCCCAACACAGAGGGAGGCAGGAGCAGATTCTCCCAGAAGCAAACAGAGCCCAACTCGGGGGGAGGCAGGCACAAACTCACCCAGAAACGAGCAGCGCCTAACCTAGGGGGAGGGCAGGCGCAGACTCACCCACTAGCTTGCTGAGCCCAACCCAGGGGGAGGCAGGCGCAGACTCACCCAGTAGCAGGCAGAGGCCAACCCAGGGGAAGGCTGGCGCCGACTCACCCAATAGCGGGCAGAGCCCAACCCAGGGGGAGGCAGGCCAGACTCACCCAGCAGCGAGCAAAGCTCAACCAAGTGGGAGGCAGGCGCAGACTCACACAGAAGCGAGCAGAGCCCAACCCAGGAGGAGGAAGGTGCAGACACCCCAGCAGCGAGCAGAGCCCAACCCAGGGGGAGGAAGTCGTGGACTGACCTAGCAGCGAGCAAAGCCAAACTCAGGGGGAGGCAGGTGTGGAATGACCCTGAAGCGAACAGAGCCCAACCCAGGGGGAGGCAGGCACAGACTCACCCAGAAGCGAGCAGAGCCTAACCTAAAGCGGAGGCGGGCGCAGACTCATCCAGTAGCGAGCATAGCCCAACCCAGGAAGAGGCAGGCGCCGAATGACCCAAAAGCGAACAGTGCCTAACAGAGAGGTAGGCAGGAGTGGATTTCCCCAGAAGCAAACAGAGCCCAACCCAGGGGGAGGCAGGCGAGAAGTCACCCAGAAGTGAGCTGTGCCTAACCTAGGGGGAAGCAGGCGCAGACTCACCCACTAGTGGGAAGAGCCCAACCCAGGGGGAGGCAGGCGCAGAGTCACCCAGCAGCTAGCAAAGCTCAACCCAGGGGGAGGCAGGCGCTAACTCGCCCAGTAGAGGGCAGAGCCCAACCCAGAGGGAGGCAGGTGCGGACTCAACCAGAAGCGAGCAGAGCAGAACCCAAGGGGAGGCTGGCGCGGACTCACCCAGCAGCGAGCAGAGCCCAACCTAGGGGGAGGCAGGAGCAGACTCACTCACCCAGTAGAGGGCACAGCCCAACCCAGGGGGAGGCAGGCGCGGACTGACCCAGAAGCAATAACAGACCGACCAAGGGGGAGGCAGGCGCGGAATGACCCCGAAGCGAACAGAGTCCAACCCAGAGGGAGGCAGGCACGGACTGACCCAAAAGCGAAGTGAGCCCAACCCAGGGGGAGGTAGGCACGGACAGTCCCAGGAGCAGGCAGAGCCCAACCCAGGGGGAGTCAGGCGCAGACTCACCCAGCAGCGAGCAAAGCTCAACGCAGGGGGAGGCAGGTGCAGACTCATCCAGTAGCGGCCAGAGCCCAACCCAGGGGGAGGCTGGCACGGACTCACCCAGTAGTGGGCAGAGCCCAACCCAGGGGGAGGCAGGCCAGACTCACCCAGCAGCGAGCAAAGCTCAAAAAAGTGAGAGGCAGGCGCAGACTCACCCAGAAGCGAGCAGAGCCCAACCCAGGAGGAGGCAGGTGCAAACATCCCAGCAGCGAGCAGAGCCCAACCCAGGGGGAGGAAGTCGTGGACTGACCTAGCAGCGAGCAAAGCCCGCCGCAGGGGGACGCAGGCGCAGCCTCACCCAGAAGCGAGAAGAGCCCAACCTAGGGGGAGGCAGGCACAGACTCACCCAGTAGAGGGCACAGTCCAACCCAGGGGGAGGCAGGTGCGGACTGATCCAGAAGCAATAACAGACCAAACCAGGAGGAGGCAGGCGCGGAATGACCCCGAAGCGAAGTGAGCCCAACCCAGGAGGAGGAAGGCGCAGACCGACCCAGAAGCGAACAGAGCCAAACACAGTGAGAGGCAGGAGCGGATTCCCCCAGAAGCGAACAGAGCCCAACCCAGAGGGAGGCAGGTGCAAACTCAGCCAGGAAGCGAGCAGTGCCTAACCTAGGGGCAGGCAGGCGCAGACTCACCCAGAAGCGAGCAGAGCCCAACCTAGGGGGAGGCAAAAGCAGACTCACCCAGAAAAGGCACAGCCCAACACAGGGGGAGGCAGGCGCGGACTGACCCAGAAGCAATAAAAGACCAACTCAGGGGGAGGCAGGCGCGGAATGACCCCGAAGCGAACAGAGTCCAACCCAGAGGGAGGCACGGACTGACCCAAAAGCGAAATGAGCCCAACACAGGGGAGGTAGGCGCGGCCTGACCCAGGAGCGGGCAGAGCCCAACCCAGGGTGAGTCAGGCGCAGACTCACCCAGCAGAGAGCAAAGCTCAACCCAGGGGAGGCATGCGCAGACTCACCCAGTAGAGGGCAGAGCCCAACCCAGAAGTAGGAAGGCGCGGACTGAACCAGAAGCGAGCAGTGCCTAATCTAGGTGGAGGGAGGCGCAGACTCACCCAGTAGCAAGAACAGCTCAACTCAGAGGGAGGCAGGCGCGAACTCACCCTGTAGCGGGTAGAGCCCAACCCAGGGGAGGCAGGTGCAGACACCCCAGCAGCGAGCACAGCACAATCCAAGGAGAAGGCAGGCGCAGACTGACCCAGAAGCAAACAGTGCCCAACACAGAGGAGGCAGGAGCAGATTCCCCCAGAAGCGAGACAGAACCCAACCCAGGGGAGGCAGGCGCAAACTCACCCAGAAGCGAGCAGCGCCTAACCTAAGGGAGGCAGGCGCAGACTCACCCCTAGCGGGCACAGCCCAACCAAGGGGAGGCAGGTGCAGACTCACACCAGCAGCGAGCAAAGCTCAACCCAGGGGAGGCAGGCGCAGACTCACCCACAAGCGAGCAGAGCCTAACCTAGAGGAGGCAGGCGCAGACTCATCCAGTAGCGAGCATAGCCCAACCCAGGGAGAGGCAGGCGCCGAATGACCCAGAAGCAAACAGAGCCCAACACAGAGGGAGGCAGGAGCGGATTCCCCCAGAAGCAAGCAGAGCCCAACCCAGGGGGAGGCAGGCGCAAACTCACCCAGAAGCTAGCAGTGCCTAACCTGGGGGGAGGCAGGCGCAGACTCACCCAGTAGCAAGAACAGCTCAACTCAGAGGGAGGCAGGCGCGGACTGACCCTGTAGCGGGTAGAGCCCAACCCAGGGGGAGGCAGGTGCAGACACCCCAGCAGCGAGCACAGCACAATCCAAGGAGAAGGCAGGCGCAGACTGACCCAGAAGCAAACAGTGCCCAACACAGAGGGAGGCAGGAGCAGATTCCCCCAGAAGCGAACAGAGTCCAACCCAGGGGGAGGCAGGCCAGACTCACACAGCAGCGAGCAGAGCCCAACCTAGGGGGAGGCTGGAGCAGACTCACCCAGTAGCTGGCAGAGCCCAACCCAGAGGGAAGCAGCTGCAGACTCACCCAGCAGCAAGCAAAGCCCAACATAGGGGAGGCAGGCGCATACTCACCCAGAAGCGAGCAGAGCCCAACCCAGGGGGAGGCTGGAGCAGAGAGAACAAGAAGCGAACAGAGCCAAACTCAGGCAGAGGCAGGTGCGGAATGACCCTGAAGCGGAGACAGAGCCCAACCCAGAGGAAGGTAGGCCCGGACTCACCCAGAAGCATGCAGAGCCCAACCCAGGGGAGGCAGGCACAGACTCACCAGAAGCGAGCAGAGCCTAACCTAAAGCAGAGGCAGGCGCAGACTCACCCACAAGCGAGCAGAGCCTAACAGAGGGAGGCAGGCGCAGACTCATCCAGTAGCGGGCAGAGCCCAACCCAGGGTGAGGCAGGCGCAGACTCACCCAGCAGCTAGCAAAGCTCAACCCAGGGGGGGGCAGGGGCAAACTCGCCCAGTAGAGGACAGAGTCAAACACAGGGGGAGGCAGGCGCCGAATGACCCAGAAGCAAACAGAGCCCAATACAGAGGGAGGCAGGCACGGACTGACCCAGAAGCGAACAGTGCTCAACAAAGAGGGAGGCAGGAGCGGATTCCCCCAGAGAGCGAACAGAGCCCAACCCAGGGGAGGCAGGCACAGACTCACCCAGAAGCGAGCAGCGCCTAACCTAGGGGAGGCAGGCGCAGACTCACTCACTAGCGGGCAGAGCCCAACCAAGGGGGAGACATGTGCAGACTCACTCCAGCAGCGAGCAAAGCTCAACCCAGGGGCAGGCAGGCGCAGACTCACCCAGTAGAGGGCAGAGCTCAACCCAGAGGGAGGCAGGCACGGACTGACCCAGATGCGAACAGTGCCCAACCCAAGGGGAGGCAGGTGCAGACTCACCAAGAAGCGAGCAGCGCCTAACCTAGGGGGAGGCAGGCGGAGACTCACCCAGTAGCAAGAACAGCTCAACTCCGAGGGAGGCAGGCGCAAACTCACCCTGTAGTGGGCAGAGCCCAACCCACGGGGAGGCAGGTGCAGACACCCCAGCAGTGAGCAGACCCCAATGCAAGGGGAGGAAGTCGTGGACTAACCCAGCAGCGAGCAAAGCCCTACCCAGGCGGAGGCAGGAGCGGACTGACCAAGAAGCGAACAGAGCCAAACTCAGGGGTAGGCAGGTGCGGAATGACCCTTAAGCGAACAGAGCCCAACCCAGAGGAAGGCAGGCCCGGACTCGCCCAGAAGCAAGCAGAGCCCAACCCAGGGGGAGGCAGGCACAGACTCACCCAGAAGCGAGCAGAGCCCAACCCAGGGGGAGGCAGGCGCAGACACCCCAGCAGCGAGCACAGCACAATCCAAGGAGAAGGCAGGCGCAGACTGACCCAGAAGCAAACAGTGCCCAACACAGAGGGAGGCAGGAGCAGATTCCCCCAGAAGCGAACAGAACCCAGCCCAGGGGAGGCAGGCGCAAACTCACCCAGAAGCAAGCAGCGCCTAACCTAAGGGGAGGCAGGCGCAGACTCACCCCTAGCGGGCACAGCCCAACCAAGGGGAGGCAGGTGCAGACTCACTCCAGCAGCGAGCAAAGCTCAACCCAGGGGAGGCAGGCGCAGACTCACCACAAGCGAGCAGAGCCTAGCCTAGAGGGAGGCAGGCGCAGACTCATCCAGTAGCGAGCATAGCCCAACCCAGGGAGGCAGGCGCCGAATGACCCAGAAGCAAACAGAGCCCAACACAGAGGGAGGCAGGAGCGGATTCCCAGAAGCAAGCAGAGCCCAACCCAGGGAGGCAGGCGCAAACTCACCCAGAAGCTAGCAGTGCCTAACCTGGGGGAGGCAGGCGCAGACTCACCCAGTAGCAAGAACAGCTCAACTCAGAGGGAGGCAGGCGCGGACTGACCCTGTAGCGGGTAGAGCCCAACCCAGGGGAGGCAGGTGCAGACACCCCAGCAGCGAGCACAGCACAATCCAAGGAGAGAGGCAGGCGCAGACTGACCCAGAAGCAAACAGTGCCCAACACAGAGGGAGGCAGGAGCAGATTCCCCAGAAGCGAACAGAGTCCAACCCAGGGGAGGCAGGCCAGACTCACCCAGCAGCGAGCAGAGCCCAACCTAGGGGAGGCTGGAGCAGACTCACCCAGCAGCTGGCAGAGCCCAAGCCCAGAGGGAAGCAGCTGCAGACTCACCCAGCAGCAAGCAAAGCCCAACATAGGGGGAGGCAGGCGCATACTCACCCAGAAGCTGAGCAGAGCCCAACCCAGGGGAGGCTGGAGCAGAGAGAACAAGAAGCGAACAGAGCCAAACTCAGGCAGAGGCAGGTGCGGAATGACCCTGAGCGAACAGAGCCCAACCCAGAGGAAGGTAGGCCCGGACTCACCCAGAAGCATGCAGAGCCCAACCCAGGGGGAGGCAGGCACAGACTCACCCAGAAGCGAGCAGAGCCTAACCTAAAGCAGAGGCAGGCGCAGACTCACCTACAAGCGAGCAGAGCCTAACATAGAGGGAGGCAGGCGCAGAATCATCCAGTAGCGGGCAGAGCCCAACCCAGGGTGAGGCAGGCGCAGACTCACCCAGCAGCTAGCAAAGCTCAACCCAGGGGGGGGCAGGGGCAAACTCGCCCAGTAGAGGACAGAGTCAAACACAGGGGGAGGCAGGCGCCGAATGACCCAGAAGCAAACAGAGCCCAATACAGAGGGAGGCAGGCACGGACTGACCCAGAAGCGAACAGTGCTCAACAAAGAGGGAGGCAGGAGCGGATTCCCCCAGAAGCGAACAGAGCCCAACCCAGGGGGAGGCAGGCACAGACTCACCCAGAAGCGAGCAGCGCCTAACCTAGGGGGAGGCAGGCGCAGACTCACCCACTAGCGGGCAGAGCCCAACCAAGGGGGAGACATGTGCAGACTCACCCAGCAGCGAGCAAAGCTCAACCCAGGGGCAGGCAGGCGCAGACTCACCCAGTAGAGGGCAGAGCTCAACCCAGAGGGAGGCAGGCACGGACTGACCCAGATGCGAACAGTGCCCAACCCAAGGGGAGGCAGGTGCAGACTCACCAAGAAGCGAGCAGCGCCTAACCTAGGGGGAGGCAGGCGGAGACTCACCCAGTAGCAAGAACAGCTCAACTCCGAGGGAGGCAGGCGCAAACTCACCCTGTAGTGGGCAGAGCCCAACCCACGGGGAGGCAGGTGCAGACACCCCAGCAGTGAGCAGACCCCAATGCAAGGGGAGGAAGTCGTGGACTAACCCAGCAGCGAGCAAAGCCCTACCCAGGCGGGAGGCAGGAGCGGACTGACCAAGAAGCGAACAGAGCCAAACTCAGGGGTAGGCAGGTGCGGAATGACCCTTAAGCGAACAGAGCCCAACCCAGAGGAAGGCAGGCCCGGACTCGCCCAGAAGCAAGCAGAGCCCAACCCAGGGGAGGCAGGCACAGACTCACCCAGAAGCGAGCAGAGCCCAACCCAGGGGGAGGCAGGCGCAGGCTCACCCAGTAGCGGGTAGAGCCCAACCCAGGGGGAGGCAGGCGCAGACTCACCTAGTAGCACGAAGATGAACCCAAGGGGAGGCAGGCGCGGACTCACCCAGCAGCAAGAACAGCTCAACCTAGTGGGAGGCAGGCACGGTCTCGCCCAGTAGCAAGAACAGCCCAACCCACGGGGAGGCAGGCGCAGACTCACCCAGAAGGAAGCAGAGCCTAACCTGCAGGGGCAGACTCACCCAGAAGCGAGCAAAGCCCAACCAAAGGGGAGGCAGGCGAGGACTAACCCAGAAGCGAACAGAGCCCAACACAAAGGGAGCCATGAGCGGATTCTCCCACAAGCGAACAGAGCCCAACCCAGGGGGAGGCTGGAGCGGACTCACCCAGTAGCGGGCAGAGCCCAACCCAGAGGGAAGCAGCCGCAGACTCACCCAGCAGCAAGCAAAGCTCAACATAGGGGGAGGCAGGCTCATACTCACCCAGAAGCGAGCAGAGCCCAACCCAGGGGGAGGCTGGAGCAGAGAGAACAAGAAGCGAACGGAGCCAAACTTAGGCAGAGGCAGGTGCGGAATGACCCTGAAGCGAACAGAGCCCAACGCAGAGGAAGGTAGGCCCGGAATCACCCAGAAGTAAGCAGAGCCCAACCCAGGGGGAGGCAGGCATAGACTCACCCAGAAGCGAGCCGAGCCTAAGCTAAAGCGGAGGCAGACGCAGACTCACCCACAAGCGAGCAGAGCCTAATCTAGAGGGAGGCAGGCGCAGACTCATCCAGTAGCGGGCAGAGCCCAACCCAGGGGGATGCAGGCGCAGACTCACCCAGCAGCTAGCAAAGCTCAACCCAGGGGGAAGGCAGGGGCAAACTCGCCCAGTAGAGGGCAGAGCCCAACCCAGGGGGAGGCTGGTGCAGACTCACCCAGCAGCTAGCAAAGCTCAACCCAGGGGAGGCAGGCGCCGATTGACCCAGAAGCAAACAGAGCCCAATACAGAGGGAGGCAGGCATGGACTGACCCAGAAGCGAACAGTGCCCAACCCAAGGGGATGCAGGCCCAAACTCACCCAGAAGCGAGCAGCGCCTAACCTAGGGGGAGGCAGGCGGAGACTCACCCTGTAGCGGGCAGAGCCCAAACCAGGGGGAGGCAGGTGCAGACACCCCAGCAGTGAGCAAACCCCAATGCAAGGGGAGGAAGTTGTGGACTAACCCAGCAGCGACCAAAGCCCAACCCAGGTGGAGGCAGACCCGAACTCACCCAGAAGCGAACTGAGCCCAACCCAGGGGGAGGCAGGGACAGACTCACCCAGAAGTGAGCAGAGCCCAACCCAGGGGGAGGCAGGCGCAGGCTCACCCAGTAGCGGGCAGAGCCCAACCGAGGGGGAGGCAGGCGCAGACTCACCTAGTAGCAGGAAGAGGAACCCAATGGGAGGCAGGCGCGGACTCACCCAGCAGCAAGAACAGCTCAACCTAGTGGGAGGCAGGCACGGTCTCGCCCAGTAGCAAGAACAGCCCAACCCACGGGGAGGCAGGCGCAGACTCACCCAGAAGGAAGCAGAGCCTAACCTACAGGGAGGCAGGGGCAGACTCACCCAGAAGCGAGCCGAGCACAGCCCAGGGGGAGGCAGGCGCAGACTCACCCAGCAGCGAGCACAGCTCAACCCAGGGAGAGGCATGCGTAGACTCACCCAGTAGAGGGCAGAGCTCAACCCAGAGGGAGGCAGGCGCGGACTGATCCAGAAGCAATAACAGACCAACCCAAGGAGAGGCAGGTGCCGAATGACCCAGAAGCGAACAGAGTCCAATACAGAGGGAGGCAGGCCCGGATTCCCCCAGAAGCGAACAGAGCCCAACCCAGGGGGAGGCTGGAGCGGACTCACCCAGTAGCGGGCAGAGCCCAACCCCGAGGGAAGCAGCCGCAGACTCACCCAGCAGCAAGCAAAGCTCAACATAGGGGGAGGCAGGCGCATACTCACCCAGAAGCGAGCAGAGCCCAACCCAGGGGGAGGCTGGAGCAGAGAGAACAAGAAGCGAACGGAGCCAAACTCAGGCAGAGGCAGGTGCGGAATGACCCTGAAGCGAACAGAGCCCAACGCAGAGGAAGGTAGGCCCGGAATCACCCAGAAGTAAGCAGAGCCCAGCCCAGGGGAGGCAGGCATAGACTCACCCAGAAGCGAGCAGAGCCTAAGCGAAAGCGGAGGCAGGCGCAGACTCACCCACAAGCGAGCAGAGCCTAACCTAGAGGGAGGCAGGCGCAGACTCATCCAGTAGCGGGCAGAGCCCAACCCAGGGGGATGCAGGCGCAGACTCACCCAGCAGCTAGCAAAGCTCAACCCAGGGGAAGGCAGGGGCAAACTCGCCCAGTAGAGGGCAGAGCCCAACCCAGGGGGAGGCAGGTGCAGACTCACCCAGCAGCTAGCAAAGCTCAACCCAGGGGAGGCAGGCGCAAACTCACCCAGTAGCGAGCATAGCCCAACCCAGGGAGAGGCAGGCGCCGATTGACCCAGAAGCAAACAGAGCTCAATACAGAGGGAGGCAGGCATGGACTGACCCAGAAGCGAACAGTGCCCAACCCAAGGGGATGCAGGCGGAGACTCACCCTGTAGCGGGCAGAGCCCAAACCAGGGGGAGGCAGGCGTAGACTCACCCAGTTGCAGGCAGAGCCCAAACCAGGGGGAGGCAGGTGCAGACACCCCAGCAGTGAGCAAACCCCAATGCAAGGGGAGGAAGTCGTGGACTAACCCAGCAGCGAGCAAAGCCCAACCCAGGTGGAGGCAGACCCGAACTCACCCAGAAGCGAACTGAGCCCAACCCAGGGGGAGGCAGGCACAGACTCACCCAGAAGTGAGCAGAGCCCAACCCAGGGGGAGGCAGGCGCAGGCTCACCCAGTAGCGGGCAGAGCCCAACCCAGGGGGAGGCAGGCGCAGACTCACCTAGTAGCAGGAAGAGGAACCCAATGGGAGGCAGGCGCGGACTCACCCAGCAGCAAGAACAGCTCAACCTAGTGGGAGGCAGGCACGGTCTCCCCAAGGAGCAAGAACACCCCAACCCAGGGGGAGGCAGGCGCAGACTCACCCAGAAGGAAGCAGAGCCTAACCTACGGGGAGGCAGGCGCAGACTCACCCAGAAGCGAGCACAGCTCAACCCAGGGGGAGGCATGCGTAGACTCACCCAGTAGAGGGCAGAGCTCAACCCAGAGGGAGGCAGGCGCGGACTGATCCAGAAGCAATAACAGACGAACCCAGGGGGGGCAGGCGCAGAATGACTCTGAAGCGAACACAGCCCAACCCAGAGGGAGGCAGGTGCAAACTCAGCCAGAAGCGAGCAGTGCCTAACCTAGGGGCAGGCAGGCGCAGACGCACCCAGAAGCGAGCAGAGCCCAACCTAGGTGGAGGCAGAAGCAGACTCACCCAGAAGAGGGCACAGCCCAACCAAGGGGGAGGCAGGCGCGAACTGACCCAGAAGCAATAACAGACCAACCCAGGGGGGGCAGGCGCAGAATGACTCTGAAGCGAACACAGTCCAACCCAGAGAGAGGCAGGCACGGACTGACCAAAAAGCAAACTGAGCCCAACCCAGGGGGAGGTAGGCACGGACTGACCCAGGAGCAGGCAGAGCCTAACCCAGGGTGAGTCAGGCGCAGACTCACCCAGCAGCGAGCAAAGCTCAACCCAGGGGGGAGGCATGCGCAGACTCCCCCAGTAGAGGGCAAAGCCCAACCCAGGAGGAGGCAGGTGCAGACACCCCAGCAGCGAGCACAGCCCAACTCAGGGGGAGGAAGTCGCGGTCTCACCCAGCAGCGAGCAAAGACCAACCAAACTCCTGAAAACATGGTTATTCCCCTCTTAATCTGCTGCTGCGCTGCTCTCCCTTACTCTGTCTGCTTAGCGCCTTGACAACTTCGGGTACAGTGCGCTTTACAAATACTATCTTATCTTAGAGGTAGGCAGGCGCGGACTGACCCAGAAGCGAGCAGCGACTAACCTAGGGGGAGGCAGGCGCAGACTCACCCAGTAGCGGGCAGAGCCCAACCCAGGGGGAGGCAGGTGCAGACCCCCCAGCAGTGAGCAGACCCCAATGCAAGGGGAGGAAGTCGCGGACTCACCCAGCAGCGAGCAAAGCCCAACCCAGGCGGAGGCAGGAGCGGACTGACCCAGAAGCAAACAGAGCCAAACTCAGGGGGAGGCAGGTGAGGAATGACCCTGAAGCGAAAAGAGCCCAACCCAGAGGAAGGCAGGCCCGGACTCAATAAGAAGCAAGCAGAGCCCAACTCAGGGGAGGCAGGCACAGACTCACCCAGTAGCGAGCAGATCCCCACCCAGGGGGAGGCAGGCACAGTCTCACCCAGTAGCAAGAACAGCCCAACCCAGGGGGAGGCATGCGCAGACTCACCCAGTAGAGGGCAGAGCCCAACCCAGAAGTAGGCAGGCGCGGACTGAACCAGAAGCGAGCAGAGCACAGCCCAGGGGGAGGCAGGCGCAGACTCACCCAGCAGCGAGCACAGTTCAACCTAGGGGGAGGCATGCGTTGACTCATCCAGTAGAGGGCAGAGCCCAACCCAGAGGGAGGCAGGCGCGGACTGATCCAGAAGCAATAACAGACCAACCAAAGGAGAGGCAGACGCCGAATGACCCAGAAGAGAACAGATTCCAAACAGAGGAAGGCAGGCACGGATTCCCCCAGAAGCGAACAGAGCCCAACCCAGAGGGAGGCAGGCGCAAACTCAGCCAGAAGCGAGCAGTGCCTAACCTAGGGGCAGGCAGGCGCAGACTCACCCAGAAGCGAGCAGAGCCCAACCTAGGGGGAGGCAAAAGCAGACTCACCCAGAAAAGGCACAGCCCTACACAGGGGGAGGCAGGCGCGGACTGACCCAGAAGCAATAAAAGACCAACTCAGGGGGAGGCAGGCGCGGAATGACCCCGAAGCGAACAGAGTCCAACCCAGAGGGAGGGAGGCACAGACTGACCCAAAAGCGAAATGAGCCCAACACAGGGGAGGTAGGCGCGGCCTGACCCAGGAGCGGGCAGAGCCCAACCCAGGGTGAGTCAGGCGCAGACTCACCCAGCAGAGAGCAAAGCTCAACCCAGGGGAGGCATGCGCAGACTCACCCAGTAGAGGGCAGAGCCCAACCCAGAAGTAGGAAGGCGCGGACTGAACCAGAAGCGAGCAGTGCCTAATCTAGGTGGAGGGAGGCGCAGACTCACCCAGTAGCAAGAACAGCTCAACTCAGAGGGAGGCAGGCGCGAACTCACCCTGTAGCGGGTAGAGCCCAACCCAGGGGGAGGCAGGTGCAGACACCCCAGCAGCGAGCACAGCACAATCCAAGGAGAAGGCAGGCGCAGACTGACCCAGAAGCAAACAGTGCCCAACACAGAGGGAGGCAGGAGCAGATTCCCCAGAAGCGAACAGAGCCCAACCCAGGGGAGGCAGGCGCAAACTCACCCAGAAGCGAGCAGCGCCTAACCTAAGGGGAGGCAGGCGCAGACTCACCCTCTAGCGGGCACAGCCCAACCAAGGGGGAGGCAGGTGCAGACTCACCCAGCAGCGAGCACAGTTCAACCTAGGGGGAGGCATGCGTTGACTCATCCAGTAGAGGGCAGAGCCCAAACCAGAGGGAGGCAGGCGCGGACTGATCCAGAAGCAATAACAGACCAACCCAAGGAGAGGCAGACGCCGAATGACCCAGAAGAGAACAGAGTCCAATACAGAGGAAGGCAGGCACGGATTCCCCCAGAAGCGAACAGAGCCCAACCCAGAGGGAGGCAGGTGCAAACTCAGCCAGAAGCGAGCAGTGCCTAACCTAGGGGCAGGCAGGCGCAGACTCACCCAGAAGCGAGCAGAGCCCAACCTAGGGGGAGGCAAAAGCAGACTCACCCAGAAAAGGCACAGCCCAACACAGGGGGTGGCAGGCGCGGACTGACCCAGAAGCAATAAAAGACCAACTCAGGGGGAGGCAGGCGCGGAATGACCCCGAAGCGAACAGAGTACAACCCAGAGGGAGGGAGGCACGGACTGACCCAAAAGTGAAATGAGCCCAACACAGGGGAGGTAGGCGCGGCCTGACCCAGGAGCGGGCAGAGCCCAACCCAGGGTGAGTCAGGCGCAGACTCACCCAGCAGAGAGCAAAGCTCAACCCAGGGGGAGGCATGCGCAGACTCACCCAGTAGAGGGCAGAGCCCAACCCAGAAGTAGGAAGGCGCGGACTGAACCAGAAGCGAGCAGTGCCTAATCTAAGTGGAGGGAGGCGCAGACTCACCCAGTAGCAAGAACAGCTCAACTCAGAGGGAGGCAGGCGCGAACTCACCCTGTAGCGGGTAGAGCCCAACCCAGGGGGAGGCAGGTGCAGACACCCCAGCAGCGAGCACAGCACAATCCAAGGAGAAGGCAGGCGCAGACTGACCCAGAAGCAAACAGTGCCCAACACAGAGGGAGGCAGGAGCAGATTCCCCCAGAAGCGAACAGAACCCAACCCAGGGGGAGGCAGGCGCAAACTCACCCAGAAGCGAGCAGCGCCTAACCTAAGGGGAGGCAGGCGCAGACTCACCCCCTAGCGGGCACAGCCCAACCAAGGGGGAGGCAGGTGCAGACTCACCCAGCAGCGAGCAAAGCTCATCCCAGGGGGAGGCAGGCGTAGACTCACCCAGTTGCAGGCAGAGCCCAACCCAGGGGGAGGCTAGCGCAGACTCACCCAGTAGCGGGCAGAGCCCAACCCAAGGGGAGGCAGGCCAGACTCACCCAGCAGCGAGCAGAGCCCAACCTAGGGGGAGGCAGGAGCAGACTCACCCAGAAGAGGGCACAGCCCAACCCAGGGGGAGGCAGGCGCGGAATGACCCCGAAGCGAACAGAGTCCAACCCAGAGGGAGGCAGGCACGGACTTACCCAAAAGCGAAGTGAGCCCAACCCAGAGGGAGGTAGGCACGGACAGACCCAGAAGCGAGCAGAGCCCAACCCAGGAGGAGACGGGTGCAGACATCCCAGCAGCGAGCAGAGCCCAACCCAGGGGGAGGAAGTCACGGACTGACCTAGCAGCGAGCAACGCCCAACGCAGGGGGAGGCAGGTGCGGACTCAACCAGAAGAGAGCAGAGCACAACCCAAGGGGAGGCTGGCGCGGACTCATCCAGTAGCGTGCAGAGCCCAACCCAGGGGGACGCAGGTGCAAACTCAGCCAGAAGCGAGCAGTGCCTAACCTAGGGGCAGGCAGGCACAGACTCACCCAGTAGAGGGCACAGTCCAACCCTGGGGGAGGTAGGTGCGGACTGATCCAGAAGCAATAACAGACCAAACCAGGAGGAGGCAGGCGCGGAATAACCCTGAAGCGAACTGAGCCCAACCCAGGAGGAGGAAGGCGCGGACTGTCCCAGAAGCGAACAGAGCCCAACACAGTGAGAGGAAGGAGCGGATTCCCCCTGAAGCGAACAGAGCCCAACACAGAGGGAGACAGGCGCGGACTCACACACTAGCGGGCAGAGCCCAACCAAGGGGGAGGCAGGTGCAGACTCACCCAGCAGCGAGCAAAGCTCAACCCAGGGGGAGGCAGGCGCAGACTCGCCCACAAGCGAGCAGAGCCTAACCTAGAGGGAGGCAGGCGCAGACTCATCCAGTAGCGAGCATAGCCCAACCCAGGGAGAGGCAGGCGCCGAATGACCCAGAAGCAAACAGAGCCCAATACAGAGGGAGGCAGGAGCGGATTCCCCCAGAAGCAACAGCAGCTCAACTCAGAGGGAGGCAGGCGCGGACTGACCCAGAAGCAGGCCTCACCTAGGGGGAGGCAGGAACACACTCACCCAGAAGCAAGCAGAGCCCAACCCAGGGGGAGGCTGGAGCGGACTCACCCAGTAGCGGGCAGAGCCCAACCCAGAGGGAAGCAGCTGCAGACTCACCCAGCAGTAAGCAAAGCCCAACATAGGGGGAGGCAGGCGCATACTCACCCAGAAGCGAGCAGAGCCCAACCCAGGGGGAGGCTGGAGCAGAGAGAACAAGAAGCAAACAGAGCCAAACTCAGGCACAGGCAGGTGCGGAATGACCCTGAAGCGAACAGAGCCCAACCCAGAGGAAGGTAGGCCCGGACTCACCCAGAAGCATGCAGAGCCCAACCCAGGGGGAGGCAGGCACAGACTCACCCAGAAGCGAGCAGAGCCTAACCTAAAGCAGAGGCAGGCGCAGACTCACCTACAAGCGAGCAGAGCCTAACATAGAGGGAGGCAGGCGCAGACTCATCCAGTAGCGGGCAGAGCCCAACCCAGGGTGAGGCAGGCGCAGACTCACCAAGCAGCTAGCAAAGCTCAACCCAGGGGGAGGCAGGGGCAAACTCGCCCAGTAGAGGGCAGAGTCCAACCCAGGGTGAGGCAGGCGCCGAATGACCCAGAAGCGAACAGAGTCCAACACAGAGGGAGGCAGGCACGGACTGACCCAGAAGCGAACAGTGCCCAACACAGAGGGAGGCAGGAGCGGATTCCCCCAGAAGCGAACAGAGCCCAACACAGAGGGAGACAGGCGCGGACTCACCCAGAAGCGAGCAGCGCCTAACCTAGGGGGAGGCAGGCGCAGACTCACCCACTAGCGGGCAGAGCCCAACCAAGGGGGAGGCAGGTGCAGACTCACCCAGCAGCGAGCAAAGCTCAACCCAGGGGTAGGCAGGCGCAGACTCACCCAGTAGAGGGCAGAGCTCAACCCAGAGGGAGGCAGGCACGGACTGACCCAGAAGTGAGCAGAGCCTCACCTAGGGGGAGGCAGGAGCACACTCACCCAGTAGCAAGAACAGTCCAACCCAGAGGGAGGCAGGCACGGACTGACCCAGAAGCGAACAGTGCCCAACCCAAGGGGAGGCAGGCGCAAACTCACCCTGTAGCGGGCAGAGCCCAACCCAGGGGGAGGCAGGTGCAGACACCCCAGCAGTGAGCAGACCCCAATGCAAGGGGAGGAAGTTGTGGACTAACCCAGCAGCGAGCAAAGCCCAACCCAGGCGGAGGCAGGCACAGACTCACCCAGAAGCGAGCAGAGCCCAACCCAGGGGGAGGCAGGCGCAGGCTCACCCAGTAGCGGGTAGAGCCCAACCCAGGGGGAGGCAGGCGCAGACTCACCTAATAGCAGGAAGAGGAACCCAAGGGGAGGTAGGCGCGGACTCACCCAGCAGCAAGAACAGCTCAACCTAGTGGGAGGCAGGCACGGTCTCACCCAGTAGCAAGAACAGCCCAACCCACGGGGAGGCAGGCGCAGACTCACCCAGAAGGAAGCAGAGCCTAACCTACAGGGAGGCAGGGGCAGACTCACCCAGAAGCGAGCCGAGCACAGCCCAGGGGGAGGCAGGCGCAGACTCACCCAGCAGCGAGCACAGCTCAACCCAGGAAGAGGCATGCGTAGACTCACCCAGTAGAGGGCAGAGCTCAACCCAGAGGGAGGCAGGCGCGGACTGATCCAGAAGCAATAACAGACCAACCCAAGGAGAGGCAGGTGCCGAATGACCCAGAAGCGAACAGAGTCCAATACAGAGGGAGGCAGGCCCGGATTCCCCCAGAAGCGAACAGAGCCCAACCCAGAGGGAGGCAGGCCCGGATTCCCCCAGAAGCGAACAGAGCCCAACCCAGAAGTAGGCAGGCGCGGACTGAACCAGAAGCGAGCAGCGCCTAACCTAGGGGCAGGCAGGCGCAGACTCACCCAGAAGCGAGCAGAGCCCAACCTAGGGGGAGGCAGGGGCAGACTCACCCAGAAGCGAGCCGAGCACAGCCCAAGGGGAGGCACGCGCAGACTCACCCTGTAGCGGGTAGAGCCCAACCCAGGGGGAGGCAGGTGCAGACACCCCAGCAGCGAGCACAGCCCAATCCAAGGGGAAGGCAGGCGCAGACTGACCCAGAAGCAAACAGTGCCCAACACAGAGGGAGGCAGGAGCAGATTCCCCCAGAAGCGAACAGAGTCCAACCCAGGGGAGGCAGGCGCAAACTCACCCAGAGCGAGCAGCGCCTAACCTCAGGGAGGCAGGCGCAGACTCACTCACTAGCGGGCACAGCCCAACCAAGGGGGAGGCAGGTGCAGACTCACCCAGCAGCGAGCAAAACTCAACCCAGGGGGAGGCAGGCGTAGACTCACCCAGTAGCGGGCAGAGCCCAACCCAGGGGGAGGCAGGCCAGACTCACCCAGCAGCGAGCAGAGCCCAACCTAGGGGGAGGCAGGAGCAGACTCACCCAGTAGAGGGCACAGCCCAACCCAGGGGGAGGCAGGCGCGGACTGACCCAGAAGCAATAACAGACCAACCCAGGGGGAGGCAGGCGCGGAATGACCCCGAAGCGAACAGAGTCCAACCCAGAGGGAGGCAGGCACGGACTGACCCAAAAGCAAAGTGAGCCCAACCCAGGGGAGGTAGGCGCGGACAGACCCAGGAGCGGGCAGAGCCCAACCCAGGGGAGTCAGGCGCAGACTCACCCAGCAGCGAGCATAGCTCAACCCAGGGGAGGCATGCGCAGACTCACCCAGTAGAGGGCAGAGCCCAACCCAGAAGTAGGCAGGCGCGGACTGAACCAGAAGCGAGCAGCGCCTAACCTAGGTGGAGGCAGGCGCGAACTCACCCTGTAGCAGGAAGAGCCCAACCCAGGGGAGGCAGGTGCAGACACTCCCAGCAGCGGGCAGAGCCCAATCCAAGGGGAAGGCAGGCACAGACTGACCCAGAAGCAAACAGTGCCCAACACAGAGGGAGGCAGGAGCAGATTCCCCAGAAGCGAACAGAGCCCAACCCAGGGGAGGCAGGCGCAAACTCACCCAGAAGCGAGCAGCGCCTAACCTAGGGGGAGGCAGGCGCAGACTCACCCACTAGCGGGCAGAGCCCAACCAAGGGGGAGGCAGGTGCAGACTCACCCAGCAGCACGCAAAGCTCAACCCAGGGGAAGGCAGGCGCAGACTCACCCAGTAGCAGGCAGAGCCCAACCCAGGGGGAGGCTGGCTCAGACTCACCCAGTAGCGGGCAGAGTCCAACCCAGGGGCAGGCAGGCCAGACTCACCCAGCAGAGAGCAGAGCCCAACCTAGGGGGAGGCAGGAGCAGACTCACCCAGTAGAGGGCACAGCCCAACCCAGGGGGAGGCAGGCGCGGACTGACCTAGAAGCAATAACAGACCAACCCAGGGGGAGGCAGGCGCGGAATGACCCCGAAGCGAAGTGAGGCCAACCCAGGGGGAGGTAGGCGCGGACAGACCCAGGAGAGGGCAGAGCCCAACCCAGGGGGAGTCAGGCGCAGACTCACCCAGCAGCGAGCAAAGCTCAACCCATGGGGAGGCATGCGCAGACTCACCCAGTAGAGGGCAGAGCCCAACCCAGAAGTAGGCAGGCGCGGACTGAACCAGAAGCGAGCAGCGCCTAACCTAGGTGGAGGCAGGCGCAGACTCACCCAGTAGCAAGAACAGATCAACTCAGAAGGAGGCAGGCGCGAACTCACCCTGTAGCAGGAAGAGCCCAACCCAGGGGGAGGCAGGTGCAGACACCGCAGCAGTGAGCAGACCCCAATGAAAGGGGAGGAAGTCGCAGACTCACCCAGCAGCGAAAGCCCAACACAGGCGGAGGCAGGAGCGGAATGACCCAGAAGCGAACTGAGCCAAACCCAGGGGGAGGAAGGCGCGGACTGACCTAGAAGCAATAACAGACCAACCCAGGGGGAGGCAGGCGCGGAATGACCCCGAAGCGAAGTGAGGCCAACCCAGGGGGAGGTAGGCGCGGACAGACCCAGGAGAGGGCAGAGCCCAACCCAGTGGGAGTCAGGCGCAGACTCACCCAGCAGCGAGCAAAGCTCAACCCATGGGGAGGCATGCGCAGACTCACCCAGTAGAGGGCAGAGCCCAACCCAGAAGTAGGCAGGTGCGGACTGAACCAGAAGCGAGCAGCGCCTAACCTAGGTGGAGGCAGGCGCAGACTCACCCAGTAGCAAGAACAGATCAACTCAGAAGGAGGCAGGCGCGAACTCACCCTGTAGCAGGAAGAGCCCAACCCAGGGTGAGGCAGGTGCAGACACCGCAGCAGTGAGCAGACCCCAATGCAAGGGGAGGAAGTCGCAGACTCACCCAGCAGCGAAAGCCCAACACAGGCGGAGGCAGGAGCGGAATGACCCAGAAGCGAACAGAGCCAAACTCAGGGGGAGGCAGGTGCGGAATGACCCAAAGCGAACTGAGCCAAACCCAGGGGAGGCAGGCGCGGACTGACCCAGAAGCGAACAGAGCCCAACACAGTGAGAGGCAGGCGCGGACTCACCCAGAAGCAAGCAGCGCCTAACCTAGGGGGAGGCAGGCGCAGACTCACCCACTAGCGGGCAGAGCCCAACCAAGGGGGAGGCAGGTGCAGACTCACCCAGCAGTGAGCAAAGCTCAACGCAGGGAGAGACAGGCGCAGACTCACCCAGTAGAGGGCAGAGCCCAACCCAGGGGGAGGCTGGAGCGGATTCCCCCAGAAGCGAACAGAGCCCAACACAGAAGGAGACAGGCGCGGACTCACCCAGAAGCAAGCAGCGCCTAACCTAGGCGGAGGCAGGTGCACTCACCCAGCAGCGAGCACAGCTCAACCCAGGGGGAGGCATGCGCAGACTCACCCAGTAGAGGGCAGAGCTCATCCCAGAAGTCGGCAGGCGCAGACTGAACCAGAAGCGAGCAGCGCCTAACCTAGGTGGAGGCAGGCGCAGACTCACCCAGTAGAAAGAACAGCTCAACTCAGAGGGAGGCAGGCGCGAACTCACCCTGTAGCTGGAAGAGCCCAACACAGGGGGAGGCAAGTGCAGACACCCCAGCAGCGAGCAGAGCCCAATCCAAGGGGAAGGCAGGCGCAGACTGACCCAGAAGCAAACAGTGCCCAACACAGAGGGAGGCAGGAGCAGATTCTCCCAGAAGCAAACAGAGCCCAACTCGGGGGGAGGCAGGCACAAACTCACCCAGAAACGAGCAGCGCCTAACCTAGGGGAGGGCAGGCGCAGACTCACCCACTAGCTTGCTGAGCCCAACCCAGGGGAGGCAGGCGCAGACTCACCCAGTAGCAGGCAGAGGCCAACCCAGGGAAGGCTGGCGCCGACTCACCCAATAGCGGGCAGAGCCCAACCCAGGGGGAGGCAGGCCAGACTCACCCAGCAGCGAGCAAAGCTCAACCCAGTGGGAGGCAGGCGCAGACTCACCCAGAAGCGAGCAGAGCCCAACCCAGGAGGAGGAAGGTGCAGACACCCCAGCAGCGAGCAGAGCCCAACCCAGGGGGAGGAAGTCGTGGACTGACCTAGCAGCGAGCAAAGCCAAACTCAGGGGAGGCAGGTGTGGAATGACCCTGAAGCGAACAGAGCCCAACCCAGGGGAGGCAGGCACAGACTCACCCAGAAGCGAGCAGAGCCTAACCTAAAGCGGAGGCGGGCGCAGACTCATCCAGTAGCGAGCATAGCCCAACCCAGGAAGAGGCAGGCGCCGAATGACCCAAAGCGAACAGTGCCTAACAGAGAGGTAGGCAGGAGTGGATTTCCCCAGAAGCAAACAGAGCCCAACCCAGGGGGAGGAAGGCGAGAAGTCACCCAGAAGCGAGCTGTGCCTAACCTAGGGGGAAGCAGGCGCAGACTCACCCACTAGTGGGAAGAGCCCAACCCAGGGGGAGGCAGGCGCAGAGTCACCCAGCAGCTAGCAAAGCTCAACCCAGGGGAGGCAGGCGCTAACTCGCCCAGTAGAGGGCAGAGCCCAACCCAGAGGGAGGCAGGTGCGGACTCAACCAGAAGCGAGCAGAGCAGAACCCAAGGGAGGCTGGCGCGGACTCACCCAGCAGCGAGCAGAGCCCAACCTAGGGGAGGCAGGAGCAGACTCACTCACCCAGTAGAGGGCACAGCCCAACCCAGGGGGAGGCAGGCGCGGACTGACCCAGAAGCAATAACAGACCGACCAAAGGGGAGGCAGGCGCGGAATGACCCCGAAGCGAACAGAGTCCAACCCAGAGGGAGGCAGGCACGGACTGACCCAAAAGCGAAGTGAGCCCAACCCAAGAGGATTGGTAGGCACGGACAGTCCCAGGAGCAGGCAGAGCCCAACCCAGGGGGAGTCAGGCGCAGACTCACCCAGCAGCGAGCAAAGCTCAACGCAGGGGGAGGCAGGTGCAGACTCATCCAGTAGCGGCCAGAGCCCAACCCAGGGGGAGGCTGGCACGGACTCACCCAGTAGTGGGCAGAGCCCAACCCAGGGGGAGGCAGGCCAGACTCACCCAGCAGCGAGCAAAGCTCAAAAAAGTGAGAGGCAGGCGCAGACTTACCCAGAAGCGAGCAGAGCCCAACCCAGGAGGAGGCAGGTGCAAACATCCCAGCAGCAAGCAGAGCCCAACCCAGGGGGAGGAAGTCGTGGACTGACCTAGCAGCGAGCAAAGCCCGCCGCAGGGGGAGGCAGGTGCGGACTCAACTAGAAGCGAGCAGAGCACAACCCAAGGGGAGCTGGCGCGGACTCATCCAGTAGCAGGCAGAGCCCAACCCAGGGGGACGCAGGCGCAGCCTCACCCAGAAGCGAGAAGAGCCCAACCTAGGGGGAGGCAGGCACAGACTCACCCAGTAGAGGGCACAGTCCAACCCAGGGGGAGGCAGGTGCGGACTGATCCAGAAGCAATAACAGATCAAACCAGGAGGAGGCAGGCGCGGAATGACCCCGAAGCGAAGTGAGCCCAACCCAGGAGGAGGAAGGCGCAGACCGACCCAGAAGCGAACAGAGCCAAACACAGTGAGAGGCAGGAGCGGATTTCCCCTGAAGCGAACAGAGCCCAACACAGAGGGAGACAGGCGTGGACTCACACAGAAGCGAGCAGCGCCTAACCTAAGGGGAGGCAGGCGCAGACTCACACACTAGCGGGCAGAGCCCAACCAAGGGGGAGGCAGGTGCAGACTCACCCAGCAGCGAGCAAAGCTCAACCCAGGGGGAGGCAGGCGCAGACTCACCCACAAGCGAGCAGAGCCTAACCTAGAGGGAGGCAGGCGCAGACTCATCCAGTAGCGAGCATAGCCCAACCCAGGGAGAGGCAGGCGCCGAATGACCCAGAAGCAAACAGAGCCCAACACAGAGGGAGGCAGGAGCGGATTCCCCCAGAAGCAAGCAGGGCCCAACCCAGGGGGAGGCAGGCGCAAACTCACCCAGAAGCTAGCAGTGCCTAACCTGGGGGGAGGCAGGCGCGGACTGACCCAGAAGCAGAGCCCAACCCAGGGGGAGGCTGGAGCAGACTCACCAAGTAGCGGGCAGAGCCCAACCCAGAGGGAAGCAGCTGCAGACTCACCCAGCAGCAAGCAAAGCCCAACATAGGGGGAGGCAGGCGCATACTCACCCAGAAGCGAGCAGAGCCCAACCCAGGGGGAGGCTGGAGCAGAGAGAACAAGAAGCGAACAGAGCCAAACTCAGGCAGAGGCAGGTGCGGAATGACCCTGAAGCGAACAGAGCCCAACCCAGAGGAAGGTAGGCCCGGACTCACCCAGAAGCATGCAGAGCCCAACCCAGGGGGAGGCAGGCACAGACTCACCCAGAAGCGAGCAGAGCCTAACCTAAAGCAGAGGCAGGCGCAGACTCACCTACAAGCGAGCAGAGCCTAACATAGAGGGAGGCAGGCGCAGACTCATCCAGTAGCGGGCAGAGCCCAACCCAGGGTGAGGCAGGCGCAGACTCACCCAGCAGCTAGCAAAGCTCAACCCAGGGGGAGGCAGGGGCAAACTCGCCCAGTAGAGGACAGAGTCAAACCCAGGGGGAGGCAGGCGCTGAATGACCCAGAAGCAAACAGAGCCCAATACAGAGGGAGGCAGGCACGGACTGACCCAGAAGCGAACAGTGCCCAACACAGAGGGAGGCAGGAGCGGATTCCCCCAGAAGCGAACAGAGCCCGACCCAGGGGGAGGCAGGCACAGACTCACCCAGAAGCGAGCAGCGCCTAACCTAGGGGGAGGCAGGCGCAGACTCACCCACTAGCGGGCAGAGCCCAACCAAGGGGGAGACAGGTGCAGACTCACCCAGCAGCGAGCAAAGCTCAACCCAGGGGCAGGCAGGCGCAGACTCACCCAGTAGAGGGCAGAGCTCAACCCAGAGGGAGGCAGGCACGGACTGACCCAGAGGCGAACAGTGCCCAACCCAGGGGGAGGCAGGCGCAAACTCACCCTGTAGCGGGCAGTGCCCAACCCACGGGGAGGCAGGTGCAGACACCCCAGCAGTGAGCAGACCCCAATGCAAGGGGAGGAAGTCGTGGACTAACCCAGCAGCGAGCAAAGCCCAACCCAGGCGGAGGCAGGAGCGGACTGACCAAGAAGCGAACAGAGCCAAACTCAGGGGTAGGCAGGTGCGGAATGACCCTGAAGCGAACAGAGCCCAACCCAGAGGAAGGCAGGCCCGGACTCGCCCAGAAGCAAGCAGAGCCCAACCCAGGGGGAGGCAGGCACAGACTCACCCAGAAGCGAGCAGAGCCCAACCCAGGGGGAGGCAGGCGCAGGCTCACCCAGTAGCGGGTAGAGCCCAACCCAGGGGGAGGCAGGCGCAGACTCACCTAGTAGCACGAAGAGGAACCCAAGGGGAGGCAGGCGCGGACTCACCCAGCAGCAAGAACAGCTCAACCTAGTGGGAGGCAGGCAAGGTCTCGCCCAGTAGCAAGAATAGCCCAACCCACGGGGAGGCAGGCGCAGACTCACCCAGAAGGAAGCAGAGCCTAACCTGCAGGGGCAGACTCACCCAGAAGCGAGCCGAGCACAGCCCAGGGGGAGGCAGGCGCAGACTCACCCAGCAGCAAGCACAGCTCAACCCAGGAAGAGGCATGCGTAGACTCACCCAGTAGAGGGCAGAGCTCAACCCAGAGGGAGGCAGGCGCGGACTGATCCAGAAGCAATAACAGACCAACCCAAGGAGAGGCAGGTGCCGAATGACCCAGAAGCGAACAGAGTCCAATACAGAGGGAGGCAGGCCCGGATTCCCCAGAAGCGAACAGAGCCCAACCCAGAGGGAGGCATGTGCAAACTCAGCCAGAAGCGAGCAGCGCCTAACCTAGGGGCAGGCAGGCGCAGACTCACCCAGAAGCGAGCAGAGCCCAACCTAGGGGAGGCAGGGGCAGACTCACCCAGAAGCGAGCCGAGCACAGCCCAAGGGGAGGCAGGCGCAGACTCACCCTGTAGCGGGTAGAGCCCAACCCAGGGGGAGGCAGGTGCAGACACCCCAGCAGCGAGCACAGGCCAATCCAAGGGGAAGGCAGGCGCAGACTGACCCAGAAGCAAACAGTGCCCAACACAGAGGGAGGCAGGAGCAGATTCCCCCAGAAGCGAACAGAGTCCAACCCAGGGGGAGGCAGGCGCAAACTCACCCAGAAGCGAGCAGCGCCTAACCTAAGGGGAGGCAGGCGCAGACTCACCCACTAGCGGGCACAGCCCAACCAAGGGGGAGGCAGGTGCAGACTCACCCAGCAGCGAGCAAAACTCAACCCAGGGGGAGGCAGGCGTAGACTCACCCAGAAGCGGGCAGAGCCCAACCCAGGGGGAGGCAGGAGCAGACTCACCCAGTAGAGGGCACAGCCCAACCCAGGGGGAGGCAGACGCGGACTGACCCAGAAGCAATAACAGACCAACCCAGGGGGAGGCAGGCGCGGAATGACCCCGAAGCGAACAGAGTCCAACCCAGAGGGAGGCAGGCACGGACTGACCCAAAAGCAAAGTGAGCCCAACCCAGGGGGAGGTAGGCGCGGACAGACCCAGGAGCGGGCAGAGCCCAACCCAGGGGGAGTCAGGCGCAGACTCACCCAGCAGCGAGCATAGCTCAACCCAGGGGGAGGCATGCGCAGACTCACCCAGTAGAGGGCAGAGCCCAACCCAGAAGTAGGCAGGCGCGGACTGAACCAGAAGCGAGCAGCGCCTAACCTAGGTGGAGGCAGGCGCGAACTCACCCTGTAGCAGGAAGAGCCCAACCCAGGGGGAGGCAGGTGCAGACACCCCAGCAGCGGGCAGAGCCCAATCCAAGGGGAAGGCAGGCACAGACTGACCCAGAAGCAAACAGTGCCCAACACAGAGGGAGGCAGGAGCAGATTCCCCCAGAAGCGAACAGAGCCCAACCCAGGGAGAGGCAGGCACAGACTCACCCAGAAGCGAGCAGAGCCCAACCTAGGGGGTGGCTGGAGCGGACTCACACAGTAGCGGGCAGAGCCCAACCCAGGGGGAGGCAGGCGCAGACTCACCCAGCAGCAAGCACAGCTCAACCCAGGAAGAGGCATGCGTAGACTCACCCAGTAGAGGGCAGAGCTCAACCCAGAGGGAGGCAGGCGCGGACTGATCCAGAAGCAATAACAGACCAACCCAAGGAGAGGCAGGTGCCGAATGACTCAGAAGCGAACAGAGTCCAATACAGAGGGAGGCAGGCCCGGATTCCCCCAGAAGCGAACAGAGCCCAACCCAGAGGGAGGCATGTGCAAACTCAGCCAGAAGCGAGCAGCGCCTAACCTAGGGGCAGGCAGGCGCAGACTCACCCAGAAGCGAGCAGAGCCCAACCTAGGGGGAGGCAGGGGCAGACTCACCCAGAAGCGAGCCGAGCACAGCCCAAGGGGAGGCAGGCGCAGACTCACCCTGTAGCGGGTAGAGCCCAACCCAGGGGGAGGCAGGTGCAGACACCCCAGCAGCGAGCACAGCCCAATCCAAGGGGAAGGCAGGCGCAGACTGACCCAGAAGCAAACAGTGCCCAACACAGAGGGAGGCAGGAGCAGATTCCCCCAGAAGCGAACAGAGTCCAACCCAGGGGGAGGCAGGCGCAAACTCACCCAGAAGCGAGCAGCGCCTAACCTAAGGGGAGGCAGGCGCAGACTCACCCACTAGCGGGCACAGCCCAACCAAGGGGGAGGCAGGTGCAGACTCACCCAGCAGCGAGCAAAACTCAACCCAGGGGGAGGCAGGTGCAGACACCCCAGCAGCGAGCACAGCCCAATCCAAGGGGAAGGCAGGCGCAGACTGACCCAGAAGCAAACAGTGCCCAACACAGAGGGAGGCAGGAGCAGATTCCCCCAGAAGCGAACAGAGTCCAACCCAGGGGGAGGCAGGCGCAAACTCACCCAGAAGCGAGCAGCGCCTAACCTAAGGGGAGGCAGGCGTAGACTCACCCAGTAGCGGGCAGAGCCCAACCCAGGGGGAGGCAGGCGCAGACTCACCCAGAAGCGAGCAGAGCCAAACCTAGGGGGTGGCTGGAGCGGACTCACCCAGTAGCGGGCAGAGCCCAACCCAGGGGGAGGCAGGCGCAGACTCACCCAGTAGGGGGCAGAGCCCAACGCAAGGGGAGGCAGACGCAGACTCACCCAGCAGCGAACACAGCTCAACGCAGGGGGAGGCAGACGCAGACAGACCCAGAAGCGAACAGAGACCAACCTAGGGGGAGGCTGGCGCAGACTCACCCAGCAGCGAGCAAAGCTCAACCCAGGGGGAGGCAGGCGCAGACTCACCCAGAAGCGACCAGAGCCCAACCTAGGGGGGGCTGGAGCGGACTCACCCAGTAGCGGGCAGAGCCCAACCCAGAGGGAGGCAGGTGCGGGTTCACCCAGAGGTAGGCAGGCGCGGGTTCACCCAGAGGGAGGCAGGCGCGGGTTCACCCATAAGTGAACAGGGGACAATCCAGAAGGACGCAGGCAAATGTCTTAAGTTAGCCCCTCCATTGAAACCGAACATTAGTAGCCTATTTTCTTATCTCAGGACCCATTACAGTACTTGTAATCAATTTAAACAAATTCTGAAACTGTAATATTGGCTTAGTCCCTCATAAACACAACTTTTAGTCAACCACAAAGGTCTTTCAGGTAAGATAGTGATTTAGAAGTCTTTCCACATTCCGTTGCATTATGGTGATTGTAAATGTTACAAATTTCAGTTCTTGTACTTTATCATTAGTTTACAGTCTTAGAAATGCAAATCCTGACACGTGTTTCGCTCTTGCTGCAGGACCTAACGATAAAGACAAGGGTAATCAGTGATGTGCATGTTCTCAAATAACAAATCTTAAACATGATAACCGGAGATCAATCAGCAAGGGTGAGACAATGCAAATCGTGGACAGTGGTTCAAAGTTGCAAATATAACCACATAAGAAGACAGGACATATATGTCATCTAAATGTAGTGGTGTTCGATTTTTCTTCAATGCCTGTTGTTTCATTTTTGAGGAATATCCAACGACGGAACTGCAGCGGGCACCACCCACATATCACCTTAAACTGTAGTGCTAGGTTGACCATTTTTTAAGGTATTTTAGATAGTTAAATGTGCCACTAAAAACTCTACTAAAAAATGAAGACAACATCACCATGTGGTGGACTCATTAATACATACCGCTGTTTACAAATAAGTGCCAGTGTTGAGCACCTGCACAAATTAAGCATTGAGATGGAGGGTAAGTCTTTGTCAGCCTAACACTTATTTGAGCAGGAGTGCATATATGCAACACACTGCTAGCTTGGTGCTCTATCACCTGGGCTGGTCCAGCGTGAAGAGAGTGTTGCAAGTGGTAAAGACTCCTGATGAGAAAAGAGAAGGGCGCATTGGTGAAAAATGTTTAGCCGATTACCGCATACGCCATAGGCCTTTATTTACCACTTAATACACACTTAGTCTTTGGCACCAATCGTACTGTTTTCAGAGAACTCAGGGGCTATTGCCAAACATCTGAACGTTATTTTATATTAATGAACTAGGCGTAGCATTCGAGATTAATCCTGGCCCTACTATTGCACCCAATATATACCACCGAAATACCCGTAGATAATGTGCTCGCAAAAGCAACAACAGTGGACTTCCAAAAAGATAACTTTCCTTTGTTACAATGGAGGCGCTACACGGAGCACTCACCAATACCACAGACCATTAATGCAACACAAAAAGACCAAAGCAAAGTCATCTTCAGCTGGAGAGCAATACCCAAACATGAATGTTTCTACTTTAACTCAAAATCAAGAGGTGCAATGGAAATACGACGCTCCTTGAGAAGCGGCGAAGCTTTGTATACTCGGCTTAGGGGATATGGTAAGAAGTTTATTAGTGCAACAAATCGAAGAGCAATCTACTAAAGGCTTTATTAAGACAAACACATTTTCTCGACCCAACTGCAGTAGAAAAATAAAGCCATAAGGGGTCAAATCTACTCAGACACTGTACAGAGGATGTTAACAAACTGAGACTTTGTTTCTTTCTCACAGCCGCACCGGATGGAGAACAATTTACAATTAAAATGTGTCAAATAAATGAGTTTTATATAACATATGATGGGTGTAGGTCACAATACCGAAACAATAATGTCTGTATAATAAAAAGAATTGAAAATAAAATACCGACTTTTGAATGCCAAAAAGAGGATTATAATAGTTAACAGTATGAGGCTGTAAATCTAAACCTGAAATTAATAGCAAATGTAAACGCATTTTTTATGAACCATAGCTAATTTTAAGATTAATTCTCGGTCTTATCTCTAAACTTAAGCCTCGTGTTAATTTCATCCTTAAATTCTTTCCAAGAGCTAACACTATTGCTTTGACTTGCACTCGGTCGGATCCCAGGCTTAACGGCAGCCCTAAGGGTAACCCCAGCTCTGGGCCCTAAAACTAACCGTAATACCTGTGCCGACGCCTAATGCAAACTTTAATTTGGGAAAAATACAACGTGTTTTGATATAAAACACTTTTTGAATTAAAGGGCTTCAACTTTACATTTTCACTACTTGCGGATCGAGTGTTGTCTCACATCTAATATGACTGCATACAGGGTTGCAAAGTATTGGTCCACAGAGTTGTTTCTGCTAAAAACCGCTGTAACCTGCAGCCAGAGTGTGTGTGAGAGTGTGTGTGAGAGTGTGTGCGAGAGAGTGTGCGAGAGTGTGTGCGAGAGAGTGTGCGAGAGAGTGTGCGAGTGTGTGCGAGAGTGTGCGAGAGAGTGTGTGAGAGTTGTCGAGAGAGTGTACGAGAGTGTGCGAGAGTGTGCGTGTGTCCGAGAGTGTCCGAGAGAGTGTGTCCGAGTTAGTGTGTCCGAGTTAGTGTGTCCGAGTTAGTGTGTGTGAGTTCGTGTGTGTGAGTTAGTGTGTGCGAGTTAGTGTGTGCGAGTTAGTGTGTGCGAGTTAGTGTGTGCGAGTGTTTTTTTTTGGGGGGGGGGCGATGGGGTTGACTGCTAAAAACTCAATTAGAGGGCAAAGCGTACTTCACTTCCATGCAAGAACTTCGTGGCTTTCACTACTCTCAAGCCAAACCACTACAAGGCAACAAAGCTCTTCCAACAAGCCAGTAGCTGGTCGGAAGAGCTTGTTTGACTGAGCTGTCACCCAGCATGGGAACACTATATGTCTATGCTTGGAGGAGCCCATGTGGCCTCCCTGCAGATCACTCCACATGGGATATTCTTCTGCAAAGCCACATAAGAGCACTCTTCATGTTCAGCTTGCTCTGCTTGCGACGTGAAGCAGAATGCTCATGTATGCTAACCACTGCACATTACATTATAAATGCCTTTTGTTTTCACAGCTCCTTATGATTTAGCAAGGGCACATTACCATCACAACTGGCTGTGTGAACAGACTTCAAGGAAGAACATCCGTCAGCCTTCACAGAATCTGCACCCCCTTATAGAGCTTTATAATTTTCACCCAGTGTTGAGGGACCTTGCTTCCCTATGTGGTTCTACCACTATGAATCGCACTCATTATATTCCTGGATGAGACAGCGTCTGCTTGTTCAGAAAACTATGCACAAAAACCATTTTTTGCAAATTCTTATTGTAAAAGATGTGGCTCACTGATCATAAGCTGCTACCCATAACACAGAATAAACACAATGGTGGCGGAAATGCACTCAATAGCCTTTTAATCAAAAGAGATCTATATCCTATCAAGAATTGGCCAATATGTTATGCAATTAGTTTTCATGCCTCACTCTATGTCAGCAGGAAAACAATGTTTCCAGGTCTAGGCTCTTCTGTTCAAAATCGTTACTACCTGGTTCCTGGGTTCAAGGAAAGCAAACACAATAGGCTGTCAAACGAAAGCTCATGGACGGAGGAGCTTCTTTCCAGCAGAACAGCAGCTCCCATCCAATTTAGTGGGGAAGGAGTTGAAAGAGATATTGCTGACACCGACACATTAACCATGTGTGGCACCTTGCATCCAATTCCTTCCTATCTGCCCAATATAAAGATGGGCGGAATGGACTGCCAGGTGATGCAAAGTATCTTGCCACTACCAGAATCTTGAGGCTAGTGGAGACATTTCCAGTCCGCCTTTCATTGCAGAGGGACTTCAGAGTGTTTCCGCTTGCCTAACAGTGCATGTGCTGCTGGACAAATGGGTAAATTACCCAAGGTCGATCTAGTGGAGAGCTGGGTTCAGAGGGTTTCCCGACCAGCCCCGGACACTTTGCCTTGTGCTGCACTGCCGGGTGGATCAAGAGGTTTAGCTAGCAGTGCAACCAGATCTTCCTGGGGGAAGTGCTTTTATGAGGAAGATTCCCACTCATGGGTCACCAGTTATATATAGCCCCATGTCAAAATGGAGTGACAGTCTAGCTGACATGGAAGGATGTGTTAAACCTACATGGAATTTTTCACTGGCCAAAAATAAAGAACAAAAACCGACTAGAAGTGGACATGGAAATCTTCCATGAACCAGAGTCATGCAGAGAACCCGAATTTGGGAGACTGCCATTCACATAAATGCAGGTCATCACAAAAAGGGGAAAGGTCACAAGTAGTTTAAAAGGATGAAACGTGCAATATTGTTGGCAAAGGATTACATTTTTTTTAAAAAGATAAAAATTGCTAAGAGTTTTTACTGGGTACCAGTAACTGACTTACAAAAACAATAAAACCCAAGATATTACCCAATGGTATGAACTTAAGTGCAAAAACAGTAAAACCCTAAGATGTTACAGGTCACTAAAATATGCAACCATACTGGTCCAGAGTCTTGACAACAAAAACTTGGCAGTGATCTGATAAGGTAAAATATCTTCTAACAAGCCTATAAATTTTCAGAAGGCAAAATTTGAGGTTGAAAAGGACACTTTTGAGTGACTTGTCTTAGGAGATTGACCTTCGGAGAAAGAGAAATTTTCTGCAGCATACACCGTACCAGGAACATTTTTAGTCTTTAGTCAAACAGTTCCATGGTACAACCCAGAGACGAATATGCAAAATTTGAAAATACACTAATGGAGCCTCAATTCTTGTTACTACACAACACTCATCCTTATAATTGGTGGAGTATTTGGTGTGAACCTGTAGAGGAGAGGGGCCGGAATCCCTGCAACAGAATCTCATTTGTGAATATGTGAGGCCTTCTCAGGCCCACTCCTTAGCATATATACCCAAGTCCCTGCGCTAGGATCCCAGCCCGTGAACCTTAACACCATGTAGTAAAAATGCAATGACCGCTTTGTCATTGGAGGCTGGGTGCTACACTTCCATCACTTTCAATATGTTCCCTCTGGCCACACCAATCTAGCAACCTGAGGGGCTCACACACTCCCCTCATATAACGACTGCTGGAAAAGCAACCCTAATTGTGAACAACAAAATGTATAGGTGTGTGCTTTCAATGAGCAACAATTCAGCAAAAACCACCTTGACTAATAGAGTGGTTTCGTGTATTTATTACACTTTTGTAAATTGATTTTTTAAGCATAACCATTCAATATTTTGGATCAAACCAAGAAGAACAGCAATTTTGAACAGTGCATACAACATAAATACCAAATAAACAAGCAAAGAAAATTACAAACGCAATACACAATATTGCAAACCAATTTGAGATAACCAGTCCTTAGATTGTACAAAAAATGTGGCGGCAAAAGCAACTATCAATTTCAAGGACTAAAGCCTGCCAACAACAGCTGATCGTCTAAACCAATCGCAACCGGCAGATTGCCCGGTTTGCGTACTATGTGGTTGAATAGCTAGAGTTTTAAGGTTATGACGAGCTGTACTGGGGTCAACGCGTTTCAGAACCCGGAATTTCTTTAGGGGTTCTTCCTCAGGACCGGGACTAGGTCAAACACTGTGAAAGACACAAACAATTACAAAAAAAGAGGGGGATTAAACGATGGTCCCTAATTTTCAATCAAACCTAATGTTCGCTAAGAAAGTGATTACAGGTCTCTCCTTACCCTTCAGGTAGTGATTTAAACACCAAAATATGGACCCAGCGGGGGAACTTGTGTCCTCTTTCTGTGGGTTTCTAAAAATGGTAGAAAGCAGAATTAGAGTTTGATAGCGTGGTGTGACAGACCACTGCTAATATGGGTGAACTCCATTGAGACTGCGCATTTATTGTGCAAATGCTGACTGTGCGCATTGTGCAAAAGGCAACTATTGATGTAAAGGAACTTCATTAAAAATACACATTTGTTGTAAAATGCTGATAATAGCGCGCAAGTGACTCTGCAACCCTGGCACACACTCACCCTCACAAATTTACCTTTAGGAAGTGGTCCCAACACTAAAACCCTTTACTGTTTCCACCTAAATTATCCGCTTCCCACCTGTGCATCCAACATAGATCCCACACAAGCAGAAACGGCACATCATCCCTCCCAAGCAGAGGCAGGCACATCATCCCTCCCAAGCAGAAGCAGGCACATCATCCCTCCCAAGCAGAGGCGGGCACACCATCCCTCACAAGCCAGAGGCAGGCATATCATCCCACACAAGCAGAAACGGAATATCATCCCTCCGAAGCAGAGGCAGGCACATCATCCCTCCGAAGCAGAGGCAGGCACATCATCCCTCCGAAGCAGAGGCAGGCACATCATCCCTCCGAAGCAGAGGCAGGCACATCATCCCTCCGAAGCAGAGGCAGGCACATCATCCCGCAGAGGCAGGCATACCATCCCTCCGAAGCAGAGGCAGGCTTTTCATCCCACACAAGCAGAAACGGAATATCATCCCTCTGAAGCAGAGGCAGGCACATCATCCCTCCGAAGCAGAGGCAGGCACATCATCCCTCCGAAGCAGAGGCAGGCACATCATCCCTCTGAAGCAGAGGCAGGCACATCATCCCTCTGAAGCAGAGGCAGGCACATCATCCCTCCGAAGCAGAGGCAGGCACATCATCCCTCCGAAGCAGAGGCAGGCACATCATCCCTCAGAAGCAGAGGCAGGCATACCATCCCTCAGAAGCAGAGGCAGGCTTTTCATCTTCACAAGCAGAGGCAGGCATATCATCCCTCACAAACAGAGGCAGGCATACCATCCCTCACAAGCAGAGCCAGGCATACCATCCCTAACTAGCAGAGGCAGGCATCCCATCCCTCTCAAGCAGAGGCAGACATCCCATCCCTCTCAAGCAGAGGCAGACATCCCATCCCTCACAAGCAGAGGCAGGCATACCATCCCTCACAAGCAGCCATCCCTCACAAGCAGAGGCAGGCATACCATCCATCAAAAACAGAGGCAGGCATACCATCCCTCACAAGCAGAGGCAGGCGTTTCATTCCTCACAAGCAGAGGCAGGCGTATCATCCCTCACAAGCAGAGACAGGCGTATCATCCCTCACAAGCAGAGGCAGGCATATCATCCCTCACAAGCAGAGGCAGGCGCATCATCCCTCACAAGCAGAGACAGGCGTATCATCCCTCACAAGCAGAGGCAGGCATATCATCCCTCACAAGCAGAGGCAGGCGTATCATCCCTCACAAGCAGAGGCAGGCGTATCATCCCTCACAAGCAGAGGCAGGCGTATCATCCAGGGCCGGACTGGGAAACGAAACCGGCCCTGGCAAACAGCTCGGCCGGCCCCCCTGGGGGTGAGAAAGGGGGTGCGGTCGAGCTGTTTGATAGGGCAGATTTCGGCCGTTTTTGTTACAGGGGGCCGATATTGCCGGCCGCCGGTAACAAAAACGGCCCCCCAGGGCCTAAAACCGGCCCCCTCCCTGGCGGCCTACCGGGGAAACGCCCGGTGCCCGCAATGGCCAGTCCAGCCCTGGTATCATCCCTCACAAGCAGAGGCAGGCGTAGCATCCCTCACAAGCTGAGGCAGGCATATCATCCCTCCCAAGCAGAGGCAGGCATATCATCCCTCCCAAGCAGAGGCAGGCATATCATCCCTCACAAGCAGAGGGAGGCATTTCATCCCTCACAAGCAGAGGGAGGCATTTCATCCCTCACAAGCAGAGGCAGCCATACCATCCCTCACAAGCAGAGGCAGGCATTTCATCCCCCACAAGCAGAGGCAGGCATTTCATCCCCCACAAGCAGAGGCAGCCATACCATCCCTCACAAGCAGAGGCAGCCATACCATCCCTTACAGGCAGAGGCAGGCATATCCTCTTTGTCTCTACGAAGCAAAACAGTATTCCTTTAAAACTGTGCCTAAAAATATTTCAAAACCTTCTTTCCTTCAAAGTTATTCTTTCCTGTATTCATTATTAATAGCAGCTGACAGGAAAAAAATGTGCTCTGGTTCCTACAAAATTAATTCAATGATTAAAATTTAAGCTCCTTAGAAAGCGGGAGAACTTTGTCAAGCTGTAAGATCAGCACTTATTGTACATGGTAAAGTCCACTTCACGCCCAGCGTCATATACATAAGGAACACCATGTCAAAATGTTCCATTTAATCCTGGAAATCCTATAACTGTGAAGTGCCAAATGCTGTCGCCCCATCAGCACTGCAGATACATTCACAGATATCGCACTCGAAGACAGTGGCTTCATACTGTTCAAATTCAGAAACCTTAAGCAATAAGAGTCAAAGGTAACAGGTCCATGAAAACAGTATTAGTATCATAAAGGGAAAAACTGGCTACTTTTATTTACATTTCGTTTACTTTCAGAATCCATCACTGGAAGTATTACATCCTGGTCCTCACCAGCAATTCTCTTGAATAAAAATTTTACATGCACTCTGGATCTGCCAACACTGTTCTGTGAAGATCAAAGTAGGGAGAAGAGAAAATATACTCAGCCTCTCCTCCTGCCATGTCCCACTCTTGAGCCTCACAAAAGAACCAACCTACGTGATAAAAATATAACCCCACAGAGACTTTCTCCTGCAAGATGGCTATACCCTGACTTCTAGCCCACCATGCACCATGGTTAAAGCACTCACAAAGCTTCTGATCTACTCTGACACCTCCTGCTCGAGTCGCTATTCGCATGCCAACCTTACTCAACCAATAACAAGTCTCATCAGTCACTTCTTCATCCAAAACCATTCTTTGAAATCTTCACTCACCACAGCGATTTGTTTGTCTACTCCAGGGGTCTCCAACCTTTCTTGCAATGAGAGCTACTTCTGATCAGTAAAAATCATCATGAGCGACTGAAGTCCAAGCCACTCGTGCACTGTTACCAGACACCAACTCGCTCAGCTTCATTGACTTTAAATCTAATGTCCATGGAGCCCGATACTATGGTTTGAACAAAATACTGACACTAAGGGCACTATGACAGGGCTGCCAGTGAGAGCATGTTCTGTGGGGATATATGAACGTGTGTGTGAATGAAAGGGATAGAACTGTATGACTGACTGAGAGCCTGTGTCGTATGTACTTATGCAACACAGGTCATACCTTTCACCATATGTCGCACTATCGCATGTACAACACAAACATACAACCAATGTTTCTTAAATGGGAGGAATTTAAAAGTGCATAAGAATGTTCTGCAAAAATGTTCATAATATGGAACATTTTTTCTCCATTTTACATTTCTCCCATATAAAAAAGTGGCTTTATTTTTCAGTTATAAATATAGCAGCGTGTCTACCAGCCACTGGGAGCAAGATGCCTGTGTGTGCATGAGACACTTTGAAATGAGAGAAAATTCAACTGAGGAGTCAACTTTACGTTTTTAACCATTCCATAAAACTCATCATTTTAATTTTCTCCCATTTCTAAGGGCCGCATTTACAAACAGCAGGCATTTTGCTCCCAGTGGCCTGTAGACATGGTGAAGTATGTATAACAGAAACATTCAGGCGTTTATTTTAAATGGTAGGAATTTAAAGTGAAGAAACATGCTTCATAATAAATAAAGACTTAATAGGCTTAATTGAAAGTAGAGAAAAAAACAGACAATGTTTCATAGGAACATTTTGTGTTCACTTTAAATTTCTCCCATTTAAAACAAATTATGTTTTCAGTTCTAAATATGGCACTATGTCTACCAGCCACTTGGAGCAAGGTGCCTGCTGTTTGTAAATGCCACTTCGAAATGGGAGAAAATTAAAATAAAGAGTTAACTTAATCATTAACTTAACTCTTCATTTCAACTTTCTGCCTTTTAAAATCATTCAGAAAGATCATTTTGTTCTCACACTAGTGCAAAGCTTTGTTCCGCTTTTCTTGCTGAGGGCCAATATTGCAGCTATGCTGCAAAACTGGCCCCCAGTAACAAAAACGGCCCCCCAGGGGTCTAAAACTGGCCCCCACCTTGGCGGCCCACAAGGGGAAATGCCTGGTGCCCCCTACGGTCAGTCCGGCCCTGCCGTTCACATCAGAACCCAAGGACCTCATCTGCGGAGTACCACAGGGATCATCACTCAACCCCACACTTTTCAACATATACCGGACTCCTCTGACAAACATCATCAGATCCCACAGAATCAACATAATCTACGATGACGACATCCAGCTAATTCTTTCCCTCTCAGGCGACACAATCACCACACAGACACGCTTCACGCAATGCATGACCAGCGTGGCCAATTGGATGAGAGAAAATTGCCTCAAACTCAACACCGACAAAACCGAAATGCTTATCTTTGAGAATAACAGCTCACCTTGGGACTCCATTTGGTGGCCCACTGATCTGAACCCACACCCAACCCCAACCGACCATGCTAGGAACCTTAGCTTCACCCTGGACAACAACCTCACCATGAAGTCCCAGGTCAACGCTGTCAACTCCTCATGCTTCCACATCCTCCGCATGTTACAAAAGGTTTTCAAGTGGCTCACACTGGGCACCAGACGTACCATCATGTAGGCCCTAATCACAAGCAGACTGGACTATGGTAACGTACTCTACGCCACCACCAGACTCGTCCTCGACCTTCTGCGCCAAAGCCACACCACTTCTCAGAGAGCTCCACTGGCTCCCCATCCAGAAGCGCTGCAAGTTCAAACTTCTCACAACTGCTTTCAAATCACTACACAACACGGGACACACATACCTCAATCACCGGCTTCACTTCCACCAACCCACCAGACAACTTTGCTCAGCATCACTTTCACTCACACACACACACACCCCACATCCACAGAAGCCAAACAGGAGGTTGTTCGTTGCCCTAACAAGCCGCAAAAACCCTAACAACCTCCCCCAACATATCAGAGCCTCCTCCTCCTCACTTCTTGAATTCCACAAGAAGCTGAAGACCTGGCTATTCAATTAGTCTTCCTGCGGGACCATCAAGCCTCACCACACACCTACACTCACCTACTCAGCGCCAGGATATCCTCAGGGGTGACAAGCAGCGCTCCACAAATCCACCTTACATTACCCACTCTTTCCCAGCTGCTGACAATCAAGCACCAGAGATGCTGGGATTCAGGGACCTGCACTGAGTTGGATTAGCTCCTTCCTGGAAAACCGTTCCCAAGCAGTTTGCACCGCTGAGTTTACTGCTCCCAGAATTAGGATCTCATGTGGAGTCCCACAATGCTCCTCACTCTCTCCCCTGCTGTTTAATCTTTACCTCCTCCCCCTCATCCGGGCTCTGAAGGAACGACAAGTTTGCATGTTCAACTACGCTGATGATTTCCAACTTATATTTCCCATCAGCAACTCTCCTAACTCGGTCCATGCTTTTCAGTCCACCATGCTGTTCATTAGTGAATGGATGAACAGCAACCATCTAAAACTCAACCCGGATAAGACGGAGCTGGTTCTAACAGGAGGTATTCATAAAAATCCCTGGGGCCCTAATTTTTGGCCCAAGGAACTGGGTCAATGTCCCTCCCCTTCTAGTTCGGCCAAGAGCCTTGGGGTAACTATCAACCAGGACCTCACTATGAAGTCCCAGATCGGGTCAGTAATTTCCACTTGTAAAAGACTTTTATATTTCATGGAATCGGACGCCCACTTATATGTGGAGGGAGATACATATCCCTAATTGACCGTATTGTGGTGACTGATCATACGATGATGTATGGATCCCTTTTACCTGTAACGAAATAGAATTGACATCAGGAGCATAAGATAACAAACTGTATTGCTTATTCATCGATCCAAATGGCATATTTCAACATTTAAATAAATATAACAGTCACAGAAGTTTTTCAGCCCTGAAGAAGTCCCATGTGGGACGAAACGCGTTGGCAAAGCAAATTTGTCGTGCATTTTAAGATTGACGGTTTTGGAATAAAAGGACAACGTTTTTCTACTATCAAAAACAAGATAGTCTAGTTTCTTCATTTGGGAAGCAATTTTTACTTTTATTTTATATTTTGCTCTGTTCCTTAGCACACAAATATATACCTGACTCAACTCTACACCCCAATGACTCGCGTTATTCACCCAGGAACAATCTCCACATAATACAAAACTGCTAACTTCCTACACGAGGATAGAGACCGCTTCCCGGTGGAGGGCCTCTAAGTAGAATGAGAAAGGCTCCAACACCACCTAGTTTCAAGTCCCTCTGCCGCTTGTCCACTTGGTAACACATCAATTAGCACAGCAGGTGATTTCTGACAGTTAGCATGCTCAATGAAACTAAGCAGAAATGCTCTGCAGTGAGGGGATGAGGCGCTTGATAACTTCACCAACCAGAGAAATGCGTCTGAATCCCTACATTCCCACTTAAATTGTGTGAAACTGGGCAAATCGCTTTATCTCTGCAATTAAGAATGCCCAAAAGCAATTAATTTTGCAGTGTGTGCTTTATATGAAAATTCATAAAGAATGAATAGTCTGCTCAGGACGCAAGTGGCACAAGGGCATACACAAAAAGGAAAGCACTAAGAGCCATCATTGACTGATATGCAGTTTTTCTGTGTTACAGTGTATGAATTATTTTGATTATGTTTGAGAGTAAACCATGGAAAGGCGATCTGTGGACCTGATTCACAAAGGGCCTCCTCACTCGTGGCGAAGGCCCCACAGTCGTGGGGGAGTCTCTTTGCGGAGATTCAGCCCCGAGTGCGGAGTCTCCCCCACGACTGCGGGGCCTCAGTTTCTGGCTACATTTATATTTTTGAAACGGTTTTCTAGATCTTTAATATCATGAATACAAAATTGGGAAATTCAAAAGCAATGATCCAACAAACTGTATCAAAGCATGAAGCCGGGCTAAAATATGGGTCCCGGCAATGCAGCCTTTCTGAGAAACGAGACATCCGCAAGAAGTGGAAAGCTAGGAAAGAATACCAACATGCAATTTCCATTACAATGATCTGATCTACATTCATCACGAGATTCCGTCCACAGTCCAAAAACACAAAACACTTGAACATTATTAATTCCTTTTTATCGAAAACATGGCACTGACAATCATGATATGATTGGTTTTGCAGAGGAGGCACTGCAGTTTAATATACTTCACTGACCTTAGCCATCTGCTTTACCTAATTTCAGACCTGGAATAAGTTTGCTAAAGTAGAGCAGGGCACAAGGGTCGCTTGATTGTGATAAAATGGTCAGCAGCACTGCCTAATGAAGTGAACTATACGGGGTACTTGGAGGCAGACATTTAGATACATTAAGGTTGCAACGTATTTGTGGTTAGAAGTCTAAAGAATAAGTTGCTTACCTTTGGTAACCCTCTTTCTGGTGGATACTTTATCTAACTGCACATTCCTCATCTTAGAATACCCCCTGGCGCCAGTTTAGATCTGAAGACATCTTGACTGCAGAGTTCCCGTGCAGGGATGTAGACACCCACTCATCTTCCAAACGCTGCTTGCTCTGCTTGTCCACTCTAGCATTCAGCGACCTTGCACTGTGGTTGGCGTTCAGGAAAATGGCCTGGCGCTCCACCCAACTCCTGGGGTGCAGAGCCTCCAAACACCGGACCCAGGAACCCACTCCGATTGTTGCTATACCACATGCCTGTGGTGTTGTTTGAAAAGAGCCTACACTAACCTCCCCAAAGCTGACAGAATGGCCAACAACTCCAGCATATTGTCAATGGCCCTTTTGGGGACACCTGAAGGCCGCTTGTGAGGCCAAAGGGAGGCACTGCAAAATGAAAAATGCTCCTGGCCTACATTAAACCTCAGAAAGCGTTTGAGGGACTGCAAGACCAGTATACGAAAATAAGCGTCCCATAGCTTCAAGGGCACCATTCAGTTTACCAGGAAAAGCAGACCGGATCTGGCAAGACTAAGAGTTTTTAATTTGTCCTTCCATAGAAAGGTAGGAGGTTGAAGGTCTGGAATAGGCCAATGGCTCCTGTCTTTCTTCAGGGTGAGGGTAACAACTCCCCCCCCCCCCCCTTTCCTAGCCCAGTACACTCTTAATAGCACCGTAGGAGAACAACAGGATGGACAGGTGATCATTTGAAATCCGCTTTTATGTCGCAGAAATAGTGGGAAGTGACGTGAGAAAAGGCAGGGCAAAGCTATTTTGAACCATCTGCAAGACCCAACTGTAGGACAAGATGTATCGCCAACTTTGGAGGAAATGCTGAATCCTGCCCCCTACTGGTTAGGGATGCACCACTAAGGGCAAACTAAAGTGGTCTGTTGGCCATGGTAGCAGGGGTAGCGAAATTGGAAGACTATTAGCCCTGCTGGCCCGCATGCTGTCTGTCAGTCATCTGTCCATGTCCTCTAAAGGACTGGGGCGTCGACTGCATCATTGGTTAGGAAGGTTCTCTACACCATCCTGGAATAGACTCTAAACATTGGGAACTGATGCGGAAACTGCTTTGCATGAGTCAACAGCTCCAAAGAAGCATGCTATAGCTCTGCTGTTTTAAAGTGTTCAAACACAGAGTTAGCCTCCTCTCTGAAGAGGTGGGGCCCATCAAAAGGCATATCTATTAGGGATGTCTGTTCGTCACCAGATATTCCTATGGACAGCATACACGTGTCTACGAAGGATAACACTGGTACCCACTAATCTACCGAGGCAATTAGTAGTATCCTCACCTGTGTGGATAGCATATTTAGCCTCATCCAGTTGGTCATGCATCCTCCGGGCCACAGAGGCTCTAAAGTTTTTTGGAATGCTGGCAAGATCTCACTGGCCATGTCTCCTACAGCATATATGTAGCGACCAAGAAGACAAACCGCATTAATGAACCACAGTGCTAGACTAGTGGAAAAAATATGTGCTTGCCAAACGCATTAATCCTCTTGGACGAATGAGTTGGAAATGAGGTGGAAAGGAGTTTGGATTCACCTTACTGGTCGCGGCCCGTACAGTAAGGCTCTCTGGGGTGGAGTGCTGGGTGAGAAAAGCCCAGTCGCCAAGCATTGGACTGTGACGTCCAGCCACCTGCCTATTTACAGACAGGCAAGGGCAAGATTTTTACCAAGTAGCCATCAGAGTATCTGTGAGGACATCATTGAAAGGAAGTAAGTACTCATAATTGACTGGCTCAAACTGCAATTTTTCGGTCAGGACATTTTTTTGGGTCTCGGTCGAGAGTAACTGCAATTCTAGTGCCTCAGCCGTCCTCCGGACCACCGCTGCACTTGAGGCACTTTGCTTAGTGGCCTAATTCGAGATTCAAGAACTGTCTCAAGCCGACTGGCGTTCTGTAATCAATGCATAAAGCACCATCCATATGAAGGGAGAGCAAGCTTCACCCATCACCCCTATCATCGACATATTGTAGTTCACTCTGCTCTGGCATAACGGAGATTCTGCTGGTAGGTGTGACATGTCAGAGGTTTTAGGGTAGAGTTAGGCTGCATGATGACCGGATGCACTTTGGTAATTTTGTAATGTGACATCAATCAGGCTCGAGCTAAAGCCGGTTTGGGATCTGGCAACAGCGTCTGCACTGGATCATCCTCTGGCGCCGATGGGGTCAGTACCAGCATCGGGGTGGCAGAGAGGCATGGACCTCGGGCAGAATTGATGTCTGTACCGTATTGGTGCGGATCAATAAATGATGACAGACTGCGCTAGTGATGGACCCGATAGCGGTAACCTGCCAAGAAGCCAATTAGGTTCCATAGTGACCAAAAGTGTGACAGAGGGAGCCAGAAACGCGCTGAAAAGTTGCAGCATGGCCTCCTTGAAGACCCTGATTTGCTGATGGGGCAACAAATCGCCTGGGAAATTCGGTGCACTTCGGGACCAAGTGAGAAATTGGTTCCTTGGCTGGAGACCTCAAACAAGTGCAACTGACACTGTGAAGCCCTGAGGCCTTCTCTTTGGAGTCCAAGCGGAGAGATAGGAGTCAAGTCCCACTTGCTTTCTTATGCTTGCATATAGATTTGGAATTACTGGAGGACTTAGAGCGTGAAGGTGAACCGTTTTCGAAGCCGCCTCATGACTATGTTCGAGTCCATGACTTGGAGTGTGAGCAGGACATACGCAAAGGCTGTGTTGGACAATTAACAGAGTAAAAATTAAGCTTGAGTTGGGCGGCATACAACTGCAACCGACATTTGTTTCCTGCAATTGCGGCATGTATTGAAATATGTCTTTTTCAGTGGGTATATCACTCCCGACTGATAAACTGTTTAGAAGATGTCTGAAAAAACACCAGAAAACAGGAAGGGAACTCCAGGTCCGCGTCAAAAGGCACAGAAAGGCACTGCCATCAGCCCACAGAGATGGTGCTTATAAGCGTTCTGGGGCGTGTGTAGTCAGTGCAGAGCGGGTATAATGTGAACTACTGGTGCATAGGAGTACTGCTAGGAAAACGTTTCTGCATTCACTTTGGCGCATATGAGTAGGTGAGGAATCTGCAGTTAGATGTATCCATCAGCTATAGTTTGGCCTTAGTCGCTAAGCCATAGGGCATTGCAGTTGGGCTTGGCTATCAGGGATTTTGGATAGATGCTGGAGGCTTGGGGCAGGTGGTGGTTCCGAATGCAACATCAGTTGCTCTGCCATACTCCAGCCATGAACCAATTGGATTCTTTCAATAGTACTGCCACGTCTCAGCTCTCAGACGTCTGCATGCATGCACTCTCCATGCCAGGCATATTAGTAAGAGCTGACTTACAACTGGAACTTTGCTTGCTGCATAACTAAGTTGCACCAGTGGTATGGACTGGCAGTGAGCCTACTCAGTACCTCATCACTAGCTTAAGAGGAGTTGCTCTATCCTTGAGACTGCTGAGACAGAAGTCATCCAAATGTAGACCAGCTCAGCTCATGACACGCAGAAGCCCATAAGACCATCCTGTGTATATAACTTCTCAAAGCAAGCACCGACTGCTTTCCTGGTGTCTCTTGAGATCGCTGTGACAATGGTCCATTACCACAACTCCTGGCGAAGAGTAAACACAAAACAGGCAGGCAAAGAGTGTCTCACTGGGCAGTCTTATAAATTACTGAAGCCAGTGGTTGGCAGGCTGACCCCCACCCGGCCTAGACCCTGGTGTCAGATACACTAATAATGCCTATGCTCGCAAACTTGTCTGAAAAGATTTATTTAATTCAATTTTTTCAAAGGAATTTTGAAACCAGGATTAGAACAGGAAGGGAAATAAAACAATGTCAATTAACAGAGTAAACATTATTTGGAGACGCAAGCATTAAAAGGTAGTCCGTCAGTACATGCTTATAAATACACAGGCCAATAAATTGTGAGGTCACATGGACAAGTCCTCATAATTACTAGTTATGTTGCACACACTAGCTATGAATGGCTTTAGGTTCTTGAATAATAGCTGTTCTCATTCCCAAAACAAAGGTACTCATCTCATCAAACGTGGAAATATGACATACAGCAATGCAGGTAGGCAAGCCTCGGACCTGTGAGCAGGCCCTCAATCCTCAGAGATGTTGTTACTGTTAGCAGCGACACATTAGCATGAGGTTTGTGAAGGATGGCCCTTTGAATGGAAAGCTTTGTCTTTCACACCCAACTCTTGCATTAATCCTCCACCTCCTTTTCCCACCAGACCCAAACAAAGCAAAGCCAAAAACCAAGCAAATGCGCCATTGATCTGCTTCCGGGTCCAATATGTTGGTGATCCCCCACTCCTTCTGGCCATCTGCAGAAAAGCACTACATCCCTGTCCATTATTCGCTTATTAGATTGCCCAGGCTACGGTTACGCCAATGTATTAAGAGGAAGAAATTCCAATTTTGGATGGAGCCGCAGCCAGGGTCTGCGAGTTCATTCTGTAAACGGCGCTCTGCTGCAGATAGTGGCCAATTACATTCTGTGCTTACAGAATAAATAGGTTAGGGTTGAGAGGAGACTATTTATGAATTGACTGCCTGTATCTCAGTCCAAGGATTATAAATACATACCTTCGTCTAAGTTCATTATATCCCTACTGACTGCTGCCGGAAAGCCTGGCTTACTTTGTTATAAACTGGTACCCGTCAGTGCTGCTTTCTGCTGGGATACCGAGCAGCTCCGTGAAGGGCAATAGTGGCAGAGACGAGGAAACAAATTGAAAAAGAAAGCGCTTTCTGCGGGTTCAGTAATAGCTATCTTCATACTCCTCTGTTTACTTTTAAAAACCAAACTCTCAAAAAAATGAATTGGCGAAACCCAACACTTCCAACTTTCCTTATACGTGGAAATGAGAAACCGACGCGGCAGGCTACAAATTCTCTTCTTAGCGATAAGGTCCACGAAAAGAAATCACTAGGATTATTCGGGATATGTAGCCCAGCTCACACCTCTACTGTGGCCATCTTAAAGCTGTTAAAAGAATAATATTTTAAGGCAGCAGTATGATATACAAATAACAACATGGTTCACATTTGTCCTTGGTTGGCCCTTAATAGGTGTTACCCAAGGCTAATAGATCTTGAAATCTAAATCTGTGGTAGACAAGTCACCTGAAGAGTTCATATACAGCAATCGATCCATCCTCACCCTTAGTATCAGTGATGTCATCAATGATGCCATCATGGTTGTTTTTTGAGATGTCATCAGTTAAGTCATAAAGTTAGGTCCTTCAACACTTAACGAGTGATGCAATGTGAGCTGATAGCCAGTGCATCGAGGGGGCATAAGTTATAGTAGGTCAGCAAACTATAACTGGTGAATTTCGGTGGTTATTGGTTTTTAAAACATTTGTTTTTGTGTTATTTCAACTATAACATCATAAAACTTTCTTTTTTCCAGTGAATTTCTGTTTTTTGTTTTTTTATTGCAAGGTAAGATTTTATAACCATACACAACTAACACCATTTTAACTTTTGCTTTTTTCCCAGTGAATATATGACTGTGATGAGGGACTGTGTGGGGAGGGGAAGAAGTCAATGCCAGCAAGCGATGGGAGCAGTGGTGGGGGATACAGAGAATTGTAGCACTAAGGAAGCAATAAAAAAACGGGGACAAAGGGTTAAAAAATTAACAAAATAGCTAGAAGAGAAAGACAAAAAGTAGTTCTCTGAATGAAAACAGTGGAAGGGCAAGTCATCCAATGATAACAATAAAAAATGCAACAAAAGCAGGCCTTTTGACGTATAACAGCTAAAGCTATCTGTAGGCAAGACCTAAAAAAACTGGATGTGCAACTCATGTGCCGCAAAATAACAGTTCAAACACTGCTTGTTAGTCAGAAATATACCGCCCTCCTTTCGGTTGCTACAGGTTTATGTAATTTGGTTTTTTTGCAGTACCCCCATTGCCCGTTGAAAACATGTCTGTGCAGAGTAAAGAAGGCAGGAAAAAGGCAGAGAAGGAAAGTACAAGAGTCAATACAATGTTGCATTACATGCACACTAGACCCTGTTGACGCTGAAACCGGCCTCTATTAGACTTTTCAGATAGGGGATCCGAAGTGGCTTGAGAACTAGTCTGCGCCTTGGGGCAGGGCCAATGCTTAATTTATAAAGAAGAACCCAAGTGCCAGGGCTCTCGTCAGGAGGCCACTGCAGCTTGTATCACACATTGCCCCTGCCATGCTGCCATTAATAACCACACAACTACTAACCATCACACTCCACAGTGTGACAATTCAGACTACTCCAGGCTCCCCGAGTTGTAAGAATGGCTTGGCCGCAGGTAATAGTAATCTTTTAATGTATATTGAATTAATAATTGGCTGGTGTTGCGGTCATCTCAAAATTAGCCAGACAGCGCCACCTTGTGGCAGACTGTCCCTAACGCCGGTGTAGACAATTAAGTACCGGTGCCGAGCACCGTAAACCACCGGCTCATATTAAGCACTGGGCATGGCTGATTCTTGAGCTTGGCATTGTACAAAGGTGCGGCACAGTGCACTGGCCCGACTTTGAATCATATTTGGACCCAGAACACCAAAGACAGATAGATAGCTGCAGGTCTGTTACAGACGCATGCTTTTACGCAGGCGCAGCTATGACTGAAACCGGTATGCTTCGGTGAGGATATCCCTAACACAGAGTACAAAACATTTTGGAAGTCCTTAAAGAACCATTACAATTCTGGAGTAGAAAAAAAAGAAACCGAAGTCAGCAGGCGCTGGTGATGCATGTATACGGCTCTGCGCTGTCACTTCCAGGGCCGAGGGGAGGTCAAGTGATCGCCGCAGAGTTTGACTGCGCCACCTACCGGCACACGGGAGCAACTGCTGGACAAGTTTTCGGACCCAGAGCCTTGCAGTGGGGCAATTGAATGGAGACCAATCTCCGTTTAGAAGTATCCGTTAAAAAACAAAAAGAGGCCTCAGACTTTCAGAACGTTATTTCATTCGCTTCTCTCACAAGTGGTGAGCCAGGAATGAAAATGTCGAATGGCGGGGTGGGATGTGAGACCCTTATGTCCTTGCGGAACATTTCAACAGCTATAATCACACTGAAACATGGACATTAAAATACTTTAAAGTTGAAAAGGAAATACAAGGTAAGCGTTACCGATAAAAATGTTGAGCTCATCACAAGTGCCTGAAGCGATTCTAATTTGTCACAGCAAAGCAACCACCAACTCCTTTCACAGGGGTGACCGCATCTTGTTCACAGGCAATTGAATTAAATAATTGCAATTTAATGAGGTACGAAGAGTTGAAAAAACTTGTAGCTAGCTACTAAAGTGCGGCAGTACTTTGCAATTAGGTTAATTATTTTTGCCTTTTCTTTGCAACGAGCGACGGGGGAAGCAGTGGCAGGAGAAGGCAGAAATTGGACGGGGTTTTGTGTTTTGCCTGTTTTTCCAGCGCCCACCTGTTCTCCAGGCACGTGACGTGCCCTGCTCGAGCGTGACGCCGCCAGAGCGACAAAACGCATTCCCACTGCACCGTAACGGAGATTTTAAGAGTCACTTCTCGATAGCTGAAAGGAGCAGGGTCCTTTTTGTGAGCAGCGTCTTTGAGGCTTTTGGTGAGCAGAACGAAGGCTGTGCCTGTCTGTGGGAGCAGCACTGAGCCCCTTTAGACTGTAGGCTGTGTTGGGTCTTGGGCCCGAGGCCCACATGCAGGACAAATAACCACGCAGACCCACGGTTATGGTAATTGGAACTGGCCTCGAGCACGTGCACTCGGGCTCTTTTATTGGCAGGGTCACCTGACCGGTGAGGCGTGTGTGGGGTGGGTATATGGGCCAGCCCTCGTGGGAGAGGCTGGTGGAACACTAGACTGTGTCCAGCAAGACACAACAGGCTGAGAGGATGTTCACAATCCCATGAACTGGGTGACGCTAGATGTTAGAAGAGGATGACCTGTTTTACAAAAACATAGCGCCTTTATGTTACAGGTGCATAGAGTATAGGCAGTGCTTGAAATGGATAAATATAAGTGCAGGTACCAATTAAAAGTATAGCATTTCTCTTGAGAAGCCGGTACTCTCCCTCTCAAAATAAAAAGTGCTGGTACTCCGTACTGGACAGTACCGGCCCAGTTAAAGCACTGAGTATAGGCATATCTGCCAACTTGTAGAACAATCTCAGAGCATGATGAGAGGGCAAGGCCTCGAAGGGGGCGGGACCTCATGCCGAGAAGTACCTAGGAGGCACTTTTGAACCCCACCCCACCCCACCCCGCCCCCAAGCCCCCTGCTCTAAAAAAATAATAATAAAGCTTGCTGAGGTTGGTGCTGATGTCCTGGGGTGTTTTCACACCCCTTAATGGACATCGGCAGTTCAAAGCCTCTCGAAAACCAGCTGGAAAACCACTATTTTCAGTGGTTTTCAGCTCATTTTCCCTGCCACAGTGTAATATCGGATGCTCACCGGGAGCCCGTGTGATGGGAGCCGATATCACGTGTCACACTGTGGCACCATGTGAGTTGGCCAGTATGGTATAGGGATATCCTCACTCTCATCGCGAATAGTAGCAACAGAGTGCAGGAGACCGAGGATGGCAGCAGTGTTATGTTAAGGATTTTGGAGGCCCCGGGCAAGACTTATTTTGCGGGCCCCTGTAGAGAACAAATGTGCATTTTATTATCAATTTCCTGCTAATATAAAACAGCATAATTCCAAACAATACTAAATTATACGTCCCATTTTAACAGGATCACAAAAAACAGTACATATAATTCTTGCCCAGGACCCCAAAAATCCTTCAATGACACTGGGTAGAGAGAGAAAAGTCAAACATAAAGAAAGTTCACTTTCCCAGGGGGGCCCTTGGAAGATGGGGACCCTGGGCAATTTGCCCATGCCTTAAAAGGTGTCTGGATGGCAGGTGCTTCCATCTAACGACCTGTCGCAGGTCTTTCCCCTACACTCTTGGGGGTCACACTGCTCTTCACACGGAGGCGTTTGGGACGCATAGGCTTTAGGGGCAAACCATGCCAGCAGAAGAGACCTGCGCTGCTCTGTTTTACATTTTCATCTTGTGCTGCATTATGTTATACCTTCTTATAGAGCACACGTTCACCAGCAGTTTCTTGGCACTTAAAATTCTGGCTGATGGATAGGTCAGAAGTCACTTGCCTTCATAAGCCTGTTTAAAAGCCATGTCTTTAAAAGTTTACGAATGAGCCTAAAATCCATTTAATCAAGTATGAACCAGGGGTCCTAAAGAGATATTCTTCATGTTATCTTTGGTTATCTATGGTCGGGTGCTATACACATACAATCTTATCTTGCGGTTCAGAAGCACAAGTTACTACTTGTGTAACAGTATATCTGTAAGAGACATTAGTTAGTGATAGATTCCTTACCTTAGAATATCCCCAGGCGTCAGACTGGATCCGGAAAGTTTTTCGTCAGCAGTACCCCTGCGCGTCGGTAGGTGGCGTCGTGCGGCTCCGCGTCCGTCGCTGGCGTCGTAAGCGCCGAGATGACGTCACGGAGACTACTTAGGCGCCACCCAAGCGCGCTGACGTCAGTTCTGCACACGACTTTCCGCACCAGGAACGCAGAGCCATGCAAGAAACTGACCACTGGTGCCATGAAACTAGGGCCCTGAAAGGGATGACCTTAACCCTAGAATCAGTTCACAGAACGGGGAGGATGGGTGGGGCGGTAAGGAATCTATCACTAACTAATGTCTCTTACAGATATATCGTTACACAAGTAGTAACTTGTGCATCTGAAAGAGACACGTTAGTGATAGATTCCTTACCTTAGAATAGATACCCCAGCAATACCAACCCCGGTGGTGGGTCTGCGAATAAATTACACCAGAAAGTCATGGAGAACAGAACGGCCAAAGAAGCCGACTCCCCGGACTTGGCTGTCAAGGCAGTAATGCTTGGTAAACGTGTGCAGCGAGGCCCACGTAGCTGCCTGACAAATATCCTGCAAGGGAACGCCGCGTCCCAAAGCAGTAGTGGCTGCCGTCGCCCTGGTAGAATGGGCACGCAGCCCCACAGGAGGCTCCTTCTTAGCCAACGAGTAACACGTTTTGATGCACAGAACGACCCACCGAGAGATGGTTCGTTTGTGCACGGCCCGACCTTTTTTGGCGCCCACGTAGCCAACAAAGAGCTGGTCATCCACCCGGAACTGTTGTGTGCGCTTCAGATAGAACGAGAGCGCACGTTTTGGGTCCAGACGGTGGAGCCTCTCTTCCTCTTTTGAAGGATGCGGAGGCGGAAAGAAGGTGGGCAAAGTGATGGTCTGCCTGATGTGGAAGGGCGTGACAACCTTTGGCAAGAAAGAAGGACGGGTCCTTAAAACCACCTTGTCCGGATGAACAGAAAGGAAAGGAGGTTTAGAAGAAAAAGCCTGGAGCTCACTCACTCTTCTAGCAGAGGTGATAGCTACCAGGAAAGCCGTCTTTAGAGTAAGAAGACGTAAAGGACAGTTATGAAGGGGCTCAAAAGGAGCGCACATCAGATAGGTTAAGACAAGATTTAAGTCCCATTGAGGCATTATGAAAGGCACGGGAGGAAACGTGTGTGTAATGCCTTTCAGGAAACGGTTAACAACCGGGGACTTAAAGAGAGAAGGCTGATCTGGAAGCCTGAGAAAGGCGGAGATGGCCAAAAGGTAACCTTTGATAGTGCCCAGAGCAGAGCCCTGCTGGGCCAAGGTTAGTAGGAACAGAAGGACCGCAGAAAGGGGATCCACAGACTTTGCTGTGCACCATGCCACAAACTTGTTCCACCTGCAGGCGTATACCGTTTTAGTGGAGGGACACCTGGCTGCCAAAATGACATCACAGACTTCGGGAGGAAGATCGAAAGCTGTCAACTGTTGGGGCGCTGGAGGGCGCACGGCAAAATGGCCGCTCTGTAGAGCTGCTCCGCCGGCCGAGTTTATTATCCGACATTTATCCTCGTCATCCCACCTGGATTGCTGCCCAACTCGAGGGGACTGCGGTGCGGAGTGTTGGGGGACGGCCCTGGCCTGCTGCAGCGGCCCACAACGGCTCCCTGATTGAGAGCGGAGGACGCGGAGGCCGGGATCGGTGCGGTCATCATGGCGGACTGGAGCGCGCTCTGATCGCACGACTCAGGTGAGCTGCGGTAGGGTCTGGCTGCGGGCGGCGGGTGTTGTGGGAACCGACCTACGCCTCTTACTTAGGGCCGGGGGCCGGTGTGGTGTGAGCTGGCGGGACGCTGTGCCCCCCTTCTGTGTGTTTAGAGACAGCTTGGGGGTGCGGGCTGCCCGCGGGTCTCCGCCGGCGCGGCCTATCGGCCTTGAGTTTGTTGCAGGCGGGGGTTGCGCGTCCCCTCGACTTGGGGCTGGCGGCTGGGTCCCCTGCGGTTATACCTTGGGCCGCGGCGGTGTAGTGGCCCTCTGGTCCTTCTAACGAGTGCCTGGCACGTACAGAGGTCCGCTGTACCCCCCCCATCGCGGCAGGCTGCTGGTCTGGGCCTGGCCCTCTGATCCTCTGCGGCTGGTTCGGAGCGCCAGACGCCCCGCGGAGGACTCTACGACATTCCTGGCTCCTCTGAGGGTGAATAGCTGGCGGATCGGCGATTGGGTGGCTCAGCCTTTGTCCACGAGCTGCGAGGGCCCGAGATAACTGCGTGACACCTGCTGTGCCCAGAGAGGCTGTCTTGCTGGTGCCGCCGCGTGGATGTCCGTGTGTGACCCTGACCGTCCCTGCACATCGCGGCATTTCGGACATCTGCAGCGCTCCTGATCGGCAGTGGCAGCGGGCTTGCACTCGCCTCTTTATTGGGCTGCTGGTGTTAGTGGCAGAGGAGAACTGTGGCTTTGGCACCCACCTGACCTGTGGTGACATCCTCCCTGCGTTGCGGCGCTCCTGTGCTGGTGGGTTCGGCTGGTGCCAGCTGCAGGCCTGATTCTCGAGGGTGGCTTGCGGCGTCACGTCATCTTGGCCCCGAGGCCCTGGGGCTGTTAGGATACGGTGGTCCTCCTGCTTACCTCACCCCTCTATTGTTTGCTGGCATATTGGGTCTGCGTAGCCTGCTTCCTATTGTACTACACCGGCAGCATGGGGAAGACCGAGCGTGGTCTTACCGCGTCTCACATTCGAGCCCCGCAAATCCAGTAGGGCCTCTCAGCACGCTGCATCGGACTCTGAGGCTGACGCTCCTACCGACCACCTCACCAACATTGATAAAACCCTTCTGGCAGTCCAAGCCAGTCTGCAATCCATCGATGGCAAAATTGATCACCTGAACTTGCGAATGGATCACATGTCCTCGAAGCTAGACAAGCACGCGCTGCGTCTTGGGGAAGCCGAGGCACGCATCTCTGAGGCTGAAGATGGGCTGCACCAGGTAACCACCAAAGCTGCGTCTATGGAAAAGGTCCTTTCTGTCATTCAGGCCCGTAACGAGGACTTAGAAGCTAGATCGCGACGCAACAAGGTGCGAATTACGGGCCTGCCGGAGTCCACGAACACGGGCCGCCTCGAGACATATGTGGAGAAACTCCTCCGTGATATATTTGGGTCTGACCAGCTGTCTCAAGTCCTGATTGTGGAACGCGCCCATCGCTCTCTCTCTGCGCGCCCCCCACCGGGCGCTCCACCGCGTCCCATCATCGCCCGCTTGTTAAACTACAGGGACCGGGATGCTGTGCTTCATCTGGCTCGTGAGAAGGGCACTATCAGTTATGAGGGGAACGTTCTCGCTTTTTACCCGGACTTCACGATGGCGGTACAGGAGGCCCGGCGAGAGTACCAGCCCGTCAAGAAACTCCTGATTGCCGCACAGGTGCCATACGCCATGCTTTATCCTGTGCGTCTGAGGGTAGAGGTCAATGGGAAGCAAAAGATATTCACATGCCCAAGATCGGCATTGGATTTCGCCAAATCTGTTAACCGCCGCCAACGAACGCCTCAAGATCCGGGAGGGGCAGAACATGCTGAGACCACTGAAACGCTGAATGAACAGTGACACTACTGCAAGTTATGCATTGGACCCTAGACATGCCTTTATTTGTTCAGTGACTACGTCATCACTAACTGTATGGTTCGCCCTTGTATATGTGGTCATGGCCACTTTCCCTAGATGTTGGAGTAATGTTTTGTGCGGCCGCAGTTTCATATCACTTATTGGTACATTGCTTTAGCATCTGGGTGGGAACGCACGCCAACTCGGCCCTCTCCCTTTCTATCGGGAGGGTTTGTTTGTGCTCCAGCGTGCCCCCTTATGGGTGTTCCCCACCACTGGTTACTCACTTGGCCTTGCCTGTGGGACTTGTTATTGGGGGTTCGGGATGGCTTTAGCAGGTTGGGGATGCTGAAGTGGGTGGGGGGTTAGGTGGGTGGGTGGGTAGCACAGGGAAGGGTGTTGTGGCTGCTTACACTGTCAATGTTTTCCACTTGTTGGTCGTTTTCATCGGTTTTGTTATTCCGTGATTTTCTTTTTTGGTTTCCTCATATTGTACTCATTTATCTACATTGTATGAGCCTATATGGAAACTAATTAAAAAAAAAAGCTGTCAACTGTTGCCGCTTAATCTCCACGCATGGAGGTGGAGGCTGGACAGGTTCGGGTGGAAGACCGTCCCCTGCTGCTGCGACAGAAGATCCTCCCGAAGAGGCAGTCGGATCGGGGGATCGATCGCCATGTTGAGTAGCTCGCGATACCAGTATCTTCGTGCCCAATCCGGAGCCACAAGGATGACTTGGGACCGGTCGCGCCGAATCTTCTTCAGCACTCTGGGCAGAAGTGGTATAGGCGGAAAGGCGTACAACATACCGCAGCTCCACTCACGACGAAAAGCGTCGCCTAGCGAGTGCCGCCTTGGAAATTCCAACGCGCAGAACTGATGACATTGCGCGTTCTCTTCGGTGGCGAATAGATCTAACAAAGGCTCTTCCCACTGCAGAAAGAGACCTTGCGCCACGTCCGAGTTCAGACGCCATTCGTGATCCATCAAGCACCGGCGGCTGAGTTCGTCCGCCCTGGCGTTTAGAGAACCTGCCAGGTGTTGAACCACCAAGGTAATGCCTTGATGTTCCAGCCATGTCCAGGGGCGCAGAGCCTCCTGACATACGGTCCACGACCTCACCCCGCCCTGTTTGTTGCAATACCACATGGCGGTGGTGTTGTCCGTGAACACCTGCACTACACTTCCCTGGACAGAGGGAAGGAATGCCTTTAGTGCAAGTCGGATCGCCCGAAGCTCCAAAAGATTGATATGGAGCCAGGACTCCGCCGGAGACCAGAGGCCTCTGATCTCCGCCTCTCCCAAGTTGCCGCCCCATCCCAGGAGGGACGCATCCGTCACCACTGTGTGCTCCGGTTGGGGAAGGGAGAGGGATCTGCCATTGACCCAATCGCGATTCGTGAGCCACCACTGCAATTGTCGTGCAGTGCCCTCCGAGATCTGGACATGATCGGACAGGTTGCCCTGATGCTGTGCCCACTGGAACTTCAGGTCCCACTGCAGAGCCCGCATATGCCACCTGGCATGTTGCACTAGCAGAATGCAGGAGGCCATCAGGCCCAGGAGCCGGAGGGTCATCCTGACTGAAACCCGGGATAGAGGCTGAAAGATCGGAATCATAGCCTGAATATCCCGGACTCGCTGCTCGGGAGGATAAACCCGAAACTGCGTCGAATCCAGAACCGCTCCGATGAAGGGGAGCTTCTGAGAGGGACTCAGGTGCGACTTCGGCACGTTGATGGAGAACCCCAGCAAATGCAGGAGGTCGGCCGTAGTCTGAAGGTGGGTGACGACTGCCTGGGGCGAGCCCGCCTTCAACAACCAGTCGTCGAGGTAGGGGAAGACTGACACCCCGGACCTGCGCAGATGAGCTGCGACCACCGCCATAACTTTCGTGAACACCCGAGGAGCGCTGGTAAGGCCGAAGGGGAGCACGGCAAACTGAAAATGCTCCTGGCCTACCGTGAACCGCAGGTAACGCCGGTGGGCCGGCAGGACGGGAATGTGAAAATATGCGTCCTGCAAGTCCAACGCTACCATCCAGTCTCCAGGGTCGAGGGCAGCCAAGACCTGAGCCAGAGTCAACATCTTGAACTTCTCCTTCCGGAGGAAGCGATTGACGTTCCTGAGGTCCAAGATGGGGCGCAGGCCTCCTTTCTCCTTCTTGGGGACCAGAAAGTAGTGGGAATAACAACCATGTCCTACTTCTGGCCCAGGAACGCGCTCAATAGCCCCCTTGGCCAAGAGGGCCGTGACTTCCTGTCGGAGAAGCGCCAAGTGATCCCCCGACATGCAGTGGAACTGAGGTGGCATGGCGGGGGGGCAGACTTGAAGGGGAGGGAGTAGCCCCTTCGGACGATTTGCAGCACCCACCTGTCCAAAGTGACAGAGCGCCAGTGGGGGAGGTGATGTTGAATCCTGCCGCCCACCGGCGTGGGGTGCACCCCAAAGCTCGGACTAGGAAGGCTTTGAGGCGGATGCTGCGGGAGCGGAGGTGGACTGACCCGCACGCTGGCCCCCTGTGCCGCCACGGCGGCCACCACGCCCGCGGCCGAGCTGAGGTTGGTTCTGCACAGGCCTCTGGCTGAACGGACGTGTAGGGGCGCCCATTCCGTGGCCACGAAAGGTAGACGTAGCTGGGCATGTGGTGGAGAGACCCAAGGACTTGGCTGTAGCCCGAGAGTCCTTAAAACGCTCCAGCGCACGGTCTGCCTTATCGCCAAACAGGCGAGTACCATCAAAAGGCATGTCCATGAGGGAACTCTGGACATCCCCCGAAAACCCCGTGGACCGTAGCCAGGCGTGTCGCCGCAAGGCCACCGTCGTGGTGATGGCTCTCCCAAAAAGGTCCGCGGTGTCCAACCCACACCGAATGGCGAACTTCGCGGCATCCTTCCCCTCCGCAACAGCTTGGGAAAGTACAGCCCGAACCTCCTCCGGGCACTGGGGCAGAGTTTGCGCCACCGTGTCCCACACAGCGTGAGAATAGCGGCCCAAGAGGCATGCGGTGTTGACTGACCGCAGCCCCAGGCTGGCAGAGGAAAACAACTTTTTGCCAAACTGCTCCAGCTTTTTCGATTCCTTATCCGGCGGAGCGGCAGGGAATGCAGTTTGGGAAGTGGAGGTCTGAATGACCAGGCTCTCCGGTGTCGGATGAGTTGTCAAAAAGGCAGGGTCACCCGGTGCCGGGCGGTGACGCCTGGCCACGTTTTTATCCACAGGAACCCATGGCTGGCCTAGACCAGGTGCCCATCAAAACATCCGTCAAGGCCTCATTGAACGGAAGCAGAGGTTCCATGGAACTTGCCGCCGGCTGAAGCACTTCAGTAAGGAGGTTAGTCTTGAGGGTAACAGTAGGCAGGTCAAGGTCAAGAGCCTCAGCTGCTCTACGGAGCACCACAGTGTATGTGGCGCCTTCCTCCATGACAGTGGGAGGAGACACAAACCCAGGCTCAGAGGAGAGGTCAAGGCCACCTGCATCCTCCGAGTCCTCTGCCCACTCCTGTTCGGACTCGCACTGCCGTGCAAGAGGGCCCTCCGACCCCTCCCAGTCCTCCCCCTCCACAACGGCCCGAGGCACAGGCTGCAGCGGCGGGGGAGGCACAGGGGAAAACAAATGCTCCACCGGCGCCGTTCCGGTTCCATGTCCCAATTAGGGTCCCAAGCCGGAGCAAAATTGCCCGGAAACTCGGGCAAGGGCGGAGGTGGGACGAACGGAACCCAGGGCGGTGCCGGGAAGGGAGCCGCAGGGGGCGCCGGAGCCGCCGGCGGAGGACCTTGCGGCGCCGGGGCCGGAGCCGTCGGCGGAGCTGGTGGCAAGCAAGGGCCCTCAATAGGGACCGCAGGGCCCGAAGGCGCGCCAGCGGGAGCCCTAGGCCTGAAAAGGCGGTCCATGGCGGCAAGAAACTCTTGCACCTGGGCCGGAGTCGCCGACGGACCCGGGTATGGCGGGTAGGCCGCGGGACTGAAAGGCTCCAACGGAGCCGTGGGGGAAGGACCCCGGGCGTCCGCGTCCGGAGACCGACGGGGGGAGGTCGGAGAGCGTACGCGCTTCTTCGACTTTTTCTTGTGATGTCTCTTAACCGATTCCGAGGGTGAAGACTTGGACCCCGAGGAGTGATGATGATGACTCCGTGGTCGGTCCCTCGAGCGACCACTGGACCTCGAACGGCGCGGAGACAACTGTCGGGCCTCCAGCAGCTTTCGGGACCGCTCCCGCAAAGCCTTCGGAGCCATGGCCAGACAGTCGGAACATGACCGGGAGTCATGGTCGCGCTCCAGACAGTAGAGACAGACGCCATGGGGGTCGGCCACCGACATCGTACGGCGGCAGGCCCCGCAGGATTTAAACCCAGGCATCCCTACGTGACACCAGGAGTCAAAGACTCAAAGAAGTAGAGACAAAAGTCCCCAAAAAAAAAGTAGTCAAAAAGTGACTAAGGTACATGCTCTAACCGGATCTGCGCTTGCTGGCGCGGAAAAAGAAAGAACTGACGTCAGCACGCATGGGTGGCGCCTAAGTAGTCACCGTGACGTCATCTCGGCGCTTACGACGCCAGCGACGGACGCGGAGCCGCACGACGCCACCTACAGACGCGCAGGGGTACTGCTGACGAAAAACTTTCCGGATCCAGTCTGACGCCTGGGGATATTCTAAGGTAAGGAAACTATCACCAACGTGTCTCTTTCAGATTCAGAGTTTAGGAGGCGTTTGCTTCTTGCTATCTGTGCCCACTCTCTGGAACTCCCTTCTTCCTCCTCACAGCATCAGAATCTCATGACTTTTGACAATTTAATAAAAGTTCGATATTTTCTTAACATTTGGTTCACTACGTGGTCTCCAGCTCACTTTTGGCTCTGATGTACCAGCGCCATGAAAACACCTTTGTTGTATACGTATGCTGTACAAAAGCCAGGTAACACAACATCTAAAGTCACACACGCTTCTCTAGTGCTGCTGCTTCTGAACAGTATGGAGAATAGATGTGAGGATGTGTATGAATAACGAGTCAGCTGACTGCAAAGCTGTCATTTAGCATTAGCTGTCATTGAGTGTCTCTTCTTTGCAAAGCTACCACTGACAGCACTAAGTCAAGTATAAAAAAATACAACCGAAGATCATAGGGAGGGATTGGAATGTCCTTCCTAAGAAGCGTGGACAGAGCCATTACAATTGTATAAGCACATCTCAACCCATTTCATAGTGTTCTCCTAGGTACGCCATTTTGGGAAAACAGCCACAACTTGGACCTACTCAGTATTACAATGCAATATACAATGCAATGCATTTGTAAAGCGCACAGCTACCTCCGAAGAGGTGTCCCGGCGCTGGCGGAAAGAACACCTACAAAAAATCAAACTACTGAGATCATAAATGATGTCAAGGTAGGAATCAAAGAGTAAGCTTTTAAGGCTCTTTCCGAAAACAGCGTCAGTTAGGCTATTTCTCAAGCTAAGAAGTTCAGCATTCCACAACTTTGAGGCTAGGAAGACAAATTATCTACCTCCTCGTCTGGCCTTGTGAACGCGTGGGAGTTGGAACAGCTTAAGTTTATTAGATCTCAACGATCTTTCCTGGACATAAGGCTTAAAGCAGCACCTGAGCTAAAGAAGACCTTTGTGAGTGTAGGCCCTAAATGCAAAGATGAGCGCCGTAAACTGGATCCTTTTGTTCACTGGGAGCCAATGAAGATGTCGTAGGTGACTTGACACTGCAGCCAAGGGAGGGGGGGGGGAAGATCTTAAGCATCAGATGGGCAGCAGCGCTTTGAACAATTTGAAGACGCTGGATCAGGAAAGCAGCCTAGTTGGACAGCCGTCCCTCCTCCTGGAGTCTGAGCTGCTCGCCTGAATCCTCTGTGCACTCGCCTGCCCCACCTCCACTGAGCAGAGCCCATCAGAAGATGGATGTAACCAAGCAAGCATTGGAGCCAAGGGGTGAATTACACTGCTGCCTTCTCCAGGATTAATTGTACCATCTCTCTTCTTCTCTTTACTGTGCCATGGCAGGGTGGATCAATACTGACTTCCCATCCCACTGCTGCTAGAAGAATGTTAGCTCTGGAACCACTGCCATGCACATGCCCTATGATTCATCACTCTACTTCATGCTAAATGCAGCTATCAGTAAACAGTTCCCAGGGCCAGTACACCGGCTTTGGGAACTGCGGACGATAAGTTGTGACAGAGGCCGACATGTGGAAAAAGCAAGTAGCAAAGCACAAAGGAAATCTGGCTGCAAGAAGTGAGTGTGTGTGATGACATTTATACAAAACTAATCAGACAGGATAGTCTAGCACAACCAATCTGGCATATCAAATACATTTAGTGCTCTAGATGGTATTTTGGTGTCAGCCGACACTGAAAAGTGAGAAATTGCACACTATAGCAGCAGCAGCAGTTTATTGAGGGTGCCTTATCTATGTCATTGCCATGCTCAAAGAAAACCTGTTACATTATTACATCAAGGAATCGGGCATTTTCTATCTCATTACAGAGCAGACTTCAAGCTTGGGGAAGGCTTAGAATGCTGAACAAATATTCCCAGAATTATAAATACCATGACGCCATAAGGCCTATACCATGCGGTCAAAATCCAGATTCACTTGAAAGGCCAGGGCTGGTACTGGATCTAAACGCAAGACATATCAATCTCACCGTCTGGTAAAACCGCAATTTTTACCAGATTGAGCTTAACCCTCCAAAAAGTTCAAGCATTAGGGAGAAATAAAAGAACAAGTTACTTACCTTTGGTAATGCCCTTTCTGGGGGATACTCTAACCACAGGAGCCAGATTGGATCTGGAAATTTTTTCCCAGCAATGCTCTCATGCACCACTACGTGGCGCCATGCTGCTTCTCGCTGGCTCCATACTGCCTGAAAGTGATGAGTGAGTTGCATATAAGCACCACCCTGAAGCCAGTTTCTTGCTGATCTTTTTCAGCTCTCTTCGACGTAAAGCATAAATACTTGTTGTTACCAGTGGGCAGATTACTAACTTGGGACCTTTTTATATGTTAAAAAGTGGCGACTCTACAGAACGGGGAGATGGAGGGCAGAGAGGAATCTGCACTTAAGAGTATCCACTAGAAACAGCATTACTAAAGGTAAATAACTTGTTCTTCTGATGGATACCTCTAACTGCAAATTCCTCACATTCAAACAGACACCAAATCAGTACTGGTCCAAGGTGGAGCATCTGTGGAATGGACTCTGCTGTAAAGTCTTGCAGGACCTAACAGGCAAAATGCCCTTCCTGCAGGACTCAGCTGCAAGGCAGTAGTGCTCTGTGAAACTGTGCCATGACGCCTACGTTGTAGCCTGGCTGATGTCAAGGACATGCACTTCATGTGCCAATGCAGTGGTAGCACGATTGGGCCTGGCAGAATGGGCTCTCAGACCTTCTGTTGGCTGCTTCTTGGTCAGGGCACAGCACATCTTGATGCAATGGGTAATCCATCTCGATAGGGTTCTCTTCTGCACAGCCTTCTCTTTCTTTGCTCCAGAGAACCCCACAAAACTCTGATCAACCACACGATGATCCTTGGTACGATCAATGTAAAAGCTCAAAGCACTTTTGGGGGTCCAACAAACGATGCCTTTGCTCTTCTTATAAGCACTGAGGAGGCAAAGAATGCAGACAGGATGATACACTGCCCAACATGAAAAGGAGTCACAACTGTAGGCAAGAAGGCCACTCAAGTTCTCAGCACCACTTTTTCTGGCTAAAAAGGTGGTCTAGTGCAGTTGCACCAAAGTGCCTGAAGCTCATTCATGTAACAAGCTTACGTAATGGCAATGAGGAAGATAGTCTTCAAAGTAAAAAGGTGCAGAGAAGAGCTATGCATCGTCTCGAAGGATGCGCACATGAGAAATGTTAAGACCAAATTAAGGCCCAATGTGGCATCGCAAACTGTTAGGAGGAAAATGTCAAACCCTTTATAAATCTCATCCCAGCAGGTGATTCAAACAAGGATGGTTGGTCTGGCAAAAGAAGAAAGACTGAAAGGGCAGAAATATAACATTTAACAGTGCTCACTTCAAGGCCATGGTGGGCCAAATATAAAACAAACAGAAGAACATTTTACAGCTTGGCTTGTAGAAGGTCAATTCAGTGAAACCACACCAGGCCACAAAAAAGAGAGATGCCCTGATGCTCAAACCAACTCCAGAGATGCAGAGCCTCTTTGCACAGGATGCCACTCTGCCCTATTTGTTCCAATACCATTGCAGTGGTATTGACCGTGAGAAACTCCACCAGCCTACCCTTGATGGACGTCAGGAAAGCCAACACCGCCAGAGGAAGGGCCTGCAACTCCAACAGATTTATAGGAAGTATGACTTCCATCGGAGACCAGAGTCCTCTGATCACCTCCTTCTGATGCCTTCCCCAACTTAATAGTGATGCTTCTGTCACCACCATAAGCTCTTGATAGGGAAGGGAGTGGGGCCTACCCGTATCAAACAGCATTTGAGCAGTCACCACTACAAATCGTGAACTGTCTTTTAAGAAATCTGGATGGCATCCAATATATTGCCTCAGTGCTGGGCCCAATAAAGCTTCAGATTTCATTGCAGAGCCCACATGCGGCATCTGGCGTAGTCGACCAGGAAGATGCAGGGGGCTAAAAGGCCAAGAAGCCTCAGTGCTGCTATCACTGAGATCCAGGACATAGGCTGAAATATTGAGATCATAGCTCAAATGTCCTGAGCTTGATGCGGTGGAGGAAAGGCCTTGAACTGCACTATATCCATGATAGCTCCAACGAATGGCAGCCTCTGCAAAGGAGTCTGGATCGACTTTGACTCATTGACCGTATACCACCAACAATATTAAGCTGTTTACAGTCATCTGGAGATGGTCTAAGACGGACTGATAAGCCCACTTTCTAAAGGCAATCATCGAAGTAGGGGAAAATAGGTATACCTGACCTCCGAAGGTGTGATGTGACCACTGCTATCGCTTTTGTTAACAATGAAGGGGTGATGGTGAGACCGAAGAGGAGCGCTGTAAACTGAAAATGCTCCTGGCCGACCTTGAACAGCAGGTAACATCTGTAGGACCATAGGACAGGTATATGAAAATACATGCCCCGCAGACCCAAGGACACCATGCAGTCCCTCAAGTCCAGAGCAGCCAAGATCTGGGTTAGTATGAGATTTTTGATTTTACCCTTCCTCAGTAAGGCGTTCAGTGCAATATAGGCTGCAAGCCTCCGTCCTTTTTCAGCACAAGAAAATATCTAGAATAACAACTCTTTCCCTTTCCAAGTTCAGAACCCTCTAACTAGCACTTTGAGAGCAACACTCATACCTCCTTTAACAGAATGCAGAAGTGCTCCTCTGAACGCTGGTCGGATGTGGGTGAAAATTTAGCAGATTAAAAATAAAGGGTAGGGCACAGCCATGCTGAACGATTTGTGGGGCCCATTTGTTGGACTTGATGGATCAACAGACAAGAGGAAACAATGAATCCCTGCCCCCATTGGATGAGTGAGTGACTCTATGGGCAAACTAAAGTGGCTTATTGGCTGCTGCCACAGGGGAAGTGAGGGGACTGAAGGGCTAGTGCCCCGATGGTCTGCGCATTGCCTGCCAGACCCACGTCCATGGCATTGAAGGGCTGGGTTGACTGCTGCAAAGGTTGTGGTGACTGTCATTCTCTATACGCCAGCCCCCCAGAGAATCCTTTGAATTTTCTGAACTGTGTTAGAACTACTTGACAGTAGTCAGGAGACCCATGGAGCGTGCAAAGGCTCTACTGTCCTTCTAGCACCACAGGGCAGAATCAGCTTTTTCACAAAAATATGGGGGCCATCAAAGGGAATATCCATGATAAAGGCTTGTACATCTTCCCAAAATCCTGTGGAACGGATCCACATGGAGGTGGTGCACAACCCTGGTGCCAACCACTTTTCCCAAGTAATCAGTAGTATCTAGGCTAGCATGATGTCCTAAGGTCTTCCGTGACTCCAGCAAGATCTCGTTGGTCATGTCCCATGGGCATGCATGTAGTGGCCCAAGACTGCAATGACCGATCTCGGCCAAAATGGCTGAGGAGAACATTGGTTTTCGAAAAGCCTCAATCACTTTGGACTCACTATCCAATCGAGGTGTAAGGTAGGTATTTGGGTTCACCATGCTGGTTAAAGCCTGAAACACCAAGCGCTCTGGGGTAGGGGAATTAGCGATGGAATCAAGATTGCCACGTGCCCGTCTGTGACATCTGGCCAACTGCCTGTTCAGCAGTGGGCAAGAACAAGGCTTTGACCAAATGGCCATCAAGCTATCAGTGCAGGCCTCATTAAAGGGAAGCAAGGGCTTAGACCGGTATGGCACAGGCAGCAACATTTCTGCAAGTAGTCTTGGTGTCAACTGAAGGAAGCTGCAGCTCAAGGACCTCAGCTGCCTGTCAGACTCCTACTGCAAGTAAAGCATTCTCTTCTTCCGGTGGTCCAAGAGGCGAGTCAAACCCTTATATGGAGGTACATGTCCACTGGCCTCTTGAACGTCCATGTACAAAGTGTGATCACAATAAGGGGATGATCCTGATGCACATCCCGATCATCATATCCCTCTGGTGGTGCTCCTTGTTCAGAGCCAAAGAGATAATGAAGCCTCTGGTGATGCATTCACCTGGTAGCGGCACTGGTGCAGAGTCAGGCTGTGTGACATCCGGTCGGCTTTAGTAATTTCGTAGAGCAACGCTGGTCGAGATCGGGGTAAAGTCAGTTCATGCTCCTGTTCCATCTGGCCCGAAGTGCATCACATGGAGCCAGAATTGCATTAAAAATCTGCAGCATGGTTTAAAGGCCTTGATCTGTTGGTGTGTCGCCGATGGCCCAGGAAACTCTGGGCATATCAGGATCAGTTCCATGATCGGTGACTCAGAGGGAGACCGACTGACATCAAGATGTCCTCACCCCCTTGAATACGAAGTGGTGAAATGAGGTTGACCCTGCTTTGCTTTTTTGTGCTTGCGTTTGGACTTCGATTTGGACTTACCAGAGGATTTCAACTGGGAAGTAGAATACTTGTGGAAACGGCCCCGGTAGAGGCACAGAGTCTGCGATCTCGAGAAGAACTTAAAGGAGGGTTATGACTTCTTAAGTTCAGCAATGTACAACTTCACCTTTAATCTCGGATCACCTTCAGTTGTATGAGAGCACACTCGACGCACAACTCTGAATTGTGTTCCAAGCCCAAAAACCAGACACTCTTGCGGATTTGTGACCAACATCCGTTTTTTACAGTCAACGCATGGTTTGGAACCTGCCATTTTAGGAGGGGACATCGTTCCGTAGCACAGTGTATTCCATTTTAGGAGTCGTCGGTATGCAGATGAATTTGGAAATGCAGCTCCCTGTCGGCATTAGAAGCACAGAAAGAAAGGAATTGACTTCAGCGCACAGGGGTGATGCTTACATGGGGTTCCACTCAGTCACTTCTGTGGTGGTACGGTGCCAGCACGGAGCTGCATTGCACCACCTAGCACATGTGAGAGCATTCCTGGAAAAACGTTTTTGATCCAGCCCGGCACATTGTGAGTATTCTAAGATGAGGAATCTGCGGTCCAAGTATCCATTAGTACCCAATAGTGAACAATCACCTACTGCTTTCGGAAGCAAGGACACATGCGAACAGACCAAATGTAACAACAATACTTTCACATCAATAAACAACTTGAATCACCAATTAGAAAAAGACAGACTTCGCCCCTTTGCCCTTGCGTTAAATGGCTACAACAAAACCTGAGTCCAAAATCAGAATTAAGGAGACTTGAAAATCTCACGCAGTCAACTGAAAATAACACATGTTGCGTACAACCACAAAACATACTGGATGTTGAAAAAAAACAACTAATAGTGCATCACACACAAAGTGTAATCAGCATATAATTCTACCATACCAGTAGTGCACAAATATCTAAAATCTCCCCCTGAACAAAACACAGGCTTATACTGAGTAATGTCAAATCACATCACGCCAATGAACAAGTGACAGCAAGTTCATAAAACTCCTGCCTGACCATGTCACCACTATCAACAAACAATTCTATGCTGGCCTGGTAACCTTCAGCAGACAACCAATACCATCGATAAAATAAAACCCACAAACTGCTCCAGAGAAACTTGCTCATATAAGCAGTGCTTAATTTGCAAAAAACATGAGTGCCAGGGCTCTCGTTAGGAGGCCACTGCAGCTTGCACCACATATTGCCCTTGCCAGCGATGCCAATGATAGTAACAATACAACTACTAACCATCACACTCCTACAAGACAAGTGTGACAATTCAGACTATTTCAGGCCCCCAAAGCTATGAGAATGGCTTGGGCGACAAGTATTAGTCATTTTTAATGTATATTGAATTAATAATAAACTGTTGTTGTGGTCATCTCTAAATTAGCCAGACACTGCCACCTGGTGGCAGACTGTCACAAACGCCAGTGTTGACAATTACGTGCCAGTGCCGAGCCACGGAAACCACCGGCACAAATTAAGCACTGCATATAAGGTGATCAATCAATGTGTGCTGTCACTGGGAATGACGGAACTGGTCACTGCCCAACAAAACTACTCAAAAAAATGTTAAAGCCACCTCCTCCTAACAATCATGCTACTTACCTTCGCTAACACTCTTTCAGGTGGATATTCTATTTATGTATCAAAAAAGAGGGAGGGGACTAGGAGCTGATTATGGTCCAGTACCCGTGCTCCCAATATTAGTCTCAATTCAAATGAGGGTAACTGTTCCAGGGGTGGGCGCAGTAGTCACCCACAGCAAAGGAAAGGAAGGATAATCAAAAGGTAAAGGCCTAGGTCTACACCCCACAGGCTAGAGGCAAGAGCAAGTCTTGTCTCTTGATGCCCTCACACACCCCGAAGGATGTCATGCTTCATCATCGGGCAGTTGCCCCTCGTCGGGCCGGCGCTGCAATGCCCTACGGGTCCCCCGAAGGGTCGCTTTGGCGGAGATCTTTTTGTAATACTGCCGTATGAGGAGTGCGGGTGTGAGATGGGGGTTCTTGAGAAAACAAGGGCGTGAGTGAATGGTAAAACTAGCTAAGGGATACCGGAATGAATTGAGTTTAATATGCTGGTTCGCTTGCCAGGTTAAAAAACCTGTAGGTCGTATGTTACTGGTGAGGCATGATGTGCCACAGTAACTTTAGGTCGACATGTTTCGCGCCGTCAAAGTGGTCAGAACGATCCTTGGCGCTTCTTCAGGACCAGTGAAGTAGGTTAAAAGTGGGTCAGAAAGAGACCGTGAGTGGGTCAAGAACCCTGCTCAGAAAGGAGCGGACCACCCTTGTGAACAGCTACAAGGTGGCTAAAGCTCTGTTGGCTGGCCGCTCCTGTTGCAACCTAGTAAGGAGTAATTAGACGCTCCATAGGCTAGCACGTGTTATCGCCCGCACCGTAACGGGAGTTGCCGTCGGGTGCATTGACTGCCAGCACCTACCCCTTAACACGTCTGCCTGCATATTGACCTAGGCCTTTACCTTTTGATTTTCCTTCCTTCCCTTTGCTGTGGGTGACTACTGCGCCCACACCGGGAACAGTTACCCTCGTTTGAATTGAGGATATTCTATTTAACCATAGACTGGATCTGAAACTTCTTCATAGCAACTCATGCCACTCACTGGCAGGTTCTACCATTGGGCTCTGTGGTGACCTCGATCCACCCCTGGAAGTGAAGGCATGAGCATGATAAAGGAGCCACCCGGTGCTTGATAATATAGGTTTATATTTGAATTTTTCTATGCCTTTAGATGTGGATCTCTTGTGACTAACTGTAAGAATGACAGTGTCAAAACAACTGTGCATGGGCTTGAAGGGCGTGCACATTAAGGAGGCGAGAAATAAATTAAAGTCCCATTGAGGCATAGTGAAGGGGGAAAATGTATGACCAGCAAGATAACGTATCACAACTGGTGACTTAAATAACGAAGGTTGGTGTGAAGTAAATGTAGAGAGTCCGAAAGGGCTGACAACCATTAAAAGCGCCTACCGCAAAGGCTTGCTGGGTCAGAGCTAAAACTAACAAGAAGTAATTTGACAGTTTGGCCTGCATCGGGTCAACCTGACAGTCTCCGCACCTAGCCACAAACTGCACAAATTGAACATAATAAATAGCTTTATAGATGGGCGCCCATCTGTAAGAAAAACATCCACTACTTCAGCAGGCAAATCAAATCCGCTCAGTTGGTGCCATTCAAACTCTATGCATTGAGGTGTAGGTTCTGGAGATTCAGAGGCAGGAAGTTGCGCTGTTCCTGAGGCAGAAGGTCCTCTGGAACAGGTAGCCAGATTGTGGGGCGCAAATGTTCAGTCTGAACAGACTGGAGTACCATACTCTCCTGGCCTAACCTGGAGCTATCAGCATGATCTATGTCCAGGCTTTCCTGATTTTATTTAAAACTCGAGGCATGAGAGGCAGAGGAGGGAATGTGTACAAAAACCCTGCTTCCCATTGCAAACAGAATGCATTTCCCTACCGGATCCTCCTTGCAGAAACTTCAGTACGTAATAATCGTAACACTCCACGTTGTTGGCAGTGGTGAATAGATCCAACCAAGGCATACTACACCAGGTGAAGGTGCCTTTGGCAACCTCTGGATGAAGAAGAAATGTATGTTCCACCCAGCTGATATCTGCGCCGCTTGTCCACCCTGGCATTTAGTAAGTCTTCCAAATGATGTCAGTTAGGGAGTTCCCTAGAAGGTCCAGCCATCTCCACGGACACAGAACCTTCTAGCATAGGACCCGCAACCCCACACCACTCTGCTTGTTGCAGTACGATATGGCAGTTTTGTTATCATGAACCTGCTTTCACTTAATGGATGGGAGGGTGGCCTTCAGAGCCGAAAGAAAGGCTGGAAACTCCAGAAGGTTCCCCGGGTGCTTCTGGTCCGCTGGGGACAAAAGGCCCCTGATCTCTACTTTTCCCAGTTGACTGCCCTAACGCAGAGATGATGCATCCTTACCTACTGTGAGCCCTGGATAAGTTAGTAGATGCTGTCTGAAAGACAACCCCAGTGCTGTCACCTGTAGGCAGAGGTACTACTGCCACATGAGACCAGCAGAGTTCGAGATGCCAAGAGGGAAAAAAGTCCCAGAACCATCCATGTCGGAACTCAGGAGTGAACCCGAAACTTCAGGATTATAATCTGAATTTCAGGACTCGCTGTGGGGGGAGGGGGGTGGAAAGGTATTCAGCACACCATGTTAAAGATGACCATTATGACGAGAATCCTCTGTGAAAACTGTAGGTAAGATTTCTGCTTGTTTGCGGGAAAACACCAGGGATGGCAGAAGGGTGACCCTTGTCTGTAGGTGGTCCGCCATAGGGTGAGCCTGCTTTCATCAGCCAGTCGTCAGGTTATATGCATAAATCTAAGCCAGAAATATGAAAATGGGCCATGACCACAGACATTACCTTCGTAAACACCCGAGTGGCAGAGGGGAATCCAAAGGGTAAAATGGCAAACTGAAAGTGCTACAACATCACCACGAACCAAAGGAATCGTCTGTGGGACTGCAGGTAGAGCGCACAAAATTACGTGACCTGCAAGTCCAAGGACACCATCCAGTCTCCTGGATTCAGGGCAAGAAGAAGCTGGACCAAAATCAACATCTAAGTAAGAGATGGCTAGCAAAATCTTGCGAGCCATGTCCCAAAGTGCATGTTTCTAACATCACAAAAGGCAGATGGAGTTCAGGGACCTCAAGACCAAGCTAGTTAAAGAAAAGATATTCTTCCCAAACTCAATACATTTTCATTCTCTCTCTGGCAGCGCAGGAGGGAATGCAATGGAGTTCACTTTAGTAGAAGTCTGAACTACCAATCCTTCAGAAGTTAGGTACAGAGTCAAAAACGTCAGCTCTCCCGTGGTGAGCCTAATACAGCTAGCTACTGTGTGACTAACTGGGGCATCTGAACGCAACTTAAACAAAGTCACCATCAAGATTTCCATCAGGGTTTTGTGAAAAGGCAGTAAGGGCGCTGAAGTAGAAAGCCCATGCTGCAAGATTTCTGGTAGTAGGTTTGCCTTAGTCCCTACAGTAGGAAGCTTCAGGTCCAATACTTATGCTGTTCTGAGGACTACTACTGCGAAAGAGGTTCTCTGCTCAGTGAGTGGCCCAGTGGCAAGTCTGTCTCTGGGGAAGTATCTAGGCCACTGTCATTCTGTAAATCTAAATACAGTCAAGCATGAGTGTAAATCGGGGAAGCAAATTGTCCATCTCCTCATTGCCATTCTCAGCATACAGAACATGTTGTAGCCCTTCAACAGTGTCAGAATCCAGTCCGAACAAGGTTTCCAGCCTACAATAACACTGGCATTGAGAGAGAGGCAATGATTTATCTAAAGTTGGGGACTGTCTTATAGAAACCTCATAGCGAGATGTAGGCCTTGAGAAGGCCGATGTCTGCTCTGGATCGGAAACTGGAAGAGTCAGGGCCGGCACTGGGATAGTTGGAACTGACGAGGCATCTGGAAGGAGCAGAGCTCTGTGTGGGGAGCCCGGAAGTTGCCCAATGGGGACAGTTGACACCAGGGTTAGACCTGCTGGCAGAAGTCCAGCTACGGGACACCAGCGACTATGGGTGGCCCGAAGGCACACCAGAGGGAGGTGGAATTGCCGTGAAAAGTTGGAACATGGCCTTCCTAAAGTGATCTTTCAGCTACTAGGTCGATTACGGTCCAAGGAGCTCAGCTTTGTCTTTAACTTACTGAAAGGCAATGATGTGGAGCAGGTCCACCGTTTAGAGTGCGACCTATCTCCTTCTTTGTGTTTAGTGACCTATAGCTTCTCCTCACACTCCCTGATCACCTTTGGGTGCATCAGTGAGTATTTATTGCATGACTGAGTCGTCACTAGATACCACAGCAAAAAGTGTGTGGATTTGTGGCCAACATCTGCATCCTGCAGTTGTGGCATGGTTTGAAGCCGGGTGCTTTTTTTGGTTGGGTGTGAAGGATATTTCTCAAGTACACTGTCTTTTTTTGTGCTGAAAAAACCCAATTTTGGCACAGATTAAAAAAAAAAAAAGTTCGGAGTGGAGCCTAAGATATGAGTAGAAGGGTGTAGAAAGAAATTAACTGATTTTATTGTGCCGGAGTGGCGCCTATATAAGGCTTTGTGGTGTCAAGTCTGGAGGAGGAGCGAGGTGGCAGGGGAGTCTGGTGGTGCAACCTGCTGGCATGCAGGAGCAGTTTCCATGAAAAATTCCAGATCCAGTATGGCATCAGAGGAAATTCCAAAGGGGACATCTGATAATGGCGCATCCACCGGAAATAACTACTCTTGAAGTAATTTAACCAATTAAAGGCCAGTCACAGTGACCACTTTTGCAGTAAACAGTGAAGCAGAAAGTATTCAACAACCAACTTACAAAACATACAATCCACAACCTGCACAAAGGCTAGTAATTGGGTTTCAGGCCAGATGAGAAACAGCTTTGCCAATTACAAAGAAGAGACAATCATCAATGAAAAGGGCATTACAGCCCATCCTCATTCATCAAGGCCTGAAACAATGAAAGAAATCGTGAGCATCATAGAGGTAACCGAGAGAAAGTTACCATCCTTTCTAGAATGAGTACATAAACAGTGCTGTAAACATCAAGTTTTATAGTTATTCAGTTTATTTAAAATATTTAATGATACCCAGGAGTGGATGGCAGAATTGGTCTTGTGATACAAACGTGACTTGTGGACCGCACCAGATGTCAGCGGGGAATGTTTAATTTGTTGAGCCATCTTGTTGGCTCAAAAAATGACACCCTATCCAAAACGATGAAGGGCTTCCCGAATGATACCCTTTCATATCTGGGCAATAAACTGACCACCTGAACTTGACAGTATCACACCAGGAGCCGGGCATTCACCAAACTGGAGATGGAAGCACCAAGGCGGCAGGCCATCTCAATCTACAAAGGCAACATCTGGAATAACCTTGCGCAATCCAAGAAGAAACTTAAGATACACCTCTTTCGAGAACAATACAGGAGAGGAACTTAGCTGTTACTCCCCACTTTGCAAACGTTCGTAAATTGCACCCAGGGCTATCTCCGGCTGTTCAGCGGTCCACTGCGCCCCAAAAATGTTAGTGCTATGCAGGGACTTGTGCATGCCTGCTAACAAAATACATCCAACTTGACGTGTTCAAATTCAACATCCCCAGCAAGCACAATAGATGAAGTCCATCAACATTTCTCTAATACGCCTTAGAAATAACTTCATAGTTTGCTGTCTACCTTGTAGTATGGGTTTCACTCATATTTATACAGTGTCGAACTCAATTGAAAGAAAGAAAATTATGCATATTTTTCTTTTGACTCGGCCATAATCATTAGGCAACTCTGAAACATTAAAGCCCTCTGCAGGCGCAAACGGATGCAAAGTTAAGTTGGTAGGTTCCAAATGCAGCAATACAGTGTTTTTTTGTTTGTGTTTTTTTAGACTGCAGTGGGGCAGAGGCGTGGAACGAATAAGAGAAGGACACTTAATGGCTAAGCACCTAAAAAAAAAAAGAATGCTAACCATGTCAGTGGGCATGGCTATCCCCTTGCCCCTGGCCCAAAAGATGCTCAAATCTCAAATTCATTTAAATGAGTTCCCACCCATGGTCTAAACCTAAGGAGCAACATACTGCCTGTCCACCGAAAGCACTCGTGCTCTATAAATGCAACTGCAATGCAGTCTAGTAAAGAACCCACCAATGGGGTGACTTAGACCAGGGTGTCTGACATAGGTCCAAGAGTGCAAGACCTCTGCCAGACTTTCAGGATAATCAATGATTATGTGTAGATGATGTCCATTTAGATTGAATGCATGTAAACGTATCGTATATGGGTTCCCTAAACATCTGGCATTGATCATCTGAGCCCATGGGCCGATGATGGACATATAAATATAAACACACAATGTGTACGTCAGGGTGGTGCGAGTGTGAAAAGGCAGTGACATCACAAGGGGTGATCTGACAGAGCAAGGGAGCACTATGCTGTTAGGACGAGAACCCTCACTCATCCAAGGGTGACATGCTTCATCATTGGGTTCCCTCCTCACACTGGGACCGCAAGGTGCCCAGTGTGGGCTACAGCTCCCCCAGAAGAAAGGGGGGAGGAGCAAAGGTGTTTAGTATATCAAGATGAGCAATGCAGAGGTACTATAGTGAGGGGCAGAGTGCAAAAATAGTGTCGTTAAAACTATCTCGTGGTGGGCGAAAAGAGTCCAATGATGGACATGCCACGCCTAGACACAGCCAGGAGCTCTTAATGAAACTGACCACAGAAGGCTTAGATGAAGGTAGACAAAAGAGATTGTGCTCATTGGTCAGACAGCTAGGGAGCGAATGGCCAGTACAATAAATGCAGTAGTCTCGAATTTTCTACACGCACTGATCAATAGTGCACATCCCATCCCCTGCTAATGTAATGTCACAAGCTGCTCTCACAAAGCTTCTGCGCGACCGCCCAGACAAGAGATGCGAGGCTGACACATGGGCTCTGCAGCTCCCAGTGCCGGGTAGAGTCATTCACTTCGCCACAAAGGGAGAAAAAAATTGAAAACAAAATGCAAAAATGAAGTGGCGTGTAATTAAGAACACGGAGGAGTTAATGGAGGGGCCGGCAGTGTCTAATCAGCCTCGTTCTGCCTGGGCTGTTCTGCGAATGAGTTCTATTGTTGTTTTTTTTTTACATTGTGTGCAAGATGTGTGCGGAAGCAACAGCTGTAATATACTGAAAAAAGAGAAAATCTATTTTGCTCTGGTGTGCAGCAGCGATGGGGAAGCCAGAGTGGGAGAGGGGTACAAAAAAAATAAAGTAGAGAGGAGACCAAGCTTGGTTTTGTTTGGAGGGAGGCATGGGATTAAAGAAGGCAGCACATGTGCAAGGCCTGCACAGTGTGTACATCCGCTTTGTGATGACTGGCTTTGCCAACATATTGCTTGCATATATCTGCATCTGCTAACATGCTATGGACACATGTGCAGCTGCCTCGGAGCCAACCCCTGAAGGCCACAGCCGCCATGCTTGATGTGCATTGATGCAGAACGGTACCCCTGGCAGAGTCGCTTGGATAGGGCCTGATGGTTCAACAGCTTGGGGCAGATTTAAAATGCCTCTTTATACACAGGTCAGTGGTTCCAATCTGATCCGGGTCGGTGGACACTGCCACCAATCAGATGTTGGGAGGGTCGCGCAAACGAGCGGTTGGCACAAGCGCATATGAAGCTTACTAAAATCCACGTTAAACGCAAACGCCACCATCATGTCATACCAGCATCGCAAGCCAAGGAACGCGGGGTGGTGGAGAACTGTAGGCGGTCACTTTGTGGCAGGGATGTTTGCATGACCATCATTCTCCTCTTCTCTGAAGACCAGGACTCAAGCTGGTAACCCTCTTGAAATAATGGAACTTTTCAAAGCACTGAATGAACACAACCAACTTAAAACGATTCAACTGCCACAAAAATGCCCCCATATTGCACCACACTCATACCCATTCTGTAAAAAGACGTCAATCGAGAGAGAGGTCCTGGACAATGAGGTGGAGTCTGAGCATCTATCAACGAGTGGTGACTGCTGAAAAACAGAAGAAGCAGGCGCTATACCAGCTATAGCCAACGTTGTAAATAACACTTCAAGCAAGGCAGAGCTTCAATCTAAACCAGATGACTTCAATAACGAACCTGTTACTGCTGATCAGCTGGAATGACACACCTCACATACTGTAACAAACCACTCATCCAGAGTATGAGCAGCCTGCATATTCTTAATGCTGCTCAGGATATGTACAGAGCGTTTAAATCTCGAGGTGTTTTATGTAGTATGTTTGCTAATTGATGGTTGATTAGCTAGTGTGGAGAAATGGCAGGATTTTCAAGAGAGTGCAGTTCAGGCGCTCCTACTGAAGGTGATGTATAGACTTGCTCAAATAGTCTGGGCCAAGGAAAGAAAATAACTACCAGCCATGGTTAAAGGCTGTAGACTAGGGGCTGAGGGGATTAAAGGAGCAGGTGCTGAGACACTGCCTGCCAGTACAAGGTTGAGTGTCACCCATGCACCATCACGCTTATCGAAACAATGTTCTACCCCGAAGCAAAATAGTAAGCACCACTAACCTCTTTATATGGGCCTAACCACTGAAAAGGTATAAAATGAACAACGCAACAACAAAAAGTACAAATGGTGAGGGGCACAAGTTCCTGCCTGGAAAGGCTTGGGAACAAATCTCTCCCTTCTCTTCGGCTGGTCCACATTTCCTTCCAAGTTATTTCTTCCACTCCATACAGGTCATAAATACCAAGCACCCATCTCAATCTTCACACTCCATCCAGGTATTCAGATTACAAATGTGGAAAGCACAAGCCTACCCCAGGGAGGCAAAGCACTGCATGATAGATCTGCTACTTTCCCCCTTACGGTCCCAGTGCTGTGCCACCACCGTTCAGACTGCCTCTGCACTTTAGAGCGTTTGTTTCTCTGCACTTAAAACCGCTGCACCTCAAATGATTCCCTACAGAAGTCCAAGTGAAAGGATCTTTGAGAGAATGTGATTCGGCTTTTAATCCGACACACTGGAGGAATGGGGAAATGGCTGGTTCTATTACTCCGCAATGCACTCGCCGGCAGGACACTAAAAAAAGGTTTCATTACTGCGAAAAGGCAGAGTGCCAAAATCCTGCCGACAGACCGTCTGCTGATAAATGCTCTGCTGCTTCATCTTTTATTTTCTGGCTAAAGTCCTAGAAATAAGGCATCATGCATCTTGCTGCAGCATTTAACCGAAGAACCTCCTTGCGCCCACTGGCTTACGCAGAGCTGATTTTGTACTCAGCCACTGTTCGGTGGCCTACTAGGGCATGTCCACCAGGGGACACCAGGGTAGAGGATGTAAGCAGCGCCAAGGGACCATGAATTGAGCAGGAGTCAGGTGGGATCAATGGGCTCTGCACAGAAAGCAATCTGGATTGAAGTTCCATAGCATCTAGAGTAGAATGCAACATTCACTTGACGGATCCTCTCAGTGCAGCTAGTGAGGGCCTTGCTGATGGATTCACTCAGTGTAATGTGTCGCTCCTGGCTGTGGAACGCACGGTACACATCTCCCTTCTGTGGACATTCTGCAGTAAAAGGAGACAGCTGTGCAACTGAAGCAAACCTTTCTTTCTATAATGTGTTCAGAGAGTTAAGGCTAAACAATTTAAAAAGGCCCAAGATAGAAATACAATAAACCGCACTTTTTCAGGCATCAAGGATGCTGCAATCTACCGCAATGGGAGAAGCGAGAACCACAAAAGACAGAGTCGCTTACGCTAACCTGACATTTAAGACATACAAATACATTAGATTCACAACAGCTGTAAATACCAAAACCTTATGATTTCCAAAACAATCTAATGCGACAATTTAACACAGAGCTCATTAGTTTGTTAGGGTTCTGCATCAATTGGGGTTTCTTACAAATATTAATAGACTGGGATTCACGATCTTTCAATCAAATACATTTGGGTTTTGTGACCTTAACTAGCCAAGCAATGACGTAACATTCTACATGAATTACACAACAGACTTCCTCAGTATTATGTAAGGATCCCAATTCCTTGAGGACAACCAGGGCGAGATCCGACACGTAAAGCCGAATTTGGGATAGAGCATATAGGGTTTAGGATCAAGCCTTCAAGAGGGCATGAATGGAGTGTAAAACTTATGACAATTTCGGGGTGTCTGGAGACTGCCAAAGATAAGGGCAGAGGGAGAGCACTCATCTGTTTTGTGTTTATTTTCGTTATATTCATTGCAAATGTACAATAATGGACATGCTTGTGATAGAGAAAATCAAAGTAATTCTAAAACGAAAGTAGTAAAAAAGATTTAAGAAATGAGATTGAGATCCATATAAGCCTTTCAGACTCTGCCTGTACTGCCCAGAGAAACCGGCTTTGCTTCGTCTGCCATTCTAGACACCAGCAGCAGGTTTACAACCACAGTCAGCCCTGAGGTTAAAGAGCCTGCTATGTCCTTCAAGGGCACCATTGCCCCCTTGAGAAACTCCATGCTCCTTGCTGAGTATTAGCATTTATCATTACACAAAAACCTTTCCCTCCCGGTATCATTCAAGTATCATGCCTTTGTGAAGATTTCCCAGCAGAACTTTATTACATCACAGTCAGGCACTATTTTATTTATATTTTCTAGATCTCATTTCATAAAGTAAGTCCCTTAGCATCTGGTATGTAACATGTAAGCAGTAGGCCTGGATGGAGTTTGCGCCACTGTGCTACGCAGAGTTCCGTAAGCGGTGAGTGCGTTACATCGTTCGCACTAATTTTTAGCACCGGGTGTTTGTCCCGCGCTGAAAAATAAGCGCGAACAGCACCACGCGCAGCATAAGAGGGCTCTTCTTTCTACCGCTCGAGTAGAAGTTCTACTCAAGTGGCACTTCCTCAATGCGAACGGAAGGTTTCTCAACGCAAGCAGTAGCGACCAACCGCCGCATTGAGAAATCTCGCTGGGAGGTGGTCTGGCGTTGTATTTTTCCTCACTCCCATTCGTCAACTTAATATTGGCGAGTGAGGAAAAAACTCTGTTACGTGGAGCGGAGTTTTTCGGAACTCCGCGTGCTCCGCGGAGCACGGAAAACTCCGCGAACGGAGCGGAGTTCACCGCCCAGGCCTAGTAAGCAGCACCTACATAAGTGGAGGTGGGAGTGGATTGGTTTCTGCATTTACTAGTTTCATTGACAAGTGTGCTTCCTAGTAAAACTTTGTTTTTAAGGCCTTTCAGAATCGAAAACCTTCCACAAAGATTCCAGGTGAGGAGAGAAGATGCCACAAGGGCAGGCAAGTCCTATCAAAGCGCTTATGCTATAGCTTGGCTGGTTTGCATATTATGCAACAGGGTTTTAGTGGTTCTTACCAGTTCCTACCAGGACACTGATGGCTTGACATTTGAGGAACTTGACCCAAGAACCATATGCTAATTAAAGTCGACCTCTTAAAGTAAGTGAATTCTTTCAATAAGAATCTGTAAACACTGTCTCAAGACTGAGGAAAATGTGATGATTATTCTCAGACAGGCACACTGTGAAAGGTCCGGGTTGAACCTCACAAAGTGGCTAATATATGTTACAATGCGTTACAAATGCTCTATTTAAACAAACGTTTCCTTTACGCAATGCTCTTCAACCTCATTGAAGGAGGATTTTATGCCTTAAATTACCCACCAGTGAGACCTGGAAGATCCACGTGCATCAGCTTGGGATTCGGGGGTGAACTTAATAGAGATCCGGCACAAATACTGACCTCTTCAATTTCACTGAGCACGTTTGTTTGTTTAGATTATCTAGCTGATGACCAATGCCCTCTGATTAGGAATTTTGTTTTAAAAACAACGATCCACGTCTCACGGGTGTGCTTACCTCTTTTTCAAAAATCCACGGCCAAAGTTGCCTTTAGGTGTAGAACCTATAAATGAGGGACCAGAACGAGGGCACTGAATAGCAATATTCAAAGAGATCAAAGATGAAAAGTGAATACGAGGAAACCTAGGTGACACAGTACGCATCCATTCCCTGCTACATGCATCCATTCCTTGCTAGGAAGGCACCTTACCATACGTTGCCGTTCTGAACAGTAGTGGGCAGAAAAGAAGATCATTTGTACGACAAAACTGTGCGACTATCACTTTAGTAGCGGAGCCCATTTCAGCTGGGATCAGGATCACTGAGCCGCACTAAGCTCCTCTGGAACTCACTTTACCACACAGCTCAGGCAAGGGTTACTCGAGAGAACTTTATGATCTTCTTGTCCATCATCAACATTAGAGAGAGAACTGGGGTAAGCAGACTACAGAGTAGAGCTTTCAGGATAAAATACGGAGGAGCCAACTTTCGCAAACATCGGGTGACAAACCATGCATTGTTAGTCTTGTGCTGTTTGATTCTTTTTGTGTCTACAATTTGGGCAGAATTCTTAAATGCCACATTTAAAGAGTATTATGAGGCTTAAGGCCTGAGGAATTGAGGGCCAAACATAGATAAACGTAAAGAAATATCAATAATAGAACACAACAGCAGACTAACAAATGGATGGGTGTCAATCACCACCAATTCAGCAATGGATTTCAAACTCAAAACCCCAATTCTCTGCCTCGTCGCTCTATCTTAGCTAGGCTGCATTCTGTGGGGTCATTGGGGATGATAAAAGGATGATTTGGGGTGGAGGGGCAAGCATGTGAGGAAACCCATAAGAACATTGGAGGTAGGTAGACTGGAGGCCGATGCTGCCTGTCAGTTTATCCTTCCTTTCAGCTGCAGCTTAGAATTCTGGCCACAGCCCTGCATGTTTTCAGTCCCAGCAGTCCGCCGCCTCTTGGCAGGAGCCTGCGGCTATGCTTGCCAAGAAGAGAAAATGAAAAAAATTACGAAAGACTCATTAATTATTATATTTTGTTTGCACCAGGCTTTGTGGCAACAGCATCATCACCACCCTCTGAAGACCAAGTAGCCCCATAGCTTCACACCCCAAAGAAAACACAAAAAAGAGGATTCCCCACGTCGCCACGCCCCCACCCCCCATTCGGAGGGCCAACAGTGAGCGGTAAAGTCACATTCACAGAAACATGTGTCAATGTCCTGCTAAACAGGTGGTCAGTATGATAGAAAACAAGGCCTGCTCATGCTTGAATGCATTAAACTCAGATTTGCAGGGTCCATACAGGGAAGGCGGGAGTAGGCGCTGCGCGTTGCCCGCCACTGACTCGCCGTAGCCAATCCCAGTGGGCTACTGGAAGCGGAGATGATTTAGGTGAAGAGGAATAGTGCTCCTGCATGTGTATTAAAAGCTGGAGTGTCTCCGATGCAGCGAGAGGCCGAGCATTATTGCAAGGCACTATGTCACTGTCTCGTATACGAGAAGAGAAGCCGCCTACATTTATGCATTTATTTTTAATGACATTGTTTCAGAATAGCAAGAGAAGAAGCCAGTGGATTGCTAGCACCTCCAGCGCAGTGTAACGAATGCAATGGGTAGGAATGCAGACTTCTGAAACAGTGGAGCATGGAAGAATCGCCTGCTACGGCAGCAAGAAGGAAATCGGCATCCACGCTAGGTGGTTGGTGAGTAACGCAGCCAAATACTTATAAACCCACCACCACCTGAAACATTGGTACAAGACTGTTATGGAAACCAATGACAATGAAAGCTTCTAGGGTAATGACTTAAAGGATGTAAGATTCCCTCAAGGGAAAAATAATCAGTACCAGGTCCTATTATTTAGCTCTCTTTAAATGAGGGAGTGATTTAAATAAATGTTAAATACGGCTATGAGTATGCATACTACAAAGTAATGTAACACTGCAAAGTGACTAACTACAGCTTTCTGCAGAGTACATGTCTCTTGAGTGAATACATCCCGACTGCATGACTTCGTAAGGGAGGCTCCGTGTGATGTTCTCAAGGACTTTTCAAACTCAGTAACAGGTGTAGAACCTTCTAATGTAAGCAGCACCCTGTCTGTTTGAACACAACCCTGTCCTAAGGGTAGCAACCAGTGGTACACATTCAAATAGAGCACTTGTTTGCCCTTGAGAGTAGGTTTGGTGCCCTCAAGAAGTAGAAACAACCACTGTTCTCAATAGAACATGGTTTAATAACTGATTAGATAATATGACGAAGGCAGACTGAGCTACTTCCATAAACATCTGGCTGTGGAGACGCCATAGACGCAATGTTTTAAACAAATGCTGTCTAAGACCAGCAAGTGCATGTACCGATTCTGGAGTCTGGACAAGAAAAGCTAATTGGAGGGAGGCAGGCACTAGCACAATAAGTGCATTCAATTTCTGAGCAGCACTGTGAAAATGAGCTCCACCTCTGCCTCTCTGCTGGATGGCACGGGTCAGGACAGCAGACTGGAGGCAGGGCAGCTGGACTACTTCACCTGGAGCAGCACCAGCTCACAGCACACTCAAGGCTGCACGAGAAGCATAAACCACTGAGGCCTCATATCCATGAGGCCTTCGCTGTGGAATCTGAAATGCAGGCATTTCAACTCATGGACATCTCAGAATCATGTTGGAAGATCAGCAGCCGCTTCATGAGCTGGTCAGCCTACCATCAAGGGCGATTTCAGGGCTATTGAGAGTGCATGGTGGCATTTACCAAGGCTGTGGGTTCATCTTTATCTACTAGGAATTTCAGGAGTTGATAAGTGAGACTAAGCATATGGCAGTTTCTCCCATGGAATCACCGGGGTTTGTCTCCGGATCAGTCACTTAACTCAAGATCAAGCTACATAAGAAGTGTTTTTGGGTAGAGCGTTTGCTGTAGCTTATTGTAACTGGAGAAGGCTGCAGTGTATTTTAGCTGCATTGTTCTGATCTGACTCTTAGTTCTTCAGCTCCCATCTCAAGAGGCAATGATACCTGAAAGATTCCACAATGGAGGTCAGGAAAAATTTTCTTGGCAGGGAATTGCCATCTCCAAGACCCAAATTGATCCGTAGCGTGATGATCTCTGCAGAGCAGCATGCAACTGATGGTAAAGCATTCGTTAAGTCAGACAGCACTTATCATTGCTCTAGTAGGCACAAAGCTAGAGGCGGTTGTGTGCCAACCCTACCATCAATGATTAATGTGCAGAATGGCGCCGTTTAATCATGCAAAACCACCATTTGCAAATTACATCATAGGAGCTTGCCCCCTACATTAAGCTGGTAATTCAGTCTCAGTTTTAGGTCTGGCGTTAGCCAAGACCTTTTAATTTTAATAAAATTATTATTTATATATATAATGTACTTACAAGGGCTTTATGCCAGCCCTCTTCATTCACTGGTCTGCTGTGTGATTCACAATTTTCTTCCACCCACTGACAGGTTACCGCATGGGACAGTTGGTCAGCCCATTTCAGCCATTGGCTAACTTCACTGCGTATGAGAGCATTCTGCCCTTTCGCAAGGAGCACATCGAAACATAAGACACTTTTCTTAAGTGCCGGGGATTGCAATGGGTTCCCTTTAAGGCCAAAAAAACGTTGCTTTTAGGTTTTTTCAGGTTTGTTTTTGATTGATGAGGCCCCAATAGTTTCCCAACAATAAAGTTTCAGGAAGCCCTTTACTAAGCAAAACAAGCACTGACCAAACCAAAAGGCTGGTAGCCAAAGGCAGACCTACAGTATTTTCCAAAACTTGTTTTGCCTGTAAGGAATGTCTAAAATCATAGACAACTAGTTCGACAGGGGTTGCTATATGAAGACACTTCCTGGTTAGAACACTAGGAACCTTTCAATTTGGCAACAGGCGTCCAAAACAGAGGGCTTAAGATCAAATGCACAAACACCCTTCACACACTGTGTGGTCTTGTGCAAAATCATTTAATCACTCTGGGAATCAATATCCTAAACACGAAGTTGGCAACAATAACATATAGGGAAAATTTTGTATTGAAAGGTACATAAAAAGAGTAAAACATTTTTCTTTCTTTGCTTTCTTGCAAAGAGCGGTGTGCGACGTGAGCAGGTTACAAAGACCTGATCCACCCACATTAGTAGAACATGCACAAAAAGGACCACAGAAATAGATGACGGAGCTTCATGCGGATGCCCACCTCAAAAGATACAGGTTCACGCTGTTTTCACACCAGATGCAGACACACGTTTGCTGCAACGGTGGAAGAAAAGCTACTTTCCACCAGATTACCCAGTTCATTTCACAAGTAATGCTGTAATTACAGAAAGTGTTTTAAAGAGGGCGCCAAGTAGCCCTTTGATAAGCATAAATAAAGAACACTTCAGTAAATATGTATGGCTTCCCTCTGCAATTATGCAGCCCATGCACATTTCATGAGCTCTCATTTTTAATGCATAGCCCACCAAGGAAACTTGTAAAACTGGAGCGGCTCATTTGCTTTCGTAGCCTTGCTCGTGTCCTCTGCCCCGAGTCATGACCTAAATAGTCCTGAGCGAAGGCCGTTCGCCACCAAGATACATTTAATTGGCGCGCCATCTTTGCCCCGTCCCACCTTATGCCCTGGGGTAGCACAGGCTTTCACCACTGCTGCATATGGGCAGACACCACCCGACAGCGAGGATTAATTCCATAATATATTTGTCTTAACAGCTGCTGTTTGCTTTGGAAAGCACCAAGCAGGAATCTTTATTTTAACTTCAGCTTTAACAAATGTCTTAAATACATTAATAAATAGGGCATTATTTACAAAGGGATTTATTCAGAGGCCCCGAGAGCGGCTCTTAATCTCCCCGGGCTGCAGTCTCTAATGTGCTGTTCACGTTGGAACAAATGAATTGCTCATTTTGCCTTTTCCCTCAGGCCTTGCTCATTAGGTCGGTGCCAACTCACTGGCTCTCCCAAGGCCCCCCTGGAGCATTTAAATGAAAATGCCACGTTCCCTTCCCCGATTGTCATGCTGAAAAGATCTGGCAGACTCCTGTCCCGGTGCTGAGAAGCCCCATCTTTCCGACTCTTCCCCCCAACTGGTACTGGGAATTTGGGAGCCCAAGTGCCTAATTTTTCTGCATAGGATTCTGCTTTGTTGTTGCATTATGGGGCCACGCTACTGTATTTCAGAGCTAGATGCCCATCTTGTTCTCTTTAAAGTGTTCCTTGTAAGAAGCCTCAAACCTTGGCGAGTAGACTGCCATGCTGGTCTCATTCTGTCCAACGATGCGCAAAGGCAGAGCCGCGCACCACTTGACAATTTCCGGTAGCTGGTCGGGGCTCTCACAGATAACCGCGCCATGATGTTCCACATCACACAGTAGACCCAACCAGGTTGAGCATGGTCACAGGGAGGTAGGGAAATCTGGTCACGGTCCAGAGGGGAGGTGTCCTATTGGAATCACCTGTTGTCATACATGAGCGGGGTTGGATCCATGGGCATGGGAGGGTCCAAACAAAACTTGTACCAAGAGTCCTCAGCAGTCCAACATCCCGCCACCACTGAGCGGAGGCCTTCGAATGACTTCCCTCGGCTCTTGACAAAAACAGTGCAGACCAACATACCACAACTACAGAATCTCTTTTTTTTGTTTCAAATATTTTATTACGTTTTCAGGAAATACAGAAAGCAATGAAAATATGCACACTATATATATATGTTGAGAGTGCTCTTACTGGAGCTGCTTTTCACCTAAACTTGAGAACTACCCAGAGTTCTCTGCTTCTGTTTTTGCATATTTATTCGTCACTCTATGCCTGAAAGGGTTTTGTTTTGACTTATACTGGGTGCTCCCTTGTGTCTGGACAAAACTATACCTCTCTGAAGAGCTCTAACGAGAGCGAAACACGTGTCAGGGGTTGCTTTTATTCATTTCAGGTTGGATTGGATAGTATTTTACCGATCCAAAGCTTTAATACTGTGCCTGGAGTGGTAAAAGGCTTTGGCCATTTTACAGCTCGGCAGGGATAGCACTGTGCTAATCCTAAGCTTAAAGACTTTGCTGTAAAAATGGCAAAAGACTTTGTCCCTTTCTATCTCGGCGTGGATAGCACTGCGCTAATCCTATGCTTAAAATCTTTGATAGAAAAGCAGACATTTGAGGTGAGCAAATTTAGAGTGCCGCTGGTGCCGAGAGTGCTCTTACTGGAGCTGCTTTCCACCTAAACTTGAGAACTACCCAGAGTTTTCTGCTTCTGTTTTTGCATTTTTATTCATCACTCTATGCCTGAAAGGGTTTTGTTTTGACTTATACTGGGTGCTCCCTTGTGTCTGGACAAAACTATACCTCTCTGAAGAGCTCTAACGAGAGCGAAACACGTGTCAGGGGTTGCTTTTATTCATTTCAGGATCCAAAGCTTTAATACTGTGCCGGGAGTGGTAAAAGGCTTTGGCCATTTTACAGCTCGGCAGGGATAGCACTGTGCTAATCCTATGCTTAAAGACTTTGCTGTAAAAATGGCAAAAGACTTTGTCCCTTTCTATCTCGGCGTGGATAGCACTGCGCTAATCCTATGCTTAAAAACTTTGATAGAAAAGCAGACATTTGAGGTGAGCAAATTTAGAGTGTCGCTGGTGTTGAGAGTGCTCTTACTGGAGCTGCTTTCCACCTAAACTTGAGAACTACCCAGAGTTCTCTGCTTCTGTTTGTGTGTATATATATGTATGTATATACATATATATATATATATATATACACACACACACACACATATATATATATATATATATATCTCTCAAAGGCCCAACATGGCATAAGGATGGCAGACACAATGGTTGATATCAATGAACGATCAGATGTATTGGGGGGGGGGGGGAAGGGGGGGAGAGGGGGGGCTGACCAAATGATGCCATAAGGACTATATCAGGACACATAACATATAAACGTCATACTATCATAGTACTCTAAGCCTATATTACAATGTTGCATGTAGTAATGAAAGATAGGACAAAGGCCGAACGGCTACAATAGTCAGCTCATAAATGCATAAGAAAACGCATATCAGATGGGGACATAAACACAGAGTCATTGGGCCAACAGGATGAAATCAGCAAAATAACAGAAAGGAAGAGAGTAAGTAGGTGAACAGTAAGGTAAAGGGGGCGGGGGAGGGATTGGTGAAAAGGGTGTACGCCATGAGGAGACTACTGCTATGGTAGAACAGGGTAAGCCATCATGAGCATGATGGGGTCAGATAGCTATAGAGGGGCCACTAATCACAATGCTAGGAAGAGGTTTAGGTATAGTGACAAAATGCTGAAGCACAAACTCTTGAGTGGAACACTGCCACCTACTTGTACCAAAGGAATCATACAGCATTTTGAATAACTACAAAAAAAATGTACAGATAAATTACAAAACGGGGCGAAGGCCATTGCTATGTGAATACCTGTGCCAGGTTTATTCCTGAGTTCAACATGATGAAGACATTTCTGCACACTGGCTACAAGTGCGTTACAATTTTTGTATTTTTGGAAGCAATCTCCATTGATTCGCTCTAGATTTGATATTAAAGTAAGGGTTGGGATCTAACAATATGTGAGCGTCAATGGCAATACCGCCCCCCCCCCTGCTCACTCCCAGCAGTCACAGCCGTCCAGCCATCCCTAAGGTTGATTCCCGGAAGCATCCAGTGCTGCTCACTCTCGGCATCCACATCTGTCCAGCCTCGCCTAAGGTCTAATTCCTGGAAGCATCAAATGCTGCTCGCTCTCGGCATCCACATCTGTCCAGCCACCCCTGGGGTCTGATTCCTGGAAGTATCCAGTGCTGCTCGCTCCCGGCATTCACATCCGTCCAGCCATCCCTAAGGTCTGATTCCTGGAAGTATCCAGTGCTGCTCGTTCCTGGCATTCACATCCGTCCAGCCATCCCTAAGGTCTGATTCCTGGAAGCATCAAGTGCTGCTCGCTCCCAGCATCCACATCTGTCCAGCCACCCCTGGGGTCTGATTCCTGGAAGTATCCAGTGCTGCTCGCTCCCGGCATTCACATACGTCCAGCCATCCCTAAGGTCTGATTCCTGGAAGTATCCAGTGCTGCTCGCTCCCGGCATTCACATCCGTCCAGCCATCCCTAAGGTCTGATTCCTGGAAGCATAAAATGCTGCTTGCTTTTCCACCGACAGGACATTAGGGAGTTGTCCAACACAGCAGCAGCCACAAACACGGCTCTTCAGCTTTATGATGCAGCTGCACCTCCCGCCGTTTTGTTTTTTATGTGCCCTGTGTCTTTGCTTGTAAATGGCAGAAATCACAGGTTTACAGTTTTATTCCCCTAAGCTCTGGACACAGCTAATTATGAAAGTAAACTCATAAAAGCTCTATTGAGCGATTCGCATTCATGGCAACGTCCTCATGAAAATGTAGCAAAAAATAGCAACATTCTGCAAATGTTTGCTCTTCCTGTTGCTAATGTGGTGGGAAGGGAGGTGTGTCAGGAAACATGTGACACAGATAAGACAGAACCAGTAATGAGATGGGGCCCAACTCTAGGGACCCCACTATAAACCTAACAAAGGTCCATTGTAAATAACAAATTCAGGTCACCATTTAACCTGGGATGATGATCTTACCTCATTTTTTCAGTTTTATCTATGTATTTATGCTGGATTCATCACTTATGCCCTTATTATGAGGGCCCCGTTAAATCAGATGTGCAAATAAGAAGAGTTAAATGGCGCAGCGGAATTCTGAGTTTAGCGGGAACTCCGCTGCTCAGTGGTATTCTACCGTGATTTCACCTACTGCGAGTAGGCCTACCCTTCGAGTCGAATACCAGGGGAAAGCACTGCAGTGTCGTGTTGAACACGTTCTAGTGTCTCTGCGATATCCCTGTAGACAGCTCAATGGGAGAACCAAACGTTAGCCGGAGCAAGCGCAAAGCGAGTCTCTTCCCAACGCTTCCCAGTGCGACCGTCAATTCCCGAGAGTCGGCAATCTAAGTCAGGCGGCATCCATGACCGCAGATACAAGTGAAAAACAGCCTCAGCAAAGACACCGTGTTACGTGGCTGCGAAGTCCCTCCAGTCATCCTCACTCCCGACGAATCATCATCACCTGTCGTCAAGGTCTAATGGCAACAACAACATCATTGCCATGTGCATCACCCAATCCAGCCAAGGAGCAACTAGGCACCAGGGTGGAGCCTTGCACATGCAAAGCACCAAGAGACCAAGGCAACCCTATCGAAGTGAGAGACCAAGTGTCCAGGGGCTATTTGACAGCCCATCTGCCCCTGTGTCCTGTTGGTGAGCGCACCGACCATTAAAGTCACCTACCCTGGCGGATGCACGAACAACGTCGTCGGATCCTGTCAGTGACCATGCAGCGGCCCCAGGCAGCCCACAAGCAGCCCTGCACAGTGGCAGCCCTGCATAAGGGCCTCAAGGACATTCCTGCTCCCAGGGATCCTGGCACGAAAGATGGTGTGGAAGCGGCTCCACCGACAAGGTAGCGGAAGGCACCAGGCTTCGGAGGATAATGTCCTAAGCATCATCGGCGCCATTCCAGTCCTGGCAGATTGGTCATCATAGTGCCCAGGTGCCCTCAAGAGAAGACTGTAGCAGGACTCCATCGACGCTCCCGATGCACCAGGTTTGAGTTGTTAGACACCAACAGCTTCACCACAAGAACACATAGGTCCATCTATCAGTGTTTAAATGGACATTGATCCGACGGACAGGCTACCATGGAATCCGGACTCCATTGATGCATTGTTTGTGCCCAGTAGTAGCTGGTTAAATTATGGACATGTGCCGAGATGCCCGGGTGCTCCCAGCTCCACCTGTCCACCGTTGTCCCGCGGACTGCCTCTCAAGACCGAGAGACTGTGTTTTGTTCTATGTCCATAGTTTATTTCCATACGTTGGACTTTGTTTTGTTTTTTATAAAGTTTGGCAGGAATGTAGTGTTGTGCTGGACACGTTCTAGTGTCTCAGCAGGCACTTAGTTTGCCAGCCACTCCCTTGAGGGCTGGACACACTTGCACCCCACAACCATCTACCACAGGCATTACGTGACTCTGCAAATAAAAGAGTCCTGGTGCACGTGGCCAGTTAACCAGTAAAACCACGGTGTCTGTGTGCATTAATATAGTAGCATGTGGGCCGAGGGCCAACAAAACTACAAGCACATAAGAATCAGCACAATAAACTGAACTTCCACGTTATTCCCCAAAAACTGATAATCCACGTGATTTCTTCCGCACTGAAATTACGGTGACATCTAATGGAGGGAAACAATTAGGATTTTTATGGGCCAATTGTACTTATGGTCTTCCAGATTAATCACAGGTGATTAATTCTAGAGTGATTAAACTCTGGATCTTGTTTTCCTTCGTATTGTTTTTTCATTAATCTCGGGATTTTGCTTATGACAATTCCAAGTTAACTCATATAATTCATTATTTTCTTAATTAATGGAGGAGCTGACATTAACCACACATCCACCGACCTAAACTATTTCCCACTTTCTCTTTGTAAACGCTGCTCTTCTGCTATATGTTACCCTTACTATGTCCTTATTCCTTACCGAGACCCATTCCGATAGTCTATGCATCCTTATGGTTTTCCTGATTTAATTGCCACAAAATTATAATATCCCAAAGTAAATAGCTGGAGAAAACCACGTTACTCAAATGTGCGAATAAGATTAAGCTTTACTAGACAGCTAAATTCTTCTGTGAAAGAGAGGCGTGTATTTACCATATGTGCATTACAGATCTGAATATTAAGGATTAGCTTCTCTCTGGGTTCTATACTGAATACAATCACTTCAACGATAATGTTGCATAATCATTCTCCCAATGCATTTCTGCAAGGGGCAAACGCACCAGACAGCTATGATCTTAAAAGTGTCTTATGCAAAGTTTAAAACGAGTTGCAAGGCACGAACAATCCTGAAAATGCATCAAAGCCCATCTCTTATTCGGTATAGGTTTCTTGGTTTTGGTTTAATCAAAATGCAAATACAAGACTACAAACTGAATGTTTTGGTTTGAGGCAAGGAGTACTGTAATTTAAAGCAATGGCTAACTGGAAAACCTAATCATAACATGGTAGCGCACTTTAGGGCTGCTAACCAAAAAGTCATAAGTAAGCAAGGCAGTATCTAAAGATGGACATTCACTGCCAATCTTATGCAGCATGCTTCCATGGAGTGCATCTTTGGTAATGTCTAGTTAAAATTTCTAACGTCCTAAGCAATATTGAAGACTAAGGCCCTCCACCAAGTCAGGTACTGTCTTTTCCTGTAACATCTTCAGACATTTAACTGGCAGTCGATTTTCAAATTTTTAACTCAAACCTTCTAGATGGTGCATGTGCTGTCTGTTTCGAGACATATTGTGGGTTTATCAATAACATACGGGGGCTTGGAGTCATCCCATTAATAAACACTGGGGGCTTTTGTTAGAAATTGTGTCTCTAGTTGGCAGAGGTATGCACCTTGTCCAAGTAGGGACCACCACACTACTCAGGCTAAGTCAGATACACACCCTAAATTAATCTGGGCTCACCCTCTGGTAGCTTGGCACAGAAGGCAGCCTTAAGAGGCAATGTGTAAAGTATTTGTGCAACACTTAATAAAGTAAAACAGTGAAAACACCATACAAAAATAATCCATACCAGACTAGAAAACTAGAGCTTAATTTCATGACCAAAACAAGACCAAAACGACAAAAATCCAATAAGTCGAACCGGAGGTATGATTTCTTAAAGAATATCTTGAAATATAGTGCTTAGAGTCATAAAGCGCCAACTAGGGCTATCTCGTCGCGCTGGACTGGGTCAAATCTGAAAAGTCAATCCGATTGCAATGGAGCACGGGTCGGATACAGAAGCCATGTAGGCCCTGCTTCAACAGCACCTTCACGGAGAAAAGCGTTGACGTCGACGAGGGCTGCAAGGAGCAGAGGAAGTGATCCGTCGTCGTCAATCCGAAGGATTGTAGGTGGGGCGTCAGTTCCGAGTTGGGGGCCGCATCGTCATCGAGCTCCGGGCAGTGAAGACAATGCATCGTCGATCTGAGCGGTCGACGATGGTGAGTCCTCGAAGCAGCGATGCGTCTGCATCAAAGACGAATGTGTCAGTTCCAACCAGCGCAAAGCAGGTGATGCATGGATTTTTGCAGAAGCAGCCAGAAAAAACACCTCCAAGGGCCCTGGACTGTATTGGCACCAATTGGCAGGGCTCACAGGTGACGAGTCCAGAGGCCGCAGCAGGGTTGAATGAAGTATTTGATGTCCCAGAGACTTCAGAACAGGAGGCAAGCCAGCAAGCCCTTGGAGTCACTTGGTTCTGGGGATGTAGAGATTTAAGTCTAGTACTTCTCACCACCAGACAAGGGGCAGCAGGCAGCATGGTACACACAGCAGAGGAGGAGTCTAGCACATCTAGCAGAGTCCATCAGGGTGTCAGTCCTTTCAGCAGCACAGCACTCTTTATTCCTGGCAGTGTATCCTCGGGTCCAGAGTGTACTGAGTTGGTGGTGTTAGGGGTCCAGTACTTACACCCAGTTGTGCCTTTGAAGTGGGGGAGACTTTAAAGAGAGTCCTTTGAAGTACTCAATACCCCTGCCCTGGCTCCAGACTCACTACAGTCCTAGTCAGGTGCAAGTGTCAGCTCCTCCGTCCCATCCCACCCAGGAAGACCCATCAGGCCCGGACTCACCCAGTAGCAAGCAGATCACAACCCAGGGGGAGGCAGACAAGGACTCACCCAGGAGCGTGCAGAGAACAACCCAGGGGGAGACAGGTGCAGGTTCACCCAGAAGAGAGCAGAGCTCAAGCCAGGGGCAGGCGCGGATTCACTTAATAGCAAGCAGAGCGCAGTGTAGGGGGGAGGCAGCCGTAGGTTAACCCAGAAGCAAGCAGAGCCCGATCCAGTGGGAGGCAAGCGCATGTTCACCAAGTAATGAGCAGAGCCCGACTCAGGGGGAGGCATGCACAGGTTCACCCAGTACCCAGCAGAGCCCAACCCAGGGGGAGGCAGGCGCAAGTTCACCCCGAAGCGAGCAGAGCCCAACCCAGAGAGAGACAGACATGGGTTCATCCAGAAGCGAGCAGAACCCAAAGCAGACAGTCAGGCGCAGGTTCCCCCAGAAGCGAGCAGAGACCAATTTGGGGGGAGGCAGGCACTGACTCACCCATAAGTGACAAGAGCCCAACCCAGGGGGAGGCCAGCCCGGACTCACCCAGAAGCGAGCAGAGCCCAACCCAGCGGAAGGCAGGCGCAGGTTCACCCAGAAGCAACCAGAACCCAAACCAGGGGGAGGCAGGCCCGGACTCACCCAGAGGCGAGCGGAGACCAACCAAAGGGAGGAAGGCCCGGGCTCAACCAGAAGAGAAGAAAGCCCAACCCAGGGGAAGGCAGGCCCGGACTCACCCAGAAGCAAGCAGAGCCCAACCCAGGGGGAGGCAGGCGTAGGTTCACCCAGTAACAAGTAGAGCCCGACCCAGGGGGAGGCAGGCGCAGGTTCACCCAGTAGCGAGCAGAGCCCGATCCAGGGGGAGGTTTACTCAGAAGCGAGCAGAGCCCGACCCAGGGGGAGCCAGGCCCAGACTCGCACAGAGGCGAACAGAGCCCAACCCAGGGGGAGGCAGGCCCGGACTCACCCAGAAGAGAAGAGAGCCCATCCCAGGGGAGTCAGGCCCGGACTCTCCCAGAAGCAAGTAGAGGACAACCCAGGGGAGGCCGGACCAGACTCACCCAGAAGCGAGCAGAGCCCACCCCAGGGGGAGGCAGGCCCGGACTCACCCTGAGGCGCACTGAGACCAACGCAGGGGAGGCAGGCCCAGACTCACCCAGAAGAGAGCCCAACCCAGGGGAGTCGGGCCCGGACTCATCCAGAAGCGAGCAGAGCCCAACCCAGGGGGAGGCAGGCGCAGACTCACCAAGTAGCGAACAGAGCCCAACCCAGGCAGAGGTCGGCCAGACACACCCAGATGCGAGCAGCGCCCAACCCAGAGCGTGGCAGACGCGGGTTCATCCAGAAGCGAGCAGAGCCCAACCCAGGGGGAGGCAGTAGCAGGTTCACTCAGAAGCGAGCTGAGGCCAACCCAGATGGAGCCAGCCGCGGACTCACCCAGAATCAAGCAGAGCCCAATTTGGGGGGAGCTAGGGACTGACTCACCCAGAAGCGAGCAGAGGCCATTGCAAGGGGAGGCAAGCGCAGACTCACTAAGAAGCGAGCAGAGCCCAGCCCATGGGGAGGCAGGCCAGACTCACCCAGAAGCGTGCAGAGCCCAACCCAGGGGGGAGGCAGGCGCAGGTTCATCCAGTAGCGAGTAGAGCCCAACCCAGGGAAGGCAGGCCCGGACTCACCCAGAAGCGTGCAGAGCCCAACCCAGGGGGGAGGCAGGCGCATGTTCATCCAGTAGCGAGTAGAGCCCAACCCAGGGAAGGCAGGCCCAGACTCACCCAGAAGCGTGCAGAGCCCAACCCAGGGGGAGGCAGGCGCGGACTCGCCCAGAAGCAAGTAGAGGCCAACCCATGGGGAGGCAGGCGCAGGTTCACCAAGAAGCAAGCAGAACCCAACCTAGGGGAGGCAGGCCCCGACTCACCCAGAACCGAGCACAGCCCACCCCAGGGGGAGGCAGGCTCGAATACACTCAGAAGTGACCAACCCTCAACCCAGGGGAAGGCAGGCGCGGACTCACCCAGTAGCAAGCAGAGCCCAACCCAGGGGAGGGGGGGGGGGGCAGGCGTAGGTTTACCCAGAAGCGAGTAGAGCCTGACCCAGTGGGAGGCAGGCACAGGTTCACCCAGAAACTAGCGGAGCGCGACCCAGGGGGAGGCAGGTGCAGGTTCACCCAGTAGCGAGCAGAGCCCGACACAGGGAGAGGCAGGTATAGGTTTACCCAGAAGAAAGCAGAGCCCAACCCAGGGGAAGGCAGGCACGGAATGACCCAAAAGCGAACAGAGCCCAACCAAGAGGGAGGCAGGCGCTGACTGACCCAAAAGCGAACAGAGCCCAACCAATAGGAATGCAAAACACACAAGATGATGGACGGAATGCTGCACATTGGCAAACACTCACCCCCAGTCACAGATCTGGGTTTAATCCATCGTTATTTTGCTTCACCACGCCACCCCAGTTCAGACATGGCCATATGCAAATCAGTCTTGACCCTGTGCCTCATGGGAACAGTCCAGACCGAACTGCCAAGCCATGTCTTCCCTGGACCGGAATCAAGCATCCTAGGACCGGTTTCAGGCTATCAGCCTTCATCAGCCAGGATAGCTTGACTCCAGTGGCGTAGTGAGCACGGGACCCACGTCTGGGCATACCCTTCCCACTTAGGGCGAAATGCAAAACACACAAGATGATGGACGGAATGCTGCACATTGGCAAACACTCACCCCCAGTTTCCAGACGTGGGTCCCGTGCTCTCCATGCCACTGGAATCAAGCTATCCTGGCTGAAGAGGGGTGAAACCCCGAAACCGGTCTTAGGATGCTTGTTTCCAGTCCAGGGAGGACCTGGCTTGGCAGTTCGGGCTGGACTGTTCCCATGAGGCACAGGGTCAAGACTGATTTGCATATGGCTGGGTCCAAACTGGAATGGCATGGTGAGCAAAAAAACGATGGATTTAGGCCCAGATCTCTGTACTGGGGTGAATGTATGACATTGTTCTGCATTCTGTCCATCAACTGTTGTTTTTGCATTTGTCACCCCGAGTGGGATGGGTATGCCCAGACGTGGGTCCCGTGCTCTCCATGCCACTGGAATCAAGCTATCCTGGCTGAAGAGGGGTGAAACCCCGAAACCGGTCCTAGGATGCTTGTTTCCAGTCCAGGGAGGACCTGGCTTGGCAGTTCGGGCTGGACTGTTCCCATGAGGCACAGGGTCAAGACTGATTTGCATATGGCTGGGTCCAAACTGGAATGGCATGGTGAGCAAAAAAACGATGGATTTAGGCCCAGATCTCTGTACTGGGGTGAATGTATGACATTGTTCTGCATTCTGTCCATCAACTGTTGTTTTTGCATCCAACCAATAGGAAGGCATACGCGGATTCCCCTGAAGCGAGCAGAGCCTAACCTAGGGCGAGGCAGGCGAAAACTCACCCAGAAGCGGGCAGAGCCCAAACCAGGGAGAGGCAGGCGCAGACTCACCCATCAGCGAGCAAAGCTCAACCCAGGGGGAGGCAGGCGCAGACTCACCCAGTAGCAAGAACAGCCCAACCCAGGGGAAGGCAGGCGCAGACTCACCCAGTAGCGGGCAGAGCCCAAACCAGGGAGAGGCAGGCGTAGACTCAGCCATCCGCGAGCAAAGCTCAACCCAGGGGGAGGCAGGCGCAGACTCACCCAGTAGCGGGCAGAGCCCAAAGCAGGGGGAGGCAGGCGCAGACTCACCCAGCAGCGAGCAAAGCTCAACCCAGGAAGAGGCAGGCGCAGACTCACCCAGCAGCGAGCAAAGCCCAACACAGGGGGAGGCAGGCGCCGACTCACCCAGAAGCGAGCAGAGGCCAAACAAGGGGGAGGCAAGGAAGGACTCACACAGTAGTGAGCACAGTCAAACCCAGCGGGAGGCAGGCACAGACTCACCCAGAAGCGAGCAAAGCCCAATGCAGGGGGAGGCAGGCAGGCACGGACTGACCCAAAAGGGAACAGAGCACAACCAAGAGGGAGGCAGGCGCGGACTGACCCAAAAGCGAACAGAGCACAACCAAGAGGAAGGTTGACGCGGATTCCCCCTGAAGCAAGCAGAGCCTAACCAAGGGGGAGGCACGCGCAGACTCACCCAGTAGCGGGCATAGCCCAACCCAGGGGGAGGCAGGGGCAGACTCACCCAGCAGCGAGCAAAGCTCAAACCAGGGGGAGGCAGGCGCGGACTACCCAGTAGCGGGCAGAGCCCAACACAGGGGGAGGAAGTCTCAGACTCACCCAGCAGCGAGCAAAGCCCAACCCAGGAGGAGGCAGGCGTGGACTAACCCAGAAGCAAACAGAGGCCAACCCAAGGAAAGGCAGGTGCCGAATCAACCTGAAGCAAGCAGAGCCCAACACACGGGCAGGCAGGCACACTCACCCAGAAGCAAGCAGGGCCTAACCTAGGAGAGGCAGGCGCAGACTCACCCAGAAGCAAGCAGAGCCCAACCCAGAGGGAGGGAGGCGTGGACTCACCCAGTAGCAATAACAGACCAACCCGGGGGAGGCAGGTGCGGAATGACCCAGAAGCGAACAGAGTCCAACCCAGAGGGAGGCAGGCACGTAATGACCCAAAAGCGAACAGAGCCATACCAATAGGAAGGCAGACACGGATTCCCCTGAAGCGAGCAGAGCCTAACCTAGGGGAGGCAGGCGCAGACTCACCCAGAAGCAAGCAGAGCCAACCCAGGGGGAGGCAGGCGTGGACTCACCCAGTAGCAAGAACAGCCGAACCCAGGGGAAGGCAGGCGCGGACTCACCCGGTAGCGGGCAGAGCCCAACCCAGGGGAAGGCAGGCGCAGACTCACCCAGCAGCGAGCAAAGCTCAACCCAGGGGGAGGCAGGTGCGGACTACCCAGTAGCGGGCAGAGCCCAACACAGGTGGAGGAAGTCGCGGACTCACCCAGCAGCGAGCAAAGCCCAACCCAGGAGGAGGCAGGCGTGGAATGACCCAGAAGCAAACAGAGCCCTACCAATAGGAAGGCAGACGCGGATTCCCCTGAAGCGAGCAGAGCCCAACCTAGGGGAGGCAGGCGCAGATTCACCCAGAAGCAAGCAGAGTCAACCCAGGGGGAGGCAGGCGTGGACTCACCCAGTAGCAAGAACAGCCGAACCCAGGGGAAGGCAGGCGCGGACTCACCCGGTAGCGGGCAGAGCCCAACCCAGGGGAAGGCAGGCGCAGACTCACCCAGCAGCGAGCAAAGCTCAACCCAGGGGGAGGCAGGTGCGGACTACCCAGTAGCAGGCAGAGCCCAACACAGGGGGAGGCAGGCGCAGACTCACCCAGTAGCAAGCAGAGCCCAACCCAGGGGGAGGCAGGTGTGGACTTACCCAAAAGCAAGCAGAGCCCAACCCAGAGGGAGGCAGGCACGGACTGACCCAGAAGCGACAAGTACCTAACCAAGAGCGAAGCAAGCGTGGACTGACCCAGAAGGGAACGGAGTCCAACACAGAGGGAGGCAGGCGCAGACTGACCCAAAAGCGAACAGAGCCCAACCAAGAGGAAGGCAGGCGTGGATTCCCCCAGAAGCGAACAGAGCCCAACCCAGGAAGAGGCAGGCGCGGACTCACCCAGAACTGAGCAGAGCCCAACCCAGGGGGAGGCTGGCGCAGACTCACCCAGTAGCAATACCAGACCAACCCAGGGGGTGGCAGGCATGGACTGACCCAAAAGCAAACAGAGCCCAACCCAGAGGGAGGCAGGAGCGGATTCCCCAAGAAGCGAACAGAGCCCAACCCAGGGGAGGCAGGCACGTACTCACCCAGAAGCGAGCAGAGCCCAACACCAGGGGGAAGCAGGCACAGACTCACCCATAAGCAAGAACAGCCCAACCCAGGGGGAGGCCGGCGAGGACTCACCCAGAAACAAGCAGAGTTTCGCCTAGGGGGAGGCAGGAGCTGACTCACCCAGAAGAGAGCAGAGCCCAACCCAGAGGGAGGCAGGCGCACATTCACCCAGGAGCAAGCAGAGCCCAACCCAGTGGGAGGCAGCCACAGACTGACCCTTAAGCAAGCGTAGCCCAATCCAGAGGGAGGCAGGCATGGACTGACCTAGAAGCGAACAGAGCCCAATCCAGAGGAAGGCAGGCACGGACTCACCGAGAAGCAAACAGAGCCCAACCCAGGGGGAGGCAGGCGCGGACTGACTCACAAGCGAACAGAGCCCTACCAAGAGGGAGGCAGGCGCGGACTCACCCAGTAGCAATAATAGACCAACCCGGGGGAGGCAGGCACGGAATGCCCCAGAAGCGAACAGAGTCCAACCCAGGGGGAGGCAGGCACGGAATGACCCAAAAGCGAACAGAGCCCAACCAAGAGGGAGGCAGGCACTGACTGACCCAAAAGCGAACAGAGCCCAACCAATAGGAAGGCATACGCGGTTTCCCCTGAAGCGAGCAGAGCCTAACCTAGGGGGAGGCAGGCGAAAACTCACCCAGAAGCAAGCAGGGCCCAACCCAGGGCGATGCAGGCGGGGACTCACCCAGTAGCAAGAACAGCCCAACCCAGGGGAAGGCAGGCGCAGACTCACCCAGTAGCGGGCAGAGCCCAAACCAGGGAGAGGCAGGCGCAGACTCACCCATCAGCGAGCAAAGCTCAACCCAGGGGGAGGCAGGCGCAGACTCACCCAGTAGCGGACAGAGCCCAAAGCAGGGGGAGGCAGGCGCAGACTCACCCAGCAGCGAGCAAAGCTCAACCCAGGGGGAGGCAGGCGCAGACTCACCCAGCAGCGAGCAAAGCTCAACCCTGGGGGAGGCAGGCGCGGACTGATCCAGAAGCGAACAGAGCCCAACACAGAGGGAGGTAGGAGCGGATTCTCCCAGAAGCGAACCGAGCCCAACCCAGGGGGGAGGCTGGCGCGGACTCACCCAGAAGCGAGCAGAGCCCAACTCAGGGCGAGGAAGGCGCAGGTTTACCCAGAAGCAAGCAGAACCCAACCCAGGGAGAGGCAGGCCCGGACTCACCCAGAAGCGAGCACAGCCCAACCCAGGGGGAGGCAGGCGCAGACCCACCCAGAAGCGAGCAGATCTCAACCCAGGATGAGGCAGGCGCCAACTCACCCAGTAGGAAGTAGAGCCCAACCCAGGGGGAGGCAGGCGTTGATTTAACCAGACGCGAGTGGCACCCGACCCAGTGGGAGGCAGGCGTGGGTTCCCCTAGAAGCGAAAGGGGGCCAACCCAGAGGGAGACAGGCACAGATTCCCCCAGAGGTGAGCACAGCCCAACCCAGAGGGAGGCAGGCGTAGGTTCACCCAGAAGCAGGTGCAGGTTCACCCAGAAGCAGGCACAGTTTCACCCAGAAGCAAGCAGAGCCCAACCCAGGGGGAGGCAGGCGCGGACTCACCCAGAAGCGAGCTGAGCCTAACCCAGGGGAAGGCAGGCGCGGATTCACCAAGTAGCGACCAGAGCCCAACCCAGGCAGAGGCAGGCGCAGACCCACCCAGAATCTAAACCTCCACAGTTAAATATTTCTGTCTAATCAGATAGACATTTGTAACAGTACAGCCCAGGCATCGTTATGTATAATATTTGTTCGTTCTAGTCAAATTTACATCAAGATGGTTGTAATGTAGATGGGCTGCCATGGCACATAATGTCTAATTTCTTGATTTTCACTAATTAGCGACACCAATCTTTGTGCAGATGTACAGTAATGCAACTTCTTAATGGCATCAGAATCCCATTGACAGTGACCTACTTATGCATGAGCTCCGCTGTGCTGTGATTGGCTGCTGCATATCTGGCAACTATGGAGGGGCCCTCCACACACTCATTCTGGGATGCTCTCTTTCAGAAATGGCTATTTACGTCGCCCCCGTAGCAGTGGGGTAGCGTGATGTGTCTTTAATTACCGTTGAACGGCTTACATAAAAGCAACATCAGGTGAAAAATAAACAACAATGACCTTAGAAATAACAAGGCACTTGTTTTCAGCAAGCATGGCAGCGCAATGTTATGCATGCTCACACAACCCGTGTGTTAATTAGTAGCTGTCTGAAAATGCTCATTAGCGTGGATTCCTTCGGTTCCTTTTAGAGTCATAGGCAGGACTGTGAGATTCCCTCATACGCCAGCTTCCTCAGGGCTTTAAGTGGGATGAAAAAACTGGGGGGGGTCTCTCAAAGGGGCGTGACCATTGTAATTAAGGGCGTGGCTTAAAAACACGTAAACTAAAAATCTGTGCTCCGCATAGTGTGCCGCCCAACTTGTATTTTGCTGTTTCTGTCATTGCATCCAGATATATAAGACAAGTAGCATTACACCTACAAGAAGCCATGACTATTGGCTTTGTCAATGGTTGTTAGTTGCATAAGATAAATAAGCAGCAACTATGGCTTGTATATAATATTGAAAAAGCTTCCACTTAAAGCCCTGGTGACACCACGACAATGTTGCTGCTCCTGAGTTTCAAAAAGAGAAGGGAAATCCAGAGAGAAAAAGACTCTCTTTAAAGGATTTCCCTTCCCCTACAACGCTCACCTGGCATGACGTCATGCCGTAACTTCTCCACTAGTGTGCAGTGTGAGCATGCGCACATCGATGTGCCTGCTGTCACTGCAGTCCAGAAAAAAACGGACCGCCAGGGAACAAAACAGAGCCCGATAGAGACCCGTTTCGAGGCCACCTTTAAAAAAATTGCCGGTGCTCAGCACTGGTGAGACCCGGCCCACTTAAAGCCCTGGGCTTCCTACAGTCGTGAAGGTACAGAGACTCACTTGGACACATACATGCTCCAGCATTGATATCACAAGTATTCGGTGCTTTAAGTGGGATGAAAAAACTAAGGGGGGGGTGTCTCTTAAAGGGGTGTGGCCGATGTAATTAAGAGCGTGGCTTAAGAACACCTAAACTGAAAATTTGTGCAGAGCATAGCGTGCCACCCCTCTGGTATTTTTGCAGCTTCCGTCATTGCATCAAGATATATAATACAACAAGTAACATTACACCTACAACAAGTCAGGACTATTGGCTTTGCCAATGGTTGTTAGTTGCATAAGATAAATAAGCAACAGCTACGGCTTGGTTGCATAGAATACAAAATGCTTCAGTTCTGAAATGATGACACTGTGAAAGAACTATAACGAGTCTCTATGAAGTTGCATCAAAGGCAGTGAAGGATGGTACTGCTGCAGAGTTCAGATTGTTTTTCACCCTGAGGCTGAGGGCAAAAATGGAGAGCCCGATAGATACCAGTCTCAGCACCTGCTTTTTAGAACTGCCGGTGCTGAGCACCGGCAGGACCCGGCCCATTTAAAGCCCTGAGAGTATTGTTCCATGTTGGCCACAGCACACAATCGTCTATGGAAACACAGGGAAGTCCTTCCAATTAAGCTTGGCTGCTCCAAATTGGCTGAGGAATCAATCATAAAAGATAGAGCGGTTTGGAATGGTTCGAGAGTGAATGCAGAGGTAGGGAAATGCGTTCTCTTATTAAATACATCTCTCCAGAAGGTATAAGCTTCATACTCAATAAAATTAAACTGGCAAAAGCGGGAGTACTCATGGCCATGGAGGAAACCAGCGGGAATCGTGAATACGTGGTATTTGTACAACCTTTTTGCAACAGGAGCTTTGGCTCTTTAGCCAACATCCAACCTGGACCTTCCCAAGAAGGTTTAGATAAGGTTTCTATGGAATCTTTATAAAAACTCACCGAACGTGGGGCTGGAAGGAGCAAAATACACTCCGCCCCTCAGATGCTTGGAATTACAACCTTTCTAAAGAAAATTCATACACCAGGTCCTTGTTGGGTCTCAAACTCCATGTTAGTTGAATGGCAGATATGTTAAAAAAAAAAAAAAAAAGTAGACCTGTCAGATCCTGCCACCTGCAGGGTGTTTTGGGACAGTGAAGCAAAGATTTTTTAAATGTTCCTGTTACACTGCCTAGTGGAAGTGTTGAAAAACAAAACCATACACCAAGCGTGCAGGCTGACTTTTAAGCTAAAATGAGTGAATTTGGCTATTTTCTTGCCTTCCAGTATACCACAAAGACTCCCACACGCATTTCTAATGGTAAGCTGTCTACTTCCGTGCCACATTTGAGACACTGGATTAAGTTGAGTGTGACTGAGTGCCTCTTATCTTTTGAAAAGCGTGCATGGACTTTGCTTCCACATGGACACATATGAGAGTTAGGGATACATGCACGCTGATGAACACGATGCTGATTAGACTTAAGGCGGGGGTGCGCCCCAGCCCCTATCCTTTTTATTTTATCTTTGCATGGATTATCATAGATGTTTCTTGGTGTCCTGTGCCTTCTCACAATGGTGGAAGAAAAGCGTGTAAATCTTTATTTTAAATATCATTCTTATTGGCCTATAAAGGCAATTAGATTCATTATCACTTTTTTTTTAGCTAGAATAAAAACAAATTAACAAAACTAAGCCCCAAGTGATATTCTTTGGGAATAAGTGCATGAAATGTGTGTAGACATTTGATTAAAAAATAAAAAATATCAGTGGTTGACAAACATTTGTATTTCGGTCAACTCACTTGGATCACCTGGATTTGGGGTGAGTCAGCGTGGTAGTAAAACTAAAATTTGGAAATGGGACCAGTCTCTTCCAGCAGAGACTGCGAAGTATGCTATTCACTGGAGTGTTCATCTTTTTGTCTACAGCATGATTCAGCAACTTATAATACTTGGGCTTTAAACTATTGCTGAGTGGAAATTGAAGCAAATGTCTTACTTTATCTCTAAGCAATAAACTTTTTTTTAAACAAATATTTTATGAACGTTTATTGGCTGAATGAACTACTTACAATACCAAAACAACAGTCCTGTCTTGGGTTCTGGTAGTTACTTGGGAAGAGAATGTGGCCTAACGGCTAGGGAGGCTCGGAGCTGGGGAACTGGGTTTGAGTCTCGCCAGGGACGCTCAACATTCTGTGATTCTGGGCAAATCACTTAATCTCCCCGTGCCTAACAAAAATGTGTTAGTCTGTAACGTTACTGGTGCTCCTGTAAAGCGCTCTGATACCTCTGGGTCTAGTTAACTAAGACACTGTTTGTTTCAAGTCCTGAACGTTTCACTTTAAATCATTGCAATCATGTGTATATCATTGCTATCAGGTGTATCAGTCCAATTAATTCAATGGACACAAACCAAGACTTCAACACCCGGAATGCACTAAGCTGGCAAACAAAAGACCAAGAAAGGAAACTGTGTCCTTGATGACATGGAGGGAGGTTTGACACCTTATACTAAGAGAGGAAATGGCTTTTCGCTGAGATACTTTGCAAACTGAACATTTTCATTATAAAACCGTTCGGACATTTGAGCAAATAGCTGTGTGATCTGGCAGCAGTACGATTTACTATGGAGTGAAGATCTCCTGTCTAATCCCATGTGGCACTTAATCAAATAACTGAGATCTGGGCAATCGTACCGAATATTGACGACCTCCATTCTAAACCTTGCTTTGGCCCTTTACCAAATAATCATCTGATCTAAGGGAGCAACACGGAGTACTGTGCTACGTGGTACTGTCCCAACTAGGAGTTCCCATGACCTATTCCTGCCTCGTCCTGGTGTCTGATCTGGTCTCAAATGAGCAACTGCAAATGGAACTGTCCCTTCTGCAATTAACAAAACATTCAAGAGTGAAACTTTCTAACACTTAGTAAGAACGGGGGTGTAAACAGCCTACAAAACGTTCCATGTCTATCTACTAAGAGTCACCAAATACACAACAGGTTTGAGGTTCAGAAAGGGAACAGACAGAAATATAGTGCCAATGTAAACCCATTAGATGTTGTCTAGTGGCTAAATAGCTGACTTTGCAACCTAGAGACTGGGGGTCTAACTCAAGTTTTGGTAATAAATTGAGTTTTGTTACTTCCTTTAACCCCTTCGGTGCTCACGACGGCCCCCGGCCGTCACACGTCACGGTGGGCGTGTGCGCACGACGGCCGGGGGCCGTCCAAATCCCGCCCACTAATACAAACGCCCACACAGCGCGAAAATTCGCCGCGCACGCAAGGGGTTAAAAGCAAACTTAACAATTGGATTGAGGGCCTAGAGATCAAATCCCCATACCTAGCAGGGTTTAGGCAAAAAGTTAGTATTAACGACCACGTTTTAAGGCTGCTGATTATCCTCTGGAAATATACTAGACTCAGAGAGGGACACATATACATTACATTCGTTGACCTTAGAGCAGCCTTTGACTTGGTCCCTAGGGGGTTGCTTTGGGCATCCTTAAAGGAACTCGGGGGTTCCGGAAGACCTCTTTAGCCAGATAACTAGACTCCACCAAAGCAATTATGCCCAAGTCTGCTTGGGAACTGGAGGGCAAATAATCAATGGAATTCCGATTGCTAGGGGAATGAGAAGGATGCGTCCTGGCCCCTACCCTCTTCTCCATAAACATTAACAATGTAGTGGATGCTCTTTCACAGGGGAATATAGATGCACCCAAATTGGACGGGGCCAGGGTGCCCGTACTTTTATTTGCTGATGACACCCTTTTAATTTCGTAGACCCCGAGGGGACTTCAGCAGCTCTTGATTAATTTTAACGCTTTTTGTCTATCAAAGAGCCTCGAGATTAGTATCTTGAAAACTAAATTTATGACTGTCAGGCCACATAAAACATTCAAGCAAGCCATCTTTTTGGCAAATGAAAAACTTGGTCGAGTCTCTAGATTCGAGTACCTAGACATAATCCTTGATAACATACTGTCATGGTCTCCACACATAGAGAAGAGAGGGGTTGTGACCCAACATCAAGCCTCAGCAATTTACAAGAGGTTCCAGGAACAGCTTTGAGAGCCTTACTTCCGGCACTTGAACTCTATAAAGGCCCAATTGGCTGCCTTGTATGTGGTAGAAATTTGGTAATACAGTAATCCAGATGCCCTCACCATAAACAAAAATAGATTTTTGCACTCACTACTCCATCTTCCATCGAGCACTCCCCTAATACCAATGTTTTATGATACCAATTTAAAAAGAGTGGGAGAAGTGGCTAGACTAAGGCTCCTCCTGTATTGGGCGAGGCTTTGGACCACGGAAAAAATTGGAATTTGGATCCTTCTGGTCAGAACCCGCCTCATTGGTGGCTACTTCCAAGATGCAGCTAAAAATCGTTACTGGGAGTACATCTACACCAGCCTTTTTCTTAGTTCCTCACTTGGTAGGCTGAGAGATCAATTCCTGTGTACTAAGGATTGTCCCTCTTATGAATCGTTTCTTGACCTCCTGCTCCAGCAATTAGCAAAAACTTTATTTTTTAAATTTCGCTATGACACATTGGAACTGGGGTCATTCACGGCACTATGGAGCTCTTACAGGAGTGCTGCTTATTCACCTGTATGCACTTTGTGTTCGCTAGCTGCAAATGAAACTACACACCATGTGCTATTTTCTGTCCAACATATGCAAAGCCTAGAGGGAAATGGATACGCCCACTGTGCAAGTATTATGGCTTTCGCAGTTACCAGGAGGCAATGAGAATATTGAAGGGAAACACATCCATTTACAATGTTTTTGCCCTAAGTAAATTTTTATTCATGGCTGAGCTAATAAGGATAGCTAAAAGTCTTAAATTCTAGAACAGGACAAATCGGCTGTTTGCACTTTCTGCTTCTTTAGCACATGAACGTGTTTGTTACTCCAGGCTGTGTTACGAAAAGTGTTTTACATTCTTTTTTAAGAGTATTTATGACAGGTTTGAAGTGATTTTAAATGGTCTTAACAATTTCCAAAAATTGTATTTAAATGTTTTATTATCTGCAGGTTTCAAGGAATCAAATTTCTGAAATAAACTTTATAAGGTTTCTACTCCCTTAAAATAACAAAATCTCCCCGTGTCGAAAATTCTAAAATTTGTAGAGGAAAGATTCTCCTAGGTGAAAGTTCATAATGGATATGAACCGGTAGAAAAGTAGACAGGAGCAATGACTGGATTCTGAATGCTTTTTAACAACAGTCCTTAGGTAATGATTTTGATCCTAATTTCTTTCTACTGATTTCACTGAATTGCTAAATTCACTAAATACCTTTAGCTGACACAACTTTCCATTGATTAGTAAGAAACAGAAAAATCATGCTTCAAATTACACACGTCACCAGCAGTTTTTCACTGACCACAATGAAATGCCATTCCAATAAAGATTTCTAAAAACTGTATATAGTTTAAGGTGGCAGGGTCAAAGGCTGAGGGATCCTTGTTGGGGTAAGATGGGAGGAGAAGCTGGTTTCCGTCAGACAAGAGAACAGAAAATGGTACTCTTGCTGTCCTTTTACTTCTTGACATCACACACATGCCTTTCACAGCTGCGGCACAGAAGATCCTTATGAAATGCTGAAACAAATTCTGCAGTCGTATTTTAGGCTTTGCAGCAGCAACAGCAAACGAGGACCACCATAAAAGGATGAAGGACACAAAACATGCACCTATTCCAAGACATCATACTAAATGGCAAGAGGAGGGAAGGTGACCTCTGGTCAGGGGGGGTTCCTACTGAATACGGACACACTGCCTTTTAGAAATACATATTGCGGCAGTGTGCATGGCCCTCCTATCATCTACTAAGGCCGATTCATTTAGACTGAGGCAAAACCACTCAAGTGGAAAAACACTTTTTATCAGGAACTAATCGCTAATCTTTCCACTCTAATGGAAAATGTGCTCTGTTGAGCTTCTGAGCCATTACTTGATGTGACTCAGAGAGGACGCGATGATGGTGGCGCGTAAGATGTGGCGCTCAAGGGAGGGGGGCAGCGATGGGGAGTCGAGACTGTACCTTAAAAAGCAGACTGTCGTCCTTCTGCTCGGCATACATGGAGGTGAGGCGGTACTGGTTCTCGGTGGTGATATCGATCTGGTACCCCGTCAGCATGTAGCACACCGTCCGGAACTCGTGGATCTTCTTCTGAAACACCTCCTTGAGCCTCTGGTTCTTGAGTTCCGCGCTTTCGACTTGTTTCTTCAAATCTAAGTTTTCAGATAGAAATGAAATAAATCCTATTTGAGTATGGATTAAAGCAGGGAATAACTAGGCATGCAGTTCATCCAGGTTGCTTGTCTTGTAAAAAACACAAACACGAACAAGGTTGATTCAGCGGGTGGGACATCAGGAACCCACGCGCACCACAATAATAATGCATCACTGTAGTAAGTCCAAGAGGCCATCCTGAAAATACTGGAACATCTACCTACTGGCTGGACTGCAGCACTGCAGGCTCAGGAAGGTAACCTGCCAAAGTCATCCTTTCCCATGCAGCCAAATGTCCTCATGGGATATAATAATGCTCCCCCATCAGCCAGTCTAATATTTTTCAAATACATGACTTGAGATTTTGGGTCTTGTAATATCACTATCCCTATAATAAGCCTGGGCCCTAGAAGCCCCTGCGTGCAAAGTAATGTCGACTAAAAGCAAGCAGAGGATAACTGCGCCCCTCCGGACTAGGGTCCAGGTAGCAGCTTTCTGTCTTCTTCAGAGAATTATTTTGTCTACTCCATATTTTTAGGATTCCCACAATAATTTCTACCCCTGCCGACTAAATAGTGCTTAATTTGTAAAAATGTAAGTGCCAAGGCCCTCATCGGGAGGCCACAGCAGCTTGTACCACCCATTGGCCCTGCTAGCGCTACCAATGACAGTAACCAAACCAGCTATTTATTAACCATCACACTCCTACAAGTGTGACAATTCAGACTATTCCAGGCCCCCAAAGCTATAAGATTAGCATGGGCGGCAGATATTAATCATTTTTAACATATATTGAATTAGTAAACAACTGTTATGCTCACTCTAAATCAGACAAACAGCACTACCATGTGGCAGACTGTCATAAGTGCCGGTGCCAAGCACCGTAACCACCAGCTCAAATTAAGCACTGCTATATTAGAAGATAAGTTCAAGCGCTCTACAACATATATTACGAAGCAGCGAGCAATCTTCCTATTGGGTTCTATTACATTTACTATTGTAAATGAACTATGTCAAAACACACTTGTAAGCAGAATATAATGTATGGGAGCCTCCTATCCCTATATAAAAGTCCATCTCTAATTACCTTATCACAGTTGGCTCCAATCACCTGTAATAACAAAATGACGCAGCTGCACAACTGTAATAAATAATTACAGCCGAGTTGTGGCGCATAATGCCTGGTGCCAGAGCCAGCAATCAAGGTGAAAGGCAGGTCACAGAGCATCATTGCAGCTGAAGCTTAAACAAGGCAGCTAATACACAAATTACTTTGCATTCTTTTGATCTTTTTTCCTCAATGGAACAGTGATGAGTAGTACGGAGATATTTATAGGAACATGTTTATTTTTTCCGCACTAAAGTTCATTGCAAGAGTATCACAATAGCTCGCTCTGAATTTATCTACCCATTGTTAGCCCCATCATCTGTTATTTTTATCTGACTTATATTAAACAATATATTTTTGAAACAAATTACCTACACTACTTTTTTCCCCCCAAACTATGTTTTCTTTTTAAAGAACAGCCAAAACATCAGCAGGTGCATCTCGTGCATGACAGGCTTAACATCATTATCGTTGCTTGTTACCACCAATACAACCGGAAATACATTACAGTTTCTCTTCCTATACCCCTCCCACCCACCCCTACATAGCACCGGACGTGACCCGGTCCCTACACTGCTTTTTGATACAATTAATTTCACACTAGATTCTGCTTTCACTCTTCATTTTTTTAACCCATCTTTATCGGAATTTTTGTGATATAGACAGTCACAATATTACAGGAGTAAACATTGCTTACAAGATTTGCATGCAAATGGGCAATTATTTGGTTTATACTCAAATAAAGCATTAATAAATCACAAACCGTAGCACCCAAAAAAAAAACCACACAACTGACAGTCTGATTCTATGCGGTGTGGTAAATTTAATAAGGTGGTGTCCGCAGGTGGAGTGTCAGGACATAGGACCTCCTGCTCATGACAATCATGTGGGTGTAGCGGGCTTGAAATTGTGTCGAGGATCACGCTGTCGGGGGTGGGGCGTAAGGGAAGAGTGTGTTGTTGAATGTATGCTGGGCTACAGTGGTCTTCTTCTTGGTGTTGTCGTTAGGGTCGCTTTGAAAGGTGAGTAACAAATCATCCTAGGTGGCTGCTATTGAGCACTTTCGCAGACCCCGTATTTCATCTCGCTGTAGAGTCATGGCCCAGTGGCCCACTATATTCTACCAGTGTGAAACTCCTTGAAGTGGCCAGGCTTTCCAATGCATTGCGATAGTGCACCGGCTAATATGACCAGGTCAATAAAGCGGCTGGTCCCTCCTCCCGCCTTCTGACGTTTATAAAAGCCTAGTAGGCAGCCTTCAAGGAGGGAGAGGTCTAGGCGTCCTCTAGCCTGGGTGAAGCCGTACATATCATCCCAAAAGGAGCGGGCAATAGGGCAATCCCAGAACATATAGAGGACATACGCCTTGGGGGTGTGACGGGAAGGGAAGTTGGGCGAAGCAGTGGGGTAAATTTCGTGAAGTCTGGCAGTGAGCTCTGTGTAAGATGTTATGCTGTACGTATTGAAATTGTGCGTTACGCGAGTCCTTGCGTGTATCTATAAGTGCTCTGGACCATTCTTTAGGGGTCGGGGAGGCCTAATTCTTGCTCCCACTTCTGCCAGATAGGGGCTAGTATGCCTTGGGTCTTGTCTGGTATGAAGCTTTCATTCTTCATGTCTCGAAGTATACTATCTGATTTATATACAATGAAAGAGAACACCAAAGATATAAACAGGTTGAAGGAAGGGTGGTCGTGTGACCATGTATTATAGGGAATAAGCCTGTGCTGTACATTTTAGGGAAGTTACTTCAGAGTTCTATGACCTTATAAAGGAACTCTGCCTGCAACCTTGTTCCTCCACATAGTCACATAAATCTTCTGTGATTTGCAATATTCCTATAATGTACAGCAGTGGTACTTTAGCCCATATGTGACGTCAATAATAGTTTCTAATAATTTATTAAACTTTTTTAGTGACACAACATTGAACACAAAGCAGTCTGCAGCCTTCTTTTTGCACTAGAAAGAAGGATTGTGAGTGGCTGCTGAATGTGGTGTGACAAACTAAAGTATACAAAAACGTGATGGATGGAATGCATGAATTAATCTAAGCCACTGGTAATTACTCAGGCCGCATCCTACTCCATTGGTTTTTTGCACACCATGCCACCTCAGTATCGACCCAGCTACATGCAAATCAATCTTGACCTTGCTCCAAACGGAACACTCCAGCCTGAACTGCCAAGCCAGGTCCTCCCTGACCGGAACACAAGCAACCCAGGACCGGTTCGCCCTTGTTATGGGCTCATCAGCCAGGTATAGCTTGGTTCCAGTAATACAGTGTGCAACGGACCGAGACCTGGGCATACCCGTCCCACTTAAAGTGAAAAACCAAAGTATATAAAAAAGTGATTGATGGAATGCGTGAATTAATCTCAGCCATTGGTAATTACTCAGGGCCACATGTGGTGTGAGCACAACAGTTCTGAGGCACCTGACACACGGTGTTAGGGATAGCAAAGAATCAAATTTAAAAAAGACGACCGCACTTGCTAAAGTTCATTTGGAAAAAGTAGCTGTAAGGTGGTGGGGTGCAGGAGGTACATGTCTGAGGAAGAACAAATGTAATCTATGAGAATAGCAGAAAAATCAACAAACTAACAGAAAACAATATCTCAGCAGAGGAAAATAAGAAGGAAGATGGGGGTCGCGGACTCAAAAGTGTGTAAAAGAAACAGAGGTTAATAAAAGAAATAAAAAAAAACATTTACATCGAAAGCAGGGCTTGAATGAGGCATACCTATGACTAACACATACAAGAACTATTTATCTAAGACACTTTATCTCCATTACAATGTCATGTGTGTGGCCCTGAAAATAAACAAAATCACAGCTGTGTGGAGGGAAAGCACTCTTTTCTGTGGAAGCACTAGGGCTTTAAGTGGGCCGGGTCTTACCGGGTCTGAGCACCGGATGTTTTTTTTAAGGGGTCTCGAAACGGGTCTCTATCGGCCTCTGTTTTGTGCCCTGGCACAGGTGGTCCGTTTTTTTCCGGACTGCAGTGACCGCAGGCTCATCGATGTGCGCCTGCCCACACTGCTCTTCTCACTAGTGGAGAAGTCAATCAATCAATCATTTGTACAGCGCACTACTCACCCGTGAGGGTCTCAAGGCGCGGGGGGGTGCTGCTACTGCTCGAATAGCCAGGTCTTGAGTAGCCTCCTGAAGGTTAGTAGATCCTGGGTCTGTCGCAGGAGGATGGGGAGGGTGTTCCAGGTCTTGGCGGCGAGGTGGGAGAACGATCTGCCGCCGGTGGTCGCTCTTCGGATGCGGGGGACGGTGGCGAGGGCGGCGGAGCTGGCGGTTCGGGGTGCAGAAGGTGAGCAGTCTGTTGAGGTATGCCGGTCCGGTGTTGTGGAGTGCCTTGTGTGCGTGGGTGAGGAGCTTGAAGGTGATCCTCTTGTTGACGGGAAGCCAGTGCAGGTCTCTCAGGTGGGGTGTGATGTGGCTGTGGCGAGGGATGTCGAGGATCAGGCGTGCAGAGGCGTTCTGTATGCGTTGAAGTCGTTTCAGGAGTTTGGCCGATGCTCCTGCGTAGAGGGCGTTTCCGTAGTCCAGCCTGCTGCTGACGAGGGCCTGGGTGACCGTTCTTCTTGTTTCGGTGGGGATCCACCTGTAGATCTTGCGGAGCATGCGGAGGGTGTTGAAGCAGGAGGATGAGACGGCGTTGACTTGCTTGGTCATGGAGAGTGTTGAGTCGAGGATGAACCCCAGGTTGCGTGCGTGGTCGGTGGGTGTCGGTGCTGCTCCCAGTGCGGTCGGCACCAGGAGTCGTCCCAGGCTGAGGGGGAGGAGCAGAGGATGAGGACCTCCGTCTTGTCCGAGTTCAGCTTCAGACAGCTGTTCTTCATCCACTCGGCGACGGCCTTCATTCCTTCGTGGAGGTTGGATTTGGCGGTGAGGGGGTCCTTGGTGAGGGAGAGGATCAGCTGGGTGTCGTCGGCGTAAGAAATGATGTTGTGGTCGTGCAGTCGGGCGACGTGGGCGAGCGGAGCCATGTAGACGTTGAACAGTGTCGGGCTGAGGGATGATCCTTGGGGTACGCCGCAGATGATCTCGGAGGCTACGGAACGGAAAGGGGGGAGGCGGACGCTCTGGGTTCTGCCGGAGAGGAAGGAGGTGGTCCATTCCAGGGCCTTGTCTCGGATCCCTGCGTTGTGGAGGCGTGTGCGTAGGGTGCGATGACAGACAGTGTCGAAGGCGGCTGATAGGTCCAGGAAGATGAGGGCCGCGGTTTCGCTGTTGTCCAGCAGGGCCCTGATGTCATCGGTGGCGGCGATGAGGGCAGTTTTGGTACTGTGGTTGCTGCGGAACCCGGACTGGGACGGGTCCAGGATGTTGTTCTCCTCGAGGTAGCGGGTCAGTTGTCCGTTGACGGTCTTCTCGATGACCTTTGCCGGGAACGGGAGCAGAGAGATGGGCCGGAAGTTCTTGAAGTCCTTCGGATCCGCCTTGGGTTTTTTGAGTAAGGCGTTGATCTCGGCGTGCTTCCAGCTCTCCGGGAACGTCGCGGTCTCGAAGGAGATGTTGATGGCCTTGCGGAGATGGGGTGCGATGTTGGCGCTAGCTTTGTTGAAGATGTGGTGTGGGCATGTGTCTGACGGAGATCCGGAGTGGATGGTGTTCATGATTTTGATGGTGTCGTCGTCGTTTATGTTGGTCCAGGTGAGCAGGGGATCGATGTGGGTGGCGGCCGTGGGGTCTGAGGTGTCGGTGGCTGTCGGGGCGGCCAGGTTGTTGAAGCTGTCGTGGATGTCTGCGATCTTACGATGGAAGAAGGTGGCGAGGGAGTCGCACAAGTATTGCGATGGTGGGATGTCGTTGGTGTTGGAGCTGGGGTTGGAGAGTTCCTTCACGATGTTGAAGAGCTCTTTGCTGTTGTGCGCGTTGTGGTTGTCGAGGCGGTCCTTGAAGGAGGCCCTTTTGGCGGATCTGATGAGGTGGTGGTGTCTGCGGATGGCGTTCTTGTGGGCTGCGGATCTGTCCGGTGTCTGTTCGCGGTGCCATTTCTTCTCTAGTTTTCGGCAGGTTTGTTTGGATGCCTGGAGGTCCGCGGTGAACCAGCTGGCTTTCTTGTTAGTGCGTCTGTTGGAGGGATTCTTGGTCGGGGCGAGAGTGTTGGCGCAGTCATCGATCCATCACCCGAGGTTGCGGGCGGCGGTGTCGGAGTCGGTGGGGTCGGCGGGTGGGCTTCGGGCGGTGTTTAGCTGGTCTTCGGTGACTTTGCTCCAGCTGCGGTGGGGGATCTGTTGAGTGCGGTAGTGCGTGGTGGGTTTCCGGAAGGTGAAGTGGATGCAGCGGTGGTCGGTCCAGTGGAGTTCGGTGGTGTGGTTGAAGGTGACGTGGGAGCTTGCGGAGAAGATGGGGTCAAGCGTGTGGCCGGCGGAGTGGGTGGGCGTTGTGACGGGCTGTCTGAGTCCGAGGTTGGCGAGGTTGTCAATCAGTGTGGTGGAGTTGGTGTCGTTGTTGTTCTCGAGGTGGAAGTTCAGGTCTCCGAGGAGGATGTAGTCTGTGGAGGCAAGGGCATGCGTGCTGACTAAGTCGGCGATGGAGTCGCTGAACTGAGGCCGGGGTCCGGGGGGGGGGGGGAAGTCTGTAGACGAGAGTTCCTCTGAGGGTGGTGTTGGGGTCAGTGTGGATCTGGAAGTGCAGGTGTTCGGCGGTGTTGAGGGTGTCGTCGGTGCTGGTCGAGACCCTGAGGGTGTTCTTGTGGACGATGGCGATTCCACCTCCTACACCGTTGGTACGGTCCCTGCGGGTGATCTTGTAGCCGTGCGGGATGGCTATGGCGATGTCGGGTGCTGAGGAGGCGTTCATCCAGGTCTCTGTCAGGAAGGCGACGTCCGGGGAGGATGTGTCAAGCAGGTCCCAGAGTTCGATGGCGTGTTTGCGTGCGGAGTGGGTGTTCAGTAGTATGCATCTGAGGTGGTTGCGTTCTGTCACGGTGGGCGGTTTGGCGGCTCGGAGGCTGGTGAAGCTGCAGCTCCGGCAGGAGAAGGGTCCTTTGGTGTGCTTCGGGGCGGCCAGGAAGCAGCTGTGCGGTCGTCCGGTGTTGAGTGCGTGGAGAGTGCTGGCGGTGTAGTGGCGGCGGTCGGTGTGGCGTTCGCGGGGACCAGGGGGTCTGGCGCTGGGAGCGGTCGGGCGCAGACGGGCCTGCCTTAGGCGCGCCCGCTGCGCGCGGCCGCACAGCAGCTGCCATATAAGGGGAGGTGGGAGGGAGGAGCAGCTGGGAGGCGAATGGGCGAGCAGGTGGGCGGGGCCGCAGGGGACGCAGCGGCGGGAAAAGCGAGAGGGTAGAGCGGGCAGAGGATACAGAAGGCAAAAAGGGCACAATAACAGTACAACAATACAAAAAGGAATAAAAGGCGAAATACAACTAATAACAATATGAGAGCAGAAGCACAATCACAGCAGGGCCGACAGGGAAAAAAGGGGCAGAGCGAGTGCAAAGAGCTTACGGCCTACCACTGGCCACCAGGGAAGAGGAGCAGGTGGTAGCCTGCGGGTGGAGGAGGGCCTCAAACCTTCAGCAAGTGGCAGCAGCGGGCTCAGGGACACGGACACACAGGTGGTGCTGTGTGGCGTGGGGAGCGACCTGCCTGAAAACAGGGTCAAGGGTCGCTCTGGCATGACGTCATGCCAGGGGAGCGTTGTAAGAGAAGGGAAATCCTTTAAAGAGTAATTTTCTCTCTGGATTTCCCTTCTCTTATTGATACGCAGGAGCAGCAACATCATCGTGGTGTCAGCAGGGCTTTAAGTGGAAGCTTTTTCAATATTATATACAACAACCCATAGTTGCTGCTTATTTATCTTATGCAACTAACGCACAAGTTACTAACTTGTGTAACGATATATCTGTAAGAGACAGTAATTAGTGACAGATTCCTTACCTTAGAATATCCCCAGGCGTCAGACTGGATCCGGAAAGTTTTTGCGTAGCAGTACCCTTGCGCGTCGGTAGGCGGCGTCGTGCGGCTCCGTGTCCGTCGTCGGCGTCGTGATCGCCGGGATGACGTCGCGGGCAGTACTTAGACGCCGCCCCTGCGCGCTGACGTCAGTTCTGTACACGACTTTCCGCGCCAGGAACGCAGAGCCATGCAAGAAGCTGACATAGGTGTCTGAAAAATACTAGGGCCCTGAAAGGGATGTCCTTAACCCTAGAAATCAATTCGCAGAACGGGGAGGATGGGTGGGGCGGTAGGAATCTGTCACTAACTACTGTCTCTTACAGATATATCGTTACACAAGTTAGTAACTTGTTCATCTGAAAGAGACACGTTAGTGACAGATTCCTTACCTTAGAATAGATACCCCAGCAATACCAACTCCGGTGGTGGGTCTGCGAACAAAGATCAGACGAGGAAGTCCCGGAGAACAGAACGGCCAAAGAAGCCGTCCCTCCGGACCTGACTGTCAAGGCAGTAATGCTTTGTAAATGTGTGCAGCGAGGCCCACGTAGCTGCCTGACAGATATCCTGCAGCGGAACACCGCGGCCTAAAGCCGTGGTAGCAGCCGTTGCCCTGGTGGAATGGGCACGCAGCCCAACAGGAGGCTCCTTCTTAGCCAAAGAATAGCAGGCTTTGATACACAAGGTTACCCAGCGGGAGATGGTTCTCTTGTGCACCGCCCGACCTTTTTTGGCGCCCACGTAGCCAACAAAGAGCTGGTCATCCACCCGGAAGTGTTGTGTGCGGTTGATATAAAAGGAAAGCGCACGTTTTGGGTCCAGACGGTGGAGCCTCTTTTCCTCTCTGGAAGGATGCGGAGGCGGAAAGAAGGTGGGCAAAGTGATGGTCTGCCCAATGTGGAAGGCAGTAACCACCTTTGGCAAGAAGGACGGACGCGTCCGAAGAACAACCTTGTCTGGATGAACAGACAAAGGGAGGTTTGCATGAAAGAGCCTGGAGCTCACTCACCCGCCGAGCGGAGGTGATGGCCACCAGAAAGGCTGTCTTCAGAGTCAGAAGACGAAGAGGACAGTAATGTAGAGGCTCAAAGGGAGCGCACATAAGAAAGGTAAGAACCAAGTTCAAGTCCCACTGAGGCATCACAAACGGAACAGGAGGGAAGAGGTGTGTAATGCCTTTTAGAAACCTGATAACAGGGGACTTGAAAAGGGAGGGCTGATCAGGAAGCCTGAGGAAGGCCGAGATGGCACAAAGATAGCCCTTGATGGTACCCAGGGCAGAACCCTGTTGGGCCAGGGAAAGAAGGAACAGAAGAACCTCAGAAAGAGGGGCAGAAAGGGGATTCACAGCCTTTGCTGTGCACCATGCCACAAACTTGTTCCACCTGCAGGCGTATACCACCTTAGTGGAGGGACGCCTGGCTGCCAGAATCACATCACAAACTTCAGGAGGCAAGTCGAAAGGAATCAACTGCCGCCGCTCAATCTCCACGCAAGCAGGTGGAGGCTGGACAGGTTCGGGTGGAGGACCGTCCCCTGCTGCTGCGACAGAAGATCCTCCCGAAGAGGCAGACTGATCGGGGGATCGACGCTCATACCGAGTAGCTCGGGATACCAAACTCTTCGAGCCCAGTCCGGAGCCACAAGGATGACTTGGGCCCGGTCGCGCCGAATCTTCTTCAACACTCTGGGTAGAAGTGGTATAGGCGGAAAAGCGTACAACAGACCGCAACTCCACTCGCAACGAAAAGCGTCGCCGAGCGAGTGCCGCCATGGAAATTCTAACGCGCAGAACTGATGACATTGCGCGTTCTCTTCGGTGGCGAATAGATCTAACCAAGGCTCTCCCCACTGTAGAAAGAGTCCTTGCGCCACTTCCGAGTGAAGACGCCATTCGTGATCCATCATGCACCTGCGGCCGAGTTCGTCCGACCTGGCGTTCAGGGAACCTGCCAGGTGTTGAACCATCAGGAAAATGCCCTGATGTTCCAGCCATGTCCAGAGGCGCAGAGCCTCCTGAAATAGGGTCCACGACCCCACCCCACCTTGCTTGTTGCAGTACCACATGGCGGTGGTGTTGTCTGTGAACACCTGCACTACTTTCCCTTTGACAGAGGGAAGGAATGCCTTGAGTGCAAGTCGGATCGCCCGGAGCTCCAGAAGGTTGATATGGAGCCGGGACTCAGCCGGAGACCAGAGGCCTCTGATCTCCGCCTCTCCCATGTGACCGCCCCATCCCAGAAGGGACGCGTCTGTCACAACTGTGTGCTCTGGCTGGAGAAGGGAGAGGGACCTGCCCATGACCCATTGCCGGTTCGAGAGCCACCACTGCAACTGTCTTGCAGTCCCCTCCGAGATCTGAACGTGATCGGACAGATTGCCCTGGTGCTGCGCCCACTGGAACTTCAGGTCCCACTGCAGAGCCCGCATATGCCATCTGGCATGATCGACCAGCAGGATGCAGGAGGCCATGAGGCCCAGCAGCCTCAGGGTCATCCGTACCGAAACCCAGGATAAAGGCTGAAAGATCGGAATCATAGCCTGAATATCCCGGACTCACCGTTCGGGAGGATAGGCCCGAAACTGCGTCGTGTCCAGAACTGCTCCGATGAAAAGGAGCTGTGGAGAAGGAATCAGATGCGACCTCGGCACATTGATGGAGAACCCCAGCGAGTGCAGGAGTTCGGCCGTAGTCTGGAGGTGGGAGACGACTGCCTGGGACGAGCCCGCCTTCAGCAGCCATTCGTCGAGGTAGGGGAAGACTGGAACCCCTGCCCGGCGCAGATGAGCTGCGACCACCGCCATCACTTTCGTTAACACCCGAGGGGCACTTGTAAGGCCAAAGGGGAGCACGGTGAACAGAAAATGCTCGAGGCCTACCGTGAACCGAAGGTAACGCCGGTGGGCCGGCAGGACGGGGATGTGAAAATAAGCGTCCTGCAAGTCCAACGCTACCAACCAGTCTCCAGGGTCGAGGGCAGTCAAGACCTGAGCTAGGGTGAGCATCTTGAACTTCTCCTTCCGGAGGAAGCGATTGACGTTCCGGAGGTCCAAGATAGGACGCATGTCCTCCTTGTCCTTTTTGGGCACCAGAAAGTAGTGGGAGTAGCAACCACGTCCTACTTCTGGGGTCGGAACATGCTCGATGGCCCTCTTGGCCAAGAGGGCCGTGACTTCCTTCTGCAGAAGCACCAAGTGATCCCCTGACATGCGGTGGAATTGAGGTGGCATGGCTGGGGGGTGGTCTCGAAGGGGAGGGAGTAGCCCCTTCGGACAATGTCCAAGACCCACCTGTCCGAGGTGATGGCACGCCAGTGGTGAAGGTGATGGCGGACCCTGCCCCCTACTGGCGTACTGTGCACCTGAAAGGAGGGACTAGGAGGGCTTGGAGGTTGCGGACGGGGCGGAGGTGGAGGCCTGACCCGCACGCTGGTTGCCCGAACCGCCACGGCGGTAGCCACGTCCCCGGCCACGCGAAGACGCTTGCTGCGCGGGCCGGTGGCTGGTCTGCGGACGTGACTGGGCGCCCCTTCCGTGGCCACGAAAGTGGCGAAAAGCAGAGGTTAGCGGAGGGCGCACAACAGAAAGGCCCAGGGCCTTGGCAGTAGCCCGTGAGTCCTTAAAACGCTCCAGCGCATGGTCTGCTTTGGAACCAAAAAGACCGACTCCATCAAAGGGCATGTCCATGAGTGTATTCTGGACATCACCCGAGAAACCAGTTGTTCTCAGCCAGGCGTGGCGACGCAGTGCCACCGTCGTTGCAAGCGATCTGCCCAGCGAGTCGGCGGTATCAAGGCCACAACGTATGGTGTATTTAGCCGCATCTCTACCTTCCGCAATGGCGCGGGTAAGCAGTGTCTGGACCTCCTCAGAACACTGTGGCAAAACAGTCGCCAACGAATCCCACAGGGAGTGGGTATATCGGCCCAAAAGGAAAGGTGTTGACGGACCGCAAACCAGCACTGGAGGAAGAAAAAGCCTTCTTCCCAAATTGGTCCAGGCGTTTGGATTCCCTATCCGGAGGGGCGGTAGGGAAGGCGGTTTGGGAGGCAGAGGCTTGGACAACCAAGCTCTCGGGGGTGGGATGTTGAGAGAGGAACAAGGGGTCGCCCGGAGCAGGGCGATGGCGTCGGCCACGTTCCTATCCACAGGAGCCCCTGTGGTGGGCTTGGACCAGGTGCCCAAAAGAAAGTCAGATAGTGCATCATTAAACGGCAGCACAGTCTCCGAAGAGGAAGCTGCCGGCTGAAGCACTTCGGTCAGGAGATTAGTCCTGACAGCCACAGTAGGCAATTGGAGGTGCAAGGCTCCAGCTGCTCTACGCAACACCGTTGCGAAATTTGCTCCCTCCTCCGTAGCCACGCGAGGAGACAGCATGCCAGTGTGAGGGGAAGTGTCTAGACAACTGGCATCCCCAAGCTCCTCTGCCCAGTCTTGATCATACTCACACTGCTGTGTGAGAGGGTCTTCCGACCCCTCCCAGCTCTCCTGGTCCTCCTCTGGTTCAAAATATGGAGGAGGAGGGACATCTGGGACCCAAGGTCTCATCGGCGCCGGAGCCGGCGTCGAGCGACGTCGGTCCGGCTCCATGTCCGGAACCGGAGAGAACCGGGGAACGACGCCGCCCGGAGCCCCGGGCGGCGTCGGGAACGGCACCGGGGAGATCGGCGCCGGCGGAGGCGTGGTTAGGTCAACCGGCGTCGATCGGGGTTGCGGTACCACCGGAGCCGGGATCGAGGCCGGAGCCGGGGCCGGGATCAAGGCTGGCGGGACAGGCGACGCCGGGACCGGAGTCGTCGGCGACGCCGGAGCAACCCCATCAGGGCCCGCGGGCCCCGAAGGCGCACCGGATGGACCTTGAGGCCCGAAGAGGCGGGCCATGGCCGACAGGAATTCCTGTATCTCGGCCGGAGTCGCCCCCGATCCCGGGAAGGACGGGTAATGCGGGGGCGGCGCCACAGGCACATCCGGAGCCGCGGAGGCGGGGACAGTGCCGACAGGGGCCTCAGCCGAGTCGCGAGACCGGCGAGGCGAAGTCTTAGAGCGATGGTGCTTCTTAGACTTCTTGTGCTTCGACTTACCCGAGGAGCACAAAGACTTGGACTCCGACGACCGGCGGGGGCTCCGCCACCGGCCCCTCGACCTCTCACGGGACCGGGGCTTGGTGCGGCGCGGAGCCGACTGCCGGACCTCCAGGAGCTTTCGAGACCGCTCTCGCAAAGCCTTCGGGTGAAGTTTCCGGCAGTCAGGGCACGACTTCATGTCGTGGTCTCGGCCGAGACAGTAGAGACACTATAAGTGCGGGTCTGTGATCGACATCATTCGACCACAGGCACCGCATGGCTTGAAGCCGGGCATCCCTACCGACACCTAGGAGTCGAGAAGACTCGAAAAGAAACCGTGAAAAAATTCACCAAAAATGTAGTCAAAAATTGACTAGGGCACTGCTCTTCCCGGATCTGCGCTTATTGGCGCGGAAAAAGAAGAACTGACGTCAGCGTGCAGGGGCGGCGCCTAAGTACTGCCCGCGACGTCATCCCGGCGATCACGACGCCGACGACGTACGCGGAGCCGCACGACGCCGCCTACCGACGCGCAAGGGTACTGCTACGCAAAAACTTTCCGGATCCAGTCTGACGCCTGGGGATATTCTAAGGTAAGGAATCTGTCACTAACGTGTCTCTTTCAGATAACCATTGACAAAGCCAATAGTCCTGCCTTGTTGTAGGTATGATGTTACTTGTTGTGTCATATATCTGGATGCAATGACAAACAGCAAAATACAAGTCGGGCGGCACACTATGCTAAGCACAGATTTTTAGCTTATGTTTTTAAGCCACGCCCTTAATGGCATTGGCCACGCCCTTTGAGAGACCCCTCAGTTTTTTCATCCCACTTAAAGCCCTGGGAAGCACATAATCTTTTCCGCATCAAAACATGAACTCCAGGCTACCAACGTGTGGGCAAAACGCACTGTATCACTCATGAAAGCCGTTTTTAAGGTTGATCACATTACGTCTAGCGACAGCTAGGCTATCGTGCGACGTGGACCCTAGACGCCGGACGAAGAGGAGTACCGGCTGCAGCTTCCAGTCGCCAATATTTCCTTCAACTTTCTGCGAGGGGGGTGGTTTGTGTAATTTCCGGGCCTTTTGCCCCTTCTTATCCCCCCTCGCCGTTCACCAGCTCGTTCCTGGATTGGGGGGGCCGTAGCATGCCCTGGGGCGACCAATCCGGGTCGCCCCTTTTCGCGGGCTATGTAAATGGGTGGGGGGGGCCTCCCGCCTTCGGCCGGCGTTTGTCCCGGGCTCAATTACGTCTGGCGACAGCTAGGCTATCAAGCCAGAGCTAAATAGCTATGTTCAATGTTAGTTGTGATAAAATGGCCTCATATAGAACAGACACGGGATTCTTCATCAAACTGATAAAACTTTCCACTACTAAATTTTTTATCCAACATCACGGAGAAGTACCCATCCTCTGGCATGACTTTCTGTCACACCACGAACAGGACTCGTGCAGGTTAACACATAATTGGGTTAAATTCCAGGGTCATGGCTGGAATTTCAATGAACATTGACAAAGATCTGGACAAAAGGCAAGTGAACTTAGTTATGGAGAGTAGCACCGAAAAGACACTGGCTTCTTGCTCGTCCAGCTCAGAAGCTCTATTCATGTTGGCCGAGGCCTTGCCAAACTACCACTTACCAACTATAGGACTTTCATCGGGTTTATTCTGCTTTTTAAATGGTGAGACTTTCGGGGGAAAGCTGTATCAAATAAAATGGCCCAATGCTCCAGAAACCTATTGCATGTTTCTGACCCTCCCCCAAGATTTGGTTTGGTTTCTATGTATGCAGCCCGTTTACATTTTCATTGAGTTTGGCTGTGTTATGCTTATGCAGGGCAGATCAAGAAATTCAATTAGGTGTAGTGTCCAACTGTTGAGAAGGGTGGACGAATGTTTTCTTTTATTCTCAATGTTTATTGCCGCTGTAATTTACTGAATTCTCGGAAGAAAACACAGCCTTCGTAATGAAATGTTTTCAAGAAGCCCCCAGAGCACAGAAACTGAGATGTATGGCCCCCAATTAATTGCGGGGGCTTGCAAGCCATAAAAAGACGGCGGACAGCCTAAAATCTCCTCATGGGAGCACTTACCACAACACCCAAGTTCATTCTGAGCCAGCACACGAAACAGTAATTCCAGCTGAGATTTTTTTTCCAGAAAATGTGTGTTTCTTCTGTTATAAAACTTCAGGCATAGCCTCTCTTCTTTCTCACATTTAATTTGAAACCTTTTCAATTTCGTCCAGCTGATTTTTGGGACTCAACTGTGTCAGGCCCCATGCACTGTGCTAAAATAGTCCGCTATGGACACCAAACAGATCTACCTAAGGTGAAGTCTAGTTATCAACATATAAATACTTTGTTTTCAGGTCTCACTTACCAAACAGCATAAGGTGTCTGTTTAAGAAAGACCTATTGTGGGCTTAACAAAAACTCAAATGCCAACAGCTCGCCCACTGCTTGGACTTGCCACTTCTCCCATTTGCTTGAATCGTATTCGATGAATTGCCTTCCTCTAATTGTTTTTGCCCTTCCCCTGGAGAATGGCTGACATTTTAACCGCCCACTGCTCACTTTTAGGGCACTTCTTTTTTAGGTCGAGCCTGGGCAGCACATGCGCTGCTCTGCGGCATGCTGTATTGTAGTATGTAATAGAAGCCCCGCCCACTCTCCACCCATATTTGTCATTGGCTTGTGTCATTGCCCTTTGTAAATGCTGGCTTCTGATTTGTTAATAGGCTTGTTAGTCCCTCAGTACCGCCATGTCTCAATTTGTAACCTCCCATGAAGACTGGCCCTTTTACTTCGGTTGTTACACGGTGAGTCTTTTTTAGTCTGTAAGCACTATTTTGTTTAACAAGTTTCTCCTACTGTACGCACAACATGTTTTCCTGCAACATTCAGCACGCCATGCGTGCTTTCACTTTCGGAGTTTGATCTATTGGCATTGTAAATGACAATGCCTTTTATTTATGTGTTAATTAGCAAAACAGATAAATAAAAGGCATTGTCATTTACAATGCCAGAAGCTTAAACTCTTGCAAATGCGAGACCTATAGCACTGCAAATGCTTGTTTCTTTTTGGCTACGCACACCATGAGTGTGCATGTGTTTTCTAGCAGTCACCCTCATGTGCTTCTCTCCCTGCCAAATATCTGAATCTCTGCTCAGTATTGCTCACTCCCTTGTATGTTGCTTGCTTGCTCTCTTTCTTGTAAGCTTCTCCTCCACTGATCCATGCTGCCCCCCCCCCTCAGTGCAGCTTTTCCCCTCCTTCTCACATCCAGCTTTATTTTATTTACCGCCACTTTCTGCTTCTCCCCACCCCACCCGCTCTTCCAATGCCTCACGAACGATCCTGGTCCCTTTTTTTTTTCCTTTTTTAATATTTTAAAATTTTACACTTTTGCATCAGTTAAAATTCATTTTTGTATTTACGGATACATCTCAGATAGATAAATTAAAAATGAGGCACCTGTGTCATATGGTAGGTGCTAGCATGTTTGAAGGTGCATGTGGGCATACATCATCACAGATTTGCATGTCTATAAAATGAAGCGACCACCAGCTGCATCATCAGACTTTTTTTTCTATTTTGTACGATGCTGGAAACCATTGGCAAACAGCACTGGCAAAGCTAATGGGTCAAAAAGGTGATTGTTTTTGCCAGTGCTTGTTATAGAAAGTGCACACATATAACCTATGTAGGACATGAGAGCACACTGCTTCTGTACAGCACTGTGTTGCTTTTAAAACAATGCTGCCAGGTTTCGGAAGTTGGGCTGGCTTTTGTCAGCCTCTTGAATGCACTGTGGGCTACACTTCAGATAATCTATCGTAGCTTATTTTAATTAACTCAGTAAATTCACAATTCTCTGATGGGTAAGTGTTTACATCAATGGTGATACTTAACGTGTCATGAATGATGCCATATATGAAGCCATAAGCAATAGACAGTGGGGCACAAGTTATAGTTAGCTTAGTAAACTATAACTAGTGAATTAAGTGGGGCTTTGTTTGTTTTTTAAACATTAGTTATCTCATTTCAACACCTAACTATATAGTCACTGTAACCAATTTTCAGCAAGTTGCTAGGATTTTTTTTTTAATCATGTTCATCCTTCAGTATTCTCCCAACCCCCCTCAAGCAACTGCAGCCAAAGCCCCATCTGCACACGGCTGGCAGCCCTGTGCAGCAGGGGCTTGTGGCCTAGCCTATTACAGACCCTTCGTCCAACCCCATCGTGGTCACTCAACCCCACTGCTGCGCACAACATTTCACTGTGTGAAGTGAGGTGTAGGCCACAGGGCCGGGCCTCCAGCCAGGCTCTGCTCAGAGCCCTGCCGTAGGGTGGCTATCCCCACCCCTCCCCCACACTCGCAGTGGCTAAACCTTGATGCGCATGGCTGAAAGTTGTGTGCAAAGGTGGAGGTGGGATTGGGCGCAGGGCCTGCAAGAGGCCACGCCATGTGGCTGAGCCTGTGAGGTGCAGGGCCGACTGCAATGCGCAGCTGGGGCTTTCGCTGCAGGTTGCCTGAGAGGGTTGGGCAAATGCTCAAAGTTTGAATATAATTTTAAAAAATCCTATAAACTCACTGAAAAAAGGTTAAAGTGACTATACAGTTAGGTGTTGAAGTGAAATGGCCTTGGCCATGCGCAGTGGTGTGTTGAACACAGGATCTATTTTTAATCAAACGGGAGTCACTGTTCCTATCAGAGAAACAAAGTAAGGAGAAATAAAGGTAACTTAAGTCGTTCTCCTACTCTATGAGTGGGGTACAGTGTGTCCTTATCATAATGCCCTCACACACCCCGAAGGATGTCATTTTTTTTTGTTTAAATATCTTTATTGGTATTTTTTCAGGCTTTTACCATAACTGACATCATTATTATGAATAACAGTATCAATCATACATCATAAGGGTATGGTGTCCATATAACTTACATCAATGTAGTGGGCAATAGCATTGAGTTGGTGGTATCACATCAATCCCATCTACAAATGTATACATTATGTCGGACTTTCATAGATAAATCCTGGTGTGTTATTGCATGTACATATTGCCACATCATCGTTGCTGTGTGTGGTACAGGGCTATATACAACTTAATTGAGACAAAACCCTGTTTGAGTCGATAGCACAATACTTAAGTTACAGGCCACATCAACTCAGTGGAGGAGCTCGTCAATCAAAGTTAAACAATATTAGGAACACAATAGCATAGAATGACAGTGCACGATAGGTATTCAACGCGCAACCATCAATAAAATCTGATTTTCCAATAAACATATATTCAACATATAAACATATAACTTTGTTAACTGCCATCTAAACTACGCAAGCCGAGCCACTACTGCATATCTGAGCATCTCTACTTGTTATCTACCCATCTATGCCGTGTGTCTCACCTTATCTGGGGCCAGCATACAGTACGTGTCTATAGGTGACGGGGAATCCATCAATGAAGGTACTCCCCCTCCCGGCGGCCCACGGGGTTTTAATGATCCCAAATGCGGCACTGGGGAGTTCTGGGGTATGCGATTGTCTTTATGACTGGGCACAGATTTCGATCGCTAAATACCATCCTGACTGTTGTGATTAAATGTGTTGCTCAGCCGCTGCACTCGTCGCTTCACCACCTTGGAGAGCCACTAGCATGACATCCCAACTTTGTGCTATTGGATATTTGCGGAGCCCCGCCGTCTCCTCTCTGTGTAGTGCCGTACTCTCTGCCTGTGCCCATATTATAAGCGAACGCCTCCAACCTACTATCTCTGGCGGGTCTGCTTGTTTCCATTGTTTCGTTATTAATCTTTTCGCTGTTATTAATCCTAGGTCTCTGAATCTCGAGATGGTCCTATTTTTTGGGGGTCTGGCAAAGAGTCCCAGTATGCAGGTCTCCCATGTCGTCGGGAGAGGCGCGCCTGTACACGCAGCCAGTGTCGTGGCCACTGCCTGCCAGTACTGCTGTAGGTGTGTGCATGTCCAGAGCATATGTAACAAATCTGCATCTAATTGTTGGCAGCGGGGGCATGTAGAGGTGGTGATGTGGAAATACCTATTTATTTTATCTGGTGAGAGATATGCCCTCTGTACGATGTATGTCTGTATAAGTTGAAACCTAGAGTTCCTTGGTATGCGTCTTGAACTCGCCAGTACAGCCTCCCATTCTCTGTCCGTCCATGGCCGACCTCTATCAGCCTCCCAACTATTTCGGAGTCGTGACATTGGCTTGAGTGTATGGGCAAGGAGCGCCTCCACCAACCAGTGCACTATGTGGGAGCCCGCCCCCACAACATGCAGGTATTGAAGGAGTAGGTGTGTCGGCGGTTCCGCCGTCAGGTCTCCCCAGGCATCTGATAGGGCTTTCAGTAGGGAGGCATGTAAAAGGAATTGGCCCACTGGCACCTCAGTGTTTGCAGCCAGCGTCGCAAAGGGCACGAGCACGCCGTCGTCGTAGAGATCTCCCAGTGAGTCCACTCCCGCCGCGTGCCAGGGCGCCAGGGCTATTTCTGATGTTTCCAGTTTGCCTCGTGGCGTGCCTAGCAGTGGCAAGGCCGGGGCATATGGGAGAGTCTCGCGCGTAAGATATAAACTCCTCTTATAACAGTGCAATGCTAAACCCAGATGTATTTGTTTTGACCGTGGGGATTTCGCGAAAGGGTGAAACAAATAGCAGATCCGAGAGCGGGTCCGGGGTTGTGTCATGGTTGCCGTATCTTCCAGGTGTTGACCATCAAGCCACTTCGCCACCCATTGGAGCTGCGCGGCCAAGTAGTACAGTTCCATGTTTGGAACAGCAAGCCCGCCTCGATCGGTGGGAGCATAGAGCTTCCATAGGGCCACTCGCGGTCTCCCAGTGTTCCAAATAAAATCTCGGAACAGCCGTTCTAGTTCCCGAAAGAGCCTGGATGGGACATAGAGTGGGAGATTAGTAAAATAATACAGCAGCTTGGGTAGCGCAATCATTTTCACCAGAGCGATACGGCTCATAACATTTAGGGGAAGTGTCTTCCAGAACCGCATTTGGGCGCGGAGCGCCGAGATTGCTCTCGTCAAGTTACCCTCCAGTAGGTCGTCAGGCGACCGATATATATAGAGTCCGAGATATCGAAATGTAGTGGGATACCACGTGAGAGCTGAATCATTTATGACCACGGCTTCCTCCGCTACGGTAGCGCCGAAGGGGTATACCCCGACTTGGCCCAGTTAACCCGAAGCCCGGATATTCCCTCAAAGTTTCTGAGTATATCTGCAATGGACGATGGGATCGCAGTAACATCCCGAAGGTATAATAGCAGGTCATCAGCATATAAGGAAACTGCGTGCAGTCCATCCCCTAACTGTATACCCCAATCTTTCCCGTCCCTCCGGAGCATCATCGCCAGCGGCTCCATCGCCAGAGAAAACAGCAACGGGGACAGGGGACATCCTTGACGCGTCCCTCGTCTCACCCGTATTGGATCCGAGATCAGCCTACCGGTGCGGACTCTAACTGTGGGTCGCTGATACAATAGGCGAACCATGTTTAAAAAGACGTCTCCCAATTCAAATGTGCCCAGGACTGCCCTTAGATAAGGCCACTCTAGAGAGTCAAAGGCTTTCTCCAGATCGAGAACTAAGCATCCCGATCTAGGCCATCTATGCGTTGCATAATGCTGTAGTTTAAAAAATCGACGGATATTCAGAGAGGTGCACCGGTCCGGGACAAAACCGTTTTGGTCAGGGTGCACCAATGTTTTCACAGCGGGAGAAAGACGTCTGGCCAGCAGCGATGCAAAAATTTTGTAGTCAGTATTGAGGAGTGCTAGTGGGCGGTATGAGCCCAGGAGTACGGGGCTTCTATCCGGCTTAAGGAGGGAGACCAATAGGGCTTCATTTTGTGTAGTTGGGAGGGCGGAATCATCCAGCGCAGCTTCATACACCACCAACAACTGCGGTATCAGAATGTGAGCATATGCCTTGTAAAATTCGGTCGGGAGACCGTCGGGCCCGGGCGACTTCCCATTTGACAGCGAAAAAATACTATCGCGGAGTTCCTCAGAGTGCAGAGAGGCATTGAGAACCTCGCACTGAGCGGCTAGCGGCTTTGGTAGGTCTAGAACTTCCAGGTAAGTCTGTAGCTCCAGAGGGGTGACCTGCACACATGGTTGGTATAAACCCCGATAATGTAAGATGAATGCTTCGTGTATACCACGTTGCGTATATGCAGCTCTTCCGTCTGCTGTTCGTATCGATATGATCGGCGCAGAGGAGTCGTTCTGGCGGATAAGCCATGCAAGCAATTTGCCAGCCTTATCGCCCAGTTGTTGCGTTCGTGCCGAGTGGGCAGCGTAATTCAGACATTTCAACCGCTCCAGTAGCAGCGCATGTTTTGTCTTGTGGGCATCCAACTGCTCCTGGGCTCCATCTGTGGCGGTTTGTTCACTAGTGGCCAATCGCCCCTCCAACGCAGTAATTTCCCTCTCTAGTTGCTTACGCATACCTGATTGTGTTCCCAGGCAGTGTCCTCTGACGACCACCTTAAAGGCGTCCCACTCCACCAGCGGCGAAGCGGCCGTGCCCATGTTTTCATCAAAATATTGTGCCACTGTGGTGGCCAGTGCGTCACGGAAGGATGCATCTAATAAGACGTCTGGTTGGAGGCGCCACATAGGGATTGGTGGCGTCTCAGCCTCCCAGCACAACTCAAGCAGATGTGGGTTATGATCGGAGTGTGTGCGTCCTAGGTATGAGGTGTCGGTTATACATGGGAGGAGGTCATTCGATATCATGAAGCGGTCTAAGCGGACATGTAATTTGTGCGCTCCAGAATAGTAGGAGTATATCCTGTCTAGTGGGTATCTGAACCGCCACACATCGGTAAAGTGCCAGTGCTCTGCCCAGTGCGTCAAGGCCTTTGCAGCCGTATTGGTTGCCGTTCCCGGCAAAGGGGAAAGGAACGATCCAGGGAGACATCCAACACACAATTATAGTCCCCTCCCAAGATCTTGGGTACATCGTGCCATGCGGAAAGCTTTTGCGATACCTGATCTAAGAACGCAGCTTGCTCAGTATTAGGTGCGTAGATTGAGGCCAGCACCACTGGCTTACCATCCAGCGTTCCTCGAACCATGACATATCTGCCCTCCCCATCTACCATTGTGTCCGTCACCCGAAACGGAGTACCGGGCCTCACCCAGATTAACACCCCACGTGCATAAGCAGAGTAACCAGTTGCGTATAGTTGCCCCCTCCACCGTCTGTGAAGACGAGCAATCTCAGCATGGGGCAGGTGTGTCTCCTGAAGGAGTGCAATTTGTATGTGATGTCTCCTTAAATAGGAATATATGAGGTAGCGGCGCTCCGGGCTATGGATCCCCCTCACATTCCATGTCGCTATCTTAACAGGTGCCATCTGTTATGTGTCAAAGGTGCCAGTATCGCCCTCCATCCCAGGGACGGGGGGGGGACTGTTAGTGGATGAAGTAGACACACACGCATACATATTGTCTTAGGGGAATTAACATTCCAGCTATCTCGTCGTCGTGCAATAGTGATGGCGTAAGGAACAAAAAAACAACTAGAACTTAAGAATACCATGAGAGCAATTCTACAACTGGTAGTTGCCCAAACTGTCAATACAACAACACACCACTAACGTCTGGGGGAGACTATAGCGCACAGCAATAGGAGGGTGTACAGCGGCTAAATACAAATGGTGAAATGAATCGTCCCTGACCGTGAGGTCCAGTTCCGGCTAGTCACAGATAAGGACAGGGCAGAAATTTATTAAACATACATAATATTCCCATGTAGGGGGAGACCAGTATAAGGATCTAATTGGGGGCCCAAACCATCCACAGATCAATTTTTCCCTACAGCTACTGCATACTATCAATACAGTGTGTCCGCAAGAGATTCAAGTTCTTATACTTGCGTGTCCAAGAGGATCTGATGCCAGGTGCCCAGTGAAGAGGGAAGAAACCCAAACCGCGAACAAACAATATCTAAGTGATATCGTCCGAGGTCTGCGGAGTAACGTGCGGTGGCGCACATGAGTCTTGGGATACAGGGATGTTGTCCGACAAATCGTCCTCGCTGGGTGGCCCCTGTGCATCAGAGTCTGAGGTGGCATCGCCGGCCGGCGAGCCACTAATATTCGCCACGGCCTGCACCGCTTCCAATTGTCCGCTTAATACCAGTTCAGGTGAGGGACCACTGGCCTGCGAGGTCGGGGGTAATAGTTTCCGCTGTCGTCTGCGGCGTCGTCTCTGAGGGACGTCAGTCCTCGTCTCCCTCCGCCCTGGCTGTGGTGGGCCACGAGCGTCCATCCATTCTTCCACACTCTCTGGGGTAGTGAAGAAATGTGTTTTGCCATTTGCGATAACTCTTAGCTTCGCAGGGAATAACAGTGAGTATTTTAGGTCACTCTGTCGCAGTCTCCGCTTCACCGCAAGGTAAGAGTGCCGCTGTCTCTGTACTTGAAGAGTATAGTCCGGGAAAATCATCACTTTATGGTTCTCCACCTGTATATCTTGTAATTTCCGGGTTTCCTGGAGCACAGCGTCTCTATCCCTGTAGTTTAACAGCCGGATTAGCAGAGGCCTCGGGTTTGACCCCGGGGCGGGGGCCTAGTTGGCACCCTGTGTGCCCTCTCGACAACAAAGTGCGGGGATAAGGCCTCCCCTGGGAGCAGCGTACGGAGCCAGTCCTCTGCGTAATGTACCGCACTTCTTCCCTCAATTCCCTCCGGAAGGCCCACTACACGTAGGTTGTTGCGCCGGGCCCTACCTTCCGCATCTTCCGCCCTGTCTTCTAGATGTTCCACTCTATTCAGCAGGTCTTGGATATGCGTCTCAGCCAAGGACATCCGCGGCGGGATCTCTGCAACTGTCCCCTCTGTCGCCGTGGTGCGGTCCGCAAGCTTGCGGTGGTCAGCGTGCAGCAGTGTGAGATCCAACGCCACTTTGTCTATCTTGCCTTCCAGGGAGGTGCGTATTTGGTTCATTGTCTCTCCCAATTTCTCCACTGCCGCCAGTACTGCATCCAACTTGTGCGACATGGGATCCATTACGTCTGAGGACGCCATCTTGTCCACCTGCGCTCGCGTCTGAGGATGGGGGCCGCCGCTCCTCCGGCGCCAGCCTTTGCGCGGCCTCCCCGCGACATGGGGCGTCAGGTATCAAGGACCGGGCCCGCCGCCACTGCTCCGTGGACAGCCCCGAGAGCGCTATCAGGCTCAGCACACACTAGGCCGGGCGGGCGCAGCACACCTTTCTGTGTCCTCCCGAATCACAGCTCAGCAGACGCCGGGGCAGTCGGTCCAGGCCCCCAGCGCAACTGCACAGATCCAAGAGGCCGGGCACACCCAGTGTGACGCTCCCCAGAGCTTCGCCTTCCTCTGGGTCACATCTCACCGGCCAGCAGACACCAGGGCATAGCGCACTGTTCACAGAGGGATGCCAGGAGTGTGGATGCACAGGTCTTCCCGGGCAGAGCGAGCCCCGACGGTCACGGCCCAGCGCTCCGTATATTTGCCCCACAGTGGGCCACGTTATTTAAGCAGGGCAACACAGGTAGCGGGCCACAGACCAGTTCTCAGCCCGCATGAAGTAGAGTCACTCCTAAAGTAGGCCCCGACCTGCGCTACACTGCGCGCGCAGTACCTCCACAGCAGCTCCCGTCCGGATGAGTCTCCGTTGTGGGTTCTGGGATCTCCCGCCTAGGGCCGCCTCCGCAGACCGTCTGGGCGCCCACGCGGGCCCGGAAGGGCAGCGCCGCACTCCAATGGTGCCTGCCACCCCGCGGGTAACGGCGTAGCTGCTCAGCCGCCCGCCCCGTTTCCTATGGAGATACGTCAGCGTGTACATCCACGCCGGTCCCCCAACCCCCGAGTCCGATCAGCCAGGGCCAGTGCAGTCCTCCTCCGGGTTATTTGCCAAGCAGGCAGAGAGATAGTTTCCCGCTGGTCGACGAGGCCGGATGGGCGGGGCCAGACCCCGGCCTCGCGCTCCGCAACGCTCCCGGCGTCCCGGAGCCACCGGCGGCCAAGGCGCCTAGGGGAGCAGCCGTCACCGCGACTCAAGAATAGTGCTGTTTCGCCCCCAAGTCGGAGCTCCAAGCTCGCCCCCTGGGCGTTACCAGCAACTCGCTGCCTCTGTTACTCGTTTACAGCCGGAGAATTGTAGCCAGGAGTGGGAGCCACGGACGGAGCTTTACCGCCGCACGTCCGACTCCATTGCCGGCCAAGCCACGCCCCCCCCGAAGGATGTCATGCTTCATCATTGGGATGGTGCTCCTCGTCGGGCCGGCGCTGCAATGCCCTACAGGTCCCCCGAAGGCTCACTTTTTTTAGAGATCTTTTGATAAAGCCGTGTGGGTGCGTGGGGGTAAGTAGCAGTGAAGTCCTAAAAGTGAGGTTTAAAAAAATGACTGGAGGGAGTATCGGAAATTTTATTAAAGAAGTGATCCCTCTGTCATCGTTAAAAAATGCAAAAGATGTGGTGCTGCTGTGAGGGGTGTTATGTCCCTCTGTAGCTAGTTGTATAGTATACCCCTAATGGATATACTTTAGGTCAACATGTTTCGCGCTATCTCACGGTCTCTGGAGGAGATCCAAAGCGCTTCTTCAGGACCAGTCAGTAAAGTTTTTAAGGATAGAACAGAGAATTTAATGGCCTAAAATAATCTAGTGCCGCTAGAGAAATAAAGGAGTGGTACTCCCTCTTTTCAAACAGTGAACACAGGATCTAGCCTTCGGACAGGCCCTGCACCCAACACCCCCATGCAGCCAACACCCAATGCCTTTGGCACAACCCACATTCTGTTTTTTCATTTTTTGGGGTATCAGGGTACCCGCAACAAAACATCTTGCCCATGGTACCGGAATAACGTCCATGTTTCCCTGAAGTGGAAGCTTGTACAGGAGTGCTGCAGTACTTTCTTAACCCATGAAGGAACAGCTGGAATCCTGAGCAACTGTCAAGACCGGGCTTGGTCTCGCTCCGATTTGTCAGGACCATGACGCGCAAGGAAAGAACAGGGTGGCAACTCACTTTAAGTGAATGAGCTGCATAGAATCTTAGTGCACTGGTGTTCATGCCACCAACAGGACAGCTCTAACTTTCTCAGGAAGGATGTCAGCTGCTCAATGAACTTACCACTGGATCAATCGTAAGCTAACCCAACCTATGTAATCAATCAACTTGCAACATCATTTTATCCACAGAGACTGGTCGGTGTCATTTTTAGTGTTGCAGGTGTTATTCTATTATTATAAGTTCTCACATACACTAAGGACTATGGGAAGGAATGCTATGAGACACCCCTGAACAATCATGGGACACACACAATGGTATAGGACAAGCACAACATCCTGTGGTTGAGAGAGGAAAAATCAACACTAAATGCAAACCAAAAAGTAAAAAGGACACTAATCGTCCCAGTTCTCAAAACTATAGTCTTGGGACTCTGCATACCATACACTACTAAAGAACACCACAAGCTAACACTCAGATTGTCAGTCTTTAGGCAGTGTTTACTTTAATTGAGTGTTTGACAAATCAAGATAGAGCGCTCTCAAAGACAGTTAAGAATTGCATGGTCGTCAGTGTGTTGTACTTCTGAATTTGAGAGCAAAGACATCTAACAAGTGACTAACAACATCCTCATTGATCTACCAGGTGAGTAAAACCCTACAGCCTCTGTAAAGTACAGTGACAAAAACACCTCTGTGAATATCTACAAATCCATCTGGTAGCCTGGGTCTGTCTGAGAAAGATGGGTCACTGTCTTTATATTATTCCGAGAGGTGCTTGAAATGAGTAAAAGTTTAAACGAGTGACTGCTCCACATCCCCCACACACCCCAGTGCTTCGGCTTCTCTAAAGATTCTTGAATGATGTAGTCTTCAGGCCCTTGTTGAACGCTCAATAGATCTGATTTGATCTCTAATGTGGGGCAAGCAAATCAGTTTTGGGATCATTAAACCAAAGTAGAAGGACGTCAAAGACCAGGCTAGACATTTCAACTGAAAATGTTTCGCGTCACTAGAAGAGAAACTGAGAAGGGCCTTTGCAGTAAGATCCACTGCTGTTCTGTGCAAGACCAACTGATTGGTAATAACTATTACTGTGAAGGAGCAAAATTCAGAGATCCCAAGAGTACGGTATGGAATACCGACCCCCGCAAAAATGAGGGTCCTGGTGGTACTTCATCACAACCGACGACCTCTTATCTTCCGAACAGTTCTTCTTATTAAGACCACCAATCACAGGAATACAACAATCTAAACTCCTAACCTCACACATAAGCATTATGCCATACAACTGAATTCATATCCATTATTTACACAAATGAATGATTGACGCTTTAAAGTAGCAAAGTGGCAGCATGTTGGTTTGATATGAAACCAGGGCTGGACAGGCTTTTAATTCCACTGGGCATTTCCTGGGTGGGTTGGAGCCTTTGAAAGCCAATGCCTGACCCTGGTGTATCTGTCACTTTCCCCACCTCCAGAGATTAATGGCAGCAGGCATGAGAAGGTTTCAAGAGAGGTAAGGAGGAGGGAGATCGAGAGAAAGCAATTGGAGAGGAAGGACAGAGAGAAAGAATGGATGGATGGGAAGAGACAGCATGAGGAAACCAAGGGAGAGAGTTGGTTTGAGCATTTTTGCCAGGGCTGGTTTTGGTTCCACAGTCTGCCCTGTATAAAATGCTGCAAATTAGTTGCTAGTCTATGCAAGTGCTGCACCAGATTTTCGTATTGCACATAAATATATCAAGTACAGTGTTTGAAATCTCGGAGCTGTTTTTCAAAGTCTCTGGGACTTTGCCCGGCTCTAATGCACATGCTCAGATTTTGCAAAGTGTACTCCTGTTCTCAATGACACAGGACGTGCAACAAAAGTGTTACCGGATCACAAAACATTTTTGACTGGAGTTATTTTACGTCTATCGTGGTAAATTAAGGCAGGGCTTGCTCCAAATACACTTTACCAAAGTATTATCAAAACAAGATTCTGGAAATGCTAATGTTTAACAAGAACATTTGTGCATATCTGTTGTGTAGCATTTTATTATGGTGGTGATGTGTTCTGTTGTTTTTTGTGCTGCTGTATATTAATGTTACATTATTGTAATGTAATTTTGTTGGGTTGCTATCTGTTTTGACTGTTTAGTTGTGTTGTGCCGTGTTATAATATAATTGTGTTATGTCTCTGTTTATAAATTATGCTTAGTTGCAGGTGCGCAACGCCCATAGGGCTAAACGGGCTTTAGCACCTCCCGTGTCGTGTGTCTTAGCCCGGGCTGCTGCAGCTTGAGCTTCTGTGGGCTCGGCTGGGCAGTGTCTGGAGTCTAATCTCCGCCACACCTGAGTTTTTCACAGGTCTTTAAAAGACCATTTACATGCCTTTGTGAACTCATTAACGAGGCTGTGTGTATTTTCACTGGTTCGAATACCCCCTGGGTCCGCACCCTCCCTATTCCTTACATTTATATTTTATTTTTACTGGAACAGTGGGAGAATGCTGACACTAAATAGGGCTGTAAATAAAATGGTATGTATTCATTTGTAACATGACTTTTCTGTCTTTGTTTCCTTTAATTATTAGTCATGGATCATTAGTGCAGCCCTAGAACACATTTAAAAGTGCTATTTATATTTTCCGTTTGAAGTATGCACAAATAAGTGCTAAAAATACAGGCTTTAGGTGATTTCACTTATTTTTGTACTGGTTGGAACATCAAAATAGAGGTGGTGCCGGTATAAAACTGATCAGCTGGCAACCCTAATCAGGAGACTAAAAGTATGTTGCAGAATCAGCACATTATTTATTTCCTCCACCCAACATCCCAGATTGATGCCATAATAGCAATAGTTTAACTTATAACCAAAACCCTACGCCGGCCGTCAATACAATGCTGAATTATTCCAGGTGTCTGGGAATTCATCCTGCATTCAGACAACTCCCTCCTCATTCTCACCCTTCACCTTCATGTTCACTCTGCACTCACAGCAATCACACTTCACTCACACTGCTCATCATGCACTCATGCCATTCACCCTCCTCTTACCCTGCACTCAGACTACCACATCACACACCCTGCACGCACATGACACTCCACTCACCTGCCACTTTCACCGTTCACACTACACTCACAACGATCACAGTGCACTCACGTTGTTACCCCACACTAACACCGTTCATCCTCCTCTTACCCTGCAAACACACCACTCACCCTGCACTCACAGCGATCACACTGCACTTATGCCCCTTGCCATGAACTCACGCCGATCTCCCTCCACTTACCCTCCGGTCACATGAGCACACCGCTCACCCTGCACTCGCAGTGATTACACTGCACTCACCACTCACGCTTTTTACCCTGCCCTTACATGAGCACACTACTCACCCTGCACTCATGAGACACTTCACTAACCTGTCACTCTCACTGTTCACTCTGCAATCTCACTCAAGAGCATCACTCACCATGCATTCATTCCTCCCACTCTGCACTTTTACTCGCACCCAAACTAATGTCACATCACTCACCCTGCAGTCACTCCTGTCACCCTACTCTCACACTGTCACATTGCTCACTGCACTCCCTTAGGCACTCGTCACTCACATAACTCGCCCTTCACTCACATGGGCACAGCCTCACCGTGCACTCACCCTGGAGTTAAACCACTCACCCTGCACTTCCTCCTCTTACCCTGCACTCACAAGGACAACCCTCTCAGCCTGCATTAATACAGGCACTCTGTTCATCCTGCCTGCACACAGGGACAATAGTCTGCTGGAACTCAAAGGGACACACCACTCACTCTGCACTAACTCCTCTCACCATTCACTCACCATTCACTCTCACAGATCACCCTTCACTCTCGTCGCTCACCCTGCACCACACACAGGCACACCACTCAGCCTGCATTTACATCGCTCACCCCATCCTGCACTCACTCCTCTCACATAGGCCCTCCTCTCACATTCTATTCATGCAGCTCACCCAACACTCAGCAGCAGATTTTTCACCCTACACTCACACCACTCACGCTGCACTCACACTATTCACCATCACCCAGTACTTACATGAACACACCTCTTACTCTGCACAAATAAAAATTACACAACTCCCATGAATATACACATTTCTACAAAGGCGCCCAGATCAGTTGGATGCTGTGATATTACATGTTAGAACGTGGAAAAGTTCATTTCCAATGCTGTAACTGCTTGATCCACATGTGAAACCAAATATAAGCCCCTTACAGCTTTTTTTAAGGAAGTGTACTTTTCATTCACATTATACTTGTAACAAACATTGACAAGGCAATATATTATTTTTGAACAGCGTATAGAGAAAATGTTTTATTAAGCTTCACTAAAAGGCAAGGCAGGTATAGCAGAAGCAGCAGGGCAAGCTTTTGTAACACAATGAAAGCAGATTGACTAATGGAAGTGTGAGTGGCAGTGTGTGTGAGTGTGACAGAGTACAAATGTGTGAAAGAGTGCAAGAGATATAGTGAGAATGTGTGTGAGAGAATGAGTGTGTGTCAGTGTATGTGTAGTATGCAGGCAAGTTTGCTGCTGGTCTGGCATACTGGAGGTTATTCTTGCCTTATGGACAAAGGCACTAAACTGCAGTCCCTGGCATGTTTCTATTAAGACACCATCATTGGCTGTGGTGACTCAAACTGTAACTGAAAAAGCCATTAGCCCAGTCATACCCAGTGGCAGGGACACAGAACACGTGCCCCAACACCTGGGCGAAGGCCCTGACATGATGCATGTAATTCTTAGCATATATGTTAGATCCATAGCAAAATGTTGGAACTGATATTTGAGGTAACTCGTCATAAGATTTCCTGTACTCATTTTTAGGGGCGTCAATGACAAAATGGTGACCATTATATACTGGAGGGAATTTTCAGAGGCCATGGCTGTGGCTGAAATATCCGTGGTAAATTTCTGGCTCTGTCATATTGAATATGCTCCTTGGCATAAGGGGCTCACTCATGAAAAAATGAGGACCTTGGTATAGTGGAAGTAATTTCTGACTTAAGACATTTGGAAAAAACGCGATCTACTCCTAGGAAAGGCCAGGCTTCCCTGGTGCACCATTAACGTGCTGTAATATTTCTTGAGTGCCCATAAGGGTCTGCAGCGTTTCAGCGAATTTGACCCCAAAAGTTAAAACAAATTTTCAGGGGAGAAGTCTACTCTCCCTTAAATCGTCTACAAGAAATCTGTTAACTTGTTTTGCTTGCTGGAATTTTTTTTGGGGGGGTGAAGTATCCCACCCCACAACCTACAAAGATCTTTATCCTCATAAAATGGGTATGAGGTGAGCTCTCACCCCATTTCTGGAAATACTTGTCCTGCCCCATTGCTGGGAGCAGGATTGGCTTTAGGGCGGTGCAACTGGTTCAGCCGCACCTGCCGACTTTGGTGGGGGGCGCTGTGTTTAAAAATAATCTTTGGTTTAAAAGCACATGAACTTCCCTTGTACATCTGGTAGTTTTCAGGCAACAATAAAAATTTCATGATAGCCGGTAACTGATGTTCCTACTAGTGAGAGTTTAGAATTTTGGCTAGTTGCAGTTTTGGCTCATCGTTAGGTAGAACGGAGGGTTAATGTGCCTGCTGCAAAGAATGTGTACCATGCAGATCACAGAGCAGAGTGAATGAGTGAACTATGAGTAGCACTTTAAAAAAATGAAATGTACGTTAGAGAGAGGCTATGGAGAGATCAGGTGCACTGTTGGAGACTGGTAGTGAGGGAATTCATGGAGAAGGAGAACATGGGGGAGGAGAGCGCCAAAAGAGACTGTCGTAGCAGCCGCCACCAGCACTCGAGCCGGTCCTGGCTGGGAGTCTCACCCCCCCGAAGTTCGGGTCTAGTTGCGCTCCTGCTTGTTTACTTTAGCTACGTCAATAAATGATCCTATATTTTCAGCCAAATGCAGGACATGCCTTTAAAGTTCCCATCACAAGCAATCATGCTTCGGGGTCGACTCCACATCCTGTGATTCTGGGCAAATCACTTAATCTCCCCGTGCCTGCCAAAAAAAAAAGAAAGGAATGTGTCCTTGTGTAACGTAACCGGTGCTCATGTAAAGCGCTCCAAAACCTTCGGGTCAAGTTCGCGCTATATTAATCTGCAAAAAAAAAAAAAAAAATCATCCACGACTGTCGAAGGTGGAAAAATCCAACTTCTTCAACCTCAACTACTTAAGACAGTCAGCCCAACACTGTGGCAGAGACCTGTTTTATCTACGTGCTCCCAGTGCGTACTTGGTGATCTGGTCCAACATGCCCTCCAGATTGTCAGAAAGAGAATCAACTCTAGGCGTCCACTCCCTTTTCTTGCCTGCAAACGGGTTGCTCTAATTTTTGAGTACATATAAATAGAATATACCACACGAAATGTGATTTTCTCAACTGCTATTGTAGGGTTCACGATATCAAAAGTAAAAAAAAAAATTTAAAAAAAGAACGAAATAGAGAAGCAAGCAGTGAAAAATTACTTTAATTTGGAAATAATCAATATCTCCGGACTACAGAAGCTTGCCTCAAAAAAGCAATTCCGCCCCTCACTTTGCTAACTTCCCATGTTTTGAAAACCCCACATTATCGTGTATGAATAATTCACGCTTTATTTTGGATACATAAATAAAAGATGGCTTTTGTATGAATAATGCCACCGTGTTTCTTTCTGCTGCCGTTTAAATCCCTGACTTTAAAGTGGGGAAATAAATTTACCTCGGAGGGATGGTGACCGCCTTTGTGATGGGGTTGGAAGTTCTCAATCACGTCGTCTCGCTGGAAGCGGCTTTGTGCTTTGGAGAATACTGATTAAGCTCTACTGTAATTAAACAAGCACTGGCAAAGCCAGTAGGCCTGGCTTGCCTGCTGACGTTTTCGCTCTGCCGGTGCATATTTAGTTAGTGAATGTTTCTGGTCTGACAACGAGACAGAATCGGCCTGGTAGCAGCACTGGGGAGAGGGGCCCTCGCTTAAGTAAAACAAGCATTGTCAAAAAGCCAAAATATGTTTTTCCCAAACGTAAAAGCACGTAGTGCGCAAGTAGTACTTGGCACTGAATGGCATCACTTATCGTGCAAACGTCCACATTGTACAAGAGCAGCATCGTGTCACACAGCCAATAGCTGAAATGGACGGACCTTTGTGCCTCATGCTGTGGTGGGAGGAAGCAAAATATGACCTACAACAACAGACCAATGAATGAAGAGGAGAGATTGTGTAAGACTGGATAGTATTATATATATATTTATTATTATTTTTTTTTATATTTAAAACAAAGGTTTTCGCTAACCTCAGATCTAAAAAGGACCACATTAGACATAGGCGGTACAATATTTTTTCTTACCCTTGATCAAGATGAACCAAACCGTATAACTAGGCGTTTTTCCTCAAACTTATACAAATGGGCACTGGAAGCTGTCCAAAATACAAAGGTTCAAGAATGAAAAGTACACCTTTCATCAGATCCTTTTGTCAACAATGATTTTTACTTGCAAAGGAATATACTTTTTTTATCACCACTTCTTCTTACTCCAGAGTAAAATAGTTTGTGCAAAATACACTGTTGGACAGACCCCCAGGATATTGCGGCATAGATTTGCAAATTTAGCGGCACAAAAGTGGAAATTTAGCGGCACAAAAGTGGAAATTTAGCGGCATTATTGCGGCACTTAATTTTATTCGTAATCATTCCTTTTCAGCCTTAAATCGATGTAAACTGATTTAGCAGGGTATTCCACTGTGAAACTGGCATGTTTAAAGTGTCTTCGGCTCCTACGGAAGCTACAGCTCCAATCTGCACCTCGTGAGAGAGGGCCCTATTTCTCCTGGGGTGTTCTAGCACCCATGTATGCACCCCTGCCGGAGTACCGCTGCCTCCATTGCTCATGTCAGTTTTTCTGAGTTTTCTGAAGAGCAGGTGATGTGACTGAAATTGACTCCCTGTTGATGACGGATCGCAGACCACTCTCTGATCCACAGACATGGACAGAAGCCCAAATTCACAAAACACTTCTTGCAGGTCAATCAGCAGCCGTCTCCTAATCCTGCTTTCTGACAAGGCAAGCTTTTGCTGAGCCACCACAATAAAAGCAGTGTTACATGAAGGATAAAACCAACAAAAGGCAGTACGACATGGAGCGTGCTCACCAGGCACTCGTCACCCAGCCATAAGTTTTCCTTAACATTCCATGCGTAATCTTTCTCGCCCTCTATGGAAAATGAAAAGAGACGGGATAATGGCGCCCAGGCAGAGGAGTCCTTGAGACCCACAGGCAGCCACATTATGGCGCCCAGGCTGCTAATGCAGCAAGACTCTGGCTTCTGTGATGAATTCTTTCCTCTGTGTTAAAGATGGCCACTGCCACGATATATTACGCGGCTGGAACATCTTGTATTTGCATGTTCAGATTCAGAAAGAACACTTTAGCAGCTTCTGGTGTTTGAATGGACAGGCATATGAAACAGTGAGGTGGTGGGTGCCCGTCTTTTGACTACTTACAGTACAGTTTCAGTTCTCGTCCATGCTCCACTCACCTTCCACTGTGACTGCTGTTGTAGGAGAAGCCTACTTATCCAGGGCACGCCTAACCCCTTTCTTGAGCAACCTTCCCCTAGACATTAGTGCCAGGAAATGCCCGGGCGGCAGGAAATTGCTACCATCCTGCCGCAGCCTGAGCCGACCGACACTCTCTCTTAGTCTCTGGCGTCATGAGAGTAAAACTCCTGTTCACGTGGGACTGACCGGAGCGAGGCGCCAGTAGCCGAAGGTAAGGAGTGCTGCATTTGCAGATCAGATCAAAGCCACATAGGCTAAAGGCTTGGATCTTGGCCAGGAGGAAGCAGGTATTGGACGGCTGGTCAGCGGCACGTAGTGACGTGGGCGCGCCACAGCCAATAAGCGGGCATTGTTTGTTTTGCAGACACTTTTTTCTAAATATCGCGGCAACAATTGTAAATATCGCGGCCATCGCGCTATTCAGCCGATTTCGCGATTTTTTCGTGAATCGCGAAATGCTGGAGGGTCTGGTTGGAATGGAAATGTCAAGGCTCAGGAGAAGATGTGCTCCCGGGCCGAAGTTCCCCATATAGCGAGTCTCTGGATATTTGTTTTTCATTTTTGGCCTCAAAGCGCACAACTATACATGTACCTGCATAACGGGGAGAGACCGAGAGTAGGGCTTTGCGGTCTAGAAGGGGACACTTTTTTCTGAACATGACTGCAGTCAGCTCACCAGACTGAAGAGAGCATGCAGTGGTCACATTGAATGATAAGTGCTGGACAGGCCTTTTACCCTGTTGCCTGCCCAGGCAGAGTTGCCTCTCTGGTTTAAAGTGGTCTGCCTGTCCCATGCGTCCTGGTCCTTCACTCTATCCCTGTGGAGACAAGGATGTTGCATAGATGTTTGCACTACGTGGGCGTAGCACGATGTGACTGTTACAGTCCAAGAATCCATTCAGGTTCTCCTTTGTGTGGATGGGACATTAGTTAGAGGTTGGAGGGAGCCTGCTGACCGAAGTGTGAATTGCAGGACACCTCTAAAGTATTTCTGAGGTCTTCTCGAGTAGACCAGAAACTAGGGTGTGTTAGATGGACGATAGAGAACCCCTTTTGATTATAGGGACAGGCAATTCACGCTTCCTGTTCCATTTGTCTCCAGAGGTGTTACCCTAAAACATGCTGTGAGGTATCCGAATGAGCTAGCCCCGCACCCTTCTGTGCTTCTGTTTTGGGTCTCCCTGACAGGGAGCTCCCAGCCTCGCCGCTCGTTCCTACTAACATTGAAGGACAAAGACTATGGCTTGAGCAGTAATGGAGATTCATAGAGCACACGATCACCTGGGAAGCTATCCTAGCGCTGAGCAGGTTGTGAGTTTCCCCACACCTAGGATCTAGTGGGACTATTCGTAAAGCCTTGTCTTCAGCTGCTTGGTGAATTCAAGAAATGAGGAGGGGGCCCTCAGTCTAAGAGAAATGCACAGAAAGCTAGAAACTGCCCAAAAACCGCTTCATGTAGTCTGGGAAGTCCACAATGTCGGTCTGCAAACTGAGGAGGAGTATGGGGCAGAAATCCCCAGTCGGTGTGCCTGGATTTCAAATCAACCAGTGCCAAGGGTCCCACATGAGCGAAGACTGAGAAACACATCTGAGTTCTTGGGTTTGGAGGTTGCTGACTACCAACTCCTTTTTTCCAGGCGTGAGAACAGAATCTGGAGGCTGTGTATCCTACTGGAGGAAGCTGCTTTGAACTACCTTGAAGTAAGGAGCCTACTGACTGCTGGAGACGGATATTGGAGGTGCCCCTGCACAAAGTGATGGAAAGACCACCTAGAAAAGGAGGACCTCAAGGAGCTGTGTAGGAAGAACCATACCATTGCCTGTTGTAGCCCAAGGGAGTATATGCATGACCAGGTCATGCAGTGAGGTCCTGGGATTCTGGTTTCCCTTTAGTGGGCCCGGGAGTGAGACATTCTGCTATGAGTCTGAGCACTCTACCACCCTCGCACCCCCGCCCTGTTCTCAGAAAGCAGCTGACAAGGTCAAGTCACAATCTGACCACAAACGACAGACCAGACAACAAAGAACTTTTCATGGCTTGGCACTAGTAAGATTCACGACCTCAGTCGGCAGTTTTATCTCATGACAACAAAGGCTAGTTCATGTCTTGGCGCTAGCAAGAAAGGCAACCGCTTTGGCAGTTTCATCTCCACTAGACAGGATAGCCACCGAAATCTTTGAGATTTTGATTTTGTGTGGGTGCTGAGCTTGAATATGAGATAGAGCAATATCCACAAAAGGTTATGCCTCCACTCCCAACAGGAGTAAGCAGAGTGCCATTTCTCCTTATATGGGTCAGCATGACCCCTCGTACCCAGAGCTGCATGCACGCACTTGTGCGGAGTGGTGGGGATGGAGACTTAGTCGGAATCGGCAGGGCCATGACAGAGTCAACGTGGCCTCTCTCCATGGCTTGCATGCACCAGCACAGAAGCCTGAGCGATGCAACCCCTGGAGACAGACGTGGGGAAATCTTGTGATCAACTTCTTAATGGTACAATCTAAAACTGGGACATTATGGGGACTGCGATTAGTAACAGACACCGGAACCGTTGTTACTGTGCCATACCATCTCAATATTGGTGTTAGCTACAGTCATAGAGAAGTGTCTGGAGATTGTAGTCAACCAATCTCCTGGGAGTAATTTGTTGCATTTTGCACTGATTGCCTCAATATGATATCATTACCTGTAACCATCTAGGATTAGCCTGAAGTCAGTGCCGACTGGCTCCCCAATATAGTGATTCCCTCATTTATAATTATGTTTATTATATGGACCTCTTTTTTAAGTGTAGTATTCAGCTGAGTACCATGATTAAAGTGTTTTTTCTTTTCAAGTAACAGCAGTCTGTGGACAATGATTTGTTCATTGCCGCTACATACTTAATTGAGTTCTGAGTTTTAATCCCACACCATTTCTCTGGATAAGCCTTAGACACCTCTGCCTATGTACCTTGCAGGTCAAGTACTAAAGGGAGTGGCCAGAGAATGAAGTGCTGTACCATGGAAAACACATCTGGTAATAGTTTAAGGGCACTCACAGCTGCCCACTATAGTTGAAGACATACAAAGTGAAAACTATAACACTAATGCCAAATACAAAAGCCAAAATCAAGAAGGTGGATGGCCCTTTAAATCATAGTGACATTCAGCTAGCCCCTCTTGGACACTTCCAAATCCTCCATTGGAGAAGACAGCAACAGCATCACCATAGACGAAGATAAAGCCTAAAAGACAATGCTTTTTGTGCAGGATGGGGATGAAAGAATATTAGTGCTCACAGGTCTACGACCTCCTGGTTAGCTACCTAAAGGAATATCACACCCAAGAGTAGGATATGGACTGAAAAATAATAATGGATTATGTTCGGCCTTGATCAATACTCATTCTACGTAATACACCATTCATCTTGTCAAAACTTGAATATAGTGGAGTGCAATGCACATTGCTATATATAAGTATGCAATGTACATTCTCATGCTCCAACCTTGCATCTCGGACATCAGTGAGAGAATTAGTCGTTGTACATACAAGTCAGTCAAACGTGGCTTCATTTGTTATGTTCGTGTTCATTAGATGTTATGGCGTACTCCTGCGGTAATAAACACTATTAATTAATCACATGAAATGAGGGGGTAGTTGGGCTTACTTTCCCATTCAGCAAGGCAAGGAGTGGAACTGTACAAGGGAAAAAAATTGTTTTTACTTCATCTATTACACCAGAAGAGAAATCTGCACCACATGAAAAGAAAGCCCAATTGTGTTCTGGATCTAACCAGACCTTCTCTGAGAGAGTACTCAGTAGTTTTATTTAATAGTATTTATTTAATTAACTTGCATGATTAATTAAAATAATTGCAAATCATCATAGTGAAAGAAGTAGAATATAAAAATAGCTTGCGATTAAAACTTGTAAAATATATCAAAATGTTACACCCACAGACTCATCATAATACTTTAAATAAATAAACCGTTGTTAAAAGTACAGAATTCACACATTTAGACCCCTTAAAATTTTATATAACCTACCACTCCAAACAGTTTTATAATATGAGCGAGCTGAATAAGTATGCATAGCTGAGAAGTGGTGACTGTTCAACAAATGGCAAACGATTACTACAAATGCTAGTATTGCATAAAAAATACCTGTCCTAACCTAAACCAAGCCATAAAAATATGAAAAAAATGTCCTCCGAAATCTCTTTAAATATAAATTTAAAAAGTGTATGTTAAAACAAACAACTTTGGAGGCTTAGTATCCCCTCGTTCAGGATCGTCATAACATATCATTTTTTGAAGTCGTACAAAAACTCTTTAAATACTAATTTTTAAAAGGGTACATTACAATAAACAGAACTTTGTCGGCTTGCTATTCCATCATTCATACTCTCTCGGGGAGAAAGAAGTATAGTGAAAATTACAGGAGAAACAAATCAGTTGAGCAACCGAACCTGAGCCCAGACACACAAAACCACCCTGGAGGCAGGGACATCTAAAGAATTTTAGGGGCCCCTGTTCGAAACAGTTTTGAATTTATGATCCAATTTCAGCTCTTTCATGCAAGGTCACTGACAGTGCACAGGCACACTGGTCCAAATTTTAAATATGTTGACATCTAATATTCAGGGATAGTGATGTGTTTTCAATATTGTGAGGCAGCAGCAGATCATTAATATTATATTAATCTCTGAGACTCCTTCCCATTTGTCATATGTGAGGTCCTGCTTTGATCTAAAATAAACTATTTTATATGAATGTTGCATAAAACACAACTTTATCTGCAATATGGCTTTAATAGACTCTCACACATCACCCACACTAAAAATAAAGAAAATCAGTACTTAAAACAATCTGTTAAAAATGCTTCAAAGTCATCGGCCTAGACTCTGAAGAACACAGCTGGGTCTATAAGGGCCCCCTGAAAGGCTAGGGCCCCGGGCCAGAGCCCACTTTGCCCATGCCTTAAAACGTCTCTGCCTGGAGGGGTAGGGATGTGGTAACCATGGAACGTTTTCTGAGCAAAGGGGTATAATAAATCGTTACTGTTAACAGCTGCGAGCAAAAACAGCTGTTAATTACCTTCCCTGTAGTTGCAGGCTTGAGCTGCAGGTGAGGGGTATAGCAATGGGGACAGGATTAGCAGTTATTGCCCTGCAGGAGAGAACAATAAGGCTATTAGCACCCTCAACCCCTCTACTCAAAATAGGGAGTGCTGCAGGAGCATGAGAAGCTTAATACCTGCATGCTTAGGAGGAAACAAATTACAACTAACTGGGGCAATAAACAATATTAAAGAATAATTGTTCAGAGGGAATAAACTTTGCAAAACCAAAACCTCTTCTCATAGCAGAATACATGTATGAAACAAAATAATACGGTACCCACAATAATCATATGAAAAAAGCATTTATAGTTGTACATTATTCAAAGGACTCCTATGCAACATTGGACTGATGCTCATACAGTTACACAAGGCATATAACATACAAAAAATACTGTGTAAACAAAAAACAATGGCAGAGGGAGAATTTAACACAGAACAAAGTCCGTCAAATGACAGAACAAAATACAATATATGCTTCCTCCTAATTCGCCAAAGGAAAGCGTCAACGGCGTTTTGACCTTCGTTAATTTAATAGGTCATCGTCAAGACAAGGCACAATAAGAGCAACCATCAGAATCAATCTATAATCAAAAACAAGGCAAGTTTAAGGGGGTACCATATTTAATAAAATAAATTACCTATGACACAAGACCAACCAACCGTGTGTCATACCAAACAAATAATGTGTGTAACTGTATGAGCACTAGTCCAATGATGTTTAGGAGTCTTACTAAATAATTTACAACTATAAATGTTTTTTCGATTTTATTATTGTGGGTACCTTATTGCACAAGTTACTTACCTTCGGTAACGATATATCTCTAAGAAACATTAGTTAGTGATAGATTCCTTACCTTAGAATTACCCCCAGGCGTCAGACTGGATCCGGAAAGTTTTCGTCAGCAGTACCCCTGCGCGTCGGAAGGTGGCGTTGTGCGGCTCCGCGTCCGTCGTTGGCGTCGTGGTCGCCGAGATGACGTCGCGGCAGCTACTTAGACGCCGCCATCGCGCGCTGACGTCAGTTCTGTACACGACTTTCCGCGCCAGGAACGCAGAGCCATGCAAGACACTGACCACTGGTGCATTGAAACTAGGGCCCTGAAAGGGATGACCTTAACCCTAGAAATCAGTTCGCAGAACGGGGAGGATGGGCGGGGCGGTAAGGAATCTATCACTAACTAATGTTTTACAGATATATCGTTACCGAAGGTAAGTAACTTGTGCATCTGAAAGAAACACGTTAGTGATAGATTCCTTAACTTAGAATAGATACCCCAGCAATACCAACCCCGGTCGTGGGTCTGCGAACCAAGATCACACCAGGAAGTCCCGGAGAACAGGACGGCCAAAGAAGCTGTCTCTCCGGACTTGGCTGTCCAGGCAATAGTGCTTAGTAAAAGTGCGCAGCGAGGCCCACGTAGCTGCCTGACAGATGTCTTGTAAGGGGAAACCACGTCCCAACGCCGTAGTGGCAGCCGTCGCCCTGGTAGAATGGGCGCGCAGCCCCAACGGAGGCTCCTTCTTTGCCAGAGAATAACAGGCTTTAATACACAAGACAACCCATCGGGAGATAGTCCGCTTGTGTACGGCCCGACCTTTCTTGGCGCCTACGTAGCCAACAAAGAGCTGGTCATCCACCCGGAACTGTTGTGTGCGACTCAGGTAAAAAGAAAGCGCACGTTTTGGGTCCAGACGGTGGAGCCTCTCTTCCTCCCTGGAAGGATGCGGAGGCGGAAAGAAGGTGGGCAAAGTGATGGTCTGCCTGATGTGAAAGGCAGTAACAACCTTCGGCAGAAAGGATGGACGTGTCCTGAGCACAACCTTGTCCGGATGGACAGACAGAAAAGGAGGTTTGCAAGAAAGAGCCTGGAGCTCACTCACTCTCCTAGCAGAGGTGATGGCAACCAGGAAAGCAGTCTTCAGAGTCAACAGACGAAGAGGACAGTTGTGAAGAGGCTCAAAGGGAGCGCACATTAGGTATGTGAGAACCAGGTTCAAGTCCCACTGTGGCATTACAAAGGGAATAGCAGGAAAAAGGTGAGTAATGCCTTTGAGGAATCTGTTAACAACAGGGGACTTGAAAAGAGAGGGCTGATCGGGGAGCCCGAGAAAGGCCAAAATAGCAGAAAGGTAGCCCTTGATAGTGCCCAGAGCAGAGCCCTGCTGGGCCAAAGAAAGAAGGAACAGTAGGACTTCAGAAAGAGGGGCAGAAAGGGGATCCACAGCCTTTGCTGTGCACCATGCCACAAACTTGTTCCACCTGTAGGCGTATACCAACTTAGTGGAGGGACGCCTGGCTGCCAGAATGACATCACAGACTTCAGGAGGCAAGTCGAAAGGAATCAGCTGCCGCCGCTCAATCTCCATGCAAGGAGGTGGAGACTGGACAGGTTCGGGTGGAGGACCGTCCCCTGCTGCTGCGACAGAAGATCCTCCCGAAGAGGCAGTCGGATCGGGGGATCGATGGCCATACTGAGTAGCTCGGGATACCAAACTCTTCGAGCCCAGTCCGGAGCCACAAGAATGACTTGGGCCCGGTCGCGCCTCATCTTCTTCAGCACTCTGGGAAGAAGTGGTATAGGCGGAAAGACGTACAACAGACCGCAACTCCACTCGCGACGAAAAGCGTCGCCTAGCCAGTGCCGCCTTGGAAATTCCAACGCGCAGAACTGCTGACATTGCGCGTTCTCTTCGGTGGCGAATAGATCTAACCAAGGCTCTCCCCAATGTTGAAAGAGACCTTGCGCCACCTCCGAATGAAGACGCCATTCGTGATCCATCATGCACCTGCGGCTGAGTTCGTCCGCCCTGGCGTTCAGTGAACCTGCCAGGTGTTGAACCACCAGGGAAATGCCCTGATGTTCCAGCCATGTCCAGAGGCGCAGAGCCTCCTGACATAGGGTCAACGACCCCACCCCGCCCTGTTTGTTGCAGTACCACATGGCGGTGGTGTTGTCTGTGAACACCTGCACTACTCTCCCCTTGACAGAGGAAAGGAATGCCTTCAGTGCAAGTCGGATCGCCCGAAGCTCCAGAAGGTTGATATGGAGCCTCTGATCTCCGCCTCTCCGATGTGGCCGCCCCATCCCAGGAGGGACGCATCCGTCACCACTGTGTGCTCCGGTTGGGGAAGGGAGAGGGATCTGCCACTGACCCAATGCTGGTTCGTGAGCCACCACTGCAGCTGTTGAGCAGTGCCCTCCGAGATCTGGACGTAATCGGACAGGTTCCCCTGATGCTGCGCCCACTGGAACTTCAGGTCCCACTGCAGAGCCCGCATATGCCATCTGGCATGAGTGACCAGCAGGATGCAGGAGGCCATGAGGCCCATTAGCCTCAGGGTCATCCTGACCGAAACCCAGGATAGAGGCTGAAAGATCGGAATCAGAGCCTGAATATCCTGGACTCGCCGTTCGGGAGGATAGACCCGAAAGTGCGTCGTATCCAGAACCGCTCCGATGAAGAGGAGCTTCTGAGAGGGAATCAGGTGCGACTTCGGCACATTGATGGAGAACCCCAGCAAATGCAGGAGGTCGGCCGAAGTCTGGAGGTGGGAGACGACTTTCCGGGGCGAGCCCGCCTTCAACATCCAGTCGTCGAGATAGGGGAAGACTGGAACCCCTGATCTGCGCAGATGAGCTGCGACCACCGCCATCACTTTCGTGAACACCCGAGGGGCGCTGGTAAGGCCCAAGGGGAGCACAGTAAACTGAAAGTGCTCGTGGCCTACCGTAAACCGCAGGTAACGCCAGTGGGCCGGCAGGACGGGAATGTGGAAATATGCGTCCTGCAGGTCCAACGCTACCATCCAGTCTCCAGGGTCGAGGGCAGACAAGATCTGAGCCAGAGTTAACATCTTGAACTTCTCCTTCCGGAGGAAGCGATTGACGTCCCTGAGGTCCAAGATAGGACGCAGGCCCTTGTCCTTCTTGGGCACCAGAAAGTAGTGGCAATAGCAACCACGACCTACTTCTGGCGCAGGAACACGCTCGATGGCCCCCTTGGCCAAGAGGGCCATGACTTCCTGTTGAAGAAGTGCCAAGTGATCCCCCGACATGCGGTGGTACTGGGGTGGCATGGCTGGAGGGGTAGTCTCGAAGGGGAGGGAGTAGCCCCTTCGGACTATTTGTAAAACCCACCTGTCCAAAGTGATGGTGCGCCAGTGGGGGCGGTGATGGCGAATCCTGCCACCCACTGGCGTTTGATGGGCCTGAAAAACCGGACTAGGAAGGTTTGGAGGCAGTGGTGGCTGGGGTGGAGGTGGACTGACCCGCCAGCTGGCCCCCTGACCCGCCTCAGCGGGTCCCGCGGCCACGCTGAGACTGTTGCTGCGCAGGCCTGTGGCTCTGAAACGAACGTGTCAGGGCACCCCTTCCGTGGCCACGAAAGGAGCGAAAAGCAGAAGGCGGAGGAGGGCGCGTGGCGGAAAGGCCCAGGGACTTGGCCGTAGCCCGCGAGTCCTTAAAGCACTCCAACGCACTATCTGCTTTATTGCCGAAAAGGCGAATGCCATCAAAGGGCATGTCCATCGGAGTGTTCTGGACATCCCCAGAAAAACCAGTTGTCCTCAGCCAGGTGTGGTGACGGAGCGCCACTGTCGTGGAAATCGCCCTGCCCAGCAAGTCGGCGGTGTCAAGGCCACATCGAATAGGGAACTTTGCTGCATCCCTCCCTTCAGCAATAGGTTGAGAGAGCACTGTCCGGGGCTCCTCCGGACACTGAGGCAGCACTTGCGCCACCGTATCCCACACAGAGTGGGAATAACGGCCCAAGAGGCATGCAGTGTTCACAGACCGCAGCCCTGAACTGGCAGAAGAAAAATGCTCCAGTTTCTTGGATTCCCTGTCCGGTGGTGCGGTAGGGAATGCGCTCTGGGACGCAGAGGCTTGGACAACCAAGCTCTCAGGGGTGGGGTGTTGGGAAAGGAAAAGGGGGTCGCCCGGGGCCAGGCGATGGCGTCAGGCCACTTTCCTATCCACAGGAGCCCCTGTGTTGGGCTTGGACCAGGTGCCCAAAAGAACGTCAGAAAGTGCATCATTAAAAGGCAGTAGTGGCTCCGCAGAGGTAGCCGCCGGCTGAAGCACTTCTGTCAGGAGGTTAGTCCTGACTGCCACTGTAGGGAGCTCGAGGTGGAGGGCCTCGGCCGCCCTACGCAACACCACTGAGTAACTTGCACCCTCCTCCGTAGCCACGGTAGGAGGAGTGAGCATGCCAAGGTCAGGAGAGGTATCAAGACCACTGGCGTCCCCCAGCTCCTCTGCCCAGTCCGGGTCAAACTCACATTGTGCTGTGAGAGGGTCCTCAGACCCCTCCCAGTCTTCCCCTTCCTCCGAAGACTGATGAACAGGCCGAAAATAAGGAGGACGGACATAGGGATAGAAAGGTCCCATCGGCGTCAGCAACGCCGTTCCGGCGCCGTGTCCACATCGGGGCTGAAACCGGGGGCGACGTCGTCCGGTGGGACGGGCGACGTTGGAGGTTGTGCCGGAGGAGTCGACGTCGGTGGAGGTGTCACAAGGTCAACCGGCGTCGACCGGGATCCAGGCCTGGATCCATGGGGGCCCTGCAGCGCCGGAGCCGACAGCGATGCCGGAGCCGACAGCGATGCCGGAGCCGCCGACAGTAAAGGGCGAGGACCCCTAGTCGGGCCCATGGGGCCCGACGGCCCAAATAGGCAAGCCATGGCTGACAGAAATTCCTGCAGCTGGGCCGGAGTCGCCGACGGACCCGGGAAGGGCGGGTAGGCTGGCGGCGACTGTGTAGGCTCCGCCGGAGCCGCGGGGGAGGCACCACCCGCACCCTCAGCCGCGAGGGGAAGTCAGAGAGCGATGGCGCTTCTTCAACTTCTTGGAACGCTTCGCCTTACCTGACCCCGAGTGCGAAGACTTCGATCCCGATGAACGATGGTGGTGGCTCCGCGACCGGTCCCTCGACCTCCCACGGGACCGGGACCTTGAGCGGCGCGAGCCGACTGCCGAACTTCAAGCAACTTTCGGGGCCGCTCCTGCAAGTCTTCGGCGCCATGGCCCGGCAGTCGGGGCGCGACTTGGGGTCGTGGTCGCGCCCCAGGCAGTAAAGACACAGGCGGTGCGGGTCCGGAACCGACATCATGCGATGACAGTCCCCGCAGGACTTGAAGCCGGGCATCCCTACTGCACCAGGAGTCGATCGACTCGAAAAATAGAGACAAAAAGGCCTCGAAAAACTCAGTCAAAAAGTGACTGGGGGTACCGCTCTCTCCGGATCTGCGCTTGCTGGCGCGGAAAAAGAAAGAACCGATGTCAGCACGCGAGGGCGGCGTCTAAGTAGCTGCCGCCACGTCATCTCGGCGACCACGACGCCACCGACGGATGCAGAGCCGCACGACACCACCTTCTGACGCGCAGGGGTACTGCTGACGAAAATTTTCCAGATCCAGTCTGACGCCTGGGGGTAATTCTAAGGTAAGGAATCCATCACTAACGTGTTTCTTTCAGATATTTAGTTTCATACATGTATTGTGCTTTGAGAAGAATTTTTGGTTTTATAAAGTTTTTCCCTCTGAACCATTGTTGCTTTAATATTATAGGTGGAAAAAAGGCCCAATCCTCCTGTGGCACTCCATCAGCCTATTCACGATTAGGAGTGGGCGTAACTTGTGCAATTCCATATGGAGGAATGATGCGAATTACTTAATAATTTTGCGAGATTGAGCTTGAATTACAGAAGAAGAGTAATTCTGTGTTTAGCGCTGTCGTAGCACAAAAATTCACCCTTCTGTTTAAAATGGACGTGAGCAAGCATTTAGTACTAAGAAATATCGCTAAATGCAACAGAACACGAATAGGAAGCTCAAGCAGATGCTCATGCCTGTTGAATTTTCACCCACCTTACTACCGCCATTTAGTGCTATATTCTTACCACAAAATGCACCCTCGCATTTAAAATGGACACAAGGAAGCATTTTGCACTAAGAAACAGCGCTAAATGGAGCAGAACACAAATAGTGAGCACAGGTAACTGCTCTCGCTCGCTAAATGTGCTCTCACAGTAGGCTTTTCCCCTCAAATTACTCTTTATTATGTGAGCTAGAGTAATTGTGTAATTATAGGTAATTCCGCGTCAAAGAGCAACACAAAATTACCAAAATTACTCTGATTATTCTGGTGAAATCGAAATTCTGCACACGTTTATTCATGTCTATTCATGAGTAGCTGCCAGTATGTAGATGGCAGTTGGGGCTCCTAATTTTGATCAACTTTGTGGTACTCATTTTACAGAGCTTAGAATAATTAAAGACTAACCGGATCATTCAGAATTCAAAACTGCTACCTTCAGGGTACTAAGATCTCTAATGGACTGAAAAATCCACTGAGCTACATAACCAGCCTTCCAAACCAGCCTCCATCTGTATGTTCACACCCTTAGCTCAGCAATATGGAAACTGGGGCCTATCAATCATGAGATTCGGTTTATTGGATTTTCCTTATTCCATATTCAGTCATCATACCATCTATATAGGAATTACATCTCTCAGGGGATCCAGAACCTTGAAATCCACTCTGGACTCCTTCCCCTTTGGGAATCGAGGTGGCAGCTTCAGCTTGAGCAGGTAATGGTCCAAAGTTCCAATGCCTGCTCTCATTGAAGTTTTCGAAAATGAAAAACATTTTATCTTTTTAAAGCAGCCCGGAGTCCTCCAAGGAACATGGGCTGCTTTAAATAAACAAAAAAATAAACAATTTTGGAAAGCAATCAGAGGGATAGGGGTCTGTTGACTCTTACAGGCCACCGTCCTAGTGACTGTAGCCAATCGCACAGAGTCGCAAACTGTGACCTGCCGAATTAATATGAATTAGGCAGGTCATTCTGTGGTAGCCTGTGATTCGGAATTTTGTGAACCAACCCAGTTGTGCATAGGTCAGTCTGCGACATTAAATTACATTTGCAAAAAGTTGGTGTGCAATTTGCTACCACTTTTGAATTTAATCTTTGGCTATCAAGCCCTCAGTTACAGGTCTTCAAACTGTGGGGCGCGCCCCCCTGGGGGTCTATGACTGCCTTGCCAGGGGAGCGCAAATGCTTCTGCAAGGACTTGTAAATTTAGATGGTCTGGAAGCTGTGACCTTTTTTATTTGGCTCGCTTCCAGGCTGTCTTCATTTATATGCTGATGTTAAACTGAATAAAAAGTGTGCAACTGTAATCCTGAGTGCCCTGGGGCACCGGGGTCAAAGCTTAAAACAATATTTTGAGTAACTATGTAATATTTTCACCTTCAGATAATTTCATATAAAAAACATGCACAAACAATAAATGAAAAAACAATGCAAATTAACTAATTTGTGAAAATTATACTCTCTTACATTATAAACCTCAGGCAGCTAAAGCAATCACTGCAGACTTATGTGTGTGACCAGAGAGTCATTGAATTGAATCCTGGTCGTCCACAGTGGGGAATAGTAACTTGGGTATTTATAGAGCTAGTTAAAGCATATATTAGCTCCAAAGCAGCTTTTATGTTTTTGCTGAAGCAGTTGACAGGGTCCAGTGTTATGAGGGGCCAGCTAAACCCAGGGTCACTGGTATTATGTGGCAAGGGAGTACCAAATCATGTGGCACAGTTGACTAAATTATGTGGCAAGAAAAGGCCAATTATGCAGTGTAATACAGTACATCTTATGATAGTATTACTTTATTTTGTCATTTTTACATTTGGCAACATTATCTGGGCATAGGTTTCACCTCACTAATACCGATTTAATACTCAAAATATAGCAATAAGTAACAGAAAGGGACCAGTCAAGCTTTGCGAAGGGCCTTTTGCCGTGCGGCAACACAATTATGACTGTCTTTCTCTAAAAAACACCGAGCATGGGGTTAATCTTCCTTGGTATCATAGAGCTGAGCGCACCTTTACTGCAAAAAGGTGGAGGCAACACGAGTTTCTTTTTTTCTAAATGGGATGTTGCCTAACGGCGAAATATACCTACTTTGGAACCTAGTTCAAGTCCTGATGTCAGCTCAACTATCTGTGATTCTGGGCAAATCACTTAATCGCCCAGTGCCTAAAAAAAATGAATCTGACCTTGTGCTTGTGTAATGTAAATGGTGCTTATGTAAAGTGTTCCAATACCCTTGGGCTGAGTATGCACTACATATAACCCAAAAAACAAAAAAAGACGGAGAGCCTGTTTCAAGGTTGGAGTGATGGCTAGGCATGGTAAGGAATTCATGAAAGAGGCAAAGGAGATAGACTGCTACTTAGGTCCTCAGATATCATTAGTGCAGTAGGTGCAGGTGCATTGGGGCCCAGGAAGGTGAGGGGCTCACAATACCCAAATTAAGGAGGAACAGTACATTTGGTCTTCACAGATGCATGTTTGCCATTACAATATTCTGGCACTACCAAAAGCCCCTGCATTTCACCCATTTTCCCTTGAATTTCTCATCCGCCCCATAATGTTTCACCAAGGTGATGACATCAGTTTTAAGATATTCAAGAGCAAAAGGAATAAGGGTGTTTATTTATTCAGAGAATATGACTTTCATATTTCAAAACGCTCTAATACTTCGCAACTACCAGGCCTTAATGATCTCTCTCTGATAAGCCAAAGCAAAGCCAAGGGTTTAGCATAAATGCATTGAAGTAGAATTTAGTCCCAATTTTAGGCTCCAGGATAGATTCTGTGATAGCGGCTTTGCAGTTACCCATGTCCAAAATAAAATCAATCAATATGGAGCTTCAGAAAGTTTTGAAACTGGATCAGACTTCACTGCAATAGGTGGTAATGATGGTGGAACTACTTCCATACTCCTTGAGCCATTTCCACTCCAAGATCCTCTAATACTTCAGAATTCTGCTTCTGTAAAGCAGGCTGCCCTATAAGGACTATGTGACACTACCAAGCGAAGCTAGGCCAGAGATCTAGGCATGGCTAGACCACAGTAACACTTGGAATGTTTGGAGTGACCTACAATTGTTGCTACATTCTGTGCACATGCTCATATGAGCATGTGTGCGTCAAATGGGACCAGCAGTAATGGGACCACCAGTTCAGCTCTTCAGCCCTGCTTTGTTTTTATCACACTGTAGAAAATTACAAAAATGACAATAAATAAATAGGTAATAGGCCAACTCTGACTTGATATCAGTAATTCATACCTGCCAGCTACTCTAACAACATATTTATATGGGGATTATAGCAGGAATGTGCAAGACATGAATACGTTAACATAAAAGAACACATTTAAAATCAATGGTTTGTGAAATGTAATCAGTACCAAGAATGGGATTCTTTGACAAAGTCCAGGAACTTCTGCTACATACCAAATGTTCAGGGAAAGTCTGAGCAAAGGAAATCAATTTCCACCTATGCAGAATAGTCTAGCTTTCAAGAGCAGCAAACTATTAAATGCAAGAGACTGTGTGCCTTTTTAGTAGTCTCTTTATTCCAGACAGAAACCACCGACATGCCAGCTCGCCAGCTATCCACAGAATGAAAGATCTATGACATTCCCATGAGATCATTCCATGCCTCGAGCTGACATTCCAAATGTACCCATGAACAAGTTGATTACAACACATCCCCCTTACAACAAAAATAAAAGAAACAAGAAAAAGAGCAACAGAAAAAAAACAATAACTTCAGTGACAAGTGAAAAATACAATCATAGATTTGACAGAAGATATTATGCAACTTTGATGAAGAACCATAACAATGCATCTAGTAAAGAACATAATCCTTCAACATAGTAGGCACATTTCTGCACCTTTTAGAGAAAGAACTACTCATGTCACCATCCCAACAACTGCCTCTGGGAACATTGCCATCAGGAAATCCGGCAGCAACGACACCAGGAGATTTTCCAGAAAATTTAACAAGTCTGGACATGCTCCAAGTACTACCAGTGTTGACTGTTACAACATTTTTCCTGATGGCTGTGATGGTGTAAGGACCCATAAAACCAGAAATCCCCTTGCAGCTGCCTCTCGCTTTTTTCACCAGCACCTGGTCCCCAAGACACCACTTCTTCCTTTTAACAGACATCTTAACATCATACCTCATTTTATACTTTTGCTGATAATTCAAAAGCCTGGTCCTTCTTGACTCATCAGAAATACCCACTCTGTTACACTCAGGTAACCATACAGGATTCAACGTAGAAGTGGCCCTTCCTCCCCTCAAAGCCTCAAAGGGAGATCTCTGTGTGACCATATTGGGAACAGTTCGATGAGCCCACCACGTTTCTCTCAAAACACTTCCAAAAAACAGCCCTGATTCTAATGCCCGTTGAGCACAGCTTTTAACCACCCTGTTCATCCTTTCCGTTAGGCTGCTGGCCTGTGGTGCATACAAGGCAGTTTTCTGATGAATAATCTCAAAATCTTTGAGAAAAGCCTGCATCTCTTGAGACGCAAATTGCACACCATTATCCGTGACTAAGTATTTCGGGACACCCTCACACACAAACACATCCTTCAGAAATTCAATCACCGTTCTAGTATTGACAACACCCACACATTTGGTCACGACCCACTTAGAGGTGTAATCCACCAGCAGAAGAACAAACCTTTCATAAGAAGGCATAAGCTCGAACGGACCAATTATGTCCAAGCCCAATTTGGACCATACCATATCTGGAACTTCCACTGGAGACAAAGGAGTACGATTGGTGATATGAGATTTGTCATTGGTGGCACACAGCTGACAATCCTTGACCATGTCTTCAACCATGCGGTCCATACCAGTCCACCAATACCTCTCCCTCACATTAGCTTTAGTGAGACTTCTGCCAAGATGCCCCTTATGAGCAAGATTAACAATTTTGGCTCAAAAATCAGAAGGTGGAACAACCCTATCTCCCCTCATGAGCTTACCTTGGCAAAAAGTCAAATCATCCTTCACAGACCAGAAAGGTCTTAGGTCTAGATCAAGAGTTTTGTAATCAGGCCATCCTTTGGTAATGATAAGCTTGAGGGAAGAAAACACCTTGTCCTTACTGACACTTCATTAGACAAAGTAGGTTCAGCCACCCAGTTCACACACTCGACCTCATCCTCGCTTTGCTCATACTCCAAAGGTAGGTGAGACAGACAATCAGCAGACTTGTTGCTCGGGCCAGGAATGTACTGAACACGAAAATTGTATTCTTGGAGTCCTTCACTCCAACAATTGAGCCTGGGCGTCATGTGATCATTATGGTGACAAGAAAAAACTTGCACCAGAGGTCGATGATCAGATCTGACCAAAAACGGAATACCCCACAGATAAAATTTGAAATGTCTCACTGCCCAAAACACACTCAAGGCTTCTCTCTCTATACAAGAGTAGTTTGATTCAGCATCCCTGAGTGCCATGGAAGCAAAAGCAACCACTCTTTCTTCTCCCCCAACAATCTGAGAAAGTACAGCTCCCAGCCCCTTGAGACTAGCATCCGTGGTCAAAATCGTCTTTTGCTTGACATCAAAATGCCCCAATGTCGGCATCTTACCAATTTCAGATTTGATCATCACAAAGGCCTCTTCACAATCACGAGACCATTCAAACGCACTCCTTTCTTCAATAACGCCCTGATAGGCTCAACCACACTTGCAAACCCCATAACAAATTTGGAGTAAAACTCCGCCAGTCCTCAAAGGACCTAACTTTCTCCTTATCCACAGGCGTGGGAGCCTTCACTATACTTTCAGCAAGCTCCGATTTAGGCTGAATCCCCTCTCCAGATATGACATGACCAAGGTAGGTAACAGATCTCAGACCTATCCGACACTTCTGTCTTTTTACTGTAAGACCCTTCTCCTTCAATCTTTCCAATACTCTCCTCAGAATCGCTCCATGCTCCACTTCATCTTTTCCATAAACCAGGATATCATCCTGAAAGAACAAGACATTAGCCAAATCACCTAAGACCACCTTCATAACCCTCTGAAAACAAGCCGCCGCCGAGGCTAATCCAAAGGTCATCCTCAAAAAACGGTAAGCTCCCAAAGACGTTACAAAGGAAGTCAGGTGTCTAGAATCACTGTGTAGAACAATTTGATGATACGCAGACGAGAGGTCTAAAACAATAAAAATCTTGGCACCTTTCAACATGCTAATGGACTCAGACATATTCGGAAGAGGTTGGCGATCCACCCAAATCCACTCATTCAACCCTCGCAATTCCACACACATCCTGACACTGACTCCACCATCCTTAGGAGCCAAAACAACCGGAGCCAACCACTCTGAAGCTTCTATTTCTTCAATGACTCCCAAATCCAACAATCTCTTGAGTTCCATTTTCAAGGGTTCCATCATCATGTTAGGCACTCTGCGTACCTTAGGCACACAAGGCTTGGACCCCGTTTTCAAGATATTACGATGTTCAAAACTCTTAAGACATCCCAGCGTATCTCCAAACACTTCAGGAAAATCTTCAAAATATTCCTCTCCACTATGCACGTAATCAACCAACATAACTTGATCTTTGAGGTTACTGGCACCAGGATTCAAGCTGATGTCTCCATCCCAACAAGTTGTCACCCCTTTCAGCTACATACACCTTCCCAACAGTATGTCTGCTTTTAAATTGAATTTTCTCTGCTACATATCCAAGTACATTAATGCGTGAACCTCCATAACTAACTGGATTGATATCAGGAGGAAGCAGTGTCACATTACTTAATCCCACACTTTCATCCCACTGTTTTACCAATCATGGTGAAAGGTGAACCCAAGTCAGCCAACACCACAAAATCTCGCCCATCCACTTCAATGTTACACTCTGGCATAATCACCTTTCCTGAGTCAACTTCACCATCACCATCCCTAACATTCAAAATAATGGTGCGTACTGCCTCAGGAGTGTTCTCAGTCACTCGATTCCTCCCAGAGGACCTACACACTCGAGCATAATGCCCCTTAATTCCACATTTCTTACATACCGACCCTCTAGCATAACAGTTAGGACTATTCGATAGATGTGAAAAACTTCCACATCTATAACACTTTGCCTTTTGAGAATCCCTGGTACCCTTTTTTGTGTGTCTTGCTCACCCTTCTCATGAAAACCACGGTCAGAACTTTGTTGTTGCATATCACGTTCAGGACGCAATTGCGCATCTCTGTCAGAGCTGCGCACAACACGTGTGTCCTTCTCAGTCCCTTTTCCCTTATCATTAGAAGAAACTTTAGCAACATTGTCAGAATACGCTTGATGATTGTCAGTGTCTGACAAGGCATGAATGTCGCCTTGGGCTTCCTTCTTGTCAAGATTCTTCCTCATTTCTTTACCCAAGTTGATGTATTTTCAACTCCTTCAACAATAGCTATAGCCTCTGCCATCCTCGTCACCAGTATTAAATTCAAGAGACTGTGTGCCTTTTTAGTAGACTCTTTATTCCAGACTGAAACCTCCGACATGTCAGCTCGCCAGCTATCCACAGAATGAAAGATCTATGACATTCCCATGAGAACATTCCATTCCATGCCTCGAGCTGACATTCCAAATGTACCCATGAACAAGTTAATTACAACACAAACTCATTCAAATATTTTATCAAGTTGGCCTCGCCCCCACTTCAACTCTATCAGGAAATACTTAACTGGCAGGGAACAAACTTTACAATTTAGTTGACGGTGACATCTCCTTGAAGTTTAAGTTGGGAGGGCGACTTAACTGCTTCAGTATCACAGCATAATTCTGAGAGCACAAAGACTGGAAGTGGGTGGTGCAGTCAAGGGGAATCTGCACCCTTGCATGTTGGAGGACCACTCCACTACAATGTTTGAGTCTCCTCCTGTATCTCTCCTTTGATTCATCCCAAACCTCATCTAACTAATATGATCTCCCAGATAACACTCTAGACTCTTCTCTCCTTTATCGTATTCAACCAAACTAACAGGCTCATATGTCCGCTGCTTAAATTAACAACTTATATTTCGCTATACTAATCCACCACTAATTCTTTGGGTTCTGGAGTAACAAGCTGCTCGCCAAAAAGCGCTTCAACGCCTCATCAGAGGTAGTAAGCGATATAGAAATTCAATTACAATATGCTGCCTCTGTGTTTTCTATTCAGATGAAGAGATCTATCATTCATGTTGACATGTGGCCAATACAAGTCAGCTTACTTAATTTGTATGCTTGTCACACATTGGATAAGTGTTTTACTTCATCTGTGAGAGTGAAGCGGACTTCAATTTCAGCAGAGCATCCAGGCAGGCCTCATCGGTCTGACAGACACTGTCCCAACAAATATACTTACTTGAGTTGACAATTAAGTTTAGGAACATGGAAAATTGGCCCTAATGCCATAAGCAAGCCTTCTTCTCGTGGACCAGGAGGAGCGGTGAAATAGATTAGCAGCCTGCGCTTGAAGTCACAGCCGATTCGCGCCTTCCTTGGTTCTGACAGCTCTGACAAAGGCCAAGCTGACATTTAATGCTAATCAAAGCTTGGCCTAATGGAGTCCTCCCCACTGGGAGCAGCAGGAGCTAGACAACAGAGGAAGCGATAGACATGCCCTCCTGCCAGAGTTTGCACCCTGTGATACCACAGTTCCCGCCATGCTTTCTCTTAGTGCCTTTGCCTTTCGATCAATAACTTTGCTTTTGCCTCTCAAAGGTTAGCTGGCCTTCAGATGCTAAAATGCTTGGAAAAACTGGAAGATGAGTTACAAAGTCTAATTCAGACTTCCTACTCATTGCTGCCAAATCCTGTCCTTACTCATCAGGGTGGACTGTTTCTGTCCCGCCAGCTATTCATTTCGTGATTACTTGCAAAATTACTTCTCCTCTCTCCATGTTTGGGTTCAGGGCAGGTGCTTTTCTGTTGTTTTTATTGGTACATTTTTCATGTCATCTTTTCCCTTCCTTCGGATCCGCTTTTGTTGCGAACCACTGAGAGCCCAGTACATAATGCCGCAGCAGTATTGGAAACAAAAAAGGATGGAACATGAGGGGGCTGAAGGCTAGTACAGTGAATGAGGATCATTCTTCAAATACATTTCTTACAAAATAAGAAAAATGCGGCCCAGTTTACATTAAAAGGCGAAATTGCACAGGTTTAGGGACAGTCGGATTCACAAAGGCAAAGCAATCTTTCCAGGCCAGTTTTAAAAAAAATAATTGGATTGCCTATGAAAAGAGTAAGAAAGCAGAAGTAGGCAAAGCCCTAGTGCAGTGGTCTTCAAACTTTTTAATGCTGCGCCCACCCCCAAATAAAAAAATTAAAATTAAAATCATTGGGCCCCCCAGAATGTTTCACAATTATTCTATTACATTTACAATCATTAAATATGCCTAGACTTATTCAAACATTACAGTGATGTTAAACCTTTTAAAAATGTAATCAAATACATGATTGCCTTACATACTATTCTGGCTAGCTAGGCCTTACTAATATGTAAAAGTATCCATTGTGTGATCAGGGGCGGCTATGGCGGAGGAGCGTCACCCCACTGCTTTCTCACAGTGAGAGAAGCAAAAACATAAAATGGTAATAACTAAAAGTTATTACCATTTTGTGTTTCCTTTGTCGGCGGGTGGGTGGGGCTGCTCTCCTTATGGAGCAGGGCAGTGGAGGAGTGGTTTGCCCACACCTGAGTGCGCAATGACTGTTTGGTCGGTCCTCTCGGGCCACCCAAACCATTCATGCACACTTTCCCGGTTCTCCATGCAGTCTGCATTGCAGCCTGCATGGAGAACATGCCCACCTCTCCAGCCCCTGGCTGAGCGCCGTGACATGGCGCTCAGACCAAACACAACGCTGCACTGCAGCGTTGTGATTGGCTTAGGGGAGGAAGCCTGGCTGCCTGCTTCCTGTTCCTGTCGGAGGCAGGAGAGCAGGAGCAGAGAAGACGCGGGACCCGGCCTCGAGGCAAGTTTAAAAATATATATATATTTTTTGTTATGACCACCCCCCAGACGCGCGATCCACGAATCCCCCCCTCCCCCCCCGCGAGCCATGCCGGCTGCAAATGCGTGTGATTATCCGAAATGGGGGTGGGGATGTTTGAAGAATATTTTGAGTCCCTTCCCTTTTGACACATATTCCCAGCCAGATATAAATGACAAAGATGTTAGTAAACACCCATTACACAGTGGCTTACTGCTGATCATTTGTTTTCAGCTTAAAACAAAGCACTGCTATCAGCATGATGCTTTTTATAACCATAGCCCCCCCGGGATCAGTTAAGGCCCTACCGAGGGGGGCCCGCCCCCTAGTTTGAAGTCCCCTGCCCTAGTGTGCTGGTGGCCCAAGGTGAGCACAGATAGGGGTGGAGAAGGGTAAGCGCAGCACATGAAACTTCGTTGTCTTTGCAAGATTTCAACCTTAAACAGTAACATGTCAGTAGCTCACGGGAAAGGAAGCAAGGAAATGGATTGTGCGTTTGTACCGTCGCCACCTGCAACAATATTGTAAAGTACCTTAATATCAGCGAAGTAATGCTTACCTGTTATTTGGATTCTGTACTACTTTTAGAATTGCTTCCTTCCTTCACAATCCCAACAAGCATTGGCAATGCCAATAGGGTTGGCTTTAAAGAAATGCTGTTTGATAATATGAAGTATTACAAGTAGATATCATGGGAATGGATATGCATTTGGGTTGAAGCAAAGAACTGTAGAATTATATTAGTGTTGGTTCAAAGGTCATGTGATAGTTGCACTGTCAGGACAAACCTAAAAATGACTGCCCTCCTCCCATCTGCACTGCTGCCAGCGAATAACATAATAAATTATACAGTTATTAAGACATTTTAATAGCATCACAATGTCATGTGTGTTTCCCTGAAAGTTCAAGCTCATGCAGCTGGATAAAAAAACTAAATAATCACACCAGTGTGGAGGTCAGGCACTTTTTTGTTGAACACACAATTTCTGCCCAATCAAAATATGTACTCCTGGCTACCAACATGTGGTTGGAGCCAAAGCCTCTCTCTTAGTGATTCTCGCATAATTATTTGCGCTATCAAGCCAGACCACAAAAACACATCGGAGAGTGGCAGAGGACACATAAGAAAAGACAGTGACTTCATTAAGGACACTGGGCTGAGGACACAGTGGTAGGTCTGTTGGCAAAAGTCTATGTGTAAAAAAAAAAACGCTGACAAATCCTGTATTTTTAATATACAGTGGCATTACTGCATGTGCAGATACATTACATCTCCAGAAGCTTATCTTACGCAATTATGAGCACTATCAGGTTTCTCAAACAGTGTGACGCACCTTGATTTACAGATTTCAAAATGAAACACGATCACTGTAGGCCAAGTGTTTGTATTTCTGGGAATTCAACCACAGAATCCATGGACATGTTTAAAGCATAATAATTCAAAGATGTAACCTCACATCACAGTACCAAAGACCACCATATGTCAAGAGGTGGTCTACATATGAGTGGAGAGAGCATTTTCAAGGAAAGAATGCCTGCTCTTATAGTTCCAAGCCCACCAACATACTGCTCAGTGATCCTCAAATTGAGGAAATGCAATCATGCAGCTCATATCAGTGGGCTGGAACGATCTGCACATGGCTGCCCACTTCCTGTTATGCCACAGATGACCTAAAACATGATAAAGTGACACCCAAATGTAAACAGTCCCCTAGTGGTCCAGAACTGTCTCATGCATTGCTACTACATTTTTTGTTTTCCCCCAAATGAACATCAACCAGTTGGAAAGCTAGTCAACTCCCTGGAACAAGACCAGTCCTCTCCACTGTAGCGGTTAATCAAGCAGCACTTGATAAATTGTGGTGGCATAATGTCAGGCGCACGGATGCGCTAAAGTAGCGTGTTGGCAAAAGCGTAGCAAAAAAAGAAAAGGACCTGTTGAATGGCTTTTGTGGCAGAACACTCAACATTTTAATTACTTTAAATTAAGTTTACCATTAACATTACTGCACATGAATTTCCTATGCCTTCTAAATTGTCCTAATATGCAAAATAAAAAGCAATTTCAAGGTGGTAACAGCATACTGCTGTCATTCTGGACAAACTTTAACTCTACTGTTCAATGTCATGGGACCTGAAACAATGGCAATTCCTTACCTCTTAGTAATGGAACATGCTGTGAATGTAGTTTTGGAACAATATGTGTAAGGGAGAGACATCTATATGTTACTAATATGTTCTGTTCTTTATAATATCTGTTGCACATTGACAGGAAATGCCTTCGGAACTTATCTGTAAGAGCACAATACCAAATTAAAAAGCAGGCTCTACATTGATTGCTTGAGAAAAATGCAGCTTTTTTTCTGCATAATAAAAAGAATTGAAGTACTTTCACGGAGATCACTTTATGCCATGTGCTTAATGATATGATGAAATACTGAATACCGTTAGTAATGAGCAGTGCTTTACGGCAAAATGCTGAATAAAATCACGGGGTAAGACTGAAGAGAAACGAGCCAGATCCTCCATCATGTCACAAACTTTATTAAGGAGTACCCATGTGAATAGCAATATCGTACTGTTGGAAATTGGGTTACCTGCTGAGCTGGGTGAAACTCTACTCAAGCAGCTGTTAGATTATGCTCGTTGATGCTCTTTAATGTCATGTATAAGTTAGCATTCGCTACGCCATTTTCTTTTATCAGACCCCATTTTATGTACTGTTCGAAACTAATCTTGTTTGATTTCAAGAAACGCCCCTTGCTAACTTTCGTTTCTGTAACGAGGAACTGTTGGTGCCAGTGCATAGCTTTTCCTTGATAAAGAACCTCTCCCACCTGTCTGGCAGTTTGATCGCAGCCCAGGGTGGAACTGCCTTGAAAGTTTTCTGAGCTGTGCAAAATACGAGAGTAGAAACTTTTTTCTGTCTTTACGCTGTTCGCACACATCTGTTGGGAAAATTCCACTGTGGGCGTGCTCTTAGTTGACCATGCAATGCATATAATATATCTTTATGCTTACAGTTCCTCAGTTCCCTCTGTAGTACTCTTTTGAGACTGTGCAGACGGAGCCCCGCTCTGAGAGTATATAATAAATTATTATTGGTGTATATTCTCCACTGTTTCGATGACTCTTCATTTAGAATGGAAGGCTGAGAGGTGGTCAGTGGTGACCCGGGTGGCCCTAGTCGGGTCACTTCCTTCATAGCCAACAGTCTCTTTCAGAGTAAAACACAAGCAAACCCCAATGAACCCGTGCTTAACCCTCTGGTAGGTTTGGCACAAAACAGTCGGGCTTAACTTAAAGGCAATGTGTAAAGTATTTATGCAGCACTTCAAACAGTAAGAAAGTGAAAACACAACAACAAGAATACCACACCGATATAGAAAAATAGAGTTTAATGAACAAGTTACTTACCTTCGGTAACGATATATCTGTAAGAAACATAGGTTAGTTATAGATTCCTTACCTTAGAATTACCCCCAGGCGTCAGACTGGATCCGGAAAGTTTTTTCGTCGGCAGTACCCCTGCGCGACGGAAGGTGGCGTTGGTCGACTCCGCATTCGTCGTCGGCGTCGTGGTCGCCGGGATGACGTCGCGGTAGCTACTTAGACGCCGCCCTCGCGCGCTGACGTCAGTTCTGTACACAACTTTCCACGCCAGAAGCGCAGAGCCATCCAAGACACTGACCACTGGTGCACAAAACTAGGGCCCTGACAGGAAATCCTTAACCCTAGAAGTCAGTTCGCAGAACGGGGAGGATGGGTGGGGTGGTAAGGAATCTATAACTAACCTATGTTTCTTATAGATATATCGTTACCGAAGGTAAGTAACTTGTTCATCTGAAAGAAACAGTTAGTTATAGATTCCTTACCTTAGAATAGATACCCCAGCAATACCAACCCCGGAGGTGGGTCTGCGAACCAAGTTCACACCAGAAAGTCCCGGAGAACAGAACGGCCAAAGAAGCCGTCTCTCCGGACTTGGCTGTCCAGGCAGTAGTGTTTGGTGAACGTGTGCAGCGATGCCCACGTAGCTGCCTGACAGGTGTCATTTAGGGGGACTCCTCGTCCCAAAGCAGTAGTAGCTGCCGTCGCCCTGGTGGAATGGGCGCACAGCCCCACTGGAGGCTCCTTCTTTGCCAAAGAGTAGCAGGCTTTTATGCACAGAACGACCCACCTGGAGATGGTTCGTTTGTGCACGGCCCGACCTTTCTTAACGCCCACGTAACCAACAAAGAGCTGGTCGTCCACCCGGAATTGTTTGGTACGATCCAAGTAGAAGGAAAGCGCACGTTTTGGATCCAGACGGTGGAGCCTCTCTTCCTCTTTCGAAGGATGCGGAGGCGGAAAGAAGGTGGGCAAAGAGTCAGTCAATTTACTATTTCGATACTTATAATATAAGATCATAAAAGTACAGATGAATACAATTTAAGACATCGATCAATGCAGAAACGAAAATTATATACATATCAGTATAAAAGAGATAAAATCAAAATTATGACATTCACAATTAAAAAACAATAAGAACAGTTTAAAATTCAATCACTAGTATTATACAGCCGCCTGATCTTCCATGATTGAATTAAAAAGGACGCCAATGAGAAGCAAACCATTGGATGGGGCAAGGATTGTAAAAAAAACAAAAAAAAAACATTGCTATACGACATTGTTTGAAGTGAAATTTGTGCATCGGGGCAGAATAAATCTTTTGCGAGGTTCCATCTAAAATTTGCAAAAGAAAAAAATATGTAAATTTGACTGTGCAGAGATAGCATCACAGGGACAAAAAGGTAATTCATTTATAGAATAGATTCCTGCAGGATGTGCCAACATACAAGGGATAAAATTCAATCGGAATCTGATTAAAAAGAATCTATGGCGTAAGTTTGTCACAGTAAATAGATAGGACATTGTCCCTTCCTGGGCCTTCGGACCTTCAAGGTATAATTTTACTGATACCTTTGTACAATTTGTTTGCAATCTGGCGTCTGCCCTTTGTTTAACAAAACGGGATTTTATCTCCCGTTTTGAAATGCTCAAACAGTCCCTGGGGGCAACAAATAAACGCTCTAAACTTAGGGAGGAGACAGTAAATTTGATATATGAAATCCATGGAATCCTATGGACATTTCCCATGGATAGACAGTCTTCAATTAGTTTTTGAGTAATATGAATAGACTCCCTTCTCCAAATGGAATGCCACAAGATAATTGTAGCAAAAGAAATTGTATCAGTCAAATATGAGACCTCCAACTCTATGTGGGTAATGAGGTTGGAGCAGCTTACGGGAAGGCCCACTAGTTTTTTCCAAAAGGTGTCCTCTATCACTTGGAGGGCAGACGGGTTGGTATAACCCCATATGCCTGCCCCGTAGGTTGCTACCGACACTGATTTAGCTGCATAAACCTTTTTTACCATGTCGATAGGTTTCGCCCCCAATTTTTTAATAAATGAATGAAGAGCAATGATACTTCTCTCGAGTGATAACCCCCTAGTAGCGAGCATATGGGACCATGATAGTTGCCTGTCAAATGATACGCCTAAATAAGAAAAGGTATCAGTGTAGGCTATTTTTTCCCCAGATCTGTAGAAACTCGGGACCTTCCTGTCCTTTGCCTCGTTAGTTTTAAGCCCTAATTTTTGCATATAGGTTACATAGATGTTTAGTAACTTTTGCAGGGCCAGGCCCGTGCGGGCAATTAGCACCGCATCGTCAGCATACAGGAGAATTGGGGTGCGAACATTGTTAATTTTTGGAACGTCTGATGTTGAGTCCGACAGGGGCGCCTCTACTCCATTAGTGTAGATAGAAAAAATAAATGGGGCGAGTACGCAACCCTGCCGGACTCATCTATTGATTGGAAACGCCCTGGTGCACTCCCCTTCTCTCCCGTATCTGACGCAGGCCATGGCTGATGAATAGAGCTGCCTAATAAAACGTATAATAGCCCCATCTATACCCATTTCCTCCATAGGTGTTTATGTGCCACACAGTCAAACGCTGCGGACAGGTCCATAAACGCCAAGTATAACCTACCAGATTTTGCTTGGGTATACTTGGCGATTAATAGACTCAGGTTGAGGCACTGATCTTGGGTACCCATTCCCTTTTTAAAACCATACTGAACCGGGATTAAAACCTTATTTTTGGCTGCCCATTCCTCTAAACTATTCAGTAGGACCCTACCCATTAGTTTAGCTGTGCTATCCAACAATGAAATTGGCCTATAATTTTTGGCAAATTACCAATGAGAGAGAGAGGGAAGGTAATTAAGATGAGGAACACTCTCAATCCCCCAATCAGATATGTTTAAACAACGAAAGAGTGTGACTCTTCAAATCAGTTGAGCATCTATGTGAAAATCCCTTAGATTTTCTATGAAAGCCCTCACTCACCAACCTGGTTGGTGACATGCTTCATCATTGGGCCCACCAGGAGAGGCCGAGTGCCACCCTGGTGTGCTTCGACGCCAGAATTACTGCGGAGCAGGGAAAAATGTGGAAAAAGTGATATGTGTAAGTGATTTAAAATTGACTGGTTGAACTCAAAGATCCAGTTTAATAGTTGGCCAATCAGTCAAGGATAAAAGAGACGTGTAGGACACTTCGACTAAATAAATTGTTCAGCCAGGTCCATTAATAACTGGTCAACATGTTTCTGCCTATGTGTTGAAACTATCTCAGGCTTTCGTCAGGACCAAAAAAGGAAAAAGGTGAACCCGGCGGTATGGGCACGCTAAGGCCCACCTAACCAGAGGTTGAAATGTTAAAATAGGTTATCCTCGTGTAGTGAGAGGAACCGAGTTTATTATGAGGCGCAATCATTAATTACACCATAGGTCTCGGGAGGGGGGTGGTGGCAAAATGGCACACCGCCTTCGCTGCCAGGCACCCACTAGGTACCTACGGGACTCCCTCTCAGTGGCCGGACCCCGCTGGTGACACTCGGCCTCTCCTGGTGGGCCCAATGATGAAGCATGTCACCAACCAGGTTGGTGAGTGAGGGCTTTCATAGAAAATCTAAGGGATTTTCACATAGATGCTCAACTGATTTGAAGAGTCACACTCTTTCACCTATAATTTTTGGCTTCAGATTTGTCTGCCTTCTTGTAGATTGGTATTAAAATTGATTTCTTCCATGAATCAGGTGGGCCCACTTTTGCGATTGCATTAAAATCATTTGTCAGCACAGGACCCCACAAATCTGGCTGTTCAATAAAGAAATCTATAGGGGTACAATCCGGTCCTGGCGCTTTGTTAATGGAGCACTGGGTAAGGGCTTCTCTGATCTCGTAATAATAAAAAAAAACAGTGGGGGTTCAATGGAAGAGATCATGGGTAAGTTCTGTGATGTCACCCCCTCCGCTTTAGGATCAAATATGCAGGAAAAATATACGACCCAAGATTCCTCATCCACGTGGCAATCCAATGTAGGTGCTGATCGTGGTTTGAGGAAAGGGACGTTAATAGTACTCCAAAAGTCCTTAGAGTTTTTTGAGATCGCCGCTAGGTGGAGTTGTTCCTATGCTTCTTCCTTTAGGGTTTTAATTCTATTCTTCCTGGTCTCATTATATTGGAAGCGAAGATGCTTCACTAAGGTTGTATCTCTAGGGATTGACCCCAGGGCCTGATACAGAGCTGTTAGGGACTTAGTACATGATTGATCAAACCATCTGAGCCCTGATGTTTTGGTAATCGGTTTTTTCCTGGATAGATGGTGCCTGACCTCAGTTAATATAGACTCAAATGCCACGATTACTTGAGTTGGATTGGATGGTGATTCTAGGCACGTTAGAATGTCACTCTGGCTCTTTGTGATTATTTTTGGAACAAGGGATCATTTGTCTACTATGGCCCATTTTAGGGTTATCCCATTAGTTTTTGTTATCGTGGGTTTGATGTTCCTTATCTGTTCCGAATGAGTTCCTGCCCAGTTCAGTTAACCAGTGATCGCAGCGAAATCGCTAAAATTTAGATAATGAATCTCACAACTGGAGATAAGTTTTTGAGAGGTTCTGCTATGATTATATAATCAATTGTAGTGCCCTGAGCAGGTATGCCAAATGTTTTTTGCAACATACCAGAAGAGATATCAACCGGGTTACAAATCTCTAAGTTATTGATTACTAGAAGTCTGTTCAGAGCTTCCCCGTACTGGTTATGATTAAAATGATATAGGGGATCCCATTCATCATTAAAACCACATGCTGCTGAATTTTATAACTGACAGCAATGTGCATTAAAATCACCCAGCCACAATATTTTTGGAGTGTCTTTTAAGGTGCTAGAACAATTGCTAATATCTATCTCCAGCTGATCTACAACCTTTTTCATGTCTCCTGTGAAATTATTGTTATAAAAATTAGCTAAAACAATGTCTTCATCTGGACCTTTTAGAAATAAGTGATAAAAGGGGGAAACATTATGGTATAAACCGACTTCCACCCGTAGGGTATTTCTTAGTAAAGTTAAAATCCCTCCACTAGCTCTACCTGATCTTGATGGAAGGGCAGCGGTATGAAAGGAACAATAACCATCCAAATTAGTCGGCTCAATCTCCCATGTTTCCTGGAAACAGATCAGGTCATACATGGTTACAATAATAATAATAATACTGAAACTTATAAAGCGCAACAGCTACCTCAACCAGAGGTGTCCCGGCGCTCAAGCAGCAGGCAGTACACACAGAGGTATACACACTGAAACCCGAGCCTAATCAGACCTAAAGAGCCATGTCTTCAGTGCTTTTCTGAAGCAGGACTCTGATTCAACCTGGCGGAGATACCCAGGCAGGGCATTCCACATTTTGGCCGTCCTCACTGAGAACGCTCTGCCCCCCAGACGGGCTTTCACAAAGCAGGGGGTGCAGTGCAAATTTTGTGAATTTGACCTCAGAGATCGATTTTGCTTGTAGATGTATAGCCTTTGTTTAAGGTATCCGGGGCACTTTCCCTTCAGGGCCCGGTAGGCCAAAGTCATGGCCTTAAATTCAATTCTTTTGGCTACCGGGAGCCAATGCAGCGCAAGTAAATGCGGAGAGACATGATGTCGAAAAGGTATGCGTCTGATCAGTCTCGCAGCCGCATTCTGTACCATCTGAAGGCGTCTGATCAAATATTTAGGAAGGTCAAGGTATACGCCATTTGCGTAGTCCAGCCTAAATGTCACTGTGGCATGGACTACGGATTTGCGGCAGTCTTCAGGCAGGTAGTGCAAAAATTTACGGAGGTTTCTCAGTTTGCTAAAGCAAGTAGCAGAGACCTGTTGAATTTGAGCCGAGAAAGAGAGATCAGCTTCCCACCTCACGCCTAAGTTTTTAATATTAGTGGCGGGGGAGGGGGGCAAGCCCATTTCTGACGGCTACCACAGATCTGGTGCCGGCACTGGGCCTTTTCCAAAAAACATCACTTCTGTTTTTTCCGCATTAAGTTTTAACTTGTTATTGTTCATCCAAAGTGCTATATCTCTCAAACAGCCCTTAAAGTGCTTGAAGGCATCATCCGTCTGCTCCTGAAAAGAGAAAACCAACTGGGTATCATCGGCGTAAGAAATCGCCTTCACCTCCCAGTTGGCAATCAGAGAGAAAAGCAGAGCCAGATACAAATTAAAAAGCAGAGGGCTCAGCGCTGAGCCCTGCGGAACTCCACACCAAAGGGGTTTGGGCTTTGAATCAAATGGTTGTAGGGCGACCTTCTGAGTGGGGCTGCTCAGATATGATATCAACCAGGCCAGCACCTTCCCCCCAAAGCCTATGTCCCGTAATCTCTGAATCAACATGGAATGGTCGACAGTATTGAATGCCGCAGATAGATCCAGGAGCACCAGCAGCGCTGATGCCCCTGAATCGAGCGAACCTCTCACTGACTCCGCCACCTCAAGGAGAGCAGTCTCGGTGCTGAAACCTGCCCAGAAACCGGATTGTGTGTCATGCAAAGATCCCTGGCTCTCAATAAAGTTAGTCAGTTGGCGCTGGACCAACTTCTCTAACATTTTTCCTGGCGCGGGCAGCAGAGAAATTGGCCTGAGATTATTGAGATCTCCGGGGTCTCCATTAGGTTTTTTCCTCAGGGGAAGAAGAGTAGCATGTTTCCAATTGTCAGGGAAAACACTGGTTTCGAGGGAAGTGTTCCAGATATGAGACAGCGCACCACTAAGAGAATGGGACAACACTTTCCAGAGTCTAGGAGGACATGGATCGTCTGGGGCGCCTGATCTGCATTTTTGGATTTCTGCCAAGGCATGCTGCTGCGAGATTGGCACGAAATTTGTGAGCGAGGGTTCCTTCGCCACTCTCACCGGTCTATCTGATTTCACCGTTACTGCTGGTGTGGAGAAGGAATCATAAACCTTCAAAGTTTTATTGTCGAAGAAACTTCGAATCTTTTCACACAAAGCAGGAGAGGGTAACATTTCGGTCTCTAATGCTTTAGGCTTAAAAAAGGTCTGAACCACCTTAAAAACCTCTTTACTACAGTGGTCTGCCTTGTGAATACAAGTAACTATGTAATTTCTCCTGGCTACTTTTAGCAGCTTGTGAAGTTCCTTCAGTGCGTTTTTATAAATTTCTTTCGCCAGTTCGCAGTAGCTCACTCTCCACTGTCCACTGTACAATGTTTATCCTATCTGGGTCCAAAATTTTACTACTCAGACCGGCAATATTCCATGACATGAATGTGATTGGTTTGGGCTGATCATATGTTTCAGTGGCAGGCATATGAGTTTCGGGGACCCGTATAGGGGAATTTTGAACAGGAGTGGAAATGCTCCTGTTCAGTTTATGTCAGTCGCAACCCTCTAAGTCTGTTAATACATTGTATCTATTTTGTGTGGGACGGGGGGCAGAAAGCGAACCCAGAGTGTGTTGGGGAGGATTAAACAAGGGAAAGGGAGCAGGAACCAATGCAGGGGATTGTCGATCTCGCAATCTCAATGTGTTGGATTTATAAAAATATCCCAACGGTAAGGCAAATATTTGTGTGAGCGCTGTTGGGCCAGTAGGGAGTCGTTGTAGTAAGTGCCGGACCGTTTGAGAAGAATTGAAGTTAACCAACACACAATCGCCTTCAATACATTTTTCAGAGTCCCCTACCCAACCCACTCTTCTGGCCATTAAGATGTGTGGCAAAATCGCCTCCCTACCCCCCACAAATTGATTAAACCAGTGACTTGCTTTGGACATCAGTTGATCTGTGGTCTCCATTTGTGTGTTATGTAAACTCGGAACATTTGTTAATATTACAACATAAGGGCAGGCTGCCGGGGGAAGTGCCAACTTCGTATGATTATCATTCGGGCCCCTTTTTGGCCAGTTCAATCCTTTGGTCTGGTCTTATGTCGAGTCTAGAGGGGGGGCAGGGTAGTATCCTTAGATGTTCCTTGAAGTAGGGTACCACTATTATTGTCACTAGTTGGTTTTGAAACCGTGGGATTGAGATTTTGGGCGACAAGTTGCGGCTGATTGCTGGCGAGGTCTGATGGAGTTCCCCCCAGGATCCTATTTCTACCCAGTCTCGTTGGGTCCTTATTTACTGAACAATTGGTATGACAGCCGACGTTATGGTGGTTTTGGTCTCCTCCTACAGATCGCAAAGTTTCTATTTTTGCCTCGATTCTGGAGAGTCTATCTATCAGTCGTTGAAGTAAAACGGTAAATGAGTGTTCTATCTTTAAAATCAAGGAGTCCGTAAAAGATGAGTGAAAAGCATTCAAATCTTGGGGCGCAACAGTTTTTTCCTTTGTTGACCTCCCCCCACTTTTTTTCTTCTTTGGGGGGGATTCTGATGGGCCCGGGGGGAGGGTAAGGCAATGGGTATGCGAAGAAATCAGACATTTGGACCGAGTAATAGTAGATTCTGAATTTGTAGGTAGGGGATCTATTTCTGACGTGGTATGGTCCTCCTTATTTAAAAACTCAGACCGAACAACAGGCACACCCTTTTTCACCCACAGACAGCCTGCGTTCGACACATAAAATCTCTTTATCCAGTGCATCAGTAGCTCTTAGAAGAAAGGAGTATAAAGTGTTCGTAGGCTCACCTCCATTAGTTGTAATTGTTGATTTCCGTTCTCCAGCTTGTGGTCGGATCCGGACCTCTTAGACCGCTACGCCCGGAGCAGCTTTATGCGCCTCCTGGCGCAAAGACAAGCGCGTAGGCGGCTCCTGCCACGATGCCCCCTGGGGAATGGAGTCCCCAAACAAAAGTGCTGGCATGCAAAGATGGGCTCCCGCGCCGCGGGAGCCCGGAGCAGCTTTATGCGCCTCCTGGCGCCAAGACAAGCGCGTAGGCGGCTCCTGCCACGATGCCCCCTGGGGAATGGAGTCCGCAAAAAAAAGTGCTGGTGTGCAAAGATGGTTTGGCCAATGTGGAAAGAAGTAACCACCTTGGGAAGAAAGGAAGGTCTAGTTCTAAGGACGACCTTGTCCGGATAGACAGCTAGAAAGGGAGGTTTGGAAGAAAGAGCTTGTAGCTCACTCACCCTGTGTGCAGAGGTGATGGCCACCAGAAAGGCAGTTTTCAAAGTGAGAAGTCGGAGAGGACAGTTATGTAACAGCTCAACGGGAGCGCACATAAGATATGTAAGGACCAAGTTCAAGTCCCACTGGGGCATTACGAAGTGAACAGGAGGAAAAAGATGAGTAATGCCCTTAAGGAATCTATTTACAACAGGGGACTTGAAAAGAGAAGGGTGATCAGGAAGCCTAAGGAAGGCTGAAATGGCCGAGAGGTAGCCCTTTAGAGTGCCCGGAGCAGAGCCCTGCTGGGCCAAAGAAAGGAGGAACAAGAGAACCTCAGAAAGAGGGGCGGAAAGGGGATCCACAGCCTTTGTTGTGCACCATGCCACAAACTTGTTCCATCTGCAGGCGTATACCGTCTTAGTGGAGGGACGCCTGGCTGCCAAGCTAACATCACAGACCTCGGGAGGCAGGTCAAACGACGTCAACTGCCTGCTGAATCTCCACGCAAGGAGGTGGAGGCTGGACAGGTTCGGGTGGAGGACCGTCCCCTGCTGCTGCGACAGAAGATCCTCCTGAAGAGGCAGTCGGATTGGAGTATCGATGGCCATGTTGAGCAGCCCGGGATACCACTATCTTCGTGCCCAATCCGGAGTAACAAGAATGACTTGGGCCCGGTCGCGCTTGATCTTCTTCAGCACTCTGGGCAGAAGTGGTATAGGAGGAAAGGCATATAGAAGACCGCAACTCCACTCGCGAGGAAAAGCGTTGCCTAGCGAGTGCCGCCTTGGAACTCCAACGCGCAGAACTGCTGACATTGCGCGTTCTCTTCGGTGGCGAATAGATCTAACCAAGGCTCTCCCCACTGCTGAAAGAGACCTTGCACCACCCCCGAGTGAAGACGCCATTCGTGATCCATCATGCACCTGCGGATGAGTTCGTCCGCCCTGGCGTTCAGTGAACCTGCCAGGTGTTGAACCACCAGGGATATGCCCTGATGTTCCAGCCATGTCCAGAGGCGGAGGGCCTTTTGACACAGGGTCCACGACCCCACCCAGTTTGTTGCAGTACCACATGGCGGTGGTGTTGTCCGTGAACACCTGCACTACCCTTCCCCGGACAGAGGGAAGGAATGCTTTGAGTGCAAGACGAATCGCCCGAAGCTCCAGAAGGTTGATATGGAGCCCGGACTCCGCCGGAGACCAGAGGCCTCTGATCTCCGCCTCCCCCATGTGGCCGCCCCATCCCAGAAGTGATGCATCAGTCACCACTGTGAACTCTGGTTGGGGAAGGGAGAGAGATCTACCGTTGACCCAATCCTGGTTCGTTAGCCGCCACTGCAAGTGGAATGCAGTGCCCTCCGAGATCTGGACGCAATCGGACAGGTTCCCCTGATGTTGGGCCCACTGGAACTTCCGGTCCCACTGCAGAGCCCGCATATGCCATCTGCCATGGTCCACCAGCAGGATGCAGGGGGCCATCAGACCCAGTAGTCTGAGGGTCAACCTGACCGAAACCCGGAACAGAGGCCGAAAGATCGGAATCATAGCCCGAATATCCCGGACTCGCTGTTCGGGAGGATAAACCCGAAACCGCGTTGTGTCCAGAACCGCTCCGATGAAGAGGAGCTTCCGAGAGGGAATCAGGTGTGACTTCGGCACGTTGATGGAAAACCCAAGCAAATGCAGGAGGTCGGCCGTAGACTGTAGGTGGGAGACGACAGCCTGGGGCGAGCCCGCCTTCAACAGCCAGTCATCGAGATAGGGGAAGACTGGAACCCCTGATCTGCGCAGATGAGCTGCGGCCACCGCCATCACTTTCGTGAACACCCGAGGGGCGCTGGTAAGGCAAAAGAGGAGCACGGTAAACTGAAAATGCTCATGGCCTACCGTGAACCGCAGGTAACGCCGGTGGGTCAGCAGGACGGGGATGTGAAAGTAAGCGCCCTGCAAGTCCAACGCTACCATCCAGTCTCCAGGGTCGACGGCAGACAGGACCTGAGCGAGCATCAACATTTTGAACTTCTCCTTCCGGAGGGAGCGGTTGACGTTCCTGAGATCCAAGATAGGACGCAGGCATTTGTCCTTCTTGGGCACCATAAAGTAGTGGGAATAGCAACCACGACCCACTTCTGGGACAGGAACGCGCTCAATGGCTCCCTTGGCCAAGAGTGCCGAAACTTCCTGTTGGAGAAGGGCCAGATGATCCTCTGACATGAGATGGTACTGAGGTGGAATGGATGGAGGGGCAGTCTCGAAGTGGAGGGAGTAGCCCCTTCGGACTATTTGCAAAACCCACCTGTCCGACGTGATGGTGCGCCAGTAGGGGAGGTGATGGTGAATCCTGCCGCCCACTGGCGTTTGGTGGCCCTGAAAGGACTGACTAGGAGGGTTTGGAGGCTGCTGCAGAGGGGGCTGTGGTGGACTGGCCCCCAGAACCACGGCGCTGGTTTCCACGTCCCCAGCCGCGCAGAGACTGAACAGCTTGCGCAGGCCTGTGGCCCTGGGCGGGACGTGGCAGGGCACCCCTTACGTAGCCACGAAAAGGGCAAAAGGCAGACTGCGCAGGGCGGGTGGTGGAGAGGCCCAAGGACCTGGCCGTAGCTCGAGAGTCCTTAAAGCGCTCTAGCGCGCTGTCTGCCTTGTTGCCGAAAAGGTGACGGCCATCAAAGGGCATGTCCATAAGGGTAGTGTGAGGGTTTCCCTCCCGCGACGACGGGTCCTCCCGACGTTTCCAACATGGCGGCCGCCATGTTCTGGACCGGAAGCGGGGTGAGCGGTCCAGCGGCCCAAGCAGGAAGCGACGGGACACCAACCAGAGCGCAGCTGGGCAGAGTCATGGATGACAAGAAGACGCCGAGAAGCAGCAGAGAGGAGACCGCTCCAGGAGCAACGCCCTTGAGTCCAGCACTCCAACAGGAGAAGAGGAGGCTGTGACTCCCAACCCCGCGGCCCAGGAGGGTCGTGGGTCCAGGCAAGTGCCCCAAACAGGGTTTATTTCTTTAAGGGGTTGGTGGGCAGGGGTTATGGGCCACACCACCCCAAAACACTAAATCCTCCTGGCACCTAGGCACAACACGATAGGGAGCACGGGTGACAGGAGCACTCTTCCCTGAAATCTGCACCAGACCGAAGTAATCTGACGGTGTCCTTTTTCTTGTTTTATGTTCCTTTTCCGGTATCCCCCCCACCCCCCTGAGGAGAAAACAAGGCTGGGACGAGGCCCTAACAAGAAGAAGATAGCTTCCTGTGGACGTGGCCTTCATTTTGTTTAACCCTTTTTGTGACTTTCATTTCTTGACATTCCCAAGTCTGAGACAAGACATAAATACCCAAGACATATTGGGATACCCAGAAAAAGAGCCAGAATAAAGAGATCGAACACTATCCATACTGTCTCCAGTGTACCTGCTAATGGGAGGGCAGGTTGACCAGGGTAGCCCATAAGCTCACAGGTAGATTGGACATCCCCCGAAAAACCAGTCGACCTCAACCAGGCGCGGCGTCGAAGGGCTACCGATGTGGAAATCATCCTGCCTAGTGAGTCGGCGGGTATCCAGCCCACAGCGGATGGTAAACTTTGCTGTGTCTCTCCCCTCGGCAATTGCATGGGAGAGCATGGCCCGGGCCTCCTCCGGGCACTGGGGCAGCACCTGCGCTACCGTATCCCACACAGAGTGGGTGTAACGGCCCAACAGACATGTGGTGTTTACCGACCGCAGTCCCAAGCTGGAGGAAGAAAACATTTTCTTCCCAAGATGGTCCAGCTTTTTGGCTTCCCCATCGGGTGATGCCTTAGAGAATGCGCCTTTGGAGGTGGAGGCTTGGACCACCAAGCTCTCAGGGGTGGGGTGTTGGGAGAGGAAAGTGGGGTCACCCGGGGCCGGGCGGTGGCGTCGGGCAATCATCCTGTCCACAGGAGCCCGTGTTGGGCCTGGACCAAGTGCCCAAAAGGATGTCCATGAGGGCTTCATTAAACGGCAGCAGGGGCTCCGAAGAGCTCGCTGCCGGTTGAAGCACCTCTGTCGGGAGGTTAGTCCTGACTGCCACCGTAGGTAGCTCGAGGTGGAGAGCCTCGGCCGCCGTACGCAACACCACTGCGTATGACGCTCCCTCCTCCGTAGCCACGGTAGGAGGAGACAACATGCCAAGGTCTGGGGAGGTATCCAGACCACTGGCTTCCCCCAGTTCCTCTCTCCAGTCCGGTTTATAACCTAACTGGTCGGTTAAAGGGTCCCCAGACCCCTCCCAGTCCTCCTCACCCTCTTCTGGCTGCCAATCTGGTCTCAAAGAGCCAGGGTAGAACAGGGGCACAGAAGTACCCATTGGCTCCGGATCCGGCGTCGGTCGACGCCGGTCCGGCTCCGTGTCTACCTCGAGGTGGAGGCTGGGGTCGACATCGGCTGGGGACACAGCAGTCGGCTGCGGACGTGGTGCCGGTGGAATCGGCGTCAGGGGTGACGTAACCAGGTCGACCGGCGCCGATCCGGATCCAGGCCTGGATCCAAGGGGAACCTGCGGCGCCTAAGCCGCCGGCGTCGAAAGCCCAAGGCCCCCAGCCGAGTCCGCGAGACCCGAAGGAGCGCCGGCGGAGTCGGGCTGCCCAAAGATGGCGTGCATCGCTTCGTAAAACTGACGAAGCCGGGCAGGGGTCGCTCCCGGTCCCGGGAAGGGGGGGGAAACCCAGAGCCGACCCTACGGGCTCCACACGCGGAGCCGCGGGAGGGGCACCACCCGCATATCCCTCATCGCGTCGGCTGACGGACGGGGAGAAGTCGAAGAGCGACGATGCTTCTTCGACTTCTTCTTGTGCTTCTACTTACCTGACCCCGAGTGCGAAGAATTGGATGAAGAATGGTGCTGGCTCCGCAACCGGTCCCTCAAACTCCTACGCGACCGGGACCTCGAACGGCGCGGAGCCGTCTGCCGGGCCTCGAGTAGCTTTCGGGACCGCTCCCGCAAAGACTTCGGGCCATGGTCCGGCAGTCGGAGCACGACTTGGGGTCGTGGTCGCGCTCCAGGCACTAGAGGCAAACGCGGTGCGGATCCGTCACCGACATCAGTCGGTTACAAGAACCGCAAGCCTTGAAGCCGGGCATCCCTCGTGCGCCAGGAGTCAATGGACTCAAAAAACAAAGTCGACAAAAATCGAGAAAAAGTCAGTCAAAAAGTGACTGGAGGTACCGCTCTTCCCGGATCTGCGCTTGCTGGTGCGGAAGAAATAAAGAACTGACATCAGCACGCGAGGGCGGCGTCTAAGTAGCTACTGCGACGTCATCCCGACGACCACGACGAGCGCAGAGTCGACCGACGCCACCTTCCGACGCGCAGGGGTATTGCTGACGAAAAAACTTTCCGGATCCAGTCTGACGCCTGGGGGTAATTATAAGGTAAGGAATCTATAACTAACTGTTTCTTTCAGATTTAATAAATTATTTGAGACCAACAACGACAAAAATCCAATTAGTAGAACCGAAGATATGCAATTTCAAATTTTGAGTAATAATAGCGCCTAGAAGCACAAAGGGCCAACTGTGATTATTTGGTCGCATCGGACCAGGACAAAGTCACAAGTTCAGGCCGACCACGATGGACCACGGGCCGAATTCAGGGACCAAGATAGGCCAGCTGAACAAAGTACCTAAAATCCTGGCTGCAGAGCAGTGTGAGATTCTGCGTCGAGGATGTGTAGCACACCGGTGGTTCCGGTAAAGCTGCAGGGCTGCAATAGAGTCTTGCGTCATTGTCGCCGATGAGGGGCTTGAGATATAAAGTTATCCGTCGAGGATGTGTCCCACAGCGGTGGTTCCGAGACAGCTGAGGGCTGCAATGTGAGGTCTGGCTTTGGGGATGTGTCATGCAGCGGCGTTCCCGAAGCTGAGCTACGAGGAGTGCATCTTGTTGCATCAGTTCTGCCTACAGGACGATAGCTGGACTGACAGAGCACTTTCAGGCCCACTGCCAAGGGTCCAGGACTGTGGTGACAGGCACCACTTGGAAGGCAATACTCACATTAGACAGAGTTCCGGTGCTGGGTTCAAGGTGGTGGGAGACCTTTCTGTCCCCGAGGCTCTGATCAGGAGCCCAGCATAATAGCTGTTGGAGTCACTCTGTGTTTATGGGTCAAGGTGCAGGTCCAATCCTCCTCACTCACGTAGCAGGACAACAGAGTAGCAGTCCTTCTTGCAGAGCAGCACAACAATCCTTCTGAGTCTTCCACAGATCCAGAAATGCACTGAAGAGTTGGGTATGAGGGTCCATTATTTAAACCTGGTGCCTACTTTGAAGTAGGAGAAGGTTCTGGAGATGTCCACACCCCAGAGGTGCTTGGAATTTCCTGTCTCTCTGCCCTGGCCCCAGCTTGTCTGAGGTCACAAAAGACTAGTGTCAACCAGTTTGTGAGCTCAGGCAGAGGCTTTGTGGTGTTCAAGTATGGTAGGTGACAGCTTCTCCTCCCTATTAAGTCAGAGATGGCACATCCTACCAACACTTATTCCCTCTCTCTCTCACTGTCTGGGATCAATCCATAAAGACCAACTGCCAGTTACATCTAGTCATGTGACCCAGAATACAGTCACCAAATGGTTAGGACAAGAAAATTCCATCTTTCTAAAAGTGGCATTTTCAGAATTGTGACTTAAAATACAACTTAACCATTAAAGAGGGTTTTAAATTGCAAGTCTTTAGACACTAAGCTCAACATTCCTCATTGCTCCCAACTGAAAGTTAGCGCTTATTAAATATAAAAAGGTAACCCAATAGTGGTGAAAAACTCATTTTAGAGCTTTTCACTACCAGGACATGTAAAACATAAAAGTACATGTCCAACTTTTTAAATACACTGCACTCTGTCCTCTGGGCTGTTTAAGGCGTACCCTAGGGGTGACATATGTATTAAAAATGAAGTTTTAGGCCTGGCAAAAAGTTATTTAGCCAAAACAAAATGGCTGGCAAAACTGCATACACAGGCTGCCTGGCATGTTTAAAAGGCTACTTAAGCGCGTGGCACAGTAAGTGCTCCAGGCCCACTAGTTGCATTTAATTTACAGGCCCTGGGTACATGTAGTACCACTTTACTAGGGACGTACAAGTAAATTAAATGTGCCTATTGGGTGTAAGCCAATTTTACCATGGTTAAGGCACAGAGCAAAAGCACTTTTGCACTTGTAAGCAGTGGTAAAGTGTGCAGAGTCCTAAAAGCCAACAAAAATGGGTTCAGAAAACAGGAGGGTGAAGGCAAAAATTTTGGGGATGACCCTGCAGAAAAGGCCAAATCCAACACATACTTATTTCATTTTTCACACATTTTGCTGAATATGAACCTGGTTAATTTATGAGTCAAAGCACAGTATGTTAACTGTGCATGATATTTCAATCATAGTTCGACAATACAAACAGGAATGCAGACATTATGACTGAGGTGGCAGTAAGTGAAGGTACGTGAGGATTACATCACATTATGGCAAATTTATAAAAACAAGGCAAGTTCAGACCTTTTAGAAGACAGCAAATGGCCAGGTAACAAATACTTGAGCACAAGACAAGATACAACTATACAGTGTGCTGGCTTACGTACATGGGCGTCCGCAGGGAGGGGCAAGGAGGGGCGCTTGTCCCCCCCCTGGATCGCCGGTGCGGGTCGTAGTGCCGTGGTGCAGGTGCCACTCTTTTTTGTAATGCTGGCACTCCAGCATCCCAGTGACTCACTGGGCTGCTGGAGTGCGAGCGATGTTACAAAAAAGAATGGCACCCTTCCGCACCACGGGCCGTAACTCTCCTTCCGCCTGCAAAGAATGACACAACCGGTCCCCTTCCAAAGATTCAAAACTCTGACATCACCACTGTCTCTCTTCCTTCCAACTCCGAAATCACCACTGTCTCTCTTCCTTCCAACTCCGAAATCACCACTGCCTCTCGGTTCTTGCAGGAAAGTCACCTGTAGTCAGTCCTATGAGGAACGTCCACGCTTTATTAAAGATGTTTTGGGCCAGGTATCCTGGGGAGAAAGACGCACGCCCTTCCACCTCAGATAAATGTAAACATTTCTGCTCCCGGTGCAACAAACATCATGCACAGAGTAACCTTAAATTACCGACCACCCAAGTTAGCTTGTCTCAAGCCTTAATTTCCTCCGAGACTACCGCCGTGGAAAATACTAACATTTCTGTGCCAGTCTCGGAGACGGCTGGAATCTGTCCTATCCTCCCAGTAGAAAGTGCCCCAACTGTGCCATCCCGGGAGGAGAAATCCGACAGAGTGCCCATTTCTCCCCCGCCTTTAGTAGAGCCCAAGCGTTTTAATCACCCCGTAGCCAATGCTGACCATTCTGCTGTGCTCTTAAGTGACACGAACCGTAGAACAGGCACCAACCTCACCACTGGGAAGGCTGATGCATCTCCCATTCCATCTGATGCTTTTCCCCGTTCAGAGAGTACGACCGGTTCGCCCACCTCCGTCCAAACCATTCCCTCCCTTCCTCTTTTCATCTCTGACTTCACTCACTCTCCTCCTTCTCCACTCTGAGCACACCACTCCCTACCTATGTTCTTACTCCAACCTCCCCCCTGGCAGATCTGGTCTATCTCTCCTTCAGCCCGCACCTTCTCCCAGTACAGACAGTACCACCGGTTTGCCAAAGTCTGGCATCACTCCCTCTGTAAGACCTTCTTTCTCTGAAAGCAGCATTTCCTCTCGTTTCTTGCCGTTCACTTGCATCAAGCCACTTGTTTTTCTGCCATGGCGTTAAAAAGCCTTGGAATGTGTTCAAAAGTGTTTACTAAGGCAAGCATATATTCCTAACTCGGACTGCATGATCTAGTGTGTAGCTATTGTATAGCTCTTCAATCCCTGGTGGCACAGCATCCAGGATAATGTGCTGCATGGCTAAACACTTGTAAGGTCCTAAAGGCGAGACCTATTGGCTATGCCAATGCTTGTTTTTCTTGTGCCCCACCTGGCACACATCATGTCGGAGGTTGGTGATGATGTTAAAATTTTGCCCCCCCCCTGGAAAAATTTCTGCGGACGCCCATGCTTACGTACAATGGAGTCTCACAATCCATAAGGCATATGGAGCTCGACTTCTTCTACAAACAGACCATTTAAAGGCTTACCCTGGTGATATTGCAGTTGTAGATATATGCCAACATATAGTTGGTCATTGTTTATATCAGCATTAAACTCACTCAGGGAACCTGAGTGTTTTTCATTAAGGAAGCAGTAATATTACTTGCCATGAAATATGGCTTTGGGAAACTTAGGATAGGCTGATAGCTAAATGCTTCAAATTCAAAATAAAAAAAATGCACACTCTGCATACTAAATCTCCTCTGTCAGTCATCCTAGGGTGTGGGTACGGTGAAAAATGTAAATTTAACTTGAAAAATGGAAAAAAAGCAGGATGTGACCCAGAATGCAATTGCTATTTCTGTGAAATAATGCAGCGACCTCATTACGCGAGCCATGGGTATCTTACACTTCACCAAAGTCTTCCACATTGTCATTCCGGGGATCCGCTGCTATCTTTGGATAGTATCATATTAGCCCTCACCTTGCACTATAAGTAATTGGTTGGGCCTTAGTCAATTAAACAACAGTTCTCTGCTTGATTAATTTATTCCAATAAATGTAAATCAATAAAATAAAAACCCCACATGAGCGACTGAATTTCCTACTGGATTAACATATAGGGTGACTAAAATCCTCCAAAGAGGCATTGGTGCAAGTTCATGGACCCTGAACAAAAGTAGCCACACATTTGGAGCCAACAAGGCAAATGAAATTTAGAACCAACAGATTTTAACACAACAGGCGCTTAAGTCGATTGTTTAGAAAAAGCTGGGCTGCTCTACATCAGTAGTACATAGTTTTACTACAAGATTGACTGATATGGGTGATTTAGTAGCACATAGCACCATATGAACGAAACACTATGTGAAACCATATAGGAAAATTCAAGCACGGCAACCTAATGTCCCTTTCCTAATTATTTTTTTTTAGATTCTATGACATGGACGAGGAACTAAACGCATGACAATACGCAAATATCGACTTTGCACGGGGGGCTGCCACTATTGATCAATATATTCTGCAGGCATAAAAAAGCACTTCACAACATTGGTCCAGGTTACCTCAACTGTCACTTTCACTTCCACCATCCTCCTGGCTCCTTCTCTCTCTCGCTCACACACACAAAAGCACAACAGGAGGCCCAGCCTTCCCATACCTGGCCCTCAAAACTTGGAACAAACTCCCTCTATACCCAAGGGCCTGCTCCCCGCTTCTGGAACTGTACAAGAAGCTGAAGACCTGGCTCTTTAACCAACACCCAGCAGACGACCTACACACCTGCTCCAGTGCCTGGATACCCACCGGGCAATAAGATGCGCTTTACAAATCCAAATAACAGTGTCAGACCAAATAGAAATGAACCAAGTCCAGTACTAAAGATAATTTTTGAGTCCGCATTAGGCGCTCCAGCTTTAAAAAACCATACATCACAAGGCGTAACTAATAATACATGTTGCTTCATTTTCATTATATTAGCCGCGCCCACATGAACGCAATAGCAAATTCATGGCATGTGAGAGCAACACAAATGGAGCACCTCAAAGTAACTAATATACAATCACAGCAAGGCGTGTGCTTTCACATTGCAAACAAATGTTCCCATTTTCAATAATGTAGCACACTGCGTCAAAATATGTTGCTGAGATATTCAATTGGCTGTGATGTTCCAAAACATGGATGTGAAACCAGCAATTCTGATAAAAGAATTATTGCAAGATCGTAGAAAACATATTTCTTTTTATCTACAAACCACATGTTGGGTTTCCACCAACTGGCATAACAAAAAAGGCTAAAACTAGATGTCAATCAAGAGCCCAACCAGAGGGAAGATGTTGTGTGGAAGTGTCTGACCATGGTTGGACTGGGAAACAAGTCTCTAGGACTATCTCTTGAAGTTCAATCTATATACTAAGAAGGCAGACAGGAACCAAATAATTCCATAGTCGATAATGGAGTTCATTCTGGTTACCATCTGTCTGCAAATATACATGCAACATGGAAACACTAACTCCACAATCACCAGACAGGTTGGACATTCACCAAGGGATAACACGTTTCACCAGAAGAACCTTAAATCACAAATGATACAGATACCCAAAAGAACTATAAAGTTTCATATGGATTAAAAACAATGGGACAATAAACACACGTGCCCTTTCTTGTTCATTCCTCCATCCAAAAAATTGATAAAAATAAGCATTGGTACAAGCAGTGTCACCGAGTATCCTGCATAACTGGAAGACCTGCCTGGGTCCCTGCTCAACAAGAGCCTGGGCCAACTTCCAGCCTCATAATTTATGCATGACATACTAACTTTTAAAGTATTTCAGTCTTACATTTTTAAATATTTAATAATTGGGCATTAAATATTCATGCAATTTTATTAGAAATGTGGAAGCAGGGCACTAAGGCTCTACTTGTTCCGGTTTATTACAGGGAACTAATTAGGAGTTTTAGGGTGTGCTTAGCTGGCCTCACTAGAGATCTCATAGCTAACTAAGGAGTTCCATTTCAAAGAACTCAACTCTTTGTTCCCAAACAACAAGCACGAGGCTAAATATAAACAAGTCAAATTTAAGTCATAGATGCCAACCTGAAAGTGTCCATACACGAAAAACCCTCAAAGGAAGGTGCACAGAATAGGTCTAGGAACGAGCTAGCACGTTCTGCTCATCCGCTCCTCTGCCCATGATCATGCTTTTTAAAATTGTCTGTTACAAGCGGGTGTCCTGCCATTTTAAAATATAAGCTTTTTTAAATTTGCTGCTTCCATTTAGAGATATTCCATGTCTCTAGGTTGAAATCGCCTTCTTAACAAACTGTGAATGCTACATTCACACCAACAGGCCATCTTCAGAGAACTAGTGACCGGTGTGGGAGCATTACTCCGTTGAGTAAATATCTGGGCTGTCCATAGCACTGTTGCAAGAAAACGAATCTTTCTGAAAATCAAGCAAATCTTGTCAATTTAAGTTTGTCGGAAGGACTAAAGAGGACTTGGTCTAATTTGAAAGCCTAGCTTGTGATTCATTAAAGGTGCCCAGGTAAAATGTGGACTCTAGTAAGTTTTTTGTAATTGCATCAGGATGTCAATGAATAAACGCAATAAAGTGACTTTAACGTTTTGGCAGCACCTGTGAAGACAAATTGTGGTTGTTTTAGGTACATTTTGTTCTGCAATTTCTGTGTCAGGGGCGTTTTGAACCGCACACTTTACCAGCTGCAGCATGGACTAGTTGTGTCCTTGTGTCCACTGCAGATCTGTCACATTATATGACGTAATTGCTATATATGACCTATTTGACTTTCATAGGCAACTGGAAGATCTCTGTATAGAAGTTTATAAATAAAGAGAATGGTACCCAGAGATAAGGGGTTGAGCCCATTGGCTCCGCTTTATTATCAAGCGAGAGAGAGAGAGTGCGGCAATAATGAAAACTGGAATGAAAAGCAGGTGAAAGAGGCGAAAACAACTGAGGTGTAGAAAGACAGATGGAAAGAAGTAAAAGTATATAAAAGAAACCAGAAAACGGAAAAAGTAATAAAGATAATAAAAGAATAAAACAACAAAAATGAAAATGGAAGAATAAATAACAATTAAAAACAAGAAAAAAAACTACAAACAAAAGATAGCTAGAAGACAGATGGAAGAAGGAAAGACAGATGAAGGACAGAAGGAATAAAAGAGGTAAGGACGGGAGGAAAGGTGTAAAGAAGGTAGAACGAAAGATGGAAACAGAATGAACCAGAAAGAAATATAAAAAGAAAGATAGAGAGAAATATTGAAATAAAATACAAACGGCGGACCAAATAAGACTGCAACGGTGCTAGAAAGAAACTCAGAAGCAAAAAGAAAAACATTAATCGGGAAGGCGTGGGGTCACTAGCTTAGCTCACTTACTGCTCTCCCTCGCACATTCAGGATATAGTTTGAAGTGGGGTACTTTAGTTTTCTGGCGACCCCCTTGAACTGAGTCCAGGGTGTGATGTGCGTCACCGGACAATCGTGCACACTTTATTAACTAACCGGGTCACCCCTTTTTGTCCTTCCAAATGGGCTTTAGCGGCGTGTAAGTGATGAAACTGACACGTGAGTAAACCTTTTATTATTGGCACACCTAGGTATGTCCACCTGCACAACTTTGGGGATAATCACAAATTCGTAAGTTTGTCGGAAGTCACCAAATATTTGCAGACAGCCTGCCATGCCTGCAAATTGGCATCTGTTAGGGACATGGAAAAATGCATTTTCAGGGGAAACAACCCAGAATTGACAAAGCCAACAGAAAAAGGGATTCTAAACAAGAAAAATATTTTGCCACCAAGCAAAAAAACTTTAACTGTAAATGTAATTTTGTAGTGCAATTTTCTAGTCAGAAGTGTACCCCAGCTACATTCCCATGTATAAAATGATTATGCATACGAGTAAATATGTGAATCTGAAACAGTCTCAGAATCCCTTCAGGACTCCACTTTTTTAATTTGAATCCCTTAAAATAACACAAGAGAAAACTAAAGCACATTCACATTAATGTATTTAAAAAGTGTTTTAAATAAAGAGGTACCCATTAAAAGGGCTGGAAAGTCTGACAAAGGAAAACATCTTCATCAGCCAAAACATGGTACAGAACCATTCAACAAATCCACGCCACGGAATAACATCTGGATTTAGTAAACTTTCCATGGACTCCAAAACATATATCGGAGTTGTCTCGAGCAACGAATGGCACCAAAAACTAGTGAAGCAGGTACAACAGACACATTGTTTTGTAAAATTTATATAGCGCTTACTACCCCAATGTAGGATGCTGAAGCACTTGCATACACAGGTAGCACACAACACGTGTATGGTGTGTGGTTGATAGTGTTTTGTCTTTGTTTTGATGCTGTGTGGGAAGTGTTTCCATGTTACGCATGATGGTATTCACTGGCTTTCAGAGATAAAAACTGGGTTACAAAAAGTTGGAACAACTTTGGCGTCTTGACTACTTGAGCTCCTCTAGCGAGGCTCTGAAGGAGGCCTCGAGGAAAATATTTTAAAAATTGGTTGCCTCTGCAAAATTTGATTTTAAACCAACAAACTTCTAGGGGTTGAAAATTCTGCCAAGGAGATATTTAAAATTGTACATGATTTCTCATCCCCTAAATGTGCAGCAAATACAATTGGGAATAACCATGAGTTGGCGGATAAGCTGTCCAACTTCTTTGAAGACAAAGATCTCTACTATCTCTATTCCCTTCAGTGAGGTCTCATCCCCGCAGGCAGTCGATGCAGTAGTCCGGATTATAGCCCACTGAGGCAGAATTGCAAGGTTTTGCCTTTCATAATCTATAATACAGGGAATCTTTTTTGGACTTGGGAACCTTTGCCTGAGGGCACATTAATCCCGATTGATACCTCACTGACATCTGGATCACCATTAGATCTGTTGCCTCTGGTCTACTGGAAAGCAGCTATTGAGGCCATTGGATCTCCACTACTCGAGGTTTGCAATAGCTCCTTAGTTAGTGGTCTCATTCCAGAAGCACAAAAAAAAAGCACTGATACGGTCCCCGCTAAAAAGAAAAAAAACCTAGTCAACCCCTCTTTGCTTTCCAATTTTCGAGCAAAATCTCTGTTACCATTTGCTGTTAAGATCAAGGATAAACATGTCAACCAACTCCTGTCTCGGCTATTGGCGAATAGCCAGATCTTAGATTCTGCCCAGTCGGAGTTTCATCCATTACACAGCATGGAACCTGCCCTTGTAGCCAAGGCTGATGACCTCCGAATGCTGATGGACAAAGAAAACCCTTTAAATCTTGTGCTACTACATCTGTCCTCAGCATTCGATATGGTATTGTATACTATCTTAACATAACGTAATATTTGTGAAGCTCACGTTCACCCAATGGTATCTTGGCACTGAATAACAGATGTTTATTCTTACCCAACTCAATGGTACTCATTTTATCGACCTCAGATGGATGAAAGGCTGAGTGGAACCGCCGGGATTTGAACCTGTGACCATGAGGTCGAACACAAGCCCCTAAAGGGGACGCATTAGTCCACTAAGCCACCAGACCCGGCAACTTACCAGACAGCAGGAAATTGACACTGGTGGTACGGTGCCAGACTGGTGCAGATCCTATCTGATGGGCAGGTCGCAAGTAGTCTAACTACCTCTGTTTATGTCAGCATATAACACAAATGCTCCTAGGTGTCCTTCAGGGGTCAGCACTTAGCCCAACACTTTTTAATATTTACATACGACCGTTGGTGAGGCTGGTAAAATCGTCAGGCCTTCGGTGTATGAACTATGCTGAGGATACCAAACTCCTCATCACATTAGAGGGATCAGTGCTGATTCTTTTGAACCTTCCCATCAGTGTATGGTGCCGGTTTCAACATGGCTTCAATAGAACTCATTGAAGTTTAATTCGGACAAAACAGAGATGCTCTGAATAAGACATTCCCACTCCACAGCCATTTTCCTTTGAACTTCAGCCCACCCTCCTGGGCTGCCCCGCTCAGGATGGTAAAAAACCTGGGGGTTCATCTTGAGCCAGAATTCTACCTTGCTGGGCAGGTTAAGCATGTCACTTCGACTTGCTTCTTTCTATTGAAGGTGTTCAAGAAAAATCTGCCTCTCCTCCCCAAGAATGTCTATCATGTTGTGGTTCAAGCTACCACACTGAGTTACCTAGATTACTTGGGGATGGATACAGGCCAAATGAGGAAGCTGCATAGGGTCCAGAATGCAGCTGCCAGACTGGCCTTATGACTACCATGGCTCTCCTCTGCGGTCCTAAAGCTCTTGCATTCGCTTACAGTAGAAAAAAAGGTTATTTTAGTCATGTTTTTAAAGCAATCTACCTTATTGGCCTGGACTACTTATCTCAAAATTTTACCAACTATGTACCCACAGAACGAGTTACTTACCTTCGGTAACGATGTATCTGGTAGAGACACAGTCTAGCCGCAGATTCCTTAACTTAGAATATCCCCAGGCATCAGACTGGATCCGGAAAACGTGTTCCGTAGCAGTACCTCTGCACGCCGGGGGGCGGCGTCGCCCGGCTCCGTCCTGACGTCGTCCACGGAAGTGACGTCAATGGAGCCATGTAAGTTCCCCCTCGGCGTGCGGACGTCAGTTTTCTACCGTGAAACTTTTCAGCGCCACAACGCAGAGCCACTACAAAAACTGTGAGAGTATAGGAACAGTGTGACAAAAAAGGAGCAAAAACCTTTGAAACAACAATAAGAGATCATAGAATGATTAGAAACAATCCCATGTTGAAAGAGTACTCAACACTTGAAGGAACTGAAGGGAGCGAACAGAGCACCCGACCCAGGAAAGTCCCACCAAAGCAAAGAGCCGTGCCCCCCCTAAGAGGCAACGGCAGTGGAAATGAATGGCAGGCCAAACGAAAGGCAGTGTGCAACCACAGGATGGAACTGTAAGAAAGACAGTCTGTAACCATAGGATGTAACTGTAAAGGACCACAGGACTGGAACAACATGACTCATGGCAAATGACCAGAAGTGACCAACAAAAACGAATGTTCACCACACCCCCCCCCCCCACAATGACTTATGAACTGTAGCATAGTCAAATAGAACCTCGGCCCAATCGACTGCAGCATAGACAAGGAGACCCCAAGGAATGGAGAGAAACAGACGAAGGTGGAGGGAGTGTAGAAGAACATGAGAATCTCCACGCTGGAAGAACCAGGGTGGAGAAGCACTGAAGGGCACGTAACCTAGCCACCCAAGAACTATAATGGGTGGAGAGCCATCATGCCAAAAGAGAATGACACACCCTGCCCCGGAGGTAGGTGAACTAGAGCACCCCTCAGGAAGACCAAGGCCACCTGTAAGGAGGCAAGGTGGTAGAACCCAACTTGGAAAGGTCCTCGCAGAACGGGGAGGATGGGTGGGCATTAAGGAATCTGCGGCTAGACTGTGTCCCTACCAGATACATCGTTACCGAAGGTAACTCGTTCATCTGATAGACACATCTAGCCGCAGATTCCTTAACTTAGAATAGATACCAAAGCTATACCCCACTGGAGGAGGGTCTGCGACCGAAACCCACCAAGTTCCCAAAGGAAGAAGTCCGTCATGAACATTGACTTAAACATGGTGGGGGCCGCAACGCCAGCTTGGATGACACCAGACCCATAAAGCTCAGCATTGCCAGCGTAGCTGACACCAGACCATGAAGTTCAGGGCGGAGCATGAGCAAGGGAAGCAAGATACCACATTCCGTCAGAGGACGGCACGAGTCCACTGTCGGCCAGACAGGGATGAAAGGAAATCACAGAACCAGAAAGATCAATGGCAGAATGCCATAAACTTCTACGAAAAGAGGGAAACTGAGTAGAGGACCCCAGGACCCGTACGAGACAAAGGCCCAGCGAAGGGACTTAACATGATGACAGATTCAGACAATGTGAGCGGCACAACATCAGGTGTCAACAATTGACATGTCAGGGCAGAAGGCATCATGCCGAGACATACAAAGTACGGCTACCAGGAGAAACATAGATGTGAATTACAAGAATACACAGAAAAGACATTGTGTACAGTGAGAACCACACCACACAATGCATAGCTCAATGAAGCGTAACAGCAACAGCATGTGCGCGTCGACAGAGAAGACGGGCGCAGCACCAGGTAGCCAACCAGTCAACCGTACCCACAGGTTCAACGACCAAGGGCCACCAGCAAACCGGACAACCCAAAGCTATCTCCCATGAGGGAGAGAGAGAGAGGAAACCTGGGACACTCCCCAGGAACCACCGCAGGGAAACCCTGCATGCCGGCCCCCTCGTGTGCGTGCACAGCACATAGAAAGACATGAAAAAGTCAAGAAGCGACAACCAAGGGTAAACTGGAAGAGTACCCCTAGAGAATAGAAAATCGCCCAAGAGGTACCAACGGCACCGACTTCAGTGAAACGCATCAGGACAACAAGTCCAACCACAAAAGTGGCGACCCCAACCCCCCCGATCGGGAAGGAAGGACTGAGCCACCGCGATACAGGCGGGAATACTGACTACCACAGCAACGAAGAAGAAGTCAGTAACACTCAGACATAGAATGTCTGAAAAAGTATATATATATTCTATCTCCAGATGCTCTCTGGCACCATCCTGTGTGTGTATATATGTATATATATATATATACATATATATATATATATATATATATATATATATATATACTACGAATGTGGACAAATCTTTACCTTTGCGAAACGCTATGATAACATCAGAAAGCAAAGGCTGAATAAATCGACTCCACTCAACGCTCAACCAACAACAAGCAGAGCCGCGGAAGGCACAGACTCAGCATCAATGTCCGATTTAAGCTCTGCACTAGAAAGTGGATCAGAATCAGAAGATAGGGGTCAAAATGTGGCCGCAACTGATGGAGCAGGCGCAAGCTTGGCCCAGGAGTTGGATTTTTAGTACTGGACAGACGACAAACACTCAGACCAAGACAACCAAGGAATCAAAACTCAGACACAATCGCAGGAGGCGCGAAAGGAGAAAAATCCGAAAAACCCAAATCAACAAACAGAAAGAGAGGAAACTGGAGGCGATAGGAAAACCAGACACTAAAACAATCATCAACTTGAGTGAAATTGATCTGACAGAGGCGGAGAAACAACTCCTCTGTTTAGGCCTCACTTTCTGTCCGGAGAGTAACTTTGACTACTGCAGTACTAGAGTTGATGTGTTTAAGTTCATAAGGAAACTCAAACTCAAAGTTCTTCAAGCAAAAAAATGAAAACAACACCACTAACACGCCTAGCATCGCGTCAGCAGGTGGTAACATTCTGACAGTCTCAGACATCCCCATCATGAGAACCTTGATGGAACTTAACTCCACGGCGAATAGTGCCACGCCAGAAACTGTGGTGAATGAATCGATCGTTGGCTCTGATAAAGTACCAAGCCCTTTCAAACCCCACTCAACTTTCACACCTATCATGCCAAAAGATGCAATCGACATCTTCAATGATGTCATTATTAATGAATTAAAAGCATTACATCTCAAGAATCAACGAAAACGCTATTCCAGCCAGTTTCCAGGAAAGAACCAAAGCTACCGTAATCTTATAGCCAAGCTTCAAAAAGAGAATGAAGTAATCATCAATAAGGCGGACAAGGGTGGCAACATTGTGCTGTGGCCACGCAACCAATACCTAGCAGAAGCAGAAAGACATTTATCGGATTCAACTTGCTACAAAATCTCCAGCCACATAGAGGTCGCTAGCAGTAATAAAGACCTAAAGAAACATCTCAATGGATTTAGAGCACAGGGAGTCATTAGCAAGGATGAATTGTCTTTTCTGCATGCTGAGTTTCCAGTAACACCTATCCTATACTTTCTGCCTAAGATACACAAAGGTACTGTTCCTATACCAGGACGCCCAATTATATCAGCCCGAAAAATATATGTGAAAATATCTCAAGGTATGTTGACTATTTCTTACAGGGCCTGGTCTCCAGTCTGCCAACTTATCTCAGGGATACTAGTGATTTCCTGCTGAAAATCAAAGACATTCCTTGGAGTCATGACTACATTTTTATGTCACTGGACATTACGTCGCTGTATACTAGTATTAGTCATAGTGACGGCATTGCAGCTTGTAAATATTTTTGGACAAAAAACCGATCAATTGCTACAAACATAACGAACTTTTGCTCTTCCTCATTGAATGGTGCCTATGCCACAATTACTTCTTATTTAACAACAAAGTCTACCAACAGTTAAGGGGAGTGGCTATGGGGTCTTGCTTTTCGCCAAGTTATGCTTGCCTACATGTGGGAGCCTGGGAGGAGGAGGAGACACTTAGAAGATCAGTTATGTGAAACATGGAACAACAATGTCATAACTTGGCTAAGATATATAGATGATGTCTTTGTGATTTGGAAGGGTGATGCGACCAGCGCTAAGTCCTTTATTGATGATATTAATTCTAATATTTTGAACTTAGAATTCAATGCCACCATCAGTGCGACATCCGTTGAGTTTCTGGATGTAGAAATATATGTGAGAGAGCAAAAATTAACTCAAAACTACATAGAAAGCCTACAGCAGGGAACTCTACACTCCACACGGCCAGCTTTCATCCCAAGCATCTCATTGCCAGCATCCCCTATGGGGAAATGCTGCGCATACGCAGGATCTGTAGCTCACCATCAGATCTAGCAATATGCCAGGAAGAGTCAATCCAACGATTCAAACTAAGAGGTTATTCCATAGCCAATATTAAAAAAGCTTTGAACAGGGCCAATCAGATCCCAAGGGAAGACCTACTCAAAGACACCCGAGTGGATGACACAAACACTAGTATCCCCAGTCCAGAGCCATTACATACAGTCACAACCAGATTCATCATGGCATATAACACTGAAGCCCGCAACATCAGAGCAGTGATAAACAAGCACTGGGGCATCATCAAATCTGATCCCATACTAGGCCCAGTAGTGTCAAATCAACCAGACATCACATACAAACTAGCACCATCCATGCATGATGCCCTTGTGAAAAACAGTCCAGAAGTCATCTCCAAGAGTAACTGGTTGTCTGATATCAAGGGATTCAAAAATGCAACAGTTGCAGGGCTTGCAAATTTGGCAGAAGCATCACCCTGGTAGATTCAGTATTTAGGAAACATCCCTTCATCATAAGGCATCGCCTCACATGCAAAACTGAGTTTGCAGTTTACCTACTTGTCTGTTCATGTAACCTATGGTACATTGGAAGCACAAAGCTACCGGTGCACCAGCGCATCTTACAACATCTTAGGGCCATAGTTAACAATGATTCTACTTACCCTGTAGCAAGGCACTTTAGTGACAAGCACAGCAACAACTTGGCCCATTTACAGTACTCGGTCATTGATTGCATACCTATGCTAGTGAGAGGTGGAAATCGGGAAAAACTCCTTAGACAGCTAGAGAGCAAACACATCATCGAGTTCAACACCAAGGCCCCATCTGGGTTAAACTTGAGTGAAGATTTGCATAACTTCCTATGATTTCTTACTGTATGAATAGGCTATACTTATACACATCGATGACACATAGATTTGTTACCAATGCCCCACCGATTCTGCTATGTTTAGTTCCATCACAATATTTATGGCACACTAGGTGCTTTAGCAAACCATTTATTAGATAGAGAATGGGTATCAATGGCTCAATATGTTCTCGCCATGACTATCTGCTTATAAACTATTTATTTGCACAATATCTAGGTTGGAATCGCATATATGCTTATTTTAGCAATTTGCGGGCTTTATATTTATATTTCTAACAGTAAGCTATTTATTGTGTTATTGGTTTGCTACATGTATTTTTTGGAATCCTTGCGTTTTTGCCACACTTCTTAAATATGTCCATCATAGTTTCATGCGACTGCAGCAGTTGAATCTCCATACAATGTTACTAATTTTGTTCCCTCCCTAACCTAATGTTCCCCCTAGAAATCTATAGGGTGGCATACACCCATTTGTATATGTACTGTAGAGGCACTATAATGATTATCAATTTTTGTGTCTTTTGTTTTAAATAACACCCCGTGTGCAGATGTTGTCACATTAACCATTGGGTTTAGCACATTTTTGCGCGACCAGATGCACTCACGGGCTCACTCACATTTCCAAACACCTCCCTCCCTTTCACAGATCACACACACAAATGTAATCACTCATGAGTAACAGCAATAGCATGTACTCGCTATAATACTAACAGGCACTACAATTCACTCGTGGTATTTTTTAATCTATCTCTTTGCTGATCTTGCGCCCTTCAGCCCCGCATTTTAATACTTAATACGGGCTGGCCGTTTTGATGGTCAATCAAATTTAGTTATGCGACTTGCGCGACTGATTAAATACTTTATCCTTCGTTTTAGGATACATTTTATACTCACAAGCTCGCAGCTACTTTGGATTTTCCAACGCTGTAATATTTGCAATGGCAAGAGCGAGTTACCACACCAGCGCTAGCCTTTAGGAGAATGACATTACAGATGCCTTCAACCTCCATATCATTATAGCACCATGTATGCAGTCATTGGTCAGCACTTAGATTACAGTAATATGACACTGCAGTAAAGCAATGACACTGCAGTAAAAGTGCCACATCATGTTGTAAAGTGCTTATCTGAACGAATACCACTGTAGAAAGACTACTGCTTACTCACCATGTATATATAGATCACCTTCACTTGCAGTGCACTATGTGAACAAGGCTGCATGTCTGGCGGCCGAAACGCGTCTTTGGACAATGATGGTTAATTAATAAACACCTTGCCACTTCAATTGCTGTGGAGTCTGTGTCCTTGTGTAGTGCCGGTGTGACTGGACACTCTTGGATTTTCATGTGGATATGTGTATATGTGTATATATATATATATATATATATATATATATATATATATATATATATTATATATATATATATACACATACTCTCTGGAGATAGAATATGTCAGTTGAAAATCGTAGCAGAGGCCAGGAGGAGAAACACCTGAGCCATGTGCGGCAACGAACCGAAAAAACCTGAACCCAGGCCGGCACCCGTCAGAGGGAAGCAAGGGGCACAAGGCAAAACGTAACAGAGATCCGCTCAGGCGAAAACTCTACCGCCCATAGGCAAACCCCAGACAGGGTTTGCCCAAGCCTTTCCCAACACCAGGGAAGAAGGCAACAGGAAGAGATCGCAGCCAAGACAGTGGCTCAAGGAACACTATGGGACCCCCGTGATAGTACACACGCACACACACACACACACACACACACACACAGTGAGGACCACCTGTGGTGCCCGCCCAGAATACAGAAAGAACCGACCTGGAGCGGAACGGAACAAAGCGCCTACAGGGACGCGTACCCACGCTCAAGACAGCCAACAGCGCTAGGGGCAGAATGAAGGCGGAAAGATGAGCCAAATGCAAAGCAGGAGGACGTGCAGCCCCCTGGGGCGAGTCGGATACGGTAGAACCCCAACAATACACCGGAGCAGCCTGCGTCCACAGACGCATGAGAGTGCAACGGAACAACCGGAGGCAGCAATACAGAAGCTCCAGGAGAGGGCCACGTCAGTCCGCGGATCTCAACAGAGGAGGCGTTCCACTACAGCAGGAAGTATGGAACAACGGGAGAGGCCCACAGCATAACCCACAGGAAAAATCCCCAGAGGTACAGACAATAACAAAGAGAACTCCACAGGAAGCCGCCGAAACGTCCTGGCAAGGAAGAGTAGCTACACAATAGCGTACGAATACCCCACATAGGGTACGTCACATCCCTATAAAAAACAAAGGACACCCCTTGCGACAAGCTCATAGGCAGAGGTAAAAAAGAACCATATAAACAGCTGGCCCAGCTGTACCAAAGGAAGGAAAAACACGGCTGAACAGCCATACAGCCCGTCTGGGAAATAACGTCTTGAACCCAGAGATGGAAATCATAAAAGCAGTGACAATACTGCATATGAAAACACAAGTCCACCATAGAGGACTAAAAACTTGGCAGTCATGGAAATCCAGATAGGAGGCGCCGGACCGCCGAATCTGCATGCTCATCAAACAGAAGGGCCCCATCGAAGGGCAGATCCCGGAGTCGCTCCCGAACATTCTCTGGGAAACTGCCATCGCCTAGCCACGCATGGCGACGGAGAGCAACTGACCTGGCCATAGCTCGACCCAGAGAGTCAGTGGTGTCCATGGCCGACCGGACTGAAAACTGCGCCATGTCGCGCCCATCCCGAATAAGCCGGACCAGATCAGCATGAGGGCCCTCCGGCAAAGAGGGAAGGAGTCGCTCGACTGAGTCCCAAAGGGCAAAAGTAGCCCAAGCAAACACGCAGGTCGTGTTCAGGGACCGAAGGCCTGAGCTGGTGGACGCAAAGACATTGCGACCACATGACTCCAACCACCTAGACTCCTGAGTGGGAGGAAGCAACAGAGGAGGAGAGGACAGACGCGCTGCCTGGACTACAAGTCCTTGAGCCCTAGGATGGAGGGACAAACAGGCTGGGTCATCTGGAGCCGAGCGATGGCGATGTGTAATAGCACGATCCACGGGGTCACCCGATGAGGTTCTGGTCCATGTCCCCAGAAGGACATCATACAATGACCCGCCAAAAGGCAACAAAGGCTCCACATCCACCGTGCCCCGGTGGAGAGATCCAACAAAGGATCCGAAGGCAGGGAGACAGAGGGCGGCTGCATCTGCAAGATATCCGCAGCCCTCCGAACCGCCCTCGCAAGGTCTGCGCTAGCCTCCGTAGCCATCCGAGGTGGAGACAGCAAGTCATCCGTTGGAGAAGGCTGCAGGCTAAACCGTCCCCCCAACGACAGAGGCCCTGCAGAATAATGAGCCGGCCAGGGCCCCATATCCGTGGAGCATGGAAAAAACCGTGGCGGCAGAGAACCCCCTGGGGACACGTCCTCCACCAGCAGAGGAACAGCCCGGGACGCATCCGGCGTCGATCGACGTCGGGACAGCGTCGGATCAACGTTGACGACCTCCGAAGAGGACTAGGCGTCGGGCCGGCGTAGACTCTACCTCCACCAAGGTAGGAGCCTGCGGAAAGGAACAAAGTCGACTCGGAGTCTAGCTCCGCGCTGCAGCCGCATCCAGCGACGACGCAGGGAGCCCCGCAGGACTGTGCGAAGATGCATCAGGAGGGCTAGACGTCAGAGTGGGATGCCCTTCCGGGCCGTGTCCCGACGTTGCAGCGACCCCGGAACCGGAGTCAAGGCACTCGGTCGGCGCCGAGGACGAACCTGCCGGCGAACCCCGACCTGAGTCCATACCCCCACTGTGGGTCCCGAAGGCGCGCCAGGGAGAGGGGGTGACCCAAAGATGGCCTGCAGAGCCCCGGAATAGGCCTCCATCTGGGTTCGAGTCGCCCCAGCACCAGGAAACGGTGGGTAGGCGGGGGCCGACTCCTGAGGGCCCGTGTCTGGTGAAGACCGGGAGCAGCGGGCCCCGACATCACGCTTGTGCGAGGTAGACGACCTCAGTGACTTCTTCCGGTGCTTACCTGAGGCAGGCGAGCGACGTCCATGGGAACGACTCCGGGATCTGCCCCGAACAGGAACCTCTGCGTGGGAGGAAGAACTGCGCCATTTGGATCCTCCCTCTGGAGATGGAGGCCGGCGCCGCGAGGACTCTGACCGGGACAACCAGCCCGACATCAATTTCATCCGTCGTTCCCGCAGGGACTCCGGCTTCAGCTGCCGACAGGCTTCGCACTCGGCGGAGTCATGGTGCTCGCCCAAGCACCACATACAGATCACGTGTGGATCCGTCGCCGACATCTGCCGCGAACAGGACGCACACGACTTGAAGCCCGCAGGCATCGGCACACTGTTCCAGACACGAAAGGGCGCTGTGAGGGCCTGAAACCAAAACAGGCCAGAGGAACCGCTTCTCCCGGATCCGCCTTGGGACGCAGAAAAGAAGAAAACTGACGTCAGCACGCCGAGGGGGACTTATATGGCTCCATTGATGTCACTTCCATGGAGAACGTCAGGACAGAGCCGGGCGACGCCGCCCCCCGTCGTGCAGAGGTACTGCTGGGGAAAAAGTTTTCCGGATCCAGTCTGACGCCTGGGGCTATTCTAAGTTAAGGAATCTGCGGCTAGATGTCTCTATCAGATCACTGCTTACGTGCCTCTGAGGCCTGGCTGTTGGTCTTTCCAAGAACCAAGTGGATTTGCATGAGTGATAGAGCTTTTTCAGTCAGAGGTGCAAAACTCTGAAATCAACTTCCTTGCACTCTGTGGAAATCCCCTCTTGACTTCATTTGAGGAAGGCCTTAGAGACTTGGCTCTTCAGGAACAAGGACTCTCTCACCTATTCGTCCTGTACCATGCCTTGTTTAGCACCAGGACACCCTTTGTGGTATTTACTGGCCTCTAGAAATGTTATAACATAACATGACTACTAAGGTGCAGTTATCGTACAATGGGATGCAGTGTTTAGCAGCATGATGGATGAAGAAGTGTGAGAGACCGGTGCACAGTTTATGGTTTTCAGTAAGCTGGCAGCCTTGAGCAGCTCTGCAGGACCTTTTATTCTGTTTATTATGTTCATAGACCACTTAGCCAGTTACTGTACTGGGTTATCCATTCAGAGATATTTTGTTTAAATATTGTGGTCCTGGGCATGCATATGTTAATGGGAGAAATGGTGGAGCAATCTGCTGGGATGGACTTTGCTAATATCATCCCATATCTATTGTCATTGTGAGATGTCAATGTCTGGGTGAATGCTCTGAAGGTAATTCTACTACAAATACATCACATTAGATCACGTCAGTGGCCTCTGGGATTTTGGATACACAATAATATGCTATGCATAACGCTTCAATTGGTTCTTAGAAGTGGTGATTTGGACTATGATTCAAACAGTAGTTTTCTAATGAGTTGAACTTTCTTTGTTCTTTCTTATGCAGACACCATTCTATGTCCAAAAAACTATATGTCTCAACAAGAGGAAGCAGAATTCAACTGGAAAATTATATTTCCAACAGGACAGGGACTGCATTTTTAAGAACCCTCCATAAAAGGTTATCATAGCTCTTGTGGTGTAGATTAACAAGCAGGCCAATGGGTCGGACTCTAGAAACAAAAGCAGCACTGGCAAAAATGATCAAACCAGTCCTGCTCCCTTCTTATCCTCGTGCTATGTCTCTATCTCCATTAAGCAAACACAAGGAGGCTTGACTGGGGGTGAGTGTCTGAAAAGTTTCAGCGCTACGTCCATCATCTCCTTGTGTTTGCTTTGTTTGCCCTAAGTTGGCCGGGTATGCCCGGACGTGGGTTCCTTGCTCACTTTGTCACTGGATTCAAGTTAGCCTGGCTGATGAGGGGTGTTACCCCAAAACGGGTCCCAGGATGCTTGTTTCCGGTCCAGGAAAGACCTGGCTTGGCAGTTCAGGCTGAACTGTTCCCATGAGAAACAGGGTCAAGACTGATTTGCATATGGCTGGGTTTGAGCTTGGGTGGCGAAGTGAGCTAAAGAACGATGGTGAATTCAACCCAGATCTGTGACTGGGGGTGAGTGTCTGAAAAGTTTCAGCGCTCTGTCCATCATCTCCTTGTGTTTGCTCTATCTCCATTAATCCTTTCTCTTTCTTTCTTCATTTCTCTCTCTACTCTGATCACGTTCTCTTTACCTTCACCCTCCCTCCCTCTCTCTCCAAGCATTCCTATGCCTGTTGCAGTTAACCTCAGGGAGCTGTCGGAAATTGAGAGAAGCATCATTGGTGGTCCTGGACTCTCAACACCGGCCTCGAAGAGCTCCAGTTTACCGAGGAAATTCCCGATGGCCATCATTCGGATGCTAATCCAAACAAAGAAAGGAGTATCACTCAAAGACAGAAGACTGTCTATATGGTGTATATGGTGTTGGGACAGAGACACATGGAAGATGATTATCCTTTTCTAAAAAGACCCCTCACTCACCAACCTAGTTGGTGACATGCTTCATCATTGGGGTCCCACCCGAATAGCCGAATGCTATCCGGGTGTGCTGCGACACCTGATTACAGTGGAGCTGGTTGTTGTGTGAAGTGAGAAGTGAGTGACTTAATCGTGTGGTTTAAAAATTGGCCAGATATGACCCTTTGAAAGCCTTTATTCTGGGGTAACTGGACAATATTAAAAGTAATATGATGCCAAGAGGGTTAAATTGACCTTCCGGTATCTCTTGATAAAAATAAGTGCAGTGAAGAAGTGCATTAAACGGTCAACATGTTTCAACCTATGAATGGTACTACTAGGCTTTCTTCAGGACCAGTGGTTGTGACCCGGGAGGTATACACTCGCTAAGGTGTACCCTACCCTTGGTCACTGAAACCGAACCATGTACTCACGGTCAGGTGTCCTTTTCTTCAATTCGAAAAAAGGAAATAATCTAGAAGGACAAACACATAATAACAAACAAACAAATGAAGGTTAAGCGAGTAGCAGTACTGTGCTTGTTCAGGAAATAGGTGCTCTTATATTTCCCAACAAATGTTGAACTTAACATGAAGAATGTCACCAAAAAAGCCCCGTAACTCGGGAGGCAGTGGACTATGGCAAGCATTCAATCTATTCCGTGACACACATGGTCATCAAAAGAATTTAGGGTCTTACCCACAATTAGTGATAATACAAGTGGGTGATTTTATGCACTCCTCGTGACTTTGAGGTGCAAAATGCATCGATGCAAACACATACCATGCAAAAAACAGTGAAATACATGGATATTGTGTTTAAAGCCACATACAGCATACACTCTTAGTGGCTAATGACGTTCTCACGTAAATAGGTGAGAGCGCAACTCGTTTACAATCATGCATAATGTGCAAGCGTGTAAATAATCAGAAAGAGACTGGGAACATGAAAAGGGAAGGGAAAGGAAATGAATATGAGGGCTTACTGAAAGCGCGATGGTTTCGTGCTTCATGGGAGTCAGGGTCGTAGTAAAGCTCCCTACGTGATCTGAACACACCGATAGATTAGTAAAGTTCCCCAAGTCAGAGGGAAAAAAATATCGGTACGCGCATCTGAAACAACAACTTACTTGGTGGAGCTATTCACCGGCTGTTACGCCTACCCAAACGGACCCGTTGTCACTCCCCGCAGGATCCCGCATCGGATCTGCCATGCCGGTTAAAAGCAGGCATTTCCGGGTAGCGCGAGCAGGGGCGTGGCTAAGTGGTCACGCGGATGGCGTAAACACGTCAGTGGGAGTATCCCTCGGCATTGTCTTTGAAAATCATGGAATTATAAAGTTAAGGTATCAATACAGACACTGCACAAAAAACTGCACAAAAAGATTACACAAAAGATGGGGTTGGAATGATATTATAAACTTATAACCCTCAGTATAAAGATGAAAATAAGATGAAAATAAGCACAGGAAAGAGGGGAAAACTGTGCATATATACAGTGCGTGTAGTTAGACACTCAGTTATCGCTGCATATACGGTAAATGGTGACAAATGTTATCGGGAGGAATTAGATTCAATATTCATTGCATAGTTGAATCCATAAATATCTATAAATATACAGTGCACCATGTGCTGTATCTGTTACCTACTTACAGTTGTTTTTCTCATGGTTTCGTAGTAGAGCAAATAGACGATTCATCTGTTAGAGCAAAAAACACTAAGGCAAAAAACACTCAGGAAAAAAAGGGGAGAAAGAAAGAAAGAAAAGGAATAACAATACAGGTACATGTTCAATTATTTCGGAAGTACTGAATTCCATGGTATATTTTCATTTAATCCATTCTTATGAGTGGAAAGCCTATAAATCCACCGTTGCTCCTTCTCAAATAGTCTCTGTTGTACATTAGGACCCATTTCAATTTGTTCAATTATGGTCCATTTCATGTCATTTGGAGTATGGTTTTCAATGAGAAAGTGTTCAGTAAGTTTTGTGGTGGATCTTTTGCATCTAATGGTGCTGCGATGCTCGCATATTCTCTGTTTGATTCTTCTACATGTCATTCCCACATACTGTAGGTTACAAGGGCACTTTATTAGATAAACCACATTAGTACTGTTACAGTTGGTGTGGGCTCGCTGCGTCCATACTTTCCTTTGTTCCAATGATAATGTTTTTGTGTTGGTAGTCAAGTGGCAGACACTACAGTTGCCACACTGGTAGTGTCCTACCACTTTCGGTAGACCCCAAGCATTCAGCACAGTGGGAGTAGTTTGTGGTCTAAGTATCTTAGGCCGTGTTTGAACAAGAGAGTCCTTAAGGCTCCTCGCTTTTTAAAGGAAAACAGCGGTTTTTCCCAGTGGAGATTACCTGAATTGATGATGGACCAATGTTTATTAATAGATCTGGTCACGTGGTTTGAAGCTGTACTGTAAGTAGTGACACATGTAAGAGGGATTGCTTCATCTAACCTTGTTTTATCCTCCAGTAGAGCTTCCCTAGGTTGGTTGCGTGCTCTCTTTTGACATTTCTTGAGGATATTCTCTGGGTAGCCTCTATCCGATAGTTTCACAGTCAGTTCTTTTGCCTGGATACAGTAATCAACAGTTTTACTGCAATTACGACGTAGTCTTAAGTATTGTCCAAAGGGTAGATTCTCCCTGAGTGGTCTGGGATGGAAGCTATCAAATCTAAGTAGATTGTTCTTGGCACTGGGTTTGTGATAAGTTCTTGTTTCCAAATGACCATTCTCTTTAGTAATAACTACATCCAGAAATATCATAGTTGTGGGGTCCAGGGTGTGAGTGAACCGCAGATTATGATCACAATTAAACACATAGAGTCCCGCTTTAGTGTAGCGGGACTCTATGTGTTTAATTTTGAGAAAAAATTTATACTCAATAACCAGAATCCCTTCTACACTAATATTATCTTCTGGAAAAGATATATCGACGACGTCCTTGCAATTTGGCAAGGACCGATCGAGACTCTAAGGGACTTTGTTCTTTGGATCAACACCTGTGATCATAATCTGCGGTTCACTCACACCCTCAAGAAATGTCAAAAGAGAGCACGCAACCAACCTAGGGAAGCTCTACTGGAGGATAAAACAAGGTTAGATGAAGCAATCCCTCTTACATGTGTCACTACTTACAGTACAGCTTCAAACCACGTGACCAGATCTATTAATAAACATTGGTCCATCATCAATTCAGGTAATCTCCACTGGGAAAAACCGCTGTTTTCCTTTAAAAAGCGAGAGCCTTAAGGACTCTCTTGTTCAAACACGGCCTAAGATACTTAGACCACAAACTACTCCCACTGTGCTGAATGCTTGGGGTCTACCGAAAGTGGTAGGACACTACCAGTGTGGCAACTGTAGTGTCTGCCACTTGACTACCAACACAAAAACATTATCATTGGAACAAAGGAAAGTATGGACGCAGCGAGCCCACACCAACTGTAACAGTACTAATGTGGTTTATCTAATAAAGTGCCCTTGTAACCTACAGTATGTGGGAATGACATGTAGAAGAATCAAACAGAGAATATGCGAGCATCGCAGCACCATTAGATGCAAAAGATCCACCACAAAACTTACTGAACACTTTCTCATTGAAAACCATACTCCAAATGACATGAAATGGACCATAATTGAACAAATTGAAATGGGTCCTAATGTACAACAGAGACTATTTGAGAAGGAGCAACGGTGGATTTATAGGCTTTCCACTCATAAGAATGGATTAAATGAAAATATACCATGGAATTCAGTACTTCCGAAATAATTGAACATGTACCTGTATTGTTATTCCTTTTCTTTCTTTCTTTCTCCCTTTTTTTCCTGAGTGTTTTTTGCCTTAGTGTTTTTGCTCTAACAGATGAATCGTCTATTTGCTCTACTACGAAACCATGAGAAAAACAACTGTAAGTAGGTAACAGATACAGCACATGGTGCACTGTATATTTATAGATATTTATGGATTCAACTATGCAATGAATATTGAATCTAATTCCTCCCGATAACATTTGTCACCATTTACCGTATATGCAGCGATAACTGAGTGTCTAACTACACGCACTGTATATATGCACAGTTTTCCCTCTTTCCTGTGCTTATTTTCATCTTATTTTCATCTTTATACTGAGGGTTATAAGTTTATAATATCATTCCAACCCCATCTTTTTGTGTAATCTTTTTGTGCAGTTTTTTGTGCAGTGTCTGTATTGATACCTTAACTTTATAATTCCATGATTTTCAAAGACAATGCCGAGGGATACTCCCACTGACGTGTTTACGCCATCCGCGTGACCACTTAGCCACGCCCCTGCTCGCGCTACCCGGAAATGCCTGCTTTTAACCGGCATGGCAGATCCGATGCGGGATCCTGCGGGGAGTGACAACGGGTCCGTTTGGGTAGGCGTAACAGCCGGTGAATAGCTCCACCAAGTAAGTTGTTGTTTCAGATGCGCGTACCGATATTTTTTCCCTCTGACTTGGGGAACTTTACTAATCTATCGGTGTGTTCAGATCACGTAGGGAGCTTTACTACGACCCTGACTCCCATGAAGCACGAAACCATCGCGCTTTCAGTAAGCCCTCATATTCATTTCCTTTCCCTTCCCTTTTCATGTTCCCAGTCTCTTTCTGATTATTTACACGCTTGCACATTATGCATGATTGTAAGCGAGTTGCGCTCTCACCTATTTACGTGAGAACGTCATTAGCCACTAAGAGTGTATGCTGTATGTGGCTTTAAACACAATATCCATGTATTTCACTGTTTTTGCATGGTATGTGTTTGCATCGATGCATTTTGCACCTCAAAGTCACGAGGAGTGCATAAAATCACCCACTTGTATTATCACTAATTGTGGGTAAGACCCTAAATTCTTTTGATGACCATGTGTGTCACGGAATAGATTGAATGCTTGCCATAGTCCACTGCCTCCCGAGTTACGGGGCTTTTTGGTGACATTCTTCATGTTAAGTTCAACATTTGTTGGGAAATATAAGAGCACCTATTTCCTGAACAAGCACAGTACTGCTACTCGCTTAACCTTCATTTGTTTGTTTGTTATTATGTGTTTGTCCTTCTAGATTATTTCCTTTTTCGAATTGAAGAAAAGGACACCTGACCGTGAGTACATGGTTCGGTTTCAGTGACCAAGGGTAGGGTACACCTTAGCGAGTGTATACCTCCCGGGTCACAACCACTGGTCCTGAAGAAAGCCTAGTAGTACCATTCATAGGTTGAAACATGTTGACCGTTTAATGCACTTCTTCACTGCACTTATTTTTATCAAGAGATACCGGAAGGTCAATTTAACCCTCTTGGCATCATATTACTTTTAATATTGTCCAGTTACCCCAGAATAAAGGCTTTCAAAGGGTCATATCTGGCCAATTTTTAAACCACACGATTAAGTCACTCACTTCACTTCACACAACAACCAGCTCCACTGTAATCAGGTGTCGCAGCACACCCGGATAGCATTCGGCTATTCGGGTGGGACCCCAATGATGAAGCATGTCACCAACTAGGTTGGTGAGTGAGGGGTCTTTTAGAAAAGGATAATCATCTTCCATGTGTCTCTGTCCCAACACCATATACACCATATAGACAGTCTTCTGTCTTTGAGTGATACTCCTTTCTTTGTTTGGATTATTAGACTTTAAGGGGACCAGGAGTATCTCCCCCTATTTTGGGAAAATCCCTTCCTCTCCTTTTGTTTTGTAAACATCATTCGGATGCGCCTGCAGATTTAACTCCTTTGTTTATACCTTTCTAACACATAATGAAAGTCAATATTGGCAACACTTCACTAGTAAAGAAGCCTCCAATTCAGTGCTTTCCAAACTTTTTAGAATCACTGCCAATTTTTAGAACGACAAATTTTTATGACCCGACAAGCTTTAATAGACATGAGTCGGGCAATTTTTAAATATAACTAAAGCATCAAGTGCTAGCACACTGTCATTTACAGACAGCACATTTTCCATTGTAATGGCCACTAAATTTGCAGACAATTAGTTTTACCAAACTATATTGCACCCAAATGATAATGTGTGGGAATCGGATTTCTGTGAATATTTATTATTCGTGCAACACCAAGTAAAGTGTCTAGATCCCATTAAAATCCGTTTCCATCATTCTTCAGTTTTACAAAAAAATGTGCTTCATTATTGCTTGCCTAACTGCTGAATGTGTACAGTTCATTTACAGGTATTTACATTTCGCTGTGTGTTACAAAAAATGGCACCTTATAGCCTTTCTGTTCACCCCTGTGCCCCGGCAAGATTGTCACAAAATTCACTTTATTTTTTAAGTGCGAGGAGTTTGTAAACACCAATACCCGTTTAAAAAAATTAGCAGCAATGTGATATAAGACATAACCTATTTGACTTCTGTCCTTGAAGCGCAGCAAATGTGACAATAAATAATCTTTATTTATTGTTTGGACTATCGGGACCCACCAACAATCGGCTAGCCACACCCACAGTTTAGGAAACACTGTTCTAATTCTTAAGCAGGGTGGGACTGGGACAAAAAATAGGCCTGGACACCACAATAGAAGTGGCCCCATTAGTGAATAAGATACCTAAAAAAGTGGCCAATGTTTGCAAATTGGGGCAATTTGGAACTTGTAAAGCACGCCGTTTGGGTGTCTTCAGAGGTATGGAAGGCTGAAGGGCTTTGAACCTGCTGCAGGCAATGTTTGATTTAATATCAGGGAAATCAATAGCCTGCCCAGTCGACCATAAAACAGGCCCACAACCATCCCAAAAAAAAAAACGGCCCACACACTGGCCTGTCAGACCAGCCCATTGGGCACAGTGCGCCAGATTGCCCTTAAGGCCAGTCTGACCCTGTTATTAAGTTATGAACTTTCTATCGTGACAGGGCTCACTCTACTGCTGCTCCTCCTGAATCTGCTCATGCTCCCCTCCCCCATCAGTTCTCCTCCTTAGCTTATCTTACAGCTCTCCTCAACTTCTCCATCCTTTGCATCCTTCACAATTTCAAATTGTCATTTACCTTCGACTCAGAAAGCTCGTGCAGCAGCTGAACCGAGGTGATGAGCTACTTCTTCCTTCGATTGTAAATTGTATTTATATAGCGCTCACTACCCGTGACGAGGCATCAAAGTACTTTTTGACGAGTAGCACGCTACTCTGTAACCCAAAAAGGATTGGTGGTGGATTAGTATTTGGATAACCTGTTTTACTTACAGTACAGCGGGGTGACTGTACATCACATCTTTACCAGTCACCAGCGCTGCACTTCTAGGGACTCCATCACTGCTTCTGCCCAACCTCAGAAGGGTTGATACAGACCATCCAGAAAGCTGTGGAGGAGCCTGCTGCAGCTCCCCACTGTCGCTTTCTGCGGACTAAGACTATGGCAGCTCTCTGGGAAGATTTAAGAGTAGATGCTAGGAGAACTGAGGCGTTGTGGCTACTTCCATGTCTCCTAGTCATTGCTTGGCTATCACTGACCATCAGCATTACAGAATTATGGGGGCCTCTAACCCTTCTAAAATGTTACCCGCTCCTTTCTCCTCTCCTTGTGCTGAGCCCTCATGTCTCAGCTACCCTGGAAACATCAGTTGTTTGAGAATCACTACATCACCACCTTTGGAATCAAGGACGTGAAAGCGCTAACAACATGGATAACTTCTGATGAGGCATTTCACTTCTGCAACCTGTATTCTAGAGGTCAATTGAAGGAGTGATTATGAATGAAAATATATGCGGATTGGTACAGCCACCAAACAGAAGCTGATGTCCGAATTTCTCAACAACACACCTCCATTTCCTACACCACAGAAGGACGTCTTACCAAGAGGAAATCCCCTGTTATGCTGCAGCCCACCAGAGCCCAGCCTTTTATGCGTCGAGTGGTTTCATTTAATGCCTAAACGCTTTTGCCACTTAGCACCACCGCTGAAATGTGTTAATAATGAGTTGTAGTTTCCTTTAAATATAAAGATTAATTTTTGTGTGTGGCAAAAGAGAGAATTCAATTTCAAATGTGCATACTTATTTCCTAGCATGGCGATCACAGTAGAGGTACACAAAATGTAAGTGAAAGCACATTCTCATACCAGGTTTATGGAAAAGAGAAATGTATTTATTATTTCTGATTACTTGAGGCATAGCTTTCCTTTGCACTCAGACTAGCTTTCTCAGAAAAGTAAACATAGTATGCTTATCGACCAAAACCAATGATTTCTTTTTAACTGTCACATAATGTGCAGATAGTGAGACTTTGATACGGAAAATGCATTTAAGCACACTTTCAAATATTAAATGTATTAAATATACAGAAATATAAATTTACAACAAACTGTCGTTTTCCCAAGAAAAAAGAGACGATATGATCTTGTAATATTGAAGTTCATTCTTTATTCATGTTTTTTCGTAAAATTTGCAACCGCCAACGCGTTTCGTCCTCAATCGGACTTCTTCAGGGCTTAAAATATAAACCGTGCTCATTCGTATAGCTTTTGTCAATATATCAGGCCAATCGGTTTGAAAATACGTTTGTCCCCACAGACCTATTATGTCAACTCAAGGGCTCATCGATAAAGGTGTATCGGTGAATATCACACCCGTCTCCATGCGGTCATCTGGTTAAACAAAGAATCTCCAAAGACTGGTGCAGGTGTCTATGCTTTGATCCCCAATTTTGTGTGACATATACAATATATTTATAAAGCGCTCGAATGCCGCGGCGTCTTGGCTCTGAGGGGGTGAGAGGGGAGCTGCTCAGTTCGGACGTTAACTTAGTTGGAAGGAAACAACCAGGTTTTGAGCATCTTCCTAAAACGCTGCCTATTTGGCTGTAGCCTCATGGCAGCCGGCAACTTGTTCCACAATTTAGCTGCACAATGGGACAGACTCCTGCCTTCCCATCTTGCTCTGCGAATTTTAGGAATCTGAACCAGACCCATGTTAGTAGATCTGAGATTTCTAGTGGGCGAATACCAGAGAAACAGCTTCAGCATATCCACAATGCCTTGTGAACCAAACAGAGGGCCTTGAATTCAACTCGTTGTGAAGGCAGCCAGTGTAGTAGCCTAATACTAGCGGAAGTGGGATGACCTTTAGGAATATTTAGTAGTAGTCACGCAGCTGCGTTTTGTAAAGATTGTAATTTGGCCATCTGCGCCTTGTCAATGCCCAGGAATAGTGCATTGCAATAGTCTATTTTGGAGTGGATGAGAGCTACTACGACAGTTTTCCTGAGCTCCTGTGGAATGAACGGCAGGATCTTTCGTAAGATCTTCAGTGAAAAGAAACAGGAGTACGTCAGGCGATTGATCTGGCCTGCGAAGTTTAGCTGATCGTCGAAAATCACTCCTAGGTTACTTGCCTTAGTTGTCGGGCACGGACACTCACCCACCTCAGTTGGCCACCATGTTCGATTCCACAGGGTTGGGCCCTTCCCGCACTCCATAACCTCCGTTTTATCGGTGTTAATTTTAAGAAAGTTTTGATTCATCCAACTCATGATGTCCGTCAGGCAGTTATGGAAGCTGATGGCTGGAACCTCTGGTTTTTGTGATACGGATATAACAATCTGAGAGTCATCCGGGTACGAGACCAGAGTGAAACCATGCTCTCTGAGTCTGGCTAGCGGGGTGACATAGATGTTGAATAGGGTCGGTGATAAAGCCGATCCCTGTGGTACCCCACATGGAAGATGGAAAATGTCAGATTGAAGATTATCCCAGTGTATCCTCTGCTCTCTAAATGCTAGAAAGGAGGAGAGGAGGGTCAGAGCAGTCTCCTTAATCCCCACGGCCTCCAGCCGCCGTACTAACACCGCGTGATTCACGGTGTCAAATGCTGCGGATAGGTCTAGAAGGATAAGGGCGGCTCTGCCCCCCCATTCAGCTGTCTGCAAATCTCCTCTGTGGACATTATCAGGGCCGACTCAGTAGAATGACGTGGTTGGAAGCCATGCTGGCTGGGATCTAAATGATGTTTGAATCAAGATGTTGAATTAACTCACTGTTTAATGATTTTTCAAGAACTGCTATTGGCAAGCATGATATCGGTCGGTAGTTTTTGACCTCAGTCGGATCCAGGGCGGGCGGAACCATTTATCAACCACAAAAAGCAATACCGAAGTTAAGTAACTTGTTCTTTTAATGGATATTTCTAACTGCAGATTCCTCATCTTAGAATAGCTCCCAAAGCAGCAGCCCACCGAAGGTAGAGGGTGCATGCAGTGGGCGCAGACCAGAAAGTCGCACAGGATCGAATGGGCTAAATGCCCTTCCCGTCGGATCAGACTGTCATGGCAGTAGTGCATTGAGAATGGGTGCACAGACAACCACGTCACAGCCTGCCAGATGTCAAGGACAGGCAGGCACTCCACATGCCAATGCAATGGTGGCGGTCTTGGCCCTGGTGGAATGGGCCCTCTGTCCTTCCGGAAACTGCTTACTGGCAAACGCGCCCTTTTCTGCACCGCCATACATTTCTTTTCCCCATAGAATACCACAAGAAAAACCTGATCGTCCACCTGATGGTTTTGGTTCGATTGATGTAAAAGTTTAAGGTTCACCAGATGTAGCCACTCCCTCTCTTTTGAGGGGTGAGGCGATACAAGTGACTGGATACCCTATCGGGTGATTAGCGCCCTATACAAATCAAAATAACATACCATTTTCTTTAAGGTCTGACAACACGTTCATCCTTCCTCCCTGACCATTTATGGTGCCAGAGTTGGACCTTCATCTGGTCCTGACATTTCTCATATGTCCTACATTCGAACCAATGCACAGTTGCTTGCTGCGACTTGTTTCCTAAATACTGTCTTCCTTATCTCCATCACTTCAGCTTGAATGAGCTCCAAGTTCTCTAGGTGCAACCATCCTACGCAACCTTTCTTCTGGACAAACTGGTGCTAAGGACCAGAGCGGTCTGCTTGCCAAAAGTCGTAACTACTTTCTTATTTGATACTCCATCACTCTCCCAACGTTCTTTGCCCTGCCTCACCCTAGATTAGGGTGACCAGATATTGAAAAGCAAAAACCGGGACAGATTAGATATAGATGTAGGACTAAAGTATTTTATGTTACTTTTATGTCAGGCCTGTCCCGTTTTTTTGCATACCCATGTAAATGCGTGTGTGTAAATATATATATATATATATATATATATATATATATTTATTCACAAGCATTTACAAGGCTACATTATATAAAAGCTGTGGCAGGACCTCCACCTTGAGACCTACCTACTCTGTCTTTCCTCTTCTGGGAGCAGGCAGCCGACCTCCTCCTGTGTTGCCTGAAAGAGGCAGATAATAGATCACTTTAGAGGCGTCTCTTGAAAGGAGAGTAAAAGTTTCATTTCTGCGTTGCAGGTTGACTATCTTATTCCTAAAAACCGGGACATTTCTTGAAAATTCGGTAAAGCGTCGGGACACCGGAATAGTCCTCTCAAAACCGGGACTGTCCAGGGAAATCCGGGAGGTCTGGTCACCCTACCCAGATAGAGAAGGCATCATCTGCTTAACCCCCGAAGAGCTCAGAAGGTCCAGGTACTACACTTTCCTTGCCCAATCAGGGCCAGTAGGACGACTTTGGCCCAGTTGTGCCTGATTTTCTTCAGAACTCTGTGCAGGAAAGAGACAGAGGAGGAAAGGCATACAAGAGACCAGTGTTCCACTCCATCTGAAATGCATTGCCTAGGGAGAGCATTCGCAGAAACACCAACATGTAAAAGTTTGCATACAGCAAGTTCTCAATAGTTACAGTCAGGCAGCCACCACTGCAGATTTTGCTCAGTCTCCTTTTAAACCTAGATGACATCCAACAGACTTCCTTGGTGCTGGGCCCACTTAGACTTCGGATCTCACTGCAGAGCCCACATATGAAACCTGGCAAAGTGGGCAAGCACGATGCATGAAACTAACAAGCCAAGAAGCTTCAGAGCCGCTTTCACTGAGATCCAAGACCGAGGTTGAAACATCAAAATCATAGCCCAAATATGCTGAACTCGTCACAAAGGAAGAAAAGGACCTGAACTGCACCGTGTCTAAGACAGCTCCGATAAAAGGACGTTTTCTGTAAAGGAGTCAGACTGAATGATCGAGAACCCCTACAATGGCAGGAAGTTCGCAGTTGTCTAAAAATAGTCTACAAATGACTGTGGTGAGCCCGCCTTCCGCAGCCAGTAATCGAGGTTGGAGAAAGCTAGTATACTCAACCTCCAAAGATGGCTGGCAACCATCACTTTCTTGAACCCAAAGGGCCGCGGGTAAGGCCTAAGTGAAGCAGGGCAAACTGAAAATTCTCTTGGCAACGAAGAACTGCAGGTGACATCTGTGTTAATGCAGAACTGGTACATGAAAGTAGGCGTTCTGCAGGTCCAAGGCTTGTGTCCAGTCACACAGATCCAGGGCAGACAACACGTAGGCCAGTGTGAGCATTCTGAATTTGTCCTTCCACAGGAAGGCATTCAGAAGGCATAATCCTAAAATAGGATTAAGGCTTCCATCCTTCTTTGGCATGAGGAAAAAGTGGGAGTAACAACCCTTCCCTATTTCTGAGTCCAGAACACTCTCGATGGCTTCTTTGGACAGTAGAGGTTGCACCCCTTGCAGATAGGGCCTGCTCTGATAGCCATTCTACTGTGGGAGGAAGCTGCGGTGGATTGGAAAAGAACATAAGAGCACAGCCTTGCTGAACAGCCTGGAGGATCCTTCTATTGGATGTTTTGGATTGCCACCCTGGGAGAAAGTGTTGGATCCTGCCTCCCACAGACTAAAGCAGGTTGGTTGCTGATGCCACTGGGAAGGGGGACTGAGATGATCAATGCCCCTGGTGATCTGTGCGTTGCCTGCCTGATCCCCCATCCCTGAATACGAAAGGACTGTCGTGACTGCACTGGGGGCAGAGGGCCTGACGTTTGATTTACACCAACCCTCTGGAGCACCTTCAAAAACACCAAAACTAATGAGAAAACTGCCTGCCATGGGTTGACACATCCAAAGTCAGCTTTTTATCCAAACAGGCGGGATCCATCGAAAATCATACCCATAAGGGATGCCCATACATCTCCTGAAAAACTTGTTTATTTGCATCCAGCATGGTGACAGAACATCACATTAGTGCGGACTGCTTGCGCCAAGAAATCGGTAATATCCAGGCCAGGAAGAATGACTTATTTGGTCACATCTTGACCATCTTGAATGGCTCAAATCAAGAGTACCTAAATTGTTCCGGGACTACTGGCAAGATCTCACTGGCCATGTCTCAAAGGGTGTGCCTTTATTGGCATAATAAGCATACCGTGTTGACTAACCTTAAGGCTAGGCTGGCAGAAGAGACATCTGATTTCCGAACTTCTCAATACTGTTTGACTCCCTCTGTGGTCGGGTCATGAGGAATGAATTAGGATTCACCTTGCTGGTGGAAGTTTGGACCACCAAACTCAGAGTATGCTGCGTATGAAAATCCGGGTTGCCAGGTGACGGGCTGTGGCATCTATCCACGTGACTGTTCAACAACGTGCAAGAGCAAGCCTTAGACCAAGTGCCCATCAGAGTGTCAGCTAGGGCTTCACTGAATGGGGCAACGGCTCATAGGAAGCATGCCCAGGTTGCAGGAAATCTGTAAGGACATTTGTCTTAACTTTAACAGGAGGAAACTGTAGGTCTAGGACATCAGCAGCATGTCGAATTAGAACACCAAATGAAGCACTCACTTCTGTTGGTCACACAAGGTAGGAAATCAACCCTGTATCAGGGGAAATATCAAGTCCACAGGCCTCCTATAAATCCATGCATAAAGTGTCATAATGTGATGGTAAACCATCACCATTGTCATCTCTGGATGGCAGACAATGGCCAGATTCAGAATCAAAAAGGTGATGGAGCCTCGGAGGACCGCTCTCCGTTAGGGGGAGCAGCATATGGTCTGAATCAGGCTGTAAGGGAACCGGGTACGCTGGAATTTAGTCAGAAAGTGACTTTTGTTGGAAGTCAGAATGGATTTGGTTTGGGGTCAGGCATCAGAAATAGCACCAGATCCGCTCCGGTGGTGTAGGGACCAGCGCAGATGAATTTGAGACTGGCACAGGTCTAGAATGAAAGTAGGCAACGGGAACCCGAGACTGATTCTAGGAGCTCAGACAGTGCAGAGGATGGATCTGCCAGCAGTAACCCTACTGGAGAAAATATGTAGCATGGCCTTTTTGAAGTCCTAGGATACTCCGGTACACTGGGATCAGTTGCTAAATCGCTGCCTCGATTGGGAGCAAGATCGATTGGTACCTTAACCGCCTCATGACTTCTCTTTAGATAATATGGCAAGATAGGGTTAAGTAGTGCTTTGCCTTCTTGTGTTTCCTCTTCAATTTAGGCTTCAACTTACAAGATGATTTTGACCACGAGGAAGACCTGCCAATGGATCGGTCTTGAGAGCAGGAGCAGGTCTGCACCCTTGACTTGGAGAAGGAGCAAGACGTACGCAAGGCCTGTGACTTCTTTCAATGTTTAGCAAATTATATCTTCGCTTCACTGTCCCAAATCGTCTTCAGGTGCATGAGGGCACATTCCTCACGTGACTTGGTGTTGTGCCCCAAGCCCCAACACCAAAGGCACTTCTGTTTTCAAAAGTCACTGCATGGTTTGAACGCTGTAGTTTTAGGTAGGAACATCGTTCCCTTGCACATTGGATTTTGATATGAAATCGTCAAATACCAACGAAAGAGGGAGCGTCGCTCCGGATCCACGCTCGAAGGCGTGGAAAAACAGGAGTGACGTAGGCATGCAGTGGTGGCACTTATATGCAGCTCCACTACATCACTTCTAGAGCGAATCGAGGCAAACAAAGTTGCATGGCACCACCTTGTGGTGGTGCGTGGGAGCACTGCTATGAAAAGTTTCTGGATCCAGTCTGGAACCTGTAGAATAATCTTGAGGTGAGGAGTTTGTGGGTAGAAGTATCCTTCAAAATAATCTAACCACTGGCAATCAATTAGGGTAGCATTCCAACTCATCGTTTATCGTTGATTGTGCTACTCTAGACAGAGGTCAGCCTTATGCAAATCAATACTGACCCTGCTGCTCATGGGAACATTCCATCCGGAACTGAAGGGAACGCAAAGAACCCCAACCCCAGACCAGTGACTTGGAATGCTACCCCAAGTGATGCCAGTGGTTAAACTATTTGCAAGCATTCCACCCATCAACTTGTGTGTGATTGATGTTATTTCACCCAAGTTGCTTACTGCCCTTAACAAGCGTGTGACAGGCCTGCAACAGAATAATACTAAAGTAAACAAAAAGGTTAAGTACTGCACACATGCAAGGTAATAAGAGATTAGAAAGTATAAGTTAGAATGGATGAGCACACGATGTGAGAGATGTTGGACAATGGGCTGAGGTTTAAGGATTGGATCAATTTTGTTTAAACTATTTCCAATAGTGATCACTGTAAAGAAACTAGTAAACAAGTCTACCACAACGCTTGGGGTTTTGTTAGTTTTGGGGACGTGAAAAACAACTAGTGGGCTACTTATATGGCTATGCAAACTTCTCCCACAGGAGATTACCAACAGAATTAATGCCTTGAGGAAAAAAAGAAATTGATTGGGTAGTAACATGAGATACAATAGTTGGCAGCAATATTGATGATTTCAGTCTGAATTCCATACAAAGCCCTTGTTTAGCCTCCACATTAATACAGGGCTCAATCTACTGCCAACACCCCCACCATCATTGTTAAGACACTGAAGTAACACTGTAACTGATCCCTTTGTTTATTGTCCAATGGCAGGCTGACTGCTTCACTTAGGACAGTTTATATTTCATCTGAATTCCCCTGATATTGCCATTGCTATGGAGTGTTGTATGTGAATAACTATTATAAAGTACATTGTCTGCTAGTATGAACTTTAGATACAACTTGTGTTATTTTTATTATTATTCCCCATGTGGGTACATGCTAGCAGATGTTTGCATGCTCAAAGTTAATTTACGTTCTGTTATGCTATGTAGATTTGAAGAGCACACTATCACCGAGTAGGGTATCCTGGCGCTGAGAAGTTGTGAGTCTAGGCACACCTAAGGTCTAATGGGGCTACTCGAAAAGCCAGGTCTTCAGGTTCTTGCGGATTTCAAGAAGTAAGGAGGAGGCCCTTATGTGTAGAGGCAGGTTGTTACATGCTCTAGGAGTGATGTAGGAGAAGGCTCGACCGCTAGTTCTGTATTTCCGTTTGCAAGGGATTTATGCAAGTAGGAATCTGGACGAGCTGAGGTGCCCGGAAGGTTTGTGAAAGCAGATGCGATTGTTGAGGTATACTGGGCCAGTGTTATGTAGTGCCTTCAAAGTGTGGATGAGGAGTTTGAATTATGCTCATTTGTGAATGGGAAGCCAGTGGAGCGTCTTCATGTGTGAGGTGAGTGTGGCATGGGAGGTTGAGAGTGATTCTGGCCACCAAGTGCTTTGTTTGCTGATCCCGACACAGGGTGTTGCCAAGTCCCACTTGTTTTGTGTCCAGGTTTTTCAGGTGCTAATTGGGAGTCATTTGAAAATCTTCAGCAGCTTCATGGTATGGAAATATGAGGTGGTAACAGCATTGACTTAGGCAGTCATGTTGAGTTTGCTGCTGACCCCGAGGCTCTTGGTGAGGGTGGCAGGGTTGGGTGTCGATCCTAGCTCTGTTGGCCAGTTGGAGTCCTACCTTGATGTGCTCTTCCCGAAGAGCTCAGTTTCTGTCTTGTCGGTGTTCAGCTTTAGACAGTTGGCCTTCATCCACTGGGCAATTGCATTCATGCAGGCATCTAACTTGATCCAGGTACTGGGCATTTTGTCCGTAAGGGAGAGAATGAATTGCATGTCATCAGCAGAGGAGAGGGCTTTGATATTGTGAGAGTGGATGTTGCTGGCTAAGGGGCTCATGTATGCATTGAAGTGGGTTGAGCTCAGGGAGGATTCTTGCGGAACTCCACAGATGAGGTTGTGGGCGCCCAAGGTGTATGGTGCCAGGCTGACTGACTGGGTTCTTCCAGTCAGGAAGGAGCTGATCCACTGGAGTGCTTGTCCTTGGACTCTGATGTTGTGTAGGCATTGGATGAGGATGGAGTGGGAGATATTTACAAATGTTTAATTACCATTGCCTTGTTTTAGTGCATCAAAGCTTGCATTTCACTTTTTAAAATAGTGGGCACCACTGCTTCTCATCACCAGTGCCTTGCCAATGTTCTGCATTTTGGCCCAGGAAACATCTTTCATGGAACAGTTTTGTGTTGTGCACGGTACACTGATACTAGGAACCATCCATGTGAACATGAGCAAGTATTCTGTAGCTTCTATCGAAAGCTATATGCCCAACAAGCTGCGTTTTTGGTCTAGAAAAGCCCACAATCTATATCAGTGGCTATGACAAAGGCTATAGTACTGAATGCACACAAGCCACAACCACATGGAAAATATGACTCTAGTCAAGGAGAAACTGGAACCATGTATCTCTCTTACTTTAAATATGCACAGTTGCCTTTAAATCCTACAGCGGATGTTTTAATCATCATGAGTGTAACTCCTGGGAACATTTGGGTTAGAGAAAAAGCTAAATCGTTTACTGAGAACAGATCTAGTATTTCAAGCCTTCCCAGAAAAAGTGAAAGCCACAACACAAGCTCCCTAAATTTATTTGAAACTTAAATAAAACATGTAGGGGTTTTATTCATTAAATACAATGCAGTGCTCCCTTAACCCCTTCACCTGCCAAATGAGACTGAGTTAGACCCAGTATACTGAATCACATAGATGCAGTAAATTTTCTGAGACAACTTAGGAATATCCTCAATACAGGCATCCTCCTCATCTAACAGAAAAGGTTTAAGAGCCAAGAGACACTCTTGGGAATCCAAAACAATTACATGGTGACACAGGTGTGCTAAGCCATTATCTTGATGTATCATTACTTCCTTCTATCTATTGCTCTCTCCAAATCCCACTCTTTTTACGAAACCCCAGAATATTGACATTAAACAAACAGCTAGGTGAAAGCCAATGATGACAGAATTTACTTGCATAACCACTTCCAGATCTACCAGACCATTCTTTTGAGTATATGGGACACAATGTTCAATGACTTTCTTTGGCTCGTGTCTCCAATCAGAGCAGATATCCCTTCAGTCTCAGAGAGCCTAAAGCTAAACTCGGTCGCTATTTACAGCCCTGGCTTGCTCAGACCTCAAAGGATTGCAGGATTGCAACCAAGGATTCCTCTGCCACTCTCTAACCCTTACTGTTTACCAGGCACTGTTATACTGTAAAATCTGCATTACGTGGATGCTGCAGGTGCATGATCTGGTTTCTGATCCATTTTTAAATATCACAAGGATAACACTTTATAAGCAAACAATGTTTTATGTGAACAGTCATTAAGCACTTTCTATCATCTAATCATAGACTTCAAATCTTGATTAACATAACTGGGAACATTACAGATAATGTAAAACATATGTATCATGAGGCATGAAGTGTTCGCGTTGAGCAAAGAATGATTGTCTTATACCTTTGGAGTCGATGAGTCGTATCTTTTTTTTTTTTTATAGACTATGATTACATAAGCACTCCAGCCATTTTTTATTCAGAGAAGTGATTTTCATTATCAAGGACATCAAAGTATTGATCTGGACAGCAACTACATTGGCCCCATATGACTTTGAATGTGTTCTGGAAGCTTGGCGTAGCTTGACCACTACCTTCCATCCTTTGCGGCTTTGATACTCCACCAACACTTCGCTCCCCCCTCACATTAATCCGACTGCTATGGTCAAACCAAGCCATTTCACAGGGTACACTACATGAACGGCTGAAAAGCACGGACTGAACTAAATAAAATGGCTGTGGTCTGCAGACCAAGCTAACGCTGGACCAATGTCTCCCACATCAAACAAAAGACATCTTTACTCAGGCCGATGTCCGGCGCACAAGCTGCTGAGTAGCAAACCAACCTTTGTCAACCACAACATCAATTGTTTCTATTCCTCACTTTGACAGACTGCTTCTCATTACCCTGAGGAGGACACAAGGGGAAGTCTACGTCAATGCACACTCCGCTTCAACATGGACTCTTTGTTCACTACTTAGCACCATAGGTTGATGAACTGCCTTAGTTTAGGCTGCTGGACAGCACAGAGGAGGGTGTACATCTCTATTGCAGTTTACAAAAGTGTTTTAACGTGCAATTCTAGATCAACATCATAGTGTGGTGCATCTGTACTATATTGTATTGCAAAAGAGAACTGCTGCATGTCTTATACTAGAAAATATTTCTATGACATGTTCCTCTATTTCACATCCCAACGTATTACTAAAAAAAATCTATGACTTTAAATTATCATTTTTGCACCAATTTACTACTTTGTCTACTCTGTTTTTTAGGCTTCTACTTCTGTACTTCCTGCCATATTTTAATGCCCTCGGTAGGAGGAGTGAAGCAATCCAGATTTTAATAAAAGATAGTCATCCCACGCTGGGTTTGCACTCCGATGTCGTTAATTTAAGTACAGGATTTTGTCTTTACTGCTATTAGATGTGGCAACATTAATTAGTTTGTGTTTGGTTATTCTCGTACAGGTTTATCACCAGTTGTGGCTGATGTCTTCAATGTAATATACAGTTATAGGCTTGACTGATGAACGCAAGTGTCACATTCTAAAATTCTCTGTTCAGAAACTTAGAAGACGTCTATGTATTTTGGAACGCTTAGCCTGCTATTGATAATTTCTTATTAATTTAGTTCACCTCTCAATTATTGCATTTAGATAGTGAAGTTATTACTCCTTAGAAACCAGAACTAGACTTGAAATAAGAAAAATGATCCTATTCCACCCCTTGGCCATATCAAGCATAAATTCTCAGACAAAAGCATTTATTTACTGTTCGAGAAATCCATGTTACTGGGACCAATACCAGGCTGCTGAAGGAGAGGGTGGATTGAGATCTTGATAAAGGGCTGGGAGTGATGATGTGGTTACGCCGAGACATGCACCTTTAAAATAATGGGACAGAATTTCAAGAAATAAGGAAAGTGCAGGCATAACCAATGTATAGAAAGTTTGGAAGATTAAGGAAAAAAATACAACAACAACTTCCTTCAGTCTACAGATTCTGTCGAGCTGTGGGTGCACTTTGAGGGGACAAATGACCAAATATTTGAACTGGATTCCAAACAGGCCCTCATCAATATGTTCAATTATGGGTGTTTAAATTACAGAACTGGTCAAACTGTGCATGTTACTCAGAAATGATGCCCAACAGCCTCTAAATCAGAGATCCGGTGCAGCATGGCTAAAACCATTGGCACAGCCAATAAGTCCCAAAGGTGAGACCTAATGCTAGCTGAAACTAGTAACCTGCTTTTGCGCCATGATGCCCTCACTAATTAAACACAGATACACAGATGAGAAGAGCCGGTAATGATGAAATTGTAAAACAGCAGTGCTAAGGTTCCCATATAGTGTGCTGCTGGACAATGTTATGTTTAGTTCGTGGGCGAACCCACTATGTGACAGACAAGAGGGGTGATCCCACGATCAACCCTCCAACCACCTTCCACACGGTCCAGGCCATGACGTGGGGAAGAGAGTGAATAAAGGGGCCTGAGGCAGACACCTCGTGGTCATACAAACTATCCACCGGTGTGTCTGTGTCTCATTACATCCAGCCACATCCCCGCTAACTGCTGGCCTCACTGACACACGCACACCACACAACAGACCATACAGGGAAACAACTTTCTATACAAAGCATTTTGAAAACATTTATTGCATATAGTTGCCTAAGCATTTAAGAAGAGAAACGTTTACTGCAAACCCACTGCCCTAACCACTAGACCACGGCCTTGATTTGGTGAGGGTGATCACACTGCTTGGGTGAAAGCCCATTGCTTTTAAAGGGACACCGCTGCCTTCGACGTGGAAGCAGTTATACTGAGAGATGTTTTCCTTTCCAGTAAATGATGGTCCTTAAACCTAAATCAGTCCAGAGGGAGAGTTTGTGTTTTGTATCTTTTATGAGCACAGCCGACTGCTGTGCCTGAATTGTGGGGTTTAGTCAAAATGAAGACACCTCAGCCCTGAAATTATATGGAAATTAACAGATTCCACCAGCACATATTATTACAACTCTGACTTTTCAATAAAGGCAGGGGGTAATTTGTGTGGCGGCATTCAAACAAGGGGTGGTACTAGGCTATTACCATCTCACTCTGGAAAACAGGCTGGCACCCTCTACAAAAATGATGTGAAAAGACACCAGCAATTATAGTACCAGAGATTATTGGTTAGCAGCGTCCCCGCGTGATAGTCAGCGGTATGAGTGACACTGAATACTTTGGGGAAACTCCTCCTGAAAAGTCAAAAGACTATATAAGCATTGCTATAGAAAATAGTCATACTCAAATACATTAATTAAAATGAACAAAATAAGAGAGTCGGGTTTAGGGAACATCTACCAAGCTTGACTGAGGTCTCAGATTTCTTCAGAAGGGATGCAAGGGAGATATATTTGATGCACGTGCCTTGCATGGCCAAGTAAGTATAAAAAAGCCCAGAAGAGTCCGACCAGTGGGCAGCAATTTAAGGAAACAAAGTCATGTGTTTAAGGATTTGAAAAACATGTTTGTTTTGCTTCCAGATAAAATAACTAATTAAGTCAATGATTCAGCAACACATTGTCTTCTCCAAGCAAACACTTGTATAATATTGTAAAGCGGTGCAAGAAGTTACTGGAGAAGTGTAATCTTGATCCCATCTGAGATATCATAGAAGTGCATCATATTCATGTGTAGTCAGCACTCCAATATATTCTGTGTAATTAACGTTACTAAAGGGAGTGGAGTATTGCATATTTAAAGTATTCCACAAGACATACTTGTGTACAGCACGCTATTAACAAAGGTTTATGCGACACTTGCATATTAATATGACAGGACAAGTTAACATAAATGTGTCCCATTTTGAGGTTATTAAATTTTAATGTGTGTAAACTAATGTTTAAACATTTATACCTGTAAGAAGAATCTATTTAATGCAGGTACATTTAGAGTGACATCTTCGCAATTCTTTACAATTTATACATGTATTAAGGAGCTGAATTTATTCTGTGTGTAGAAATGTTCACATTCTGTAACCCTGTCCACTACTAAATTGACTAGAGTGGGCCTCGAGAAACAGTTTGGCCCATGCTCAGGTTTAGAGTCTAACATGCAATTCGTATTTAACCTTCAATGTACAATGTGTGTACTTGTATTTTGTTTCCACTTCAGGTATGGAGAGATAAAGCCTCATCATTTAGCATAGTAGGGTTTTGTTTTCTTTAGATAGCAAGGTATGAGAAGACGAAGTTGGCAAGTAGAAGCGGGGTAACAAGCAAGGAGGCGAGACTTAAGGGAGAGAAGAGGAATGACCAAGGATGAGCGAAGTTGCAACTTATCGATGTGGGAGAGGTGGTGAAAGTATCCAGTTGTACTCAGGCTATGGAAATTCACCAGCAGAGAGAATGTGGGATTGTCTACTCTGACTGCTATAGATATTTCATGCTGGACGAAGCGAGGAAAAGGGAGACTCATCTTAGATTTTCACAGGGAGCAGACCTATGCTTGTGTGGCTTTATGCTACTTGACCCATGGTTGGAGTAACTTCAACTGAAGACTCCGACTGCTGACACCTTTCTGATTTCACCCTTACCGAATGCTTCTTAACTTAGGGTTGCCCCTTTTAAGGTAGTGTAGGGAGAGATAGTTTGCTCGTGCTTACTTTGGAGAATCATCAGATGAAATTTAATAATCAATTCTTTTCCCTGATAGTCTGCATTGTCATTGAGCTAGTCGTCTGCTTTGTATTATATAGGGTAAATCTCTTCAGGAGATTGGGTCTTATCTTGGTCTTTCTGTACTTTTATATAATTATGTTGGGATTTGTCTACATTGATTTTTTTTTTTTAATTTAGAATTAAAACCTACTAAACTCAGAGTAAGTTGTCTAGTAGATTGTGTGGCCACATTGGTTGCACTGGAATGAGATGTTAACAAGTGATAGTTTTCTCCCTTTACGTCTCGTGCTGCTAGAAAGGTCACCCCTCTGCAGATAAATGTTTGACTGGCCCCAGCTCCAACATTACCATACAATAAGAGGATGGCCTTTCAATGGCAAAAGCAGGAAAAGGCCAAGTCTCTGTAAATTCTGGGATTCTAGGACGATGTTAGGATTGATTCCTCGAATTACATTGGTGCTTGTTCCACGTGTTATAAAATTTTCAACCATCCTTTCAAACAATTGAAAGCCAACCACGTTACTTGATTATAAAGAGAGGCCAAAAATATTTTCTATTTCATGAATCCAGGTGCCCACGTTTTGCTCTTTGAGAGGGTAAGGAAAGGATATTCTTACATGTTACAGAGAGATTTAAAGTGATGGTGGGCATTTACAATGAAATATACTTTTTTGCATTTCTTGCCCTACAGAAACCTTCAGTTATTTTGAAAACCTCTTGTTTAAAAACAAAAATATTGTGATAAAATGCATACACATATACATGCACATTGAGGCTTTGGACCAGCCTTCTTCAGCCAATGTTATGATCAAATGTCATTCACATTTTGGTTCTTGCAACCAAAGCACGCTGCCTGGGAAAACGGTCAATGTACTTCATCCATTGGTTGTCTTGCACTGTGAGTGGTGGTTGGTGTGCCTGAGCAGCTTGGCCACCTCCTTTATTTTTATGTTTGTTAATTTTTTGTTGATTCCATGTGTTTGCAAAAAATGCACACTTGCCAATTGGACTGGCAAACGTAAATTTTTTGCAATGTTTTTTTCCAAGAAATGAATTGGACTAGTCGTGGATCGCCGGCTATGTTCGATATCAAATGGTTACATGCCAGTGTGCAACGGCTTCTGCACAGAGAGCCCTGGTGATGTGGCATGACGAGCTAATCAAGAAAACTACAGGACTGATTTGGTTAAAAAATAATTGCAGTCCGTCTCAACACAGAAAGTCCACTGTAGCTGGTTAGGAACCATCTGATGGGTAGAAATATTTTAGGAGCAGGAAAGGATCAGCTCAGCTGGTGATGCAGCGAAGGGAGGCAAACGTGTGGTACTCAGAAATACTCCTTGTTCCCGCAACTGGATAATGATCAGCATTTGATAGCTAACCTGGAAAGTATTCCAAGTGATTTCACATTTAGAAGCATGTTATGACAAACTTTAGACTGGTAGCAATAGACAAAGGTGTCATTCTGAAATTGGTAAATCCGATGGTCAATATTCACCCCCGTGACAGATACAAAAACCCTGATTTGAAACAGTGGATCGCACACCTGAAATTTCTACTGGATTTCACAAGTTGTTTGCATTTTTCTCTTTGCAAAGATCCCAGGCCACAATGTGCAAATGTAGTGACGCAGGCGTTTATCTCCACTGCAATCCTTCCTTTGCTCATTGCCAAACCTTGACATTACCCTGGAAGAGTCAAAGCAGGTCAATAACCATAAATAGTGATGCATTTGGAGAAATTGGATTGGCCATTCTGGTTTCAAAATTCAAATTCGAATTCACATGGTCCTGCTAACATTCTGGATATCACTTGGTCATTTTTCTCACGATGAGCCTTCTCAGAACTGTTCTTCACATTGAGGACTTAGCCTTTTTGAAGTGCAAATGTTGTCAATCTCTCGAGGGGGTAAGTGAGAATTGCCTGGCTATAGCCCAGGTATCTTTTATCTCCAAGCTATGTGCTATAATTGAGCTCTGTAATATCTGATATTGTAGATTTTGATTTAGAGCTGAAAAAGGATTATGAGCACTACACAAGACAAGCCATATAATGTAGACAGACCCCATCGCTGACCGGCATATTCTGAATTTTGCACACTCACTCAGAGTAACAGTAGTTCAGTTCAAGTGAAGAGTTCACTGCTGCAGGAAGCAACGACCCCAGTACTGGTGACAATACAATGAGGCTCCCTGGCATTAATGTTAAATTTGTGATGAGCATTTGGACCCTCTTGGAGGCCTACAGCTACCGGTCTTCATAGAATACATACTGGATTACCTCTGCAATCATTTCTTGGTTGTTTTCCCTTTTGAATTATCATTTGAATCCTCCGGTCTAGTAGCCAAAACAGTTGGGCCAGACTCTGGTAGCAAACGTGAACTAGCTGGCGATGCCCCACTCATGTCAAAAAATGTCTCAGGGTTCCTCATTGTCACCTTCCCAAAGCTTTCAACTAGGAAAATGAATTTAAGCTGGAGCTAAAGAAGCTGTTCAAGGAGGATACTGAAATGACTGAGGCAAATGATTGGTTGGTTCTGGCTATTCTGGCTTGAAACAGAAGAGGGAAAACTAAGATTTGTGTATGTTTTAGGGATCTCAACCACTACATCTATGCTGATCGTCACTTGCTGTCCAAGATCAGTGAGATGTTGGGGACCTTGAACATGCAACGGTATCCTTGACGTTGGAGCTTTCATTTGTTTATCTTTAGATAGCCCTGGATGAGACTGCTAAACTACTTACTTCGTTTATCACTCCTAAGAACACTTTCAGGTTAGCGCCAGCAGTCTTCCAAAAGGAGATTCATCACCTGTTCAAGAACGTCAAAACTATCACCTATTTCCAAGATGATAATTTTGTTAATAGGACAGAAAGGTAAGACTATAAGTCAAAGGAATTTTGAGGGAGAGCTTTCTGCCCAGGATGGGTGGGAAGGGCAAGGTGTGGACCAATGGAGTATATTATGTGATTGTCTAGGTCATTACAGAAATAGGTATGTTGTAAGACCTAAAGAGAAAATGACCTTTTCTTTGGCTAGCAGATTATTCCATGTGAAAATGAATTTGACGCTCTGAAAACAGAATTTTGTGATGCAGTATATATCTATGTGTTACAGCAAACAAATGATGGACGGAATGCTGACAATGTAAACATTCTCCCCCAGTCAAAAGATCTCGGTTAAATCCATCGTTCTTTTGCCCACTACGCCACCCCAGTTTGGACCCAGCCATATGCAAATCAGTCTTGACCCTGTGCCCCATGGGAACAGTCCAGACCGAACTGCCAGGCCAGGTCCTCCCTGGACCGGAAACAAGCATCCTGGGACCGGTTTCAGGGTATGTCACCCTTCTTCAGCCAGGCTAGCTTGAATCCAGTGGCACAGTGAACAAGGGACCCACGTCTGGGCATACCCATCCCACTTAGGGCGAAAAGTGTTACAGCAAACAAATGATGGACGGAATGCTGACAATGCAAACATTCTCCCCCAGTCAAAAGATCTGGGTTAAATCCATCGTTCTTTTGCCCACTACGCCACCCCAGTTTGGACCCAGCCATATGCAAATCAGTCTTGACCCTGTGCCCCATGGGAACAGTCCAGACCGAACTGACAGGCCAGGTCCTCCCTGGACCGGAAACAAGCATCCTGGGACCGGTTTCAGGGTATGTCACCCTTCTTCAGCCAGGCTAGCTTGAATCCAGTGGCACAGTGAGCAAGGGACCCACGTCTGGGCATACCCATCCGACTTAGGCGAAAAGTGTTACAGCAAACAAATGATGGATGGAATGCTGACAATGCAAACATTCTCCCCCAGTCAAAAGATCTGGGTTAAATCCATCGTTCTTTTGCCCACTACGCCACCCCAGTTTGGACCCAGCCATATGCAAATCAGTCTTGACCCTGTGCCCCATGGGAACAGTCAAGACCGAACTGCCAGGCCAGGTCCTCCCTGGACCGGAAACAAGCATCCTGGGACCGGTTTCAGGGTATGTCACCCTTCTTCAGCCAGGCTAGCTTGAATCCAGTGGCACAGTGAGCAAGGGGCCCACGTCTGGGCATACCCATCCCACTTAGGGCGAAAAGTGGGCGAAAAGTGTTACAGCAAACAAATGATGGACGGAATGCTGACAATGCAAACATTCTCCCCCAGTCAAAAGATCTGGGTTAAATCCATCGTTCTTTTGCCCACTACGAATGGCATTTGTCACCCCGAGTGGGACGGGTATGCCCAGACGTGGGTCCCGTGCTCTCCATGCCACTGGAGTCAAGCTATCCTGGCTGATGAGGGCTGAAAGCCTGAAACCGGTCCTAGGATGCTTGTTTCCGGTCCAGGGAGGACCTGGCCTGGCAGTTCGGGCTGGACTGTTCCCATTGGGCGCAGGGTCAAGAATGATTTGCATATGGCTGGGTCCAAACTGGAATGGCATGGTGAGCAAAAAAACGATGGATTTAGGCCCGGATCTCTGTACTGGGGTGAATGTATGACATTGTTCTACATTCTGTCCATCAATTGTTCTTTTTGCATTTGTCACCCCGAGTGGGACGGGTATGCCCAGACGTGGGTCCCGTGCTCTCCATGCCACTGGAGTCAAGCTATCCTGGCTGATGAGGGCTGAAAGCCTGAAACCGGTCCTAGGATGCTTGTTTCCAGTCCAGGGAGGACCTGGCCTGGCAGTTCAGGCTGGACTGTTCCCATTGGGTGCAGGGTCAAGACTGATTTGCATATGGTTGGGTCCAAACTGGAATGGCATGGTGAGCAAAAAAACGATGGATTTAGGCCCGGATCTCTGTACTGGGGTGAATGTATGACATTGTTCTGCATTCTGTCCGTCAATTGTTCTTTTTGCAGTATATCTCTAGGCTTTTGACACTATCAATTGATCAATATCACAGATGCGAGTGACTTCGGATTGATTGCTTTCCTTATGCAGATTGTAAATGTAAGAGATGTAACTGTGGTTTAGGTATCCAGGGCAGTGACTAGTGCCAAGTTCAAGTATTTTATAATAGAAAAGTAAACTAGGATGGGTTGGTGGGGCAGCAACCATTTCTGTCTAAATGTATTGAGCATTAAATTTATATGGAGGACAGCTACTGATAGAGCTTTCTACCACGAAGGTGACTAGGAAGGCAACTACCCGTATTGCCAAATAGTTATTTAAGATCCAGGAATATGTTTTCAGTGTGGAGTACGTTCCGGGTTCGAAGAATATACACACTGATTGTCTTTCGTGGCTACCACTGGGTGAATGAGTTGTGCCTGAAGTATGCGAGGTAACGCTGAGGGGCATTTCTCATGATGAATGGGTGAAAGCTCAAACAGAATGTAGTATTATGGAATTATAGAAATATATGCAATCTCAATGAAGATTTATTTGTGGAACCTGTAGGTTTGAGAGGAACACTATTGAAAATTATTCATGAGGTTGTATTGGCATACATGCAACGAACAGACGTGGTGGGGCTGATTTCTAGTGGCCAGGATCAGACAGGGAGGTTGAATATATGGTGAGTGAGTACCATGAACTGGAATGATAAATTGCCAAGAAGGAACTATTGTTTTATGTACAGTAGGTATCCTGTCCTGACAAGGAATGGGTAAAGTAAGCACTAGATATTTCAGGGCCACTTCATGTGCACTTGTAGCAACCAATTGTTTTTCCCATTGCAAGAAGAGAAATGTCTATCTCATGGGGAAACAAAATTCACCATTGAATTCTTGGAGGCACTTTTTGTGAGACAAGGAGTACCAGCTGAATTTGTAATGGACGCCATAGTCCAGTTGGAAACAGTGGAAATTAAAAATGTCCTGTCCAAGCTAGGTGTACGACATATGAGAATGTCAGTAAATCATCCACAGACCAAAGGGTTAGTGGAAATATAGAATATGAGCTTGAAGGGTGATCTACAGTTGGTGATAGATGGTGGTGAAGATTGGAGCTGTGTGACAAGAAAATACATTTCAGCATATCACACTACGCCTAATGGAGTCATTGGACGTACTCAGTACAAACTGGAAAGCAACTGAAGAAAAATAAAAAGTGTCTCGGTTTTCAAACCCTTTGCAAGTAGGAGACTTAGCAGCAACAAATCAGAATGTATGATGGAAACGTTTGGAATTTAAGGAAAATTGCAGCAGTGCCTGACTGCGTTTTACAGGAAAGTGGAAACTGAGATGGAAATTGAAAGGCTAAGTTGGTTCATTCTAGGAGAAATGCGGTGGCAGCAAAAATAGAAGAATGTGGGAACTTCTCCCTCTTGTGAGTCTTGGTTAGACGTTCAGTATAAAAATCAAGAGAACACCGGTCTGGATGGGGAACTACAAGACGGAGTGATACAACTCTGATCAATGCTATTGAGTTACTTCACAGAGATTCAATTTTACATGTGGGGCCACCCTGTAATGAGTATTGTATTAGTTATGCTCTCTCCACATGTGGTTATTCTTTCTTTTTGAGAGCTTTTGTCACTCCCGCATTCAACAGAGGTAAATGTGTAATATTCTAATTACCACTTAGTAAAGTGACTCTTGTCACTGTGAAACTCTCTCTTTCCATTGAATGATCATATAGAACCTTGCTCTCAGAGTTCCAAGCTTGTTATTTGCTGCTTGGCCCTCTTCCTAGTAAGATGCTATCTTATTATTGAATAAATATCCACCAAAATAACTAACTTAGCTTTTGTAATACATTACAAAAGGGCCAATCATGCCAGCTGCTTTTTATTTCTTGGTCACTAAAGAGATGCAATTAATGTGCCTAGGTCAACATTTTTTTGCCAGATTGGCTTCTACCAGACACTTTGATTTACTTATAGTGATGATAGTCACTAATCTCCCATGTGCCTATATAGAACCTTTGCATAGTTTTACGATATACATTTACAAATTCACTTCTTTTGGTGCACTTGGCCTGATAAGACTTTCTAAAAACAAAAATTTAAAAAATACTAAACAGACCTAGAACGTAACAAGAACTGGTGTTGCAAGACTTGACAGAGCTAAAAGTTTGGGGTTTTTTGAAAATGAGAAGAAAATACTTAAAAAAACAAACAAACAATATTCAAATATGTTCGCCAAAATAATATTTTTATTGACAAATCAGAAGAGGAAAACATGATATATTGCAGTACGCCGTGGTCTGTCTGATTATCCAGGAGCAATACCTCTCGGTAGTGGCAAATCACACATGTGCCTTACAGAAAATTATGTTTTAAATTCAGTCCTTGAAGGACAAAAGGAACTGTCAAGTCAACCAAGCCCTGAAGCAATCCTCTCCTCTGCAAAGCTTTTGAAGCTCTCTCTCCCTGTGTGCCCATATAACTCATCCTCATCTGTAAAAGAGATGAAAGACACGACAGGCATACATGGAGAGATTATCCAAAGGAAGAATCCATTTTTCAGGCAAGTAACTTGTTCTTTTTGACGGTCTTATTATCTTCCACGCTCTCCCGCCATGAGCTCATAATACCAAGAGGGAAACAGAAAGGCTGGAGGGACTGAGGTAATTCTCACAGGCAAAAGAGGTGTCGCCACACAGCCTGCTCAAACCAAGCATCAACCCTCAGCCTACATTGAAACAGCAATGCTGACAAATTGGATAGGAGGATCAGGGCACCGCGCTGTCCAGCTCATCGAGAATAACAAGACATGGGGAAGATACCACCAGCAGTGTTTCCACTCATTGAGCCTGCTTTATCAACAAAACAGCTGAAACGCGAACAACTAGCCGTGCGCCACCTGCACACAGAAACCTCTCTCGAGCTGGCGTATTTGATACAAAGGAGAGAAACTGTTTCTACAGAGGACAAAAAATGGCCTGCGTCATTGAAATAGACTGCAGACTTGTTCAAATTCCAAATAATTCAGTAAAACCTAGCTGGACATAAGTCCAAGAGAATCTCTTTCTAAAAGCAAGCCTTGGCATATTCAGTTTGGAGTCAACAGCATCCAGACAGAAGCCCTGAGGAGAGCAACAATTATAAGTAGCGACCACTGCGGCTCTAAAGCTTACTTTCTGCTGGAGTAAGGACACAATTTGGAAATTGGCAATAGGTCAACTATAAATCATGTAACACTGTAAGCAGAGAAAGGCTATAGAACCGTCATACCATTTGGTGTCTAAAGGCACATTAGGCTGGTGACTGTTAGGTGAAGACTACCCAGTGACACACTGACTCAAGCCCCTTCGCCATCCACAAGCAGTGCCCAAGAGGTTTTTTTTTTTGTTTTTTTTTTAAAAGGGTGACTTCTTTATGTTTTTTCTTTTATTGCAGTTCCTTTTGCCTGAAAATTGTGTTAAACTGCCTGCTTACACATTTGTCTTGTAACGTATCTTTTTGCCTTTGATGTGTAATATCAGGAGCCCTTTTCCTGCCCCGCCACCCCAACCTTGGGAATCAATTCATTTTTGGGCCTTTACGCAAGTTTCCAGTCTGTCTTCCTTTGCCTTCACGCCACTCCTTTGAGTTTGGTGCTGAGGAGGAAGATAGTACAATGTAGTTTTTAACTCTCTTTTCTGTCAATAGGCTCTGCGTGCCCTCCTTCAGCATCTCTGTACTTAACCACCTTGTTCTCAGTAATTAACCCCTCCTCCTGAAGTGTCTAGCTCAGGTATTCTGGTGAGCAGAGGTTAAGGGTGTTCTCCTTTGACATTTTTCCTGTTGGGACCTGTTAGGGTCTGAAGGGGAATTTCAATCAATCAATCAATCATGTCACTTATAAAGCGCACTACATACCCGCGAGGGTCTCAAGGCGCTGGGGGAAGAGGGGGGTGGTGCTGCTACTGATCGAAGAGCCAGGTCTTGAGGAGTCTTCTGAAGGCCAGTAGGTCTTGGGTCTGTCGGAGGTTGGTGGGGAGGGTGTTCCAGGTCTTGGTGGCGAGGTGGGAGAAGGATCTGCCGCCGGCGGTCGTTTTCCGGATGCGGGGGACTGTGGCGAGGGCGAGGCTGGTCGAGCGGAGCTGGCGGGTGGGGGTGTAGAAGCTGAGTCGTCTGTTGAGGTAGGCTGGTCCGGAGTTGTGGAGTGCTTTGTGTGCGTGGGTGAGGAGCTTGAAGGTTATCCTCTTGTTGACAGGGAGCCAGTGCAGGTCTCTCAGGTGGGGTGTGATGTGGCTGCGTCGGGGGATGTCGAGGATAAGACGTGCAGAGGCGTTCTGGATGCGTTGCAGCCGTCTCAGGAGCTTAGCCGTCGTTCCTGCGTAGAGGGCATTTCCGTAGTCCAGCCTGCTGGTGACGAGGGCCTGGGTGACTGTTTTTCTTGTTTCGGTGGGGATCCACTTGAAGATCCTGCGGAGCATTCGGAGGATGTTGAAGCAGGATGAGGAAACGGCGTTGACCTGCTTAGTCATGGAGAGGGGTGGGGTCGAGGATGACCCCTAGGTTGCGTACGTGGTCGGCGGGGCTGTTCCCAGTGATGTTGGCCACCAGGAGTCGTCCCAGGCTGAAGGGTTGGAACCAAGGATGAGGACCTCCGTCTTGTCCGAGTTCAGCTTCAGGCGGCTGGTCCTCATCCATTCGGCGACGGCCTTCATTCCTTCGTGGAGGTGGGCTTTGGCGGTGTGAGGGTCTTTGGTGAGGGAGAGGATCAGCTGGGTGTCGTCGGCGTAGGAGATGATGTTGAGGTTGTGCTGTCGGGCGACGTGGGCGAGGGGTGCCATGTAGATGTTGAACCGCGTTGGGCTGAGGGAGGAGCCTTGGGGTACGCCGCAGATGATCTTGGTGGCCTTGGATCGGAAGGGGGCGAGGCGGACGCTTTGTGTTCTGCCGGAAAGGAAGGATGTGGTCCAGTCCAGGGCCTTCTCTTGGATCCCGGCGTCGTGAAGGCGTGTTCGTAGTGTGTGGTGGCAGACCGTGTCGAAGGCGGCTGATAGGTCCAGGAGGATGAGGGCTGCTGTTTCTCCGTTGTCTAGCAGGGTCCTGATGTCATCGGTGGCGGCGATGAGGGCGGTTTCGGTGCTGTGGTTGCTGCGGAAGCCGGACTGGGAAGGGTCCAGGATGTTGTTCTCCTCGAGGTAGCGGGTCAGTTGTTTGTTGACGATTTTCTCGGTGACCTTCGCGGGGAACGGGAGCAGAGAGATGGGTCGGAAGTTCTTGAGGTCCTTGGGGTCTGCCTTGGGTTTCTTGAGTAAGGCGGTGATCTCGGCGTGCTTCCAGCTTTCCGGGAAGGTTGCTGTCTCGAAGGAGATGTTGATTATTTTCCGGAGATGGGGCGCGATGGCTGTACTGGCTTTGTTGAAGATGTGGTGAGGGCACGGGTCTAGTGGTGAACCGGAGTGGATGGTGTTCATGATCTCGCTGGTGTCCTCGTCGTTGATGTTGGTCCAGGAGAGCAGGCGGTTGTGGGGGCAGTGGTCTCGGTGGTTGCCGGGGCGGTCGTGGTGTTGAAGCTGTCGTGGATGTCGGCGATTTTGCGGTGGAAGAAGGTGGCCAGTGAGTCGCACAGGTCTCGCGACGGCTGGATGTCGTTGGTGTTGGAGCTGGGGTTTGAGAGTTCCTTCACGATGTTGAAGAGCTCTTTGCTGTTGTGTGCGTTGTTGTCTAGGCGGTCTTTGAGTGAGGCCCTTTTGGCGGATCTGATGAGGTGATGGTGACTGCGGGTGGCGCTCGTGGGCGGCGTAGCTGTCTGCTGTCCGTTCGTGGAGCCAGATCTTCTCCAGTTTTCGGCATGTTCGTTTGGAGGCCTGGAGGTCTTCGGTGAACCAGGTGGCTTTCTTGCTGGTGTGCTGTTGGGCGGATTCTTGAGCGGGGCGAGGGTGTTGGCGCAGTCGTCGATCCACTGTCTGAGGTTGCGGGCGGCGGTGTCGGGGTCGGAGGGTTCGGCGGGTGGGCTCAGGGCGAGGGTTGTGGTTAGCTGGTCTTCCGTGACTCTGCTCCAGCAGCGGCGAGGCATTTGTTCGGTGCGGTGGTGCGTGGTGGGCTTCCTGTAGGTGAAGTGGATGCAGTGGTGGTCAGTCCAGTGGGGTTCGGAGGTGTGGTTGAAGGAGACGTGTGGGCTTGCGGAAAAGATGGAGTCGAGCGTGTGGCTGGCGGCGTGGGTGGGTGTAGTCACGAGCTGTCTGAGTCCGAGGGTGGCGAGGTTGTCGATCAGGGTGGTGGAGTTGGTGTCCTTGTTGTTCTCGAGGTGGAAGTTCAGGTCCCCGAGGAGGATGTAGTCCGTGGAGGCGATGGCGTGTGTGCTGACTAAGTCAGCGATGGAATCGCTGAACTGTGGTCGGGGTCCGGGGGTCTGTAGATGAGGGTTCCTCTGAGGGTGGTGTTGGGATCGGTGTGGATCTGGAAGTGCATGTGTTCGGCGGTGCTGAGGGTGTCGTCGGTGTTGGTTGAGACTCTGAGGGTGTTCCTGTGGACGATGGCGATGCCTCCTCCGACTCCGTTGGTGCGGTCCCTGCGGGTGATCTTGTATCCGTCCGGGATGGCAATGGCGATGTCGGGGGCTGAAGCGGGATTCAGCCAGGTCTCCGTCAGGAATGCGACGTCTGGGGAGGTTGAGTCGAGAAGGTCCCAGAGTTCGATGGCGTGTTTGCGGGCGGAGCGGGTGTTGAGGAGGATGCATCTGAGGTAGTTGGGTTCTTTCCTGGGCGGTGGTTTGGCGGGGCGGGTGCTGGCGAAGCTGCAGTTCCGGCAGGTGAAGGGCCCTTGGGTGCGCTTCGGGGTGGCCTGGTAGCAGGCGTGATCTTTTCCGGGGTTGAATGCGTGGAGGGTGCTGGCGTCGTATCGGCGTCTGTTGATGTGGCGGGCGCGGGGGATGCCCGGACCAGGGGGTCTGACGCTGGGCGCGGTCACGGCGTGGACGGGCGCAGATGGGCTTGCCTTAGGCGCGCCTTCGGCGCGCCAGCGGCGCGCCCGCTGCGCACGTCCGCTGCGCGACCGCACAGCGGCCGCCATAAATGGGGAGGTGGGAGGGAGGAGCAGGGAATGGGGCAGCGAATGGGCAGTGAGGGGGCGGGCCGCAGGGGCGCTGCGGCAGGAAACAGGCACAGAAGGGAAAACGAGCACAATCAGGGCATCAAGGGGGCACAGAAAGGAAAAAAAACGAGCACAATGAGGGGCAGCAAGGGGGCACAGAAAGGAAAAAGCTAGCACAATGAGGGGCAGCAAGGGGGCACAGAAAGGAAAAAACGAGCACAATCAGGGGCAGCAAGGGGGCACAGAAAGGGGAAAAAAACGAGCACAATAAGGGGCAGCAAGGGGGCACAGAAAGGAAAAACGAGCACAATCAGGGGCAGCAAGGGGGGCACAGAAAGGAAAAACGAGCACAATCAGGGGCAGCAAGGGGCACAGAAAGGAAAACGAGCACAATCAGGGGCAGCAGCAGGGCACACAGACGGAGCTGTGTGGTGGGGGAGCGACCTACCAGTCAAGGTCAGGGGTCGCCTCTTCACCACGCAGCGGCCGCCATAAATGGGGAGGTGGGAGGGAGGAGCAGGGAATGGGGCAGCGAATGGGCAGTGAGGGGGCGGGGCCGCAGGGCGCAGCGGCGGGAAACAGGCACAGAAGGGAAAACGAGCACAATCAGGGCATCAAGGGGGCACAGAAAGGAAAAAAACGAGCACAATGAGGGGCAGCAAGGGGGCACAGAAAGGAAAAAACTAGCACAATGAGGGGCAGCAAGGGGGCACAGAAAGGAAAAAACGAGCACAATCAGGGGCAGCAAGGGGGCACAGAAAGGGAAAAAACGAGCACAATCAGGGGCAGCAAGGGGGCACAGAAAGGAAAAACTAGCACAATGAGGGGCAGCAAGGGGGCACAGAAAGGAAAAACGAGCACAATCCAGGGCAGCAAGGGGGGCACAGAAAGGAAAAACGAGCACAATCAGGGGCAGCAAGGGGGGCACAGAAAGGAAAAAACGAGCACAATCAGGGGCAGCAAGGGGGGCACAGAAAGGAAAAAACGAGCACAATCAGGGGCAGCAAGGGGGCACAGAAAGGAAAAAACGAGCACAATCAGGGGCAGCAAGGGGGCACAGAAAGGAAAAAACGAGCACAATCAGGGGCAGCAAGGGGGGCACAGAAAGGAAAAACGAGCACAATCAGGGGCAGCAAGGGGGCACAGAAAGGAAAACGAGCACAATCAGGGGCAGCAGCAGGGCACACAGACGGAGCTGTGTGGTGGGGGAGCGACCTACCAGTCAAGGTCAGGGGTCGCTCCCACCGAATTTGGTATAAACCCCGTCCTATTAACCCCTTATGTAACCTCTCCTTGAACAATGCCTCTTTCTATTGGTCATTAGACAAAATGCATTAATTTAACAGAATGGCCGATTGATGTAACCCCCACCCACACGGTTCCAAAGCAGTCACTTGAGACCGATTTGTGTGTGAGGTTTGTCTATTCCTTGGCATTTAAACACTTCTTTTTGGACTCCTGGTGGGCACATCAGAGCCCTATATAGCTATTTAATGGCTATCCCAGTGGGTTGTTCTCGGTCAGATCCAAGGGGGATGAGGCTCAACGGTCCATATAGAATGGGTGGTTTTATAATGTCCATTCCTGTGAGCCGCTCCAGGCCGCACCTGGTTGAAACCCACAATCCATCTAGTAGGGCTGGCCGGATAATGCCAAATCCTATTGTTTGCTTCCTGCCGGGTCAGGGGTACTCCACAGCCCACCTATAGTGGTATAACAATTGCCTCAAACTAAACTCAGATAAGACGGAGGTGATGATCTTTGGTAATCTCTCCCCTGGCTGGTCCCCTACCTGGTGGCCAGCCAAGCTGGGATCACCTCCGTCCCCGTCACAAAGGTCAGAAACCTGGGTGTTATGTTTGACGACAAGCTGTCCTTCATACACCACGCCAACACAGTTGTCTCCTCATCCTTCTATGTCCACAGGATGATAAAAAACTCCTACCGTTTCTCCCAATCAGTGCTGGTAGAACCCTCATCAGCACACTGGTTATGTCGAAAGTTGACTACTGTAATGGTCTCCTAATCAATGCCCAGGAAAAGGTCCTGAGCAAGCTACAACTGGTGCAGAACGCAGCCGCCAGGATTCTGTCAGGCACCCCCAAGTTTTATGCCAATATTCAAGGTGGTGCGACAGCTCCACTGGCTGCCCATAAGAAGCAGAACCAAATTCAAGGCACTATGCATCGCATACAAAGCAACCCACAACACAGGACCCGAGTTTCTGAAGAAAGCTCTCTGCCCATACACCCCCAATAGACCCTTGCGCTCATCAGCAGCTAACCTGCTTATTGTCCCTCGAACCAAGAAAGCCTCATGGGCGATAGAAGATTCACAGTCGCCACTACCAGATTGTGGAACTCGCTTCCCCTTCATATTAAGACTAGTCCTACCCTGCTAGCCTTCAGGAAACAAGTAAAATCCTGGCTCTTCAACCAATAAGTCACTCGCTCCATGGCCTTTCCTCTTAGTACTCAGCGCCGAGACACCCAAGGGTATTTGCGCGCTTTACAAGTTGCTTAAAATAAAATAAAAAATAAAATAAATATAATGTACATTTCTATGTACATTTCTACGGGTTGCGCCATGCCCCAGCAGGTAGAAATCCACATGTCATGGTTGCATAGAACCCATACAGAGGAGCTTTTCCGACCCCACCCTTGGGTAGACCCCACAGACGATGTATCATGGCATGTATCATTGCTGGTTAGAATCACCAGCCATTTTTTGCCCTGTGATATTCCTCTGTGGATGCAGAAGATATTTCATGGCTGGTTACAATCTGGTTACTCCTTTACAGCACCCGGGCCAATTCCCCAGAGCATTATTTACAAACAGCTGTACAGTTCCAATCCTATGTTTTGATACATGTCACATCTATGTGGATTCCTCAGGCTTAACCTGGCTGATTGTATAATGGAAGCTCTCTGTTGCTAATAGTTGACCCAGCAAATCATACTGTGCGGCTGGCTGCATAATGTCCATGCATAGTGTTGCTTCCTGACACTCAAGGGCAGGGGAAGGGATTTTTCCTCTTGTATTGCATGGCTCTTGTACAATGTCCATTCCTATGGATTGACACACTGGAGTTTGGGGGAGGTGATATCCATAGTCCATATACATAGCAAGGTTAGATGAACAATGCCATTTCCTATTGGTTGCTCTATTCCAGTAATGGGATGTACCCCACACACTATGCATCATGGCTGGTTAGAATGACCAGTTCCCTCTGTTGCTCCTGGGTTGACTCAACACAGGATATAGTATGGCTGATTGTGGTTATGGTAGTGGAATACACAGCCTCTGGGTTATTCGCTGCTGCTCCTGTGAAGACTCACTGGAACGTTAAGTAGGATTGATTCTTTATTGCTCATCCCTGTGGCTTGCTTTCTGCCACACCTAAGTGGACTCCTCAGGCATATACTTTGGATGATTGCATAATGGTTGCCCTCGCTCATTAACAGCGACCCTTCAAAGCATATACTGTGGTTGGTAGTATGATAGCCATTGATATGGGTTGCTCTGCTCCTGGGTGGATCCCAAGGACCATATAGAAACCTGGATAGAATGACAGGTTCCTTCTGTTGCTCCTCTGCAGACCCATCAGAGCATAGGGTATATAGCTGCTTGCATAATAGATAATCCTCAGAGCATACACTATGACTGGTTGTATATTGCTCAGTCCTAATGGTAACTCCCTCTCTCTCCTGGGTGAGTGCCTCACAGCAAGTGCATGATGGGTTATATAATGTAATTTCCTTTGGGTTCCTCCCTTGTCCCACCAAGGTAGACTCCTGAGGCATATAGTGCGGCTAATCAAATAATAGTTGCTCCTTTGTCATCCCAGTGGCCCTGTCAGAGCATATACTATGGCTAGTTGCATATGCCCATTCCTATGGGTAACTCCCCGCCACCTGTGTGGTGGACTTCTCGAAGCATATACCATGGCTGACGGAATAATATCCATTTCTATGGGAAGGTAATGCAGGACTGCCTCCCTCATCCAAGGACAGCATCCCTTTTTTTTTTTTTTGTGTCCTCATGTCATGGCATCTTACAAGTCAAGGACCATTATCTGGCGCCCTTATATCGTATGGACCCTTGCCTTTTCTCAGCCCAACCCTTCAGAAGGCTCTTTCTTCCCGAAGGATAGACGCCTCCGCCATGTTCTGGTATATTCATAGGACTAGAAAAAATATATTTTTTAAAAGATAAAAAAAAAAAAAAGACAGGCATCTCAGCATGCCTAGCTTGACCAGTCTGCGAACACCTGCCACAATTCCCCTTCATTGGTAGATTACCATCTGTAGCTGTTCTACATGTCCACTTGGCCGCTTTCAACCAGCCAGTAGGGTGCGGGGGCACAGAGTCCGTTTACATATCCGTCTGGCCAATAATAACAGGTAAAATATCAACCCCCTTTGTTTACTGTCAAGCCTTGTTTGCAAATCGTGGTTCACCCCGAAGAGCACATGAGTTGCTGTCAATGTTAATGGTATCTTCAAGATGTCACAAATGGTAGATTCCACCACCTTCCGATATTGCTTTATTTCGGGGCATGTAAAAAAAATATGTATATCATTGGCTTTTGGTGTTTTACATCTATTACAACTAGGGATCGGCTGAGATGTGAACTTGGCTATTTTTTGCAGTGTCCAATACAATCTATTTATTGTAAAAAAGTGATTTCTTTTGAAATTTGCCGGTGTAACTAAAAAGTATAATGCTTTTAGGGAATCCTTCCAGAGTGATTGCAAATCCTCTTCCTGAAGTGCATCCTGCCAGATAGTATGTGGAGGCTCTAGTTTCCTTTCCTCTACATCCACAAGTTGCGTATACCACTTGGAGACTTCTTTGTTCTTTGCTCTAGTATCCTGAATATCATTCTCGAAGTCCCATAACGACCCTGTGTGAATTTTAAGATCACCAGGGGTACGAGGCAGGGCTGCCCTTTGTCCCCCCTCCTCTTCGATATTTACATCGAACCCCTAGCCCATCTCCTACGGAAAGATGACCAGATAATCCCTATCCACTCACTTCGCTCTTGTAGCAAAATTGCCCTATTTGCGGATGACCTTATAATTTATACCTCTGACCCAGGTAGAACGATACCAAGGATGGAACAGTTAACTAACGAATTCGGGGAAATCTCTGGATATTTAGTAAACACTACTAAAACTGAGGTGATGGTTTGGAACTTAGATGGTTGGGAAGGTAGAGGGTGTGAGGAGATAAAATATCTAGGGATCAATATAGTTAACCAGATCAGTGATATCCGACCCGGAATCTAGCTAGAGTGGCAAAAGAGATAGACAGGGCCCTGACTAGATGGAAGAATCTCCCGCTTACTATCTATGGGAGGGTGAACTTGATAAAAATGTCTATCCTCCCCAAATTAACGCACAAGTTACTAACTTGTGTAACGATATATCTGTAAGAGACAGTTAGTGACAGATTCCTTACCTTAGAATATTCCCAGGCGTCAGACTGGATCCGGAAAGTTTTTGCGTAGCAGTACCCTTGCGCGTCGGTAGGTGGCGTCGTGCGGCTCCGCGTCCGTCGTCGGCGTCGTGATCGCCGGCATGACGTCGCGGGCAGTACTTAGACGCCGCCCCTGCGCGCTGACGTCAGTTCTGTACACGACTTTCCGCGCCAGGAACGCAGAGCCATGCAAGAAGCTGACATAGGTGTCTGAAAAATACTAGGGCCCTGAAAGGGATGTCCTTAACCCTAGAAATCAGTTCGCAGAACGGGGTGGATGGGTGGGGCGGTAAGGAATCTGTCACTAACTACTGTCTCTTACAGATATATCGTTACACAAGTTAGTAACTTGTGCATCTGAAAGAGACACGTTAGTGACAGATTCCTTACCTTAGAATAGATACCCCTGCAATACCAACCCCGGTGGTGGGTCTGCGAACAAAGATCAGACAAGGAAGTCCCGGAGAACAGAACGGCCAAAGAAGCCGTCCCTCCGGACTTGGCTGTCAAGGCAGTAATGTTTGGTAAACGTGTGCAGCGAGGCCCACGTAGCTGCCTGACATATATCCTGTAACGGAACCCCGCGGCCTAAAGCCGTGGTAGCCGCCGTTGCCCTGGTGGAATGGGCACGCAGCCCAACAGGAGGCTCCTTCTTAGCCAAAGAATAACAGGCTTTGATACACATAGTGACCCAGCGGGAGATGGTCCTTTTGTGTACCGCCCGACCTTTTTTGGCACCCACGTAGCCAACAAAGAGCTGGTCATCCACCCGGAACTGGTGTGTGCGGTTGATGTAAAAAGAAAGCGCACGTTTTGGGTCCAGACGGTGGAGCCTCTCTTCCTCTCTGGAAAGATGCGGAGGCGGGAAGAAGGTGGGCAAAGTGATGGTCTGCCCAATATGGAAGGCAGTAACCACCTTTGGCAAGAAGGACGGACGCGTCCTAAGAACAACCTTGTCTGGATGAACAGACAGAAAGGGAGGTTTGCAAGAAAGAGCCTGGAGCTCACTCACCCGCCGAGCAGAGGTGATGGCCACCAGGAATGCTGTCTTCAGAGTAAGAAGACGAAGAGGACAATTATGTAGAGGCTCAAAGGGAGCGCACATTAAGAAGGTAAGAACCAAGTTCAAGTCCCACTGAGGCATTACAAACGGAACAGGAGGAAAGAGGTGTGTAATGCCTTTAAGAAACCGGTTAACAACAGGGGACTTGAAAAGGGAGGGCTGATCAGGAAGCCTGAGGAAGGCTGATATGGCACAAAGATAGCCCTTGATGGTACCCAGGGCAGAACCCTGTTGGGCCAGAGATAGAAGGAACAGAAGAACCTCAGAAAGAGGGGCAGAAAGGGGATTCACAGCCTTTGCAGTGCACCATGCCACAAACTTGTTCCACCTGCAGGCGTATACCACCTTAGTGGAGGGACGCCTGGCTGCCAGAATCACATCACAAACTTCGGGAGGCAAGTCGAAAGGAATCAACTGCCGCCGCTCAATCTCCACGCAAGCAGGTGGAGGCTGGACAGGTTCAGGTGGAGGACCGTCCCCTGCTGCTGCGACAGAAGATCCTCCCGAAGAGGCAGACGGATCGGGGGATCTACGCTCATACTGAGTAGCTCGGGATACCAAACTCTTCGAGCCCAGTCCGGAGCCACAAGGATGACTTGGGCTCGGTCGCGCCTCATCTTCTTCAACACTCTGGGTAGAAGTGGTATATGCGGAAAGGCGTACAACAGACCGCAACTCCACTCGCGACGAAAAGCGTCGCCGAGCGAGTGCCGCCTTGGAAATTCCAACGCGCAGAACTGATGACATTGCGCGTTCTCTTCGGTGGCGAATAGATCTAACCAAGGCTCTCCCCACTGCAGAAAGAGACCTTGCGCCACTTCCGAGTGAAGACGCCATTCGTGATCCATCATGCACCTGCGGCTGAGTTCGTCCGCCCTGGCGTTCAGGGAACCTGCCAGGTGTTGAACCATCAGGAACATGCCCTGATGTTCCAGCCATGTCCAGAGGCGCAGAGCCTCCTGACAGAGGGTCCATGACCCCACCCCGCCTTGTTTGTTGCAGTACCACATGGCGGTGGTGTTGTCTGTGAACACCTGCACTACCTTCCCTTTGACAGAGGGAAGGAATGCCTTGAGTGCAAGTCGGATCGCCCGGAGCTCCAGAAAGTTGATATGGAGCCGGGACTCCGCCGGAGACCAGAGGCCTCTGATCTCCGCCTCTCCCATGTGACCGCCCCATCCCAGAAGGGACGCGTCCGTCACAACTGTGTGCTCTGGCTGGGGAAGGGAGAGGGATCTGCCCATGACCCATTGCCGGTTCGAGAGCCACCACTGAAACTGTTTTGCAGCCCCCTCCGAGATCTGGACGTGATCGGACAGGTTGCCCTGGTGCTGCGCCCAGTGGAACTTCAGGTCCCACTGCAGAGCCCGCATATGCCATCTGGCATGATCGACCAGCAGGATGCAGGAGGCCATGAGGCCCAGCAGCCTCAGGGTCATCCGTACCGAAACCCAGGATAAAGGCTGAAAGATTGGAATCATAGCCTGAATATCCCGGACTCGCCGTTCGGGAGGAGAGGCCCGAAACTGCGTCGTGTCCAGAACTGCTCCGATGAAAAGGAGCTGTGGAGAAGGGAATCAGATGCGACTTCGGCACATTGATGGAGAACCCCAGCGAGTGCAGGAGTTCGGCCGTAGTCTGGAGGTGGGAGACGACTGCCTGGGACGAGCCCGCCTTCAGCAGCCAGTCGTCGAGGTAGGGGAAGACTGGAACCCCTGCCCGGCGCAGATGAGCTGCGATCACCGCCATCACTTTCGTGAACACCCGAGGGGCACTTGTAAGGCCAAAGGGGAGCACGGTGAACTGAAAATGCTCGAGGCCTACCGTGAACCGTAGGTAACGCCGGTGGGCCGGCAGGACGGGGATGTGGAAATAAGCGTCCTGCAAGTCCAACGCTACCATCCAGTCTCCAGGGTCGAGGGCAGTCAAGACCTGAGCTAGGGTGAGCATCTTGAACTTCTCCTTCCGGAGGAAGCGATTGACGTTCCGGAGGTCCAAGATAGGACGCATGTCCTCCTTGTCCTTTTTGGGCACCAGAAAGTAGTGGGAGTAGCAACCACGTCCTACTTCTGGGGTCGGAACATGCTCGATGGCCCTCTTGGCCAAGAGGGCCGTGACTTCCTTCTGCAGAAGCACCAAGTGATCCCCTGACATGCGGTGGAATTGAGGTGGCATGGCTGGGGGGGTGGTCTCGAAGGGGAGGGAGTAGCCCCTTCGGACAATGTCCAAGACCCACCTGTCCGAGGTGATGGGACGCCAGTGGTGAAGGTGATGGCGGACCCTGCCCCCTACTGGCGTGCTGTGCACCTGAAAGGAAGGACTAGGAGGGCTTGGAGGCCGGGTTCGAGGTGGTGGCCTGACCCGCACGCTGGTTGCCCGAACCGCCACTGCGGTATCCACGTCCTCGGCCACGCGACGACGCTTGCTGCGCGGGCCGGTGGCTGGGCAGCTGACGTGACTGGGCGCCCCTTCCGTGGCCACGAAAGGGGCGAAAAGCAGAGGTTAGCGGAGGGCGCACAGCAGAAAGGCCCAGGGACTTGGCAGTAGCCCGTGAGTCCTTAAAACGCTCCAGCGCATGGTCTGCTTTGGAACCAAAAAGACAGACTCCATCAAAGGGCATGTCCATGAGTGTATTCTGGACATCACCCAAGAAACCAGTTGTTCTCAGCCAGGCGTGGCGACGTAGCGCCACCGTCGTTGCAAGCGATCTGCCCAGCGAGTCGGCGGTATCAAGGCCACAACGTATGGTGTATTTAGCCGCATCTCTTCCTTCCGCAATGGCGCGGGTAAGCAGTGTCTGGACCTCCTCAGAACACTGTGGCAAAACAGCCGTTACCGAATCCCACAGGGAGTGGGTATATCGGCCCAAAAGGCAAGCGGTGTTGACGGACCGCAAGCCAGCACTGGAGGAAGAAAAAGCCTTCTTCTCAAATTGGTCCAGGCGTTTGGATTCCCTATCCGGAGGGGCGGTAGGGAAGGCGGTTTGGGAGGCAGAGTCTTGGACAACCAAGCTCTCGGGGGTGGGATGTTGGGAGAGAAACAAGGGGTCGCCCGGAGCAGGGCGATGGCGTCGGGCCACGTTCCTATCCACAGGAGCCCCTGTGTTGGGTTTGGACCAGGCGCCCAAAAGAACGTCAGTGAGTGCATCATTAAACGGCAGCACAGTCTCCGTGGAGGAAGCTGCCGGCTGAAGCACTTCCGTCAGGAGATTAGTCCTGACAGCCACAGTAGGCAATTGGAGGGGCCCGAAGGCGCACCGGAGGGACCTTGAGGCCCGAAGAGGCGGGCCATGGCCGACAGGAATTCCTGTATTTCGGCCCGGAGTCGCCCCCGAACCCGGAAAGGACGGGTAATGTGGGGGCGGCTCCACAGGCACGTCCGGGGCCGCGGGACGGTGCCGACAGGGGCCTCAGCCGAGTCGCGAGACCGGCGAGGCGAAGTCTTAGAGCGATGACGCTTCTTAGACTTTTTGTGCTTCGACTTACCCGAGGAGCGCGAAGACTTGGACTCCGACGACCAGCGGGGGCTCCGCGACCGGCCCCTCGACCTCTCACGGGACCGGGGCTTGGTGCGGCGCGGAGCCGACTGCCGGACCTCGAGTAGCTTTCGAGACCGCTCTCGCAAAGCCTTCGGGTGAAGTTTCCGGCAGTCAGGACACGACTTCGTGTCGTGGTCTCGGCCGAGACAGTAGAGACACTGTAGATGCTGGTCTGTGATCGACATCATTCGACCACAGGCGTCGCATGGCTTGAAGCCGGGCATCCCTACGACACCGAGGAGTCAATGAAGACTCGAAAAGAAACAGTGAAAAATTCACAAAAAATTTAGTCAAAAATTGACTAGGGCACTGCTCTTCCCGGATCTGCGCTTACTGGCGCGGAAAAAGAAGAACTGACGTCAGCGTGCAGGGGCGGCGCCTAAGTACTGCCCGCGACGTCATCCCGGCGATCACGACGCCGACGACTGACGCGGAGCCGCACGACGCCGCCTACCGACGCGCAAGGGTACTGCTACGCAAAAACTTTCCGGATCCAGTCTGACGCCTGGGAATATTCTAAGGTAAGGAATCTGTCACTAACGTGTCTCTTTCAGATATACATATTGTAGTAACGAAGGTCCACGCAGGTAGGTTAACTTAAAGGTGATTTATTCAAGCAGGTAACAAGTAGTATAACATGTAGATAAGTTATGAAGGAGAGCCCCACCAGGAGCAGCCTGTGTGCTGCTCAGCCCATGCCTAACTGTCCCTTCACCTCTCTATGTCCCAACATTCCGAGGCTCATCAGACTCCAACATTCTATTGAGTTCAGAGCACAGGCACTGGCTGAGCAGGTGGAGTAAAATACATTACAATACAAATGCAGGATACTACATATCCCTTTTCCTTCCAACAGAAGAATAAATGCAATATATGATAAAAGTAACGAGTGTGAACCAGGGATAGATAGCAAGGAAGGAACAACGGAGTGACAGAGAGAGCGTCAAGGAAAAGAGCAAACAAAGCAGAGCGAGGAGATAGATGGGAGAAGACAAGGAGGAGAAGATAAGGTGTAAGTAAGCAAATGGAAAACCCAACCTCTACAACAACGAAATAGAAAGAAGGAGGCAGTGAGACGCAAGAGAGGAAATACGAAATAGAGCGAGACAGACGTACCAAAGACAACCCCTACGCACACCCACTGGCCAGGCAAGCAAGCAAGGAAAGAAGGACAAGGCACGACGGGAACAGAACAGAAGACATACCCAAGCACAAGGAGAAGAGAAGGAAGAGATTCCTCCTGAACAAGGAAGAACGAGAAGAACATTGCAGAAAGGGAAAGACTGAATACTAAAGAAGAAATAACAGCGAAATGTGTATGGTCCAGATTCCCAAGATGAAAAGGAAGTGACATCAATCGGAAAGCTGAACTGAAGGAAACAGAGGAAGCGAAGAGACACAAACAGTATCACTAAACTCCTCCCCATATCCCAATGGATAATACAATAAAAGTTTGAGTGTAACATTACGTAAATAAAACAGCAATGTAACATCCTAGAAATTACAAAGGAAAAAAATAACCAATGGGACTAAAACCCATGGCCGTCCTCAACTCCTAGGCAGGAGGGTGAGGATCACTGTGAATGGGACAAAAAGTCCCTGACGTAGCAGGCCTTGTGAAGTCAACCCCCATGTAGAGGAAAACAGTATTGCCCTGTAAAGATGGGACTGTAACCCATAAGACGCCCTGTGTGAGGGTGCCTGTATAAATGTGAATGGGACTGTGACCCATGAGACGGTGCCCTGCGTAAGGATACCTGTGTAAATGTAAATGGGACTGTGACCCATGAGACTGTGCCCTGCGTAAGGATACCTGTGTAAATGTAAATGGGACTGTGACCCATAATGTGAAAGCCCGTGAAAGGACAACCCCCGCGTAGAGGTACAATGCAGTGCAGAGTAGGAATGGGTCTAAAACCCATAAGACGCACCCTGTGTGAGAGTGACTGTGTGAATGTAAATGGGACTGTGACCCCCTCGTGAATGGGACTGTGACCCATGAGACGGTGCCCTGAGTAAGGGAGAAAACCGTATTTAACCCATGTAGGCAAATGTGTGTGTGAAAAAGGGGCCCATACCCAATGGCATCACTGTGAAGAGAAAATGAAGAGTAGAGCGTGACCATGAAATTTGAACAAGCTCACGAAACCCACTAAGCAATCCCCTGAAAGGTGATTGAATCAAAATAGTTATGTGGGAAATGCAGAGTCCATGGTGACTATTGGGAAAATGACCTCCAGTCCATTGAAATCCGATAAACGCAAAGATACCACCAAGCATGTAACAGGAACATAGAACAGTCAAAACATTTCTGACAATGCGAAGTAAAAGTTACTCAAAAGAAACACTGACTGTAATTGTACATAGAGCGAGGGGCAGTGCTCAAACTTCACTTCACGGAATGTAAAGGCAAAAATTTGGGTTGAAGTGCACAAGTTAATCACAGAGACATCATTGCCTAAAAAAACGAAACACAAAGTCATGTTGCTTATCGACTTATCGTAAGATGTAAACTGCGAACATGTTCCCAGAAACAGTGGACTCATGAGGGTTTCATCCGCAGCACGACGGAAGTGAAGATTGTGGGACGAACATGGCACAGCCACAGTGTCCTCTTGAGGCAGAGAAGGGAGAAAAATTATACCACATAATTTTAAAACTCACGAAGCACGTAGGTGAAGTTTCACTCGAGCGTTGCTTGTAGCTCAGAATACAAATATGGTGTACCGTACAGAGCGCTCTGCCGGGTGGATCATGGCACAATAGAGCACCAAACTACGTCCATGATCCAGTGCAGCAGTGTCGTCACAGAGGGCTCTCGTGAATGAAATCGGTGCGGCTCTACTGAGGGAGGTAAGCGGCGCGCGCAAAGTAAAAACGGCAAAGTAACTGATTCAACTGTCAAGCTGAATGCTCGACGTTGAATACTGAGGAGAACAAACGTTGTAGGAAAACTCACCTCAGGGAACCTGAGCACACGAAACAGTCCAGTCAGATCGAGCGCTGTCTCACACATCGCATTGTGGAGAGAGAGCTAAAAACACTACATGGGCTAAATCTGACTGACCAAAAATGTCCCGCTCCGATTATTGTTGGCGCAAACGTAGGCAGAAGCAAAACACCACACATCCATGTAGCAAAGGAGGGAAATAAGTCACCCAACATTCCCCTCAGTAACAGACACGTTTCAACGAAGTTCTGTGGTGACATAACGATCCATATCAGTCATGAGAAAACGTGTAAAAAAACAAATGGTGTGGCGCCTTAGACATCAAGAGTGTGAAACAGTGGTTAAGAGACAAACCCCGTTCTCCACCACAACGATACAACACATGTCCACATAGTGCTTCAGAGCGCCTGGGAGTCCCCCTAAACACCAAAGCACCGTAGAGGCAAGATGTAGCCTGTTATAGACATATAATGTAGAAACAAAAGTTACCAGCAATGTGTTGCTTGACGAAAGAAGGTTGAGGAAGAGCGAAGGTGAAAGATCTTTTCTTCTGTAGTTACTCCTTATGCTTGTTGACAGAAATGTGTTGCCAAGTTCCAAGACGTTTTTGAATGTCCTCAATTTCACGCAGTAAGTGGCTAGATGAATTTTCTGGCAGTAAGTAGATGTGCTTGAAAACTCAAGCAGTAGATGTTTCACCAAAGTCCAAAGTATGTAATGTAAATGAGCACAGCACGCCTGGGTTAGGGCTGTCCGATGGTGAGGACACTGGTGGGGCTGAACGGCGTAGTGCTTCATCCTTACTTGTTTCATGATGTCTTCTTTGGTTTTCTGTGAGGAACATACTTCTTCCTTTTTGTCATTGTAGTTGTTCTGTGTGGAACATCCTTGTTTCATGTATGCAGTTTTACCTTTGCTGTGGATACCTCTTCTTGTGTACATTTTCCTTGTTTCCACTGTAGTTTCTGTAGATTGCGCTATCCAGGTCCACCTGTGTTCGCCAGGTACCTTAGATCCGCTTGTTCCACGTAGGTACGTCACCATCCTCGTCGCCAAATTATGTAGTAACGAAGGTCCACGCAGGTAGGTTAACTTAAAGGTGATTTATTCAAGCAGGTAACAAGTAGTATAACATGTAGATAAGTTATGAAGGAGAGCCCCACCAGGAGCAGCCTGTGTGCTGCTCAGCCCATGCCTAACTGTCCCTTCACCTCTCTATGTCCCAACATTCCGAGGCTCATCAGACTCCAACATTCTATTGAGTTCAGAGCACAGGCACTGGCTGAGCAGGTGGAATAAAATACATTACAATACAAATGCAGGATACTACACATATTCAACTGCATCCCGTTAAAATTCCCTAAAGAAATGATAAATAAAATACAAGGGAAAATAACTAGTTTTATCTGGGCCTCTCGCGGAATACGTCTATCATGGAAAAAGCTAAGGAGACGGCTCCATGTAGGTGGCCTAGCCCTGCCGGATCTTAACTTATATTGTATGGCATTCCAATTTAAAACATTTCGAATACTTATAGGGGACCCTGACAACTACCTGGGGCTCTATATTAGGGGAAATGACAAATTAGTTTGGGACAGCTTTTTTGTATAAATTTGGGGCTCAGAATTTTTTTTTAAAAGTAAGACAAAGTATTAAAGGCATTCTTGAATCTATGGCTTACTATGAGGAAGATGCTTAATATAGGATACTTCTCGGAATTTGCTCCTATCTGGGATTCCCCAGGGACACCGGAATGCCTAAAAGATGGTTTGACGTTACCACTGAAGCAAGACGGGTTGATTAAGTGGGGTGAACTACTATCCAAAGGCGAACTGGTCCCTTGGGAAGTATTGAAAGCCAAGACTGATAACAGACTATCTAAATTTAAATACATTCAGCTATCTTCATGGCTTTCTACAATATCCCGAAGGACAGCATCCCTTACCTCAGGATCTTTCCTATGATAGTAGTCTATATGGTTCGCACAGTACAATACCAACCAATCTAACCCTGTTTTTTATCCATACGCTTGCACACTGGCATCTTTAGTCACACTTTTCTTCTACACCACTGTGCATGCGCTTGGTGCAGCATGGTTTAACGAGTCTCTGCCGTAAAATTACACAACATCAAAACGCTTCTCACATTGGCCACACGGCACTCAGATCTTCTATCAATCCATACCCTAGCATCAAATACTTAAGTGCCCAACCTTTCCTTTTTGCTTTGAGTTTACATATAAACACAGAAATAACACAATAAAAACACAAATCTGTCGTACACAACAGCAAGCAGCCACCATTAAAGTGAAAGCGCGGCATGGGGCGTTTTTAACAAAAAAGCATTTGTTTGAAAAACAAATGCTTTTATGTAAGAGCGCCCCAAACAGCGCTTTCATTTTGATGGCGGACGCGGCCCTTCCTTAGACATGGCTCATCTAAACAAAGGAGCGTGGTCTCTATTAATTGCAAGTGCGGCATGGGGCGCTTGGAAACAACTCAAAAAATATATATATGCACAGCATTAGGTCTCGCATTTGCAAGAGTTTAAGCTACTGTCATTTAGAATGCCAATAGCTCAAACTCCCCAAAATGCGAGACCTATTGCATTGCAAAGAAGCGGCCGACATTGTCCCGGCTGCTTGGAAATGAATGTTGCTGCAAAGCACATTGTGCCTGCAGTAGGACAAAACTCACTAAGAAAATAGTGCTTACAGACTAAATAACAGACCATGTAACAACAGAAGTAAAAGGGCCAGTCCTCATGGGAGCTTACAAATGAAGACAAGGTGGTACTAAGGAGGGACTAACAAGCCGATTACCGAATCAGAAGCCAGCATTAACAAAGGACGAAGACACAAGCCAATTAAAAATATGGGCGGAAAGTGGGCGGAGCTTCAAGTCCATACTCAAATACAGCATGCCTCGCAGAAAAGCGCATGCGCTGCCTAGGCTCGACCTAAAAAACTGATGATGTTTTTAATTTGAGTCTTCCAGGTCATGGGCTCCAGAAATAAAGACTAAGGTAAAAAAGTATGCAATGTCTTAAGTAAATAGATAGAAGGTGTGCACTCTACTTCTCAAAGTTTGACCTTCAGCTACCTTATGCAAGGTTAAGAGGTGCCCTGAGCAATTGCCAGTGGTATTGCAAATATACCTACCATCAGTTTTGTGTGTTTGATGCAACGTTCTAAGCGGCCAAGGGTATGCCCAGGTGGGAGTCCCGTGCTTATTGTGCCACTGGAACATAGCTCCACCAGACTGCTGAGTCACAATCAGAGCGAAACTGGTCTTGGGTTGCTTGTGTTCCGGTTCAGAGAGGATCTGGCCTGGTATTTCGGGCTGGATTGTTCCTATTGGAGCAGGACCAAGACTGACTGCATATACAAAAGAATGATGGACTGGAGTGCCACAGCGAGCGACTGCCAGTGTTTAGACTTACTGCAAGCATTCCTCCCACCACCTTTTGTGTGCTTGAGGTTAAGAGATGTACACAGCAGAATCAAATAAATCCAGCTAACTTTGGTTTCACATGTCCTCATACTGTAAGATGAAGCGCAATTTATGTTATCAATTTCCAGATGTCCTGCACTCTTTGCACATCTGATGTGGAAGGACAATGTTTGAAAAGTAAGGATGGTATTGTAGGAAGAATTCGTGATTTTAAAGCCGTCTGACTCTGGCAAAAATAAAAAAATAAAAGAGATGGCTCACCGATGATCAATCTCAGCTGGAATCTCCACTGCTATGATTCGCTGCACGTAACATTTAGTTTTGTCCTACATTTTTGACTCGCCACAACACTACACAATAAATGAAAAAAGCATGTGCATTCTTACACAATGAAAGAATATTCCAGAGCATCCTTCTTGCAGTGGAGAACAATGCAAAGAAAAGAAATGCACTTGAGTCAAAACTCGCAGAGGCAAGGAATGCCCAACACTCCATGAGGTCACAACCAGAATTGGGAATAAAAGGAATTCACAAAATGCAACGCATGAATATCTACCTTGTGATAAATGTGTCACTGTTCCAGCTGACATCAAACATTGAGGACACCCCCCATCCCCCCACCCATCCAGAGCCAAGACCGTTTGGGCACAACTGCTTAGAACTCCTACTTTTAACAGTATCCAGGAAGTGGTGCATACAAACATGGACAGCAGGAAGCAAGTACACTTAAATATATTGCCACTCCCCATAATGGAAGGGGAGGAAGAACGAGACTAGGAACAAACTGAAAGGATCTGATGAACCCAGATAAAATGGCACACCCCAGGCATCATTAATACACCATTGCATGAGTACTTGCGTGTCTGCCTGAGCAAGCAATAGCATGACCTAATGGGTAGCTGTGTACATGGAGTGGTTCGGCATTGGCGAAGCCGCTCTCAGTGATGTCGCGAATATTGCACTCCAGGTACTAGAGTGGTGGCTTGCTAAATCACTGGAGGGGAACTGCTACTTTTTCCTGAAGTTGTTTGAGGATGAGTGGTGAACGCAGAAGATGTGCTCTCTAATCCTGTGTGTGGTGTGCCAGCTTATCTGCAAGAGTTATGTGACAATGGGGCAACCCAATGGCCACTGGGCCTGGGTAAATAGTAGTACAAAGAGAGAATGTCCCAGTGGAGAGCAAATAAAACAGAAGAATCAATACAAGAATTAATCAATTGTAGTAATGAAAGGTCAAGCACCACCATACAATCTTCCAATGTATGTGATTTTATTCCATCACAATATTGAAGTTAATCAATTATAATGTACAAAACAAATCAAATCCTCAATGGATAATTTTAGAAAGACAGGTGCGCAGAGGAGTGAGGTGATAAGTGCATGGGGAGGATAGTGAGAAAGGACAGTAGTGTACATATATATACATCAATAAAATAATTTGCAAACTATCCCGACAGTTTCCTGCCAAATGCATTAAATGTCAAATCATAACATCATTACAGATATATATTCTCTGTCGTATGTGTCTGACAAAAACAAAGAAGTGTTGACGTTTCGACCCCTAGACGGAACAGCCAAATTTGCGCATTGAGGGCGGGGTCTTCATCAGGACCAAGGTGAAGGTGGGGGAGTGGGCACCAGTAAAAACAGCTATATTGCTTCTTGCTGTAAATATGAAGGTTGGGCTGGGCAGGCTCTCAGACTTGTTCATAGATGATTGTTGTGCTCAAAAGACGAGGCCCAGGTTGATCAGAGGCCTGAATGCATGCATGATTCATCTCTTGCATTTAGCCCAAGGAGTCGGCCACCCCCTTCCCATTAGCGATTTACCGTAGCCCGACCTGCACAGCTGTAAGGAGAGGAGACTGGGGTTGCAGTGAGGATCAATGCAACAGGCCAACAAGAGGCAGATACCTGGATGGTGAGAGAGGGACTCATGAAGAAACCTAAAAGGAAAAACTAAACAAGATGATGCTGGACTGTAATTTTTGCTCAATAGATCGTCTAAGAAAAGATGTTTGTTGGGAGGGGGTGAGGGGAGGGTAGGTTTACAACTCAGGAGCTATGAACTTTTTACCTCATAAGGAAAGGTGATCATGAAAGACAGGAGACAGCTGAAATGGCAATGCAAAGGGCAAAAGCAGCATTTTTAGGAGCCTGAGCAAAGGATCTTTCTCATTAAGATTCAACATCAATCTCCGGCAGCAATGAGTTCACAGACTATGCTACATATTTTCTTAATGGTAGATCTCGCTACACCTGGCAGTTTTAAGAGTCTCTGCCTACCACAGATCCAGAAGATGCAGAACTTATTTGAAGTAGGGTGTGCAGGAAATGTCTCCATGCCCAGTCAATAGGCAGGAGGGTCAGATGGACTTCCTAGCAAGGTCTCTAAGGTCTTTCTTTTGCAACTCCAGACTTCAAGATTAATGGTTTTATACAAGGGAACTTAGTGATTTTTCAGAAGACTGGGCGCCTTCAGGAATGCCTACCTTACACTGATTAGTATGTTCAATACCGAGCATAAGATCTTAATTAACACCTTAGCTAGTGTGGCTAAGTGAGCCCCATGTTTTTATAACTTGGGTTTTATTCTAGGCCAGCTACTTGCACCCTCCATACATTTTTGTTGAGGTCATCAATTTTGCAGAAACAATAAGGACCACTCTTGTCCTTCTCTTTTAGATGCGGAAAAGGCATTTGGTCTGGAAGCCAGAGAATATCTGTTTATCAACATATGGGTTTTCCTTCCTAGTTTACCTTGGTGTTATGGTCGCTGTACACTGGCATGGCTTCCAGCCTGAATACAGAGGTGAATCTGGGCAGTAGTCTCAAAATCGAATGAGGCAGAGTGCCCACCCCTCCTCTCCAGTTTGTGCTTTACACTGAACTGTTTTCCCGGAAGATCTGTTGTGGTATTTTTTTGTGTAATAGGTGTATCAAAAATGTAATTTAAAATGTATTTTAATGTATTGTTGGTAAAGCTAGAGAAAGAGTTCTGGACCTTGTGTGAAATATCTTGGCCTACAATTGGACAAAATCATTTTATTAAGATTTCATTCTTCTTCAACATTTAGTATTCTTTCAAACTTTCCCAGGTTATCCCTCCACTGCATTCTTTCAAAAACTAAACCTGACTATAGGCGCCTTTATCTTGGCAATGGAAAGCAGTGAATAGGTTCTGAAGAAGTTTTTGCGAGGTCTGTTCAAAGGAGTTGGCTCTGCCGGATTTGGAGGACTTATTTTCTGGTGTTGCTCAATATCTGAGTAGAGTACTACATGGGTTCCAGTATGAGATATTTAATTGTTCAAACATGCATCAGATGATAATGGTATGGACCCAGTGTGGTTTGTTTAAGTTCAGGAGAACAAGAGTTTTTAAGAAAACCAGGATCCGAATTCTGTTAAGTATTTGTATAATTCACAAGTGCATATGTAGCAAATTAAAGTTGAATATGTCTGAAGGATCATTGAAGTTTTGGAACAACCTTTATTTAACAAATAAAATCACCAATAATTGTTATGAGCTACAGGTAGCACAAGGAATCGATGAATGCAGTCAATTAATGTAATCAAGCAAATTACCATCTTTTGCTGCCCTACAAGAGCGTTATTGGATCACTCCTCGAGGCTCCTTGTTCAAATAGCTGAAGCTTACCAATTATTTTAGCCCTCATCAAGAAACTGAGGAGAACATGACATCAAATGATCAGGTATTGAAGTAGGGGAATTGCAAGGCAGCATTTTAGCGAGTTATAAAGGTCTGAGGTAAAAAAATAACTTGCCTTAGTGACATTTGTGAGACATGCATAATTTTCCTGCAGATTCCTCACCTTAAGGACACTCCCTGGTATCAGACTGGTCCTAAAGATCTTGTCCCCAGCAGTAGCACCTCAGCTCCATCAGCTGGCACCATGCGCCTCTGCCCATGACTACACCCGTCGGACTCGATGTCAGCGTTATATAAGAGGTGCAGACTTAAGCACTGATGTCAGTTTCTAATACTTTCTACTCCACAGTAATGCATGCTTAGAGGAACAAAGAGCACATCACTGAGAGAATAGTAGCATAAATATGCTTGCAAATGATGGAATCTTAACGTACGGCACTGACTTATTAGGGGACGGGAGAGAGCAGTGAGGAATCTGCAGGAAATGTATGTATCCACCAAAAAAACTGAAGGCTAGTACCTTAAACTTCAGATGGATGCATCCTCCTGCAGATCCCTCACCTTAAGAATCAATGCCAAAGCAATACCGTCTGGAAGGTGGGAATATATACAGCCAATAAACCATGGAGATCATGCAACACAGGCCTGTCAAGGTACCCCTCGCCACATACTTGTGCTGTGAGGCAGCAGTGTTTGGCAAATGTTTGCAGAGCTGACCAAGTGGTCATGTGGCAATTGTCAGCCACCAGAACATCTCTGGTGAGAAGCCACGGTAGTAGCAACCAGGGGCCTAGTGAAGGGGGAACTAATGTCGCCCACAGGGAATTTCCTGGCCAAGATGTAGCAGCTCTTGATACTAGGATGACTTACTCAAAAATGTTAGAATAGGCCCTGAGACCAGCAGAACCTGAAGGCCTCTCCTGAAAACCACTCGATGAGAACTGTATCGACCAGAACGGAGGACTCTAACTTCTGAATCGTGGCAAAGGACATGCAACCACATCTGGAGACGATTACGTCCATCACTTCAGTGTGCACTTCACACTCGTGTTCACCCTGTGAGAGTTGGCTGAGAGCATTCGCTCTCATTTTGAAAGATCCTGCCAGATGGGCTACCACTGGGAAAATCCCCAGGCACTGCGACCAATGTCACAGGTAAATCGCCTCCAAACAGGATCCACGACCACACACTGCCTTGTCTGTTGATATAATGGATACTGGTGGTGTTGTCTGACTGGATCTGGATAGCACACGGATACTGAAGGGAAAAATGCATCAAGGGAAGGCAGACAGCCTGCAGATCTAGTGCATTTATGTGCAGACGCAGCTCGGACATGAACAAATAACTTGTGCTGTCACGTTAGGCACATGAGCACCACAGCCCAGCGAGGATATGTCTATGATCACAGTAGCCTATGCTTGCAGGGGGGCTGAACAGATAACCTACCTTGAGGTTGGAGGGGTGCATCCACCAGTGCAGGTCTGGTTGAACTGAATTGAAGATCTGTTCCTGAGCTGAAAAACTCCCTTGATGTTGGAGCCCCTGTCATCGCAGATATCCCGGGGGGGGGGGGGGTAAGGGGGGGTCAACATTTGCAATCCACAGGATGCACAAAGCCATGAGGCCAAGCAGATGAAAAACCTGTACAAATCGGAGATATGTTTACATCAGAGATCTAGTAATCAAATCCCATATATCAAGGATCTTCTGTGGAGAAAAGGCCTTTAAGCGGGTAATGTCCTGCACCACACATATGAAAGACATCCTCTGCTTTGGAGTGAGGTGGGGCTTTAGGAGAAGAGTCAGTGTGTGCAGAAGATGTTCCTCACCCAGCATCAGGGACTCCGCTTTCATCAGTCAGCTGTCACAGTATGAAAATGCATGGATTCCTGATTGTGTCAATGAAACTGACACAACTGACATCACTTTCAAGAAAACAAAAGACATTGCCATCAGCCATACAGCAACATCCAAACAGCAAGATCAAGAACTTCTGGGACTCCATAATGAACCTTGGGTAACGCCTGTGATCTGGGAGAATTGGAAGATGGAAGTAGGGGATCTGGAGATCAAGGGACACCAACAAATCTCCCGTGTTTAGGGCCAGCAGAACATGGGTCAGAGATGCCACCTTGAACCTGTGAACATCTAAAATGAGCAAGTTCAGAAGGTGGAGATCGAGGACGGGTCTCAGACATCCATCCTTTTTTGAAACCAAGAAGTAAAGGGAGTAAAATTCTGTGCTCCTTCTTCCAGAAGTACTGCCTCTGTGATCCTTTTGATTAACATGGCAAGGATCTTAGTCGCCAGAATTGAGGTATATTCCAGAGTGGACTTTTCAGAGGGAGGGACAAAAGGGGTAAGATGTACCCCTTGTGGGTCAGTTGGACTGACCCCCAATCTGAGGAAAAGTGGGATACCCTTCTACCCACAAGAATATGGTGGTGTATAGGAGAGGGAGTCAAAGATGTTTTGAGGCTGCATCTTTGGCAGAATACAGAGGAGACTAAGTCTACTGTTGTTTTTATAGAGCGCACATTCATCCCTGAAGGGATATCCCAGCGCTAGACAGTAGTCCAGACTGAAAATATATCTACATAAAGGCCACGGTTTGAAGATGACGCCTAAACCACTAGACCCCTTAGCGATGGGAATTAAAATAAAAAGGTTCTGTCTTTTGGAGTAGGCCTGTGATATCGGTCTATGGATTGCAGGCCTGCAAAGGGGTTTTCCTAGGCAGTCAAGACATGCTACACAAAAGCTTCATTGATTAGAAGCAAGAGTTTGGCAGCTGAGGAAAAAGGCTGTGAAATGTCCTTTAAAATGCTATACTTTGTTATTCTCATGGAGTAAAGTCAATTCCAAAGTTCCATCTGATTTACAAACTACTGTGGTATAGAAGGAATTCTCTGTTGAGGCAGATGTTCGCTTCACAAGACATATCAAAGTCCCTGGCATTTTGTACATCGAGCAAAAGGCCATCAACTGGATAAGGCAGAAGGGACAGAGTGTCAACCTCTGAACCATTATCTACTGAAAGGCTGTAATCTTTATCAAGCATGGTTCTGAGTTTGGAGTCTGAGATGAATAGCTCCTATCTGGGCAAGTCTCTGAGCCAGAGGAAGAAGCTGTTTATAAAGGCAAACTATGGTCTTTTTCCATGTCTAAATTATTTCAGCTTACTTTGAGGGTGGTGTTGTGAGAGAATGCAGCGCTGTGCCTGTCGCCATACGAATAGGTGATGGTGCAGCAGTCCTAAGCTTTTTTTAAGCATGTAGGCTAAAGCTGTAGAGGTGTGGAGTCTGGAGGCTTTGGAGCAGCCGGAGTCGCCATTCCTGAATGACGGAGTTCAACTGTGGGAAGTGGCCTATAGGATGCTGGAGACATCCTATTGATATCTATTGTGAGCAGACAGAAGGCCTCAACCCCCACAAGGTCAGAAAATGCAGTTAGGAATTTACACTGAATCCTTTTCAGCCATGGAATCTGTTCTGAGGATGAGGAAGTAGCCGACGTTGGGGAAAGGGGCTGTGACTCTAAACAATCCAGAGAAAGGGAGCGTTTTCTGAAGGAAGAGGATTTCTCCTTCCTATGGCGGTTTGCATTTTTCACTGGAAGACCTCATGGGATATCGCTCCTTCACAAGAGACTTACCAGAAGGAGGAGGAGTGGGCTCTGGCGTGTTCCAGCGGGCCTGGCCGAAAACAGCTTGGCCTCCTGCTCCCTGAAAGACTGAGCGCATCAGGGAGCAAGAAAGTCAGAATGTGGCATTATTGTCAGATCCAAGATAAAGATATCATATGCAAATGTCGTGAGGAGCCGATATGTCCATCCGTTTGCAGCACTTACAGCAGGACATGAACTCTGACACCTTGAGAGAAAACGGTTTACTTAGTTGCTGGCAAAGCTCAGTAAAAACGGTTGGTGAACCACCGAGACAGCACAAGCCTACACGTTGATGAGAACATCAAACAGGAACTGACCACAGCGCTCAAATTTGTGACTATTATACTTACGTGATGTCATGTCTAGTGGGTGGAATTAAGCAGGAGTTGAATGGCACCCTAGCGGCGCTAAAGAGCTACTGCTGAGGAAAAAGCATTCCGGACCAGTCTGAAGCCTGAGGAACAACCAGAGGGATAATCCCCTGGGATGTATATCCATCAGGATCATTTATTTTGCTACAGACAACAGCGACATTTCCAAGATATGGGAAGAAGCAGCTGATTTTGTGTTCAGTCGGGGATAGTGCCACCGAGTTATTAAGGATCTTCATCAAGATCCTATAGCAGCCACCTAGAAGACGATGCCGTTTTTTCCATTTCCACACCTGAAAGGTTATGTAAGATGACCTGAGGAAACTTCCCAAAGTGTACTTGATGCAAATTAGACCAGGGAACATACTATTTGAAGATGCCCTGCTCTAGGTTTCTCTGGCAGCTTGTTTTTCAGAAACTCTGTCTCATGGGAGGACTTACCTTGTCAGATAAAAAGGGCAATGGGGATGAAGCCGGAATACCTGGGGGAGTCTGCAAACTCCATGGGTAATAATTTGGGGCATTTGGTGGCGAGATCTATAACTGTAGCGCTGTGGAGGAGCTTAGAGATTTGCACTGTGGATAACTGGTGCTCTTGAAATTAAATTTATTTTGCATACCTAGGAATGCGTTCATAAGTAAAACGGACTTCAGCAAAATGGGGGCTTCCCACTTACAAGTCTTGCACAGGCTGGGAGGGTCTTGTTAATTATAGGATTACTAACTTTATATACAAGGAAAACACTGGTTTGCACTTCTGACAGTTATGCTCTTTATCTGTCCTATTCTTTTGCCATTTAAATATAAATAACTATATACATATATAGAGAGGTATATATATATATATATATCTCGTAGATTCTAGAATAACGCACTCTCAGAACACACAGGAATGCTCAGATACTCAGTTTAATGCTTCACGTAACGCATTTCGGCTGTCCCGCGGCCTTGATTATATATATATATATGTATGTATATATATATATATATATATATATCTCCAACTCCTCGCCTCATGAGTTTTCCTTGAACTGGAAAAAAAACGAGTGCAGACCCAATTGCGTGCAAATTTCTCTTCTTTAATCCTTTAACCTGTACCACCAGTACAGGTTTTGTGGACCCCCTCACGTGAAGTTGGCTCCGTAATCTCAGTCTTTTGTGTTCTGGCGGCTTGGCTCGGGAGCGTTGTTTCCGTAATTGAGCCTGCTGGAAGCATTACGCAAGATCCGGGATATAGATAGATAGATAGATAGATAGATAGATAGATAGATATATATATATATATCGTTTCCAATTATATAGATTGATCTGGATTCTAAGTACCATTTCATGACCGCTCTCCAATCAGGAATTTAATATTTATGACATTTTCGATGTGTTAGTTTAATTGTGGGCATTCTGACATTTTAAGATCATTTCGATAATGAGAAGAACTCAGTTTCGTGGCTACTTCTGCTTGCAATAAAAAGAAGGAGGCAGGACCCTGTCTGCTCCCCAACTCCTGACTTTATATTATGTCACGGAAGGCATGTATACTACCATATTTCGGATTGTGGGTTATTAGGAGGGGATCTTTGCCAATAAATATCTCAATGCACACTTTACAGCTACAAACAAAATGCATATTGTTCTAAGGCTGTGGGATATTCTAATGTTGTAGCCAATCAGAGAGTCTGAAACACTAGTTGGGTTACACTGTTCTTTTGGGGGATTTGTTAAGCGCGACACTACGATTACTGCTCCATTTCTACGGGGATCTGGGAAGCTAGAAAAGGCCGCGATAGTTTACCTACTTGGTGAGGTGAACATATAACGCGCGTTCTGAAAACGGGAAATACATGAAATACATCAAAACACTGGCAGGGAAATGCACTTAAGGGCATAGTTCTTTTAAGCGCCAAGAACAGGTTTGAAAAATACAATATTTGATGAGTGTGTACATAGTGGCGCTAATGTAATGCCTTAAACAATATAAAAGAGGGAAGTTGATTGATGGGATAAAGTCAAATAAAAGCAGAAAAAAGGGGGAGAAGGCGCCTGCAGGCCTCAAACACTACGGAACCGGCGGGGGCGCGGCAGGGGTTAAACATTTCTGTTTCATTAAGATGTTTGATGATCAATGGATCGGCCCCTCAGGGAAAGCCACTTGGGTGCGGGACTCGCATAACATTTATGCCTTCATAAAATATTCATCTGACAGGGCTTCGGCATAAACAGCGCGCGCTGCATGTTCACGCGCAGCGCGGCCCGCCCGGCAACGCGATCTGCAGCCACGAGCCCGTTCCGAGGGAGCACAGCGCTGCGGATGCAGGAACTGCACGGAATTACAGGGTACGAGGAACTATCGGGGAGACGGTGTGTGACAGATGGAGAAGGGAGGGAATAAGTGTGCGGTGCAGGCGATGCTGCGCGCGCATCCTGGCCACCAGAGGCCTGGGCTAGGAGCCACAGCACGAAGCAAGAGACGATGAGTTACTTGCTTACAAGTTGTAACAGAAAACTGAAAAAGCTGGGAATCTTAGAAGCAAGACTAACAAAAAAAAGGTTGTTTGACTACTCGTAAATCAGACTGAAAGTGCAGATTTCTGTAACTAGTCTGAAATGTTGTGGCTCGCTTAATTTGTGCAGAGGAAATTAAATTTAAATGAGATTTATAAAGTACGCTAATTCTCAAGGAAGAGCTTCTAGGCACCGGTACTCGATTGGAACCTCCTAACCAGAAGCAGGAAATGGAAATAAAATCCTAATGGGGCAAGGAGTCTAACTAGTTAAAGCCCGCCTGAGAAAGATGGACCGACCTGAGACCGAGCGAAGGAGGAACGGCAGGCCATTCCATAATGTTGCTCCCAGGAAGGCGGCAGAGCTGCGCCCGTCTAACACTTTGGAATCCAGGTAGTTGTAAAACAAAAGCATTCATAGACCTCAAAGGACTTGAAGGGATGGAGAAAGTAAAGATATTCTGTAGACCTGACGCTATGGACCGCTCTGTGGATGTGACATAGTATTTTCAACTGAATGTGTTTCGAAACTGAGAGCTAGGGAAAGTACTTCACTCTAGAAGAGACTGAGCAGTATTTAGGAATGTTAAGCAACAACCTAGCTGCACAATCTGCAATTTCAGTGAGATTTCCTTAGCAATCCCTCAGTATAGGGCATTGGAACAGTGCAGCCTAGAGGGGACCACCGTTTTCCTGCCCGAAAGAGGTAACGGAAGCACCTTGCGAAGAGCTTTTAACACAACAAAGCAGGTATTGGCAACAGCTTGACTCTGTAGTTGGAAGGATAACTGTCAGTCAATTTTGCTTCCCTTATTAAGCACTGAATCAATAAGACGCGGAGGGGCACCCAACTCGCTTGGCCACCAATTATTCGTCCAGAGATAAGGATTCGGGACAAAAAATAATAATTCTCTCTTATCGGAGTTTCATTTTAGATGGTTTGAGATCTCCGGGGGCCAACGATTTCATACATTAGATGAATTTACACCTTATCTGCTTATCGCCCAACATCAGCGGTACAATCAATTGGGTGTCATCCACATTGTTGAACACTTCAATGCCATATTCCTTGACAAGTTTAGCTTGAGGGTCCATATAGATGTTAGAGTGTCCGTCTCAAGGCAGAGTGCTGTGGTATCCCACAGTCAATTGTAATAGGAGCGGAAGAACAGGGCGGGGAAGCCTTACAGCTGGTTGTCCGTGTTTTGGAAAATCTGTGAACCAATCAAGGGCGGTGCTTTCTACACCTATTTCCCTCAGACGAAGAAGAACCTTGTGTGTGATGGTGTTGAAGGCTGTCGAGAGAGCACGTAATATAAGGGCTGCCGTGCCCTTGTCGTCCAACTGATGTTTCAGACTTTCTGTCACCATGAGAAACAATGATTCGGTAGAATGAGCAGTCCGGAAGCCATACTGTGTGGCAATCATAAGATACTTACCCTGTGGTTATCACTAGCACTCAATGATTTACAGACAGTTATTTTTCATCAGAATAGGACCGAGAGCAGTTGTTGATGTGTTATAGAGTTTATCATGGTTAATGTATAAATCCTGCTCCAGTGCCTTACTAGCGCACCATAACACGCCAGGGAATTCAAGGTGTGGCTCTGATGAACAAGTTACTTACCTTCGGTAACGATATATCTGTAAGAAACATTAGTAGTGATGGATTCCTTACCTTCGAATATCCCCAGGCGTCAGACTGGATCCGGAAAGTTTTCGTCAGCAGTACCCCTGCGCATCGGTAGGTGGCGTCGTGCGGCTCCGCGTCAGTCGTTGGCATCGTGGTCACCGAGATGACGTCGCGGGCGCTACTTATACGCCGCCCACGCGCGCTGACGTCAGTTCTGTACACGACTTTCCGCGCCAGGAACGCAGAGCCATGCAAGATACTGACCACTGGTGCATTGAAACTAGGGCCCTGAAAGGGATGACCTTAACCCTAGAAATCAGTTCGCAGAACGGGGAGGATGGGTGGGGCGGTAAGGAATCTATCACTACTAATGTTTCTTACAGATATATCGTTACCGAAGGTAAGTAATTTGTTCATCTGAAAGAAACACATAGTGATAGATTCCTTACCTTAGAACAGATACCCCAGCAATACCAACCCCGGTGGTGGGTCTGCGAACCAAGATCACACCAGAAAGTCACGGAGAACGGAACGGCCAAAGAAGCCGTCTCTCCGGACTTGCCTGTCCAGGCAATAATGCTTGGTAAACGTGTGAACCGAGGCCCACGTGGCTGCCTGACAGATGTCTTGCAGGGGGACACCACGTCCCAATGCAGTAGTGGCTGCAGTAGCTCTGGTAGAATGAGCACGCAGCCCCACCGGAGGTTCTTTTTTAGCCAAAGAGTAACAGGCTTTGATACATATGACAACCCAGCGGGAGATAGGTCGGGCGGTACACAAGAGAACTTTCTTGGTGCCAACGTAGCCAACAAAGAGCTGGTCATCCACCCGGAACTGCTGTGTGCGTTTGAGATAAAAGGAGAGCGCGCGTTTTGGGTCCAGACGGTGGAGCCTCTCTTCCTCTCTGGAAGGATGCGGAGGCGGAAAGAAGGTGGGCAAGGTGATAGTCTGCCCAATGTGAAAGGCCGTAACCACTTTTGGCAAAAAGGAAGGACGGGGCCTGAGCACAACCAGGTCCAGATGGACTGATAGGAAAGGAGGCTTACAAGAAAGAGCCTGGAGCTCACTCACTCGCCTAGCGGAGGTGATGGCCACCAGGAAAGCAGTTTTCAAGGTCAAGAGACGAAGAGGACAGTTATGAAGTGGCTCAAAGGGAGCACACATCAAGTATGTAAGAACCAAATTCAAGTCCCACTGAGGCATCACGAAAGGAATAGGAGGAAAAAGGTGTGTAATGCCTTTAAGAAATCTATTTACAACAGGGGACTTGAAAAGAGAGGGCTGATCAGGGAGCCTGAGAAAGGCCGAAATAGCATAAAGTTAGCCCTTCATAGTGCCCAGAGCAGAGCCCTGCTGGGCCAAAGAAAGAAGGAACAGTAGTACTTCAGAAAGAGGGGCAGAAAGGGGATCCACAGCCTTTGCTGTGCACCATGCCACAAACTTGTTCCACCTGCAGGCATATTACCACTTTAGTAGAGGGACGCCTGGCTGCCAGAATGACATCACAAACTTCAGGAGGCAAGTCGAAAGGAATCAACTGCCGCCGCTCAATCTCCACGCAAAGTGGTGGAGGCTGGACAGGTTCGGGTGGAGGACCGTCCCCTGCTGCTGCGACAGAAGATCCTCCCGAAGAGGCAGTCTGATCGGAGGATCGATGCTCATACTGAGTAGCTCGGGATACCATACTCTTCGAGCCCAGTCCGGGGCCACAAGGATGACTTGTGCCCAGTCGCGCCTGATCTTCTTCAGCACTCTGGGCAGAAGTGGTATAGGCGGAAAGGCGTACAACAGACCGCAACTCCACTTGCGACGAAAAGCAATGCCGAGCGAGTGGCGCCTTGGAAATTCCAACGCGCAGAACTGATGACATTGCGCGTTCTCTTCGGTGGCGAATAGATCTAACCAAGGCTCTCCCCACTGCTGAAAGAGACCTTGCACCACCTCCGAGTGAAGACGCCATTCGTGATTGAGCATGCACCTGCGGCTGAGTTCGTCCGCCCTGGCGTTCAGAGAACCTGCCAGGTGTTGAACCACCAGATACATGCCCTGATGTTCCAGCCATGTCCAGAGACGCAGAGCCTCCTGACAGAGGGTCCACGACCCCACCCCGCCTTGCTTGTTGCAGGACCACATGGCGGTGGTATTGTCTGTGAACACCTGCACTACTCTCCCCTTGACAGAGGGAAGGAATGCCTTCAGTGCAAGCCGTATCGCCCAAAGCTCCAGAAGGTTGATATGGAGCTTGGACTCCGCCGGAGACCAGAGGTCTCTGATCTCCGCCTCTCCCATGTGGCCGCCCCATCCCAGCAGTGATGCATCCGTCGCCACTGTAAACTCTGGTTGGGGAAGAGAGAGGGATCTGCCGTCGACCCAATGCCGGTTCGTGAGCCACCACTGCAACTGTCGTGCAGTGCCCTCCGAGATCTGGACGTGATCGGACAGGTTCCCCTGATGCTGCGCCCACTGGAACTTCAGGTCCCACTGCAGAGCCAGCATATGCCATCTGGCATGATCGATCAGCAGGATGCAGGCGGCCATGAGGCCCAGCAGCCTCAGAGTCACTCTGACCGAAACCCGGGACAAGGGTTGAAAGATGGGAATCAGAGCCCGAATATCCTGGACTCGCTGTTCGGGAGGACAGACCCGAAACTGCGCCATGTCCAGAACCGCTCCGATAAAGAGGAGCTTCTGAGAGGGAATCGGGTGCGACTTCGGCACTTTGATGGAGAACCCCAGCTAGTGCAGGAGGTCGGTCGTAGTCTGGAGGTGGGAGACGACCGCCTGGGGTGAGCCCGCCTTCAACAACCAGTCGTCGAGATAGGGGAAGACTGAAACCCCTGATCTGCGCAGATGAGCTGCGACCACCGCCATCACCTTCGTGAACACCCGAGGGGCGCTGGTAAGGCCAAAAGGGAGCACGGTGAACTGAAAGTGCTCGTGGCCTACCGTGAACCGCAGGTAACGCCGGTGGGCTTGCAGGACTGGTATGTGGAAATGGGCATCCTGCAAGTCTAGCGCTACCATCCAGTCTTGTGGATCGAGAGCAGACAAGACCTGAGCCAGAGTGAGCATTTTGAACTTCTCTTTGCGGAGGAAGCGATTGACGTTCCGGAGGTCTAAGATAGGACGCAGGCCCTTGTCCTTCTTGGGTACCAGAAAGTAGTGGGAATAGCAACCACGACCTACTTCTGGCGTTGGAACGTGCTCGATGGCCCCCTTGGCCAAGAGGGCCGCAACTTCCTGCTGAAGAAGCACCAAGTGATCCCCCGACATGCGGTGGTACTGAGGTGGCATGGCTGGAGGGGTAGTCTCGAAGGGGAGGGAGTAGCCCCTCCGGACGATCTCTAAAACCCACCTGTCCGAACTGATGGTGCGCCAGTGGGGGAGGTGATGGCGAAGCCTGCCGCCCACTGGCGTTTGATGGGCCTGAAAGTTCGGACTAGGAAGGTTTGGAGGCAGTGGTGGCCAGGGTGGTGGTGGACTGACATGCCCGCTGGCCCCTTGGTCCACCACAGCGGAACCCGCGTCCGCGCTGGGATGCTTGCTGCGCAGGCCTGTGGCTCTGTTGCGAACGCTGCGGGGCGCCCCTTCCGGTGCCACGAAAGGAGCGAAAAGCAGAAGGCGGAGGAGGGCGGACTGCAGAGAGTCCCAAGGACTTGGCCGTAGCCCGTGAGTCCTTAAACCGCTCCAACGCGCTGTCTGCTTTGTCGCCGAAGAGGCGACGGCCATCAAAGGGCATGTCCATAAGTGTGTTTTGGACATCCCCCGAAAATCCAGTGGTCCTCAACCAGGCGTGGCAGCGAACCGCCACAGTCGTTGGAATCGATCTGCCCAGTGAGTCAGCGGTGTCCAGGCCACAACGAATCATGAACTTAGCTGCGTCTCTCCCCTCTGCAACCGCCTGGGAGAGAGCTGGCCGGGCCTCCTCCGATCAGTGGGGCAGCACGTCCGCCACCGTATCCCACAGAGAGTGGGAATAACGGCCCAAGAGGCATGCGGTGTTCACGGACCGCAGCGCAGAACTGGAGGAAGAAAACTTTTTCTTTGCAAACTGTTCCAGTTTCTTGGATTCCCTATCCGGTGGTGCGGAAGGGAAGGTGGTAGGGGAAGCAGAGGCTTGGACAACCAAGCTCTCGGGGGTGGGATGTTGGGAGAGGAAGAGGGGGTCACCCGGAGCCGGGCGATGGCGTCGGGCCACATTCCTATCCACAGGAGCCCCTGTGGTGGGCCTGAACCAAGTGCCCAAAAAAACGTCAGAAAGGGCTTCATTGAAGGGAAGCAGCGGTTCCGCAGAAGTAGCTGCTGGCTGAAGCACCTCTGTCAGGAGGTTAGTCCTGACGGTCACCATAGGAAGCTCGAGGTGTAGGGCCTCGGCCGCCCTACGCAACACCACAGCATAACTAGCACCCTCCTCCGTAGCCACGGTAGGAGGAGACAGCATGCCAAGGTCTGGTGAGGTATCCAGACCACTGGCACCCCCCCCAACTCCTCAGCCCAGTCCTGTTCAGACTCGCAAGCAGCTGCGAGAGGGTCCTCAGACCCCTCCCAGTCCTCCCCTAGCTCCTCAGGCTGTTCAACAGGTGTAAAATAAGGAACAGGGACATGGGGATAGAAATCCCCGAGCAACGTCGAGAACGGCATCGATCGACGCCGGCTCAACGCCGCGTCCACTTCGGGGCTGAAACTGGGGTCGACGTCGTCCCGAGGAGCGGGCGGCGTCAAAAGTGGTGCCGGTGGGGTCGACGTCAGTGGAGGTGTTATAAGGTCAACCGGCGTCGACCGGGATCCAGGCCTGGATCCAAGGGGGTCCTGCGGCGCCGGGGCCGGAGCCGACGCCGTGGCCGGAGCCGCCGGCTATGAAAGGAGAGGACCTCCAGTCGGGACCGCGGGGCCCAAAGGCGCACCAGCGGGACCCGACAGCCCAAAGAGGCGAGCCATGGCCGACAGGAATTCCTGTATTTGGGCCGGAGTCGCCGACGAACCCGGAAAGGGCGGGTAGTGCGGCAGCGACTGCATAGGCTCCGCCGGAGGCACCACCCGCACCCTCAGCTACGTCGCGCGACCGGCGAGGGGAAGTCGGAGAACAATGGCGTTTCTTCGACTTCTTGTGCTTCGCCTGACCTGACCCCGAGTGCAAAGACTTTGATCCCGAAGACCGATGGTGATGACTCCGTGCACGGTCCCTCGAGCTCCCACGGGACCGGGACCTCGAACGGCGTGGAACCGACTGCTGGGCTTCCAGCAACTTTCGGGACCGCTCCCGCAAAGTCTTCGGCGCCATGGCCCAGCAGTCGGGGCACGACTTGGGGTTGTGGTCGCGCCCCAGGCAGAAAAGACACACACGGTGCGGGTCCGTCACCGACATCATACAGTGACAGTCCCCACAGGATTTAAAACCGGGCATCCTATCTGCACCAGGAATCGAAGACTCGATGAAAAAACAGAGACAAAAAGCCTCAAAAAGTCAGTCAAAAATTGACTGGGGGTTCCTGCTCTTCCTGGATCTGCGCTTGCTGGCGCGAAAAAAGAAAGAACTGACGTCAGCGCGCGTGGGTGGCGTCTAAGTAGCGCCCGCGACGTCATCTCGGCGACCACGACGCCAACGACGGACGCGGAGCCGCACGACGCCACCTACCGATGCGCAGGGGTACTGCGGACGAAAACTTTCCGGATCCAGTCTGATGCCTGGGGATATTCTAAGGTAAGGAATCTATCACTATGTGTTTCTTTCAGATACATATGGTTGGGAATTCTTCCAGGTCTACCTGATGTAGAGGGCCTTGGCCTCAACTGTTGGTTTTACTGTAATGTATGATCCCTTCTTACAGACGTCTGTTCTGGACTCTATTGTTATGACTTGTGATGCCATCATGTATGCCATCCTGCTATATTGTATATTGTGCGCGTGCTGAATAAAAAAAGTTACAAAAATAAAATAAAATAAAAAGAATAGGACCAAGAGCAAATGAGAGAAAGGCAGAAAGCAGGCAGAAGCAAAATATAAGAAAACAGCAACAAAAGTGAAAATGAGGGATAAACAAGAACCAACAAGAGTGAGATAAAGAGACAAAGTGCAAGGTGGTGAAGAAAATGGCATGAGATGAAATTAAGACTAGGCTGCCTCTGGTATTTGGCACCCAAAGCGGCGAGTGCCCAAGAAAAAGTTTTGGCCCGAGCACCTTCTGTAATTCTACGAGAGTGAATCAGTTTCCTAAATCAAGCATATTGGGGAGCTTCTCTTTCTAAATAGCTCACACTTCTAAAATCTCCTCTAAGAAGCTTTTTAAGAAATCACATATTGGTACATACAAGGATGTACATAGAACATGCTCCTGCACCATCCTGTACATACTAGAACTGCAAAGCTGTCAGCAAAATATGAAATTGTCAGTTTCCTCAGAATACCGAAGGACAGTGTGCATCATATTGATCATGGCTACCATCAAAACCACAACTGCACTTTGGTAGGAAGGGTCTCGGAGGACAGTGCTCAGACCTCCAGACCGTGTCATGCACTCTAGCACCTTTTCAAGTTATATATCCTAACCGAATGGAGGTTTACTCACTTCTTCCACTCACCACACCTCACCTCCATCTCAACTACAGTTTTGCCAGAACAAGGGGGTTGGCCTGAAAGGGGGTCAGCAGACCTCTGACCTCCTCTGGTCTCCAAACCCTATCTACAACTTAGGACATCGTTTCTCCCACTCCAGGAGCCATTGCTTAGGCCTATATGGCACCCATGCTAGGTAAAAGACCGCTCCCTTGAACTTGCCCTCACGCTCATCTCATGAAGATAGTGCCCCCGCCTAACTCAGCCTATCACCACAGCTGGGAATTGTGACAAAGCTTTACTGGTTCTCAGAGCTTTATTGATTATCTGTCAAAGAAAGAGGTCAGTACAGAATACTAACTAGTAACCTCAAAGCTCTAAACTGTAACACACCCGAGCACACGCTGAACCTTATGATGCTTCACCAAACTTCAGGACATTTCTGTTCTAAGAAAATGAACTTATTATGCCTGACCCCGGATCGACCCTCACTCAGGCCTCTCCCCAGAGTTCACGGGAAATTCTTGGTCAGAATTGCCAAGCTATGGAACTTTTTTTGCCTAAAAGACACCTCAGCGCTTTACTCATTTCTGAGAATCCCGAATAAGTGGCTTTTCTCACCAGCCACTAACAAGCAACCAATACCTTTCTCTGCCCTTCACCACCCATCTTGGTTGGACACCTTAAGACTTTAGCAGGACGTTAAGCCTATGAATACCTAAAATAAACAAATACAAATTGACCACAATCCACGACAGGACGAACAGGACATCTCAAATGCTTCAGAGCTCCACAAAAAACGCTGATAAATGCCAGAGTGAGGATGGATCAGGCGGGGAGGGCGGCGTGTGCCGCAAGCCGCAGAGGAAATGGTAACCTTGTTTAGAAGTTGCCGAATCTGCCGAGGTCAGCTCCTCCAGGGGGCCGGAACAGCAAACACCGAGGAGAAAGATGGAAAATCCTGGTCGCTGTGTCACATTTAGAAAGTCAAAGATACGTTTGTGTAGGGCTGCAGAGGGCCAAATCCATTTTACATGCTGTATGTATTATTAATTCCCGACAGTGGGCTTAGAGAAACCTAATTCCCCAAATACCAGCTTCTTTAGAGTGCGGGGAAACCTTTTCAAAAGCTCATCTTTTATTGACTCAGTCATTTTTCCAAGTCAATCTGTCTGCTGTCGGCGAGAGCAGGCCGCTAAATCTTTTTTCGCCTCTCCCCCCCTCCCCACACCTTTGCCCGCTCTGAGTCCTGCCAGTCTATTAGAATTGGCTCAAGTATGCAGCAAGGGCTCTAATTTGAAACCTAATGAATTCTTCAGATAGCAGCAGATTAGAAGAGAACAAGATAGGAAGAGGTTGGTGGCTACAAGTGCCTAAGCAGACAGCTGATGAGGGGGGACAGAAGAGGAAAGGACGTGTGTGGTTTAACTCCTTATGCACCTTTCATTTTTATGTAGTCTGAGCCAATGTATGGTGGGGATGGTTCTCCAGCTAGGTTGCAACAAAAATGCTGGGATTTACTACCGAACGCAATTCAGGATTTGCTTTGGATAGTACCCTAAAGTAACACAAAGTTGAGCTATGCGCTGCTTTGCATTACTTCGCGTTATGGGGGCATTCCAAGGGTAGTGTGCATGGACATTTTCATGCTAGCACCCAAGGGTTATGACCAAGTCCCATTTACATCAAAACCGTACGACTCCTACAGGCAGGCGTAACCAGGAGAAATGTTTTCATTTGTTCTTGTTTTTCCAACTTTGCATGTGTGCTGCATTTTAGGGCCCAGAGGATACCATCCCATAGGGCAAAATTTAACAAAAAGGGGAGGAGGGCATGTAGCCCCCCTCCCGAGCCTTAATAGGCCCTGGGGACCCTATTCCCTGGAGCCAAAATATAAATAAAAGGGGATTAGTACTGCGCAGCCCCCTCCCTGAGCCTTCTCAGGCCCAGAGGACCCTATTCTCCGGGGCTGCCTTTTTATTTATTATTAAAGGGGAGGGATGGCCACATGGCCCCCCTCCCAAAGCCTCATTAGGCCCTGGGGACCCCATGCCCTAGGACCAAATTCATTTTAAAGGGGAGGGGGGCTGCGCGGCCTCCCTCCCCGAGCATCATTAGGCCCCGAGCCTTACTATATCCTGGAGATCCCATCCCCCGGGGGTCTTTTTTTTTTTTTTTTTTTTTTTTTTAAAGAGGAGGAAGGCTGCGCGGCCCTCCTCCCTGAGCCTTTTCAGGCCCCAGGGACCCCATCCAGCCGGGATGGACTCATGCGTACTTTGGTTCAATAATGAAACCTTGGTGTAATGATACTTCAATGGCATTACTGGAGTATAATATACAAATGTGTTATTTATGGGCATGCCTTATGGTACATTCTAATGGTATTTATTGCAAGTTACAGAGGAGTTCAGTGACCACAGAGAGGCATGAGGCCGAAGGTGGAGTTCTACAAAGTCAAGGAACTCGAGGCTGACCTCCAACATCCTTTTAAACTACAATCCTGATTTTTTAATTCCTTGCATTAAATACTTGGTTCATTCCATGATATTTTGTACACAACAAAAAAACTTCCGTCTGAATAAATGGTCTGTAGGAATCGAATTGCTAAGTCGTATGACACACAGCCAGTGCACTTAATAAATAAACAAATAATACACTGAACTCGTTGAATATACCCTCACTGACGAAACACACAATGGGCCACGGCTTTAAGAGTATCTTGGGGTGTCAGACTTACACACATAAACAGAAAAGTTTAAGAGGACTGGTTTCATGCTCATAAATCGTATTTACTCAGCTGTATCCATGTGAATAAGTCTAACCCTGGGCGTTAGGAGAGGATACTGCGGGGTGGCAAAGTCCTTGAAGTTTGTGCCCAGCCACAAATTGCGTGTCTGTGGATATTCATAAACTATTTTCTGACCCTAACTACCGTGGAAAAGATTGGTTATTAATCTCAGTCAATGACAAGGTGGAAACATCCCCAGAATAGGTGTTGAGGAAGGAGTTTCCGTGCATGGAAAAATATTTTCCCATTGAAGAAATTTTCCCAGTGAAGAAATGTTCCCAGTGAAGAAAAAAAAGTTAAGTGCATTTGAACTAGCCCTGATTTTTCCAGATGTGAGAATGTAGCCATATATTTCTGACTGTGGAAATGTAATTCACAAAACAAACTTGCTAGCCCTATCAATGCAGGCGGTACCACCTACCGCTTTAACAATGCCATTCTACAGCACTTTACAAAACACGCGGAAGACTGCAATTTCAGCCCAGAAACACACACACAATCACAGACTAATACAGGCCCTTAGCTGCTCCATCACAGTGCCCCCACTGCCAGTTACAGGCCCTGGGGCTGGGCGATTAACACTGCCATCCGCTTCGGAGCTCTAGTAACACGTGTGAGCATTGATTGGGGGCTTAAATGTCCTCTTTCATTCCATGCCCAGTTGACCAGTTACAGGCGGCTTGTACTATAACACAAATACACTTTATTAAAGACTGGAGAAACCAGAGGCAATATTCAGTGCAGAGAAGCTTTACAGCATTCCCCCCCCACCTCCTTTTTCAACAGAGCTTAAGCTTTTGTTGTATGGTAGTGATTTGTAACTTTACAATCAGGCATTTAATTCTTCTACTTTCGTAATGAGATCGTTCATCAGGATAGGTAAGCTGAGTGTATTGGTCATTCCTAGAAAAACACTACTTGGTTCGGGCACCAAGTTTATTTTGAGCTTGTTGCTAAGCCACTGAAATATTTGCTTCCAAAATTTAATTAAAGCTGGACATGAGAAGCAAATATGAAACCAGTCCCCAATATGGCAATTGCATCTAAAACATGCTCCCGAAACAGAGGGGTACATTTTGGAGAGACGAGATGGAGTATAATAAAGTTGCCACTTGCAAAGGAAAGCCACGCGTTTGAAGTTGGCCCCCCTTATGGCTTTATACGCCCAGATATTGTAAGCTCTTCATGTTTGCGTATCCAGCCTACAGAGCTTTGAATCTTATGTAGTGCTTGCGGCACAACTTTAGCCTGTAGTTGACCAAGTAAGATTTTATACCAATTCCCTACCCCTCTGATCTCTTTCACATAATAGTTGAAATTAATCAGATTGGCTAGAGCATCTGGGGGGGACTTGTGAACTACTTAAAAAATTCCGAAATTGAAAAAAGGAAAAAGGTAGTGAAGATGGAAGTCCTGGATTGGACTATTTAATTTGATTCCAGGATTTAATTTCACCTCCTACGAGGAAATCCCTAAAGCAATGTATCCCCGATCTTTCCCAAGCGGTTATGCTTTTTTGGCTTATTTGGAGACCTAACCCCCTGCTATGTGAAATTAGCATTTCTGGATGAAAGGCGAAAAACTGATATTCCTCCTTCAATTGGAAAAACATATCAGAAATAATTTGGGGTGTCATATCTGCTACGCTTTGGGAATTTTCGGAATTTTGATGAATGGAACAAGCTGGGAGCCGGATTCTAAGAGCATTTGCTTCAGATAGAAATTGATACCCAGATCACATCTGGTAAGTGACTTTATGCACCAATCAAAAAATGCTGCCTGGTAATACTTTTTAAAATGAGGGAGTGCGAGTCCACCCTCTAAAATAGGTAGCTGTAGAGTCTGTAGTTTTGTGCGAGGTTTCATGCCAGACCAAACAAAATGACGAAGCATTTGGTCTACCCTGTTGAAAAATTTTGAAGAACCTTTAATTAATAAATTTGCAAAAATAAAAAGAAATAAAGGCAGAATCATCATTTTTATAACAGCAATTCTCCCTATCAACGAGAGTGGTAAGGTCTGCCACTGCTTTAAGAGATTTCTAGCCTTAATAAGCGTAGTTTCATAATTGAGCTGGTATAGCTGTGAAGGATCATGTGACACATATATCCCTTAATATCTGATTGACCCGGTCATACGGACCTGATTAAGCATATCTAATAGAAGAACCTGATCAGAACAATAAAAAAGCAAAATTTCAGATTTAGAATGATTAATTTTGTATCCCCCCAGGTCCGAAAAGGATTTTTTTTTTTTTTAAAAACATTCAAGATATTTTGCTTCTTAGCAGACAAATATAAGATTATGTTGTCTGCAAAAAGTTTTAGCTTAGGAGCTCCCGGCAAGGGTGCTCTAATTTGTGGATCCTGTCGTAGCACGGATACTAGAGGCTCTATAAATAACGCAAAGAGCACTGGTGACATTGGGCACCCTTGCCGAGTTCCTCGTTTGATTTGTAGTGATAATACGGTTTGAGAATTTATTATGATTTTCGCTTCGGCATTGCTATAAAGATTCTTTAGTAAATTGACGAGTTGTATGGGTAAATTAAATTTCATAAGAATTGCAAACAGGATTTCCCAAGGAACTAAATCAAAAACTTTTTCAGCATCTATCATAATTATGGTAGCATCTATCTTTTTATGTGTATAATAATCGATTGCCTGGATTAGAAAGTTATATTATAGAAAAGTTGGTCCTTGACTGGATTCGAGGAAATATTTAAATAAGAAAAATAACGATTTAAGGGACTGCCAGGAGGGAACCACGAGTAATGAATACCATGCACTTAGGATTATACACCCTAACAAAGCTACAATTAATTGCTCAAAATTCTATATACAAAAATACACCCACACATATTTTACTTAAATAAGTTCTTTGTTTTTTATATATATATTTTGTAATCAAATACAAGCATCAAATAATAAGTAATGTTATTACCACATTGTATTGAAAAGAGGTTGCACAAGGAATAGGAAAAGGGGAAGGAAGTGCTTGTGAGAAAGAAGTGGAAATCAGGAGATTTAAGGTACACACTGTTCCTTATTACAGAAGGGCACTGGTCTGTACAAGAGCCAGTATTCATAGGCCTGTCCAAGATCTTTTTATAATACTATTTACATTATTCATGGGTGCTTGATTGCAACATCCAGTTTTGTAGGGGAAAATATATATGGAACAGGCCCTTGCTGGGGAGATGTGTCGACGTTTCGACCCGTCTAGTGCGAAGAGGGCGATTTAGAACCTCCGCGTGCGGGTCTTCTTCAGGACCAGGGGAGGGCAACTATTGATGCCAAGGATGGCATCACAATATTAAGTAAAATAGCCGGGAGCCAGGGATGGCGTCAGAATAATATGTCCAAAGTAGCCGGGAGCCAAGGTAGGTCAAGCCAGGTATTTAATCCCATGAGTGGAATGTCCGCAATAAGCGGCGTGACCGCGCTGGAGGGACAACCAGCATTGAAGTCCTCGAGTGTGGGCTTAGTCCACAATAATATAGTGAAAGGATCCAATCCTTAATAGTCGCAAGAGAGGCGCGCTTCACAGGAACTGCTCGTCAGAAATTTTTGGGGGAATTCTTTCAAGAGCAGTTTCTGTGAAGCGCGCCTCTCTTGCGACTATTAAGGATTGGATCCTTTCACTATATTATTGTGGACTAAGCCCACACTCGAGGACTTCAATGCTGGTTGTCCCGCCAGCGCGGTCACGCCGCTTATTGTGGACATTCCACTCATGGGATTAAATACCTGGCTTGACCTACCTTGGCTCCCGGCTACTTTGGACATATTATTCTGACGCCATCCCTGGCTCCCGGCTATTTTGGACTTAATATTGTGACTCCATCCTTGGCATCAATAGTTGCCCTCCCCTCGTCCTGAAGAAGACCCGCACGCGGAGGTTCCAAATCGCCCTCTTCGCACTAGACGGTTCGAAACGTCGACACATCTCCCCAGCAAGGGCCTGTTGCACAAGTTACTAACTTGTGTAACGATATATCTGTAAGAGACAGTAGTTAGTGACAGATTCCTTACCTTAGAATATCCCCAGGCGTCAGTCTGGATCCGGAAAGTTTTGCGTAGCAGTACCCCTGCGCGTTGGTAGGCGGTGTCGTGCGGCTCCGCGTCCGTCGTCGGCGTCGTGATCGCCGGGATGACGTCGCGGCCAGTACTTAGACGCCGCCCATGCGCGCTGGCGTCAGTTCTGTACACGACTTTCCGCGCCAGAAACGCAGAGCCATGCAAGAAACTGACACTGGTGTCTGAAAACTAGGGCCCTGAAAGGGATGACCTTAACCCTAGAAATCAGTTCGCAGAACGGGGAGGATGGGTGGGCGGTAGGAATCTGTCACTAACTACTGTCTCTTACAGATATATCGTTACACAAGTTAGTAACTTGTGCATCTGAAAGAGACACGTTAGTGACAGATTCCTTACCTTAGAATAGATACCCAGCAATACCAACCCCGGTGGTGGGTCTGCGAACAAAGATCAGACGAGGAAGTCTCGGAGAACAGAACGGCCAAAGAAGCCGTCTCTCCGGACCTGACTGTCAAGGCAGTAATGCTTGGTAAACGTGTGCACGAGGCCCACGTAGCTGCCTGACAAATGTCCTGCAATGGGACACCACGTCCCAAAGCCGTGGTGGCGGCTGTTGCCCTGGTGGAATGGGCACGTAGCCCAACAGGGGGCTCCTTCTTAGCCAAAGAATAGCAGGCTTTGATACACAAGACGACCCAGCGGGAGATGGTCCACTTGTGTACTGCCCGACCTTATTTGGCGCCCACGTAGCCAACAAAGAGCTGGTCGTCCACCCGGAACTGTTGTGTGCGGTACAGATAGAAAGAAATCGCACGTTTTGGGTCCAGACGGTGGAGCCTCTCTTCCTCTCTGGAAGCATGCGGAGGCGGAAAGAAGGTGGGCAAAGTGATGGTCTGCCCAATGTGGAAGGCAGTAACCACCTTTGGCAAGAAGGACGGACGCGTCCTAAGAACAACCTTGTCTGGATGAACAGACAGAAAGGGGGGCTTGCCAGAAAGAGCCTGGCGCTCACTCACCCGCCGAGCGGAGGCGATAGCCACCAGAAAGGCTGTCTTCAGAGTGAGAAGACGAAGAGGACAGTTATGGAGAGGCTCAAAGGGAGCGCACATTAAAAAGGTAAGAACCAAGTTCAAGTCCCACTGAGGCATCACATACGGAACAGGAGGGAAAGGTGTGTAATGCCTTTAAGAAACCTGTTAACAACAGGCGACTTGAAAAGGGAGGGCTGATCAGGAAGCCTGAGAAAGGCCGAGATTGCACAAAGGTAGCCCTTGATGGTACCCAGGGCAGAACCCTGTTGGGCCAGAGAAAGAAGGAACAGAAGAACCTCAGAAAGAGGGGCAGAAAGGGGATTCACAGCCTTTGCTGTGCACCATGCCACAAACTTGTTCCACCTGCAGGCGTATACCACCTTAGTGGAGGGACGCCTGGCTGCCAGAATCACATCACAAACTTCGGGAGGCAAGTCGAAAGGAATTAACTGCCGCCGCTCAATCTCCATGCAAGGAGGTGGAGACTGGACAGGTTCGGGTGGAGGACCGTCCCCTGCTGCTGCGACAGAAGATCCTCCCGAAGAGGCAGACGGATTGGGGGATCGATGCTCATACTGAGTAGCTCGGGATACCAAACTCTTCGAGCCCAGTCCGGAGCCACAAGAATGACTTGGGCCCGGTCGCGCCGAATCTTCTTCAACACTCTGGGCAGAAGTGGTATAGGCGGAAAGGCGTACAACAGACCGCAACTCCACTCGCGACGAAAAGCGTCGCTGAACGAGTGCCGCCTTGGAAATTCCAACGCGCAGAATTGCTGACATTGCGCGTTCTCTTCGGTGGCGAATAGATCTAACCAAGGCTCTCCCCACTGTAGAAAGAGTCTTTGCGCCACCTCCGAGTGAAGACGCCATTCGTGATCCATCATGCACCTGCGGCTGAGTTCGTCCACCCTGGCGTTCAGGGAACCTGCCAGGTGTTGAACCATCAGGAATATGCCCTGATGTTCCAGCCATGTCCAGAGACGCAGAGCCTCCTGACATAGGGTCCACGACCCCACCCCGCCTTGTTTGTTGCAGTACCACATGGCGGTGGTGTTGTCTGTGAACACCTGCACTACCTTCCCTTTGACAGAGGGAAGGAATGCCTTTAGTGCAAGTCGGATCGCCCGGAGCTCCAGAAGGTTGATATGGAGCCGGGACTCCGCCGGAGACCAGAGGCCTCTGATCTCTGCCTCTCCCATGTGACCGCCCCATCCCAGAAGGGACGCATCCGTCACAACTGTGTGCTCTGGCTGGGGAAGGGAGAGGGATCTGCCCGTGACCCATTGCCGGTTCGAGAGCCACCACTGCAACTGTTGTGCAGTTCCCTCCGAGATCTGGACGTAATCGGACAGGTTCCCCTGATGCTGCGCCCACTGGAACTTCAGGTCCCACTGCAGAGCCCGCATATGCCATCTGGCATGATCGACCAGCAAGATGCAGGAGGCCATGAGGCCCAGCAGCCTCAGGGTCATCTGTACCGAAACCCAGGATAGAGGCTGAAAGATCGGAATCATAGCCTGAATATCCTGGACTCGCCGTTCGGGAGGATAGGCCCGAAACTGCGTTGTGTCCAGAACCGCTCCGATGAAAAGGAGCTGTGGAGAAGGAACCAGGTGCGACTTCGGCACAATGATGGAGAACCCCAGCGAGTGCAGGAGTCCGGCCGTAGTCTGGAGGTGGGAGACGACTGCCTGGGACGAGCCCGCCTTCAGCAGCCAGTCGTCGAGGTAGGGGAAGACTGGAACCCCTGACCGGCGCAGATGAGCTGCGACCACCGCCATCACCTTCGTGAACACCCGAGGGGCGATGGTAAGGCCAAAGGGAAGCACAGTGAACTGAAAGTGCTCGAGGCCTACCGTGAACCGCAGGTAACGCCGGTGGGCCGGCAGGACGGGGATGTGAAAATATGCGTCCGGCAAGTCCAACGCTACCATCCAGTCTCCAGGGTCGAGGGCAGTCAAGACCTGAGCTAGGGTGAGCATCTTGAACTTCTCCTTCCGGAGGAAGCGATTGACGTTCCGGAGGTCCAAGATAGGACGCATGTCCTCCTTGTCCTTTTGGGCACCAGAAAATAGTGGGATTAACAACCACGCCCTACTTCTGGGGTCGGAACACGCTCGATGGCCCCCTTGGCCAAGAGGGCCGCAACTTCCTGACGAAGTGCCAAATGGTCCCCCGACATGCGGTGGTGCTGAGGTGGCATGGCTGGAGGGGTAGTCTCGAAGGGGAGGGAGTAGCCCCTTCGGACAATGTCCAAAACCCACCTGTCCGATGTGATGGTGCGCCAGTGGGGAAGGTGATGGGGAACCCTGCCCCCCACTGGCGTGCTGTGGACTGGAAAGGATGGACTAGGAGGGTTTGGAGGCCGCGGACGGGGCGGAGGTGGTGGCCTGACCCGCTCGCTGGTTACCCGACCCGCCTCGGCGGGAGCCACGTCCTTGGCCGCGCGAAGGCGTCTGCTGCGCGGGCCGGTGGCTGGGCAGTGGACGTGACTGGGCGCCTCTTCCGTGGCCACGAAAGGGGCGAAAAGCAGACTGCTGCTGAGGGCGCGAGGCGGAGAGGCCCAAGGACTTGGCCGTAGCCCGCGAGTCCTTAAAGCGCTCCAGCGCGCTGTCTGCCTTATTTCCAAAAAGGCAGATACCATCAAAGGGCATGTCCATAAGGGTGTTTTGGACATCGCCCGAGAAACCAGTGGTCCTCAGCCAGGCGTGACGGCGCAGCGCCACTGTCGTAGCAAGCGATCTGCCTAGCGAGTCAGCGGTGTCTAGGCCTCATCTGATCGTGAACTTCGCTGTGTCTCTCCCTTCTGCAATAGCGCGGGAGAGAAGTGTCTGGACCTCCTCAGGACACTGGGGCAGCACCTGCGCCACCGAATCCCACAGAGAGTGGGAGTAACGGCCCAAAAGGTAAGCGGTGTTCACGGACCGCAAGCCAGCACTGGAGGAAGAAAAAACCTTCTTCCCAAATTTGTCCAGTTTTTTGGATTCCCTATCCGGCGGAGCCGTAGGGAAGGCGCTCTGAGAGGCAGAGGCTTGGACAACCAAGCTCTCGGGGGTGGGGTGTTGGGAGAGGAACAGAGGGTCGCCCGGGGCCGGGCGCTGGGCTACGTTCCTGTCCACAGGAGCCCCTGTGGTGGGCCTGGACCAGGTGCCCAAAAGAACGTCCGAAAGTGCATCGTTGAACGGCAGCAGTGGCTCCGAAGAGGTAGCCGCCGGCTGAAGCACTTCCGTCAGGAGGTTAGTCCTGACAGCCACCGTAGGGAGCTCGAGGCGCAAGGCCGCAGCCGCCCTACGCAACACCGTTGCATAATTTGCTCCCTCCTCCGTAGCCACGGAAGGAGGAGATAGAATGCCAAGTTTCGGAGAGGTGTCCAGACCACTGGCATCCCCTAGTTCCTCAGCCCAGTCCTGATAAGGCTCACACTGAGCTGTGAGAGGGTCTTCCGACCCCTCCCAGTCCTCCACCTCCTCCAAAACAGGGGAAAAGTAAGGAGGAGGGCGTTTGTGATACATTTATGATCAGTGTAATGTTGTTTATCAGATACATGATATTTATCGAACAGTTTATCATTTACTGTTTATGTGTTTTGCTTTAGACAGTATATATAGGTCAGTTGTTAGTATGATTGAAGTATGGTAGTATGTGTGTAGCTGTGAGTTGTTGTCTGAGTGGTGGATCTATGCATATGTATTTATTTAATAATTATTCTAAAAAAATATATTTCTGTATCATATTTGTATTTGTCTTTTTACTGAAAAAATAAATTCATTTTGTCATATTTTTGCCCTCCTTCTTGCAGCACTGTCCACTTATATATATCACATGACGTTTAGCATATTATTAAAGAAATAGGTAGGGGATTTCCGCTTGTTTGATTGCTCTATGTTTCCCCTATGATCCCTCTACCTTCATTTGCCTAAATAGGGGCCCCCTTTGTTTGATTGCCCAGACCACTGGCATCCCCTAGTTCCTCAGCCCAGTCCTGATAAGGCTCACACTGAGCTGTGAGAGGGTCTTCCGACCCCTCCCAGTCCTCCACCTCCTCCAAAACAGGGGAAAAGTAAGGAGGAGGGACATGAGGGAAAAAGGGTCCCATCGGCGTCGGAATCGGCATCGAGCGACGTCGATCCGGCTCCGTGTCCGGTGGCGGGGAGAATCTGGGGACGGCGCCGCCGGGGGCCTCGGACGGCGCCGTGAACGGTACCGGTGAGGGCGACGCCGGTGGAGGTGTGGTTAGGTCAACCGGAATCGACCGGGATCCACGCCTGGATCCGAGGGGGTCCTGCGGTGCCGGGGCCGGAGCCGCCGGAGACACCGGGACCGGAGCCGCCGGTGGTGCCGAAGGAGGACTCCCACTGGGGCCCGCAGGGCCCGTAGGCGTACCGGGGGAACCCTTAGGCCCGAAGAGGCGGGCCATGGCCGACAGGAACTCCTGTATCTCGGCCGGAGTCGACGTCGGACCCGGAGGAGGCGGGTAGGCTGGCGTCTGCTGCGCGGGCACCCCCGGAGCCGCGGGGGCGGCACCGTCTGGACCCTCGGCCGGGTCGTGAGACTGGCGAGGGGAGGTCTTAGAGCGACGCTTCTTAGACCTCTTGTGCTTCGCCTTACCCGAGGACGAAGACTTGAACCCCGACGAATGACGACGGCTCCGCGACCGGCCCCTCGACCTCTCACGGGACCGGGACCTCGAACGGCGCGGAGCCGAGTGCCAGGCCTCGAGGAGCTTTCGAGACCGCTCTCGCAAAGCCTTCGGGGCACGACTGGGTGTCGTGGCCGCGCCCCAGGCAGAAGAGACACTCACGGTGCGGATCCGTAATCGACATCATGCGATTACAGACTCCGCATGGCTTGAAGCCGGGCATCCCTACTGACACCTTTGGAGTCGAACGACTCGAAAAAAAAAACTTGGACAAAAAGTCACAAAATACTCAGTCAAAAAATGACTGGGGCACTGCTCAATCCGGATCTGCGCTTACTGGCGCGGAAAAAGAAAGAACTGACGCCAGCGCGCATGGGCGGCGTCTAAGTACTGGCCGCGACGTCATCCCGGTGATCAAGACGCCGACGACGGACGCGGAGCCGCACGACGCTGCCTACCGACGCGCAGGGGTACTGCTACGCAAAACTTTCCGGATCCAGCCTGACGCCTGGGGATATTCTAAGGTAAGGAATCTGTCACTAACGTGTCTCTTTCAGATCCATATATATTTTCCCCTACAAAACTGGATGTTGCAATCAAGCACCCATGAATAATGTAAATAGTATTCTAAAAAGATCTTGGACAGGCCTATGAATACTGGCTCTTGTACAGACCAGTGCCCTTCTGTAATAAGGAACAGTGTGTACCTTAAATCTCCCGATTTCCACTTCTTTCTCATGAGAACTTCCTTCCCCTTTTCCTATTCCTTGTGCAACCTCTTTTCAATACAATGTGGTAATAACATTACTTATTATTTGATGCTTGTATTTGATTACAAAATATATATAAAAAAACAAAGAACTTATTTAAGTGAAATATGTGTGGGTGTATTTTTGTATATACAATTTTGAGCAATTAATTATAGCTTTGTTAGGGTGTATAATCTTAAGTGCAAGGTATTCATTACTCGTGGTTGTCCCTCCTGGCAACCCCTTAAATCGTTATTTTTCTTATTTAAATATTTCCTCGAATCCAGTCAAGGACCAACTTTTCTATAATATATAGCACCCAGGTCCTGTAACGCTTATTGGGTTACCCCATTATTTCATAATGGATTAGAAAGTTGGTATTGCTTGCCATCATTCTCCCAGGCAAAAATCCTGACTGGCCTCTATGAACCACTATTTGGGCAGAAATGGTTATTCTTGCTGCCATGATTTTAGTGAACAATTTGTAATCAGCATTAAGTAAGCTGATTTGCCAATATGAACCCGGATTGTCAGGGGGTTTACCTTTTTGATGAAGCTTATAATAACTGCCTCAAAGAAAGACTTGGGGAGATGGCTTCCTCCTAATATTGCGTTGAATAACTCGATTAGGATTTCTGTCAATTGGGGCATAAAAACCTAATAAAATTCGGCTGGGAAGCTGTCGCAGCCACATGCTTTCCCATTAGGGGACTCCTTAATGGCCAGTATGTTTTTATTGCATCACTTGTTGCTAAATCTCTGATCCTGCAAAGATGGAAGGAGGCTGAGCCCCCAACATTTTTCCAATGGCTACTCAAGATGTCCCGAATTGAGGCGAAAGAAAAATTACATTCGCAAAGAGTAGGAGCCTTAAGTAAATTTTTTTAAATTTGGGGTAGGAACTAGGCTTACGTTCACTTATACCTGCGCAAAGGGAGCTTGATATAGCTAAATATAGGTGTTTTATTCATGTAAATTGATGAGTATTTATCATGTATATTAATGATAATTGTATTTTGATGAATTGTTTATTTATGTCTGCTTTTACTAACTGCAAAATAAAAATTTCTATATAAAAAAAAAGATCGTTCATCAGCAGGGCTTTAAGTGGGATGAAAGAGGGGGGTGTTCTCTAAAAGTGGCGTGGCCTATGTAATTAAAGGCGTAGTTTAAACTCGTAAAATACATTTCTGTGATTCCGTTAGTGTGCCACCCGATTAGTAATTTGGGTTCTCTCCGTTATCGTATCCAGATATATAACAAACATCTAAAACCAGCCAGGACTATTAGCTTTGTCAATGGTTGTTAACTGTTTAAGATAAATCAGCAACACTGTTTTTGTTGCAAATAATGAATACTGAAAATGTTTCAATTCTGAAATTCAGAGACTGAATTAAACATTAATGAGCCCTGGGCAATGATTGGATGACTACATCCATTCTGAACCCCTTTATGGCCCTCTGATGGGTGGGCACTCTGAGAAACTAACTGGCTTCAGCCTCAACTCCAGGGCTCTTAAACACAGCCCGTTTTAAACAACTGGAGGCAACTCAGTTCAAAGTTCAAACCTGAAATATAAACAGGAAGTAAATCGCTGGCATGGATTACCTTTACACGTTTAACATTTGTTGTTCAGAAATCTATCAGTGTTTTTGCCAATAAAGATAAGGACATGAAATTAGGGCCCGATAGGGACCTGTTCCAATGTCGATTTTTAATTCCTATTGGGTCTGAGACCAGGATGGACTCGGCCCACTTAAAGCCATGTTCATCAGTGAAAAGACAAAGGAAGGTGAGCGATTTAATATAGCCTTAGAGCCCGCTGTAGCGGGCTCTACCGGCCATTAAAGACCCGCTCCAGCGCTTTGGCTCGGGCCTTTAATGGCCGGTAGAGCCTGCTACTGAGGGCTCTAAGGCTATTAGAACATTCCACCCCTAGAGGGCAGAATGTTATACTTTGTAAAACAAAGGCTTCACGGAGCATGAGGTGGTTGCATCCCCCTCGGGCTTCATGAGGCCTTTTGTTCACAGCAACAGCTGTGAACAAACATTGGAATGTTGGAGCTCCAGGCTTCTACCAGCCATTAGAAGCCCAAAGTACTCCTTTGTCTTCAATGGAGCTCCCAACATTTTAATGTTCTAATACAATGGAGATTCATGATATGAGAGGGTGAGAAGTAAAATAAGAAGTCTATAGTGAGAGAAGCAACAAGGTGGAGGGAGAGAAGAAATATTTGGAGAGAAAATAGTTAATAAAGGGAAAAGAAAACTTGAAAGAAGTAGAGATAGCAGCAAGAATGGAAACTCGAGAAAGGTCCAAGAGGACATGGTAAGATGACCTCAAAGACAGATATATGAACTTGCCCCAAGTCAGGGGTGAGGAGTTGAACCGGTGTCATTTTTTTGTATTCTGTTACACCTATGAAGGTACAAGACTTGGAAACAACGAAAAACACGAGGCACCCTGAAATCACTGAGAGAAGAGAGACAGTGGGAAGGAGGGGGCAAGGGTGTGAACAAACGTGTGTGCGGGATTGAAAGATAGATTAAAGGAGAGGGAAATAGAAGAAGCAAGAGACAGACAAGGGAGGACAAGCATGAGCTAGAGGAAGAGTAAACAGAGAAAAAGCAAGGAGGCAGAGGGAGGAAAGGTGAAGAAATAAAGAACTGAGAGGAGGCAGAGGGAAAGTGCCGGGGACGGGCGAAGAAGGAATGTGAGGTAGTCCGAAATGAAGATGACAGTTAATAAAACTACGTTTATTTTCTTGGCATTGTGTAATTTTGCTTTCAGAGGAACAATTTTAGTGCAGGAATTGCAAACAGATGCCATTTGCAACTTGTAATGTTTAAGCAAAGAGGGAGGAGAAGAGAGAAATGGTTGAAGAGATGGACGAGAAAGGAGAAAATGAGGAGGCAGGAAACGGATAAAGAATATCTTGGAAAATGAAAACATAGGTTAAAAGGGGGTTAAGCACTTTAAAATGCAAATGTAAGGTTGATTACCACTCTTAAATACTTTTCAACTACACCAGTTGCAATCCTCCCTCCATTCTTCCTTTGAGGTTCACCCCAGCTCTACTAGTCACATGCCTCAAACGTCGGCAGCAGCGGATTGGCAAAGGGTGGGCCGACACAGCGGAATGGCAAGGGGTGGGCCGCCACAGCAGAATGGCAAGGGGTGGGCCGCCACAGCAGAATGGCAAGGGGTGGGCCGCCACAGCAGAATGGCAAGGGGTGGGCCGCCACAGCGGAATGGCCAGGGGTGGGCCGCCACAGCGGAATGGCCAGGGGTGGGCCGCCACAGCGGAATGGCAAGGTGTGGGCCGCCACAGCGGAATGGCCAGGGGTGGGCCGCCACAGCGGAATGGCCAGGGGTGGGCCGCCACAGCGGAATGGCCAGGGGTGGGCCGCCACAGCAGAATGGCCAGGGGTGGGCCGCCACAGCGGAATGGCCAGGGGTGGGCCGCCACAGCGGAATGGCCAGGGGTGGGCCGCCACAGCGGAATGGCAAGGGGTGGGCCGCCACAGCGGAATGGCAAGGGGTGGGCCGCCACAGCGGAATGGCAAGGGGTGGGCCGCCACAGCAGAATGGCAAGGGGTGGGCCACCACAGCGGAATGGCAAGGGGTGGGGCGTCACAGCGGAATGGCATGGGGTGGGCCGCCACAGCGAAATGGTAAAGGGTGGCCACCACAGCAGAATGGCAAAGGGTGGGTCACCACAGCAGAATGGCAAAGGGTGGGTCACCACAGCAGAATGGCAAAGGGTGGGTCACCACAGCAGAATGGCAAAGGGTGGGCCGCCACAGCGGAATGGTAAAGGGTGGGCCGCCACAGCGGAATGGTAAAGGGTGGCCGCCACAGCGGAATGGCAAAGGGTGGGCCGCTACAGCAGAATGGCAAAGGGTGGGCCGCCACAGCAGAATGGCAAAGGGTGGGCCGCCACAGCAGAATGGCAAAGGGTGGGCCGCAACAGCAGAATGGCAAAGGGTGGGCCGCAACAGCAGAATGGCAAAGGGTGGGCCGCAACAGCAGAATGGCAAAGGGTGGGCCGCCACAGCAGAATGGCAAAGGGTGGGCCGCCACAGCAGAATGGCAAAGGGTGGGCCGCCACAGCAGAATGGCAAAGGGTGGGCCGCCACAGCAGAATGGCAAAGGGTGGGCCGCCACAGCAGAATGGCAAAGGGTGGGCCGCCACAGCAGAATGGCAAAGGGTGGGCTGCCACAGCAGAATGGCAAAGGGTGGGCTGCCACAGCAGAATGGCAAAGGGTGGGCCGCCACAGCAGAATGGCAAAGGGTGGGTCGCCACAGCAGAATGGCAAAGGGTGGGCCGCCACAGCAGAATGGCAAAGGGGGGGGCAGCGCTCTACACTGGTCTATCATACGAGGGGGTGCAGCACTGTCTACCTAGTAGGCCTGGGCGGTAAATTCCGTTCCGCTCGCGGAATTTGGGTAATTTCGCGTTCCGCGGAGAACGCGGAATTGCCAAAAATTCCGCAATCCGCGGCTTTGCAGAATTTTTTGCTTGTTTGCGCTTCCAAAATGCGTGTTCGCAAGATATTTCTCCCCGAGCACGCAAACAGCGTTCGCGAACAGGAAAAAAGCACCGCGAATGGGCGGAACAAGCAATTCCGCGGGTTCGCAGAACTTTTGCGTCCTCGCAGAGATTTTTTACCGTTTCGCGGAGCTTTGCGTAGCACGACTACGCAAATTCCACCCACCCCTAGTACCTAGGCAGGGCACTGCACATAGAGGGTGTAGTGTGGGAGCACTGCATTTAATGTGGGCATGTGCCCGACACCAGCAGTGACATTTAGATATTTGGTCAATGTCACTGGCATGTTTGATGAGGACGCAATAGTTTGGTGAAGTTAACACTGCCCTTAGTACTCACCAGGGACTTCTTTTGTTATGTCATCACTGAAGTTGTCTTACACAACTCTTTGCTGCAATCGTATCCATGTTATGCCATATGAAGTCATTTCCTGTGATCACACTTAGGTCAAAGGTAATAATAATGACATTTTCAGTGATGTCATCGTTATGCTAATTACGAAAACTCCTTCCTTTGGCCACAGAATGTTGGCAAGTATGACAAAACCTTTCTAATAGTGGGCATGTAAAGCTGAAACTGTGATGAAGTATGAAAAGCTACGACTGGTGTAGGTTTCCAGTTGGTGCCTGGAAAAGTTTTATGTATTTCTGTAATTAGTTAAATCAACACACAAACGAGGTCATAAACCTAAGAATGCAGATTCCCTTAAATGTTTCACAATATGGCCAACTGGCTTCAAATTACCTAGACTAAGATCAAAGAGTAATTCCAGAAGCATGTGAAAGAACAAGTTAGTTACCTTGGGTAATGCTCTCTGCTGAATACTCTATCTAACCGCAGATTCCTCAGAGTACAACAATCTTAATGCAGAGGCTAGCCATGCCACCTTCACAGGTTCCCCGTCTACAGAACTTCCCATTCTTTGCCCCAGAGAACCCCGTAAAAAGCTAATCGCCTGCACGGTGTGCCTTGGTATGATCACTATGAAAGCATAAAGACCTTTTGGGCCCAATGGGAAATGGTCGGAATGATACCTCTGATAGCAACGGCGAAATGTAAAGTCGAGATTTGTGTGATACAGTAAATATGTATGATGTTACTCTCACATTATGTTGTAGATAAACATGCACTATTGATGGGACATTGGATTCTGCCACTAAATGGAAACAACTGGATGGAGATATGTTGAAAACTGTGTACAACCGCCCTGTTATTGTTTGAAAAATTGAATAAATAAAGTTTTTAAAAAAAGACCTTTTGGGATCCAGCTGATGAAGCCTCTTTAGAGGAGTGAGCAGAGGTGAAGAATGCTGACAGGGTATGCCTACGTGGAAGAGAGTTATAACTTTACCCAAAAAGCCACGCACGTCCTCAACATCAGTCTGTCTGGAATAAAGGCACTGCACATTGTATCGACAGTGCCTGGAATTCACTCCCTTAATGGTCCAGCAAACGAAGAAAGGTTGAAAGGTCCGACAAATAGCTCTTAATAGTGCCCTCTGCAAGACCTTGCTGGGCCAAGAACAAAATGACACGAGAACTTCTGTCAGCTTGGCTGCTGTGTGAAATCAACACCAGGCCACAAATTTGTCCCAGAGCAACGCATAAATGGTCTTCGCGGAATGGCATGTGGCAGTGAGGAGGACATCCATTACTTTCGGCGACACATCAAACACACCTAACAACGGACACTCAGTCTCCAAGCATGGGAGGCATAGATTGCACAGGTTTGGGTTTAGGACCTTGCCCTACTGTTGTGACAGGAGATCCTTTTGAAGTGGGAGCCAGATTGGGGGCCAGATGCTTATACTCCGACATTCTGGGTATCACACATTTCCTGGCCCCATCTAGAGCCAGTAGGATGGCCTGGGCGTTCTTGATCTTTTTCAGAACCTGGGACAGGACAGGCAGGGGCAGTAAGGCATACAGGAGTCTCCTGTTCCATTCCAGCCAGAATGCATCTCCTAGAAAGTGTCTTTTTGGAAACTCCAACAAGCAAAAACATTGACAGTGGTGAATAGATCTAAGCAGGTTTCTTCACCATGTCGGAAGTTGCCCTGTGTACTTCAAGATCTAGTCTTCATTCGTGATCCTCCACCCACCTTGAACCACAGATAATGCCCGTTGGACTGCAGAACAGTTAAAAGAAAACATGTGCCCTGCAGGTCCATGGATACAATTACGCCTCCTTGGTCCAGAGCAGCCAAGGTCTTGGTCAACTTGAGCATTCCGAATTTGTTCTTTCGCAGGAAGGCATTAAGAGGTCAAAAGTCCAAAATAGGCGGGAGACCTCTGTCCTTTTTGGCACAAAACAATTGCTGGAATAACTCTTTCCGAGTCTGGAACCCTCGTAATAGCAAATTTGAAGTGCAAAGCTCACACCTTCTACATCAGAATGGATTGGCACTCCTGTTTAAGTTGATCGGGTGTAGGGGGGGAAGATGAGGTGGAGAAAACCAAAAAGCTAGAAAAGGTAGGAACTAACTATGCTGAACGATCTGTGTAATCTGCCTGTCGGACGTGATGGATGGCCATCCTAGGAGGAAGTACTTGATCTTGCTCACCCCACAGGATGGGTGTGTGCCGCTAAGGGCAAACTAAAGCGGCGTAGAGGCTGTTGCTGTAGTGGAGGGGGCTGGGAGAACTGGTGCACCTGTTGATCTGTGTAATGTTGGCCAGATCACCTGCCTAGGCAGGACTAAGGTGACTGCTGCAGTGGTTAGGGTGATTAACGTCTCTATGCCACTCCCTTGAACTTACTAAACTGATGCTGGAACTCAACAGCCCTACGGAGCATGCCATAACTTTCCTTAAAATGCTTGAGGGCAAAATCTGCTTTTTTGGCAAAAAAGGCACGAGCTTTCAAAGGGCATCTCTGTGTGAGAGACTTGCACATCTCCCGAAAACCACGTGGAACTCATCCACACATGATGGCGGAGCACAACTGTGGCACAATAAGAAAGGGAAAAAAGTGACTTTTCACAACTATTTTAACCTTTGCATGCAGCGTGTTGTTACACTGTGGGGGCCAAGCCCACATGCTAAGTGAATGATGCCACAGGGCATTGAGAATGCATGGTGTAACTGACTCGGGCTCGTGCATCCAGACACTTTTATTAGCAGGGTCACCAGACTGGTGACGTCTGTGATGGATGGATGGATGGATGGATGGGGGGGGGGGGGGGGCAGAGAAGGTACAGCCCCCCACGGAGAGGCTGCTTCTTTGTGTGTCCAACAGGACACTACTTTCCTCCTAACCCCCACCCCCCAAAAAAGACAACCAGTTCAACCTGTGTAAACAAAACAAACAGGATATCACAGAATCTATCCGTTCCTAGAGTCAATCAGCAGGACAGCAGTGGACACATGGACGGATGAACCTAACTGCAACAGGACATCTCCGCTCATATTCAATAATTTAACATGGTAAGAGACAGGACACGAACAATTATGCAAACAAGTCCCACACCTTCTGGCGGCACAGCAGCTGGAGTCATGTCCATGAAATATAGTGTTGGTCCACTCTGCTGGTGCTCAGGATAGTTTGTGGTTAGTGTCAAACATTCAAAAAGGATGCATCAGGAGCACTGTTGGGCTCTTTTGCAAAGCTTGCCTTGTTGGTGTTGCTTGACTCACTGAAGACAGTCTTGTTGAGACTTGGGAGATCGTGCCCGGCATTCTGAGGCGCCACTACCTCCTGGTAACCATTGGAAAAGCAACATCAAGTCCATATCGCGCTTGGGGAGGCCCCTTCGTTTGGTTGCCATTTGACTGAGTGGTGTGCGCTGGGGGTGCGTGTGTGCAGTGTCTGTGCAGCTGCAAGACCGCTGAGGAGTCACTGCTTAGTCACTCATGCAACTGTAAGGTTAGGTAGGTCATGATCAAGACATGCCACAGGTGACTGGTTGAAGATGTAGCTGAGGTGACCAGATAGTCACTAGTTGATTGGTGCTTCAAAGTATCAGAAGCGCTTCTTGACTCAAGGTGTAACAATGGCATCAGACTCCACACTGGTTCTTAGATGCTCCAGATAGTAGCTGTAATACACTTAACAGGATGGTGTTGCCAGTATGGTGAACCTATACAACTGGTGTTGATGACATGCCTTCATGGTTGCAGGGATTCATTCTTGGTTCGTCGACAGTTGGAGTGATGGTGACTAGATGACCTTCATAGCCCCACGACTCTGAGTTGCTGTGCTCAATGTCTTCTTGTGCAAGGCATCTGTATTTCTTGGCGTCAATGCCATGGTTGGCTAGGCAGCTGGAGACAGTATGGACGTTTGCGCTGGGTAGCTTGCGGCAAAGACTTGTTCGCGCTCGCCTGCTGCTTACTCTTGGTTCTCCTGCTGGGCTGTTGCTAGGTCATCGTCGCTCCACGTCGGTGGCTTGCTTGCGTCCGTAGATGCACTTACAGTCAGTGGTATGAGTCTTTCCTCGTGTCTTTTATTCCTGTTCCCACCTAAACGTTCTCCTTCTGGGCATGACCGGTCATCAGGTTTGCGAGTATGAACGCCTGGTTGCACTCCTTTCCTTTTTCTCTGTGCTTTGGCATGCACCTTCTTCTCGACTACACCGGTGAGACGACTAGTTGCTCGAGACTCTTCTTTTTCTTCTGGGTGCACCGGTGAGCGCTGTCCTCTGGACCGGCCAACTGTGACTGGAGCAGGGTGTCATATCCAGTGTGCTCCCATCTGCCCTTGAGTACAATGACTTTTTACATCATCCATACTTCGACAATCCTTCTTTCCTGCTGAAAGAGGAGGTGTGTTGGTTCCCTCTCATTGTCTGACAGTATGTATGTATGTATGTATAAGCTTGGCTGCTGAAGTACTCAATGCCCTCAAGGGGTGTGGGGGCAGGGGTGAGGGGGGAGGATGAGGAAGCACCATCACTCCCTCACTCTTCATCTTGAGGCACGAACTGTGGCCTCTTCCTCAGATCTTTGCCCATCTATGCTACATTGCTTTATGTTGGTGCAAAGCCTGCCTCAGCGAGTTATTTGCTTGGTTTGTGCTGTGCCTTTCCCTTATTATCACTTTGAGTCTTAGCACCAACGGCCTTCTACGGACGTCTTGCTTTCTGTCTTTTCTCTCCCTCATTGGGAGATTGGGAGGAAAGGAGGTGAAGAAAACCTCAGGCCCAAAATGAAAAACCGCTTGTTCTGAGGTGAGTAGAAGGAAGGTGAAGCCTTCTGCCAAATGCTGTCCATTATAATGTCCTTGCGTGTATCAGCTGGCCTGCAAGAACAGTTTGTGCAGTGTGCCAGAAGCAGGGGGCTGAAGTATGGAGTATACCCTTGGATGCTGGCAATCCCCACCCTGCAACTACTGAGATCCCCAGAGTCTTACAGAGTAGAGCCTTGACGTTTTCCTTCTCTTAGGGCACAAACAGGATCGGAGTACTCTTCTCCTTTGAGAATACACACTCCCCTCACCTCATCAGGGATCGGGCAGCTGCTGCTCAGGATCCAGTACGAGTGTGTGCAGAGAGTGGAGGCCGTGAATGCTGCGGTACACCTCAAGGGCACGGCAGGAAGGCTGTGCAGCCACAAGAGGTTTCTATGCCCCAGTCCACGCCACCCTGGCGCAATGAGTCCATTCTGGGGCCTTGTTGGTCCAGCAATGTGCATTAGGGCATAAAGCTGATGTCTTTGTCTTGTAGTGAAGCTGGGCGCAGTAGTGGACCATCCTGTGCCAAAGTGGCGGGGTGGGCCGGAGGAGGGAGGAAGGTGGGGGTGTTTCGGGAATTAAAAAATAAAAATGAAAAAAAACATACTTCAACGCCGCCGTCTCCCGCCTCATCGCACTCTTCCTGCTTCAGGGCACAGGCTCCCAAACTGCACTGCGGGCAATCCTGCCGCTACATGAAACCAATGTCAGGATTGGCCTGAGCGCTGGCAACTTGCGATCTCAGGCAGACTGGGAGCCTGTGCCTGCTCTCCAGCCCCAGCAATGCAGCTGGGGCTGGGGAGAGCTTCCCTGCGAATGAGGGTTTGGCCAGCCTGAGACAGCCATCCAAACCCTCATGCGCAGTGAAGGGAGTGCACTACCACTCCCCCACCAGCAGTGTCATCCCCTGGACCCGCCCCCAAAACTCATCATCGTCCTGGGGGCGGGTCCAGGGGATTAAAATAAAACGATAATAAAACGGGTTTAAAACCCGATTATTATTTTATTTGAGCGTTGTGGCAGAGGGGGGGCGCTCCGCCATCCTAATGGAGGGACCGCTGCTGGCTGGGCAGCAGGAGAGGAGACTCCAGTGCCTCTCTCCCCTGCACATCCGCAGACGGAGCTGCACCTCCCACTCTTCCCCAGGGGATCAGCCTCTTCTCACCTGCTTACTTGTTCGGTCCCCTCATGGGACAGGCTAGGACGTGTCGACCTCTGCCTTCACATGCATGATTGTACGGCTGCCTTAGCGTGGGGTGGGTGATAACCGTAGTGACAGCATCACAGCTGACGTGGGCTGCTTATGGGAAAGGCAAGCAGGGTCCAGTCCGCCTCATCGCCAATGTAATGGCTGTGGGCCATCGGTCCACATGCTAAGTGAATGATGACACATTACATGGAGAATGTATGATTTAACTGGCACAGGGCTCGTGCGTCCGGGCCCTTTTATTAGCAGGGTCACCTGACTGGTGACACTTGGGATACAGGGGTGTATGGTGGGTGTTAGTACAACCCCTAGGGCAGGCCTGCTTCTTTAAGTATCCAGCAGGATGCCACAAATGTCACCGATGCAGACAATCCACAGTTCTGCTGTTCGGTAAAACACATATGCAGGAATGTTGTGTAAGTAGTAACTTTACACGGAGACCCCTCAGCTACTCAGACCTCTGTTAATCATGTTTTGGGTGGCACTTTTATTTCGAATCAAGCCACGGGGCTCTAAACACGGCACTGTCAAGATGTTTCCTTTGTAAAACAAGCACTGACAAAGCTAGAGGGTCTGCCTTTAATTAGCTAACACATGCAAACACACAGACACAAACACTGCTTACATTGCATGCACAAATACTACTTTGCACATTAGGACTACATCTATTGGCTTTGCCAGTGCTGGAAAACAAAGTAGCAAGAAAGGATTACTTCCTGTAGCAAATACATGTAAGAAATCAAGTTTTGAATGTGACAAACTGGGATTGCAGAGAGTACTTTTTTGATGTAAAGTAGTCCCTGTACCCATTCCAAAAGAAGCACATCTTAGAAAGTGGAATTATACACTAAACAGCCAACAGCATGAACGAGAAATACTCCCGTGGGCGGAGCAGAAGTCCACTCTAAGAATATTTAACAAGCATTTGCAGTGCAATAGGTCTCGCATTTATGAGAGTTTGAGCTATTGGCATTGTAAATGGCATTGCCTTTTATTTATGCATTCTTTTTAAAACAGATAAATAAAAGGCACCGTAATTTACAATACCAAGATCTTAAACCCTCGCAAATGCGAGACCTACTGCATTGCAAATGCGTGCTACAAAAATTTTAAAAAGCGTTAGGAGAGAGCGTGTCCTGCCTGCAACAGCAGGCAGGACAACGCTATTTGAGAAAGTAGTGCTCGGAGGCAGTAATTAAAGCCTACCGAGCAACAACACACGTAACAGGGGGTGTCGCCATGGGAGGTTACAAAATGAGACAAGGCAGTACTAAGGAGGGACTACTAAGCCTTTTGACCAATGAACAGCTACAGTTTACAATGGACAATGACACAAGCTAATGAAAAATGTGGGTGGAGAGTGGGCGGAGCTTCAAGTCCCTACCTCAATACAGCATGCCTCGCAGAGCAGTGCATGTGCTGCCCAGATTCGACCTAAAAACATGGTAACAGGAGAGCAGACAGCTGCGCTGTCACGCCAAAACGAAACCACATGTAAAAGCTACAGTTGAGAAACTAAAAGCAGGAGCGTGAAGGCTTCCTTTGATGGTCATGATTGAGATATGATCCTGGACTAAAATTCTTTAAACTACTGGAACACACATTATGCAGTCGTTCTAGAAAGTACTTTCCAACAAGCAAATTTCACCTACTTACCTAATTTCATGGGACTTTCTGCAGCAATGTTCCTAAAACTTCTATAAGATCACTCGAATGCTGAATGTGAGAGAGAGCCCTAAACTGAGGCCGCCTTCAGCAAATTTCTAAGGTCAATCTTGTTGGCTTTTGAAAGCAACCGCACTGCTACAAAAGAGTTCAAAGACAAAGAATTGCTTCTTTACTATGTTCTCCCTTTGTTCGATAATAGTCCTCCTGATTCATCTTCGCATATTTCACACATTTATCCATTATTATTTTTTTTAATTAAAAGTACCACTTATTGCTGCTATACCTCTTAATTAAGTAATCTACTCCTTTCAGAGTCCTCTTTGGCTTTTATGTAATACTTACACTTTGGATGTACTAGATAGTATATTATTACACTATTAAAGAAAGACGGGGGCGGTTTAAAACATATTTCAAAATTCATTCAATATGCAGAGAGGATCGGGGGAATAGAAACATCCAGAGGAAGATCTAAATGAGAGCACAATTACAACCGTAATTTATCAAATCTAAAGAATTCCTTTTATACATGCAATTATCCTCTCGCTCTGGCTTTTTTCTATCTACACTTGTACCAATAATATAATAACTGATCATGGCTCCCACCATGAGTACGTGCTCCTTGTGGTGAAAAATGACTTACTTCTACTGTTGGGTGGGTAACACAAACCGCGCGAGCAGGAGGGGGTGGTTGTGATGTTGGCTGCATGTAACAGCTTTTGGGGGAGAGCGATTGGGGGGATGCAGAGTGGTGATAATGCTGGGCACAAGTTTTTAAAGCTAGTTGGCTACAGCCTAAAAGCTTGAGCTGTTCTCAAAGGGGAAAAAATACGGGCATCTTGGGGTCCGTGGGGGATCATCACTTTCACACCTATGCCTTAGGGTCCACTCTTCTTTTTCTTCCTGACCGAAGCACCATTTTTTGTCCAAGGGTGAAAAAAACACAACAAAGATGGGTGGGCATCAAGGTGCGGCAGAACTCCTGGAAGGGTGCAATGATGTTTATTGAGTAGGATAGCCAGTACTTGCTGGAATGCAATCTCGGGATCCTGAAACTTTACTACATCCACATGTGTGTTTTTTTAAGAAAGGATATGGTTTACTGTTCGGTTAAATTCCTTTTCCATTGCATTTGTAATGCACCAAAAACCAGTCAGAAGCATGAAAGAACCAAAAGCTGTTCCAACAGAAAAAATAAATAAAAATTGTGTGTAGGGCCGACATGCAGAAACCTGGAAGGCTGCTGTTCCTATGATTACATATTTGGAGTCAAGTTCAGAGTTTGATAAGCAAAGGGTGCAAAGCCCATGGCCATGCTACCCATGCCCCAGCTAGGACGACTAAACCCTCATCATTCCCAAGACAACAGAGGAACAAACTGCGACCAGCAGCTCCAGGCTCAGCAGAGCAGCTGATCACGGTCTACTAAGTGCCTAACTCTATAAAGTCAGTGACTCTTCAGCAGCCAGCCTGAGGGCCACAGCGAAAGGAGAAAAAGTGAGTGAGAAGAACCGCAGGAAAATCATGAAGGAAATAGGACCCACGAGAATGAGCAGAAGGTATGGTTTCCAAACAGGATCTGCCATGCCAAGTGAAAATGGGTGGCTGGGAGCAGAAAAAGGGCCATGTGGGCATAAAAGAACAAGGGGCTCTGAGTGTCTGCCTTCAGATCCAATAAGGATTTTTTAAGAGTGGCTAAATGACCCAGCAAGGCAAGAACGAATGCTCCTGAACAATGAAGACACAGCTGGCGTGTAGCATCACTGATACTGAAGAATCGATAATTATTTCTAGGCTTTTTCCCTTTGGCGAGTGCAGGAATTTCAGGAATCTGTTTGGCAGCTGGGCAGAGAGAGGGCATGGAAGTAATAAGATTATTAGCCGTAGCGTGAAGCAGAAATTCTGCATTTGCCTTATTAAAATGCAACTAATTAGATTGAATTAGCTATATATTTTCTGACAAACAGCTTGGGGAAGAGCAATACACATCAAGAATCAACATTTTTGTTTCAAATGACCTGGGTGTCATCTGAAGTGATAGAAATGTGCACATTCAGCCAAAGTGGTCAAACGTAATAGTTAAAAAAACAGGACCACTTTGGATCTCCAGATGTAACAAAGGACGGCACCATCAAGAACAACACAGACAGAGGAGTCTGTCTAAAAAGGTACTAGCTTTGGGTGACTAGGTTTTAACTTTTCTTTGAGAGCACAGGCATTGAAGAGCAGCAAAGTAAGTATCAGCTGCTCAGAAAACGTTATGCTGTCTCCTCTTGACTTTCGCAAACACAACAAGATGATGGACGGAGCGCTGAAACTTTTCATCCATTCACCTCCCATTCAAGAGATCTGGGTTTAATCCATCGCTCATTTTCTCACTATGCCACCCCAGTTTGGACCCAGCCATATACAAATCAGTCTTGACCCCGCTCCTCATGGGAACAGTCCAGCCCGAACTGCCAAGCTGGGTCCTCCCTGGACCGGAAACGAGCATCCTGGGACCGGTTTCAGGGTATCACCCCTTATCAGCAAGACTAGCTTGAATCCAGTGGCACAGCAAGCAAGGGGCCCACCTCTGGGCATCCCCTTGGCCACTTAGGGCGTACATAGCGAACACAACAAGATGGACGGACTGCTGAAACTTTTCACCCACTCACCCCCAGACTAGCAACATCAAAGATGCTTCCGTTCTAGTCCTTGTGAATTCCACCAAAAATAAAAATATAATCAATACGTTAAAAGAAATAAAAAAATATATATTCATAATGAAAATTACGTTATGAATTCATATGAACATTGACACAGCATTATGTCTTAAGCTCACCAATATTGTTTACAGAAAAAAAAAATCCATGGATTTCATACAGACTAATACATAAAGGACTTACACAGGGAGGCAATTTCAGAGGAGACCGGTGCACAATTAGAATCTCATTCCAATCCATTCAATGTGCTAATACATTCATACTATCCTTTAAGTAGGACTTCAGGGGCGTGGCCAAGATGGCGAGCGGGTAAGACGTCTCTCGTTCGTCTCCCTGCTCCCGTCCGCCCGCCGAGCCGCTGCCCGGCCCTCCTGAGTAGCCAAAGACCCCTGGTTGTGAAGGGGAAGCAGCGGGTGTACTGGGACGAGCTACTGATCCGGCGGCGTAGCAGGCATCGCTGGGAAAAGAGCCTGATAGACGCCGAGAGGGTTGGTCCAAAATGGTGGCGCGGACCCCGGACTGAACGAAGGGGAGTGTCCGGAGGTCGGGTCGAGCCCGGAGTGAACAGCTCTGTGGAGCCCCGCAGAATACCTGCGATGCAGCGAGAGTCGAGTTAAGGACTCCCCCCGGTGAAGGAACCCACACCCGTGAGCTGCGCGACAGAGGCGGCTTCGAAGAGCCCTGCGTAGCGAGGCCGGAGTGCGCGGCCGTTCCGACGGAGACCGGACTGCACTGTGCTCATTCGGAGCACGGCGGTAAGAGGTGGCGGTGTTTGGGGGGCCGCATTTGAGTCATAGCAGAGGGAGATTTTTCGGCTGGTGACAGGCGGAGGAGCCCCGATGTGCCGAGGGGGATCGAATAACATGGTGCACAAAGGAGAGGGGAAACGCCCTGCTTACACCAGATAGGGCAGTTTGGACTCGCTTCTCTCAGGAACATGCGGAGGTACCCCAAGAGTGAAGGCAGAACAGGAGAGTGGGCGTGAGGGGCCCCAAGACTACAGCAGGTGCTCAAACAAGGAGAACACACAACACGAGAGCCAAGGAGCCAGGCCTGCTGCACGTCCACCGTCAAATGTGAAGGTGCGGAGGGTGCAGGAATCAGGTGGCTGGGCAACGGTGGTCATTAGCGAAGGCTATCACAGAGGCGAATGGCTCCAGCAGAGACATAACAGTATTCATTAACAGGTGACAGGCACGCCCAAATAGCCGCATTGTCTTGAGCCAAAGAACATCCACTGAGCCCATATACCCCCGAGACTGGAGATGTGGAGGTAGTCTGGGGAGGAGAAGGAGGTGCAGGGAGAATCTGGTCCACTGGTTGCATGGGCGTCCAACCTGATCGAGAGGGGCCCCGTGCGCAGAGGCGGTAATCCTGAGGCAATCTCGTATCATTGGACAGAACATGGAGAAGGCGGCCGGTGGGGCACAGTGTGGGAGCAGACAAAATCATTGGCAAACACCCTACGCACTTTCAACGGAAGTGTAGCCCACTACCTAAGCGTTGAATTAGCTGCACTGACATTAGACCAGCAATGTCTACAATACGTGGCAAAAAAGATAGAAATGTGAAGGACATGTTTACTAAGATGGCTGGGGCGTGCGGAGGAGACAGGAGAGAATCACCGACCGCGACAGGGGGACAAGAAATGGAGAACGCTGAGGAGCCAGTCACGCGCACCTTCTTGGAACATCTGTTCTCCACTCTCCGAGAAGATCTGCAAGCCCTTAGAGGGGACTTTTCAGAAGAGATAAAGGAAGTGCGGCAGGACCTCGACGCAGTAGGTGAAAGAGTCGCCAGCATGGAGGAACATGAGTTGGCCCAGGATGAAGAGGTGGAACAGTTGCAGCAGGAGGTACTTCGCCTCCGGGCCCAACAGATAGATATCCAAGCCCATGCGGAAGATCTGGAGAATCGTTCCCGAAGAAATAACATACGAGTTAAGGGCGTGCCTCCTAAAGAAGAAGGAACTGATATCGCTAGGTACCTCCAAGGCCTCTTCAGGCACATCCTACAGGTGCCCCAGGATTTTGAAATTAAAATAGACAGGGCCCACAGGGTAGGCCTGCAAAGGAAAGCGCCGGCGCCACCTCCAGATATCTTGGCATACTTACCAGACTTTCAGTTAAAAGAACAAATACTAGGGAAAGCGCGAGATGACCAACCTCTGACATATCAGGGTCACGCCATTGCCTTATACCAGGATCTAGCTACGATTACACTGCAGAAACGGCGGGATTTCAGGCCAGTTACGACACATCTCCGTAATCAAGGCATTACGTATTCATGGGGACACCCCTTTCGACTTATCTTCAGGTGGGAAGGTAAATTGCATCAAATCCGGTCTTTGCAGGAAGCATGCCGCATTCTTGGTATCGAGAACCCCCAACAGGAAGACTCGGAGGAAAAAAATCACAAAGAGAGCGGTGGTGACGTGTTCGGGGAGGCAGACTTTCGGGTACGGCGTCGAAACCATACTCGGAGGCAATTGCACAGGAGAGGCAGGCTATCCTGAATTCCTTGTCCAACAAGTCCTGCTCCAAAGACGGCGTCTGAACTGATACAGGGTCAGATAAGTGAACAAAGCTGTGCCGGGCAGGCAGAACTCAAAGGAGCGGGGGGGGGGGGAGTTGGCTGGCCACAATATGCACCCTACCAACTGGTTTACCAAGGAAGGATACGCGGACTGGTTCTGCGGATCCTGGACTATTTTGGGGTATGCTTATTTTTGTTCTAGTTTGGGTTAGGGAGGGGGAACCGGTGTTCAGAGACTATGAGTCTAGCGGTATTCATGCATGCTGTTACAGAACAGGAGGGAGGAGGGGGCGAGCAAGGAGAGTGGGCAGTTGGGTACGACTCGGGGCCCAGATGAGCATTGGAAGCAAACACCTGAAATGTCGAGTGAGGTAGTGAAGGTCCTCACACTTAATGTAAAGGGCGTCAATAATCCCATTAAAAGAAGAGCGATTCTCTCCTATTTAGAAAATTCTGAGGCAGATCTGTGCCTCCTACAGGAGAGGCACTTATTGCCCAAAGATTGGCATCAACTGTGCTCTAGGGCGTTCCCCCAGCAGTTCTTCTCCTCAAATGTAGAAAAGAAAGCGGGAGCTACCATCCTGATTGCCAAACATTGCAAGGGGGAGGTGAAAGAAAGTGGCTGAAATAAAAGGGAGGCTCCTGGAGTACACAATCCAATTTGGCGACCAAACTATGGTCCGGGGCTCAATATATGTCCCCAATACAGGGCAGGAGGGCTTATTGAGAGCGGCAATAGCGGAGATCATGGTTACGCAAACTCGCATGACGCTGATTGGTGGGGACCTGAATCTGGTTCTATATACAGACAAGGACAGGTCTAAGGCTACCTTTAATCAAAAAGGGGAGTTATGAAGGGAAGAAATGAATACAGGAAATGGGTTTGGTGGACTTATGGAGGGAGGCCCACCCCCATGCAGCACATATTCATTCTTCTCACATGCCCACAGGTCCTATGCCCGACGACTATTTTCTAGGGACGACAGAGATTAACAAAGTAGTAAAGGAGGTGGACATAGAGCCAATGGCCCTCTCAGACCACGACGCAGTGATCATTCAGATACAGGTACCACCACGACAGAGGAGGGTTGGATGTTGGAGGCTCAAAGAATACATGCCCCATAAGAAGGCAGTGATGCAACAACTCGGCAAATGCATTAACGACTATTTAGATATTAATGATTCCCCCAAGATAGCCATCACTACACTGTGGGAAGCTATGAAGACAGTAGTGGGTGGAGAATTAATAGGTATTACTTCGGCGAAGAACAAAGAACGCAAAGAACTACGCGCACAGTTAACTGCGCAAGTTCGAGAACTGGAACGGGTACATAGTCGGACGGGGGCGCCAAGAGTGTGGAGACAGCTAAAAGCAGCAAGGGCACAGTTAGCGGGGATAGAGCGGAATATGCAGCGATTAGACTAAAACACTCCTACTACATTGGGGGGATAGGACAGGGCGTTTACTAGCAAGCAAGCTCCGGGCCCAACGACAGCACACAAAGGTACACTCCCTAAAGAGAGGGGGAAAGGGGGAAACTACTGGGGATCAGGAAATAGCCCAGACCTTCCGGGAGTTTTACGAGACACTATACACAAAAGACACTCCATCCGGACACGACATGACATCGTACTTACAGAATGTTACAGTGTCCAAAATAACACCGGACCAGGCAAAATCCTTGGACGATCCAATACGGATTGAAGAGGTGGTCACCGCGATTTCGCGACTTAAATTGCTCAAATTGCCTGGCCCGGACGGATTCCCTGCACTCTTCTATAAAAGTTTTTTGTCTTATCCTAGCCCCGATACTGACGAGATTATATAACTCCTTTGGGAGCCTAGGATCGATCCCTTCAACCATGCTGGCGGCGGCCATAGTGGTACTACCAAAACTGGGAAAAGATAAGCAGGAATGCGGGTCGTATAGACCGGTATCCCTACTCAATGTAGATTTAAAATTATTCACGGGCATACTGGCCACGAGATTAGGTCCGCTCATGCCGAATCTAATAGAACCTGACCAGGCAGGGTTTATTCAAACTCGGCAAAGCGGAGATAATACGAAGAGGATTCTCCACCTAATAGATAAGGCCCACCAAACGAACATGGACGCGCTTCTCTTGACGGTTGATGCCGAAAAGGCGTTTGACCGGGTTGATTGGAGATTTTTGGAACAGACGATGGTGCATTTTGGGTTGGGTGACAGGTTTTGGGAATGGGTAGGTTGCTGCTATGGAGCGCCTACAGCCTCGATTAGGGTCAATGGTGTCTCCTCTCGTCCCTTCTTTATTCAAAGAGGCACCAGGCAGGGATGCCCGTTGTCACCCCTTTTTAATTTCATTATATATCGAGCCCCTAGCACAGAGAATTTGAGATAACCCAGAGATTAAAGGGATACCGTTTGGAGGGGAGTCACATCCTATTAGCTTATACGCGGATGATATCATAGCGGCGTTGGAGGAACCAAAGAGATCACTTCCCGCCTTTTTAAAGGAACTGGAGGTCTTTGGTCAGGTTTCGGGTTTCCGGGTGAATGTTGGCAAATCGCTGATCCTCAATTTGAATCCAACAAGTAGAACCTCCCAGAACGAAAGGGATCAGATCCTGGGGATTCGGGTGGTGGAATCTGTTCCATACCTGGGGCTTGAACTGGCGGCTATGATCAATCAGACGGTCAGATTAAACTACAACAGGCTAACGCGACAGATTAAAAAAAAGAGTTGAGTAATTGGGGGAGACATCAACTATCGCTCCTAGGGCGAGTGGCGGCGATCAATAGGACTCTTTTACTGCATGCATTGTACTTATTTCAGACTTTGCCTGCACTCCCGCCGGAAGGGGTCCTCACCTCACTGCAGCAAGAGATCAATCGCTTTGTATGGGCCGGTGCCCGGCTTCGTATGAGAAGAGACTTAGGATACATGATGCCAGAAAACGGGGGCCTAGGGATGCCGAACTTATTGGATTACTTCAAAGTGGCCCAATTGAGATACCTGGTGGAATGGAATAGGCCCGAGTCTGAAAAAAGATGGCTCTTCCAGGACAGAGCACTAGCGGGGATTCCTCTATGGAAGGTCCCTTTCCTGAAGAAGTCGAACAGACCCCAAAGTTTACGGAGGTCACCGATTACAAAATCTGTGATGAAAGTATGGCAGGGGGTGGCTACTAGAAGGAGTCTAATGACATTCCCATCACCTATGACACCTCTGTTTGGGAATAGAGAGTTCACCCCAGGAATGGAGGATAAGGCATTTCAGGCGTGGCACGACACTCCATGCAGATCAGTAGGGCATCTGTTTGACTTGACGGGGATAATTTCATTTCCACAGATAAAGGCAGATTATGGGGTCCCGGAAACGGAACGGTTACGATACATGCACTTACGACACTGGGTACTTCAACCCGGGATACGGCCGTAGGCTAGCCACAAACTGGCACATTATGAGAAATGGTTAATCACAAAACAGAATGACAAGGGGTTGATATCGGAGCTCTACGATATGCTCAGACAATCGGTTCTAACGCACTTCACACCTAGCCAGAAACAATGGGCAAGAGAACTTGGCAGAGAGTTATCTCAGAAGGAGTGGGAAGGGATATACTATAGAGCGAAACACACAGCACGTAATGTGGCCAGTATTGAAACGGCTATGAAAATAGCCACGTACTGGTACCTTACATCTGTGCGCCTTAATAGGGGTAACCCGGACAGGAGCCCTACTTGCTGGAGAGGTTGTGGGGAGGAGGGAACCCTGGTGCATCTATTGTGGGAATGTCAGACTTTAACGACTTACTGGTCCAGAATCTTAAATGACATAGCTCAACAATTTGACACACAGATACCGAGACTACCAGTGTATGTGGTGCTAGGCCTTCCCAACTCGATAACATATCCACTCAAAAGCTGTAGGGGACGACAGATGGGGCTAGCGCTGGGGGCAGCTCTGCAAAATATTCTGACACATTGGTGGACATCAACACCACCCACTTACGTAGGCTGGCTACATAGGATATGGTACATCCTGGGAATGGAACGTATTACGGCCTCCTTAACTAGCTCTGAAAATGCATTTCAGAAAGTGTGGAAACCATTTTTAACGTTGTTGTCGACAGAGTTCAACGAAATCACTCGCCCAAAGTACTTGAGAGTACTACGCTTAACGGACCCGGAGATGAAGACCCAAATACCTCAGCACAATCAAACTGTGATATCGCCGAGCTCTCAATGAATACAACACGAGCAGCAATAGGACTACTGGTAGGGGAGGGTGGGGTGTTCAAGTTATTGGTTTATCTTTAAGAATTGGTACTTGCGATACAACGATGATAAGCATATTGTGACAGAAACAACTGTATGAAAACTGTATTAAGAATGTAATACGAGCATTGGATTTTCCGAGATTTACGTTGTATGTGAAGCAAATTAGACTTTATTGAAGAAAGATGATGTATCACTCTCCCATTACTGATAATAATAAAAAAGATCTAAACATAAATAGGACTTCAACTCAGCCACCTATGCAGGAATACTGCATTGATGGATGCTGGGTTGGTCCTCATAAGCCTGATACGGCCATATGACCTCGCCTGCCAAATAAATGCAGGAAGTAGCTGGACAATTATTTGTCAAAAAACAAAATTCTCCATAGCTAATAATCATTGTCAATATATATTCTCAGTTTGATACGTTGTTTGCTAGAGAGGTAAGAATTATATATTTTATTACATTTTTAATGCTCTTAAATCATCTCAACTTCAAAAAACTTCAACAGACTAGTTTTCAACATCATTGTAGAATGTGGACGTTAGTTTATAACTGATCACAACTGGTCTTAAAGTCTCAGTGCCTACTTTAACCAGAGCTATCCCTGTAATGGCTATATCATCCGCTACATGCGGTCAACCCATAGCCTTTACTTTCAAATTTTCTCCACTTAACTCGTATTGTTAATTCCATGAGGTTAATTTTACTGTAATGTCCCTGTCCTTTAACAGCAAATGCTGGTAATTTCAATTCTATAAGGGCCTGCACAGATCTAAGTTTGCTTTTACAGTTTCAGAGTTATTACTCAGGGAAAGTCCCATCTCTCATACAGACTTCTAAATTTCTCTGAAAGTCCGGTATTCCAACTTTCTTCTCTGGGACATTGGTTACCGTAGATGTAATTCTATTTGGATGACTGATCTGAAATGGGAGGAAATACCACATAGCAAAGGGCTACAAACATTAGAGCTTTAATAGTGAACAGAATGGACAAAATTACACTATGATATGCAAGATTACCAGCAGTGATGGTCTCAGTGCATAAGGCATGGTTCCTTCCCTGAAGACGCTGCAGCGTCCTATGGCGGAAGGGGGGCTGGGAGTCCTGAACTTTGAGTACTATATGTTGGCGGCCCAACTACAGTGGTCGGCACAGTGGGTGGAGGGAGTAAACGAGGAGGGCACATGGTTATCCGACCCAGGCTCCTGCCCAGACGTATTGATGGCCAAATTGCTCATACCGACAACGAGCACGCCATACTGCTCATTATTACAACGCACCGCCTTACAGGCCTGGAAAAGGTGTCAGAATAAGACTCCTTGCACTGCTAAATACACGCCTGTGCTACCATTAGTGGGACTGCCTGTTGGAAATGGCCCTTTTTGCAGGGTTATCCCCAAACTTTTTGCTTTTTCCTCCTATTTTTCCCTGACCTGTTTGTGTTGGTTTTAGGACTCTGGGCACTTTACCACGGCTAATAAGTGCTAAAGTGCATATGCTCTCTGTGTAAATTGTGTTATGGATGGGTGTTTCCATGATTGGATATTTGATTTACCTGTTAGCCCCTAGTAAAGTGCACTGAGTGTGCCAGGGCTGGTGAATCAAATGCTACTCGGGGGCCTGCAGCACTGGTTGTGCCACCCCGTGAGTAGCCCTGAAAACGGTAACTCAGACCTGCCATTGCAGAAGTCTGCGCGCAGTTTGTAACTGCCATGTCGACTTGGCCAGTGCACACACTGGCCGGTCCCTAACCTTCCCTTTTCTTACATGTCAGACACCCCTCAGGTAGGCCCAAGGTACCCCTGTGGGCAGGGTGCAGTGTATGTGAAAGGTGGGACATGCCTGGTGTGTGTGGCATGTCCTGATAGTGAATTACAGCCAATTTCGTTTTTCACTATTGCAAGGCTACCAGCTCCCCATAGGATAGAATGGGAGGTTTGTTTATAACATCTTATAAACATAACTGGCCCAGGGAATTCGGTAAGAAAATAGAATTTAGTATGCCTGAACTCAGAATCTAAAGATGCATCTTTTAGTGAAGGTGATTTTTACATTCTGTGTTTGAAAATACCACTTTTAGAAAGTGGATATTTTCTTGCTCAGTCATCCCGTGTGCCTCTGCTGGATTGTGGATTGCCTGTCTGGGTTTTGGATGACAGAAGGCTGGGGGAGCAGGAGGGGCGCCAGATGGTCTAGGTAGGTCAGGAAAGGGCTGAAGAGACCTGGGTTACGATGGGGGAAGGGGGAGGAGATTTCCTTGCACCTCTCAAAGGGCCTGCTCTGCCTCTGACAAATGCCGTCTCCACCTCCTGCTAGGAATTCACACCAGAGAAGGCAGAACTGGTCCTGACCGGGCACAGGCCCTCTCTGCCTAAGAGATCAAAGGATTTTTGGACATAAATGCTGGGTCCCAGACCCCTGAACTTTAGAACTCATCTGGAACAAGAAGACTGCCAAGAAGAAGAGCCGGAGAAGCTGCGAAAAGGAACAACTGCTTTGCTGGGTGCTTTGCTGGGCTGACCTGCAGTGGCTGCTTCTGTCTTGTCCAGTGAAAGGCCTGGGCTGGACTTTCTGCAACCTAATTTGTGAGTCTCTCCAAGGGCTTGAGGTAGAGCTTGCCCCCTGTTCACGAAGTCTCAGGAACAGCAAAGACTTCAAGTTCTTCGACCCGCAGCACTGGGGACTGTGTGTTTTGCGCTGCCACCTGAAGAACACCAACTCGACGACGTCTACGCTGCCACTGCCGACTCCGTGTCCTGAAGGCACTGCAGAGGGCACCGCCGCAACGCAACCCTGGTCTCACCGACGACGCCTGTTGACACCGCCACCGAGCCGCTGCTTGCACCGCGACTTGTGGGCACCGCACTCTGCACCGCCTCGCTTCACACCAAAGCTTTGGCACCACAGAGGGCACTGCCGCAACGCCGCAACGCAAACCTGGTCTCACCGACGACGCCTGTTGACGCCGCCACCGAGCCGATGCTTGCACCGCGACCTGTGGGCACCGCATTCCGCACCGCCTCGCTTCACGCCAAAGCTTTGGCACCGCAGAGGGCACCGCCGCAACGCAACCCTGGTCTCACCGACGACACCTGTTGATGCCGCCACCATGCCGCTGCTCGCACCGCGACCTGGGGGCACCGCACGCCGCACCGCTGCGCACCGCAGCATCCGACGCCTGTTGGCGCCAGCGCTCTTGATCCCATCAGAAAGGGGCTCGACCTGCAACGCGAGTGACTTCAAGGGCCCCATCACCCTGCATGTCTGAAAGGTACTGTTTGCGGGTCTTCCCGACACCGTAGCTGGCCTGCGACCCCGCGGTCAGCCAGAACTGTTTTGGATTTGTGTGTTCACGACGCCGTGGTAGCCCGGACGGAGCTATCCACACAAGGAACTCTTTTTAATCAACGTATTTTTGAACTGTGAACTTGTAAGTATAGTATTGTGGATTTTTATCGTTTTGGTCTTGTTTTAATTATATAAAAATATTGGATATTTTTCTAAACCGGTGTGGTGTCCTTTTGTAGTGCGAACACTATTACTGTTGGTTATGTGCACATGCTTTACACACTGCCTCTAAGATAAGCCTGGCTGCTCGTGCCAAACTACCAAGGGGGTGAGCAGGGGTTATTTTAGACGTGTAACTCCCTTATCCTGACTAGAGTGGCGGTTTTTGCCTGGCTTTGGCCCACGCCCTAGCCTACCAAAAATCCCATTTCTAACATTGGTTGTCAGCGGTGAGGATAGGACTTGCGTTTCACTTGACTTACAGTGATTGGTGTGCACTGCTACCATATCGCAGACCATTACGTGCCACATACTGGTTCTTTTTCTTTTTGGCCTATTTTTTGATCTTGCCAGTTTGAACTTGCCACTGCATCATGCCTGAATCAATTGCATCATCTGTTGCATCCTTGGAAGTGGCCTTTGAGGAGGAGAGGTTAGAAACCTACAATGTAAAGGAATTGAAGGCGATCTGCAAAAACCTCAAAATCCAAATCAAGGACCTCATCAGAAGAGAGGAGCTACAAAAGGCGCTGAGGGCCTGGGTAGCAGCCAGACATGCTAGTGAGCTGTCTGGGGATCTTGGCAAGGAGGCCGAGGAACCTATTCCAAGGGTGGATGTGCTTTTGGGAGGGGGGGCACCCTCTAAACCAGGCAGCAGCAGTTTGTCCACAGAGGAGCTGGAGGATAGGCGGGAAGCAAGGAGAATTGTTGTGGAAATGGAGAAGCTTAAGTTAGCCATGGAGGAGAAAAGGATGATGTTAGACCATGAGTTTAAAATGAGAGAGCTGGACTGGGAAGCTAGTAGGGCTAGGCCCAGCCCAGATGGTGGCAGCAAAAGTGTTAGGTCCAGTACTGAGGAGGAGGAACACACACACACAGATTTGGGGCCCTGCTTCAAGGAGGGGGTTGACATACACCACGGGGTTCAGGATTGTGAGGTTACTCCAGTGGTGCGCAGTGTCCCTGAGGTGGATTGGGGAACTGGCACAGGGGATCATTTTCCTGGTAGTGGGAGGGACACTCTACTGACTCTGGATGAGAGGTGCAGGGAGAGGGGTTCCCCCATGATAGAAGCCCTAGTAAGTGAGTATGGAGACCAGCCAGAAGAGTATGGGTTAAGAGACAGCAACAGTCAGACACTGTCTCCCCAGTCTTGTGAGAATGAGGTGGGGTACTTTTCTGAGGCACTGGATGGTTGGGTGAAGGGTAGTTTAGTTAACACCTGTGTGGGGCTGTGTGATTCAATTGTTGGAGAGCATATGTTAAGTCCCTGTTTTCCAGAGCTATGCCAACACCCAGGGGAGGGTGAGTTCTCTGACCCCAGGGAGCTTGCCCTCGAGGCAGACCTGGTGGTGGATTCCAGAGGGTCTGGAGAAGCATCTGGGGGTGGCCCGGAACGAAGTGACTTAGGTATTTCCCAACCAAGGGTGGTGGGAAAGGTTTGTGGTAGCCCCGTTAGGTCCCGGTGTCGTGGGAAGGGTGTAGGGACTCACGTCCTGTCTCCGCGGAGAAGGAGTGGGAATGGGCTGCGGCCCAAGGTGCCCAAAACCCGGACCAAGAGCCTGGGTGGTTCCAGGAGGGAACACCAGGTGGGGAGCCTAGGCTGTACTGGTAGGCCGTCCGTTCAAGGGGATCTCCTACTGTCAGGAGAACGTGGAGTGTCGGTAAACAGAGCTCCAGCGGTTCTGGTGTCTGGCGGTGCCGCTTCTAAGTGGAGGGTGCAGAAGTCCGGATGGAGGGGTGAGAGGGGGATGCGTTCCCCAGTGGGAGGACCAGTGGGTCAGGGGCCAGCCAGAAGGGCTGAGCCTCCTAGGAGTGACCATGGTGACACCACTTCTGTCCTGGGGGATCTTCGCGCACTGGCAGATGGACAGGGGTCGGGAGATCTGTGCCAGGCAGACTGTCACACAACACATGAGTCATGTGTTACCCTCAGGGGGGGGCATGCGTGCTCCCAAGGAAGTCCTGGTGCGCCTGGCAGGTGCTCAGCCGCAGGGTTTAGTCCCTGGGTTGGGAGGCCAGGTTCAGGTCCTGCCTGACCTGGAGGGAAGGACGACTGTAAGCAGTGTCCTGACCGGTTTGTCTTCTAGGGGTACCACTCTGGGTGGGAGGGTACAGAACTCTGGAAGGGGGTGCAGAGGGAGGGAGTCCTCGCCTCTGACCCCGGTTCAACCTGAGGGTTTAGATCAGAGGGTGGTGGATCAGTTGCAGGGTCAAGGCCCTGAACTGGTGGAAGAACTATGTAGGAGGTCCGGTTCCAGCGTCCTGACAGTTTTTGGTTCTGGGGGTGCTTCTCCTGGGAGGAGAGTGCAGGACCCCAGAAGGAGGGGTGAGGGGAGGAGAGCCTCGCCCGAGACCTCTGGTCAGCCTGAGGGTACAGACCCTGGGTTGGAGGACCAGGTTCAGGGTGTCCCCCCTGACCTGGGGGAAGGGGCGACTGCTAACAGTGCCCCTACCAGGTTGTCTTCTGGGGGTGCCGCTCCAGCTGGGAGGGTACAGAGCCCCAGGGGGGAGGACCGGGTGTGGGAGAGCCCAGCCCCTGGTCCAGCCCCAGGGTACAGACCCTGGGCTGGTGTACCAGTTGCAGGATAGCACCCCTGAACTGGTGGGCGAATTGTGCAGGACACCTACCACAGGTGCCCTGACAATTCTGGAAGGGAGTACCGCTCCAGGTGGGAGGGTACAGAGCCCCAGGGAGAAGGAAAGGGTGTGGGAGAGCCCACCCCAGTCTCCTGTCCAGCCGCAGGATACAGACCCTGGGCTGGTGGGCCAGTGTCAGGATGCCATACCTGACTTGGCAGGGGGGAGAGTGGAGAAAGGATGCCAGGCATCTGGGGCTACCCCCCCCCCCCATTCTCTGACGCCACAGTGGTTGGAGTGGCCGGAAAGGCATAAGGCCTGGCTCTCCTCACTGACAATTGTCAGTGGCCACTGTGGCTGGCTGTCCCGGTGGACAGAGTTGCCCCTGGGAGGGGGACAGGAGTCACACCCCGGGGGTGGACTGGGCCACACCATTGTGTTGGCCATGTGGGTACTGACTGCCTGTTGGGACACATCTGTGAGCCAAGTAAGTTTAGGTGCTGCGCAGATGGGGTCCACAGGTGAGGAGAAGGGTTCCCCATGGGTCAGCTTAGTGGGCCCCGAGAGTATGGATAGAGGGATCCAACTAGGTTCAGGAAGGCGGAGAACGGGCAGAAAACCCTGCTGTTGCAGGCCAGGTTCCTTGTTCTATCGCCCCAAGCAGGGAAGCCCATCGAGGTATGGATTGGTCTCCCCTGGCTTTAGGCTGGAAGGGGGTTGTGTTGGAAATGGCCCTTTTTGCAGGGTTATCCCCAAACTTTTTGCTTTTTCCTCCTATTTTTCCCTGACCTGTTTGTGTTGGCTTTAGGACTCTGGGCATTTTACCACTGCTAATCAGTGCTAAAGTGCATATGCTCTCTGTGTAAATTGTGTTATGGATGGGTGTTTCCATGATTGGATATTTGATTTACCTGTTAGCCCCTAGTAAAGTGCACTGCGTGTGCCAGGGCTGGTGAATCAAATGCTACTCGGGGGCCTGCAGCACTGGTTGTGCCACCCCCGTGAGTAGCCCTGAAAACGGTAACTCAGACCTGCCATTGCAGAAGTCTGCGCGCAGTTTGTAACTGCCATGTCGACTTGGCCAGTGCACACACTGGCTGGTCCCTAACCTTCCCTTTTCTTACATGTAAGACACCCCTCAGGTAGGCCCAAGGTACCCCTGTGGGCAGGGTGCAGTGTATGTGAAAGGTGGGACATGCCCTGGTGTGTGTGGCATGTCCTGATAGTGAATTACAGCCAATTTCGTTTTTCACTATTGCAAGGCTACCAGTTCCCCATAGGATAGAATGGGAGGTTTGTTTATAACATCTTATAAACACAACTGGCCCAGGGAATTCGGTAAGAAAATAGAATTTAGTATGCCTGAACTCAGAATCTAAAGATGCATCTTTTAGTGAAGGTGATTTTTACATTCTGTGTTTGAAAATACCACTTTTAGAAAGTGGGTATTTTCTTGCTCAGTCATCCCGTGTGCCTCTGCTGGAATGTGGATTGCCTGTCTGGGTTTTGGATGACAGAAGGCTGGGGAGCAGGAGGGGCGTCAGATGGTCTAGGTAGGTCAGGAAAGGGCTGAAGAGACCTGGGTTACGATGGGGGAAGGGGAGGAGATTTCCTTGCACCTCAAAGGGCCTGCTCTGCCTCTGACAAATGCAGTCTCCACCTCCTGCCAGGAATTCACACCAGAGAAGGCAGAACTGGTCCTGACCGGGCACAGGCCCTCTCTGCCTAAGAGATCAAAGGATTTTTGGACATAAATGCTGGGTCCCAAACCCCTGAACTTTAGAACTCATCTTGAACAAGAAGACTGCCAAGAAGAAGAGCCGGAGAAGCTGCGAAAAGGAACAACTGCTTTGCTGGGTGCTTTGCTGGGCTGACCTGCAGTGGCTGCTTCTGTCTTGGGCATTGAAAGGCCTGGACTGGACTTTCTGCAACCTAATTTGTGAGTCTCTCCAAGGGCTTGAGGTAGAGCTTGCCCCCTGTTCACGAAGTCTCAGGAACAGCAAAGACTTCAAGTTCTTCGACCCGCAGCACTGGGGACTGTGTGTTTTGTGCTGCCACCCGAAGAACACCAACTCGACGACGTCTACGACGCCACTGCCGACTCCGTGTCCTGAAGGCACTGCAGAGGGCACCGCCGCACCGCAACTCTGGTCTCACCGACGACGCCTGTTGACGCCGCCACCGAGCCGCTGCTTGCACCGCGACTTGTGGGCACCGCACTCCGCACCGCCTCGCTTCACGCCGAAGCTTTGGCACCACAGAGGGCACCGCCGCAATGCAGCACCGCAACCCTGGTCTCACCGACTACGCCTGTTGATGCCGCCACCGAGCCGCTGCTTGCACCGCGACCTGTGGGCACCGCACTCCGCACCGCCTGGCTTCACGCCGAAGCTTTGGCACCGCAGAGGGCACTGCCGCAACGCCGCACCGCAACCCTGGTCTCACCGATGCCGCCTGTTGACGCCGCCACCGAGCTGCTGCTTCCACCGCGACCTGTGGGAACCGCACTCCGCACCGCCTCGCTTCACGACGAAGCTTTGGCACCGCAGAGGGCACCGCCGCCCTGGTCTCACCGATGACGCCAGTTGACGCCGCCACCGAGCCGCTGCTCGCACCGCGACCTGTGGGCACCGCACTCCGCTCCACCTTGCTTCACGAGGACGCCTTGGCCTGCCTGACGCCGCCACTTCCCACCGAGATCGACGCCGCTGCTTGCACCGTGGTTCGGGGGCACCGCTCGTAAGTAACACGACGCATCGCCCTCATCCTACACCGCAGCCTTGGCCTACCGACGCCATCGACTCCAGTTCGTCAGCCGACGACAGCGCTTCAGCAACGACGCCGCCGCTGCTTGCACCGTGACCTGCCAGCACCGTGACGAGCACCGCCTTCATCTCGCATCGCGACCCTGGTCTCACCGACGACGCCATCTGACGCCGCCACCGAGCCACTGCTCGCACCGCGACCTGGGGGCAACCGCACGCCGCACCGCAGCATCCGACGCCTGTTGGCGCCAGCGCTCTTGATCCCATCAGAAAGGGGCTCGACCTGCAACGCGAGTGACTTCAAGGGCCCCATCGCCCTGCATTTCTGAAAGGTACTCTTTGCGGGTCTTTCCGACACCGTAGCTGGCCTGCGACCCCGCGGTCAGCCAGAACTGTTTTGGATTTGTGTGTTCACGACGCCGTGGTAGCCCGGACGGAGCTATCCACACAAGGAACTCTTTTTAATCAACGTATTTTTGAACTGTGAACTTTTAAGTATAGTATTGTGGATTTTTATCGTTTTTGGTCTTGTTTTAATTATATAAAAATATTGGATATTTTTCTAAACCGGTGTGGTGTCCTTTTGTAGTGCGAACACTGTATTACTGTTGGTTATGTGCAAATGCTTTACACACTGCCTCTAAGATAAGCCTGGCTGCTCGTGCCAAGCTACCAAGGGGGTGAGCAGGGGTTATTTTAGACGTGTAACTCCCTTATCCTGACTAGAGTGGCAGTTTTTGCCTGGCTTTGGCCCACGCCCTAGCCTACCAAAAATCCCATTTCTAACACTGCTGCATGGGGATCCCCAATCTATGTTCACAAGCGAACAATTAGCACATTGGGCGGCCACAGGGCTGGAGAATGTGGGGGACTGCTACCTGGAGGGGGGGGGGTCTAATTTCACAGCCGCGACCCCTGGTGACCCCTAAATGACATCCATGCCTCAACTATGCTGGTTGTGTCAGGTGAGGCAAAGACGCTCAGTTTTAAGATATACACTTGTTCATGTGAAGTGGTTGAGTAGGTTTACTATCACAAGAAGCTGTCTGGGTCGCATTTCTGGTAGTTATTCAATAAACAGCCCTGCTCCTTTTGCTGGCTTCCAAAGGTACCAAAACTGCTGCAGCAGTCACTGGCACAACGGCTTCAAATGTGTGCAATGAGCAGCCTGGCATAACAGATAACTGGCTAGCTCCTGTTGCCAAATAGCTGTTGAGTCGCATTGGGAAGAAGAGATGTTGGACATTTGGTCTGAAGGTCTAGCACCGTTGCTACTTCATGACTCTGATGTAATGTGATGTGGTCATTCAAAAGTAGTTCCTTGAATTCAATGGTTGCTTCCATGTGCTTGCCTGTACGCATATGTATTGGAAAACCATGCATGGCTCATGTGTCGGAATTGCTGAACATGCTAGAGGTCAGTATTGTTGCAAACTGGCTTAGCACAGTCTGGCTTTAGCGCTTGAGTGCCCAAGTGCAGTGCTGGTGAAGTTTGAATTCAAAACAGTGTATTTCTTTCTAATGACTGTTGCAACGTGTAAGGAAATGCCTTTTATTGCATGATCATCCACCAAACTTTTGGACAGATGCTGTTGTCTGCTATTGCAGTCTGGCAGAGCAGTTCAACTGCTAACTCAACTTTGTCGTTTAAACTAACAGCAAAGCCCAATCTTTGATTTTTAATACTTATAAATCACCCCTAAGGCAGGCCTATTTAGCCCCAAAGGCAGGGAGCATTTATTAAAAAGAAGGGCATGTGCTGCTAACTTTACATGTCCTGATAGTAAAAAACCTGCACAGTTGTTTTTACTGTTTAAAGGCGAGTAGCCCCATTGGAGAGTATTGAGTTACACAATGACAACTCAGCTCATAACTCAGCACTGCTAACCTCCAAATGGGACTATTAAATATGATACTTCAAGGTATCAAAGGAATTGTTGCATTAAACAAGACTTGTTGCTCAAGTCAAATTTAATGTAAGCATTTTACAAATGGCAACTTTAGAAAGTCGCCATTTGGTTACCCAAAATTTCCAGTAGCCGTTTACAGTTGCACATGAGCTGCTGTTCGAGACACCTTGATACCCTCCTGGGGAGAGGTGAGAACGACTATCAGGAAGAGGAACAAAGTACCTGTCGAGGGAAGAGATGTAACCATCTCCTGAAAGGATGGCCAGAGCGGGTGTGAGCCCAAAAGGCAAACTTCAAAGGGGAAGTCACCTTTGAAGGACAAATGGTCGTCAGAAATAAAAGGGGCGGCTCTTTTGTTTTTGCAGAAAGTCTGGCATCTTGGGCACAGAGAGAGAAGCTGTTGTCAAACCAGTTTTTCAAGGGGAGCATAGCCCCCAGGTAGCCGCACCTCATGGTTGGGCTAGGGAGCTTTACACACCTAGCTAGATCCCAACCTCTACACAAAGTCCTCCACAGGCGAGAGAGTACCTGGTAGCTCACTGGCTAGTTAGTCACACTTCCCCCCCCTAGGCTCCTAGCAGGCAGGCATAAAAGTAGCACCCCTGTGATCACGTCTGTATTGGAAAGAGAACCAAAGACGACTTGCCCTGCTGTTCCGTGAAACCAGCAAAGAGAGGCTGCACCACAGAATGGACTGCACCTGCTGCACCTTCGACTAGAAAATAAGTACTTGGTCTGTGGTGCCCCGCTTTTCGAAAAGTTGCCCACAAGCCCCAGACAGAGAAGGTGACTCCAATAGTCAGTTGGCCAACTCCGTGTTACAGCCACAGGGTCCTAGAAGATGACAAGCCTGCACCCTGAAGAGCCTAGTGCCAAGAAGCCTAAGCGTCGCTGGACGCCAGGGTGCAGTCTGGGAAACCGAGTCCTAACCCTCAAAAGTTGCACATGAGTCTGCTGGGTTCGGGAGAGTTTCCAAAGTGCAGTTTGGTCGCCCAACACAGAAGTTACAGCAAGTTAATGGGGACCACTGGTTTTGCAGTAACCAGAGAGCAGTAGATCAATGGCAACTGGTCTTGTACTGGACTTCATGGAACATTGACCCCTGAGGCCACAGGTACCCCACCAAGCTCGAGGACCAGGGGTGGCCACAGGAAGACCCTCGACACCTGGTCAGCATCCATAGCATCCATGAGCATCTTCAGCATTTGTATCCCTTGCATCAGGACCACTCTATTGACTTCTATGGAGGTTCGCCCATAGGACTCAGAACTAGACGGGAGACTGCTTAAACCAAGAGGTAACTGTCCTAGTGGGTTTGACTGGTCCCTGTGACTGGCTCCCGATCGGAGTTGGCACCCCCAAGAATACACAAATAGCTGTTTTCAACTTAATTGTTGTGGCTAACTCTAAACCGTGATTGTGGTTGATTACAAATAATATTGTATTCAGTGAAAAGCAGTGATTTGTAGTTTCTTTAAAAATTCACATCTCCAGAAACCTCAGGTGGATTTTGTTGTTGTTGAGGTGCCAAATTAAGGATAAAAATACAGCCTATTTTCATAAACGGTTATCTGATTTTTATTGTGTTGCGTTTTATTCTTATTCATCGGTTTTGGTACTTTGTAATTCTTTAAACTTGTTCCTTTGATAAAGCCAGACAGCTCTAAGGCTCAGCTACTCAGAACTGACCTAAGGTTTAGAAGTAAACCTGAATGGAACCGATATGAGTTTGTGTCATTATTACACTGTGAAGTCGCACAATCGCACCATATAATAAATCACATTTCCTCACATAACGCATTTCAGTTTATTATAATTAATATACCATTGCATTAAATGATAAATGTTAGAAGTGATTCTACTCGTGAAGTTTCAAACATTCATGCACCCACCACCACTGCCCTGATGACGATGCTATCAGTGAACCAAGATGAAAGTCAGTTGTCTTTTGCCCCCTACATGTGACTTAGGGTGTTACTATAGATGGATTAACCGTATTGTCTTTTGTTTTTGTGCAGTGCACACCATGAATGCATGTATTGCAAGGAGCTCCATTGTGAAGATGAAAGAAAAAGAGGCACTGTGAAAAAATAATTGCCTGGGATATCACAATGTGGTCAAGTGAAAACTGGGATTGATGCAACGTTTCCTGGTAACACTTTGTGCAATACAGCCACTACACGGTTATCTCTTTCGCTCTCCCATTTTAGATGAAACCTTAATGCTTTGTGTTTATTTCTTTAAGGGGCTGAATCAGAGCAGTATGTTAAAAACGCCCGCACTATGCATCTTTCACAAGGATTGGTGGTGGTAGCGTTTGGGGAAGGTGATGTTTTAATGCAGAAGAACAAATTTAAACCGGAGCACCCACTCTTGGTTAGTGTATTGAGAGAATTTGCTCCACGTACCTAAATGCCAGTATTCATTGTCCATTCTTGAATTAATCCATCAATTCACTCCTCACTTATCCAACTATGTATTCATTGACAGGCAGCCATGTCTCCAACATACATCCTTCCCATTCAGTGACTGAACAAGGGTCTATAATTAAAAATGTTTTGCAGAAGCACCATATTGGCAAATTATTTACAAAAACACCTTGGTGGAGCGCCCCCCGTGCAGTGGCCAGGCTTGCACGAGGACTGGTATGACAGTCTGCCAGGGTTCCTTTCAGTTCCCAGGCCGGCCCGGCCTACGAAAGAAGAGTACATACGGTTTCGTAGTACAATAGAGAGAGGGTGGAGGCTGATCAGACACGGGGCAAGAGGCATGTGGTAAAAAAAACAGAAGGCACCTTCATATTACCAATGTCGATATCGGAAAGCGCTGGCGGTGAGCTCCGAGGAAAAACGCTGGGCCTTGCAGTACTGTATCTATTTTTAAGTACTGACCCAGCAGTCTATTCTACGTGATATTTAGACAGAACACTGACTCGGCCATAAGGCCCACGCAGGACACCCCAACCGGAAGTGCGCAACAGAGTCCAGGAACAAATGCCCCTTCTGCTGATTAACCAAGCGGAAGCGCCCTAGGCCTCTGTGTACGCGGGCAGGTTGGAGGTGAACCGAAGATCATTACCAGGTTATTAGCGTTGCCAAAAATAATAATGACATTTTTCGCGTATCAAAGCGAGGAGAGCAGGCCGCTGTCGGAAACCATCACCCGTGGCACAGCGCTCGGAAAATATTTCAATTAAAAGCTTAGATGAAAAGAAAATATCTCGAGATTTCACTTGACATTAACTGAATTGGCTCGCCTAATTTCGAGTGCTTAGCATTCTGCAATCTCGGGGCGCAGCATGGAAGAGCTCTTGACACGGCGGTGTGCACTCGGAAGGAAGGCGGAACGAGCAATCCCGGATCACGCTGAGTGTGCAGGGCGCGGGCTCTACAGACGTCAGTCTACGGCAATTCACTAACGATTAGGCGCTAGAGACTTCGTCTTCGTGTGTAGTTCCAAGACATAGCGCGCTACGCGCCACTTAAAATTAACCTGAGGCTTCAATGGCCACTGAATACTAGTGTTTAATTTGTGCCGGTGATTGCAGCTCGAGGGCACCAGCAATCATTTTGGTGGAATGGGACATGTTTTTCATCATCATACTTTGCCCAAGTACAAGAAAGAGAAAGGAGGAACGGAAAGAACGACAAAGGGGGGACGCAGGGAAGAAAAATAAAATTAACAAATGCATACGGACAACTAAAGATAATAAACATTGGCAAAGGCAGCCCTATCGTTGGGTGGCAGCCATTTGGCTTTGCGAATGGTTTTGTTTTGCTTTTTTTTTTTTTTTTTTTAACTTTGGGGTTGGAGCTGCCGAATGCTTATAACATGAGGATCCACACTTAAAAAAATAAAAATGTGTCATTTCAAAACAATATATTTTGGACTCAGACCACTAATCCTTTATTACCATGTACTGCCATCCATGGCACCATGGTTTACATAAAGCAATATCAACCCTCTTATAGTCGAAAAGAAATCTCGTGAGTCACAATGTCAAAAAATGGTTTAGCCAACACATGCTTAGTACATCTGATGTATAGTCAACCTGGACTTCCTCAAGGATCAACTATCAAAAAACATAATCCACTCATCATCATCATCACTGTTCTTAGACACACCTTAACTAACGTTATTCCACATGTGTGTGGTCGTTCAGGGAACAATGTTTAAGCCATCCAAACCATGATAGGGATATCTCACAGCAAGCAATAGCCCCCTTACGGGGAGCAAGTAAGCAACTCACCCCATCATCATTAGTTACTTGCTGTGACATACTCCTCTTATGGTCTGAGTTTAGATGGCTTTGGACATTTTTATTGAAGTTTGTGGAAGTTCCACAGGCATTGGTTATACCGTTGGAGAATTAGGGGTGGATAAGACATGCATAAGGGCATAAAGCCGAACAACAACATTCAATAAGACCCTTAGCGGCAGGCTAGACTCTAGATTGGCATTGTTAGACCTGACAGCCAGTGGTCTTCCCCCAACTTTCTGCCTTCCATCTCCATTTTTTCTGATCTCGTTTTTGCTGGTATTAAGACTTTGCACACTTTACCACTGCTAACCAGTGCTAAAGTGCTTCTGCTCTCTCCTGTTAACATGCTAATATTGGTTCATCCCCAATTGGCATATTTAGTTTGCTTATAAGTCCCTAGTAAAGTGGTTATACTTGTACCCAGTGCCTGTAAATTAAATGCTACTAGTGGACCTGCAGCACAGATTGTGCCACCCACTTAAGTAGTCCTTTAACCATGTCTCCGCCCTGCCATTGCAGAGCCTGTGTGTGCAGTTTACACGGACATGTTGACTTGGCAAAATAAACCTTCAGCCAGGCCCAAACCTTCCCATATTATACATACAAGTCATTCCCTAAGATAGGACCTGGACAACCCAGAGAGTAGGGTGCAATGTATTTAAAAGGCAGGACATGTACCTTTAAGTTTTACATGTCCAGGTAGTGAAAAACTCTCAAAGTCGTTTTTCACTACCTCATTGCCCATCTCTCCCGTAGGATAACATTGGGATTACATTATTTAGTTTTATAAGTGTAATTTCCAATTGGGAAGAGATAAACCCTTCAAGTCTGCTGTCTCTTGAATCATAATTTAAAATCCAAACTTATGTTGGAGTCAGATTTTAAACTGCGATTCTGGAAATGCTACTTTTAGGAAGCTGGCATGTTCTTGTTTTAGCCATTTGGTGCCTGTAGCCCGTCTCTGATCACATGACTGTGTGTAGTTGGCAGTTGGGCTTTTTGTATTCCTCGTAGACAGCCACACACAATGGGAGCGTAGGTGTGTCACAATGGGCCATCTCTGCCAAGATGGGAGGAAGGAGGTGAGCACAGCCTCACTTACACCTGAATAGGCTGTGTCTTGTCCACTCACAAAGGCCTGCATACCCCCCTGTAGTGAGTCTGGAGCCAGGGCCGGTTGGGAGGACCTCTGTGCACTTCAAAGGCACTTCTTTGAAGTCTCCTCCACTTCAAAGGCACCACAAGGTATAAGTACTGGACCTCAGACACCACCACTTCATAATACTTCTGGACCTGTGGGTACTCTGCCAGGAAGGACTGCTGTGCTACTCAATGACTGCCACTCTGCTGGACTGCATTCGACCGGACTCCTGCTTTGCCGTGTTGATCTGCTGCCAGCTGCTTTCTTGCCTGGGTGAGAAGGACTGGACCTACATCTCTTGACCTCTAGAATCCACAGTGATTCCAAGGGCTAGTTGGCTGGCCACTGATTTAAAGCCTTAGGCCATAACAGGCTTCCAACCCCTGCACCTGGACTCTGCCATCTGTGAGTTTGCCCTGCCAAGTGGTGTCAACCTAGACCTGGTTCCTTGGAAGTGGGCCTAAGGTGCTTGCCACCAGAACGAAGCATTTTCTCTGCTGAGTGACGCATCCTGAGTAGAACCAATGCATCTCCTGGGCTGAGCAGCGCATCCCCGAGCAGAACCGACGCATCGCCACGGCTGCGTAGTTAGGACCCGTCGCAAAAGACTCGCATCGCAGCCGCAATCCGCATCTTTGGACTGAGGCGTCGCTTTCGAACCACCACTGAGCAATGCTTTTTCTGGCGCAAGCTCCTTGCATCCCTTGTCGATGGCAGCCTTGACAACAATGCTGAAACTCTGCATAGCAGGTTCACCGTTCATCAGAACCAACACATTGCCTTGCATCCTCGACACTGGACTTTGCATCGCAAGCCCCGTCAACAGGATCCTCAACGTCGACACGTCAGGACCTCACACCGCAGCCGTGCCACATCTCAAAACTGATGCCTTGGCTGCGCAACACGGATCCACAAAATGCTCCGAAAACAGGATTTAAGGTACTCTGTCAGTGGGTCTGACTAAGTCCCTGTAGCCACGTTTTCTTGACATCAATATATCGCATAAAGTACAAGAAAAGGTTTTCCACCTGCACAGTCCAAGGAGAGTGCTCTTTGCACGTGTGTATCTTGCGCTGTATGTGCAATACGTTTTTGAGAATTTACAAATTATGCGATTATATATGATGGGACTATAAGGATTTAGTTTCGAATTTTCAAGCCCTGATGAAGACGGGCAAATTCGCCATAACGACGAAAAACTTGCTGGCTGTGTTGATGTCAAGAAAACATGCTACATTGAGATCAAGAAAGCGGGATTGTACAGAAGTGTGGGCTTAAAGATCACAAGGGGCCTGTGGAATCAATAAAAAGACTGGCACACGAATGCATAAAAAATTGTTGGACTTGATGGTCCTCCGTGTGGTGGCCCGACAGGCAGAGGGCAACCTACTGAAACTGAGCCGCTAGGTAAGAGTGCAAAAGCATGGGGTTCCCCATTCCACCACTGTCAGAGGGAAGTTGCAGAGTGCTCAAAGCTACTCTTTCTGCCTTTTCCACAAATCAAATCAGTGAGCAGAGAGTCAAGGTCAAGGAAGGTGCAAGTGGGGATCACGTTTGGAAGGTTTGGGAAAAAAAAGATGTATATATATTGCGGAGGCAGGGTAGTATCACCATTTTCGACAGGAGGAGACAGCCCACAATGGACAATGGTAGGGTCGACCAAAAGGATTTGTGGGACTGCAGGGATCATATGGCCTTACCAAAGTTGCCCTTAAGTAAGTCCTTCTCTTGGTGATATATTTGAATTCCCAGGTACTTGAATGTCTGTGGGACCTGTCAGCCTCCTGCCACCTAGTTATATGAGCCTCTCAGGAAGATGCTGAGTGAAGGCGAGGGGATTTGGTATAATCGACCCTAAGGCTAGAGACCTCGTCGAATGTATCCAAGCTCAATGGTTAGTAGGGTCAGGTCTCCGTAAACGACACGAAGATAGAGGACCATGTCGTCAGCATAAAAGGAATACAATGTGTGTCTGGTTTCCCAGCGGTATACCTCAAGCAGTCCAGTGCTAGAATGAACAGCAATAGGGTCAGGGGACACCTTTGCCGGATGACCTTGGATACTGAGTACACCTCCGAGACAGGGCGGCATGTCATGACTCTGGTGGTGGAGTCACTATTAAGAAGGAAGGTCTTCCTAAACTCTAGAGGGCGAAAATTAAAGCGTCGGAGAGCCGAGAACATGTAGTTCCAATTCAGAGGGTCAAAGGCTTGTTCCAGGTCGAGAGAAAGGAAGGCCGCACTGGGCTAGTGTTGGGGGACCAACTCCATATCCACGTTTTTGGTGTTGAATGTGCATAGAAGTGTTGCCGAAGGGGATGAACCCATTTTAATCGGAATGGGTCAGGCTGGGCAGAATGGGCAGTATTAGATCAGCTTTAATTTTACTAAGGATTTTATAATCCAACAAAAGAAGGGAGATGGCCTAAAGGAGGAGGGAAGGGATGGATCTTGGTAAGGTTTCGGGATTGGCACCACCAGAGCCTCACATTGAGTGGGCGGGAGGGATCCTAAGTCCCTATATCTGAAACATTTGTAAAAAGTGCAGCACGAGGGAGGACTTGTAAATGGTATAGAATTCAAGAGGCAGTTCTTCAGTCCTGGGTGAGCAACCTCTCGGAAGGGACCTGATTGATTCCCCGATATCTTGCTATGTGATAGGGGCTTTTAGGGTGGGCTACCTGATGCAGAGTTACGTCCTCTAAGGGCAAACTTTGTGTGGCGTGTATCGAGGGAGGGCACTGTTGGAATACCATGGCATAATGTGACAGGAAAATTGAAATTGCAAGTCAGTGGGAAATTTATCTGCCATTTTAAAGGAAAATGTGCTGTCTGTAAATGACAGTGCGCTATCACATCATGGTTTACTAATATTGAAAAAATAGTGTTTTAAAAAAATGAACTGCAAAACATTTCTGCCCCATCTATTATAACACTGTTAGTGAACTAAAAGGAAAGACAGGGGTCATGTGTACACTATATGTAGGTTAGATTCTGATTACACATGGATCAAAAGTTTAGTCTATTAAATCGAACAAAATTATTTTTGTACCGTAGACATACTGAACTCACATACTTGAAGGTGCTCTCATCTGTGATAATGAAGAAAAAGGTGGCTTAGTTAAATAAAATATTTGCCAAGGATCACACAATTTACTAGTCAAGAGCATTCGTTATGTCGAGTAGATTATTCAAGTTACTAGACTTGCAGGTCTGGTAACATTTTTATAATTTTCAAGGCCTGAAAGTAATTAACTTGTTAACTGTTACTTGTTAACTGATAGATATTTCTAACCACAGATTCCTCACCTTGTAAATAGATACCAAAGCAGTACCTCCCAAGGGGTGGGTCTGTGGAATGGTTCAGATGAACAACTCCTGCAGGTCCGAACATGTGAAATGCCCTTCCATTCAGACATGGCTGCCAAGGCAGTAGTATTTCGTGAACGTGTGCACTTGTGACCACTTAGAAGCCTGACAGAGAATCAGGACAGGTAGTCCACGTGCCAATGTAGTAGTGGCAGCCTTAGCTTTGCTGGAAGGAGACCTCAGGGCTTATGGAGACTTCTTCTGAGCCAATGCCAGCAGATCTTAATACACAAAACTATCCATCGGGAGATGGTCCATTTCTGCTCACCTTGCCCTTCTTTGCACCAGAGAAGCCCTCAAAGAGCTGATCATCCACCCGATGTTCCTATTATGATCAATGTAAAAGCTCAGAGCTCTCTTTGACTCCAAGCAATGGAGTTGTTCTTCCTATTTTGATAGATACAGCAGCGCAATGAAGGTTGGAAGAGTGATGACTTGTCTGATGTGAAATGACATTACCACCTTTGGAAGGAACGTCACTCAAGTCCATAACACCAGTTTGTTGGGGTTAAAGGTGGTATAAGTAGACTGGACTGAGAGGGACTGAAGCGCACTCACAAGGCAGACCGATGAGTTCACAACCTGAAAGATCTCTTTCAATGAGAAAGCATGATGAACAGCTGTGCAGTGAAAGAAATACACATGAGGACAGTGAAGACCCTATTTAAGTCCCACTATGGCATCACAAAGGGCTTTGGCGGAAACATATGTTGTAAACCTCTTAGAAAACACATCACAATGGGTGATTTGAAAAAGGATGCCTGGTCCAGTAAATGTAAAAGGGCCGAAAGGGCCAACAAGCAGCCTTTAAAAGTGTCCTCAGCAAGACCTTGCTGGGACAAAGGCAGAACAAACCCCAGTACATCAAACATTTTGGCCTGCCTGTCAGGTGGGTGGTGCACCAAGCCACAAACCTACCCAGCGTGCAGCATACACTGATTTCGTGGACAGACGCCTGATTGTAGGAGATCAACACCCAACGTTCAATCTCCACGCATGGAGATAAAGATTGCGCATGTCCAACTACAAGACACTGTTTTGCTGTGGCAAAAGAAGATTCCCCATAAGTAGCAGTCTAATTGGAGGACATGCTCAGGCAAGAAGTGCCAGATACCACACCCTCCTGTCCCAATCCAAAGCCAATAGGATGAATTGGGCCTGGCCATTCCTGACCTCTAGAGCTCTGGGTAGGAGAGGTAGCAGAGGGAAGGAGTCTAGGAGTGCAATGCTCCACTTCAGGCAGAATACTTATTTGAGGGAGAGCCTTCTTGGAAACTCCAGCAAGAAAAAATCTTGACAATGCGTGTTCTTGGCGGTGGCAAAGAGATCAAGCCAGGGTTCTCCCCACTGCGTCCTGCACCACCTCCGGGTGTAACAGCCATTCATTATCCGCTAAGCATTGGAGGCTGAGCTTGTCTGTCCTGGAGTTTAAAGATCCCACATTTAGGTGGCAGCAATTATTTTCACTCTATTTTTTGTAGCATATGCTTTCAGTAACCAAATAAAAAATATCCATTACACCGCTCGGTCAAGACCAGATCTTCTGGCTTTGTCAATGCTTCTTGTTCTTGCCATCATTAAGAAGTTGTCAAATGTAGAATTATCAACACTAGGTGATAATCCTGGTTACTCCTCTTGAGCAAACAGTTTGATACTGGGCATGGCAAATCATGTCAAATCCCTCAGCCTTCATTACCTTTGTGACAGAATTTGCTATTTGAAAGAGACTATGATGTATCACCTGTGTCTTCTGATGGTTTGATGAGGAACTTGTCTCATATAATTGTCCACATGCTAGCTGTAGAACTCCAGTGATGTCCCAGTTGATGTAAGTCCTAGACTGCTTTACATTACTATTAAAGAAGCTGTTAGGGATTGAGGGAGCTCTGGAAGTTGAGGATACGAAACTGGGCAATTAAGAGGTTTTCCAGTGTATCTAGGCCACAATTACTAAGATCACAAATCCTGGATCCAGTAATCAAGGGCCTAGGACACTCGACCCGGATCGGACACGAGCTGCTAGTCCTCATCCTGCCGCAAGGGGGAGCGTCAAATGCTCTACCCAGCCCTCCCTTCTCCTCCTGACCCTCCTCTCCTTTTAGCCACCCACACTACAGGGCAAAACAAAAACCCGGCAACAATTTATACCTCTTTCAAGAAGGCAGTAAACAGATACAGATTTGTATGCAGATTAAATCCCGCAGAATGGCTAAAACACAGGGAACCAAAACTGGTATTCAAGGATCATAATGTTATTCCCAATTCCAGAGAAAATGACGTCATCACTGTCTCTAGAGGCAGGGTACCAGCCTGAATCAATAGATTATAATTGTAATTGCATTTAGATTGTGCTTACTACCCCTGACGAGGCGTAGAAGCGCATTTCAGCAAGTAGCACGCTACTCCGGAACTCAAAAAGAATTAGTGGTTAATTAGCATAGGGAAATATGAATTCCTTTGACCGGTGTACATGTGAGTCTGGTAGTTGGATTTAAAAGGATAGCGGAGGGATAGAAGAAGGAAGGGTCTACATAGTGTTTATTTGGAGATCATAGCAGTAGGAGGTGGTTTGGAAGAGTAATGGAGAGATGGAGGGGTGGAAGAGTCTCTAGAAGTGGATGAGGGAGAAAAATTAGGCATCGGATGAGTCTAGGAGGGATATATGAGGGGAGGGTTTGGAAAAGCTGGTTTGGGATATATGAATAGTAAAAAGAGGTTTGAGATGATGCACGGAGGGATTGAGAAGTTTAGAGTCTAGAAAGGTTAATTTGGGCATCATAGTTGAAGAGTGAGGCTTCGGATGAGTCAGAGTGGAGTTAGAGGATATATTGAGGGAGGTACAGGGTGCGATATAGTGTAATTTTTCAACAGTAGGAGTAAAGTAATAAATATATAGATACATAAGTACATGGACGGTATTTATGTATAAGGAAGGTAATCTAGCAAGATTTAAGTTGCATTTAAAAACTCAGTCTTTCAAATGTTGCAGTACTTTAAGCGAATTAATTTTTCTTTTTTTCTTTTAATAATTCAATAGTGAAGCAATTGTAGATAAATAGTTATGATAAAATTTACATATTGTGAAGGATAAATAAACGGGGAACCATAAGCATCAAATTAAATAACTTGTATGGAAACTATGCAGTGATCTATTTACATGTTAAGCACAGAATAATTTAACTATAACCATATGAAATCTGTATATTTGTTAAGCAGACCTAATGAATAGCTATATATTTATAAACATAGTTATTATACACATTTATACAAAGGAATACACATATCTAGATACAAACACAAACTAAATGCTTACGGTGGTTATGTACTGAAGAGCCAACTCTCGAGTAGCCTTCTGAAGATAAGATGACTATCCGTGGATCTTATGTTTGGGGGTAATGAGTTCCATAGTTTGGCCGCTTGTACAGAGAAGGATGAGCCACTTATACTTTTTTCTTGTATGATGGGATTTAGAGACTAGGTGGCAATCTAGAGCAGAGGTTCCTTTGTTGAATATATTTGCTGATTTTAGTCCCGAAGAAGAGTGACCCTGTTCCATGTATCGTTTTGTGGGTGATACAAAGCAGCTTCAATGTGGATCGTCTGGCAACCAGTAACCCATGAGAGGGCCCTCAAGGCAGGGCAGATGTGGGCTTGTGGCTTTACACGTAGGAGTACTTTGCCAGCAGAGTTCTGAATTCGTTCTAGTCTTTTCATAGTTGATAAAGATGATACATGGTAGAGGCCATTGGCGTAATCGAGTTTAGACAGTACAAGAGAGATAGCAGTGTGGACCTTGGGTGGAAATCCCAGGTCGGGGAAGATGCATCGCAGAGTTTATATGGTAATAAAGCTTGATCTTGCTAATTTGTCCACTTGGACATTAATTGACAGCTTGGAGTTCATAGTAATTCCAAGGTTTCTTACTTCCTTACATACTTTAGGCGGTGTTCCCATACCACCAGGCCAGGCGGCGTGTGCTTCATCATTTTTTTTAATCGCCACACGTGAGTATTTCTATTTTGGAAGCATTCAATTTGAAATGGCTCCATGTCATCCATTGATCAACCGCTTTGAGGCAACTGAAAATGTGTGCGTTTCCAATGTTTTTGGGGCTTTCCAGCTTAAGGAGTATTTATGTCTCATCTACATAGTTATAGCATGTGAGGTATAATTCATTGATCAGTGAAGGGTAATGACTTCACATAGATGTTGAAAAGCATGGGTGATAGGATAGAGCCTTGAGGGATCCCTGCTTTTGTGAAGTACGGTTGGGATGAGGAAAGGGGGATGGATGACATTTGTTCTGCTCTGAAGGTAGGAGGTGATCCAGTCGAGAGCAGTATCCTCTATGCCGGCTTCGTAGAGTCTTTGTATTAGAGTGTCATGGTCAACTGTGTCAAAGGCAGCCGAGTGGTCCAAGAGAAGTAGTGCAGCAACTCTGTTCGGGTCTACTGTGATCTTAAGGTCATCCCAAATGGCAATGAGGGCAGATTCTGTGCCTCTTCCTGGAGGGAATCCTGTTTAGAAGTCTAAAAGTATGAAGTAATCTTCAATGAATTGTAACATCTAGGTGAATGCTGCTCTTTCTATCAGTTTGCCCAGGAAAGGACCATTTGTAATTGGTCTGTAGTTGTTGGGTTTAAGCGGGCCCAGGCTTGTTTTCTTTAGTAATGGGAATTTGTATGACTTTTTTTTAGGCCTTCCGGTAATATATATCAAAAAATGCTTTTCCTATGGAAACTAGGTTCTAACTATAACTACCTACTGGCGACCGCCAGTAGGTAATATATCGCAAACTCCACCAGAAGATATCATAGCACTTTACATGAGTACCAGTTGAGTTACAGAAGGACACATTCATTTTGTTACGCACAGGAAGATTAAGTGATTTGACCAGAATCACAGGATGTTGAGCATCCCTGCTGAGACTCTAACCCGGTTCCCCAGCTTGGAGGTCAAGCACTCTAGCCGTTAGGCCACATCCTCTCCCACATAGTTAAGGAATTATTAATTCTTCTTCTTACTGGTGTGGCAGCAGAGGTTGTTAGAAGAATTTTCTTGAAGGTTTGTGGTGGACATGGGTCAGAAAGGCTACCAGCAGGCCTGCTTGCTTTGACCAGATCCATAAATTCACTTTGTGAAATTTGTTGGAAGGAATGCAGAGGCTGGGTTAGCCTACTCTTGGTGGTGTTTTTTGAAAGGGGTCAGTGCTGGTGGTTTTCCTTTATTTTAAATAGGAGTCCAACGTGTCTACTTTGTTTGTGTAATTATTTGCCAGTTCGTCTGAATTCCTGAGTAATGGGATGAGTTACTTCTAGGCAATTTGGTTTACAAAATTCTTTGACATTTTATAAATCTCTTTATTTGCACATTTAGAATTCTGTCTGAATAGTATTTTTTTTTTTTTAGCTTTTGATTGCTGACTTGTATAATCTGTTAATTTTCTGTAGGTGAAGTTTGTCTTGATTGGTGTTTTATTTTAGCCAGGTGTATTGCAGCTTTCAAATTAGCTGTTTCTCTCTTTTACCTCAGTCTTTATCCAAGGTGCCTGTTTTCTTTTGTCCTGTTTTATCGGTCTGAGCGGTATTAGGATATAAAAATCTTCCTCTAGTCACTCATATAGTTTTTGAACAGAATTTATTGGGTCTAGATCTATATTGGATGTTAAGTGCGTTTCTAAGTGTTCAAAATTGAGTTTGTTTCACTTTCGATGGGTGGATGCATGTAAGGTGGTTTTAGGTGTGTTGTTTTGTGGTGTTTTATGTTGGAAAGTAAGCAAATGGTAGTCTGACCATGTGACTGGAGTAATCGTTTGAAAGGTAACTAGCGTTGTATTTGTAAAAATGACATCTAGGATGTGTCCAGTGATGTGTGTGGGTTTGTGGACAATCTGATATAGGTTCTGTGTGTCTAGGGAAGTGATGATTGTTTTCAGATGGGGCATATTAGGTTTGTCAAACCAATTGCTTAGGTCACCAAGAATGCATAGGTTGGAGTATAGCGTAATCAGGTTTGAAACTGTGTCTAGAAGGGTGTCTGGGAATGCTGCATTGCTAGGTGGAGGTCTGTAAAGGATTAGGAAGCTACAGGAGGAAGATGGTGTAGGGTTGCATCTAGCGAAGAGGGCCTCACAACTTTTTATGGAGACGCTGTCAGCTTTAGTGATATTTAATTTTTGCTTGAATACAACAGCTAGGCCACCTCCTCTTTTGCCTATACGATTTTGTGGGATAGTTTGATAGCCTAGAGAAATGACTCCATGCAACACTGGAGCCATGTCATCTCCCAACCATGATTCAGTTATGAAGAGGAAGTCAGTTTGTGTGACAGTGAGATGGTCGTAGATGTGATGCTTGTTTTTAGAGAGTGATCGAGCATTTATTAGTAGGCAGTTTAGAGATTGTTTTGGTGATAGTGTGACTTTTTTTTTGTAGAAGAGTGAGCAGTATTTTGTGGACTTGTAGTAAGTGTGTCCTTAGAGCTGCCATTAGCTGTATGAGGAGAGCAATAGTGTAGCATTTCTATATCGTATTCCTCGTCCAGCAGGGTAAGAAGACATTTTGATGGGTCTGCGTGTGTAGGTGGTAGAGATGGTGGTTGAGAGTGAGTTGGTGAGCTGTGTTGTTTTTGTAGAGTAGCTTTGTTATGCAGTAGACATGGAGGTGCGAAGTTGTGAAGAGTGTCATGTTGTATATTTAGTTTGCGTCTGTTTAGGGTGGAAGGTGTTTGAGTTTCATGGGATGTGGTGCAGCATGTGGGTCATGTCGTAAGGCTCAAAATTGTCCAATGGATGAGAGGCGGTTGACAGAGTTGTTGTGTTGCTGTGTATGTGTTAGGTGTGGGTGAATAGAGAAAGCTTGGCAGTAGAGTTGGTTTATGGTGTGATTTTTGTGTAGTCAGGAGGGGGGAGTGGGTGTATGTTTCTAGTTTGTGACGGAATGCATTATGAAGTAGTGTGTGCGTGTGAGATTATGAGGAGTAGTAAGAGGAGAGGGCCTCTGGTATCGCCACACCAAAAGATGGGTAATTCGTAATAAGGGTTTAAGAGGGGTGCGATTTGTAGTTTCTGTGGGATGGCAGAACGGCGATGGCAAAGACCATGCAAATAACTAATTATTATTACTCTCCCTGAACATATTCTCTCAACTGCCTCCCATTGTGGCCTGGATATCCACATGAACGATTTCACTGCCCCAAACAGTATTTATATTTTTGTATGTACTTCTGTGTATCTTTAACAACAAAAAAACACAGAAAAGTTATTTCAAATGGGAGACAGGGCGCGTAACAAGCTCCTACTCCACATCAGAGCCTCCTCCTCACTTCTTGAATTTCGCAAGAAGCTGAAGGCCTGGCTTTTCAATTAACCAACCTACCCTAGGCAGGGTTAGGCACACACCTGCTCAGCACCAGGATACCCTCGCAGATGATAGTGTGCTTTACAAATACACATAACAAATGGTACATGATGACAAAAAACAGTGGTTATGTTTTTTTAAAGGAGCTGGTCTGTGAAATGTGAGGTTTGTCAGACCCGCGCGGTTCCTTGTGCGCAGCAGTTAAATGGAGGATAAATACGTTTTACTGTAATTTGTGGCACACACTGCTGGTTGCGGTTTCACACGGTCCAAATGAAAGCAATGAAAACTCCTGTGACATAGTGGCTGCTACAGCGAAGCACTCGGCCTCCTCTTGCTCATTTTCGGCTTGAGATTCCAGACGGGCCGTGAGAGAGGAATGGGTCTGTTGAGGGCTCTAGTCCAAAGGAGAATAGTGTGGGGACTGATTGTCATATACAGTACACAGTGACGTAACAAGTGACTTCATGACGAATAATAATCCCCACTTAAAAGTTCAAGGGCGTATTTTACAAAAACAACAATTTACGTAATCATAGATAATTGGGAAAATAATAGTTTTACTTTTAACAAAATAACATGCAGTTGTTTTTCCCCACCTATCAAAGTGTTACTGAGCTCGGAAATGGCAAAACGGCCAATTTTTTCAAACAGGCATGTGAACTTGGCAATTACATGTGCAGATTCAGGGCCGGCTCTAGGGCGGTGCGATGGGTGCAACCGCACCGGGCGCTGACTTGGGGTGGGGGGGGGGCGTCCTTTTTACAACTATATTATCATTTTAAAAGCACCTGCTGCCGCGTTCCTGCCCTCCAGCAATTTTCAGGGATCAATTAAAATGGCAACATAACTCTGGTGATTAATCGTCTCTCTGGAAAGAGAACAGAGGTTTGTCTAGTGGAAGTTTTGACTCGTCCTAAGGTAGCGCAGAGGGTTAAAATGCCTACTGCTAAGAACGTGTACTATGCAGATAACAAAGTTCATATAATGTAAATAGGTCAGTAGCTTACTGATTTTGTAAGAGCTCTTTTTGTAACTTGTCGTTTATAAGTCAAACTCCTAATATAGAACATTGAGCTATTTACTGTCATCAAAGAGCTGCATGCAAACTGCAATGTATATGTTAGATTTATATGTTTTTTGCCCAGTCTTTCATCATCCTAATCTTGCCAACAGACATTGTCGCACAGGTCGCCATCAGTGTTAAAGCCGGCCCTGTGCAGACTGCATTTAGTGAGTAAACTAAACATTTTGCGGGTCTTATTTTTAAATATAAAATTTGCTGTTAATGTACCTTTGTTTCTCACTGGTTCAAATCACAAAGTGCTTCACATTTGCCGTTAGCAATAGAAACGTTAATGGTGTGAAATTCTCGGATCCTCAGATTAGAGAGTAAAATATAGCTCCTTCTCACAAATAAAAGGGGACGCTACCAGTGAGCTGGAGGTTTTTAAAGATTCCAAGGTCAGGTTCAACGCATGTAGTGTTTGCAATTGCAAGCAGCTTAACAGCTGAGGCACAAAGTGACAGCTTTCAGTTTCGGCTAAGGGCAACAAATAGCGGGCAAGGGGGACTCCGTACCCTCGCATCCACACCGTGTCACGTGGTTGAAGTGCATAAAAAAACAAGCATCTGCAAAGCAATAGGTCTCGCATTTAGGAAAGTTTGAGTTATTGGCACTGTAAATGACAATGCCTTTTATTTATGTTTTGGTTTTTAAAACATAAATAAAAGGCATTGTCATTTACAATGCCTATAGATTAAACTCTCGCAAATGCAAGACCTATTGCATTCCAAATGCTTTAAGGCATCACTGAGCTGCTCCCATCCGTCTCCCAGGGCCCCTGAAGAGATCCCCGTTTGCTACGAGTTAAAAAAAAAAACAAGCCGGTGGTCACAACTGCGCACGAGAGACCCTCCTGCAGTAAGAGAAACTCATTAAAGAAAATGGTGCTTACAGACTAAAGAAGACGTACTGTGTAACAACAGAAGTAAAAGGGCCAGTCCTCATGGGAGGATACAAATGAAGACAAGGCAGTACTAAGGAGGGACTAACAAGCCTAATAACAAGTCAGAAGCCAGCATTTAACCCCTTCGATGCTCATGACGGAGCAGTTCCGTCATGAGCATCGGTTGGGCTGTGCTTATGACGGAACCGCTCCGTCATGAGCACAGCCCCTGGGAAGCGCTGGCGCTCCCCCTGGGGCATCGATCTTGCCCCCACAGAGGGGATGGCAGCGGAAGACTTTCCGCTGCCACCCCCGACTCCCACGCTTCCCCATGACGTCAGCGCGCACAGCGTGCGCCGACGTCACCAGGAAGCGCCGGACGCGCTGGAAATCATTTATTTCCAGCGCGTCCAGGAAGGAGGTAGGTTTTCGTCTCCGGTGGGGCAAGGGGGCCGAAACAGGATGCCTTGAGGCATCGGGGAGAGGAAAGAGTATTTCCTCTCCCCTGATGTCTCAATGCAGGGCATTCCTGCTTCACTATCGCGCACAGCGTCGCGATCGTGGAGCAGGAATGCCCCACTAGACACCAGGGATGTTTTTTTTCAATAAAGGAAGCGACCCCTTGGGCAAGGGTCGCTTCCTAGGGGGCCAATTTACATTCAAGACTTTTCTGCCCCCCCTGGGGACAGATCGACTGATTTTTTCGGCCGTTTTTGGATCCAGGGGGGGGCAGAAAAGCCCACTAGATCCAGGGATTCATTTTTATAATGAAATGGAAGCGACCCCTTGGGCAAGGGTCGCTTCCAAGGGGCAGATTTTTTTATATGTGTATTCTGCCCCCTCTGGGGGGGATCAGCCTAGTTTTTTGCCCTTTCTGCCCCCGGGGGGGGCAGAAAACCCCACTAGGCACCAGGGATTTTGTTTTGCGAGTAATGGAAGCGACATGGTTGCTTCCTGGGGACAGATCTGCCGCTTTTTTTTTTAGCTTTTCTGCCCCAGGCGGGAGGGGGGAGGCAGAAAACCCTACTAGGCACTAGGGATTTATTACTTTTGCAAGGGGGCAAATTTCTGTCTGCGGTTTTCTGCCCCACCTGGGGGGCAGATTGGCCTGGCAGACAACCTCACCCGATCCCTTGGGCAAGATCACCCCCTATTTTTCTCAGCCCTATTTGAAGGCCCATCTGGCCGATTGACCATTTGGGTAGTAACATAGCGTGTTATAATGTTAATTGTTTTATTTTTTGTGAATTGCAATTGTAATGCTTTATTTCTCCTTTTTTGTTCTAGTTGAAGGCTTTTGCTCTTTAGACTGTTCCAGGTTGCGGTTTCGTTACTGGTGGTTCTGCTGTTTGTGTAGTTGCACGTGTTTGGTAAGAGAGTTTTTTGTACAATGTAAATGAGTTTCATTTCTCTGCATGAATTTGTTTTTGCAAATGGTGTAATAATAGCAGTATGTTTGGCTTCTGTTTTTGAGTGTCAAAAACATTTTGCATTTGTGCTCGATGTGTATTTTGTTGTCTTGTGAGTAATTGGTTTTGGTTTTTTCTTTCTAGTGGGATATCGTTTTTGCTGTGTCTCTGCAGAGTAGGTGCTGGTGAGTGTAGCTGTCTCTTGTAAGTGAATTGTATAGTTTTTGAGTATATAGATCTTTGTGATAAAGGCACACATTATTTTACTTGTTTTGCACAGTGTTGGTTGTTGTTGACTTGTTTGTGCAGTCTCCTTTCTTAGTAAGGATAATGGCTAGCCGCAGGATTACTGCTCAGCAGGTTGTTGGTATGCTTTTTGAGTCTTCCTCTGACCATGGTTCAGAGACTGACTCTGCATCTGAGTCAGAGGAGGCAGGGGACGATTCAGGCAGTGAGTTTTCTCTCCACATGGAATCATCGGATACTGAAGATACTCTTAGTGCGGATGAAGTGCCTGTGTTAGAGGAGGAGATTGATGTGCCGATAGTGCGGCAAGAGGCATCTAGGCTGCAGCCTGGGGCTGCAAGGCTTTCCGTTGGTGTAGTGCGGCAAGAGGCATCTGGGCTGCAGCCTGCGGCTGCAAGGCTTCCGTTGATATAGTGCGGCAAGAGGCATCTGGGGCAGCAAGGCTTCCCGTTGGTATAGTGCGGCAAGAGGCACCTGGGCTGCAGCATGGGGCTGCAAGGCTTCCCGTTGAAAGTGCTGACCTCTGGGTTGCCCCAGGCATGGTGCAGCCGGCATTGCCAGACTTTACTGGTGTTCCAGGGTGTAGAGTGAATACTGAAAACTTTTTGCCGATACATTTTTTTCAGTTGTTTATGGACGATGTGTTTTTGGCAGAGATTGTTGAGCAGACTAATTTGTATGCCGAACTGTTTTTGAGGGACAACAGTGCCAGTCTTAAGCCCCACTCTAGAGCTACCCGGTGGACTCCCACAAATCTGGAAGAGATGAGAGTTCTTGGGTTTAACTTTTTTGATGGGCTTGCTAAGGAAGCCATCAATGTCTTCATATTGGTCTACTAGTCCCTTGATGGCAACTGCTATTTTTCCGGCAGTCATGAGTCGTGATAGGTATTTGCTTCTGCTTCGGATGATGCATTTTGTCGATAATGGTTTAGCGTTGCCACGAGATCACCCTGAATGTGACCGTCTTTTTAAGATTCGGCCTATCATTGATCACTTTGTTGATCGATTTTCTGAGATCTATGCTCCAGGGAAAGAAATTGCAGTGGATGAGTCTTTGGTGTTGTTCAAGGGCCGCTTGGTTTTTAGGCAATACATTCCTAGTAAGAGGGCAAGCTATGGAATTAAGCTGTATATGCTGTGTGACAGTAGGACTGGATATGTCTCTAATTTCAGAGTGTACACCGGTAAGGAATTCAGGATTAACCCCCCTGGTTGTCCGTCCACTTTTGGAGTGACTGAGAAAATTGTGTGGGAACTTGGAAGAGGATTTTTTAACAAAGGCCACTATTTATATGTAGATAACTTCTACACTGGTGTGCGGTTGTTCAGGGAATTGGCCAAAGTGGACACTGTTGCTTGTGGCACAATCCGCTCTAACCGTAAAGGTTTCCCAAAAGAACTTGTTTGTAAAAAGCTTGTGCGGGGACAGTGCAGTGCGTTGCGTTGCGAGGAGCTTCTAGCTGTGAAGTTTTCAGACAGGAGAGATGTCTACATGCTGTCTACCATCCATGATGAAAGCACTGCACCTGTGACTGTTTGGGGTCAGGTTGCTGAAGCGCGCAAACCTGTGTGCATTTTAGACTATAATAAGCACATGGGTGGTGTTGACAGAGTAGATCAGAGGTTGGAACCTTACGCTGCTCTTCGTAAGGCTTACATTTGGTACAAGAAGTTGGCTATCCATCTTTTCCACTTGGCAACCTTTAATGCTTTTGTTGTGTTCCAGGATTCTTGTCCTGAGTCAAAGATGACTTTTGCTAAGTTTCAAGAGTCTGTAATAGGCAGCCTTGTTTTAGTGGAACAGGCAAGTGTTCCTAGAGTTGGAGTGGTGGAGGATGTTGCTAGATTGAAGGATCGCCACTTTCCTGATCACATTTCTCCCACACCCTCAAAAGACTTTCCCAGTAGGAGATGTAGAGTCTGTTGGCGAAGAGGTATGCGGAAGGAGACTCGCATGTACTGCCCGAGTGTCCTTCTAACCCTGGACTGTGTGTGCCTGCTTGTTTTAGAATGTACCACACGCAAAAGAATTTTTGGGAGCATCCATGAGTGGTAAAGTGAACTGCCTGGCCTCTATTGTTTAATATTTTTGGTTCAGTTTCAAGGTTGGCATTTGTGTAGTGTATTGAGTTTCAGATGTTGTGTTAGTAGATTTGTATCTATTTGCAATTTGTTTGTGTTTTCTTATTTTTATAAAAAAAAATCCTAAATGTGATGGCGGTGTGCGTGAAGTGGCGCTTGTGTGGAGGTGTGCGTGGTCTGGCATTTGGCTGGCGGTGTGTTTGGATTGGCGCTTGGCTGGTGGTGTGCGTGGACTGGCGCTTGGCTGGCGGTGTGTTTGTACTGGCGCTTGGCTGGCGGTGTGTTTGGGCTGGCGCTTGGCTGGCGGTTTGCGTGGACTGGCGCTTGGCTGGCGGTGTGCGTGGACTGGCGCTTGGCTGGCGGTGTGTTTGTACTGGCGCTTGTCTGGCGGTGTGTTTGCACTGGCGCTTGGCTGGCGGTGTGCGTTGAGTGGCGGTGTGTTTTGATTGGTGCTTGGCTGGCGGTGTGTTTTTTGATTGGCGCTTGGCTGGCGGTGTACGTGGACGGGCGCTTGGCTGGCAGTGTGCGTGGACTGGCGCTTGGCTGGCGGTGTGCGTGGACTGGCGCGTGGCTGGCGGTGTGCGTGGACTGGCGCGTGGCCGGCGGTGTGCGTGGACTGGCGCTCGGCTGGCGGTGTGCGAGTAGTGACTAGCTGCTGGTCACTACACACACTGCTAGCCAAACGCCACTCAACGCAATCCGTGAGCTGGTGTGGTTGCTGTGTCAGGAATGTGGGCGTGTGAAAGTGATGGGCCCTTGAATGGCGCTGTCTGCTGGTGTGAGTGTTGTAATGTGCTGGGCCCGCGGCTGGCGTGAATGGTTTTGTATGTGTCACACGTATGAAAGGTGTATGAATGGCCTGTAAAGAGGTTGGTGCCTTGTCGTGGCTTTACAGCTCACGAGCTGTGAGTCAATGGTTCAGTTTCTTGTCCTTTCAAGTAACCGTGCATTTCACTTTTGTGAAATCTCTGGTTAATACAACTGTATATACTGAACCATCACTCACCCTCGTGCCAAATCCAACCAGTATGTATGTGTGCTTGAGGAATAGGTGGTTGTGCATAATAATGTGTCTTTTCTGTTTTTGTCAAGCAGGGTGTACCTTGTCCTTTTTTGTGAATGTTGTAATGTGTTGGTTTTGTGCCTGGTGGTGTGAATGGTCTTGTGTGTATCATGTATGAAAGGTGTGTGAATGGCCTGTAAAGCGGTTGGTGCCTTGAAGTGGCTTTACAGCTCACGAGCTGCGAGTCACTGGTTCAGTTTTTTGTCCATTCAATTATTGACAGTGCATTTCATTTTTGTGAAATCTCTTGTTAATACAATTTTATATACTGAACCATCACTCGCCCTCGTGCCAAATCCAACCAGTATGTGTGTATGTTTGAGGAATAGATGGCGGTGCAGTAATCTTTGTCTGTTTTGTCTCTCTGCCAAGCTGTACATTTCATTTAAGAATAACCTAACAACTGTAGTTTTTGTCGTAAACTAAACACCCATGGGAGTGCATGGTGATGTCTCTCTTGTGGATCCCAACAAGTTATCTTACCCACAATGTCCTGCAAACCTCAAAATGTGACTGACATTTTCCTTGCATTTTTGTGCCCAAATTTTCACACTGCAGAAAGTAACAACAAATTTCCAACCCCCAGCATTTCTCCAAGTATCCCAATAGAAATGGTACCTCACTTGTATGGGTGGGCCAAGTTCCTGCGGCAGGGAATGGCCCAAAACCTATTGATGTGACATCAAAATTACCTATCACAAACCAACCTGGTTTTGCATGGGGGTCCCATGAGTTTTGGCCCGGGGCTCGGCATCCATGTAGGAAACCTACCTAACCCATACATTTCTGGAAACTAGACACCCGGGGAGTCCAGCGAGGTATGGCTTGCGTGGGACCCCCATCATTCTCCTACCCAGAATGCCATGCAAACCTCAAATTTCGCTGAAAAATCCACTTTTTCTCACATTTCTGTGTGAGAAATTTCTGGAATCTGCGTGGATCCACAAATTTCCTCCCACCCAGCATTCCCCAGGTCTCCCGATAAAAATGGTACCTCACTGCGTGGGTGGGTGAAGGACCCGCGACAGGCAAGGCCCCAAAAGCTATTGAGGCGACATCAAAATTACATATCACAAACCAACCTGGTTTTGCATGGGGATCCCATGAGTTTTTGGCCTGGGGCTCGGCATCCATGTAGGGAAACCTACCTAACCCATACATTTCTGGAAACTAGACACTCGGGGAGTCCAGCGAGGTATGGCTTGCATGGGTCCCCCATCATTCTCTACCCAGAATCCCTGCAAACCTCAAATTTCGCCGAAAAATTCACGTTTTTGTCAAATTTCTGTGTGGGAAAGTTCTGGAATCTGCGTGGATCCACAAATTTCCTCCCACCCAGCGTTCCCCAGGTCTCCCGATAAAATGGTACCTCACTTGTGTGGGTAGGCATAGTGGCTGCAACAGGAAATGGCCCAAATCGTACTGTGGAGACCTCAAAATTACCTATAGCAAAACTGCCTGGTTTTGGGGGGGGGGCTCCTGAGATTTTGGCTCCGGGCTCGGCGGCCATCTTGGGAAAGTACCAAACCCAAACATTTCTGAAAACTAGACACCCGGGGGAGTACAATGAGGTATGGCTTGCGTGGATCCCCCAACGTTTTCCTACCCAGAATGCCATGCAAACCTCAAATTTAGTTGAAAAAAACACATTTTCCACATATTTTTGTGTGGAATCACCGTGCCGGAACAAATGTCCTACCACCCAGCGTTCTCCTTGTTCTCCTGAGTAAAATGATACCTCACTTGTGTGGGTGTCCAAAGCAGAATTGGCTAAAAACGTATTTTTTAAAAATGTAGCGCTTAGAATTCTCGGTGCTATACTCTAAATCTCTATGTTTTGGGCTCTTCCTAGCCACAGGCCTTTGGCCCACCCACACAAGTGAGGTATCATTTTACTCAGGAGAACAAGGAGAACGCTGGGTGGTAGGACATTTGTGCCGGCAATGTGATTCCACACACAAATATGTGGGAAATGTGTTATTTTCAACTAAATTTGAGGTTTGCATGGCATTCTGGGTAGGTAAACGTTGGGGGATCCACGCAAGCCATACCTCATTGGACTCCCCGGGTGTCTAGTTTTCAGAAATGTTTGGGTTTGGTACTTCCCAAGATGGCCGCCGAGCCCGAGGCCAAATCTCAGGTGCTCCCCCCAAACCAGGTAGTTTTGATTATAGGTAATTTTGAAGTCTCCACAGTACGATTTGGGCCATTTCCTGTTGCAGCCACTATGCCTACCCACACAAGTGAGGTACCATTTTTATCGGGAGACCTGAGGAACGCTGGGTGGGAGGAATTTGTGGATCCACGCAGATTCCAGAACTTCCCACACAGAAATTTGACAAAAAGTGAATTTTTCGGCGAAATTTGAGGTTTGCAGGGATTCTGGGTAGGAGAATGATGGGGGACCCATGCAAGCCATACCTCGCTGGACTCCCGGGTGTCTAGTTTCCAGAAATGTATGGGTTAGGTAGGTTTCCCTACATGGATGCCGAGCCCCGGGCCAAAACTCATGGGACTCCCATGCAAAACCAGGTTGGTTTGTGATATGTAATTTTGATGTCGCCTCAATAGCTTTTGTGGCCTTGCCTGTTGCGGGTCCTTCACCCACCCACGCAAGTGAGGTACCATTTTTATCGGGAGACCTGGGGGAATGCTGGGTGGGAGGAAATTTGTGGATCCACGCAGATTCCAGAACTTTCCCACACAGAAATTTGACAAAAAGTGAATTTTTCGGCGAAATTTGAGGTTTGCAGGGGATTCTGGGTAGGAGAATGATGGGGGACCCACGCAAGCCATACCTCGCTGGACTCCCCGGGTGTCTAGTTTCCAGAAATGTGTGGGTTAGGTAGGTTTCCCTAGATGGCTGCCGAGCCCCGGGCCAAAAACTCAGGGGACCCCCCATGCAAAACCAGGTTGGTTTGTGATAGGTAATTTTGATGTCGCCTCAATAGCTTTTGGGGCCTTGCCTGTCGCGGGTCCTTCACCCACCCACGCAAGTGAGGTACCATTTTTATCGGGAGACCTGGGGGAACGCGGGGTGGGTGGAAATTTGTGGATCCACGCAGATTCCAGAACTTTCCACCACAGAAATGTGGGGAAAATGTGTTTTTTGGACAATTGTTTAGGTTTGCAAGGGATTCTGGGTAACAGAACCTGGTGGGAGGCAGTCAAGTCACCCCATCCTGGATTCCCCTGGGTGTCTAGTTTTCAAAAATGTATAGGTTTACTAGGTTTCCCTAGGTGCCGGCAGAGCTAGGGTTCAAAAACTACAGCTAGGCACTTTGCCAAAAAAGGGTCATTTTTCACTGCGAAATTGAGGTATGTCCACATTGCGTTTTGCGCCGTTTCCTGTCGCGGGCACTAGGCCAACCCATGCAAGTGAGGCACCATTTTTATCAGGAGACCTGGGGGAACGCGGGGTGGGTGGAAATTTGTGGATCCACGCAGATTCCAGAACTTTCCAGCACAGAAATGTGTTTTTTCGGACAATTTTTTAGGTTTGCAAGGGATTCTGGGTAACAGAACCTGGTGGGAGGCAGTCAAGTCACCCCATCCTGGATTCCCCTGGGTGTCTAGTTTTCAAAAATGTATAGGGTTGCTAGGTTTCCCTAGGTGCCGGCAGAGCTATGGTTCAAAAACTACAGCTAGGCACTTTGCCAAAAAAGGGTCATTTTTCACTGCGAAATTGAGGTGTGTCCACGTTGCGTTTTGCGCCGTTTCCTGTCGCGGGTACTAAGCCGACCCACACAAGTGAGGTACCATTTTTCTCGGAAGATTTTGGGGAACGCAGGGTGGGTAGAGGTTTGTAGATCCACGCAGATTCCAGAGCTTTCCACCACAGAAATGTGGGGAAAATGTGTTTTTTTGGACATTTGTTTAGGTTTGCAAGGCATTCTGGGTAACAGAACCTGGTGGGAGGCAGTCAAGTCACCCCATCCTGAATTCCCCTGGGTGTCTAGTTTTCAAAAATGTATAGGTTTGCTAGGTTTCCCTAGGTGCCGGGAGAGCTAGGGTTCAAAAACTACAGCTAGGCACTTTGCAAAAAAAAGGGTAATTTTTCATTGAGAAAATGTGGTGTGTTCACGTTGGGTTTTGAGCCATTTCCTGTCGTGGGCACTATGCCTACCCACACAAGTGAGGTACCATTTTTAATCGGGAGACTTAGGGTAATTCAGATTTGTAAAGCAACTGTTATTACCTATTGACTTTCAATGCATTTCTGCCTTCCAAATGAAAGACATTGTGTAAAAAAAAGTCATTTTGAAAAATGACCGATAATTCTCATGCTAGTATGAGTATTCCCAATTTCAAAAATGTGCAAATATCTACTGTTTCTAAACTCTATAACTTGTTCCCATTTCAGAAATACATAGGTGTCGTTCATACCGATTTTTCCATGTATACATTTTCCCACAATAATTGCTATATACCCGGTACATAATTAAAAGCCATTGCAAATTGCTGCTCAGTTTTTTACTCTGGGTTCGTCGGGTTCTTGGTGAACCTACAAGTCCTATATATCCCCACAACCAGTAAGGTCCAGCGGATGTAACGGTATATTGCTTTCAAAGAGCTGTCATAATTAGAAGAAGTTACAGGTGAAAACGTTGACACAAAAGGCTGTTTTTTTCAACTAATTTTCAATTTTTCCTATATTTAACTGTACGTTTCTATAAAGAAACCTTGATGGATCTACACAAATGACCCCTTGCTGAATTCAGAATTTTGTCTACTTTTCAAAAATGTATAGCTTTCCAGGATTCATTATTGCTTTCATACCCATTTCTACCATTAACTGAAAGGAGGTTGAAAGCACAAAAAATAGCAAAAATAGGCTATGTCCCAGAAAAATGCCAAAACTGTGTAAAAATGTTGGTTTTCTGACAAAAGTCTGTCATTCCCTAAAAGCTGGGAAAATGGTGATTTCAGCCCCACAAACGCTTTTTGGATACCATTTGCATGGAAAAACCCAGACGCTTTCATTTGCAGCCCTTTTTTCCCATTTTTCCCCCAAAAAATAAAATTTTGCTGTATTTTGGCTAATTTCTGGGACCCCTCAAGGGGAATCCACAAACCCTGGGTACCTTTAGAATCCACATGATGTTGGAAGAAAAGGACGCAAATTTGGCGTGGATACCTTATGTGGTCAAAATGTTACAGGGACCTAAGCGCGCACTACCTCAAATAGCCCAAAAAAAGGCTTAGCACAGGGGGGGACAAGGCCTAGCAGCGAAGGGGTTAAGAAGGACAATGACACAAGCCAATGACAAATATGGGCAGAGTGTGGGCGGGGCTTCAAGTACATACTCCAATACAGCACGGCTCGCAGAGCAGCACATGCAATGCCCAGGCTCAACCTAAAAATTATGAGAAGTGTGATCCTGATTGTAATGGGAGCAGGGTCAGTGAGCATGGGGGTGCAGTAATAGGGGTGGCTAAAAAGAACAACATTCTGTAACTATTTTGTTGGTCCTTCACCTTTAGGTGATTGCATATAAAATAACACACCTTTAATGAAAAATAAATATAATATAAACATTTGAGTGGGAAATGCACTATTTTATGTTATGAAACCTCTATTGATTAACATGATCATTGCAGATATCTGTGTGTGTAACCAGGGGGCCACAGAACTGAATCCTGGTTGGTGGAGTAGGGAAAGTGACTTGTTTATTTTTAGTGCTTTGAAGTCCCAGCCTGTGACAGAAAGCCCTATGAATATGTAAGTCATTATTTGAAACTTGAATTACAATCAGTATAAGATAGATGGTCACAAAATGCACAAAAATGTATGTTTAAGATGAAAAAGTGGGGGCGTGGCCAAGATGGCGGCCGTGTAGGACGTGTTTTGCTGCTCTTCCGGCTCCACCAAGACAATCGCCTGCTCTGAAACCTCATTCCTGGCAGGGAGACCGAGAATCGGACCCGGGATCACGTCCGGAGCCTGTAGAGGTGCCTGACGACACGCAACAGTGTACCTGAGTGGCGGTGAACGGCAGACTGCAAGGGGGCGCGGACGACAGGCCCAAGACACGAGGTGAGAGACCCCCAGAGTCCCGGCGGGGGCCCTGATGGCGTCCGATCCCGGGCGCTAACCGCCTCATCTGCAGCTTTCGGTGGCTCGGAGAGCTTGGAGGACCCTGTGCTGTGGGCCGGTGTCGAACGGCCTGGTGAGAGAGCGATGCAGCGGGGGCAGGCCTGCCTCATGTGCGGTGCAGCCGCTGAGGGGTGACGGGCGAGGTGCAGGTCCCTGCCGCCCACGAGCAGACGGCCACGCGGGACGAGATGACGGAGCCTGGGGCGCCTGGTCGGATCTTACCCGAGATTGAAGGACTGACCTGTGAGTGCTGTGGACGACAGGGGCCACAGGAGGAGGGCGAGACACGCCGTCTTATGCTCAGGCGCCGCATGGTGCTGCGGCCCCCGGCGGACTGACGGGGTGGTGGCCAGCAGACCCGAGACGCGGGGTAGACGACGCCCGGAGCACCAGCTGAGGCTCTAGGGGCGGTTGACGCCTGGTCTCGGCCGTCTCCTCTGCGTACGGAGGCCCGAGTGGAGATCCTCAGTGGGATACAGGGGCTGGGGGACCCTGCGCCGCCGGCGAACCAGCCTAGTGAGAGAGCGCTGCAGCGCGCGTGGGCCTGACACGGAGAGTGAGCGGACCTAGAGCGCAACAAATACACCGCAGGATTCCTGCCTCCTGTCAGCGGGAGGCCTCGGGGAGCCAGAAAGTCGGCCTGGGGTCCGACAGTTGACGCCACGGAGCCTTAGGGGCAGCAGGAGAACTTGGGCTGCACCAACTGGCGTTCAGACACTTGGGGCCTTGATGTGACCCGCCAGAAGCGACACTGGACAGAGGACCGCCGAAACTAGCTGGTAAGGGCGAAGCGCGAGCCCAGGAGGGGAGGCCCTGGAGGCCCCTGGGGACAGTGCCTGGCGAAGATAACAGTGGCGCCCTAGGGAGCGAAGACGTGAGCTGGGCTGTTGAGATACAGTGGGTGGCGTGGGTGAGGAGGCCTGCTCAAAGAACCGCCCGCAATCCTAAGACTACCACGTGGCTTTGGCGCATTCACAGAGCACTAGGCCACCTGGCCAACACCGAGCCCTTGAGCAATCAGTGGACAGGTCGCTTCGTGCACAAGTAGGGATGAGAGGTAGTTGCTGCAAAAAGCCTGACCCCTTGCAGTGAGCGGAAATCGACGCCTTTCATAGCCCCAAAACTTGTTGTGCAGGGGTGCGGCTTGCTGGCCAGGCTGGGGGAGCACTGATCTGAATTTCCTGGCACATGAGGCCCAAGGTCTGGGGCATGTAATCGCAGCCGGTAGAGAGGTTCTGGCCTTGGTCACCGGATACCACAGACAAGCCAGCGCTTGATTATTGACGGCTCTGAAGAGCGGCGAGCCCCCATCGGCCGTGCCGAGCAGAGAGGATGGCCAGTGCACGTCTGAAGAAGGAGCGCTCCGTTAAAGAAATGCTCTTATAGCAGTACACTAAAGGGGCGACTGACAGTACAAGCCAAGAGAGAGGGGTCGCCGGGGATTCCGGAGGGTGCGGATGCTCCGCCCACAAACGCCTTCATGACGGACGGTTTACATCACTGAGAGCCGATCTACAGGAACTCAAAGAGCAAATCGCAGCAGACTTCAAAGAAATGAAACGCGACGTGGAAGACATTGGGGAACGAGTGGCGACTCTTGAGGAGCACGAAACCGGACGGGATGAGGAAATCGAGATGATGCAGCAAGAGCTCCTCTGCCTTAAAGAGCAACATATCGAACTGCAAGGTCAAGCGGAAGATCTGGAAAACCGCTCCCGCCGCAACAACGTACGCATCAGTGGAGTGCCATCCGGCGCAGAAGGGGAGGACATCAGGGAGTTTGTGTCGGCCCTATGTAAACAGGTGTTGGGAGACGAGCACACAACCGAAATCCAGATTGATAGAGCTCATAGAGTAGGCCTGCCATGGGGCGGGAAGGAGCCACCGCCGGACATTCTCATATGTATCCATAATTTTCAATTGAAAGAACTGATTATAAAGAAAGCTAGAGCGGTGCATCCTCTGCAGTTCCGTGGAACCTCCCCAACGCTCTACCAAGACCTATCGGCTGTCACCTTAAGTAAATGCAGGGACTTTAGGCCGGTTACAACGCATTTGAAAGAACTGGGGATTGCCTACTCCTGGGGCCATCCTTTTCGTATTATCTTCAGGTACGAGGGCAAGCTGCGGCAGATTTGCTCTCTCCAGGAGGAATGGCAAGGTCACAGTCCCCAGAGACACAGCGCAAATCTACCAAAGGTTCGAGCCAAGCACATCTCCATTGGCAAACAGTGGGGAAACCCTCGTCACCACATAAACCAGACGCAGCCACTATTTTGAAAGAGCGAGAAGAGGTCATCTCTTCCCTTTCTAGTGGCTCTGATCAACCAGCTCCCTGCTGAGTGCACTGCCGGAAAGCATCACTGAGCACATCCTAGAGGCGGGCCGGAGCCCGGGCTCTCCTCTCCTTGTGGACTCGCTTAGGTCACTGCCCCCTTACTTGTTTTTTTTGCAGACAAACTTTGGTCATCATGGACTATTGTTTTACGCCATCCTGTTCGATGGTCGAGTGCTCAATGTTTATTGTTCTGGGGTTTATTTTTCTTTGGGTATACTGCACCGGTGCTAAGGCCCCCAGCCTCAAAACGGGGCAGATGAGCGCCCTTGGGTCCGTACCACCCGGCCACCCCAAGCTGATCGTGACTACCAGCCTTCTCCCCCATTAGGTACATGTAATGGGTAAAGATCTTAAGGTCATCTCTCTTAATGTTCGGGGGCTTAACCATCCCGTAAAGCGCTCGGCTATTCTCTCGTTGCTAGAAAATGCAGAGGGGGGCATTTGCATGCTACAAGAAACCCACTTACTATCCAGAGATACGCCTCACATGCGTACACGCAGATTCCCGCGCCAATATTGGTCTGCCAGTGCCTCCAAAACCTGTGGGGTAGCTATACTGCTTAGTGTGAAATTTGAAGGCAAAGTCCTCTCAACGCTTTATGAAGTGCGGGGGAGGGTTCTTGCTCTACGGGTACAATGGGGCGCACTCTTCTCACTCTCCTCAACATCTACTCACCTAACTCGAACCAGGAACCTTTTCTCATTAAGACTCTCACGGACGGGCTGGCATCCGCTGACGCAGCAATTTTGATAGGAGGTGATTTTAACTTAGTGATGGATAATGACTGGGATCGATCTTGCCAGCGACAAGTACAGACAGGGGCAATCTCCCCTGAGGGCAAGGGATGGCTTGCAGAATGCGGGCTGCACGACATTTGGCGCCTTCATCATCCAGACACACGAGATTACACATACTATTCAGCTGCGCATAAGTCCTACGCGCGCCTAGACCACTTCCTAGCGTCGACAACACTCTTGCCTAGCATACGGGAGACCTCAATAGAGCCTTGCTCATTATCGGATCATGCCCTAATCACAGTCACGCTGCACACGAGAGGAGCCACTCCCACTCCGACACGATGGCGCTTGCGAGAGGGGCTGTTACAATCACCGGCCACAGTGAAAGAGATTCGGGGGAGAATTGTGGAATATATTAAACATAATGATAGAGCAGACAGCCCGTTAGCTGCAATTTGGGAGGCCCTGAAAATGGTGGTATGGAGGTGGAGTTCATGGCCATATCCTCTGCCGAAAATAGAAAGCGCAGGGAAACAAGACCGAGCCTCACACAAGAGGTGAGGGAGTTGGAGGAGATCCATAAACGCACAGGAGCTCCAAGGGTATGGCGGGCATTGGAAAGAAAGAGACTCCTATTAAAACGTCTTGACTTGGACAGGGCGGAGTATGCGCTACTGCGATTACGACATAAGTTTTACTTAAGCAGCGACAAATGTGGGAGGATGCTGGCTCATCGGTTGAGGGTTCGGGCTCTAGCAGAGGCGATACCCATGATAAAGACATCGTCGGGGGAGGAGGTTTATGCAGATAGTTAGATAGCGGATACATTTAAACAATTTTATCAAACGTTGTACACCGAAGAGGATGCAGGGCAGCTAGCCACAAGTGAATACCTTGAAACGTGCAATCTCACACCCCTTCCCAAGGTTCAGGCACTTCAACTGGACGAGCCCATCCGACCGGAAGAAGTCATAGCGGCCATAGCTCAGTTGAAGGAGAACAAGGCCCCAGGCCCTGACGGGTACTCAGCCTTGTTTTACAAGACCTTCTGTGTAGAACTGGCACCTCTAATTAAGAGACTGTGCCACTATCCAGAAAGGAGTTAAACAATCTCTGATTCCATGACGGAAGCAGCGATCTCGGTGATCCTTAAGCCTCACAAAGATCCTAGTCAATGCGGGTCGTACCGTCCAATCTCCCTACTTAACTGGACGCGGAGCTCTTTACGGGGGTGCTAACTGCACGTTAAGGCCCGATGATGGCGGGGCTGATAGACCCAGACCAGGCAGGGTTTATCCCCACTAGACAAGGTGGAGATAATATGAAGCGTCTCCTACATCTTATGGACAGCGTGCGCCGGTCTAGGAGGGAAGCCCTATTCCTGTCAGTAGATGCAGAAAAAGCATTCGACAGGGTACAGTGGAGCTACCTGTTCGACATTCTACGTCGCTTCGGTTTTAGAGAGCAATTCATAACTTGGATCCGCTTTATATATCAGACTCCGAGCTTTTGTTGGAGTTAATGGGACGTCCTCCACATCCTTTCGGATAGCAAGGGGCACGAGGCAGGGGTGCCTGCTTTCACCCCTCCTCTTTGCCCTATATATGGAACCCCTGGCCCAGCGGATCAGGGATCACCCCCAAATAAAAGGGCTACGCTTTGGAGGGGACATCCATAAAATAAGCCTTAACGCAGACGATGTGATTCTGTCGCTAGTGGAACCACTCACCTCCCTATCAGCTCTCTTGGAGGAGATGGACAGTTTCGGGACCCTATCAGGTTTTAAAGTTAATTTGAGCAAATCTCAGGTGCTCAACCTCACTACCCCGCCAGAACAAGAGGAGTCTCTCCGGGAGAGATTCCCCCTACAATGGGCTTCACAGCCAATAACCTATCTGGGTATTTTATTAGCTCCGACGATCTCAAGGACTCTGGAGCTGAACTATTCCGCACTGTTAGAGCAGACAACGAAAGCCCTAGCTGGATGGGTGCGGCTAAACTTAGCCTGGTTCGGTCGTATAGCAGCAGTTAAAATAACGGTGCTGCCGTGAATCCTATATATTTTTCAGCTGCTACCGTTGGTTCCCTCCCCCGAAGGTACTGCGCTCCCTCCAATTGGCCATTAATACATTTGTTTGTGGAGGGAAGAAGACACGCCTGCCCTTTTCTCAAATGACAAAACAAGCAGGAGGGGGGGTGCAGCCCTCCCTGTAATACAGAGATACTTACAGGCCTCTCACCTCCGATATATTGTGGAGTGGAATCGACCACTCCCTGAAAAGCACTGGACCTTCATGGATCAGGCGGTAGCCGGGATTAACATCTGGAGAGAGGCCTGGCTGCCACGCAAATTGAGGGCATGGGTTCTCTACTCGTCACCAGTCACAGCAGCCACGATGAAGGTATGGGACACAGTGGCGCTCAGAAGGGGTCTGACGATTTTCCCATCCCCAATGTCCCCCATAGTCAACAACTCAGACTTCCCTCCGGGCTGTAAATCTGCGGTATTCCAGAGATGGAGAGAAGTGGGGTGTAAGCAGATTGGTTCGCTGTTTGATAACCAGGGAATCATTCCTTATGAGCAACTACGACAAGACTATGATTTGCCTAAAGCTGATGAATTCCATTATCTCCAACTTCGGCACTGGGTTACCTCCCCATCATACATAGCGCAGGCTTCCCGACGGCTTACTCGGTTTGAGAAATGGTTGGTAGGCAAAACGGATGATAAGCACCTTATCTCATACCTGTACACTATGTTGGCCATTGGGCAGGGAGAGGGGTGGACAAAAGGGCAGCTCCGGTGGGAGGAGGAATTGGGTAGGGCTTTGACGGATAAAGAATGGGAGAATATCCATTATAGGGCTCACCACACAGCACACAGTACACAGTACTGCTGGCACCGAATCAGCTTTCAAAGTCACATCCTACTGGTATCTAACACCGGCACGTATTCATAGCTGGGACAAAAATCACACGGAGAAGTGTTGGCGGGGCTGCGGTCTCACTGGTTCTCTAGCACACTTGCTTTGGCATTGCCCGCGTTTGGAACGCTTCTGGGAGAGAGTGTTGAATGACATTGACAAAGCCTTTGACACGGAGATCCCACGATTTCCGGCGTATACCTTACTAGGTCTCCCAAACGCACTGACATTTCCCCTACGTTCATTGAGGGGTAGGCAGATGGCGCTGGCGTTATTGGCGGCCCGTCAGACACTCTTGGCACAGTGGGGCACCGCGAATGTCCCAGACCACACTGCATGGCTACATAGGCTTTGGTTAACCCTAGCCATGGAACGCCTCTCATTGCTCCAGGAGCACAAGGGGGAGAAATATGCCGAGTTGTGGGCCCCTTTTATACGAATATTGTCCAAAGAATTTCGGGAGGTAACATGCCCCAAATATCTCCAAATACTACACTTGCTTCCTGAGGAGAAAGATGCAGCAACATCCCACGAAGGAAGGGTCGGGCCTTGAGCTTCGGCTCACTGGTGTGGAGGATCGCTCCCGCATTGAGAAGAATACTTGCCGGTGCAGATACCCCTTTTTTAGGTCTCGCCTGAGCCAGCGCATGCGCTGCTCTGGCGAGAGTTTTAGTAAGCGGGTTTTGGAAGTGCAAACAGTGGCTTTTGCTGGCGACCAGCTTGCGTTCACGCGAGCGTGCACGCGCGATCAGGCGCCATATGGCTTCCCTTGCCATCTGGACGCTCGCGTGAACGTAAGCTGGTCGCCAGCAAAAGCCACTGTTGCACTTCCAAAACCCGCTTACTCACGATTACTTTCACTTTCACGGCCGCGCGGCCGTGTCAGTTTCACGGCCGCGCGGCCAATGCTTGTTATACTATGCATGTACTGTCTACTGTAAGTTTTCTTCGGTCAATTGCAAAGTTACTAATTGTAATGATGGGCACGATATCTGTCTATTTGTTACTATTGGAAAAAACATTGAAAATATGCAGCGTATAAATACTTGAGCACATTTTGATACGATTTGCATTGTTTATTTATTTTGTTAATTGCACTCTGCACGCCATTCTTTATTTTTGTATTACTTCCAATCGACATTTTTGGTACACACATGAAATCCACGCCAAGGCTCGAAGCTGTTTCCCGAGTCCCAATGTCGGCAGCTTTGTACTTACACCACATGTCGGCAGTTCTGTACTTAAACTAAGTGAGGACCAAAGTGTTGCGTATTACATGCACAGTGCGGCGCCCTCTCCTGTATACCAGTGCTTGTTTTTCTTACTGTTCCTTTTGTTGGGGTATGTGAAATACGTCTCCGCCAAATGCAGTTTTAATATGCTCCTATTTCTGTTCTTTATTTATTCAAGAACTTAAATATCAATTAAGGTAAAGAGAAAGTATTAGGGCACTAAACATGCACAGGAGTTATATTATAAATTATTTTGTATGTACGGGGATAATAACTATGGAATTTACGAGGTTGCCACTGTTTTCGTGGAGAATGTGCGCTATGTTCTGAACAGCTTTAAAGAGAAGACATTTTTATGTTTACAGGGTTCTTTTCAACATGTTTATTTCACAGACGCTTGTGTGCAATGTGTTCGGTGGCTTTCTTACTATAGTATGCTATAGTGTGTACGTTTGTTTCGGAAGTCCAAATTACTTTTTAACAATTTTGGGAAAGTTGACACTGTTTTTGTAAAGCTTGCTTGTCCCTACCTAATCGCATAGGCAAAAACAAGCATTGGCATAGCCAATAGGTCTCGCCTTTCGGACCTTAGAAGTGTTTAGTTACCCAGCACAATATCCTTGGTGCAACAACATCAAGTGTTGCATGGCTAAACACTTATAAGGTCCCAACAGCGAGACCTATTGGCTATGCCAATGCTTGTCTTTCTTGTTTTGGGGGAGGGAGGGTTTTTCCTTTTTTCGTGGCATATATATATAATTTTGTTCTTGTTGTCAAGTTGGTACATACAATCTACTACGCTGCCGGCTCCGGGTTGTAGGCAAAGAAGCTGTGTTCATGCATTATGTCTGCGAATTTTGCTGCCGGCCTTTATGGTTGTAGGCTTACAGCTGTGTAATGCTAATACTGCAGGATTGTCGTTTAAAACGAATAAAAGATTGGTTCCATAAGATGAAAAAGTGCATTGAAATTCTGCATTTTTGTAATACATAATCAGACTATACCTAATGCAATTTTTTAAGTGCCTGTTGAAAGCATGCACTCCGCAGCTCAGCTACACCTGTAACAATACTTCTAAAAAATAATATATCTTTATCATCAGGAAGCTTCAAATGATTCCATCAATTAAACTCAATACCGGCTAGCAAGCGGCCTTTACATTTGCAGATTGACCAATTGCATACATATTACACGTCTTTGAAGCAGCAGGCACCCTGCCAAGAAGGCTTGTTTCTTGTTTGGCCAGGGCCGGACTGGCCATAGCGGGCACCGGGCGATTCCCCAATAGGCCGCTAGGGTGGGGGCCGGTTTCGGGCCCCTGGGGGGCCGTTTTTGTTACCGGGGGTCGGCAATATCGGCCCCCGGTAACAAAATCGGCCGAAACCGGCCCTCGCAAACTGCTCGGCTGCACTCCCCCTCACCCCAGGGGGGGCCGGCTGAGCAGTTTGCCAGGGCCGGTTTCTGTTCCCAGTCCGGCTCTGCGTTTGGCTGTCTGCCCGTCCCTCAGGAACACAGCACAGGAGAATCCCTCCAGTCCCTTTCAAGAGGGGCACCTTAACTGTCCGAGTTAACCATGAGAAATTCAACTTCATTGGACTGTGTGATAAATGGAGGGGATTTACATATATCTTTTAAAACAACAGGGATGGAGGAGATCTCTGGGGAATAAACATGAATTAGGTCTTGAAGCAATGATCTTATCAAAGTAAGCTTGGAACCCTCTCGGATATTAATGATCAAAACCATGCAACTGCCCGATTCCAAATGCCTGCCACCAGTGCCAAGCAACCCACCAAGGTATCTTGATCCTTGGTATTAAATGTGCTAGACGGGTCCAACAACAGCTGGAGTGTTAATGGTCTGCCCATCCCCAAGGGTTGCTCCCTCACATCTAAGACTGCAATTTCAATTCCCCATTCCAGCCTAAATCTTGACTTCATAACACTTAGAAAGCGGTAGATTTACAGAGGTTGTGTGATCAATAATTATGTTTTAGGCACATTAGGTAAGAATTAGGCTTCCTTTCATTTGCATAGAAGCCTGCAACGTCAGCAGAGTCCAGGCGTAGCTTCTTTACTAGAGGAATGAACAACTACAACTTCAAGCATTCCAGAATACTCTTCGGAGAAGGATGAGCTGATAATTTTGGCAATGGCTATCAAGAGTGCCACAGTTCTTGACCATAAAAGCAGATCACAGGCCACCTGCGCATTGGCTAGTGTTCATACAACTAATGACAACTGTACCTCTATTGGGCAGGCTGGTTTCAGTGAAAGTCAGGGCTTGTTCAACTCTACATATTATTTTAAGCTACTCCCTCGAGGCCTGTATGATCATGAGTCCTTCCAGTGTTTTTGGCACATACATGCCAACCCTTCAGATTCAGGCGGGAGACTACCGGTTCAAAGGCTAGTCTCCCTACACCCGTTTCCTACATACAAAAACCTGATTCCTCTGAGGGCTTCAGATGGCAGGGACTGGTCTTGTGTGACTCGGAGTATGCACTGCCAGTAACCTGCTCCTTCAGGCCAGTGCACCACGTTTTTGTCACGCTCTCTGTCTGCCATAGCGCTTCCTCCATGCTCCTGAGAGGTAATGAAAAACAATATATCTGTATTTCGGATATCCAAACCAGCAGCAGCACACTTGCAAATCCCATACATGCCAATAGACCAGATGCAGCCACAATAGAAGTCAACGGGAAAAATACATTCTCCCCTTTACTTTTTTAATATCTCCCACTTCCAAAATGTTGGCATGTATGTTGGCAGGACCTTAACTGTAGGGTAACTGATGGCAAAAACATTGCCCTGTTGATTGGGCACATGCTGCCAGAAATCTGGTACAACAGAATAATGGTTCCTGAACTAGTAAATTAGGCAAACAAGCATATATATGACAATGGATGTCAAAATCATACATATTAAAAAATATTATACATGGATACATGAGAGAGTAAGTATTATTTATTCAGACTGAGTTACAATGCAAAGAAAAGGGGTCTCAGTAAAGTAATTGGTGAAATTACATGCACAGTGCTCAATGTGACTGATAAACCCCCCCTCCCCCCCGCGGCGGTTTCTGCTGAGGGCGTCGGAGCTCTTTCCCTTTAATTTCACCCCCAGCCAAGCTACAATAGAAGTCATTTGTTCACAGTAAATTTGTTTTATTTGTCCGAAATAAAACACTTACATGCAATGTTTCTTGCTGGCTGAGGGGCTGCTGTACTCTGCGACTCAGGTGAATCTTGCTTTGCTGCCTTAAACATGCTGCCCCTGGTGGGCGGACCCAGACTGGAGAGTATTTGCCGGGCTGACGATCTCACAGCCCTGAGGCCTGTGAGGTCATCAGCTCGGCAAAAACAGAGCCTTGCAGTCCATTCTCCACCCCCTGAAAACGTGAGTGTAAAATTAGCCCCGGGCGGCTTAGACAGAAGCCCTATTGTGCTGGGGCTTCATGTCAATCAGGGAGTAGAGAGAATGGTCAACTCACCCTTTCTCAACTCGTTACAGGCAGGTGGATCCCTTCCTGTGACGATTTGAGAAAGGGTGGGGTAGAGGCTACAGGCAGACGGGAAGCAGAGAAATTGAGTATGCACAGTCTGTCCTCAGCACTTTTGAAGACACACTGCGCAGACTCGAGGCGTCTGCTTCGTGCTTCCCACGCTGTCGTTATGCAGGACGCCATTTCCAGCTCCAGACTCGTGGTTTCGGGAGAGGCGGTGCACTGCAGATGGCGTGTGCAGTCCAATGATTAAAGGAGTCACCTAACTTGAAGGCTTGAAGCTTTCGCCAAGTTCCGACGATGGCCCGCTGCCTCAACGAGCAGGTATGTAAACAAGCATTGGCATAGCCAATAGGTCTCGCCTTTGGGACCTTATGTGTTTAGCCAGTACTTTTGGCTATGTTGTAGAGCATTGTGGCTGTTGTGCATCACGTTGAAAAGTTATAATAAAAAGTGTTAAGCATTTTTGTTACCTTTATACAAACCAAGACGACATTATATACAACTGAACAACCCGATTAAAAAAAGATTTTAACATAAAAAATGTCTATTTTTTTTTGTACTTGCACTGCTGGCAACTTCTTCCTGCCTGTTCTCATGCTTGTTTGTTATAATTTTTTTTGTTATGGGGGATCAGGACATAAATAACAGGGGAGTGGAGGTTGGAAAACAGTAATTTAATTAGAACACGAGCAGCGGACGGACACTAGGGGAGAATCAACAGATGCCAGATTCCGAGGGCAGACTGACGTGATATTTAGGTGATGCTTAGGTGGTGCGCTGATGCAAAATGGTGGCGGTGAGTAATGTTTGGTGCTCAGGTGGTGCCACTATATGGTGTGGATTGGAGGTACGTTGTGGAGTTGAAATATGTTGTTTGGTGTCTAATTATGTGGTGTGTATTGGAAATGTGTGGAGTTGAATTGTGTGGCCTGGAACTGTGGTGTTGAGTGAAATTATGCTTAGTGAAATTGTGTCATGGTGTGGAGTGCATTTATGTTGATTGGTGGTATGTGGCATAGAGTGCATTTATGTGGAGTGTATTTATGTTGCATTGAGTAGAGTGCAATTATGTGGCGTGTAATTATGTGGCACTGAGTGGTATTATGTGGAGTGTATTTATGTTGCATTGAGTAGAGTGTAATTATGTGGCGTGTAATTATGTGGTACTGAGTGGTATGTGGAGTGTATTTATGTTGCATTGAGTAGAGTGTAATTATGTGGCGTGTAACTATGTCGCACTGAGGGATATTTTGTGGAGTGTATTTATGTTGCATTGAGTAGAGTGTAATTATGTGGCACGGTGGTATTATGTGGAGTGTATTTATGTTGCATTGAATAGAGTAAATATGTGGCGTGTAATTATGTGGCACTGAGTGGTATTATATGGAGTGTATTTATGTTGCATTGAGTAGAGTGTAATTACGTGGTGTGTAATTACGTAGTACTGAGTGGCATTATGTGGAGTGTATTTATATTACATTGAGTAGAGTAATTATGTGGCGTGTTATTACGTGGCACTGAGTGGTATTATGTGGAGTGTATTTATGTTGCATTGAGTAGTGTAATTATGTGGCATGCAATTATGTGGCACTGAGTGGTATTATGTGGAGTGTATGTTGCATTCAGTAGAGTGTAATTATGTGGCACTGAGTGGTATTATTTGCAGTGTATGTTGCATTGAGTGCAGTGTAATTATGTAGCATATAATTATGTGGCACTGAGTGGTATTATGTGGAGTGTATTTATGTTGCATTGAGTAAGTAATTATGTGGCGTGTAATAATGTGGCACTGAGTGGTATGTGGAGTGCATGTTGCATTCAGTAGAGTAATTATATGGTGTGTAATTATGTGGCACTGAGTGGTATTTGGAGTGTATGTTACATTGAGTGCAGTGTAATTATGTAGCATATAATTATGTGGCACTTAGTGGTATTATGTGGAGTGTATTTATGTTGCATTGAGTAGAGTAATTATGTGGCGTGTAAATATGTGGCACTGAGTGGTATTAGGTGGAATGTATTTATGTTGCATTTAGTAGAGTGTAATTATGTGGCGCGTAATTATGTGGCACTGATTGGTATTATGTGGAGTGCATGTTGCATTGAGTGCAGTGTAATTATGTAGCATATAATTATGTGGCACTGAGTGGTATTATGTGGAGTGTTTTTATGTTGCATTGAGTAGAGTAATTATGTGGCACTGAATGGTATTATGTGGAGTGTTTTTATGTTGCATTGATTAGAGTGTAATTATGTGGCACTGAGTAGCATCATGTGGAGTGTTTTGTGTTGCGTTGAGTAGAGTGTAATGATGTGGCGAGTAATTATGTGGCACTGAGTGGTATTATGTGGAGTATTTTTATGTTGCATTGAGTAGAGTGTAAATGTGGCGTGTAATTGTGTGGCACTGAGTGGTATTATGTGAAAACGCCGTAAGAGGCTGGGGAATAAGAGCTATGCACGGTGCCGCCTTGCCTCGCATGCTGCCTGCGTTGAACGCCTCATGGCTGAGCTTTAACAACATGTGACTGTGAAAGTTAATCCTAAGTAAACATAAAAGAAATATGTGAAGAACCACCGCACAACCTGCCGTGCTCACATGCAACTATGTGAAATCTTAAAACACGTCGATGCCTATCTCATATCCTAATTAATTAGACAACTTCTGTAAAACGATGTTAAACAATAAAAGACCATAAATATTCCTTGCAAACTATGGACTGTTGTGTTGACTTAATATGAAATAAGTAACGCGCAGAAAAACAATTCTCACCGAATATGTTCAAATTCAAATGTGAACCTTAATAAAGCAAAAATTAATGCTCTGTAGAAAAAAATACACAATTTTGATGTGAAGGTCGCTCCCGCTGCTGAACCTAATGAGGCTCGATGTTCCCAATACTCTCCAGGATGACATTTTTCGTCATTCATTTAGAAACCCCTGCCAGGAAAGGAGCACGTCCCAAAACTGAAAGGCAGGACCGAGCAGAGAAAATCTGACTCCCTGTTTGTGAAAGGCATGGAACGCTCTTTTGAATGGTAACCTCTGGTACATTACCGCTTTTTCAGAAAGCGACTGATTGGTGCGGGAAGGAAGGAGCAAGCAGAAAGGGGAATGAAGAGGATATGGCTCAATGGCTGGAGCGGCACTTTGATGCTGTGATACCGGGTTTGAGTGGGGGTACAAAAGTAAAAAATAAAATAAAAAAAAAGTTAAAACAAGCAAAGGAGTGTGGGTGTATAATAGAGGAAAAAGCAATAAACCGATCAAGAAAACAAGAGACGGGGGCGGAAGGGACAGACGGGCAAGAATACAGTGGAGTGTGCATAAATGGAAAAATAAATTACTGAAAGCGACGCATCAGCGGAGGGGCGCTAATCAACTCAAATTATAAGGAGCTCTGTAAAATTAAAACATGTTTTTCCTAACCTGGTTTGCGTCGAGTGGTGGCAGAAAGTAAAAACAAACACAAAACAAGCGCGGATGCGAAAGTGAAAGTGACCGCGCTATAAATTAGTAACCTGATCCACGACCAGCTGCCAGCCTGCGCGCCGCTGCTCGCTCCCGAGACCCGAAGGCCATGGGAGTGAACGTTTAGAGGAAAGGCGGGACATGCACCAGTCTTTGGCCATTTGCGTGCTTTCATTATTGAAAGCCACACGCAAAGGCCAATGGAATGTGTGGGAAGAGTCCCACCCACACGGAGAAGTCTCTGGGAAGTCTGGAGTGATTCCAAGAGGCCCTCTCCTAGAGCAGCGCATGCGCGCTGCGCTAGGCTCGACCTAAAAAAAGCGTAGCAGCCCCCATGGGAAAGCAAGTAAGCAACTCGCTCGGGCCTGGCTGAAGTTTTTTCCATTAACTTCTGTTTACTGTTGCTTCAACTCTACCAGAGGCACTTCTTTAAAATGAATGACACCTGCTCTTTCTTTCATGGCAACAGCAATTATTATTCTTTATGTGCAGCTCCCATACTCCTCCTTTTCTTCACAGCCACTCATGTAAAGTTAAAAGTGCAGTGTCATTTGGTAACGAGAGGCCTCTGCAGTGATCAGTATGCTAACGCAGACACTAATTCTCATGCACCAATATAATTGCTAAAACCCCGCGGACTGGTTACTTATGGGTTCACTAATACTTTAGTATTCCTGATTTCCAGTCCTCCTTTGACATGGCAATTTACTGGGGCAATTAAGATTTCTGGCAGTGACATTGATAGAAGACTAAATTTATTGTTTTATGAAACATCGCATTTTCTGTGCGTCGTCACACCCGTGGTGGTGAACACGTTAAGATGTATGTTGTGTCTTAGTGCATTTAACAAACTGCACAGTCGCCTTTACTAATTCTATTAGCACTCACTGTCCCTGAAAGCTGTTTACTCCTAATTTTCAAAGGCCTTCTGGTTAAAAAGGCAAGTGGGTTAGAGCTTCAATACTCAGTAAAATCTGACATTCTATTACACCTCTCTTTACAGCGCCGCTCTTTCCCTGTTGGAATCATAAGGTGGGGATTAAAACGAACACTGTTTATTTTACAGATATCGTGACTTTATTTTACCGCAGAACCCCGTTCATAAACCAAATGCCAACAACTTGTGAGTGGATGGGCATGATAACTTAACTGTTGCTACTTTTGGAGTGCAACACGCTTCTGCAGAAGGAAGATTTCTGTCATTGCTGAAGCCTTTTGAAATCATATAGCTATAATTCATCCTGAGATGAGCATCCCTGAGCTGGTGGGTAAGGTGCTTTCTAGCACTTTGATTGCAAGACTGTTGAGTAAACACACTCTGGTTAGAGCACAGTGCACCCATTTCAACAAATGGAATAAATGGACACTCCGAGAGAACGGATTTTAAATTTCTGTTTTTGTTTGTTTGTTAATAGTATACACAGCCTTCCCTGCACGTGCTCATTGCTATTAATCTACCTGGAGTTGAAGAGTTATCCGTATAGGCTGTGCATGGAGCTGTCAGTAAGTTGTGGTAGTAGCTCTCTATAAAGCTGTCCCATGGCTGCACACTTGGCTTGTATAGGCTGTGTAAGAGACTCACTACGCTTTCTCTTATTTTGATATTAAAGTTGTGGTTTGGATGTGAATTGCTTTCTTTTTGCTGTACTGTGTCCTTCAGATTAACATATTTCATGCGTTTGCCAACTCCACAAAAGCTCCTATAATGCAGTTATAAGACGCAATCTGCCCATTGTTTGTGGGTCTAGGTCTTGCTGGTGGGAGGTAACTTTATTAAAAGTGCATTTACTGTTCATTTTTCATAGGACACATCCAGCTAGTGCTTATCAACCGATTTCGGGTTATACAACTAGATGTATACTCGAGAAGGCCAACTCTTAATGAATTAGCTTTGCAGAGTCTACTCTTTTTGAGCAAATAACTGTTTTGTTTGATTTCTCCATGATGTCCTTTGATTAACCATGAAAATAATTTACACATCCTCTGTTGAAGCTTTTGCCCTTGCTGCATAAAGTGCCAAGCGAGCGTGAAAGTTTTCTTTTGCACAGCCATGCATTCTCAGCAGCATGGTACCTGGCTGTTTGTACAGCCACCTAATTAAACCTTGTCTCTCAAAAGCCTCTGTTTGCTTCTGTTCATCACCACTATTATTGTGCTCAATTCCTTGCTGATTTCCTATGACATTTTTACTCTGCAGTGCAAAAATCTGACAAATTAATGGCTTTCATTAAGTTGGGAACAACTAAGATGAAATAAACACCTATTTTATAAAAAATAAATAAAAAAAGATTTGCATGGGGAATCGTGACAGGCCTACCAAAAAATGCCATGCCCCCCTAACGTGAACCCCCTGCCCAATTCCAGCCCCACCACTCTCAAACTTCACCAGCCACTGCCCCCCCCCCCCCCCCCCAAAAAAGTGTGGACAAACTTACCAACCATATGTCCAATAAAACAAAACCTCTTGGGTAGTATGCGATAAATTGAACAGATACAGCACAGAGAGGAATTAATTTTAATCAAGAAAGTTCACACAGGTAGAGTTGCCGGCGATAAGACAAAGGATTACGCGGGTGATGGTCAGGATTGAGTAATGAAGAAAGTCTGAAATGTCAGAACCCAGGATTCAAGATGGAAGACCTAGCCCAGAAACTAAAAATCCTGGTAAAGCAAAGAAACTCGAGAAACAAAGGCAACTTCACGAAATCCCAACACTTTGTAAACAAAAGACTTTGCGATTTATACTCTGGTGCAGCCCTAAGAATTCAAGACACTATCCAACCAGAAATTAAGAATTTTTCTTTAAATTCAATCTTTAAAAAAGCGAACAATAACTTCATAAAAGACGCCCAGGGCGACTCTTTTGTCTTACAAACTACAGTATTTGAAAGATGTAAACCTGCCCACAACTCAGGAACATAAGTCACATAGCTGAAAAAATGTTGACAGAACCAGGCTTGGTTGAGGATTGTTTTCAAACCAGAGACTCCCCTTACACTGGCACTCATGTCAGCCAAAGTGCTGCTTCTGTCACATTTTAACCACCAGGCTGATAAGCACCTTTTGGTGAACTGTAGGTGATCTATAACACAATACAGAACTCTTGAAAAACACAATCAAATGTTTCCATCGTGAGAGAGGTCTCTCCTAAACTTTTCTTCAGCTAAACTCAGACACGTATGGCTTGTTTTTGGTAGTCCGGGTGTGGTTTTAACTGTATCTTATTTCAAACTGAAGCCCAGGTAAAGGATGCAGCCGCTAAGAACATGTTCTACAAGCAAAAGAAGCCATACAAAAGAGTGCACGGCTAAAAATCCACACAATGAAAATCGGGGTATAATGTAAGTGCAGTTAGATGCACATTACCGGGAGTCACTGGAGAAGGTTCCTGCTCATATCAAAAATATAAATAAAAGTCTAACCTTGGGTGAGAACGATAACCACACAGGGCATGTGTTAAAAAAACTAAGGATAATTTGGAAAAGCTTATTTTTGGACACCCTATAGAGAATTGCAGGACAATAAGCACCTCATGGTATTGGGAAAAAAGAACCTGTTAGTCTAATCAATTTCTATACATTGAGAAGTCTGTCAGTGGCGGCTGGCATCTACGGGTGGGGGCAGGCGGGCAAATAAAATTAAAAAAATAGACACCTACCTTACATATCCTGTGCTCTGGACTTCTTTCTCAAGTGCGGAGCTGTGGGCACGAGCAAACTCCCTTGCCCAATCCTGGCACTGCTCACATGTAGCATGTGAGCAGCGTCCTGATTGGAGGGAGCGGCTTCACTTGGCGCTCCACAGCGCACTGGAGGCCTGCACTTACTCTCAAGGTTTAAAGTGCGCATGTTTGGCTGGCCATCCCAAGACGGCCAGCCAAGGAAACCTGCACACTTTAAACAGTGCAAAGGCAGCCCTCCGCCCACCATTCCTCCCTGCTGTCACTCAGCAGGCCCCGTCCCGTCCGGACGCTCCGTTCAGGACGGGACGATGCAAAATAAAATAGTAATGAATTACCATTTTATTTTTCATCTTGGGGGGACAGAGGAGCCACCCCTGAAGTCTGTAGTCTAATAGTGGTCAGTGGCCAGCACAGACATTGAACACAAACAGAATAGAACTCACCGGTGCAAGTGGTGCACCCACAGTGGACTACTGCAATTAGGCCTTCTCAAAGAGTTACAAAAACTGAACAAACTCCCTTCAGTACCTAGCGTGCCCAACAGAAGCACATCTAATGGGGGAAACAGATACCACACCACCAACATATTGGCATTAATCATCAATTGCATATCCAAATGAAGGAAAGACACTGTTTTATGCAACACACTTTCACTTAGACTGAATCAATACACCACCAATCCAAAATCAACCACTACCAACCAACACAAGAGTTTTGTTCTGGCTCTTAAAAATACATGTCTATGTCCAGCATCAGACACCTTGGACAGGGCTCAGAGTCTAAACTGTCTAGCTGTTAGACATTCAGATTTCCGCTTGGACCTTTACAACACCTGCAAAACTCATAGTGTTAAATAAGATACTGAAACAAACTTGTATCATAAATCTTTGCTTTTTAAATTATTTTCCTCTGGCACTGTTCGATATTTATATCAATACACGTGGGCATCAGAAAATATGGCCTGTGTTCCAACCTCTACCTGCCAGTTACCCAGCCAGTACTATTTTATGTACCTAACACAAACATAATGCCCTTTAAGGAGGTTCCTCACAGTGATATATATATATTTTTTTTTTTTACTAAGTCCATGTAAATGCACCAGTCCTTATATTTGGATAAAAAAGGAATTTTAGTCTTTCCAAAATTCCAAATGTTCTAGGTTGTAGTGCTGTTAGTGGACACAACCAGCATGTGGTGTGGATGTGATCATAACTCCTTCAGACCATAAGGCAAGCTGTGTCCATTAACAGCAGTACCCTTATCATGGTATTTATCAATCAATTGTTATGAACCTAAATTATATCTTTGAACCAGTGCAACCTAGAACTGTCTAAGACCTCTAAAGCACAAGTTACTAACTTGTGTAACGATATATCTGTAAGAGACAGTAGTTAGTGACAGATTCCTTACCTTAGAATATCCCCAGGCGTCAGGCTGGATCCGGAAAGTTTAGCGTAGCAGTACCCCTGCGCGTCGGTAGGCGGCGTCGTGATCGCCGGGATGACGTCGCGGCCAGTACTTAGACGCCGCCCATGCGCGCTGCCGTCAGTTCTGTACACGACTTTCCGCGCCAGAAACGCAGAGCCATGCAAGAAACTGACACTGGTGTCTGAAAACTAGGGCCCTGAAAGGGATGACCTTAACCCTAGAAATCAGTTCGCAGAACGGGGAGGATGGGTGGGGCGGTAGGAATCTGTCACTAACTACTGTCTCTTACAGATATATCGTTACACAAGTTAGTAACTTGTGCATCTGAAAGAGACACGTTAGTGACAGATTCCTTACCTTAGAATAGATACCCCAGCAATACCAACCCCGGTGGTGGGTCTGCGAACAAAGATCAGACAAGGAAGTCTCGGAGAACTGAACGGCCAAAGAAGCCGTCCCTCCGGACTTGGCTGTCAAGGCAGTAATGCTTGGTAAACGTGTGCAGAGAGGCCCACGTAGCTGCCTGACAAATGTCCTGCAATGGGACACCACGTCCCAAAGCCGTGGTGGCGGCTGTTGCCCTGGTGGAATGGGCACGTAGCCCAACAGGGGGCTCCTTCTTAGCTAAAGAATAGCAGGCTTTGATACACAAGGCAACCCAGCGGGAGATGGTCCGCTTGTGTACCGCCCGACCTTTTTTGGCGCCCACGTAGCCAACAAAGAGATGGTCGTCCACCCGGAACTGTTGTGTGCGGTTCAGATAGAAAGAAATCGCACGTTTTGGGTCCAGATGGTGGAGCCTCTCTTCCTGTCTGGAAGGATGCGGCGGCGGAAAGAAGGTGGGCAAAGTGATGGTCTGCCCAATGTGGAAGGCAGTGACCACCTTTGGCAAGAAGGACGGACGTGTCCTAAGAACAACCTTGTCTGGATGGACAGACAGAAAGGGGGGCTTGCAAGAAAGAGCCTGGAGCTCACTCACCCGCCGAGCGGAGGTGATAGCCACCAGAAAGGCTGTCTTCAGAGTGAGAAGACGAAGAGGACAGTTATGGAGAGGCTCAAAGGGAGCGCACATTAAAAAGGTAAGAACCAAGTTCAAGTCCCACTGAGGCATCACAAACTGAACAGGAGGGAAAAGGTGTGTAATGCCTTTAAGAAACCTGTTAACAACAGGGGACTTGAAAAGGGAGGGCTGATCAGGAAGCCTGAGGAAGGCAGAGATTGCACAAAGGTAGCCCTTGATGGTACCCAGGGCAGAACCCGGTTGGGCCAGAGAAAGAAGGAACAGTAGAACCTCAGAAAGAGGGGCAGAAAGGGGATTCACAGCCTTTGCTGTGCACCATGCCACAAACTTGTTCCACCTGCAGGTGTATACCACCTTAGTGGTGGGACGCCTGGCTGCCAGAATCACATCACAAACTTCGGGAGGCAAGTCGAAAGGAATCAACTGCCGCCGCTCAATCTCCATGCAAGGAGGTGGAGACTGGACAGGTTCGGGTGGAGGACCGTCCCCTGCTGCTGCGACAGAAGATCCTCCCGAAGAGGCAGACGGATCGGGGGATCGATGCTCATACTGAGTAGCTCGGGATACCAAACTCTTCGAGCCCAGTCCGGAGCCACAAGGATGACTTGGGCCCGGTCGCGCCGAATCTTCTTCAACACTCTGGGTAGAAGTGGTATAGGCGGAAAGGCGTACAACAGACCGCAACTCCACTCGCGACGAAAAGCGTCACAGAGCGAGTGCCGCCTTGGAAATTCCAACGCGCAGAATTGCTGACATTGCGCGTTCTCTTCGGTGGCGAATAGATCTAACCAAGGCTCTCCCCACTGTAGAAAGAGTCCTTGCGCCACCTCCGAGTGAAGACGCCATTCGTGATCCATCATGCTGTTCCAGCCAGAGACGCAGAGCCTCCTGACAAAGGGTCCACGACCCCACCCTGCCTTGTTTGTTGCAGTACCACATGGCGGTGGTGTTGTCTGTGAACACCTCCACTACCTTCCCCTTGACAGAGGGAAGGAATGCCTTCAGTGCAAGTCGGATCACCCGGAGCTCCAGAAGGTTGATATGGAGCCGGGACTCCGCCGGAGACCAGAGGCCTCTGATCTCCGCCTCTCCCATGTGACCGCCCCATCCCAGAAGGGACGCATCCGTCACAACTGTGTGCTCTGGCTGGGGAAGGGAGAGGGATCTGCCTGTGACCCATTGCTGGTTCGAGAGCCACCACTGCAACTGTTGTGCAGTTCCCTCCGAGATCTGGACGTAATCGGACAGGTTCCCCTGATGCTGCACCCATTGGAACTTCAGGTCCCACTGCAGAGCCCGCATATGCCATCTGGCATGATCGACCAGCAGGATGCAGGAGGCCATGAGGCCCAGCAGCCTCAGGGTCATCCGTACCGAAACCCAGGATAGAGGCTGAAAGATCGGAATCATAGCCTGAATATCCTGGACTCGCCGTTCGGGAGGACAGGCCCGAAACTGCGTTGTGTCCAGAACCGCTCCGATGAAAAGGAGCTGTGGAGAAGGAACCAGGTGTGACTTCGGCATGTTGATGGAGAACCCCAGCGAGTGCAGGAGTCCGGCCGTAGTCTGGAGGTGGGAGACGACTGCCTGGGACGAGCCCGCCTTCAACAACCAGTCGTCGAGGTAGGGGAAGACTGGAACCCCTGACCGGCGCAGATGAGCTGCGACCACCGCCATCACTTTCGTGAACACCCGAGGGGCGCTGGTAAGGCCAAAGGGAAGCACGGTGAACTGAAAGTGCTAGAGGCCTACCGTGAACCGCAGGTAACGCCGGTGGGCCGGCAGGACGGGGATGTGAAAATATGCGTCCTGCAAGTCCAACGCTACCATCCAGTCTCCAGGGTCGAGGGCAGTCAAGACCTGAGCTAGGGTGAGCATCTTGAACTTCTCCTTCCGGAGGAAGCGATTGACGTTCCAGAGGTCCAAGATAGGACGCATGTCCTCCTTGTCCTTTTTGGGCACCAGAAAGTAGTGGGAATAGCAACCACGCCCTACTTCTGGGGTCGGAACGCGCTCGATGGCCCCCTTGGCCAAGAGGGCTGCAACTTCCTGTCGAAGACGTACCAAATGGTCCCCGACATGCGGTGGTGCTGAGGTGGCATGGCTGGAGGGGTAGTCTCGAAGGGGAGGGAGTAGCCCCTTCGGACAATGTCCAAAACCCACCTGTCCGATGTGATGGTGCGCCAGTGGGGAAGGTGATGGCGGACCCTGCCCCCCACTGGCGTGCTGTGGACTGGAAAGGACGGACTAGGAGGGTTTGGAGGCCGCGGACGGGGCGGAGGTGGTGGCCTGACCCGCTCGCTGGTTACCCGACCCGCCTCGGCGGGAGCCACGTCCTCGGCCGCGCGAAGGCGTCTGCTGCGCGGGCCGGTGGCTGGGCAGTGGACGTGACTGGACGCCCCTTCCGTGGCCACGAAAGGGGCGAAAAGCAGACTGCTGCGGAGGGCGCGAGGCGGAGAGGCCCAAGGACTTGGCCGTAGCCCGCGAGTCCTTAAAGCGCTCCAGCGCGCTGTTTGCCTTATTGCCAAAAAGGCGGACACCATCAAAGGGCATGTCCATAAGGGTGTTTTGGACATCGCCCGAGAAACCAGTGGTCCTCAGCCAGGCGTGACGGCGAAGCGCCACTGTCGTAGCAAGCGATCTGCCTAGCGAGTCAGCGGTGTCTAGGCCACATCTGATAGTGAACTTCGCTGCGTCTCTCCCTTCCGCAACAGCACGGGAGAGAAGTGCCTGTACCTCCTCAGGACACTTGGGCAGCACTTGCGCCACCGAATCCCACAGAGAGTGGGAGTAACGGCCCAAAAGGCAAGCGGTGTTCACGGACCGCAAGCCAGCACTGGAGGAAGAAAAGACCTTCTTCCCAAATTGGTCCAGTTTTTTGGATTCCCTATCCGGCGGAGCCGTAGGGAAGGCGCTCTGGGAGGCAGAGGCTTGGACAACCAAGCTCTCAGGGGTGGGGTGTTGGGAGAGAAACAGAGGGTCGCCCGGGGCCGGGCGATGGCGTCGGGCTACGTTCCTGTCCACAGGAGCCCCTGTGGTGGGCCTGGACCAGGTGCCCAAAAGAACGTCCGAAAGTGCATCGTTGAACGGCAGCAGTGGCTCCGAAGAGGTAGCCGCCGGCTGAAGCACTTCCGTCAGGAGGTTAGTCCTGACAGCCACCGTAGGGAGCTCGAGGCGGAGGGCCTCAGCCGCCGTACGCAACACCGTTGCATAACTTGCTCCCTCCTCCGTAGCCACGGAAGGAGGAGACAGCATGCCACGGTCAGGAGAGGTGTCCAGACCACTGGCATCCCTCAGCTCATCAGCCCAGTCCTGATAAGGCTCACATTGAGCTGTGAGAGGGTCTTCCGACCCCTCCTAGTCCTCCTCGTCCTCCAAAACAGGTGAAAAGTAAGGAGGAGGGACATGAAGGAAAAAAGGTCCCATCGGCGTCGGAATCGGCGTCGAGCGACATCGATCCAGCTCCATGTCCGGTGCCGGGGAGAACCTGGGGACGGCGCCGTCCGGGGCCTCGGACGGCACCGTGAACGGTACCAGTGAGGTCGGCGCCGGTGGAGGTGTCGTTAGGTCAACCGGCGTGGACCGGGATCCAGGCCTGCATCCGAGGGGGTCCTGCGGCGCCGGGGCCGGAGCCGCCGGTGGTGCCGAGGGAGGACTCCCACTGGGGCCCGAAGGCGCACCGGGGTAACCCTTAGGCCCGAAGATGCGGGCCATGGCCGACAGGAACTCCTGTATCTCGGCCGGAGTCAACGTCGGACCCGGAACAGGCGGGTAGGCCGGCGTCGGCTGCGCGGGCAGCCCCGGAGCCGCGGGGGCGGCACCGTCTGGACCCTCGGCCGGGTCGCGAGACCGGCGAGGGGAGGTCTTAGAGCGACGCTTCTTAGACCTCTTGTGCTTCGCCTTACCTGAGGACGAAGACTTCGACCCCGACGAATGACGACGGCTCCGCGACCGGCCCCTCGACCTCTCACGGGACCGGGACCTTGAGCGGCGCGGAGCCGAGTGCCGGGCCTCTAGGAGCTTTCGATACCGCTCTCGCAAAGCCTTCGGGGCGAGGGATCGACACTCGGGGCACGACTGGGGGTCGTGGCCGTGCCCCAGGCAGAAGAGACACTCACGGTGCGGATCCGTAATCGACATCATGCGATTACAGACCTCGCATGGCTTGAAGACGGGCATCCCTACTGACACCTTTGGAGTCGAAACGACTAGAAAAACTTGGACAAAAAGTCACAAAAATATTCAGTCAAAAAATGACTGGGGCACTGCTCAATCCAAATCTGCGCTTACTGGCGCGGAAAAAGAAAGAACTGCGCCAGCGCGGCGTCTAAGTACTGGCCGCGATGTCATCCCGGCGATCACGACGCCGACGACGGACGCGGAGCCGCACGATGCCGCCTACCGACGCGCAGGGGTACTGCTACGCAAAACTTTCCGGATCCAGCCTGACGCCTGGGGATATTCTAAGGTAAGGAATCTGTCACTAACGTGTCTCTTTCAGATGTGAATATTTACTATATTTAAAAATATCGATCTCTTGAAATAAATACGTATGTGTTAGAAATTGGGTTCCTGGTTGGCAGAGGTATGCACCCTGTCCAATCAGGAACCACAATCCTAGTCGGGGTAAGTCACAACACACCCAATTATCCTGTGCTCACCCTCTGGCAGCTTGGCACAGAGCAGTCAGGCTTAACTTAGAAAAGAATTTGTGCAACACTTCAAACAGTAACAGTGAAAATACCACAAAAAGACTCCACTCCAGGTTAGAGCAATAGAGCTTAGTTCTATAAATAAAACATGACCAAAACGACAAAAATACAACAAGTAGAAGTCAAGATATGAATTTTTAAAGAATAAATGTAAAATAGCGTATACAAGCAATAAGCGTTTTATCTGGTCACGCTGGCCCGGGGCAAAGTCAAAAGTTCAGGCCGACCGCGATGGAGTGCGGGCCTGAACCAAAGTACTTTGGACCGGTCTTGCATCGACGTCAAAGAAAATGAGAGGTGCAGCCGAAGCAATGTGTCTGTGACAAGCCTCCCCCCCTGTGTGGCTTGTCACAGACACATTGCTTCGAGATTCTCCTTGCAATGGCGGCGATGCATCGGTTCCGAGTGGGAGGTGCCGTTTCCAAAGGAGATGAGCGGCTACTGCTGCCGCAGCAGGCAATGCTTCGATTCTAAAGGCATTGCGCTGGTTCCGAGTCCGATGTGCCAGCTCAGTTCCACGCTTCTACGAGAATGCGCCGGTTCCGATCCATGCAAAGGCGAAGACGTGCTGGTTCCGACCCACGCAAAGGTGACAATGTGCCAGGTCCAATGAGGATGCGTGAGTTCTGGTTGTAGAAGCACCATAGGCCTCAGTTCCAAGGGTCCAGGACTGGGGGGGGCACCACTTATCAGGGCGGACTCACAGCTTGTAGAGTCCAGATGCAGGTAGTTGAAGTCTTTGATATCCCTGAAACTTAGAACAGGAGGGAAGCCAGAAAGCCCTTGGAGTGGCTCTGGGTTCAAGTGATGCAGGTCCAGTCCTTCTCACCCAGGCAGGACAACATTGGGCAGCAGGGAAGCTCAGCAAGGCAGAAGTCTAGCAAAGCAGCAGTTCAGCAGAGTGGCACTACATTCAGCAACAAAGCAGCTCTTCTTCCTGGCAGAGCAGTCACAGGTCCAGAAGTGTACTGAAGTTATGGGGTCAGAGGTCCAGTATTTATACCCAGTTGTGCCTTTGAAGTGGGGGATACTTCAAAGAAAGCTTTGAAGTGCACAGAGGTCCTCCCTTCCTGCCCTAGCTCCAGACTCACTATAGGGTGATACGCAGCCCTTTGTGTGGGGACAGAACACAGCCTATTCAGGTGCGAGAGTGAGGCAGTGCCCAGCTCCTCCCTCCCATCTCCCAGGATGGCCCATCAAAACACACCAAACGCTCCCTTTGTGTGTGGCTGTCTATAAGGAATATACAAAACCCAGTTGTCACCCAACCCAGACTGAACTGAGACAGGCAGCAGGCACCAAAATGGCTAAAATAAGTACATGCCAACTTTCTTAAAGTGGCATTTGCTAAACTGTAATTTAAAATCCAAATTCACCATAAATTTGGATTTTAAAGTCTGAGTCCAGTGACAGCAAACTTTAAAAGTCTATCTCTTCACAATTGGGAATTACACTTGAAAGATGTAATAAGGTCATCCCAACGTTATCCTATGGGAGAGATAGGCCTTACAGTAGTGAAAAACATAATTGGGAGTTATTCACTACCAAGACATGTAAAACTTAAAAGTACATGTCCTATCTTTTAAATGGATTACACCCTGCCCTGTGGGTCATACAGGGCCTACCTTAGCTGTGACATATGTATGAAAAGGGAAGGTTTAGGCCTGGCATGGGGTTTATCTTGCCAGGTCGCAGTGGCAGTATAAACCGCACATATAGGCTCTGCAATGGCAGGCCTGAACAATGGTTAGAGGGCTAGCTAGGTGGGTGGCACAGTGAGTGCTGCAGGCCCACTATTAGCATTTAGTTTACAGGGAGTGGGCTCATGTAGTGCAGTTTGCTAGGAACTTATACGTAAATTAAATATGTCAATTGTGGTTAAGCCAACGTTACCATATTTAGGGCAAAGAGCACAAGCACACAGTGGTAAAGTGCACAGAGTCCTAAAGCCAGCAAAACGAGGTCAGAAAAACGAAGGGAGGTAGGCAAAAAGTTGGGGGAAGACCACCCTAAGGCTGTCAGGTCTAACAGTATGGTAAAAGATCATGTTAATTGTATAATATTTAGGCTATGATGAAGCGGTTAGTTCACAAAACGTTTTGCCTTTTTACTTTTTTTTGTAAAATTCTTTTCAGAATTGAAAAGGGTGATATTTGAAATTTCTCCATTGACTAATTGAAAAATGCAATGCTCTTGGATTTTGGAAAGAATAAAATTACTTTTATTTTTATCAGAATACAAAGTCTGGTGCATTTACATGAACTCTGTTCATTATTTATTGTACCTCCCAGTCTGTCCTCCTCTCTACTTCTCCCTATACTTTCTCTACACTAGTTGGCCAACTTATACGTGGTCGCAAGAGGTTACTAGAGCAATACACTACACACGCCACACAAGTGAACAGTTTGTAAGATGTATGCTCTTTTCATCTGCAGAATATTTCAATATGGAAACAACAAGGGCCACATTTAGGACAATTGGAGCAGTAAACGTAACAGTGCAAAGCCTTGATATTTATACATATATTGTGATCGTTTCTAAGGCAAATAAATAAAACAAAAAAGTCATCCATTATCACCATGAGATACATATTTTTCACAGACTAACACAAGTTGAAAAGCAATCAGTTACCTTTTGCCCATGCCTCTAAATTTCAGTTGACAAGCAAGTTTATGGTGACAAGATTTCCTTGCAAACGTCATGGCGGGTACCTTATGGGAAAACAGCCCTCACTCTGGTAAAAAGTAATTTACTGGAGCAACGATCTAGTCTAGAGAGAAGAGATCATTCCACTCAGTTGTCATAAAATCAGTGCCCTTAGAACAAGGGCAACATAACACCAGAGAGAAGTCCAAAGATTAAACAGGGATCCGGTGTACAGTAAACAGCAGAGAGTACACGGCTGAAACATCATCCATGGCAAACAGAAGACTTTTGTGACAAACAAATGCTGAAGTAAACAGAACATACATTTATCGTATAAAAATTTTGCAGGACAGATTTAGGAAAAAAGCAAACACAAGACATAACAATCTCAAGGCACAACCAAAAGGGAACAAGTGAAGGATCAATGACTTAGGAGCCATGGGTTGATGATAGTAGACCCAAGCACATGAAGTAGATGCAAACACATAAAAGGAAGAGCTGCAAGAACATGAAGAGTAGCACACGATTGTCAAGGCTCAATTATAAAGGTTGGAACTGCATGCTTGTACAGGTTGGAGTGCAAAATTACAAAGGGAGGCGGCATTTCATCATGGAGTGAACAGTAATGATATCACATAGGAATGCGGAGTGGTCCACAGAGAACGGTTGTTCAGGTTTGTTGAAGGAGGAGCAGTGGACTTGTGTAGCGTGGTGGGACATGGTTGTTAGGGTAGGGGCATGGGCTCATGAATTGCGTGGAGGCGCACACTGTAAGAGGATGGCTTAGTATATGGTGCACACTTACTTAAGTGGAGCACCTTGCTCTAATCCAGGCAACACTTATGGTGATTTTAGTAGTCTAACATTTTTGAGGGGTAGCAATAGGATTGTGAGAATTCTACTTTTGAGGGCACTTGAAGAGAGGGAGCCACCATGTCTCATGGAAATGGTATGCAATTTCATGCGGCTTAATGTACACTAATGTATATGCAATATTTTGTCACGTTTACATTTCACTCTTTTCATTATTCCATCCTGACCCTTCAAGTAGATCCTCAGTCATACATTTTACAATCGAAAATCTACTCTGAATTGAAAAGGTGGGAAATATATAATTATACAAATCTGGCGACCAGAAGCCACATGTAGGACAGCCAAGGAAAACCTTACAGGCTGGTACAGCAGTTCTGCAGGTCATGTTCCAGAGATCTAACTGGTTCAGACAGCAGATATATTACATCAATCTTAAATGGACCATGTGTCAGACAGCAATAGTGGTACTGCCATAAAAAGCTTTGCAAGGATAGATGAGGTAGTTTCTCCACACGAGTTATGAATACATGTAACTAGCTGTAAATGTAATTTGTACCAAGGAACCAATATCAGCAATACACATCCTGAAACCAGGTTCAAACATAGAAGCATTTTCAGACTTAAATTAATTTGAAAAATGGGACCATATTGAGCACAAACATATGTTAAACAATTTAGGAATATACTCACGTTGCTATCAAATGTATGTATATGTTCAACTGTCCTATATAAAATTGTCATCAGAACAATCAAAACTTTGTTTTTGCTCCAAAAAACTGCTTTTCATTCTTAACATATGCATGCTTCTTAGGATAATTTCCTCACAAAAACGTTTTTGTGATTAACTATTTTCTTTGCTGGCAGCTTTCCCACAAGCAAAGGGGCCCGGGAAAGTTACCAAGCTACAAAAAGTGGGAGGGCAAAGCTGATGCCCCCTTCACCATCCTCAAACTCGAGGCAACCAATCAGAGCTTTTTTGATAAAGTGCTACACTTGTTCTGTCAGTCATTTAATCCACTCAACATAAGACCGCTTCTCCAATTCTGGCCCACACCTGGGAAGAATGTAGAAGTGTAAGGAGGCAGGTAACCTATCCCGTTGTATCCAAAATTCAAGGGTCACACAATGCACCTTGCTCCCCAGTCCACAAACCTTAAAGTATATTGTCAGAAACATCAACAGGAGGGCTGGATTATTTAGAACTTAACTTTCACTAACATTTCGAGCTCTATCCAATGGGCAGAAACTGCTGACATGAACCCGCCCCACCTCAGTATGACCACTCTTCCGGATGTTGAATTAAACCCAACCTTTTTAGGCAGCCTCTTCATACCCTGTGCAGGATCCATTAGATATACTCTTTTTTAACCTTTACCACCACAGGGAATATTCCATTTTCCGAAATGTTCAGTTCCCTCAGCAGATGGGAGACTTTAATTTCCAGAAGCAACACAGCGGTGACAGGCTGGGGAACAGAGATCCGGAGCGCTTCCCCCCATGGAGCTCTTCTGCTGCCATGCTGGCAGGCTTGTTTCTCTAATGTCAGGGAAATTAAGTCTGTCTGAATGTGAGACATCAGCACAAGCCTTTCTTCCCTTTCCTGCTGATGAATGAAAGTGCATTTTCAATTGTGTACTACCAGGGGCCTTATGGCACATCATTTCTAATCAAAGCCTGCTGTCTGAAACAAACTGCTCCAGCAGGAAGACATCGTCACCGCTCAATTCTGAGATGAGCAAAGTCAGGGAAGTATTAGGCTTGAATCTCTGTGCTTTGTAGGTAGAATTGGACAACCACCAGGGGTCCAAAGCAGACACCTGGGTCTCTTAAAGTGAGCCTCAAGAACAGATGCACAAGTTACTTACCTTCGATAACGCCTTATCTGGTATACTCTCTATATAGCCACAGATTTTTTACCTTAGAATTCTCCCCAGGCGTCAGATCCGGAAAGCTTTCGTGAGCAGTACCACTGCACGCCGATAGGTAGTGTCGTTCAGCTCCACGTGGTGTCATCCGCACTGAAAGTGACGTGGGCAATACCTATATAGGATCTCTACAGGGTGCTGACATCAGTTTCTGTTCACAACTTTCCATGCCAAGGGTGCAGAGCCACGAAGAACACTGACCACTGGTGTGGAAAGCTAGGGCCCTGAAAGGGGAAAGGTCTGCCCCTAGAAATCCGTTCACAGAGCGGGGAGGATGGGTGGGTTGGTAAGGTATCTGCGACTATATTGAGTATCTAGCGGATAATGTGTTAGGGAAGGTAAGGAATTTGTCCATTTGAAGGAGATTTCTAGCCACAGATTCCTTAACTTAGAATAGATACCCAAGCAATGCCTCCCCGGAGGTGGGTCTGCTAAACAATTTCACACCAAGTCCGGCAGGATCGAACGGGCAAAATGCCCATCCCTACGGACCCGACTAGCTAGGCAGTAGTGATTGGTAAACGTGTGCAGAGATGCCCACGTTGCGGACTGGCAGATGTAAAGGACCGGTACTCTGTATGCTAACGCAGTGGTCGCACTCTTGGCTCTGGTAGAATGAGAGTGCAAGCCCTTTGGGGGTGCTTCTATGTCATGCGTAGCACATTTCAATGCAGAAGACAATCCATCTGGAGTTGGATCGCTTCTGCAGGCCTTTTCCTTTTTTGCTCTGACATACCGCACAAGGAGTTGGTCGTTCACCCGGAACTCTTTTGTGCGGTCAAGGTAGAACAACACTTTTTTTGGGTCCAGACAGTGAAGTTGTTCCTTTTCCTTGGAGGGATGTGGCAGAGCATAAAAAGTAGGCAAGGTGATGGACTGGCCAACAACTTTCGGCACAAAGGAAGCTCTATTGCAAAGAACCAGATTGTCTGGGTAGATGTTCAAGTATGGAGGCTTGGATGACAAAGCCTGAAGCTCACTGACACTCTGGGCAGATGTTATTGCCACCAGAAAGACCATCTTGATGGTAAGGAGCCTAAGAGGACAATTGTGGAATGGCTCTAAGGGAGCGCACATCAGAAAAGGTAGGACTAGATTAAGGTCCCGATGATGTATGATGAAGAGAAGGGGGAAACGTGTAGCACAACTTTCAAGAACCTATTTAAAACGGGGGATTTGAAGAGGAATGGCTGATCTGGCATTCGCAGAAAGGCTGAGATGGCAGAAAGATAGCCCTTTGGGGTGCCCAAAGCAGAACTAATAAAGAAGGACCTGAGAGAGGGGAGAAGAAAGAGGGTCAACCTGTTTCTCTGCACACCATGCCACAATCTTGCCCCAACGGCAGGTGTATACCGTTTTGATGGAGGTAGGCCTGGCTGCCAAGATGACATTACAGACCTCGGGCGAAAGGTGGAAAGTTGTCAACTGTTGCAGCTTAATCTCCATGCATGAAGGCAGAGTGTTGACAGGTGTGGGTTGAGAACCATCCCTTGTTGCTGTGAGAGAAGTTCCTCCTGAAGGGGCAGCCTGATTGGAGGACAGATGGCTATGCTCAACAGCTCGGGATACCAGACTCTCCGAGCACAGTCTGAAGCCACAAGGATGACTTGGGCCCTGTCGTTCCTGATTTTCTTGAGAACTCTGAGCAGGAGTGGTATGAGCGGAAAGGCGTATAGGAGGCCTTAGCTCCACCAGAGATGAAAAGCGTCTCAGAGCGAGAGCAGTTCTGGAAACTCCAACACGCAAAACTGCTGACATTGCACGTCACAGTGGTGGCAAACCGATCTAACCAAGGCTCTCCCCACTATGAAAGATTTTGCACCACCTCAGGATGGAGATAACTAGTGATCTGCTAGGCATCTTCGGCTGAGTTCATTCGCCCTGGCGTTCACACAGCCTGCCAAGGTGTTGAACTACCAGGGATATGCTTTTCTGTTCCCGCCATGTCCAGAGACGAAGGGGGCGTACTTTAAGGAGTTTTAAAGGTTATCAGAATAACAATATATGTATGTTATATTGTCTTCTTTTCACCTTTGAGGTCCCACTAAGCAGCACATCAAAACCCTTTGGTGTAGGGGCAATTGTTGTTTTGTTTTTACTTGTTTGACACTGAATGTGGGTCCATATAGGGGTGCTTCTTCAATATTTCTTGAATTAGAAGTATCCCGACAAGTAGATTAGGCGTTAGGTAATTGGTTCCAATGAATTGCCACTGATCTGCTTAGGGGCTCCAAATGGCAAGAAACATGTTGACTCAGATTAAATCTTATGGAACATTATTTCCCCAAGATCTCTATTGTTTTTAATCGTAATAAAGGCCCTCAGAAGATTAAAAACTCTATCTAGGGGGTTCCTTTAGTTAATTTTAATTCCTTTTTCTCACCCATTTGGCCAATCTACTCTATACAACCTTGGTCCAAGAAGTTGGACTGTTGAATGTTTTTTAAATTAAAAGATCTCCGCAAACAACCCCCTCAAGGGTACTGTCGAGCACTGCAGCGCCATCCCAACGAGGAGCATAAGCCAAATGACGAAGCAAGCCACTAATTGAAAGGTGAGGGCTCTTGCTCCTAAAAATCTATGCTGTGTTGAGACCTATCTTGTCACTCCAATATCACAATAGATAACTGAGACTTTTCAGCACTGCACACCAGGATAATTCATTCATGAGATTGGATTTATACAGCCCATCACATGCGCACAACTGGTCATCATTCCCCTTAGGGTCTCACATGGTGTGTTATATGTGATGAGCCTCTTCCATCAAGTACCTCTATCCTTTCTGAGTAACTATCTTACTGATCCGTTTGGCTACCTGTCGAGATCAAGAAAGCACCATTGCATGAATCATACAACCATATTTGAGTGATGCAATCATCAGCATTAAAGTTCTACTGCCAATGCACTTATTATATGTATATGTGAGATATATGTGAGATGCTGTCAAATCGCAATGAATTTAGTATGTTTTCCTAACTACAAATTTACCTACACAGCCACAAGTTAGCACGACAATGTTTTTTATATATTTAGAAATACACATCATACACTTTCAAGCTCTTTCATGAAAAATAATCCGACATATCCAAGTAGTAAATACGTCAATGTTAATTGCAGCCGCTTAAAGGTCGTTACCATTATATTCATTAGCAAAGCATATTTACATAAATCAATGCTTGCATGTTTTTGCAAGATGGAAGCTGTAGCTTTCAAACCTCAGACTCGAGGCTTCAATAAGAAAAAAAGCCATCGAGAGGTGATACACGGAAATGGGGGTGGGGGCGGGGGGACACTGGAAACAAATTATGCAGTGTAATGCATTTAAGATTAAGTGACACAGAATAAGCTCTGGTTTGATTTTTGTGTTAAAAATGCCATGCTCTCGTTTGAATGACGATTACCTAAATTCCACCGTCTACAATATTTTAATATGCAAATCTCTTTGTAACATGTAAGGAACATTTATTTAGCATTAATTCCACAATTAATGCTATGATGTATCAAGGAATGGAATCCAGGTAGGAAGATATTGAATTTTGTAATATCTGCCTATCCAAGGGTAGACTGCTCCTATGTATTTCATCAGAAATTGAGGCCATGGTTATCTTCCCATTGAGAAGATAAACCACCATTTGTAATCAGAAGGCTCCAATTTTAGAAAACAGATGCATTTGACAGGTAATCATGGTTTATGTTTTGCGTCAAGGCCATCCAATGCCAGCATCGTTCTTTGTATGCTTCAGTCTGCTTCCATATCTCTTTGGTAGGCTGTATCGCTAATGCATGAGGTCCTGCCTGTGTTTTTTGGTCGATGAATGGTATCCATTGAATTGTTTTTCTGTTAGTTTGTTTCTCATTTTCAAGCTGCATATGCCGGCATAGTGTCTGTTGTGGTTGTGGTTCTTAAAGCACATTTTTAATGTTACGCACACACTACTTAACATTGATGGCATCCTTTGCGATTTTTGACAAAATAAATTAACTGCACTTCTTTTGAATCTGTACAGAAATATGTTTCCAAATTGTTTATGGTTTACATGAACAAGTTAACCTCCTTCGGTAACGCCCTTTCTGGTAGAGACTATCTAACCGCAGATTCCTCACCTTGTGAATTTCCCCAGGCGCCAAAATGGATCTGGAAACCTTCAAAAGGTGGCATCATACGGCTGCGAATCCAATCTGTGCCACCCCGGATGTGATGTAGGGTCCCCCATATCTGCGTCACCTACTTGTGCTGATGTTAGTTTCATTTTGCTCTCCATCCATGCTGGACGTAAAGCCAATAGAAATCAAAATAGTGTGCAGAACTGAGACTTGCAATCTTATTAACAGTCTATAAGAGTCCATTCTACACAACAGGGAGGCGAGTGGTTCGGTGAAGAATCTGCAGTTATATAGTCTCTACCAGAAAGGGGGGTTAACGAAGGTAAGTAACTTTTTCTTCTGATAGAGACTACCAACCACAGGTTCCTCGTCTTGTCAATGGATACCAAAACAGTAGCTCCCCTGGTGGTGGGTCTGTGGAACGGTGCAAACCAGGAAATACTGAATGACAAATCGTGCAAAGTGCCCTTCCCACCAGACCTGGCTGTCCAGGTAATAGTACTTTGCGAACTATGGAGGGATACCTGCATAGCGGCCTGGCAAATGTTCAGAACCAACGCACCAAGTGACAGTGCAGTGGTGGCAGCTTTTCCTCTGCTGTAATGTGTGCGTAAACCATCTGTTGGCTGCGTCTTCAACAGCCCGTAGCAGATTTTAATGCATAATACTATGCATCGAGAGATGGTTCTCATCTGCACCTTTTTGGCACCAGGGAAATTGATAAAAAGTTGGTCATCCAGCTGGTAATCTCTAGTTCGATCTGTATAAAAATGCATAGCCCTCATGGTCCCGGAGGTGGAGCTGTTCTTCCTCCTTGGAAGGATGAAGGAGTACAGAAAACCGGTGTGGTGATGGATTACCCTATGTTAAACAGCATGACTACCTTCGGCAGAAATGCCGCTTTCATCCAGAAGACCAGTTTATCCAGATATAAAGAAGTATACGGTTGTTGTACGGATAGGGCTTGAAGTTTGCTTACTCGCCTGGATGATGTTCTAGTGATAAGGAATGTTATCTTGTTGGTGAGAAGACAGTGGGGACAGATATGCATTGGTTCAAAGGTAGTGCACATCAAGAAGGTAAGAAGCAGGGTATGGTCTCACTGAGGTATCAGAAAAGGAGTTGGCAGGAACATGTGGATCAGTTCCTTCAAGGAACGCATCACAACAGGTGACTGGAAAAGGTATGGCTGATCTGGCAAATGGGTGTAAGACCCCGCCTGGCTGCTGCGAGAGGAGGTCCTCACAGAGGCAAGTTATTTGATGCTCTCTGTATTTCCTGCAAATTATGCAACCAACTCAGTCCTGCATACAACACCCTAGTGGTCAAGTCTTGTTGAGCATACCAAAAAGCGCGCTCTAGTAACTCATTACTCCTTAGTTGAAATAGGTTGCTGAATTGCAGACATACTCCCAGAGCAGAAACAACATCCCTGTAAGCATTTAGGGTGAACTCAAGACCATATCTGAATAAGATGAATAAACTGCTGCTATGACTTTAAGACACTGCAAGTCCATTATGAGTGCTCAAGCATATCAGCATTTCTTTGTGCCCCAGCCCACAAACATCAGGAGCACAAATCAACAGAAACGAATAAAATTAGGTTACATCTGCGATTAGCCCTTGCATGGTAAAGTAAAGCTCACCTCAAATGGGAGCACAAAATAGTGCAAAAACCTGGGCTGGTCCTAAAAAAATGGAATGTGTCATTTTGTTATGTTTCATATAGGTACCCCAATGTAGGCTCAGGTAGCAACCTAACCTCTCACCTATATATCCCCTGCCATTACACTACATAACGGTTCTTGGGACTAACCTTTTACCTAGTTACGGTACTGCTAACAGGACGTGGGGTTTTCCCTGAAAACTAGCCTCATTCATTATGCATGAGGATTCTTGGAAACTCAGCAGGACTACCATCTCCTGCATAATAACTGTGCATAAGGGTCATTCCTTCCGTCATCCTAAGTCCGACATGACACAGCAAGGTAGATCCACTGAGGGTACCACTTTGGGTATATAAACACCATATCTTTGCTGAGGCAGGGAGAGGAGATAAAGGACTTCCATGCTGACACACTGACGCGAGACGCTGAGGCTCCTGCACGCAGACACTCCAGCTCGCAGTGGTCTGACATCCCTCGTGGGGTGTCCATCGAGACCAAGACGGGGTCCCACATTCTCTCACTTCAGGTAATGGGATTGACTTTATCCTAGAGGGATTCTTGGCTCTACACCTACATACATGCTAGGTACACTTAGGTACATCTAGTTAGGGTTGCATCGTAGGAGTACGCATTATTACTGTCATGTATTTTTATACCTGCCTGTATTCATTGTTTTAGCACTATGGTAGAAATCTACCATACTTTTACTCTGTTGGTGCTAATAATCATTTATATCTGTTTCTGTCTTATGGTTGTTTCAGCACACCTATTTTACACTAGAATGACGCTGGTTCAATAAATGCTTATTGAACACGTCCCCATCGTTTATTCTGTGCATCTCTCTGAGACAAAGTGAGCACGAGTGACTGAGCGAAAAGTACTGTACTGTTTCCACGATCCCCGATGGGACACAGTTGTCATGTTCGATAGTTGCCAAGAACTATTCTCTCCTTGGTAAGAGGGGTTTATAGTGGCACTGTGAGTTAGTTGGCATACAGGCGAACATACTCGGTGGGGGTGTCTAGAATCAGTCTGAACACCGTTCCTACAGTCTATGTTGTCTAAATGCGCTGATCCTATATAGGTTTATACATGTACACAAAGCTACATGTACATTGCAACCTCAGATTTATACAATTTAGCTTACAGGGAATGGGGATTTCTGTGAGCTGTGGAATCACCTAAAAATCCCTCCCTCCCGTTCTTCCTTCCTTCCTTCCTCCCTCCCTTCCTTCCTTCCATCAAGTCGCTAGCTTCAAAAGTTCCCTGCAATGCAACACAAGCCAACCACTGGCGGTGCAGAACCATTCACATGGGACAGCACTGTTGCACTTGTATTGGAAAAATATTGAGGAGTTGATTATGATTTATAATAATGTATTGCTATTACCATTTTAAGGGCACTGCAAAAAGTACTTGCACTATATGAGATGAGATAAAACTTTGCATTGGTCAGCTTTTAAGAGAAGGAACTTGCTGCACGGCAGAATTCTTTGCGTGGGAGTGAAGCTTCCTTTAAAAATTTACAACTTTGCATGTTTAGGAGTTAATTTGTGACTGTGTGTGATCAGCAATGTTACTAGCCTGTCCATCCCAGTTAGGTGATAAATGTTTTTAATGTAAGAGGTGCCTTGGGATGAATCTTCCTGAGAGATCCTCATTATTTAACAGCAAACAAACCAGGACTCTTAATAGCCCATAAGCAATATTGTATAGGAATCTAAAAATGCGGAAACCTATTTAAACAAGAAAGTGATTAGATACTGGCTTTTAGGTGCTATGCTTTAGCAAAACAATCCATTGGAAATGTCCAGGATTATTTGATATATATATATATATATATATATATATATACACATACATACGTATTAATGATAAAATACATGTTGTAAGCATGCATACATGTGTGCATGCATGTCAGATTTTTTAAAGTCTAATACTATTTTATATGATCTGTCAGGTTATTAAAACTAGAGGTAGAGGAGTGTTCACCGAAAAACTGCCTTGATATTGCAAGCTTGTTTAAAATAGCTTTTATGTCATGTATAGCTTCTGGCTTCAAAAGATATTCAGACTGCACTTGGGAATCACTCCTTAAGGGAATGACACATGGAACTGAATTCTATCCTACCCCACTTGATTTTTGTGCAGAGCTGGAGCCTGTTTTAAAAGCCCGCTTGTTTGAATATTTTTCTAAGAGCTTTTTTAGGTACTAAAGAGAAAAATGCCAACATTACTACCTCCTCTCTGTGATGTGCTTCCCTTTATAAAGACTGGAGGCCAGTCAACCTATGAAAACATGAGGTTCATATAAATGAGGCCAAAACGTTGCTTTTATTTTGTAGGGCATGTCCCCTCAATCTGTATGTTTTCGTTAAAGTTACCACCAGATTTTATTTTGAGATTGTGGTGAGCTGTTGTCACTTGTGCTGCGTTAGTCAGAAGCAACATACATGGGTTATTTGTAATTATTGCATGTTGTGCAAATATTGTGCAGGACACTACCTAATTTAGCAAGCAAGTTACTTGTGTGAGTGTAACAAAATGTGTATGTCAGCATACGGTGCAAACCCAGCCAACATGGGACAGGTAGCTCTGTTATCATTTAGCGAACCACTTCTAACATTTTGCGGTGTATGGGGTATTTTACCACCAAACCCAATTCCACACCACCTTGGTGTTCCTGAAGTGCCAAAGAGACTTCTAAATCTCAGTAGGGTACATACTTAACTACAACCTTTGTAAGTCTGTATGAGTAAACGTTCCCAATGTTTATATCTATAGCATCAAACTCAACCCATAAGTAAAATATTTCAAAGAGATATGCAGCATGTGCATTTACCGCTCTCTTTCTGTTAGAACACATCTAGCAAAGAGATGTGTGTGCCCTGAAATTAACCTCTATCACAATAAAAGCTACATGCATCATTTTAACACACAGATTCAATAAACATGAGATTCAAACCTCAGAAACCAAAATGGAAATTAACCTTTTATAAGTCAAGTGCTTGACAAATCTACAGCAAATGGGGTTTCTTATTTACCCTGTAGGAGGTCACCAATATTACGACGGAATGTTGGAACATCCTTTTTTGTATGAAATGACTAAAAAGGTCCAGAAAATCCAAAACGTTCCACGTTGGGCGCCACATTGCGTATCCTGGGGCTCTGGCCCAGGTCTACAAGGTTTGGATTCCCTAATCATGGGTGCACTGACACCGAGTTAGTTGCACAATTGGTTGAGCAGGGAATTCCAGGTTACAGTAGTCCCACACAACAAACTGAGCATTATGTAGTCATGGTGTTTGTGCTTTCTGGGATACTAACAGTCCCTTAAAGGATTCAGGGACACAGAGGTATACTAAATGATCTTTCATTAATGAGTTACACACTCTATGATCACTAGAAACGTAATATGCATTTCAACATATTTATTTGAAAATGGATATTTTAAAACTGCGCAATCTAGTGCACACAATACTATTTGGTAACATCACAGAAGATAAAAATGAAAAGAAGCTATGCGTTTAATGAACATTGAAAACCACAGGGAAAACTTTTACCATCACAAGTTGTAGCTCTCAACACCCTCACTGTACTATCTCTAGGCAGAATGCTAGTTCTAGCAGATGAATACATAATAAGACTATTTCTCTAGATTCAGAGGTGGTGCACATACCTGTGACAACAAGGTTTGCTATCTGTCTGGAAAAGCTTGCCAGCTGCTTTGAGCACAAGTACAAGGAGGTTGTGTCTGTTCGAGAACAAAATCTTGGCACCTGTCAGTGGAGGCAAAATACTTCGCAGAACCTCAAAGAGTCTTGCTGGAGCCTTCATCGGTTAAGATGGAATCTGGTGATGTGTCCATCTAGATGTGCGTCTGGATCTGCGCCTTGGGTGAAGTGTAGCTCTCCTCAGTGGTCAGCTCTAAGGGCTTATAGCATTTGACCACTGGCTTTTAACCTGCATTGCAGAATCAAATGGAGATTTCAAGACACTAGATCTAACCAGAATAAACCAATGGGATGCAAGTATGTCACCTATGTAAAAGTCCCCAAGCATTTGCGTCATCTTTAGCTCATGTTTATTTCAAGTGTCTATTTCTGAAACCTTGAGAAGTTGATATCGAGATCGTGTACTACACTTGTGTCGTCTGATAGTGAGGCAATTCAGGATAAAGGGTGTTTAGACATCAATATCATTTCCACAAGTTCTACAAAAAGTGCTGACAGACTAACTAAAATGGAAACTGGAGCTAAAATGGAACCTGTTCTGCATGTGTTTAAGAACCACAAATATACTGATAAACTCAAATTAAGAATCCTAAAAGCAAGAGATTAAAATAAATAAAATAATAAATAATGAATAAGTCTTCCGGTTTTCCGCTTTTACAGATAAATACAGACAGAAAACAAGGTGTTTCCTGTCTGTATTTATTTTTAAAAGCGGAAAAATACTGAAAACGGTGCTTGTTGTGAGAGACTCTCCATGCTCTGTTTCATGAATTCCAGGCAATAGCTGAGCAGATAGACTACATGGAAAGTTAAAAAACAGGTTGAGATTTCTTTAAATACATGCACATGTTAACATATATTTGTAGTACAACGCTAATGTGTACCTGTGAGTGGTGTTTTGTTATACATGGCTGCTTAATTTGCTAAATCATGACAAGCATCCATGTATGAGTGCACATTCAACAGTTAAATGTGGAAATATACTATTTTACGGTTCCATTTATTCTCAAAACTCAAAATAAATATGGACAAATACCAATAAGATGGTCAAAAAATAAATAAGGATAAATACAGACAGAAATGTAAAAAAAACAAAAATACCATAAAACCGGGAGCCCTAATTATGAAGGGGAACGGCCTTAATGTTTTGGATATCTATGGAATAACTTGTTCATTAAATAACCACTGAACGTGTTTTTGCATGAGCTTCATCATCATAACTTCATGACACATTTACAGAACAGAAGACTATGCTCAAAACGTGCATTTGATGGAATCGGAGTTCATCACTTGTATGTTCAATAACATGTTTCCATACCGAAATGCAAGGGATCCCTGCATTTGAAGAAATGTGTTCTACGACAGTGGAGGTAGAGTTCTAAAATGCACCATGTCCAGGATGGCTCCAATGAAGGGGAGCCATTGCGAAGGAGTCAAATGGGACTCCGGCACAATGATGGAACAGCTAAACGATGTCAACAGGTCATCTGCAGGTGGCTTATAACTGCTTGAGCCGAGCTCACCTTGAATAGCCAGTCATTGAAGTATGGAAAGACTGGCATTTCCAATATCCGTAGATGTGCTGCGACCACCACCATCCCCTTTGTGAACACCTGAGGTACATTGGTAAGGTCAAAGGGAGCACTTAGAATTAAAAATGCTCTTGGGCGACCTGAAACTGCAGGTAACTCCTGTGTGATTTCAGAACAGGAATATGAAAATAGATGTCCTGCAAATCCATCTGCATCAATCCAGTCTCCGGGGTCTAGGGCAGGCAGAGTTTGGGCCAGGGTCTGCATCTGGATCTTGAGCTTATCCTTCCTGGATCAAGAAGTTCAGAAGGGGCAGATCTAAATTGGGGTGAAGGCTTCCATCTTTTTTTGGCACCAGGAAATGACAGGAGTAACAGCCAGTTTCAAACTATGTTGCTGGTACCCTCTCTATTTTCCTTTGCCCACAAAGCCTAAACTTTGCTGCAGGGTATGGATGGACAAGTGTTCTCCGGGAGGTGTTGTGATGGGAGTGGCATGTCCAAGGAAGGGTAGGGAGTAACCATGTTCCATGATCTGGAGCACCCATTGGCTGGATGTGATGCTGCTCAATCCAGGTAGGTAGAACGTGATGCGTCATCCTACTGGGCTTTCGTGAGCAGCAGAGGGTGAATTAAATCAGTTCTGCGGTGGGAAGGATGGGCTGGGTAGATTGTTGCCTCTGGGGTGTTGGAAGCTGTTGGCTTTACCACCGGCTTCTACCCCAAAAAGACTGAAAGGCCTGTTGTGCTTGAGGCATTGCCTCTGTTGATATCGCCTCCCAAAACCATGTAAGAGTAAAGTTGTTGGGGGGTTTCCTGAACCGGTGAAGCTAGGTCAGCAACCTTGCTCTCTTTGAACAGTTTGAAGGCCAAGTCCTTAACTACGTACAGCCTAGAGCCATCAAAGGACATATCCATCAAGAATTGTTACACATCCAAAGAGAAGCATGGGGAGTGAATCCATGTGTGGTGCCAAAGTACAACGCCGGGCCAGACTACCCTACTCGGGCAGTCTGTTGTGCAACTCCTAAGCAAATTGAGTACTTTGCTGTTTCCCAACCATCCGTGTGAAGGCACTGTAGGCTTGGTCCAATATCATCTAGGACAGGCGGCAAGATATCCTCCACCCTGTTCCACATCACATGTGAGTACCTGCCCAGGAGGCAAGATGTGTTAATAGATCTTAGGTCGAAGCTGGAGGAATAAAACATTCACTTTGGGAATGTCTACATTTATTTTGACTCTAATAGGAGGGGTTCTAGGGAAGGCATTAGAGTTGATGCTCTCCAGAGTGGGGTGCTGCACTAGAAAAATCCAGATCCCCAGGAGAAGGCCTATGCCATCTTGCCACTTGCCTGTTAACTGAGGGTAAGATCCAGTTGTCCACCAGTACATTAGTCAGACCCTCACTGAATGGGAGCAGAGATTCGGTTGGCTTCTTCAAGGTTGAGGACATCAGTGAAGGCATTTGTTTTAACCTCTGCTCTGGGCAGAGTAAGGTCCAAAACTTCTGCCACCCTCCTCATCACCACGGCAAAGGAGGCGGATTCGTTTGTTGCCACAGCCAGGTTTGGGGATGACAGATCAACGTCTAGAGAGGTGTTCAGGCCACTGGCATCCTGCAAGTCGAAATATATGTTGCCTTGATCCTAAGGAGCATTATCACCTCCAGTGTCATCGTCATTATATCGTGTCTATACCCTCTGAATCCAAATAGGTGTATTAGAGTGGCGTTTGTGGCCTTGGTATTGGTGGAGGATGGGCCTCAGAGTACGATTAACGTATTGGCTCAGTTTCCGGCATCAGTGACATTGGTGTCTGTGGCGGGGTTGTAATGATAGGTCGGAGGCCAGGTCGATTCAGGTAAGGTTTTATTTTGCCAAGTGTCCGTTTATGCCTGCTTGTTAGTCTTTCTGTGGCGAATGCTGACGGATCCGTTGTGCCTGGGGTTCGTCTGCTTCCTTCTCCGGTCTTTATTCCCTGTTCCCAGGTTCCGGTGCGAAGACTCGGTCGGCCCTCCGTGGTGATGGTGCGTGAAAGAAACGGAAAACACTCGTGTAAGTATGTTATCCCGGGAAACGGCAAACCAGGGACCAGGGAGTGAATGGACACCACACACTCTCGTGCTCTTATATCTGCTGAGGGGGGGGGGGGGGGGTGTTTTGTGAGTGGTAGTGCAGGATAACTAATGGGGAGATCTCGTGAGGGTTCTAGAGCTCCCGGTTAATTCTTCGGGGCGTCTTTCCTCCCAACCCACCCTGAGAACCTTTCCCGTACCTGGGTAAGCCACGCTCCTCCTGGAACGTGACTCGGCGAAACGTGGGGACGTTGGCCTCCTGGCTCAGCCTGGGGTCCAGATGGTCTCGGTCCTCGTCCTGCGGCGTTGTCCTCACTCTTCCTTCGACTCTCTGCATACGCTCCTTCGCCCGACTCTTCCTCCTCCGCTCCGGTGGCAACGCACACTCGCTTCCTGGAGTCCTCCGTTCTTATCGTCAAGAACGTGTTGACGTCAGCAGGGGGAAGCCCATCGTCCTGGAAACCCCAGTTAAAGGAGCCGTCTATGTTTTCCTCTATCTGGTCCGTTATAGTCTCGGTTTGTGTCTTCCAGTCGTCCTGTTGGGTGGAAACAAGAGGGGGGGAGAAAGGCACTGCAGTCCACCAGTCTGTATTGGATACATGTCTCTCCCCCACCGGCCCCGCCCCGTCACAGTGTCGGAATAGAGACTCATGCTGGCGTCATCGGATGTTGTGCTGTGCCTAGGGTTTGGGGAGCCAAGCTTGAATAATGTTCTGGCCACGGGTCGAGGGGCACAGTCGACATCGGGGATGGATCAGCTGGCAGTAACCAGACTGGAGGCCACCTCAGATCCTATGGGGGGGTTACTAAGATTTTATCCATGGCCCATGTCTCAGCTCTAAGAGCTGGTGTGGCGTCACTGATCTCATGGGGTCTGGACGAATCAGGAGCGGAAGTGTAATTGGTTCCGATACGAGGGAAGGACTCCGCGGCATGGACAGGCCTAGAAAAATCGACTTGCCCACTCGCTATGGTGAGTCAGATTTTATCAGGTCGAGCTATATTTTTGACCTACTTACCTGTTCTTGCAAGATGACAAAGAACAGGTGGTCAGAAAGTTCAGGCAGAAAGTGAAGGAGCAAAAAAGATGCCTTTAAATCTTGTTTTTATCTTGTCACATTTGCTCTGTGTTCAGAGACAGAGGTTAGAAGTCAGTCTACAATTACTTTTTTTTCTCTGACTGCAGAGCTCCAGGATTTTGTAAAGTTAACTGTCTGACCTGCTGTACAAAGTGTGAAATGAAAGGCTGTACAGTATCAAATTTTTCCCAACACACATTCAAATAGCTATTAAGTCACCTGTACAAACATTTAAAAATATATTTCAGTAGTTGTAAAAGCTCATTTTTTGTACCTCTGTGTAATGAATCTTTTTTAATAGGGTGAAAAACAAATCAGAACACTTTACTTGGTGATGTGCAAATGATAAATATGTTTTCTGAAACCCAATTTTCACGGATTATTGTTATAGGTAGTGGGAAGGTTTTTTGCCATTTCTTGGAAATGTACTGTCTGTAAATGACCGTGTGCTACCCCATCATGCTTTACTGATATATTTATTAAAAGTTAGTGTTTAAACATGAACTGAGAAACACTCCTGTCCCAGCCCTGACGGCAATGCTATTAGTAAACTGAGAAACAAGTCAGAGATCATGTTCACCCTATATGTGGGCTAGATTCTTATTACTCATGGAGCAAACATTTAGTCTATTTAATCAAACAAAAAAAAATTGTTTTGTACAGCAGAACTCACATATTTGAAGGTGCACACTCATATGTGGGAATGAAGAAAAAGGCGACTCTGTAAAATAAAATATTTGCCAAAGATCACACAATTTGAGACCAGTTTACGGGTCAAGTACATTACAGTAAGGTCGAGTAGATTATTCAAGTTATTCGACCTGCAGGTCTAGTAAAATATTAAAGATTTTCGAGGCCTGCTGGAAGCACCTGAAGTGTCCAGCGACTCCAAATGATTTAAGTGGAGGGACAACAAAGATTGATGATTGGATTTCTTTTGTTTAATTTGCTTTCTTTGACATACCTGACCCGAGAATTCAATGACGAACAGTTGCAAGTCTGGTCTCAGAAGCAAGAGTGTGTCCACGCCCTGCACTTCAGCTGGCATCTTTTTTCTCGACTTCCTGTGGAGTTCAGCGACTGTGAGTTTGGCTTCACAGTCACAGATGGTCTTCAAATTGCAGCAGTCACACAATGCTGAATCATGTTTGGAACAGAGGCACCAAAGGCAAACGCTGTGGGTGTCTGTCACCGACATTTGTCGATGACAGTCTTGACACGGCTTAAACCAGGATGCTTTAGGGGGAGACATGTCTGCACACTGGGAAGACATTTTGGGGAACAAAAGTCTGTCAGTCTGACAGAATACGAGAAGCTTTGGATCCGCTTCGGAAGGAGTGGAAAGAAAGAAAGTGACATCAGCGTACGGAGGTGGCACAGATACCAATACAATAAATACATGCAAAAATCACATTCTGTATGGATATATTAAAATATAATGCAATGTTTATGTACAAGACTGATACCTCAGAATTTGGCAACTCTCACCAATCACCACGAATTAGAAGAGCTAAGTGATTAAATCAATGGAGTGGCACATAACTATGTAGGCAGCAGCAAAAGAGCGGAGTACCACAAGGCATTAATATTAGTAGATGTCACAATCGAGCCACGCAAAAGGACTGTATGACAAAGAGTGCACTACCACAGTTTGTTTCAAAGGAGTGTGTGTCACCGGATGGCGAGTGGATTTTTCTTCTTAATGCTCCCTGGAAACTGAAAATTGAAAGTGGTAGCCTGGGCCTTTCGCAGTTTCTTATGTTGCAAAGAGAGGAATTGTGGTGTGCCTCAATCCTGAAAAACCTTTTCCACTAGGATTTGTTTTAGTTCCCACTCGTGTGAGGTGCACAACCTGTCTGCTTCTGTGTTTTGGACTCCTGGGAGGTGTATGCTCTCCAAAAAGCTCTTTCTTCATATGTCTGGACAGCACGTGTGGCCTTGTTCCGCACTACTTGTTGAGATAAAACATGGCGGCCGTGCTGTCTGGCTGCCTGCAGTGCCAAGGCAGTCTTTAGTTCAAACATACTTCTATGTTTCACTGCATCCTCCGGGCTCCACAGGCCTTTGATGATCAGTTTCCCCATGTGGCTCCCCACCCCATGCAGGATGCATCTTTGGTGATGGTTACTGAGGGGCTGGTTGTTTGAAGGGCCTGCCCACTGCGATATTCATTGTTTTCCAAAATAACGCCCTCCATGGTTATAACAACAACCATGTGTTATAAAAGTAAACACAATTGCTCAAATGCTGTGCTAACTGTGCAAAACACAAACCAATCAGACTTATAAAAAAGAATGTATCATATTTGCATAATAGGAATTTGAACCATAAAAAACAGTACTAGCCACACACATACATTCCTTCGTACATACATTTCCTCCTATTATGGAAGAAATACAAAGCCACTACCCATTCTAATCTCTTTTGGTTTGCAACATCTCCACTGCCTCATCATTATACAGTAATAAATCAAAATGCATTATTTAAGGTAAGGATGGTAATGGGCTCTAAATAACCGCCAATCGATTTCAGTGGCTTCAATTGACACAACCACTTTTCTCAGGATAACAGTCATATGATCTTCCGAATTTCGAGCAGTGACAGTCCCAGGCACCTATCGAGGCCATCTGTGACAGATTATCATCAATGCTAAATCCTATTCGGCTACGTCTGGACAATATTGAACTGAAACTTCAAGAGATACTAAAATCTAACTGTGCCTCTGTTCAGTCAAGCCTAGGCATCAACCATACCCCATCCATTTCTGTCAACCCCCCTATTATCCCCCCCCCCGCCCCTCAGCTGGGGAGTCCCTCAGAGGTGGTCAAGCCAAGTCTCGCCTCGGTACTTACTAGCCAGCCAGGAGGGGGTAACCCGCTGCAAGTAGCCTTAAGTACCTCAACCCTGTCCACATGCAAGAACACATTAGATTCTAACAAGCAAATGGAGGGCCCTAGAGCCACAATCCATACCTACACTAACATCGTACCCAAGCTGAATCACAGGGGTCCCAAGTATCAAACCCTTAACCTTCCACCTGCGGCCTGTCCTCTCGTCCTCGTCCTGGTTAATGTCCCAGTACTCAGACCCCATCAGAGAGAATCTACTGTCCAGCTCATGGCTAAAGCGCGCCATTGGTTATGCAATTACACGAGGCCAGGGCACCTAATTCACAATCATTTGCTAATGGCACGGAGAATCTCGTAAGTTGGTTCTTCTCCCAAAGCATACGAGGGGATTGTGTTGTATTAAACTTTGACTATCCTTACCTTGTTAGCGATTTAATTTCCCAGCCGCAATTTGCCTCTAAACTAGGGACCAAGATATTTCCGGTTTCCCTTGGTTTTTTCTATAAATTTCAGCCAACTCATCATGATAGGGCATTAGATGCAGCGCCAGATTCTTCCATCAACGCTACTAGGCAAGCCTCTAACATCCATACTTACCCGAGCACATCCAACAGGTTCGCTCCACTTTCAGGGCTGGACTCCTGTGATTGACAAATGGCCATTAACCAGAGCCCCCAGATACCACCTCGATCAATGAGTGTAGGGGCCGAGGTGGTTAGTGACACACATCTTTCTATAGGGGAAACAGCATACCCGAGCGGCTCAGACTTAGGTCCTCCTATTGCGGTCACCAAGGCCCACACCTCGGGAGTACAAAACTTAGTTTACTCTTTTCTGACTTGGAATATAGCAGGTTTTAACAGTAAACGGAATAATGAGGACTGGCTTACAGTCTTGGCCGACTTCCAGATTATTAGCATGCAAGAAACCTGGGAGATTGCACCACTTTTTATCAATGGGTTCCGCTCGTTTCTTCTGCAGCCCTGCCCTCCCTTGGGGACAGGCATGGGGGAGGTTTACTCACATTGATATCCAACGTGGTGGCCCTTAAAGTTTTGCGCTTTTTAAATACATCCCCCTTTTTTTCATATATTGGTCATTAATGGAAACGAAAAGTTAGGACTTATTACTAGTGAACTATTATAATAATAATTTCCAAAATCCCGAGTCAGCACCTCTGCTTTTAGATAACGCACTAGAGGATCTTGAGTCCCACCCTAAACCCATATTACCTGGCTAGGTGACTTTAATATTAAAACATGCACACGGAACCCAATGGATCTATGTGGGATCATAGACCATATGGATGTCTCCATTCACCATTTTCACCATGATGCACAGGGGAATGTTCTAAACAGCATGTTAATGAAGTGGCAACTCACCTTACGAAACGTAAGAGAGCCACAAACGGGGCAACTTTTCCCTACTTTCCACAGAGCCGACTATTCGTCTACGATAGATTACATTATTTCTTCTGATTTTCTGAGTTCAAGTTTAACCAAGCCACAGACAAATGTTACGGAATTTAGTGACCATGCTATGCTTTCCTGCGCCATAATATGGCAGGATTCTTAAATCCGCAACGCAACTAAAGTCCCTAAACCGATTTTAGCTAGAAATAATGGTTTTATTCTAAAATGGGCCAAAGTTGATGCAGCCACTTTTTTCACACGTTTTATTGTGTCCAATCAGGAGGACATTAAAACATGTTTGGATCCTTTCTCAAATCACGTGCAGGTAACCAAAGTGTTTAGTAAACTCTTGTATTATCTTGAATCACAGTTGATTCGTCCGACATCCGCCAGAGATAGCGCACCGTACAGGTGGTTTGATAAGAGCTGTTCCCTGGCCTCTAACCTACGTAAAGGCCCTCCAAACCACCTCTAGAAATAAAGAGGAGGTCTGCATGCTAAGGAAAATATATAAATCAGCAAGGGACAGCAGGTTAAGGCATTTTAAATCGGAGGCATGGGACAAATCTAAAACTAGCCTCAGCCCTCCGACACAACATCGCTTTTTGGAAGGCAATTAATACACCTTTTTTGAAAGATACTAGTGGGCCTTCTCTAGAGGTACATATCCACGAAGACTCATGGATAAGATATTTCCAAGATATCTTCAAGAAAACAGGGAACACTACATGTGCAGATGTTTGCCTTGGTTCAGAAGCCCCAAATAGTCTCTCCTTCGATCTCGAGGAAATTAAATTGGCTCTGTTACAATCACCATCGAGGAAAGCTCCAGGGCTGGATGAGGTCCCCATGGGATATCTTTCTTGCTGATATTCCTTTCTGGTCCCCCCTTTTAACAGTGGCGTTTAACGCGATAGCTAAGACAGGTCCTCCTCTATCATGGAAAAAGTCTGTCATAATCCCAATCTATAAAAAAGGGGACGCCTCTATGCCAGCTAACTATTGTCCCATTTCATATGGGCAGGCTTCTGTTAAATAAACTGGAAGCATGGGCACAGGAAAAGAAAATCCTTATGGAAGTGCAGTACGGGTTTAGACAGGGCAGGGGCACTGTTGATCAGTGTCTTAATTTGTCACTGATCATAGGAAAATATACTACGGAAAAAATGCAAGTATATATATATATATGGCTTTTATGAACCTGTCAAAGGCTTTCGACTGTGTGGTACATAATAAACTTTGGCCCATTCTGAAGGATATGGGAGTAGATAACGCCATTATTAATTTTATAAGAGAATTTCATAGGGATGCCACCGCTATGGAATTCTAGGTGAATGCACAAAACTTTTCAAAATAGAAAGGGATGTCAGACAAGGATGTGTTTTGGCCCCCTTTCTGTTCGCCCTTTATACCAATGATTTAAATGACGCCTTGATTGATACCTCGAAAGACACTCCACAAGTTTTGATGTCTCCCCACCCCATCCTCCTCTACGCAGACGATGCGGTTTTATTGGCTAGGACTCCCATGGCCCTTAAAAACCTCATCGGACATTATACAGTTTTTATGCATGATTTAGATTTACATGTAAATAAAGCAAAACCTTCATTATGGCAATGGGAGGGGATAAAAAGAAGACGTTGAGATATCACTCAGAGGGTGAAAAAATTGAGCAAGTACATAATTTGAATTATTTAGGGATAGTCTTCGATGTTAAACAGAATTGGAAGGCGATGCTGCAAAGTCGAGCAAATTTAATGGCCCAAAGTATCGCTGCAATTTTTAGATTCTCGCAAAAACTGGGCTGTAAGCCAATAGTAGAAATGTCAAAAATTTATATGGCCAAAACACTACCAATAGCCACTTACGGGGCAGCAATTTGGGGGATAACTGACGTGACAGCACTTTTAGTCCTAGAGGACAAATTTATTAAAAGGTTGCTGTCAGTCCCACCTATCTGTAACAATTTTGTTGCACATAAGGAAGTCAGTTCCCCATTTATCACTGATGCCATTAAATTAGCGCCACTTTCTTTTTGGCTATCAGCATGGAAAAGGGGCACAGTGGGTTTGAACCAGAAAATCTTGGAAGATATCCTGAACCTGGACCACGTTAATAAAGTCACCTGGCTAGCTTATGTTAGGAAAAATTTAACTAACTTAGGACTTGCCTTTTTATACGATACACCATCCCTCTGTGAACATTTCCCCAAAGCCAGATTATAGGATATTTATCTAAAGAAAGTGACTCGTGATAGGTAGGATTGTTAGAGAGAGAAACATTCTGTAAAATTTTATGAAAACATACCGCAGATACTCAACCATCCTCTTTCTTATTTAGAGTTTGTTGAGAATAACCAGGATCGTTTCATATTGACGAGATTTCGATTACATTTTATCCCGTTAATGCTGGGTTACCCTAAAAATACATACTCAGTAAACAATCTACCGCCATGTCCGTGTAATAACAAGGCATTCCAATCTACCTTTCACATCCTTTTCTTCTGTCCCCTGTACATAGTAGAGAGGAAGATGTTTATTATTCCACTTTTAAAGAAATTCTCTCTGCGAACGTCAGGCTTAGCACTATCTATATTTTATCAATTAGAAACGCCATTAGTTTGTTGTGTACTTGCATCCTTTTTATTGGCGGCCCTGAGAACCCGTAAGGCTTACAGTATATTATCGTCCATATTTTAAGTCTTTCGTTTTAACCGATGTACCTGTTTTTTAATAGTTACAATTCCCGACAATGTTTTTATTTTCATTTGATGTCTTAAACCTTCTGGCACTTGTACTGTATTCACTATTCTATAGGCTTTTTAAATGTAATTAAATTTTTCTTCATTTATTGTGTACTTTTATGCATTTCTAAGTGCGAAATAAAGTCTGTTGATTGATTGATTGATCTTCCAAATTACATGTATGTGGAGCTATAACTTCAAGGTATCACATCTGACTGTAGTTAAAATAAAAAATAAACTATTATAGCACTCCATTCCTGATCCAGCGCTCATGTATGTCAGCAAAGGCATCTGTGGTTTTATGTGCATGGAGGTATTCCATAAAGTGGATGTACTGTCTGGAGTAGGCAAGAATGCACTGACTGGTCATTCCTGGGAGTCCATACTCAATCCTGGAAGTGGTAGCCGCCCTAAACTGCCAGCCAATAGCTTTGTGGTGAAGGGATGACAGAGTGAGCCTCATCTGCTCACCACTTCCCTCCACGTTTGTGGTCAATGAGTTAAAAACAGGCCCAGATGTTTGAAGGGAAGGGAGACACTACATAAAGGAAAAAAAGATTGCCATGGGCACCCCTTTGCATACTGAATGCACTTGAATATAAACGTTCTTTGAACAGATCAATAATCAGCATTCCCACAGATACTAGGGCACAGAGGATGTGCAAGTTACCGTCCAGGCCACGTGAATGTGAGATGAGAATGAAGGGAAATTGCTGATATCTCAAGTTCGGATCTGTGAAAGCTGAAGTCAATTTATAATGCACACCATAAGAGGAAGAGATCAAGAAAGTGTAAAATAGGATTAAAATAAGCCCACCGATTTGAAAGAGTAATAAAGGAAGAATCTTCCTTTCCAGTGAAGCAAGGTATTAATTAAAAACCAGCTAAGGAAAATAAGCGCAAGTTTATTTCACAACTAATTAATTTCCATGGTTCGTTCCAACACACTTTGTTTGTGTGTATTAAAGATACATTACGGAAATGTATGTAAATATTCAAATGCTGAAAGAAAGAGAAGAACTAAACACTTATGATTAAAACTGTTGATGAATTATGACTAAATGCACTCAAAAAGGGACAACTTTTTGAGGGAACAAAATATGACCGAAAACGTATTTATCCCAGAAATTTGGCATGCCCTCCAGGCGCCATGGTAGGTCAAGCTTCACGCCGGATGCTGAAAGCAAGTGGTGATTGTCAGATCATGAGCTTGAACCCAGAAAGATAGACTCCATCCATCCGAAGGTCTTTAAATAGAGTATCATTAAACTGGGTGATAGTTACACCTGCTAATTACAGCCTAGAGGCATACCTTATAAAATACAAGTTATTATTCTAAAGGAGATGTCATTTAGTGGCACTAGATGTTAGCAGTTGGTATTCCTACGATATTACACCCAACCCCTGCAGCAGTGCTTAATTTGTAAAAAAAAAAAAAAAAAAAAAAGTGCAAGGGCCCTCGTCAGAAGGCCACTGCAGTTTGCACCACACATTGCCGCTGTACTTGTACAACAACTAACCATGACACTGCTATCAGTGTGACAATTCAGACTGTTCGAGGCCGCCAAAGCTTTAAGAATGGCTTGGCTGGCAGGTATTAGTTGTTTTTAATGTTTATTGAATTAACAAAACAGTTTTTTTGCTCATCTTTACACTACACAAACAGGGCCACCTTGTGGCAGCTGTTTATAAGCGCAGGTTCTGGCAATTAAGTGCTGGTGCCGAGCACCGGTAACCATTGGCTCAAATTAAGCACTGCCCTGCGGACTGCCTTCGCAACTCCGTTGAGTTAAACATTGCGACTACTTATCTTTAAAACGCGAAATGAGTTTAGCCTTCACTAGTTTTAGTAGTGGGTTGTCTGAGTCTATTATCAATCGCTCTTCAACATACTGTATCCTACTGTTTTCAGCCAAGATTGTTTAAGAAAAGCATAGGAAATCTAACCATTGAGGCCCAAAGTTATGTGATTGTATGTCTTATGATGTCATCGCAGTTAAAGCGTGTGTTATATAATTTCTGTTGTCCCTACGAGTTGTGCGGGGCTCTGTCCTCCAAACGGAGTTGCTTAGTTTCACTGCATCATGCTCCATCATTATGTGATGCTCACGATGTCTTCTGTCCGCAGCCTCGTACTGTTTCAGGCTCCAAGCACTGAAAACTATCACGGTCCCCTCAATTCGGCTGTTCTCGATTCCATTGGTCCCTTTCACAGTTGCTGGGTTCATTTCTCACTTTCAGGTATAGTTATGTGTGACTGTGACAGCAAACATGCACCACACCTTACTGTTCATGAAAACCCAGGCTCGGCCGTCCCTTCCATTTCCATAGTCCTGCCCATTGAATCTCATCTTCTCACTTTGCAGTAAGGTAAGGCTCCCAATGGTTCCATCTCCTATGGCTGCAGCCGCCTGCTGCAGATACCTCTGCCAGAGGGAGAAGCACGGGGTGGGGGTTCAAACTTTCTCTTTGGTCACAGGCTTTCTGTGACAGGTGCCTTCTAGGCATAATAACTAAATACAAGTCCATATTTTCATGAGTTGCTATTTTGCTTGAGAATTGATCACTTTTCAATCCCTTTGTCAACTCCAGCCACCGCCCTTCCACCTCCCCGAAGGGGCGTGGGGGGAAATCCATCTTAAAAGAAATAACATCACATTTTAGAACTGATACTGCTAACATAACTAATGGGTCTTTGACGTAAATGTAGACACTTGCATGCCAAGAATGCACAGTTCCAGAAAAAGTGTGTGAGCTATTGTGTGTCCAAATCGAGTACCACTTTTAAGGCTACTTAATAAGCATTCAATGAACTCCAACTGGTGTGAGACTCGAAGCCACAGCCAATAAACGGTACATGAAGGATTTGTCACCCTCGTCCATAGAATATTTAACATATACGGTTCACTTCCAACAAAATCATCTGAAGTGGTTTATGAACATGTCCTTACCAGTACGGCACCTAAAAAACAAACCCAAGATGTTTGCAAAATGCCAGTACTTAAAACTTTGGTTAGGAGTTCGCAAATGAGTTACTGGGGGGGGGAGTGTGGACTGGCATTCCTAACCCCCAGCTGATCAGAGTATACGATTGTCAAAAATATACTACAAGCTTTGCAACAGAAATTGGTTGCTAATATTCCACTGCTGAGTAATTCAATAAGAACTAGGTCTGTATTATATGTTGTGTTATTTCACCTATTATTTTGGGATTACACCAACTACTATTGCAGAGATAAGTTTTAATATATAGTTGAATAAACGTGGTAGATTTCTCTTCATTAATTTAATCGGTGTAAGACATGTTACCTTTGTAATAAAGTAGCCTAGCTAACCCGCAGAGGATGGAGGCAACGGAATCCTTCTATCTTTCTGCTTGCAATGGCCCTTGTTTAGATGAACCCCATTTAAACTGTTCCTGTAGCACTGGTCCTGATTGGCCTTGACCCGTGGTCTCCGTTACTTGGCCATTTTGCACCATTCACCGTCTCTCTGGCAGGCTTCTTGGTGTGTTTTCACACATCCAACAATTTCCCTTGCCTGTGGGATGTGTCAGGCATTGGGATGTGTCAGGCATCATGATGTGCATGCCAGTGTACCCAGCGCCTTTGTGGAGGGGGGCCCCGTTGGATTACTTCTCTTGCACCAGATGCCCTCAATATGGACTAGGCCTTCGTCTAAAAAACCTTGAGTGTGTGGATAAAACCCATGCTGGGAATCTAACCTAGGAATATGCCCTTGATGTTTATTTCTTCTATTATGTTCCTTTCAAGGTGCACATATTGTCAGACAGAGGCACAAGTGCAGTTTGATTTGCCCAATTCGGTAAAGCTGGAAACCGAGGATTGTAAAGAACTAGTGCTTGCTCCAGTGGCTTCTACGTTACAATCATATTACATTTTGGTGAATAGACAAAGAGGGTGGGCACTTTCTATGCAACGCTCCACCGAAGTAATATCCAACACAGGTTCCTTGATTAAAAACCATGTCCTCTGGTTCAACACTGTCCAACAGGCCCACTAGACCTCAACAGGAAATGCAATGATTCGGATGGAACGACCGAAGGAGTGCCTTCCCAGGGAAATGCCACTGTATTCTGGGCCCTGCCCAAATTTATAATTATGTTTATTTCCAGCATTTTTAGTCTTTTGGTGGGGTCTGCAACCCCACTGAATTTCCCACCTTGTTAGCGGTCATGTCAAGGGATTTTTTTCTTTAGCACTCGCTACCTCTACTGTCATATTTCTCTGCTACACCAATATTTTCACATAATAGGAAAAAGGCAGAAGTAGATTGTGAGACCTATCTCTAGGTTTTGGGGTAGAGGGTGGTTACTGAACAATATCCATGGTGGATACGGTTGTTTACCTTCAGTGTTTTAAGTTTGAAGACTATTTCATTCCATTTGGGTGACGGAGTTATTTATTTTGTAAACTTGTCTCTCTAAAGGTGTCAAAAGCAAGTAGTCAATCATTATTCCTGGAGGTGGTAAAGTGCTTAATTTGAGCCAGTGGTTTCCGGTGCTCTGCACCAGCACTTAATTGTCAACACCGGCACTTATGACAGCCTGCCACATGGTGACGCTGTTTGCCTGCTTTCAAATTGATCACAACAATAGTTGTTTTTTCAGTCAATATACATTAAAAGTTACTAATACCTGCCATCCACACCATTCTTATAGATTTGGGGGCTTGGAATAGTCTCAATTGTCACACTTGTAGAATGTGATAGTTAGTAGGTGTGTTTGTACTGTCACTGGCAGCGCTGGAGGGGGCAAGATTCAATGGCCTTCGGACAAGAGTGCTGGCATATATCAGCTAAGGGTCACCAAAACACATGAAGAAAGGCATTTGCCGAAACGCGTCGGTTTGCACCTTTTCTCCAATAAAGGTGTTAGAAATTCCTTTCCCATGAGTGCTGACCATCATTTTCGTGGAGCCGATATATATATATATATATATATTTTTTTTTTTACAAATTAAGCATTAGTTGGAACTCAAATACCGCATGACCGTAATCAGACTCTGCTCAATCGCTGGCAGAATAATGCATTTTAGAAGGGGCCTGATTGAGAGCAGTTATTGAATGAAACCCCCCCAAAAAGTGCTCTGCTACTCTACCCTCCACCTACCTCCAAACAAACATCATTTGATAGGTCCATGACTGCAAAGTGACTCTATGCTGCAAAGTGTTCTGTGAAATGATAATGGAAAGCTGGCCACCCCCCTACTAAACAACATCCTGAATACAAACCCCCAAATCATTATAGAAACTGCCCCTTGCTGCTATGGGCATGTGCATCCGCTTTTTGCTCACCCAGGGTACTCTGGTATTACAGAAGGGACCACACATGCTTGTATATCCCCTTTGGCAATACAGCTCGCACTAGTGTGATTTGAAGGGGGTGTTCCCTTATTTGCATGTGGCGTCACCCCATATAAATAAGTGAATCTTTTCCGCCTGTGCCGTGCTACAGGCATGCTAGCCAGGAGGAGGTGTAGTAACTGTGCGCCCTACAGATGTGGTGCACATTGAGCCCCCCCCCCTTGGTGCTCTTAAAAGGGAGGAGAAGGGGTCCCAGGCACCGCCAGCCATCCCTGTTGCAGGTAGATGCAATATTATTGCACCCGCCTGCAGGAGGATATCGTCCCCCCTTTCTGAAAGCAGGTTGGCTGCCCCTGCACAGCGAAAGGCGGCCTGTGGCTTCAAACAGCAGGTCCGCCTTTTACTAATGTATTGACAAGAGTCCATTCCCTGCGTTAAGGTGCTGTGTCCTGGTCTATGCCCAGAAAAGAGACCTAAGAATATGCTGCGGCACAGAGTCGGACAGTCAGGGCCGGACTGGAAACGCAAACAAGTCCTAGCAATTGCGTCGGACCGGCCGGGGGGGGGGGGGAGATGCTGGGGGGAACACTGCTGCTGCGCTTTTGTTACAGGGGGCCAATATTGCAGCACTGCTGCAAAACCGGCCCCCAGTAACAAAAACTGCTCCCACCAGTCCAAAACCGGCCCCCACCCTTCCGGCCCACAGGGAAACGCCCGGTGCCCGCTACGGCCAGTCCGGCCTTGGGGACAGTGCACTATGTTAATACAAGGCCCTTGAATGTGGTTTCTGACACATACCAGTGATCACCCTCGCTTGCAGACCATGAAAATACTTGTGACCCAACTGGCTGTAATCAGTAAACTATGGACCTATCCTCATCTGCCCACCCTTGAGCACGGTTCTCTTGAATCGACCCCGATCTATGACCTTGGGCCTTTTGACCCTTCAGTTTACCCCGGCCTCTGCCATCCCCTTCATCTGTAAGAGCCACGGGACATGCCCGCTCCCCCCAGCTCCTAAAGATGCTGCGTTCATCCATCCACCCTAATAATCAATTCTGGACCATTCGCTTGAAAAGGACACGTTGCATCTTGGAACAGAGTCTGCACCTTAAACATGGACTAAAGCATAACACGAAATAATTTAAATATATTGCAGCATCATATTTGCACGTTTTTGTTACTATCACAGAAAGTATTTTCCATTCTTCTTTCCAACCCCCCTCCCCACCCCAAATTCCTTCATGACCTATCACCGTGTGAGGGGGCCCTTAAGGCAGAGCAGGCATCCTACAAACCTCTCCTGCGGAGCGATAAAATGCTGCTGGAATAACACGAGGCCTACCGTCCCAGGCTGTCAACCTGGTACTTGCCAGGGGCACTGACTTCAGAAGTAATTAAAGAGAAAAAGAAAAGACTCAGTCCAAATTCAAGGGTACATAAACACACTGCAAATAAAAAGGGATTTTATGTGAAAGCAATTAGTACAGATTGCTGACTGCCCAGGGAAGCTATCAATACGACCTCCAGGAACTGAACTCAAGCAGAAGCAATTACCCTTTGTATGCAGGTATACTTTCCATTCACCGTGATCTGCTCAGGAGCAGAGATGGAGATGTCCGGAGTAGCTAGGATTCACACCAGAGTTCTTACACAATTGTCCACAAATTTTGCACTAGAGCAAATCTAAAGGAGCCAGCAGCACCGCCTATTGACACCACAGTTTTTTTTAACAACTCTTTTTATTGGTTTTATGAAATCTGCGTACGTCAACAGTGCAAGGTTACATAACCATATTCAAGCAAGCACTGGAGCAAATCCGGTGATATCGGTTATATCACTCAGTCACAGCAGCATTGTTATGCCACATTTACAAAGGCTGCACGGGAGTAAATCTAGTAGTGCCAGCAGAAACTTGGATTTACACTAGTACTTTTATACCATATTCACACACCAGAGAAAATATGGCTATGCCCGGTGCATATCAGACGTACACTATACTCGTGAAGATCCCACAGCAGCAGATCTAGCGGTGGCAGCAGCATCTCGGATTCACAGCAGAACTGATGTATCATATTAACGCACCAGACCAGATCTGGAGATTAACTGTGCCATTCAGATACACACCATATTCACAAGGATTACACTAGAGAAAATGTGGAGCTGGCCAGAGCATCTCGGATGCACACCATATTTACAAATATTGCACTGGTGCAAATCTGGATTCCAAACAATTGTCGACTATGTGAATGTCCACGCCCCAATAACAACATGCAAACCAAAGCCTTCTGCAACAGTTTTTTTTAAAGATCTTGTTGACAATAAATGATCCATTCACAGACTGGATAGAAAATGGAGAAAAAAAAGTCCTTTATTACTATAAATAACAACAAGTTACTTGGCCATGGTGTTGTCTCTAAGTGAAATCTCTTACATTGCCTTGAAAAGGGCGAAACTCTTGGGGATACTGCCTTGTGGTGTGGAAGACCAAGTGAGTGTACTATGGCTCCACTTTTTTTTAAAGCACTATATGGCCGAGTCAATTTCCTTGCCAAATAGCCAAGACCCATCAAACAGCATATTCACGAGTGATGCCTGAACGTCGAAGCTCATGGATCTCATCCACGCATGGCATCTGAGCACCATGCTAGTACAGACTGCTCGATCTAAACAGTTGTTTTCAGTTCCGACAGTATGACATATCTGGCTGAGTCTTGGTGATCCTGAATGGTCAGTGCCACGCTGGCGCAGAATTCCTTTGGGACTGCTGGCAAGATCTCTCTGACCATGTCCCATAATGCATGGGATTACCTACCAAGCAAACAGCTGGTGTTGTCTGACCAAAGTGCAAGGCTAGCTGATAAGGACATCCTCTTCCCGAATGCCTCAATTCTTTTCAACTCTGCCTGGGGGGGGGGAGCATAGAGAAAGAATTGGGATTAATCCTGCTAGTAGATGTCTGAATTACCTACTCTCTTTAGTAGGATGCTGTATCAGGAAGGCAGGGTCATCTAGAGCAAGTCTGTGGCATTGTGCTACCAGTGTGTTCACAGGGGTCTTGAACAGGGATTACTTCAAGTGCCCATGAGGTTGTCAGTCAGGGCTTCATTGAACAGAAGCAAGGGTTCGAAGAGATCTGCCCAGGCTTTAACACTTTAGTGAGGATGATGTTTTTCACTCCATCCTACAGTAATTGTAAGTCCAGGATAACAGCTGCATGAATGAGGCTGTCTTTTACGTTCGAGAGCACAGGGAGAACCCAACTCCGTGTCCGGGGAACTGTCCAATCCACTGGCCTCTTGTAGATCGAAATAAAAAAAACATATTGTGGAACTAATTCATCCACATCAAAAGCTTTGATTGTCATCAAAAGCTGGTTGACTCTGGTCAGAGTCCGATCTGAAAAGTTGTTGGAGTTTTGAATGGTGGCTTCTAGGCAAAGGCACTGTTTTATCAGAGTCAGAATGAGTTGGAGCCGGGAACGCCTGAACTGTTCTGGGGACCACCTTGATCAAGATTGATCCGGTTTGGACAAGATAATAGGATCTACGTGTCCACCTTCGGCATCGGGCCAGAGACAACATGGCAGGAAGTGACATGGATCGTAGTGCCAAATATGGAGTCAGTTCTACAGTTGGAGCTGAACCCGAAGCAGGTTTAGGAGGCACAGACAGCTCCAAGGGCAGGATCGTCGCAATAACCCGGCTGGGGGCCTCTGCAGATCAGTGGGGCCAGACGGCGCACCAGAAGGACACGACAGGGGGCCAAAGCTTTGTAAAATAGCCTCCTTAAACCCCAAAGTCTGTTATGGAGTTGCTGAGGGTGTTGGAAATTTGAGGTGTATCGGGATCAACTGCAGAATGAATTCCACAGAGGGGGACCAGGACCAAGAGGACCCCTGACATCCTTGCAACTTCTAAGGAGGGTGGCAAGGCTTCGATGAGGCCTGGTTGGACTTCTTCTGTTTCTTTCTGGACTTCGTATTACCTGAAGACTTGGACCGTGATTACTACCTTCCATAGAAGTGGAATGGAGAGCAGGAAAGGGTCTGTGCTCTCGACTTCCAGCAGAAGTAGGTTTTATGGGACCTCATGCGGTGTTAGACAGCATAGAGCTTGGCTTCGAGATCCTGGATCACCTTGGGATACATCAGGGCACACTCTTCATAATACTTGGAGTCGTAGACCAAACCCTGACCCCAGAGAGACACCGTTTGGGGATTCATCACAGATATGAATTTGCAACAGACCCTACAAGGTTTAAAACCCGTCGTTTTAGGAGGGTACATGTTCCCTTACAGACCTATAGAAAAAAAGGCAGCGATACAAACACGCTTGTGTGGTGCTTATATGCGGCTCCTGCCATTACCTCCGGGGCGGAACAGGGTCGAAACAAAGCTGCACGATGCCACTTATTGGTCATAAGGCCTATGCTTAAAAATCTTCCGATTTAGTCTGGCACCTGGGAATATTCTAAAGGTGCGGAATACGCAATTGGAAGTATCCATCAGAACAACACGTGCATAATATTGGAGGACAATAATCATTAAATTTTTATGCAGTAAGTGGTTGTGAGGGCCAACCAGCCCTTAGCCGTTGTCAGTACACATTCCTGTTTTGCCCTTCCCACTTTCAGAAGTCTGGATTACCCCTCATACCACCTTACTCACTCACTGATCTGTGGGTGCAAGCACCACTCAGGGTCCTGGGTGTTAAGGGCAGCCCAGTGACAGCCGAGCGCAAGGTGGTTGTCTGATCCTAGAAGACGTGGTTGCACTTTGTGATGAGGGTACTGGTGTTTGCAAACTTTGGCACACAGTGGCAGCACCAGTGAAAAGGAGGTTTCCACAGAGTTGCAGTGCTCGAAGTGATGGGGATATTTCAGCTTTAATTCTTCCTTGTACCCAACAACAAAAATCCACCAAACGACCAACCTTGGTGTCCACTCTGGTTCGCATCAGAGAATGCCTTTTGCTGGTGCAGTCTCCCGATTTCATGGTAATTTGTTTCGCAGTGACTTGCTTTGTTATAAAAATGCAGTTGTAAGTTCACAGTACTCAGATGCTACTGAGCACTAGATGTAAACAACGGAATTCACACCTTTTTGAATTCCACAGCACCCTCAGCCCCAGGTGTGGATGCATCACTTCACTGTGGTGACTCCTGAGGTCCTGCAGACCTTATCCTAGGCATAACAGTGCGGGTTTCTCCCTGTGTTGCAGCAGTGATGTTAATTTCTCTGGCCTCTGCTTCTTCTGAGTAGCATCTTCTTTGCACATGGGCACCTCTAATGCCCCTCCAAAGCAGTAAGTCACCTCTCTTCCTTGAAGAAGCATCCAGGCAGCCCCATCTGGCAGACTGATCGAGTTTCCCCACGTGGCTGGTCCCAAACCAGGCAAGTTAGCAGTAATTACCCCAACCGCACAGCCCAAAGAATGTATTGGACAGCACTGAGGGAGACCCTTGATTCAGTGTAAGAAATCTTGAAACACTTGCTGAAATCGCTGGACCATTTTTATTATACTGAAGGTACAGACCATGGTTACCCGTTGCCAAAAGTCAGATCTAAGACCAGCTCTGGACAGACCTGCCATTTTGCTCATTTTACTCAGAGCGAATTGACTGGGGTCAATACAATCTGGGTATCGGACAAGGAGGCATCACAATAGGATATGACCAGTCAGCCATTGTCCTAGTGTCTCCAAAATCTGGGGTTCAAGCAGGATAGCTCAGTGGACATGAGCTAATGCTGCAGAACTCTTCCAAGGCCTCATGACCTCAACACATAAAAGTGAAATAAGGATCAAAAGCTCACAGGAAGGAGATTATACTTGTTGGCTTGAGGACATTGGCAGCATCCCTGTTTATAGGGGTGTCCGGAATTAGAAGGCTCTGGGGTTTAAAATGAGTGTTACCTGCACTGTTCAGGGTACCAAGAAATTATTGACAGAATAGTCACTGGAGGTTGCCACCCGAGGCAGTTACAAATGTTAGAGGGTTGTGCCTCCCTATTGGCGGTCAAAGTCAAGAACGACTGGCCATGTGGAACCCACTATGAATAAGGGCAGTCACACGTCAGGTCAGGCTACATATCAAACTTGTAAACATGATGATTTGGATACCATAAGTTCCAGAAAGATGGTCTGAACAGTTTAAACTCAGCACAAACAGGCCCTAAATGAGGGCCATTCTAGTGAGGCTGGGGCTGTACTTCTTACATCATCGTAGAACGAGTTATAAACTTGGTTTGTTCACTCCCTTCACAAAACAAAGGCAAATGATGTGAGACACTTATTGGCACGGACAGTTATGAGGCAAGCAGGAATAGCTCAACAGACCATGCTGGTCTGCTTTATACTTCATTTGAAGAGCTACAGCAGCATCTTTGAAGGTACATAGTGTTTACAGCACCCTACCAGGGGTAAGCAATTACAGTTCAGGGTTCAATGGTAGTTTGTTCATGGGCATGGAAGAACACGCCCCTTTTATGGAGCCTTGCTGAGGGAAACCGGAGACTAACCATTTAACTGCCACAAGTTACAGCCCTGCCAAGTACCACGCATCAGGCGTTAGACTAACGCATTTTAGTGCAGGTGGCCGCATCACCGCACTAATATGCATTAGTCACGCATATAGAGCTCCCTGACACACTGCAAGGATCATGAGGCGCAGCGCTCCAAAAGCAGCCCCGTACACCACGCTGCATGTGTGCAATGCTGTGGCCTCAGGTCTGCCTGGCAATTTAGCCACCCGGCGCTTCGGAAACTGTTTGCTATGGTGACCAGGGGCCGTGAGCAACATTGTTTCAATAACCATGCTGCGCGCCCGCGCTAAAACAAATTCTTTCACAGGCAGCAGGGAAGACCAGATCGTTTTCCCAGCCACCGCGCCCGCCCTGACAGCTAGCGGCGGTGCCATGGAACGGCCGGGCTGCGACCCCCTCATAGCATAATGCAGGTGGTTGGAGTGCCTAATGCGTGCACGCCGGTGCTTACCGGAGTTAATTACCACCAGTCGCGGGGGTATCACATGATGATACTCCCAGTCCTAGGTCTCAATTACTGATCCTTGGCCGGCCAGTTCAACCAGAATCGAAGTGCACTACAGCACAATCCAATCCAGCCAGACACAACTAACCGAGCCGAGGAGAGCTGTGCACCTGCAGCAAACAAGGCGCCGCCCAGAAGAACCCCATCCCAACCGTGGAGAGAGGCCCCCAGATGCAGGTGGGAAGGCGGACGTGTTGACAAGGGCCACTGCCCTGCGTATGGTATGCTTTCTTTCCTCTTGGAGGATCGGGGGGAGTTTGTTGAGGTGAGAGGTGGCAACGGAGATTAGAGTATATTAGATTTTCGAGCGCTCATGAGGGAAGGGTTGTAGACTGGTGATGTCTGATTGAGCACTGCTGTCACTGTTTGCTTTGCATCCCAGCCTTACGAAATGCCTGGTCAGGGTGAATCTCTGCTGAGTTTCCAGGCCCAAAATACAGCAGAGGCAGCTGTGCCCTTACCAGCCACTGTGTCTCGGCCTCAGTTGACAACTGCCTCCTGCTGATGCAGCCCGTGCCTCCTGCCCCGCCTCACCGAAGACAGAGGTTCAAGAGGACTTTCAATAGATCGTTCTCAAGCAGTTCACAGACACATTCCCCAGTCGAAAGACTGTTCTGTTTTATACAAGGAGTGAATTTACAATGGTAGGCAAGCCTATAATGAGAAACCAGTGCCTCTCCAAGATCGACGGGGCTGGGCAGTGTGAGTGCATGTCTGTCTACGGAGCCTGACTCTGCTCCTATTCCGCCTCTATTTTAAAGGTTTAGCTGAAAAGAAGCACACCAAATTTAACAGACAGACAGAGTCTGTTGTGCGTCATGTTTAGCTGTGTCACGAAAGCTGTTTTCTGAGCCTCACCTTTAATGGTGTGCTCTGTGTCTGAAGCCAAAGGATATGTTGCTGTGTGGAGTTCATCACAGAGTACACAGTGAAGATGACAAAAGTGCAGGAAAGTAACTCTACCCTTTCTTGGAATTTGGTACTGGCGAGCAAACAATGGATGATATTTCTGTTTGATGGAGAGGTGCAGATCTGCTGTTCTTAGGGTTTTACTTAGCGCAATGTCATTTCTTCTCTGTTGACATCTTATTGATTCCTCCTTTCAGATCCTTCTTTATGGTTCTGCTCTACTATAACTATTATTAGGTGTGGCTCTCAAGAATAGCCAGTTTAGACTGGCAGCCAGGCGAGGTGAGTCACACGCTCTCACTTTTTCTTAGGCTGTGTGTGCATAGTTCACTCATCTGATGGTCACTGCAGCATGTGCTTTAACTGTCCTAGGCCGCCACAATTCCATTAAGCTTAAAGGCATGTTTTTTGTAATTAATATTTTCGAGTCACACAGAGCATTGCCTAGTCACCCCCATGCTCCTCCTGGCCCAATGAAGACACCCTAGTTATGAATGGGGTTATAATAGACTTGAATATGCCAGTACGGTCACATTTTGCAAAGGCCCAGAAAAATAACATGGATTTAAAACCAACTGGTAATGGGGCTGAATTCCTTGTGTCCAGGTGTTTTCATGCAACAATAAAAATGTCAAGATAACTCTGGAATAATGGAGTGCTGGAGCAAGATCAGCGTTTTGTCTAATGACAGTTTTCACAAAAGAATATGAATCCCGCATACTCGCAAAACTATTTTTGTTTTCTTCAAAATACTTTATTGATTTTCACAAGGTATACAGAAAGCATATAGTAGGGTAAGCAAGGGTATCCAAGGCAAAATTTTACATGTGCATACATAGCGTGAGGGTAATGCGCCTTTATGGATAACATGAGCCTAACCCAGGCGATCAATGGTAGAAGAAAAAGGACAGGCAAAGGAAGGGAGAAAGGAAAGGAAAAGAGAGGAGAAGAGAGGGAGGAGCTACGGCTAGGCAAGCTGTAACATCACTTTTGCATATCTATGCATATGTTGGCACAAGGGCGCCCGATATTGGCAACTTTACATAATATGACAGTCTAGTACTTGTAACAATGAACATTTCACTTAAATACAATTATTCAGATGGAACGACAGTAAGGTCACCGGATATGATTCCGTGGTGAGCGCTTTGTTCATGGAGGCTCGTAAGAGTCTAGAAACGCGTCTAGAGAGTTCCACAGCGTCCTGGATGACGGTTTCCTTTGGAGAGCTTTGTAATGCTATGTTGTCTGCCCCTCTGAGATGGATGATCCAGTTTATCCAGCTCTTGTACGAAGTCTTACTCGTGTCCTTCAAGTTGGCAAGGACCATTTTCACTGCCGAGGTTAGTAACAGGTCAAGTAGATCTTTGTCAGAATCATTTCTCAAGTTTGTGCTTATACAGGCCGTGGGCAAGTTGAAGGAGTCTCTGACCATAGTACTTTTAAACACACCATTTATGAAGGTAAAGATTTTGTCCCAAAACGATTTAAGTAAAGTACACTGAAAGATAAGGTGGGCTAGGTCCCCCGTCTCCCGATAACAGTTCCAGCATGTTGCATCGTTTCGGAGCCCTAATGCAAATAAACGGGCAGGGGTCCAAAATGCCTTGTGTAGTAGCCAGTATTTGGTTTGGGAGAGAACAGGGGAGATCTTATTTCGTGAGACGGATCTCCATAGTGAGGGCCACTCCTGTTCCTTTGGTGGTTCCGGAGGCAGTTGCCCCCAAAAGGCTATAACCTTATAAGTTTAGAAGATTTTGGGAGGAGGAGTTTGTATATCTGCGAGACCTGGTGGCCCAGTTGGTTAATGTTTGTCACAAATAAGGAGATTGATGGTTGGGTGGTGGATAGTTTGGATTTTGTAAGGGCCGATCTAATTTTTAAGAAGTTGTAGAATTCAATGTCAGCTAGGCCATACCTCGCTTGGAGGTCTGAAAATGTAATTGGGTATGTGGTGTTTTCTAGTTGATAAGGGAAGAGGATTCCTTTCTTAATCCATGTGCCTAGGGTTAGGCTTTTGCCTTTGTACCTTATCTTGCTATTGGCCCAGAGTGATTCCAATTTATACCCTTTAATACTATTCTCCAGCTTTTTATCAACCCTAAGTAGTGCAATTTTTGTGTTTTTAAAAATGGACTTGGAGGTATGTGGGTATAGTCTATTTGTTGTTAGAAGTGCAAGGGGGCTTAGGTTATTGAGAATGGCCCTCTCTACCTCTAGCCATGCCGGGGTGTAGCCGGTAGGTGGTGTGATCCAGTATGAGCCTTGTTTCGCCAGGAAAGCCAGCTGGTATAGTCTGAAATCCGTAAGATTCACCCCTCCTAATGTTTTATCTAGTCTTAACTTTTTGATACTGATCCTTGCTTTTTTTCCGCGCCAAAGGAATTTAGAGATGAGGATATCTAGTTTGCGGTGGAAGTCGTCTGTAAGGAGGAGCGGGAGCATACTGATGAGGTAGTTAACCATCGGGGTGATCATCAATTTGATAGTCTCGATTCTGCCCCACCACGTAATGAATTTTGGTGACCAAGATTCCAAAAGCTTCTTTATTTTCCCTAGTAATGTTTTCTCATTCTGGTGTAGGGTATCTATCATGTTGCTACCAAATTCGATGCCTAAGTATTTGATGTAGCCTGTTTGCCATTTTAGCCCAGACTCTCCCAGGATATCCCTCGTACAGTGGATGTTTAATGGTTTGAGTTCTGATTTCTCTCTGTTGAGTTTGTACCCTGAAAGGCCGGAATATCTAGTTATTGTGTCCATCAGGGCAGCGATAGATGCCCTCGGTTGTTCTGTTACAATTAGTATGTCGTCTGCGTAAGCCGCTAGTTTTACTTGGACGCCACTGATATCCACCCCCTTAATGTTAGCGTTTGATTTGATGTCCCTGATTAGGGGTTCCAATGCTGGTAAAAATAAGAATGGAGATAGTGGGCATCCCTGTCTAGTACCTTGTTGTAACGTGAAAGGCTCGGAGAGCGAGTCATTAACGACAATACGGGCTGATGGGTTTCCATAAAGGGCCATAACCATACGTATATAGTCCTCACCTAGATTGAAAGATTGCATGCAGCGTTCCAAGAAAGCCCAGGAAACCCTATCAAAGGCCTTCTCGGCGTCTAGGGTGATAGCTACTGCCGGTTCAGCCTTAACGGCGGCATGCTCTATGATGTGGCACAGTAGGCGGGTGTTATCGTTAGACATCCGAGTACGGAGGAAGCCTACTTGGGAGTTACTTATTAGTTTTGGTAGGGCAGAGTTGAGTCTGACCGCTAATATCTTAGCGTATATTTTGCAGTCTACGTTAATCAGTGATATTGGCCTATAGTTTTTCGGTGAGAGTTGGTCCTTCCCCTCCTTCGGAATGACTATTATGTTAGCTTCCGACATAGTGTATGGCGTGGTCCCTTTAGATGCTGTGTGATTAAAAACTTGTTTCATGGTTGGTTTTAGCTGGTCTAAGAAGGTTTTGTAGAAAGAGGCTGTATACCCGTCCGGGCCAGGGGCTTTGTTGTCTTTTAGGGATTTGACTGCCATTTCAATCTCTGTGTAGTTAATTTCCTATCCTAGCCTAACTTACTCTTCTATGTTTAGTTGCGGCAAGTTGAGTTTTTCGAGTTATTTGGTACAATCTTCTAAGTTTAGGGGCTGTTCATTCTTATAGAGTTCCTGATAGAATTCTTTGAAGGTCCTAAGGATGTCTTTGTGTTTGGTGTGGGTTTTATTGTTGGAGTCTTTAATGGATGAGATGACGAGCTGGTTCCGTTTGTGTTTGAGATAGGAAGCAAGCAGTTTCCCCGCTTTGTTAGCTTCGCATAGGTTAAGAGCTTTATATTTATTAATCCATAACCCTGCCCTCTCACTTAGGATTTTGTTATATTCATATTTGTTCTGTGTTAGTGATGCGAGGAGCTCGCTATTGTGTAAGGAAGTAGCGTGGGACTGCTCCAAATTTTTGATCTCCTGCTCAAGCTGGGTTAATCTTAGGTTGGTGCTCTTGTTGATTTTTGTCTTTATTCCAATTATTGTACCCCTGATGGTAGCTTTCAGTGCATCTCAGAGCGTATTAGTGCTAGAATCCGGAGTGTCGTTATGTTTAAGGTAGTCTATTATAGCCTCCTCGATCTTTTTTTTTATCCGCAGGATCCGAAAGTACATCGCTGTTAAAGCGCCATCTCTTTGGCACAGCCTCATTGTGACACCCAGCCCGTTTTAGGCTAATACACGAGTGGTCCGACACTAGCCTTGGGGCTATGTCTGTGTGTTCGATTAGTCGTGTGTGGGAGCCGGAGATGAGGATATAATCTATCCTGGTGTATGAGTTGTGGGGGTTAGAGTAAAAGGTGTAGTCTCTAGTGTCTGGATGCTGGAGGCGCCACGCGTCCTTAAGGTTAAATTTTGAGCAGATATTTTGTAGTGCCGCATGTGAGCTCGTGGGATGGTATTGACAGGTGGATTGTCTATCCGTTATGTGGTCTAAAGGAATGTTGAAATCCCCTGCTACAACCATGAGGTCATTTTCGGGGAACCCTTCCAGCGCGCTGGACACCTCAGACCAAAAGGCTGGGTCGTCCGTGTTGGGGCCGTATATGTTTGCTACGTGAATTAGCTCTTCCCCCCTTCTCAGGTGTGTGACCAGGAGTCTGCCCTCGTTGTCGTGGGACTGTGAGTCTAGCGTGATGTTGGATCTTTTCGATATTAGGGTAATTACCCCCCGTTTCTTTTTAACAGCAGGCGAGCAAGCCATCTGTGAGATCCAGTTACCTCCAATGAGTTTGGCATCGTCCCCAGACAGCTTTGTTTCCTGTAATAGGATTATATCCCCTTTAGTTTTGGCTAGGTAGTCCAGAATTTTCCGGCGCTTGATTGGGTGGTTAATACATTTAACGTTTAGGGACACTATGTTGAGGTCAGTTGCCAGGGTGAGTGTGTTATTGCAGGCCATCAGATGCGATGTTATGCGGTAGATACATCAATTCTATTTTTTATGGAGCCAATAATTGCTTCCCGGACCCAGGAGGGGAAAAGTAGCTGGCCGACCCCCCCCCAACTAGGCTTAGATCGGATAAATTTCCCATGTGCCTCGAATACATTCTAAGCAGCTTTTTAGGGTGCACTTGCGTGCCATAGCTCACTACTCGGTCATACAACAAGAAGTGCCCAACACCGTTTTTAGAAGAAAAAGAGGTGAAAAAGGGAAAAGAAACTACAAAATAGAGAAAGCTAAGACTGAGGAACCCCAAGGTGGGTATCCAATCACTACAGGCAGCCTTCTGCAACCTCTTGGGTACCTCTTCTCCCCCCCCCCCCCCATCTCCTGCCCCTCCCACCCTTCCCCCCTGCAAACCTCGTATGAAGGAGGTGCGACGGCAGGATTCGTCATTCCGTCTCTCGGAGATCAACTGTTGCGATAAAACTGTATCGTAAATCTCCCTATGAGTACCCTTGGCGCAATTACATGCAAGGCACTGAAGGCGAAGCAGGCCCTCTGACCATAAGCCTAAAGTTATCAACGCGTTTCATCTCAGTTATAGTGTCCACAGCAGAGTCTCATTGTAACGAATTTAAAGGATGCAAGTATTCGACCATAGGAAATTTGAAATCTTCACTTGTCGTGATGCCAGCATCGTAGAGTGTATGTTAGCATGAGGTAGATAATGGGGTAGATAATGGGGTAGATAATGGGGTAGATAATGGGGTAGATAATGGGGTAGATAATGAGGTAGATAATGAGGTAGATAATGGTTCAGTTTCCTTATTAGTTGTGAAAGTGGTTAAGGGGAGCTTACCCTGCCCAAAGGAGGTACTGGCTACCTCTTCAACCCGTGCCAGGGTCTGGCGATGATCTTCTCTTGCTAGAGGCAGGTTGGGAAGCCTCCATGTCGTGAACTGTTGGTTCTTCCAGAAATGACGCAAGCTCCTTAGGGTCATTGAAGTAGTGCTGTCTGTCGCCATCGGTTACCCTGAATTTGGTGGGGCCAACGAAGGAGAACTGAATGTTCTTTCTTCTGAGTTTGTCGCGAAGGGCAAGAAATCCCTTCCTGGTGTCGACCGTAGGCTTAGAGTAGTCTTGTGTGAAAATGATCTTATGTCCATTCCATACGATCTGGTGATTTTTCCGTGCGTGGTGAAGGATAGCTTCCGTGTGCTGGGATCTCAGTGGTTTGCAGATAATAGGTCGGGCCGCTTGTCTTGCCATGGGTTTGAAGGTGGGTACCCTGTGCGCCCGGTCTATTTCAAACTGGCGGTCAAACTTTACATTGGTAAGTTTTGGTATCCAATCCTCAAGGAAGACAAGACATGAGCCTGCTGGGTCTTCCGCCCCCTCCGGGACCCCCAGTATTCGGATGTTTCCCCGCCAATTTCGGTCTTCCAACTCCGCTGTTTGTCTTTGTAGTGTTGAAGTAAGTTTTGTTAAGGCCTTCACCTCATGGCTTGAGTTGACGGTGGTGTCCTCTATATCACTGATTCTTTGCTCGGCCACTGCTAGCCTGTTATTCACTGTGTTTAGGTCAGCCCTGACGGCTGCTATTTCAAGTTGAATAGCGTCAGTGGTCTGTTTTGTAGATTTAGCTAAATCGTGGACATCTGCTAGCTTTTTTAGTATCATGTCCAGGGTGCTGTTAATGTCCGGCTTCAGTTTGAGCGGGGAGTCCGATACTGCTGGCTCCCCCTTACTTTTTTGTTGTTGTTGTTGGTGTAATCTAGATTCGCTTTCAGCCATTTTTTGCTTTCCGTGGGATTTCTTTGGTGCTCCTTTAGAGCTCCTGGGCTCTCCCGATAACTCCTGCAGATATCTTCCTCCTGGTCTCTTCCCTCTGGCCCCCGTGGCTCTCTTGTGATGGCTTGTGTTCTGTTTGCTTAGGTCTTGGCGGCTTTGTCTGCGGGTCGCTACCTTTTAACCCCTGCACGACCTGGACTGCTACAGCTTGTTGCTCTTGGCGGAGAAACCTCTGGCTAAGCTTAATCGAGGGCCTTCTGGCCTCTGTAAGTAGCGTCAGATTTTATAGCCGGGATAGCGTTGGGAAAAGTCAAGCCAACCCGCTGTTTTGGCATTTCCACTTTTGCCTTTGGTGCTCAGGTTCTTGCGTGGTGTAGGTCCTCTGATGTGCTTCGCGGTTAGAGAGGCGTAGCGGCTGCCCTTTTGGTAACGAGCATCACGCACTCATGCTCGGAAGGCTACCGAGTGGCCAGTCAGCTGGGTCAGGCCAGCGCATTCCCACCGCTCAGGAGGGTAAAGGGTGTCCGTATAGTCTTGCTTTATTGGGTTGCCATATCTGATTCCAAACTGCCAGCACTTCGATGAGTGGTCGGTGAGCAGATGGTCGCTTGCTTGGCTGGTGTGACAGGGAGCCTTGCCTTTGTCCGTGTCTATGTCCGTGTCTTTGTTAGGCAGGCGCCATTTTGTATTGGCACGGGTCTGTGCTACTTTCGGTTTTATAATCGATCCGCGATATTCTGACCCACGTTAAGCATTAATATCAGACATTTCCGTGGTTACAGACTTGGGTACGCAGCTCATTTACGTCCCGCTATGGTCCCGATTAATCTAGCACCATTAACAGCTTCCCGACCGAGTTTCATTATCGTGCAGGCTGGTATCTGCACTCGGCCCTCGGCCCACTCTCAGACGCTCCGTAAGTCCCAGCCGCTCGCTACTTTGGCGGACACTTCTTCAGCGCCGGGCTGTCTTGGTGAGCGAGCTCTCTATTAGTCGCCGTTGCTGGGACCAAGCCTTCCTTCGCCTCACACTCGAGCACCCCAGCCCCCCACCGAAATGAGCTACTAGGCTTAGCGTACCTTAATGCTCCCTTTGGTTGCTGCTGGTGGTGTTTTTGTTGGTGCTGTGACGAGCCATTCGGATGCGCTTTTCATTTGGTTCCAGTTGTGGGACGCCGTTTCGCCGCCATTTTGTTTTCCGCGTCTCTCTCCTTCCTCCCGGGCATAAGTTCGATTTCTTCTTTTCTTGGGCACCGGAGGTCGTCGTGGTGGCAATCACATTGGCAGTGGTCTTTCCGATGGCTAAATCATCGGTTGCTGTGTCCCTGGAGTCCGCGTACTCGTCGGGGATCCGTGTTCTTTTCTCCGATCTGACGGAGCGGCGAGATCAGGCAGCCATTAGCTCTGCCGTCCAAGCCACGCCCCAAAAAACTGTATTTTATGAGGATTAGCTGTGAGATCCTGCTTTTTTACTAGCTTAGTGCCCTTCCATTTCTGGTGCTTTGCAGCAGTTTTAAAGATCTTAGAGTTTCTTGTTGCTTCAATGGGTGTAATTTCTGATATGTATACGTTTCCCTCGTCTTCATTGTATGATTTTGCTCGCAAGAAAGTGTCACTCAGTCGTTGAATGTCACTCATAATTACACTGAAATTATGACAATGTCACACATAAGCAGTCTGAAACCTTGGCAGCTATGAAGTCAGTGCACATGGAATCTACCACCAGCCTCCTCAAGCCCAATATACAACCACAGCCTGCTATAAGAAACTTCCATAAGCAATGTGGAATTTTGAAGTAGCAAACCTTTCATTGCCCTATGTCCCGGATTCACGGATTCTGTACAAAATCTCTTCCATGGCTGTTGGTGAGTAGTGGGGCTTTCTCATGGGTATCTTGACCTTGACGTGAACTGCACAGGTTCAGAACTAGGCTTGTTGTATTTCTGCAACATCATTCCAGGGCCTTCTGTTTGCCACTATCAGGTTTTCTTGAGGTGATGTACAGCTCGATGCTCCACTACAGGCTGGGATTCACCACGCTATTCAGGTCTCAGTGCACAGCAGAGCCCAGAGGCGGTGTTCCCCAGATACCAGATTGGTTTATGTCAGAACACACCAAAAAATAGGTGGAGCTCCTGTTATACCTATTTTCTCACAGTCTCATTCAATGCAATAAAGCATCCCAAATCATTCCTCTGTGTCCACCTTCTTGCTCCATGATGACTGGACTCAACCCCACTTTTCAAAGTGTAATCCCAAATGACCTCTTGAGCATTCTAACAATCAAATGCTTTATACGCCTTGGTATTTATGTATTTGGTACTTGTATATCAGGAACCCAGCCAGAAGGAAGCAGATATTGTACAGAGTCCAAGTCAAAGATAGAGACAAAGAGTAACTGGAGACGCAGCTAGCTACAGGGAGCAGAAGTGTTCTGTTATTGCGTCACGGTGTAGCGTTCTGTAAGTGAGGGTATTTACAACTCCTGCCTACATTGTAGGAGGGATAGCGTGGTCCTGATGGATACGGGGATGTTGTTCCAGATGATGGAGAACTGTGCCTTATTTTCCACCCTTCTTTGCCTATTGTCTTAGTCTGATGGGGTCCTGGCTGCAGGTGGACCCAAAGCCACAGGAGATGGCGAGCTTGTCAGACATATAGGCACGGGTTAGGCTAACCGGTTTGGGTGTGGCAAGTGAGAGCACCTTTCAATGCCAAGCCCATGATGTACGAAGGGAGAATGTGTTCGCCAAAGTTCTTAAAGAGGTTTCTTTCCATTCAGGCAGTGTTACAGATCCCAGGTAGTCATCCTGGTGGTTGGGACAAACAAAGAAAGGGTTTTTTTTACGCACACATTTCCCTTTAAATACCAAGTAAATTCAGTAGGTAATATTATCTTGCCAGTGATAAAGGACATGATAACTTTAGCCTTAATGGTCAGAGCGACTAGAGTTACTACAAAGGCAGACAGAAGGACTGCTAGGAAACTAATCTGCAGTAATATAAAAAAAAAAACGAAAAAACACCATATTAATTTCGGGTCCTTTTTTATAGTCCTACCATTTCGCTGCAAAAATGTGATTTGATTCAATTAGTATGCAATAACAGCAGTCAAACAAGCACTTGCAATCACTCCAATAACAAAAATATATCAAAAAAGCTCTTTACCAGGGCTCTACCCTCCAGTCATTGCTTGCTGAACAGTGACAAATTTAGCTTATTCACATGCAACACTTTCATACGCATGGATTTTTTTTTTACTATTCGTAATTGCCACATTAAATCTCAATTAATTCAATTGCACAAACTTGTCAAAGACGATTCATTCGGAGAAATCGAAAACGATAGGGTAAAGGGACAATTCGTGATTAGACTCCAACAATTAAAGTCAGAGAGGCATTTATCTATGCAACTAATGTCATCCTTCTAGATGCCATCTTGTGATGAAGCGACAAAGATGCACCACAACTTCAGCTCTCCGCTCTCTTTGTGCGCCCATTCAAATCTACTGATGGTGATGGAGGAAAGCAATTACTAAGTAGTAGCACTGATGGATCTCCGAAAAAGGAGAATCCGCTGCTGGATTTGAGATCTCTGATGGCTGAAGAGGCATATCAGTCATGTTTCACTGCAGCAAATGCACAATCACACAACCTGGAAGAAAAGTAGAATCCTAGCACCATGCATAAATCAGTGTCAATACTCACAAACCAGTGCCAACCAGGGTGTGAGAATCAAGTGAGACAAAATTGATGCCCCCAATGTTCTGAAAGATCTTGTCACCAACAAATTCGACTCCATCATTACCTGCCAGACACCGGTAGCTGGCCCCAGCCTTGTTGTAAATAGCTATGAATTGATTAGTCAAGAACTTTTGCGCATACTTACCATCAAATTTCGCAAAAAGGATACGCCACTACAGAGATGGTTTGATTCAGCATGTTCTGCAGCTCATAGACAACTTTTATAAAACAGCCTTAGAGACCCGCAAAGACGAGGTTAGAAAGGGGGCATGGGGTGGCCTCGAAGCAGCGTCATCAAACGGAGATGCAAAGAGATTCTGGGATATCATAAACCACACCACCTGTCTGATAACTCCACCTCTAAAACCGAGAATTACATCCCAGCTGAAAGCATGTCGGCGCATTTTGCTGAGGTTTTTAACCTAGGTAGCACTGAGGGTAATCTAGTTGAAAAGATTGAAACCCCAAATGTAAACTCTGTGGTGCTCTTTAATCTTAGTAGTTATACTGAAGTTGATGAAGTTGCCGGTGCAATTAAGATATCTTCTTATGAGAAAGTGCCAGGCTAGGATGGTGTGCCAGTGGATATTTTTAAGTCTGACCTTTTGGCCTCCAATTATCACCAATGTCCTGCATGCAGTAATTCAAGGCACCGCAATAGCATCATGAAAGAAAGCAGTCATAGTCCCCATTTTTTTTTTTTTTTTTTTTTAAAGGGATGGAAATAGTACCAATTGTTACCGACCGATCTCCCTCCTTGATTCAACGTCTAAGATCGTGGGATGAGTTTTACTTACAAGACTGGAGAATTGGCCAATAGAAACTCTGTTCTATCAGAGGTTCGATACGACTTTCGGCCAGGTATAGGTACAGTCGAGCAGTTCCTTAATCTCTCCTTAATAATGGTAAGGTATGTCAAGGCCACTGGAGGTTCACTACACATGGCCTTTATGGACATCTCTTGTGCCTTTGACAACGTAAATCGCTCCAAGCTATGGGTTATGTTACAGTCCATGGGAGTGGAAGAGGCCCTCATCATCCCATTGAAGAAATTACATACGGATACTGTAGTTACCATTCGATATGGTCCTAAAGGAGAATGCACACCCACACTGAGTTCTGAACGTGACATACGCCAAGGTTGAATCCTAGCCCCATTCCTGTTTTTATTGTACATTAATGGTTTGGAATCCTTTCTTGTTCAACATGGTGCCGACATGACCCAGGTCGGGAAACGTCAGATACCAACTCTGCTATATGCTGATGACACAGTACTTTTAGCTAGAACTGCAAACGCCCTCCAGATTTTATTAGATGCTTTCACAACTTTTACGAGTAGTCTTGATTTAAAGCTAAATTTTTGCAAATCTTTTACTATGAAGAGTGGACCAAGAAATACAAAATCAAAGTCATATTTTATTTGGGGGTGGGGTTGGAGGTCAGTAAGATTGCTACATTTAATTATTTGGGAGTTATGTTTGACACTTTGTTGCAGTGGGGGCATCTGATAAATGCAAGAGCGCAGCAATTTGCAAGGATGACTGAGGCGATTTTTCTCTTTGCCAACAAGCTCAGGCACATACCCCAGAGGGTGATGCTACAGTTGTATAGTAGTAAATGTGTTCCAGTAGCTCTATACGGGGCCGGTATATGGGGTCACGTTAAATCTGGTGCTCATCAAAGAGCAGAAAATGCTTTTTTGCGTGGACTCCTCTCGGTACCCACGAGCACTGCCACCCACATTTGTCACACTGAATTAGGGTTACATTTTATATAAGATATAATTATGGATTAAAATTTGGCTTTCACCAGAGCCGACACCTTCAAGACTAGTTCTAAAAGATCCCCTAGAGCTGCATAATTCACTAAAAATCCCTTGGCTTACTTATATCAAACAGTCTATGTTAGAGCTTGGTGTCCCAGAATATTTCTCTAACCCCGAGTTGATTGATACAAATAGCAAATTAATGATTAGAACTTTCTTCTTAAGCCAGTATTCAAAGGAGAGGGCAGACAAGTCTCAATACATGCTGAGTGCAGCCTTGTATAGATCCCTCATAATTTCCCCTTGTATAGAACCCTACTTGGCTACCTCAAGTTATTCAAAACACAACTTTTATTTCAGCCGCTTTTTCCTTAGCGTTTTGCACATCTTTGGTAGTCTTCCCCCATCAGGGAGGCCGGTTTGCAAGCCTGCCAAAATGTCCCTGTAACAACTCGTCTCAGCAAAGTACTACTCATCTTACATTATTTTGCACTTTATATAGTACTTTACGGAAACGATATTTAGTTCCAATCCTGCAGGCATCCACAATCAGATGTTAGACGCAAGCAAGGTATGATATATTTACGTCTTGAGACACAGAAATAAGATGCTCAGTATTACATTTTATATGCACAGTTTTAGCAGTGAGGAAAAGGTATGAATTAGTGCTATGATTAATATTTACATGTTTTATTATTCAATTCAATTTTTATTAATTTGGATATCACTGGACTTGGAATGTTGATACGAGCTAATTTAAATATTTTGTCTGGCCTGATAGTATTGGACAAACTGTTATTGTATGTATAAGCTGACTGTATTCCAATTTGAAATTTTATGCTTTTAATGTAACTTTTATGGTATTTTTCTGAATAAAGTTTATTGACCGACTGACAGTGCCAACCAGCTTAACAGAGCATTATCATAGGATCATTAATGTACAATTTATATGCTGCTCTGGAAGCCTAACCATACACTAGGGATAAGCTGGGATAGAGAAAGCTTGCAAGCAGGGGAGGCAATGGGGGATAAAGAGCGAGGCATGGGGGAGACACGGTTTGCAGGGGAAGTAGAGATGGATAACAGACACGGGAAGGAAGAAACACAGACACCTGGATCCAACAGGAGAAGGATTACTCGGAGCTGGAATCGGAGGTGAAAGACGGATATAAGGCAGTGCTTTAAATGGGAAATTAGAAGTGCCGGTACTCACTAATTAGACTGGGTAGGTATTTAGGGGCGTGTCTAGGGGCGTGTCTGGGGGCGTGTCTGTGAGCCAGGAATTTAATAATAGCCACATAAGTAAGCTTTAACGCAAATGCTCTGATTGTCATGTAAAGAGCTTAAATGCCCATGGGCCAAATTCGCGCAAAATCAAACTGCCTCCTTACATAAGAGACAAGGCAAGCATCAGCTTCTGTGTCATACGTGCAGAGCCTAATTTTTGGCAGTTTGATATTGCGCGAATTTGGGCCATGGGCATTTAAGCGATTTACATACAATCAGAACATCTGCATTAAAGCTTACTTTTTAAAGACCCCTGGTTAAGGGAGTTGTCCAGAACCACAGGATGATGAGCGGACGTCGGGATTCGACCCTGGTTCTTCAGTTCCACTCTCGGCACCTCTGACCATATCCTCATTCTTGTTGCGATGCCAATGAGAACCAGAGCCGCAACTAGTGTCAAATTTCAGAGAGGGGGGGAAAGGGGGGCAATTATTTCAGCAATAGGCAGCAGAGTTAGTTAATTCAAGTTTATTTGGGCCAATTGGTCCTCAAACATTACATATACATATTAAAAATAACTAAAATTACTCATCCTTAAAAACATAAAAACATAAAACACATCTTAAAACACACATCGTTATAAAATCCCTCCAACAGCTGCACCAAGGTGTATTATTGTACTAATGCAAATTAAAACGTGCCTTAACTCTTTGCATAAATTTACCAATGGCGACAGCTATATCTAAGTAGCTCATTTCTGTCACTAAAATTACAGCCTGGGCCCTATTTTTAATATCATATTTCTTAAAAATCGGTCTTAAAAACAATATTCGAATATCGAGAAACTTCTGATAGTCCATTAATATATGTAATAAATCACATGGGGTGCCCAAAGTACAAGTGCATCTTCCCTTCTTGTCAATCATAGAGCTTTTCACCCCATTATTTACATAACAAGGGTTCACCCCCATTCTTACCCTTAAAACCTCTCTTCGTAATTGATAGTCGGGTAACCTGTCAACATAGGGGAAGCATTGTTCGTTTTTCCAAGTGGTAACCATAAAATGTACTGAGATTTTATTCAGGAGGTAATTGTGGTCCTGTACCTGCGAAATTTCTTTCCCTTGCGTCCTAAGTCCCTTCTTGTCAACATTGATCAGATAAGTAATGGGGCACAGTTTAACCTTCAACAGACAACACAGCTTTGTCATAATAGCTCTAATCTCTCTTGCCCACTTTAATTCACTATTCTGAATTTCATTTTTACACCAATGTGATATTTTAGAGTTCTCGCCTGTTCCTAGACGTTGCCAAAAACGAAGTAGGGCCATACCAGCTAAAATACCCCATGAGGTCAATCCCAATTCAAGTCTTGCAGCCTGGACCATTGCCGACATAGGGAGTGAGAATAGGTTTTTAGAGTTTTACCTTCCTCGACATCCCAACCCTCTTTGCCGCTTAAGTATAGCAATTCTGCGCCATACAAAAATTGCGTGGGGTACCATGGCTGCATAAGCTTTTAGAACCGGTCTATCAGACATCGCGCCATACGCTTTATTACATTTTTTCAGTCCACTGACCGATGCTGATGTTCTCAATTTTAGAGCATCTAGGTGGGTATGCCATTTCAGACTTCTTTCAAGCCACATTCCCAGATACCTATATTCTGTGACCTTTTCCTGCTTCTCAGCCCCCAAGAACCATGTAAACCCGACTTTCCTTCGACCAAAGCTCAGGATCTTAGTCTTGTCCATATTAACAAGTTTTTCGTTCGGCAATAAACATTAAACATGTTTAACTTCCTTTGCAGGCCAATTTCAGTTTGATCCATAATCACTAGATCATCCGCATAAAGCAGGCATGCAAAGTGCTTTCCATCTTGTTTCGGGCTTGCCCCATTTACATTTCCTAATGTTAACGGCAAGTCTGCTAAAAACAGAGAGAACAGCAAGGGGGCAAGTACACAACCCTGCCGCAACCCATTACCAATCTCAATCCTTCCAGATAAACTTCCGTCTGTATCTAAAATTATCTGGGCCCAGTTATTTGTATGGAGAATTTGTATCAAACTTAACAAATCCTTTGGGATGCCATATCTGATTAAAGCCTCCCACAGCAGCTCCTGGTCCACCAGATCGAAAGCTGCGCGGAAGTCCACAAAACAACAGAACAGGCTTCCCTCTGTTCAATCGATTTCCGCACTATGGACCAGAGAGCAAAGCAATGGTCAATTGTGGAATGTCCCGCTTTAAAACCCCCTGTTCCGGGGGTATAATCTGATTTCCTTCAGCCCAGTCTTTAAGTGAACCTAAAACAGCTTTCGCAAAAACCTTTTCCCCTATATCCAGGAGATTTATTAACCTATAATAGGCAGCAGAGATGCAGGGGCTCTAAGAAGGGGTGAGAAACAACAAAGCCTCGTTAAAAAGCAATTGGTCTTTTAAAGACCTGTGAAGTACTCGGGTGCGGCTGTGTGCGCGCCCGGTAAGCTGTCTCATCCCGGGCTGCCACACGACGGGGGAGGGGAGGTGGGGTGTCTGAAGCCCTTTGATCCCAATGGGCTTGCTCGCCTGATGAGAACCTAACACTGCAGGAGCACCCCAGCACAGAAAACACAGGCTGTTGCCAGCCAGAGCAGCACCTCAACACGCACCATCTGTTGCACGTACCCGTACTTCAGGGCCTGAGCCCTGCTGCTTCATGGAGTACCGGTACTCTCCTTGCCCGAAAATAAGTTCCGGTACTCAGGAGGAGAAAACTGAGAAGTGCCGGTACTCAGTACCGGTGCGTACCGGCCCATTTAAAGCACTGATATAAGGACAAACAGCCCGTTGAGGGTTAACTTGGTGCTAACATGGAGGACAGAAGGTGACACAGGGAAGGGCAAAGCGGGGGTAAACGGGGGCTCACGTGTCTCCATCGTGTTTATGGTACTCCCTCGATTACTATCCCACATTTCTAATATGTAGAATTAGGATTGCTGTATTCAAGTCACTATAAAATCAATGCCGTTTACAGAACAAATATTAAAAGAACCTCCAAGGGGACTGAGGATGGATATTTTTAGGTCTTGCATATTAAAGGGGCATGCACGATCTCGCAAAAGACATGTTGTGGGCTTACCAAGGACATACAGGGGCTTGGAGTGCAGCAGTTGATTACCACTGGTTAGATTCCCTGTCACTCTCACTTTTTTGCTTCCATTGCTTGTTTCTCAAACATTACTTTTGTCTTTTGAGTTAAGCACTCCATGGGACTGCATGTGTTTTCCAGCTGTCCCCCAAGTGCATTTCTCTTCGCCTGCACGTTACTCTGTCACCTGTGTGCTTCTTCCAGCAGCCCTCCATGTTGCATTCACACTTGTGCACTCCCCCAATTGCTTTCTCAACTGTAATCTTTTCCCCTGTCTACAGTGCTCTCTGTAGTATGTTCCCACCAGCACTCTCCTTGGCTCTCTGTCATCTGCTTTCCACCCTACCGCACCCTTCATGTTGCTTCTTTCACTCATGCCCTCACCCTGAAGCTCCCCGTGTTATTTCTGCTCGCCAATTACACCTCCATGGTTCGTCTGACCGTGTTGTTTCCGCACCTAAGTGTTGCACCCTCACTCCATGAGCTTCCTCTGCCTTCCCATGTTGCTTCCGTCCCCATGTCGGTAACTAGAGAGAGAAACAAGCATTGGCATAGCCAATATGTCTCGCCTTTGGGGCCTTATAAGTGTTTAGCCAGAGCTATTGACTTTGCCAATGTCTTCAAGCTGTGCTGTAGAGAAGTGTGGCTGCTGTGCGGCATGCTGAAAAGTTATAATAAAAAGTGTCAGAAGCATTTTTGTTACTTTATATATGACCAAGAAGGCATTATGTAAAACTGAACGACCATATTAAAAAAAGTATTTACAATAAAAAATTTCCTCAGTTTTCTTTTGTTCTTGCAATGCTGGCAATGGTGGTTTGTTAAAGCTTTTTTTTTTTTGAGGGGGCATAAACAATCGGAGGGTGAAGGTTGGGAACTAGTACCTGTATTATAACACTAGCAGCGGCCAGACGCTAGGGGAGAATCAACAGATGCCAGATTCCGAGAGCAGGCTGAGGTGGTGCTGAGTGATGCTGAGGTGGTAGTGGTGGTGGTGGTGACTGTTGCGGAGACGATGCTGAGGTGATGCTGAATGATACTCAGGTGTTGCTGAATGATACTCAGGTGTTGCTGAGTGATGCTGTGGTGGTGCTGAGTGATATTGTCTTGGCGCTGAGTGATGCTGTGGCGGCGCTGAGTGATGCTGTTGCGGCGCTGAGTGATGCTGTGGCGGCGCTGAGTGATGCTGTGGCGGCGCTGAGTGATGCTGTGGTGGCGGTGAGCGATGCTGTGCGGTGCTGAGCGATGCAGTGGCGGTGCTGAGCGATGCAGTGGCGGCGCTGAGCGATGCTGTGGCGGCGCTGAGCGATGCTGTGGCGGCGCTGAGCGATGCTGTGGCGGCGCTGAGCGATGATGTGGCGGCGCTGAGCGATGATGTGGCGGCGCTGAGCGATGCTGTGGTTGCGCTGAGCGATGCTGTAGTGGCGCTGAGCGATGCTGTGGTGGCGCTGAGCGATGCTGTGGTGGCGCTGAGCGATGCTGTGGTGGCGCTGAGCGATGCTGTGGTGGCGCTGAGCGATGCTGTGGTGGCGCTGAGCGATGCTGTGGTGACGCTGAGCGATGCTGTGGTGACGCTGAGCGATGCTGTGGTGGCGCTGAGCGATGCTGTGGTGGTGCTGAGCGATGCTGTGGTGGTGCTGAGCGATGCTGTGGTGGTGCTGAGTGATGCAGTGTTGGCCCTGAGTGATGATGTGGTGTCGCTGAGTAAAGCTATGGTGGTGCTGAGTGATGCTGTGGTGTTGCCGAGTGAGAGATAGAGTGAAGATATAATGCCCAATTAGAGAGGGTGGTGAGAGAGAAAGAGAGAGAAAGGGTGTACATAGAATAAAGAGTGGAGCGGGATAGAGAGAGAGAAAGAAGGGGAGAGAGAGTGAATGAAGGAGTTTGAAAGAGAAACAGATAAAGGGGTGAGAGAGAATGAAAGGCTAAAAAAGATAGAGAGGGGAGAGTTAATTAAGTAGAGAGAGAATTAGAGAGGGGAGAGAGAGAGAGAAGGAGAGAGACAATAAGAGTGGGGGTGTGGAGTTTAAATAGAGTGAAGTAGTGACGCGGAAAAAGTAACCTTAAATATAGCTTTGTGCTTTGCGCGAATAAATATTAAAAAAAAAACAGTGAGAGACAAAAATACTGGTAATTAGGCTGTGACTCCCAATATAAAACAAATAGCGATATAAGGTGAAATCAACCCACCGAAGCAATATTTCTAACTAGACAAAGAAAAGCTTGCATTTCAATGCTAATCGCTGTTGTTTTTCATGTGACTGTAGTCCAGGGCCCTCAGTTGGTAATGTGAGCTGCTGCTGCGATTGAAACATCAGAGTCCAGAGAGTTAATCAGCCATGACGAGGAAATGAGGAAGAGATAGGAAACCCAGATGCCAGCTGAGCGTGCACGCCATCGTGAACTCAAGCTGGTCGCCAGCCGAAAGCCAGTGTTTGCACTTCCAAAACCCGCTTACTAAAACTCTCGGCCAGACCAGCGCAAGCGCTGGTGCAGGCCGAGACCTAAAAAGCAAGCGCGCCATTTTGCAGGCACATGCATGCCTGTGTCAAAGATTATTTTGTAAAACAAATCTTTTGCCATACTGCACAGCATCATGGATGCTTTGGAGCATGCAAAAAACATGGCGGGGGTTGACTGAAGAGCATTTAAAATGGCCAGTGCACTGATCTGTTTAACATCTATCGCTTTATTTTTTTCAGGGTCCATTCAATATCCTTCAGAATATCAGCCAGCTAAACTAAGCTACTCATGAATTTAAAAAGAAACTTACCATCAACCATGCCAGCAGTACACCTGGACAATTCGTACAATGTTATTTAGAGACTGTGAATTTGAAGGGATAGCTGTGTAGAGATAGCGCTTTCCCTTGGTTCCTTCATAAAAGGAGTGGCTTGAATTTATTCAGACTTCTGCTCCATACGAACTCAAGAATCTATGAATGATGGTACATTTGATTAAACACCCCTTTCTCTAAACACGAATAAATCAGGAAAACATGGCAAACAAATGCAGATGCATTCTATACAATAAGAAGGCAGCTGAAATTAAAGATAACGAGCAAGTCTCTTCAGCTAAAGACCTGGGCATTATACCTGACCATCAACTAACCTTCGGAAAACCAATCAGTTATCCAGAACATACTGCACTTAAGACATGCAAGGTGTGGCTACAGAGCAGCAAAGTTGCTAATTTAAAGTTTGGCAGATTACTGAATCTCTCTTCTGGTGGGAAAGTAAAAAACACAATGTACGAAGTTCTGAGATTGAGAGACAGGGAGAGGTCTTAGAAATAGCATCCTCAGATCTCAGACTCACCTAAGGTGAAATTGCAGAACAATGACGGACTATCTAGGTTTGGTGAGTTTTATCTGATATATATATATATATACACATTATTATTGACAAAGCTGCCTCACCTGTGAACAAGGCTCATTGAGGAGTTGAAACGCGTCAGGATAACACCATGAGAGCATGCTGCTTTCTGAATAAATGCATTTGTGATTCCTGGAACTGGGCTTCGGCATATTTTCTTCTGTTGTTAATTGACAGGCTGCTCCGTGCCTGTTGTCGCCAGAGGCCGCCCTGCAGGGTTGGGGGCTCCCTTTGCTCGGAGGTTTCTTTTGGACTTGAAATGGGGAGCATGACCCGCTTGCCTTGATGCCTGCCAAAGGATTTATCCGGTTATTCAAGGCTGAGGTGAGCAAGGGATATGAGAAGAGGTGAACCATTCTTCTCTAGACTTTTCCAGGACACACAGCAACATTTAGAATTCTATTTTTAACAACGTTGTGCTCAGAAAAGAATACTGACTGTGCCAAAGGAAAGTGAAAAATGCACGTGACTCGATTTTTGTAAGAACTTTATTTTCACAAATTGCACAGGAAATATAATCATGTTTCATTAGAAAAACACATCGCAGTTGGCAAAGAATGAAATTACATCCTCCGTGCATTGTGGGACATGTATGCTTTAAACGCAAGTGTCACGTGGGGGCATGGTTTTTAAAGAAGCACACAGTCACTTTATTGACAAAGCTGCCTCACCTGTGAACAAGGCTCATCGAGGAGTTGAAATGCGTCAGGATAACACCATGAGAGCATGCTGCTTTCTGAATAACTGCATTTGTGATTCCTGGAACTGGGCTTCGGCAATATATATATATATATATATATATATATATATATATATATATATATATATATATATATATATATATATATATATATATATATATATATATATTATCTACTGGCGGTCGCCAGTAGATAGTTATAGTTAGGACCTATTTTCCATAGGAAATCCGCGACATTCTATTTGAAATAACTCTTGCGTCGGTTGACGAATCTTTGCGAAATTTTCAAACTTTATGGCCCGCTCCGGTCCGCTCCTACCCTGAAAGTTTCGGGGTGATTCGTCAAGCGGGGGCCGAGAAAAAGGGGGTCCCAAAACGTGTTTTCCCCATTCATTTTCCCATAGGAAACTTTAGCCACGGCTACAGCCTCGAACTGCTGAACGGAATTACACCAAATTTGGCAAAGAGGTAGTTCTTGGTTCAGGAAGAACCCTTTTGTTAAATGGTGTAAATCCGTTCAGTAGTTCCTGTGAAAATCAAAAGGAAAATCACATATATATCTATGGCCGCGTCGGATTCGCGCACCCTCCCGATCACGAGCTGCATGCTAATTGGCTGTCAACACTCCAAATCAGGAAGTGTTGGCAGCCAAAAGGGGGCAGGGTAGAAACACCCTGACCCCTAGGTCTGCTCAGGGGGTCCCACAAGGACCCCCTGGGCAGAAAAAAGCATTTTTTTTTTTTTTTTAAATCGGCGGGATGCGCTTAGGTTGCGCGGATCCCACCGATAAAAAAAAAAAAAATCGAAGCGCGGTCTCCCGCGCTTCGAATGTATTTTGCCCCCGGGTGGCCCAAGTACCGGGGGCATGCGGGGGTGGGTTTATGTTTTATATGGGGGGCCTCTAAGGCCCCCCAAGCCCCGGGGACCGCCACCCCCCGGGGCTTTATGAAAAAAATGGTGCGGGGTTTCGTTTTTTTAAATTTAATAATGTGTGGGGGGGCTCCAGCCCCCCCACACGCCCCGGGGACCACCACCTCCCCGGGGCACTTATAAAATAAATGTGGGGGTCCGTTACGATTTAAATCCCCTTCAATCCTGAGGGTCCCTGGGGGCCAACTAGCCCACCAGGTACGTCCAGAAAGCGCCACAGAGCTGCGTTGCAGAGAGGTGTAAAAGGGGCGTGGCCTCTGAACACCTCTCTGCAACGCAGCCTCCTGGCGCATACAGGAGGTACAGGGTGGGCTAGTTGGACCCCAAGGACCCTCATGATTCAAGGGAACTTAATCCCCAACTTAAAACGCGCCACGGGGCGCGTTTGCACAGTGGTGAAGGGAGGGGCGGGGCATGTTATTGTTCGAAATTAGCATTTCAAAAACCTTTGAAATTCACTTAAAAACCATAGGTTTCAGGCACGTTATAGTTAGAAATTAGCATTTAAAAACCTTTGAAATTCACTGAAAAAACCATAGGTTTCAGACACGTTATAGTTAGAAATTAGCATTTAAAAAACCTTTGAAATTCACTTAAAAAACCATAGGTTTTAGGGACAGTTATAGTTAGTTGGACATTTCACTCGTACAAAACCATAGAATTTCCCCCGTTATAGTTAGTTCACGTAACTATAACTCGCGCCCCCGCAATACACTGCTGATGACGTCACATATTACATCACTCATGACATGGTTTTAGTAAGCGGGTTTTGGAAGTGCAAACACTGGTTTTCGGCTGGCGACCAGCTTGAGTTCACGATGGCGTGCACGCTCAGCTGGCATCTGGGTTTCCTATCTCTTCCTCATTTCCTCGTCATGGCTGATTAACTCTCTGGACTCTGATGTTTCAATCGCAGCAGCAGCTCACATTACCAACAGAGGGCCCTGGACTACAGTCACATGAAAAACAACAGCGATTAGCATTGAAATGCAAGCTTTTCTTTGTCTGATGACATCATCCATGTGATAATTTGATGCATCTTTTCACACCCTAATATAACTTTGGATACACCCACTGTAAATTACAGACTGCCATTGTCAAAACCATAGACACTCCAACACCAATTACTATATACACACTCACAGATTCTTAGGTCAAAACAGACACATCTACTCACTCACCCGTACAGTCACTCATACTTATAGTCACTCAGTACAGGACTATTATATGCACTCATACACCTATATAAACACTCACACACCGCCACTCATCCATAGAGGTACTCACACACCTAGTCAGTCATGCAAAAAATTAAGCACACACCCATTTACTCACCTATACAGTTATACACACAACAACTCACTTACTCTTACAAATACTAGCACATTCTTCAGTGATGTCATCAGTGATGTCACTGACCATGTCATGAGTGATGTAATATGTGACGTCATCAGCAGTGCATTGCGGGGGCGCGAGTTATAGTTACGTGAACTAACTATAACGGGGAATTTCTATGGTTTTGTACGAGTGAAATGTCCAACTAACTATAACTGTCCCTAAAACCTATGGTTTTTTATGTGAATATATATATATATATATATATATATATATATATATATATATCTCCAAATATCGTAATCGCGGAAAACCTATCATAACATGTAATGACCTATGTTGAAATAAACCAAGCCTAAACCTGGTGTGTAAGAAACCACATTCTTTCAACTGGAACCAAATTATCTTTCTCTGGTGTGGCGGGGTGTTTACGGTCTTATGGCAACGCTAAGTCAGATCCCTTGGTGATTCTGCATCGGCAGGAACAAAAGTACAGAAAAGCTGTTAATCCCCCAAACAGGACAGAATGACCACAATATCGCTGTGACCGCTGCATCCGATATGTTTTGAGACAGGGCCTAAACAGAGTAGCAATGTATCAGTGAAATAAGGAGGTGGAAGGTGCACCAGCAGGGCCAGGAAACCATGCATCCTTCACACACAATGGAAAGCCCAGCCTAGTCTAGCAACCTCTGTGTTTCCAGTGTTAAAGGTTTAAAAACCCTACAGCTGCCCTGGTGGGCATACAGGAAAATATGTAAGTGACTCTACTGAAGTGGCCCTGAAACATACATCTGTGGGTCACACTTCAAGAGTGGGGACGACAGAAAAATTAAAGGCTGTTGAAGGTGCAGCGCCGGCTTCTAATGTCAAGCTGACAAGCTAAGGGCAAAGACTAGAAGGTTCAAAGGTACCAGTTCCAGAAGGATGAATCGTTCACCTGGAGCAGAAACCCAAAAGCAACTTTATAGACTGCCTGAGACTATATTAGTACCCAGGATCAACCAGATAGGGTGAATTTGAAATGTGAAATGGAAACCTTTTCAGCAAGGTATTTATGCCTACGTTCAGGACATCCTACCTTCGAGCAAGAGGCAACATGGGCAGAAGGTGGCAAGCATGGTGGCCATGTCAAACATGTTTGGTGCCTTGCGCAAAGTGATATCTCGATCATCCCAGGGCGGGAGTGGTGAATCAAAAGCAGCCCTGGCAAAAATGCTCAAACCAGTCCCGCTCCCTTCGTCTCCTCGTGCTATCTCTCTCTTACTATCCATCCATTCAAGTTCTATCCCTCTCCTACTCTCTCCTCTCGCTTTTCTCCATCTCAGACTGCTTTTTCTCTACCGTCCCATTCCCTCTCACTCTAGAAGCCGTCCCTGCATGCTGCAGTTAACCACAGGGACCTGAGGAAAGTGACAGAGGCACCAGCAGCGTCCCTGGGCTCTGAAAGCCGGGCTCCAGCCCAGCGGGGAAATGCTGGGTGGAACAAAAGGCCAGTCCAGCCTAATCCTGCCCTTTAAAGGCTCATCAACATTTGAGACTTTCAGAAGCAATCCATCCGTACAGCCCTGTTGCCGGCACCAGTGCTTAATTTGAGCCGGTGGGGGCCACTGGAGCACATTTTTTGGGGACCGGCGCTTATTTTTCCTCTTTAGACATTTCCCGAGAGCAAGAGAGTGAAAAACACACAAAGGGGAAAGAAGGAGGAAGAGAAAGATGGAAAAAACTGTTGCAAAGGGAGAAACCAAAGCGCAAAGGAGTGAAGGAACCGGCAACTTTTTAAAACTCGTTATAAAATAAAGCACAAACTGGCACCAGGGGCGGCCTCTTTGGCTAGTCCAAGACCCAACCACGCGTGCCTGTGCCATTTTGTGATAACGTACCAATGCCATCTTCTACTTTTGTTGGTTCAATAAAGATATCACAGCGCACACGATACACAAATTACATTAAGGAAAAAGGCTGCAGGATTCACAAGCCTTACTTAAAATACTTCAGAGAAATATAAAACAGCTACTGACTTGGAAGGCTTGTCTCAGCTTGTGCCAAGAGCGGCCCCCGCTGCCAGAAAACGTAAGCAAAGTCAATCAGCCTGTGGCGAGGAAAGGAAAACAAAGAATGTAACTCTTCTGTTTCCAATACATTCAATGCTGAAATCTCGACCAGAGGTATTTTTCGTTTCTCCGGGGTTCATTGATGAGCTGAAGCATATCAATCGCGCTTTAGTGATGACACTTGTTAAGTGAGCCCTGGTCATGGTTTGTGAATCGCCCACCTTTGTTTTTGCCCCATTTATGGACATAATTTTTAAAGCCTCTTTGAAGACACAGCCATGTAGCTCTAGTATTCAGATACTGTTTCAACACAGAGATCAAATCCTAATATTAAAATAATCAATGCATCAACACTTCACATCGGTGAGTCCAACATATGTCCAGGAAGGCCGGGCCCATGAACGATATCTAGGGATAGTAAACAACAAGGGGGACAATGAGGGCTTGATAAAGGTCCACCGTACTTGCCCTGGGTAGAACTAGAAGACAAAAGAGGTACGGTGTTCCTGGGTGGCAAGTTGGCCACCTGGTTAGTACTCAGAGTGGTGGGGAGGTGGGGAATACCTCCTTTCGGAACTAGGACCCTCACACACCCAGCAAGCTAGGTGTCATGCTTCATCATATGGGTCTGCTCCTCGTCGAGCCGGCGCTGCAATGCTCGACGGGCACCCATAAAGGGGCTCTTTATCGGAGATCTTTTGTTCCTTGCCATATAGGTGCCGTGGGTGTGAGGGGCCTGGTAAGATGTAGATGTGGTGTGTGGGTTAAAACAGGTAAGGGAATCCTCTATAATTATTTTTATTCTGGAGAGGTCACAACCTGATTAAAAAGTAAAAAGAAGGAGGGCGATTATTTTGTTTTAATCTGACAAAAATTACGCTCTACTCCTTAGTGGTCAACATGTTTCTCGCCTATAAAATGTCTCTAATAGATCAGATGGCGATTCATCAGGACCTAGTGACTAAATGAAAACTATCTACAGTGTGTGGTGTGGTTCTACATACCACTTCTTCTCTCGGTAGGACGTTGCCCCGGAGAAAAGCAGCCAACCTCTTAAGGATTCAAGTGCTGCTTCATCAGACCGCAGCAGAGTATATGGACACTCAACGTAATGTCGCTGCTTCCGCTCAGAGCAGTCCGGCTCACCTACCTGCTCCGCTGCATCTTCTCGATATCTAGGGATAACCACAGATCATGTAATCGATTTCCATTTGAATTCAATATCTTATGTGGATTTCATGAGAATCTGGCATGGATATGGCCCTCTAGACCTACGCTGAACACCTCTGTTTTACATGGTCCATACCATGTCTTCATTATGCCTTGGTATACTTTTCTCTCAGGATGGAATGTATTATTAGAGGGCAACTGAGTGAAGAAAGAGCAGGCTGGCCAACCTCCACTCCTTCGCTTAGGCACACAGTGACCCAAGCAACGCATTTCATGTCAGCACACCATGGTGAATGCATGCACAGGATTCCTTCCATGCCAATGAACGCATGCACACACCTGCCAACTTGAAGAACAATCTCACTGTGTGAGGGGGCGGGGCTTAGTGCCGAGAAGTACCTACTAGGCACTTTTGAACCCCACCCGAAGCCCCCTCCTCTCAAAAAAGAAAAAAGCTTGCGGAGGCTGGTGCCAATGTCCTGGGGGTTTTTCACACCCCTTAATGGATGTCGGCAGTTTAAAGCCTCCGGAAACAAGCTGGAAAACTACTATTTACAGTGGTTTTCAGCTCGTTTTCTCTGCTACCGTATGATATCTGCTCCTCACCAGGAGACTGTGTGATGGGAGCAGATATCGTGTGTCACACGGTGGCACCGTGTGAGTTGGCAGGTGTGCATGCATGTGTTAGAAAAGAAGGCACTTACCCCTGAGAGCTGCACCCTGCTGTGAGTGACGACTTCATGGCACCAGTGCTGGACGGACAATACTCTACATGCGCAGTCTGGGGAGCAGGCAGCACTTCTGCCTTACAGGTCCTCAACATACTGTTTCACTGGCGGCCCTCAACATTTTGAACAGGTGCAGCACCGAGGCGGAGATTGCACAGAGCCTGATGCACGTGCATTTTAAACCTTTTTGAAGAGGTTGGCACCTGTGTGCCTTACTAGAGCATAGTTACGTAGGCTGTGCTGAGGCTGCTCCAAATAACACTGACCTACTAAGTTGCTGCAATTGTTCAATATGTGGAAAACTAAAGAATCAACACAAACAGCAGGTATCTAAGTGACTGCAGCAGGATTTTTTCGGGGCTGACGTGGAATATCACCCAAGTGAGAATGGTGCCAGAACTCATATTCAAACACTCATCCTCCTATATATTCCGCTCAGTGAGTTAAGCATCCACTCTAGAGATCTGTCTTTAAGCTACGGGTCACTCATGCCTTAAGGGTACATTGCTCTGTGAGCAATGAAAGCTTGTACAACTCAGTTGGATCTGTTCTGCAGGAAATGGAAGATTGCAATTATTGCCTTCTATGAGAGAGGGGAGCTTGCTGCGCTGTCCCTATTCTGTGAGGCAGTGAAGTTTGCACGAGTGCTGCCTGATTTGTACCCGAGTAAAGCTAGTGCTGATGTTACCCTAGCGGTACCAGTCCTTTGAAGGAAAATTGCACTGGTTCTACCCAAGGTAAAGCTGTTCTATGAAGAGGGTGTTTCCACTCCTGTTCCGCCATTTCATTAAAAAAAAGGATATTTTGAAGGCACTTGCATTACCTGTCCAGGCTAGTCAGAAGCTTTAATGGGACCCAGGGCATAACTCGTAGCGAGCCCGGACACAAAGACCTTGGTTTCAATCACAGCTTTTCTGCTTGATCAAATAGTGTGACCCTGTACAATTACTTTTCTTGCCTCTGCCTCCTTTTTAGAGATCATCACATTTGAGAGCATCGTGAAATAATTTGGTTCAAGATGTACACTGTACAAAAACTTCCCTTATATATAGTTTAATATACCATAATGTTGCTCTATCTATAACAGTAAAGGCCTAGTATAGGAGGCACAAGTCAACCAACTTAACTCTTGGGTCACTAATAAAATTGTCATGAAGGCTGAAGGGGGGGAAGAATGCAATATCTATCCAGGATCTGAACCGCACAGTGGCTAATGAGGAAACCTGATTTCAATCCCAACTTCCAAGCTTGAGCAAACAGCGTGAACCTAGAAAATGACTTTTCATTACTGTGCCTCCTTTTCAATGATCTTCACATTTGACAGCACATTGAAATAGTTCAAGATGTATTCTGTACAACAACAACAACTTCTGTATGGTTTAATGGACCATAATGTTTCTCCATTTATAACAAAAACACAAAGGCGTGTATAGAAGAAACAAGACAAATTGAGACATTATTAAAATTATAACAGCAGAAAGGGTGTGGTTCACTCATTTTAATGAAGGCCATTCAGTGCAGTAGTATAACCTAAGATGCTAAAGTGAAACAACCCAAAATACATTTGCTTATGCAAAACGTTTAAATAAAATTGCACGACCAGATACCAGTCAGTAATATTCGCAGCAGGGCAGAAAGTTCAGGCTGAGCTAACAGCTGCTCTCTGCCTTCATGGATCTGCTTTTCAACCCAGGCTTCAACACGGGGAAGAGGCAGGGGCGAATTATGGGACCTGGCCGTCACCTTCTCACTTCCACTGCCCTATCAGCAATGGTAGCGAAGTAGGAGATTCTTTTGAGATCGGGTGCGCAGTTTGCAGTCTCAAGCCCTGTGCACTCCTGCTGCAAGTGTGGCTTGGCAACTTGGGCATGGCCTGTCTCGTATGAAAGGCTTCAATTGCAGTGACTCGTCAAGTAAAACATGCTGTACGAGCTGACAGCCTCACCAACAGCAGGATGGGAGATCTCTTCAAGGAGTGGGACCTCAGGAAATTTGCCCAATTGCCCATCCCCCTTATGAGGCTGGTGAACGTGCCATATGAATCAGGGATTATTTCACAATATTTGATGCAAGTTATCTGTATTCCTAGGTAAGATGTATGGCTCCTGTGGGGATATTTGAACACTAAAACATGTTGATGGAAAGAAAAGTAGGGTCCGTTGCTTGGCCCTCTTGTTTTCAATCTTGTGATAGGGAGACACCAGGTAGCTCACCCACATACAATTTAATACAGGTCTGCCAATTTAACAAAGGGAGAACATAAATGTCAACAAAGTGACATAACCTCACTCAAACTAGAGAAGCCATAGCTGGCAAACTGTACAACCGTTAACAGCAGTACTCAAATGCTTCCCAGTGCAAGATATGGAACCCACTGATGAAGCATATCATACTAGGTAGGAGAGCGTTCATCTTCCTATGTGAGTACATAAATGTATGGTAATTCCATAAGAGGTTTGACTGTTTCTTGCAGTAGGGTTTTACTTCTTGTATGGTTGTTGGTTTATTAAAGCCATACAACAGTCCTTTAACACCTCTCACTCACTCTTTAGTGTGTTAGCTACCTGTGTTGCAGCTGTCCCCTATATGTGAGAGAATAGTGTGATGATCTTTCTGCAACTGCCACTCATCCTTTTCTTCTACTTTGTGATAGGGAAGCTTGTGCTGCAGCTGCCATGTTGTACCATTGTTGTGTTGTGGAGTTCGGTGTAAAACATTTCACTACACAAGAACAATTGACCCACGTTGCCAATGCTTATTTTAATGCATACAGTGACTGAAGAGTGAACCCTCAGAAAATATGTGAGCAGGGTTTACTTTTAGTTTTACACGTCAATCAAGCAGTTTTTAAAATAGAGTAGGCGACTTTGCAAAAGTTTTAAATCTAGTTGACAAGTGGCTCCACTTTATATATAACAAATCCAGACAATTTTGGCATTTTAGCCAAAAGCAGTTTGCATACTGGGATTTTGAGCCCATAATGAAACTGTTACAGGCAAAACTACAAGCCTGACAATGCAACATGCTGTTGTCTGAAAAAAGTACATGTTGGTATCCTGTGCCGTATTGCCAAAGCACAGAGTGGCTAAATGCAAAATAACATGTAATATCTGGCTTTCTGCCTATTTTTCTTGTATGTAGTTACAGGTTAAAAAGCCCAGTGGGTGAGAGGGCAGACAGACCTTCAGATGCAAATGAAAGCATCTCCTGCTAATGGGTTGTTATTTCTGCTCCTTTGAAAACTTGCATGCTAAAAGACCTTATTTACCAGAACAGTGAGAGCATCAGCAGTTAGACATGTCTAGAGTCACTGGGAAAGAAAAATTAATGACCTGTAATCCCCGCTTCTCGAGCCCATCCTCTGGGCTTGTGTAATTTAGATGATGGATTTACAACACACTGATGTGCTGTGCGCTGAACAAGTGCAGCACACACTGCAGGTGCTGCCCGACAAGTCCTGCCAGTGCACTGCTTTGCTCCCAGGTGTACAAAGCCTTGAACTTCCCCTTTCGGATTAACAGTGGGTTTATTAGCTGACAGCTATCAGGTGATGGTACCATGCCAGATACTCCAAAATCCAATCAGTAGAATCGGAGTTATGCAATTTTAAAGGTTTAAGTAAAAAAATAATAGCACCAAGAAGCAGAAAGCGCTAACTGTGTGTATCTGGTCGTGCTAGACCATGACAAAGTCACAAGTTCAGTTCGACCGCGATGGAGTGCAGGCCGGATATAGGAACCAGCTTACTCCAGCTGAAAAAGTTACCTTCTCAAAGTACGGCACGCACAGTTCAAGACTTCAGGATTTCAAAAGAGGAGTTCAACTGATGCCAGCCAAGGTTCCAGGATCTGGGACTACAGCAGAGGCAAGCTGAACTCAGGCAGGCTCAGTTGTAAGTTCAGGCAGAACCACTCTGGTTGTCCTGGGTTCAAGGAGATGGCCCTCTCGTCTTCAAGAAGCAAGAGAGGCTTCAAGTAGCAGGGCAGTCCTTTGGGAAACAAAGCAGGCCTCAAGCAGCAGGGCAGTCCTCTGAAGTACAAGGCAGTCATTCTGCAGTATTCAGTGTACTGAAGAGTGGGTCTGAGGCTCCACTATTTATTCCTGGTGCCAGCTTCGAAGTGGAATAAACTTCTGCAGCCCCCTCTCCTCCACACACAGATGGGCCTGAAATTTCCTTCCTCCCTGCCTAGGTCCCAAGATGTCTGTGGTGGCAAAAGCCTGGTGTCAAGTTCTGTGTATGCTGAGGCAGCTCCTTTGAAATACAAATGGGGTAGGGAATGGCTCCGCCCATCCCATTCTGGCAGGATGGCCCTTTCCCAGCTACACCCAGGTCTTATTGTTCACTGTCTGGGCCCAATATGCAATCGTAATGGCGGAGCAATTAACAGGCCCTGGCAGCTGAAAATCCTAGAAGGCCTCAGAAAGTTTAGGACAGGGAAATGCCAACTTTCTAAAAGTTGCATTTTCATAATTGTAATTTAAAATCAGTCTTTACCATTAAAGAGAATTTTAAATTACAATTCATTCGAGTCCAAACAGAACATTTCCACCGGCTCGAAATCACAAGTTAACACTTATTAAATGTAATAAGGTAACCCAATGTTTTCCTAAGGGAGAAGTAGACCTTACAGTAGTGAAAAATGAATTTAGGAGTTTTTCACTACCAGGACATGCAAAACTTAAAAACACGTCGCACTTTTTAAATACAATGCACCCTGCCCTGTAAGCAGTTTAGAGCTTACTTTAACTGTAGCTTATATGCATTAAAAAGGAAGGTTCAGGCCTGACAAAAGGTTTATTTTGACAGGTTGAAATGGCAGTTTAAAACCGCACACAGGCTGCAATGGTAGACATGAGGCATGTTTTAAAGGGCCACTTACATGAGTGGCACAATAAGTGCTGCAGGCCCACTAGTAGCATTTAATTTACAGGCCCTGGGTACATATAGTACCACTGTACTAGGGACGTACAAGTAAATTAAATGTGCCAACTGAGTGTAAGCCAGTTTTACCATGTTTTAAGGAGTGAGCACAAGTATTCTAGCCCTGGGTAGCAGTGGTAAAGTGCACAGAATCCTAAAAGTCAACAAAAACAGGTTTAGAAAACAGGAGGGGTGAAGGCAAAACGTTTGGGGGTGACCCTGCAGAGAGGGCCAAGTCCAGCAGACAGACTTTAAAATTTAAGCTACTGCAACATCCACCAAACCCCAGTAGTGATTGCCTCTAGCCACCTGCGGGACTATCCCTGTCAGAATTTTCACTGACATACCACAACTGTCAAAGGTAATTCCACCAACAGTAGTTTAGTTGACACCACTTAGTGAGAAGAGATTCCTCGTGGATATATAGGGGTTTGAATGGTAATCTCTGAAATCACTTCACTGCCTGCAGAAAAAACCCTGATTGCCAGGCTTTGCAATCTCAGCTGCTTTAGGTTTTTTGTTTGGGTAACAAATGTATGGGATACTGAAGTATACTAAGGACACGAGGAAAAGTGAACTGATTAACTCCAAGCATAGTTGGATTGAAGAGGTAGGTAAAAAGCCAGGGCAGGTGCAGCTGCATATTAATTCCATAACCACCACTTTGCCTAGTACAACTATAGGCTGAACATAATGGTTGGGGGTTTTATTTTCTGCTCTGGGTATAAGGAAACATCCAGGAAACATACCCATGCGTAAAATAGAGTGGCAATCAGTCCGCTACTGTCAAAATACTAGCAGTTGTCCCTAAATTCTGGCTGAGGGCTCTAGGTTTCATACAGAAGTCAATGTTCAAACACAAACAAAACAAAAATCAGGCTGGTGTTTGCACATTCTGTACAAACCTGTTCATCTCCTATTTTAAATTAATATTTACTGGATAAATCAACTAATTCACTTTGCTGGTAGGAGGAAGAAAGACAGACAGTATAATTAATTTTTGTTGTGCCCAGACCTGGCAAGAGATTTCATATTGAGCAATCCATGTGCCAAGAGGTTTTGATTTTAGCTTGCAAGCTAATTAAGACTTCACGATCATGAATAATTATGAAACAAATTAAACAAATGAAAATATCATAATTTAAATTGTTAAATAGAAATCAGACTAGAACTAATTGTAACTCAAAACTTCCCAAATAGAGTACTGATGTGTGGGTGGGAGCAGGTGGAAAGTCCAAATATCTGTGCTTGTCCAGTCTTCAAGTCTGCTCATTCAGCACCATGGTCCACAAGTAGGGGTGGGCGGAATGTTTCATTCTGCCCACAGAATTGGCGGAATTTGGCAACCCTGCATTACTCTTGTAACATGGAGCTCTGGCCAAATTCCCCCAATCGTTGCGCGGCGGACTTTTTCCCCGCGAGGCTTGAGAAATGCAAAAGCAAGCGAGCGAGATTTGGCGTCCCCTAGCGCCATTTTCCAACTCGAGCGGTCATGGACAGAGGGATGCCACTCGAGTACATAAGCTGCTGTTCGAGCAGATTTTCAACTTCAGAGGCAGTAAAATCAACTTAAATGGCAGCACGCTCTTGCGCACTGCCGTTTGCGCTGATTTTTCTGCGCTGTTCACGCTATTACCGCTAAATTGCAGCGCGAATAGACCGACATGCATATTTTCTGTCTGTTGGTGGAACTCTGCAGAGCTTTTATGTAACGCCACGAAATTCCGGAGCGAAACTCCGTGAGTCCGTCCATCCCTATCCACAAGTTGGGGTAGGCCATGCCAATAATCACGTGGTACATCACAGTAACTGACACTGCAAAACTACTAACTTCAAAACTCCTTTGAAGCAAAGAGCCACATGCAGGCTTGAAGGTATTTAGTGGGTCAAGGGATAAGCCAGGAAGGGACAGAGGAAGTGCGACCAAAAAACTAACGCTAAAGAGAGAAACTGATGGAGGGCCTGGGCTCCTGACACTCGTGGAGGATATTCAGAGAATCCGAGAGCATCATGGGAGATAATGGTTACTTTGCAAATACACATCACCAACCAATGGCACCCAATCAGTTTACCCCATGTATTTATAAACAGAATGTACAATGTGGATTCTAGCATAAAAAAATACTTGCTTCAGTGGTTGGAGCTTCTCGTAGACAGCAGCAGCATAGGAATTTCAAAGTGTTCGCAACATAGCGTACTTAATTGATTAAATGTGTCCTACTGTCTTGGTTTTACCTGTGATTTATTGTATATGTACTCATATTCAATGTAAATTAATTTCCTGTGAATACAGTAAGACAAGTTATTAACCTAGCTGCTTTACTGGCCCTGAATTATCTAGAGGATTCTAAACATTTTTGAAAATGTCTCTCCTGAAGTAAAAATCCCTTTTTCAGGCTCAATTAATTCACGTTGCAGTAAAGCATGTACTGCTTCACATCTAATACACTGGGGCTCCTGGAGACACATGGACTCCTTTCCTTTTTCTTTTATCAACTGAACTGGCTGATATTGTTCTTCAGTGACAAGAGTCCCTCTTAAATCTTTAACCTCTACAAAAACGGCCTAATCCAGGTTTATGGATATAAAAAACATTTATTTCTTTACATTTTCACACGCAAGTTAATTATTCTAGAATTGCTCTTTCTGCGAACACACTTTAATCTCTTCAATTTATTTGTCTTTTTAGACTACTTTGCCATGTTTTTTTCACTGTGCTCATCTCTCTTTGCCTCACTGCTGCTCGCTTTCTCCATGAGCTCTTTAAATGCATCCATGCTCTGGCCAGCCCATAACTCTCCTCTCTCAACCAGCTTCATTTTCCTGCTTGTCTCTTCGGCCAGATCAGTCTTGTTCACCCCCCCCCCCAGTTTATGGTATTTTCGCCTGTAGCTGTCCAAGCAATGTTACTCGTTGCCATTGGTCGTCTTCTTCACCTACACGTTCTGCAATTCTTAAAACCCAAAAAATAAATCTCATCTAGACAGCCTTCTCTTGCAATGTCCCATCATTATGAGCATTGGTGTTCGGTACCACTTCTATAGTATCATTGTTTCAGACCACTAATTTTTTTCATAGTCTGTTTTTATGCACAGCACTTAGTCCCAGTGCTCCACAAAACAAAGGATTATCACAGCCAAAGGACTCCATTAAATACGCTTGTCCAACTGACTAAGGGTGGAATGGCGGCTGTGACATCTACTCAGGTCAAAGCTCTGATTATCTCAGGTCTATGGCCCTGCAAAGAGCAATCCTGCTCAATCACCCTGGCAACAGACATGAACCCTGCCAATCAGCAAGACTGGTCAAAATTATTCAATATTGGTACCTTAGGAGATGGGCTGAGGAACAGCGATTACCTGTGAGCTCCTGCGTTGACACCACAGATCCTATGGCTTCCAGTTTCTCTGGAATAGGGTTGCCTTCCTCCAGCACCTTGACGAGCTTTCGCAGTTTCTCGCATTCATCTTGTAGCAGCTGATGCTCGTCTTGGCGACGCTGCTGGGCACTGCTTGCTGGATTCATAGTCAGATGTAGCACTTTATACTGACTTGTGTCAAAATTGCCCTATAGAGGAAGTTACACATTTTCATTACATCAGGCAGCAGTAACATCAAAATCGAAAATTAAACACGTCAACAACTAACGAGACTCCGAGAAAACACAAAAATATAGACACTTTTTTTGCAGCATTTCTAACAATATCAAACAGATGATAATTACAATCCAAATACTGGGCTTGGCCACTCTATATTGAGATCTGTAATGCAAAAGAATCTCAGGGGGTCTCCAGCTCTAATGTATAGAAAAGAGATCATCACAGGTGAAACCAAGCAATACATAATGAAACTAGAGAAACACAAACTTGCTTTGACGACTTTGATAAAAGTGTGGTTCTCAATACAATCTAGTTAAAAGATAAATTGAAAGAGCTAGAAAAAGATTGGGGGAGTGTGTGGTTTAAGAACATCTCTACATGAATGCCACACACACTTTTCTACAAAACAGGGCCTCCAATAGCTAGTCTGTATGTTCCCATTTTCCACTATATATACATTAGATGGAGGATTCTTTTGACTTGAAGACCGACTCTATATGCAATTGCTATCTTCTGACTGAAATGTGGACTCCAAGTGACAGGGACCAATATTAAAAATGTAAATTATTAAATTATGGTATGAGTGTGCACCTGAATCGTACAAGATACTCAGGATGCAAGACCGCTAATGCCCAGAAGTGGGATCAGAGCCCCATACACAAACCTGAATACCTCTGATCCTGGGTAAAAAATTCCATCGCCATTTTTATCTCAAGGTTTTAGATGTGCAAGAACGCACAGAAATCTGTATGAATTTGTGCTCTTAGAAGTGTAATATCTGTCTTTGGTGAGCAGTGAACACACAATAATAGAGTGTAGCTCTCGTTTTCGGCTGTCAACGGAAGCCTCAAGTGCAGGAACGAAAACAATGAGTTGTCCAACAGTTCCTTCCTTACCGCTGGATGTCTCCCTAACAGCTATTGAGGGAAAGAAGGCAGTGCAGAGGGTAGAGACAGGACAGAGACTGATCAAGTAGATTATGACACATATCTCGTCTCCTCTCCAGTGTTCACTCTACTCCCACCATACAACAAGCATTGGCGAAGCCAATAGGTCTCGCCCATGCAACAGCTATTGCCTATGCTAATCTGTTTTAGCCATGTTGTAGACTAGCATGGCTAAAACTTAGTGGCGTAAAGGAGAGTGGAGTGTCAAAGTGGAGTATCATGGAGTAGGGTGGAGTGTTATGGAGTGGCGTAGAGAGTCGTGGAATGGCATAGGGTACCAAAGAGTGGCGTTGACTGTTGTAGAGTAGAGTTAAGTGGACTGTCATGGAGTGGCGTACAGTGTTGTGAACTGTCGTAGAGGGAGAAGAGCGGCGTAGAGTTGAAGGGCGTAGAGTCGAGTAGTGTCGTAGAATTGCGTGGCGTAGAGTTGAGTGGCATAGTGTGTGTGGAGTGGTGTAGAGGGTGTTGCCTAGAGCGGAGTAGATAGTCATAGAGTGGAGTAGCATAGAGTGGAACATTGTAGGAGAGTGGAATGTCAGAGTGGCATAGTGTGTTGTAGAATAGAATTTTGTAAAGTGGCATGGAGCAGCATAGAGGGAGTTGTGTAGAGCATCGTAGAGTGGAGCAGTGACAAAGAGTGTCAGAGTAGAGTATCGTGGAGTGTAGTTTCGTAGAGCGGAGTGTCGTAGAGTGGCCTAGAGGGAAGTGGAGTAAAGTACAGTGGTGTAGAGTAGATTAGCGTAGATTGCATTGGTTTTGAGTAAAGTGGCGTAGAGTGCATTGGCGTAGAGTGCACTGGCGTAGAGTGCAGTGGCATGGAGAGGTTCAGTGTACAGTGCAGTGGTATAGTGTGGAGTGGTGCAGGGTGGAGTAGAGTGGCAGTCAATTGTTTCAGAGTAAAGTGGTCTGGAGTGGAGTGGTGCAGGGAAGAGTGCAGTGACAGATTAGATTGGAGTGATGCAGAGTAGTGTGGCGTAAAGTGCAGTGGCGTAGAGTGAGGTAGAGTGGCATAGAGTAGTGCAGTGGCATAGTGTATTGGTGTAAAGAGTATAGGGGTGCAGAGTAGAGTTGCGCAGAGTAGAATAGAGTTACAAAGAGCAGTGGTGTAGAGTGGCATAGCATGCAGTGGCGTAGAGTGTTGCAGAGTAGAGTATAGTATAGTGGCGGAGAGTGCAGTGGTGCAGAGTAGTTGATGTAGAGTGCATTTGTTTTGAGTAAAGTGGTGTAGAGTGAATTTACATAAAATGTAGTGGTTTAGAGTAAACAGGCATAGAGAAGTATGGTGCAGAGTAGAGTGGTGCAGCGTAGAGTGGTGCAGCGTAGAGTGCAGTGGCATAGAGTGCAGTGGCATAGAGTCCAGTGGCATAGAGTGCAGTGGCATAGAGTGCAGTGGCATAGAGTGCAGTGGCAAAGAGTGCAGTGGCAAAGAGTGCAGTGGCAAAGAGTGCAGTGGCAAAGAGTGCAGTGGCAAAGAGTGCAGTGGCAAAGAGTTGAGTGTTTCCAGTACAGTGAAGTGGCGTGGAGTGGTGTATAGTGGTGCAAAGTAGAGTGGAGTGGCCTAGACTGGAGGGGTATAGAGTACAGTGGGGTAGAGTGCACTGGCATAGAGTACAGTGGTGCAGAGTAGAGAGGCGTAGAGTGAAGTGGCGTAAAGTGCAGTGTCAGTGAAGTGGTGCACAGTCGATTAGAGTGGAATAGAGTGCAGAGGTGCAAAGTGGAGTGGCATAGAGTAGAGTGGTGCAGAGTAGAGTGGCAAAGAGAGCAGTGGTGTAGAGTACAGTGGTGCAGAGTAGAATAGTGTGTCAGAGTTCAGTGGCGTATAGTGCAATGGTGTAGAGTAGAGTGCAGTGGCGTAGAGTACTGTTGCAGAGTAGAGTATAGTGGCAAACAGTGCAGTGGTGCAGAGTAGATTGGAGTAAAGTGCATTGATTTTGAGGATTTGGTGTAAAGTGCACTGGCGGACAAGTTATTTACCTTCGGTAACGCCTTATCTGGTAGAGACATGATCTAGCCGTAGATTCCTTACCTTTAAATTTCCCAGGCATCAGGCTGGATTCGGAAGACTTAATACCCTTGCTCGCCGGTAGGTGGCATCAGTCAGCTCAGCGTGATGTTGCCGTCGTCCACGTCGGAAGTGACATCTGTGTCACCTATATAGGCACCACCTCAGCGCGCTGACATCAGTTACTTTCAACAAATTTCCATGCCAGGAGCAATGAGCCATGAAGTGCACTGACATTGGTGTGTTTAGAACAACTAGGGCCCTGAAAGGGAACAGACCTGACCCTAAAAACCTGCTTGTAGTGTGGGGAGGATGGGTGGGTCGGTAAACAATCTGAGGCTAGATCATGTCTCTACCAGATAAGGCGTTACTGAAGGTAAGCAACTTGTCCATCTGATAGAGACATCTAGCTGCAGATTCCTTACCTTTGAATAGATACCGAAGCTATCATATCCCTGGACAAGGGACTGCGGACAAGATTAGACCAGGAAGTCCTGCAGGACAAAGTGGCCAAAAAGGACTACCCATCGGACCAGACTGTCCAGGCAGTAGTGTTTGGTAAACATGTGCAGGGATGCGCACGTTGCTGCCTGACAAATGTTGAGGACTGGAACTCCACGCTGCAATGTCGTGGTAGCAGCCTTAGCTCTGGTGAAATGATACCTTAAGCCTTCAGGAGGCTGCTTTTTGGCCAGAGCATTGCAAATTTTGATGCAGAGATCAACCCATCGTGAGATAGTCCTCTTCTGCACTGCACAAACTTTCTTTGATCCAACGTATCCCAGGAAACGTTGGTCGTTCACCCGGAACTCTTTAGTGCGATCAAGGTAGAATGACAATGCTCTTTTTGGCTCCAGACAGTCGCTCCTCTTCTTTAGAGGGGTGCGGAGGAGCATAGAAAGTGGGCAAAGTGAATGATTGCCCTACATGGAATGATGTTACCACCTTTGGTAAAAAAGAGGCCCTAGTGTGAAGCAACACATCAGGGAAGATGGTCAGGTAAGGAGGCTTGGATGGCAGAGCCTGCAATTCGCTCCCCATCCTGGCTTAAGTTATTGCCACTAAAAAGCAGTTTTGATGGTAAGCAGCCGGAGGGGGAAGTTGTGCAGAGGTTCAAATGGAGCACACATCAGGAAGGTGAGAACCAAATTAAGGTCTCACTAAGGCATGATGAAAGGGGCAGGTGGGAACATATTAAATAAAGAGAGTTGGTCTGGCAGCCCCAAGAAGGCAGACAATGCCAAAAGGCACCCTTTAAGAGTGCCCAGAGCAGAGCCCTGCTGGGCAAGGGTCAAAATAAACAATAAGACTTGAGAGAGGGTAGTAGAAAGAGGATCAATAGATCATTCTGTACAATATTTTACAAATTTGTTCCACCGACAGGAGTATATGGACTTGGTAGAGGGATGCCTGGCTGCCAAAATAACATTACAGACTTCTAGAAGAAGGTCGAATGCTATCAACTGATGCTGCTCAATATCCATGAAAGAAGGCGTAGGGTTGACGGATTCGGGTGAAGGACCCTCCCCTGCTGATGCAACAAAAGATCCTCCCAAAGGGGCAGCCTCACCGGAGGATCGATGCTCAATTGGAGAAGCTCGGGATACAAGATTATCCATGCCCAGTCCGGAGCGACAAGAATGACTTAGGCCCGGTCGCTCCTGAGCTTCTTCAGAACCCTGGGCAGAAGTGGTATGGGCGGAAAGGTGTATAGCACTGAGCTCCACTCAAGACTAAAAGCATCTCCGATCGACAATTGCCTTGGAAACTCCAAAACGCAAAACTGCTGATATTGCACATTCAAGGAGGAGGCCAACAGATCTAACCAAGGCTCTTCTCATCGCTGAAAGAGACCTTGCACCATCTCCGGATGGAGACCCCACTCATGATCCCCTAGGCAATGACGGCTGAGTTCGTCCGTCCTGAAATTCAGGGAATCTGCCAGGTGTTGAACCACCAGGGATATGCCCTGCTGTTCCAGCCATGTCCAGAGACGCAGGGCCTTTTGACAAAGGGTTTGCGATCCCACCCCGCCCTCTTTATTGCAGTACCACATGGCGGTGGTGTTGTCCATGAACACCTGAACAAGCTTTCCCTTGATGGAAGGAAGAAAAGCTTTTTAATGCCAAGCGAATCGCTCGGAGCTCCAGCAAGTTGATGTAGAGTCCTGATTCCACCGGAGACCAGAGTCCTTTGATCCCCACCTCTCCCAGATGGCCGCCCCATCCCAGGAGTGACGCATCTGTCACTACTGTGTGATCTGGTTGGAGAAGGGAGAGGAGTCTGCCTTTGACCCAATCGCGGTTGGTCAGCCACCACTGCAGGTCCTGTGCAGTTCCCTCCGAGATCTGGACCATGTCAGAGAGATTGCCCTGATGCTGCACCCACTGGAACTTCAGGTCACTCTGCAGAGCCCGCATATGCCATCTTGAATGTGTCACTAGCAGGATGCAGGAGGCCATGAGGACCAGCAGCCTCAGAGTCAGTCTCTCCAAAATCCAGGATAGAGGCTGAAACATCGGTATCATAGCCTGAATATCCTGGACTCGCTGCTCTGAAGGGTAGGCCCAAAACTGCCATTTCACTCTGCACCACAGTACTGTACATCACTGCACTCAGTGACAGTCTACACTGCCACTGAACTCTATTGCACTCTGTCACTCTACGCCACTCTACTGAACATTATGCGTTTACACTCTGCCACTCTACCCTGCATCACTCCTCTCTACACTGAACCTCTCCAATCTACTCTGCACTCTGTCACTTCACTCTATGCCACTCTACTCTGCAACACTTCCCTCTCTGCCAGTACACTCTACACCACTCTACTCTGCACCACTGCACTGTATGCCACTGCACTCTACTCTGCCACTCTACGGCACTACAATCTACCCCACTCTACATCGCTCTACTCTATGCCAATCCACTCTAAGCCACTCTAATCCACTCTGCAAGACTGCACTCTGACCTTGCGCTCAACCCCACTGTATTCTATGCCACTTCACTCTACTCTGAAACAATCTACCCTACTCCACTGCACTCTACGCCACTTCACTTTGAAACAATCTACACTGCACCACTTCACTCTATGCCATTGTGCGCCATTCCACTTTTTGCCACTCCACTCTATGCCACTGCAATCTACTCTGCGCCACTCTTTTCTCTTGCCTCTTCACTCTACATCTGATAGAGATATCTAGCCGCAGATTCCTTACCTTTGACTTTCCCAGTTTCAGGCTGGATCCGGAAGACATTTGCTCGAGCAACACCCTTTCGCGCCGGTAGGGGTCGTCGGTCGGCTCCACGTGATGTCATCAGCTGTGCCAAAAGTGATCGCCGCATCACCTATATAGGCTCCACCTCGTCACGCTGATGTCAGTTATTTTCTTTTGACAGGTTTTTTTCTACGTTTTTGTCGACGATTTTATGATGTGTAGGTTTTCCAAAATGTCGCCGAAGACTTCTGGATTCAAACCATGCGGCACCTGCCATTGCGCCATGTCAGTAATGGATCTGCACCTGATTTGTCTCTAGTGCCTGGAGCACGACCACGACTCGAAGTCGTGCTCCCACTGCCAGGCCATGGCTCCGAAAACTTTGAGCGTGCGGCCCCTAAACCTGCTTGCAGTCCGGTGCTCGGCACTGCACCGTTCGCCCCAGAGATCTCGTTCTCGGTCCCAGTCGAGAGGAAGGTCCGGCTAAGTCGTCGTCCTCCCACTTGAAGTCATCAGGTTGGTCATGTAAGAGGCATAAGAAATACAAGAAATCTAAGTCGGCCGACGTGACGGAGGAGTCTCGACAATGTAGGCCTCGTTCTGCGGAACCTGCACTTTGGTCAGATCCACGCTTGCCAGCCTTTCCGGGAGTGACCCCCGCCCAGCTTAAAGAATTTTATGATGCCATGTGCCTCATATTTGGGCAACCTGACCCTCCCAGCGCACCTTCATCCCCGGAGTTTCAGAGGGGACTCCATCGGGTTCTGCGCCGGTGGCTCTGGCTCCGATGTTGATGCCCTTCAAAGGATCAGGTGCTGGATCCGAACCACCACCGGTCGTGCCACTGCGACCGGCACCGGCCCCCACACCGAGATTCCTGATGCTGCCGGTGCCCCCAGCAGTGCCAGCCCCATTCTTATCCCAGGTGACCTGGATCAGCCCCTACTGATGCTGTTTCCGGCACCGACAGCACCCTTGGGCCCTAGGTCGGTTCCTTAGCCTTATTTTGAAGGGCTAGGAATGGAGGAAGATTGGGAGGGGTTGCTGGACCCTTTACAAGACTAACCTGAGCATGAAATTAACTGGTATGAGTAATTGGGTGAGGCCAGTGGATTGGATGCCTCTCCAGATTCTGGCCTGCATTCTCCCCCTACTGTGGCTACGGAGGGGGGAGTTCATATGCAATGGTGGTGAGAAGGGCAGCTGAGGTCCTGGACCTTCAGCTCCCTTTGGTGGACGTTAAGACTAACTTCTTGACAGAGGTCCAGCAGCCGGGTGTCTCCTCCTCGGAACCCCTCCTGCCATTCAACAAGGCCTTGACTGAGTCCTTCTGGATACCTGGTCCAAGGCCAGCACATGGGCTCCTGTGAATAGGACAATCGCCTGCCCCCATCAACCAGCACCAGGCGACCCAAAATTCCCCACCAACCACCATACCCCCGACAGCTTGGTGGTATAAGCCTCTACCTCATAAGGCATGTTCCCTTCCGCACCCCTGGACAGGTAATCCAAGAGGCTGGATAGTTGGAACAAGAAATTATTTTTCTTCCGCCAGCCTTAAATTGCTGTTGGTGAACAGTTCATGCCTGTTCGGCCATTACTCCCACTCCTTGTGTGAACTAGTTGCACAAGTGCTGCCACAGGTGCCGGAGGAGGCCCGGGCCATTCTCCCCCAAGCAGTATCAGATGGGAGAGATGCGGCAAAGTTCACCATTAGTTGTGGGCTTGACACGACCGACTCGCTGGGCAGAGCGATGAGCATTGACGGTGGCGGTTCGACGCCACCACTGGCTGAGAACTACTGGCTTTTCTGGGGATGTCCTGGCTTCCCTTGTGGGCATGCCCTTTGATTGCACCCGTCTCTTCGGAGACAAGGCAGACATGGCCCTGGAGCGCTTTAAGGGCTCACAGGCTACGGCCAAGTCCTTGGGTCTCTCAGTGGCCACCCATCTCCCCCGCCTGCCTTTCTCCTCTTTCGTGGCCATGAAAGGGGCTTTCAGCCGCGACAGCCATATCCCAGCCACAAGACTGCACAAGTTGAGCAACCTCTGCGCAGCCTTGGGCTCGGCTCCTTTTGACCCCGTGGGTTGGGTGGCCAGATGTCGGGTCTGTCCACTCATCCCCCTGCCGCCTCCAAACCTTCCTATTCCGGCCCTTCAAGATCATGGACGGCCAGTTGGTGGCAGGATCAGCCGTCACCACCACCACTGGCAAAACATCATGACGGACAGGTGTGTTCTTCAGATAGTCCGAAGGGGCTACTCCCTCCCCTATGAGACTACCCCTCCCTCCAAGCCTCCAACATGCGACCGGCTGATGGAAGACCACCTGAACTTGCTTCAGCAGGAAGTCGGGACTCTCTTGACGAAGGGAGCCATAGAGAGGGTTCCAGTGCCAGAAGTAGGCTGTGGTTCCTATTCCCGCTACTTTCTGGTCCGGAAAAAGGACCAGCCTAGATCTGCAGGCCCTCAACTACTTCCTCAAAAAGGATAAGTTCAAGATGCTCACTCTGGCTCAGGTCTTGTCTGCTCTAGACCCCGGAGATTGGATGGTGGCTTTGGATTTTCAGGACGCCCATTATCACATTCCTGTCCTGCCTGCTCATCGGCATTACCTGTGGTTCATGGTAGGCCACAAGCACTTTCAGTTCACAGTGCTCCCCTTTGGCCTTACCAGTGCCCCTTGGGTGCTCACCAAGGTGATGGAGGTAGTTGTAGCTCATCTGCGGAGATGAGGGGTGCCAGTCTTCCCCTATCTCGACGACTGGCTGTTAAAGGTGAGCTCGTCCTAGGCTGTCGTCTCCCACCTCCAGACTACTGCGAACCTCCTGCTTTCACTGAGGTTCACTATCAACATGCCGAAGTTACACAAGACTCCCTCGCAGACGCTTCCTTTCATCGGAGCCGGTCTGGACACAGTGCAAGTAGATGGTGCAGAGTAGAGTAGAGTGGCGTAGAGCGCAGAGTACAGTGGTGTAAAGTAGAATAGAGTAGCATAGAGTGCAGTGATGTTGGGTACAATTGTGTATAGCAGATTGGCGTAGAGTGCAGTAGCAAAGTGTTGCAGAGTATAGTGGCGTAGAGTGCAGTGGTACAGAGTAGATTGGCACAGAGTACATTGGTTTATAGTAAAGTGGAGTAGAGCGCATTGGTGTAGAGAAGAGTGATGTAGAGTAGAGTGGTGCGGAGTGGTGCAGCATAGAGTGCAGTGGAGTTGAGTGGAGGAGAGTAGATCGTTTCAGAGTACAGCGAAGTGGTGTTGGCGTGGTGTAGGGTAGAGTGCAGTGGCATAGAGTGCATTGGCGTAGATAAGAGTGACAAAGTTTACAGTGGCACTGAGTGCAGTGGTGCAGAGTAGATTAGAGTGGTGCACAGTGGATTGGCATAAAGTGCATTGACACAGTGCAGTGTTGGAAAGTACAGTAGCAGAGTGGTGTACAGTGTAGTGGCTTAGAGTGCAGTGGTGCACAATAGAGTAGAATGGGGTCGAGTGCACTGACGGAGTGGAGTGGTGCAGAGTAGAGTGCAGCAGCTTCGAGTGGTGCAGAGTAGAGAGGAGTGGAGTGGGGAAAAGTGGAGTATGCATGGTTTGGTAGCGCACTGCCATTACAGACAACACATCTTCAATTGAAATTACCATTACATTTGGACAGACATACAGCTTTACGGATAAAAGCATATGGCGCACAAACAATAATGTGTGGAAATGTCATCTCCTAGTGTTATGGTTTGTTTTGATCGAACTAAAATATTTGTTTTCCGCATACTTCAGAATTAACAAAAAATGTGCTTCATTTATACTTGCCAAATTCTGAAATAACTGCACAGAACATTTAAAGACATTTAAATGATGTTGTGTGATAGAAAAAATAACATCGTATAGCCTTCCTTCAGCACACCCCCAGTAGCCAGCATGATTGTCACGTAAATCCTCTCACTCTGAAGCTAGAGAAAGAAAAGTAAACCCCAAGCTCCCTCCAAAGATAAATCCTGACATTTGACCTCCTTCTTTGAATGCACAGCGAGTACTGGTAGAAGAATACAGCAAATACGATATGGGCCACGGAAGGGACGAACTGAAGCTGGGCAGCCTAAAACAAATAAAGCCGGCAAATAGAAAGCAAGCAAATGTGAGTTACATAACACAAAGCCAATGGCAAGCAATGGGCGGAATGCATTCCCAGGGAAGCTTTGCAAAGGTACCCATGCTGTTACCAAACCAGACAGGAAGATGCCCAGGTCTGGCTTCTAGATTCGACTTCTAGACAATGGGGCATTGACAAGGCTGAACTAAGTACCACTTTTCGTCTACAACTCTTACTTCCAAGTGATATGAGGCGAATGCAGTCACAAGAAAACAGCTGTTGCCTCTTCTAGTAGAGACACAGGTAAACTCTTGATAATTTAAGTCATCACTGCAGAATAGCATACTCTTCACTGGGCGACGATATACCTGTTAAATGACTAAAGTCTCCATGTAGGTAAAAGTACACCTGAGACATGTCTAATCCTTTTCTGGTACACCTGGATCAGAATGATAATATAGGTTTCATGCATTGGCCACTACATGCCTAATAAATCAACGAGAAAACCTTGTTTTCTTCTGCCCATTAATGCAATGTTCATACAATCACTCAGGGACAAGCTCGTTAGTTCCTTAACATTTCTATTTAAAAATAACATGTGAAGGAGGTAATTGGTGGAGGAAACCATACTTTTTTTTTAAAAGAATTACAGTAAAGTACAAAGTCAAATCTTAAAAGCAAAAGGCTGGAGGAGCTGTGGCAAGCTTCATCATAGCATGCTCACATTCAGCATGTATCTACACAATCGGTCTAGTGGTCACATTGCATAAAGATTACGTACATGTGTAACAAGGATGCTTCACTGAAGAGCCTATAAAGCAAGAATCACTGATTCAACACTGTACTTTAAGCCTCCTGCATATTGGCGTTTGTCACTAGTTAAGGAACAAACTAATGATAAGTTATTTTGAGTCTTCTATGCAATTTCCTTATTAAAGTGAAACCTAACTCAATTTAAGACTATTATTTGGAAGGTAATACTTTCAACTTTGCCCCATATGCCCTGGTTTGAATTAACTAAATTTATTTTAAAATCAAAAGGGGCAACAGAAACCACATGTGAGGTAATATCACCTTCAGCGGAATTCGCTGACTGACAAACACATGAATTGTTGGAAATCTTCAGCATAGCAAAAACCCAACAAGAAATTACATGAGCTCGGGTTCTTCCTCAGGAGATATCAACTGTCTATGTGCACAAATGGCAAAAGGGAATGCAGAGCTCTTCCAGCCACAAGCAGAAGGATAGATACTGTGGGGGTCTGCCCAAGAAAAGTGATTTTAGTCTGTCCCTACGTGCAACTTTTTTGCGACGGAAGACCTTGTAGGGCACAACTTAGGTGACTTTATATTTATAACACCACAGAAAAGACTTTGGCCAGGAGCACCAATAGGGACAAATGACACATCAATGTGCGAAAGCAGGTCAAATTCCTGCTTGCTTAGCACCAGGATTCAAGACCCTTCATGAAACTATACAAGAAATGTGCAGATGGACCCAATTATCAACAGGACACCTTTGAGTCGTTCAGTAGCCTAAGTCAACACCTTAATGGAGTTTCCCAAGTGCACCTCCCATCTGATGCCCACCATGCATATTGTTCACTTGCAATACCGCTTTGGCAAAGTAAGTATGTGTTACAACTTGTCCTACCTGCGCGGAACGTTGTCCGGTTCATGCCGCATTTTCGCTGGGAACACGAACTACCGTTCCCGCCATGCACTTAGCACTTCCGGAGCATAGGTGGCGCTTGGAGTCCGTGTTTCCGGAAAGGGCAGACATTTAAGCATTGCCGGGTCAGTGAGACGCTGCAGATTATTCCTACTGCGAGCATCATATCGGAGGTCAGGAAAGGGAGCTTTCTCCATTATCTGGGTCTGGTAAGGGTGTTACGGCACCGGTTTTGAAGTTTACTGTTTAGGTCCCGCTGATCGCAGATATCCTGCAACTTCTGTTGGAGGGGTTTTCTGTGCCTCTCTCCTTCCCTTGTTAACTTAGGATACGCCAACGGTAGAGCGTATCAAGTACTATCAAGTGCTTTTCAGCCGTGAGGGAAACGGCATATTCACTGGCACTAGAGTTATACGACTTTTGACGAAGCCGTGTTGAGAAACGGCCTGGGTTGATTTGGTTCTTTGGTGACAAGCCGAAGCCGGGTTGAGAATCGGCAAGTGTGAATTAACTATCTGGTTTAAAGAAGCGAGCCGTGATAGTAACGGCAATTAACATTCTGAAATAAGAGTGTTCAGAGAGGAGATACCATTGCTATTTCCTGTGACGTGTACATGCACATGTTTCTTTCGCTATTTTTGCAAACAATTCATTTGTGCTTATTGTTTATGCCTATTGTAACAGGGGTCTAAAACGGGATTGGTGAAGCCATCCCCTGTGATGTTCAAAGAGGCACTTTTAATGGTGGGTATGACATAAAGTGGCATTACCGTGATCCTATAATAGTTGCACTAGAATGATGGTAACTACATCTTTGTTATTTAGATTCACAGTTGATACTATTATTTCTTGGAACCATTCATCCTAATCTATCGCTTTCAGAAGACTAGAAGAAGGTGCTGTCTTTTTCTTTACAGGTACTTAACAGAAGGTATACCAAGGGTTTTAGTGTGTATATGAGTACATAGTGGAGGGTTAGTACTAATTGTTTGCTCTTTCACTTTACAGATCTCCCTCCCTGCTGTCCCCTTCCTTTCCTTCCCTCACTCGATCATATCAACCTTCTGTGCTGTAATAGCAAACAGAATTGAGACGATCGGGAGGTGGACCCCTTTTGTGCATCGTGCCAACTCCGAGGTACCGTCAGAGGTTACAAGAGCTACAGCAGCTGACAGTATGCCCCATGTGAATGAGGAATGTTTGTTCAGGTATGCAATCTCATACCAATTTGTAAATTCACTCCTTGTTTTACTATACAATCGTTACACTAGAGGTCACAGTTAAAAAAAAAAAAAAAAATCACTAATGCACTAAGGGAGCTGAGCGAGCCACACCTGGACAACCAGTGATCTATGTCACCACTACTCAAACACAGAATAACAACCTCAAAGCCATCCGCCTAAAAAAACATTGGAAGCGGAAGCCAGAAAACAACTCTCTTTGTAACCTATATGCAATATAGATCTCTATCAGCTTTCGCCACGCCATGAGGTTATGGTGCCACTGCTGCATACATGGTAAAATATTTCTTCCATAAAAGATAAGCAGCACTTGGAAGAGGAGATGTGATTTGGTGGGTACGATGCTGACCACTGATACCCCAACTGAAGAACCGAAAAAAAGGAAAGACTGAAGACATATCACTAACCCACTGTGCTTCAAACTGCATGGATGTGTGATCTAGATACACAAGAACTATACAGAATGCGGTTAAGTACCATCCCATTACCTGCCCCTTCCATCTTCCTGGTCCCAGTCCTTACCGAATGAGTTTGTTCCCATCTAATCCCCTTTCCACATTGTTCATAGTCCTACTTCAATGTTTAACAAAAACTAGTTTCATCCCTCCACCCAAAACCATTTCCATATTCTCCTATCTGGCCTGTATTTTTCGGTCTCTGGAAGGCATCTCCGAGTCGTGTAAGTGACCACTTTTTTTTTTTAATACATGAACACACTAGCACTTAAGTTATGGGGCTGCGCTGAAGTGGGCCGCTAAGATACATTTCGCTTTTTCACTGGTAGCCCGCTTTGTTGTGTTAAGCTTTGGATGTAGTAGCACATGCCGGTGGAACAGGCCAACTAAAGACTGAGCTGAGACACCTCTTATACCCTTAGTGCAGATAAAAAAAACACCAATACATTCTTATAAAGTTAGCACAGGGGTAGAAGGGGTCACCAGGCGAGGTTATGCTGCATTTAACTTCACTTTTTGTACCACTATGTATGGTGCCTATGCTTCGCATGCCTTGCTAAAGGACTTTCAGGTGATCTTTGATGGAGTTCAAAGAGGTGATTCTACTGAACTGATAGGACTTATAGAATTAATGGTCTGCTTTATTACAATTTTTCATAGCTCATGTGCTATGGCACCTATGGTTAGAGTTTTCTCAGAAGACAGAAAACATATTTGACTAATGGCATGGAAATGGGATGCGGCACAACAATATAAGATTTTACATTTACCATTTTTTTGTTCTAATGCTCTTTTGGCAACCTTTTTCTGAATTAAGCAACTGAATGATGGAGAGAAGTTGCTAGAACCTTTTATAACTTAGGCCCTCATTATGATGTTGGTGGGCCCGCCACCGACAGGCCGTCGGTGGCAGGTCCACTGACATCTACTGAAGAGGTCTGACCGCCGGATCATTATCCGGCGCCCGAAGGCATCGTGCGGAGCGACCGACCACTGATTTTCCGATGAGCTCAAGGAGCCCGTCGGAGCAGTGGTGGGAGCGCAGTCCCTACAATAGGGGTGGTGCCTGCACAGGCACCGCCGTAGGGATTACGATGCCCATTTCCCTCTCTCTGCCTTGTCATGGCGGTCCAACTGCCATGAAATGGCAGCAGGAAAGGAACTTTGGGGGCCCATACAGGGCCCCCGTCCCCCCTGGTCCTCCGGTTTGGGGCCCGGGGGGGGGGGGCACACTTGGTGCCCCCTAAACACCCATGCACCCTGTGCCAGGCACTGTGTGGTGCCTGGCACAGGGTGCAGGTTTCTTTGTAAACATGCCTTATTCAATTGTGGCTTGCACTGCGGCCCTTTTCCAGGCCGCAGCATAAGCCACAATTAAAAAATGCATGTTTCCGACCGCCTTCACCGCAGTCCGATCGTAATAAGGAGGGTGGAGCCGCCGACTACATGTCGGCCGGACTCCATCCCAATACGATAATGGGGGCCTTAATCTTAGCAACTCAGATCAATGTTGTACGTAGGATGCATCAGTTAACACTAGAGAGAGAGAGCCCTTTCAAGAGCGGATCTCTAGTGGGAGGATCACCAAGCAGACAAAGCCCACCTCACCTCTTCAACGGATCAGGCACAACAACAAAAAGCATGATTAATACGCCCAAGACATTGGAGGAGGGAGGTCCTTTAGTTCATTTTTCATACTACTTGAGATGACCCAAACAAAATCAATGGCCTTTGGAAGTGGCATCAGCAGGTTACCAACTGGAGTTATAGGAGATCCCTCCAAAGTCTGGCTCAGACAATCTCTACTTTCAAAGTGTCCTTCTGAAAGAGAAGCCCTTCAAAATGGCATGAAAATTCTCAGAGAAAATGTCATAGCAAAGGTTACCCCAAAAGAAAAGAGCAAAGGAATATTCAGTTCTTTATCCAATAATGAAAAACCTCAGGAGGAGTGAGGCCCACTCTAGATCTGAAGGGAGTTAAGCAAAGCCTCATATGAAAGACTTTCAGGGTGAAATTCCTATAGGCAAGCAATCATTCCATTGTAATCACAGGGAGATTTCAAGACGACTTTGGAATACAGGATACCTATTTGAATATACTTGTCCATACTTTGTCTCAAGCGTATCGCAGTTTGCAGAAGGATAGGAACACATTGACAAAAATAACAAAGACAGCTCTGTACCAGTTTTCTCGTCTAAAGAAAGTGAAACCTTTTTCCCTGAAAAGCTACTTCAGAACTTCTGTTTAAGCATTCTTAATCTCTCATCTGGATGGTGGTAGTGCCCCTTTTCATGCCCTCCAAAACTCCACACTGGCACCCCTTAAGGTAGAGGTCTTCAAACGTATTTGCTCTGAGCCTCCCCCTAAGCAAAATGTTTTGAAGTTGGGTCCCCTCTAAACATTTATACCAACAATACGGGGAGCTGGAGGGAGAGAGGGAGGCCTGATCAGAGGGGACAGCCCATATGAGACTATTTCAGGGGTATTTTTCTGAAGCTCATAATCCACACTAAATGTGAGACTTATAAATGTGCAAATATATCAATCAAAAACAGAAACTGACCAAAACCACCAGGCCCCCAAATTGAGCCCTTGTCGAAATATAACTGCACCTGCTGCACTAACGTAGCTGCAGCTCTAAGAATCAGCTGTCTCCTATGCCTCTCTTACTCCTTCCCCGCATTCCTGGCCATCATTCCAATCTTGAAACAGGGTGTGTCTCTTTCAGAAGAAATTTGTTCACTCTTGCACCCTTTTTGCAGCAAGGATGCCCTCTGCTCTAACACTACCATGGAAAATGAGCCCCCTATGCTCCTTTTATAAAGGCATAAGCTATAATTGTGATGCAGTGGGCCCCTCGCAGATCTGGTCCCCAGTACCACTGCACCCGCTTCACTACTGATGGGTATTGCTTTGCCAAGCAGGCAGTCTCCTCTACGCTTTGCTAAAAAAACATGGGCCCCCATCTTGCGTCACTCCACTTCTTCCATCTCTCTGGGACCCAGCTAAGCTATCTCCTCTCCTTTAAATTTCACCTTCATTGGGCCATTGGTCCAAGACCCAGAGCAAAACTGGCACAGCAAATGTGTACTGGGCTCTAGTGCAAGGAAGGAAGCATAGTACAACAGCCAGAGCTGGGGTTTAGTTGTCCCTTCACACCCCTAAGCCTTGGTACCACGGCACCAGCCGCACCAATGATACCTCCAGCCCTGCAAAGCAGGCTGTGTCCTCTGCCCATTCCACTGGGCCATCACTCCTAGACCTAAGGCCCATAGAAGGCTGTCACTTTCTAAAATAAAAGAAGGAGAAAAAGTCCCATCTCTCCCCCCTTGTTGCTTGGGCCCTGTTCCCTGTGCACAAGGTGACCCTGTCCCTAATGCTAGCAAGGAAATTGTCTCCCACCTCCTTTTTGCTAGTAAAAAAGCCAAAATTGGGGTGTGGTGCCCCTCACAAAAATGGCCCCAGTGCCACCGCACCTGCTGCACTATCGGCCCTAAACAAAAATAAAAAGAGGCCCAATAACTACCCACAATACTCAAGGTAATCTAAAAAATAACCCAAATATATATCGCCCCTTCCTCTGGGCCACCTATTTGAAGTTATCAATGTAACTCGCCACTTTCTTCATTCTCCTGGGCCATTACTCTGAGGCCAAAGGGGTCCGGAGGATCAGAGCTCAGCATCTAAAAGTGACCCTGCTTGCCTTCTCTCACTCCCTCGACTCACCTTGAAGGACATCTGCATGTAAATAGAGGTCAACGTGGAAAGGATCTATGGAGATCCACATGCTCAGGCTTTTTTAATTTTACAAAAGAAGTTACCATACTTTTTTGCTAAAAAACAACCATCCCTGAAAAGGTAATGTGTCCCTTGAGGTGACTCTGCATGTAAGTGTAAAGAGGGAGTGGTTGGGGTTTTCCTTTGCTGTGAAGCCCAGGGAGGGACAGAGAGCTGAGGAAGAAACAGGCTTTGTCACTAAGGTGCCTGCTACCTGAAAGATAAGTAAATGTGAGCAATTGGTCAATCACCAAATATAAAGGCTGCTTGGGAGCCAGCATAGGCTTTAATTGATGGAGTCACTTAAAGCGTCATGGTAACGACGAGTAATTCTTTTTGACACGTAATGTCAGAGTTTTATAAGCTTAGTTCCAGAAAGTATATTTTTAACAGACATTTATAAAAATGTTTCCACTTAATAAAGTTTACCTATTACTAAAGTATATCCTTTCAAAGTACTTGTTTTATCTCAAAACACAATCATTTTGTAGCAGCCTACCTTATACTGTGTATAATAAAATGTTAAAATGATGACATACATATTCACAGCGATTTCTGTTCCAGCTGGGACCCTGAAGCACAATAAATACACAAGCCACTATTCCACACATCTGCAGCGATCACATTAACCAAATGAAATTTCATGACATAAAATAGATTCCCAAAAGATTAGCTCAACTTGCATTGATTTTTGATTTAAGGTTTCTACACTATTTTAGAATGCATTTAACTGAAAGTGAAAAAAACAAGATACTTGAAAAATATTTTTTTCCTTTTAGCCACATTTTTGACCCTGCCACCACCTGAGTGCAGTGGTGACAATCAAAAACGTAGCTAAAAAGAACACAATATTCTGTAAGAGTCTTGGTTTTTATTTTCAGCAAACTGCATATAAAATAATGCAGAAACCTTCAATGAAAAATAAATGCAAGGTAAGCTAATTGATTGGAAATACATTGTTTCATGTTATAAAATTGCCCTATAATTTTAAGCACTTCAAAGGATGCATGAAATTGAAGAAAGCCTGGAAAAGCACCAAATAAACAAGATTGCGCTTCCAGGTCATCTTCAATTCCAAGTTATTGGTGAGGCATTTGCGCTCCCCCTGGGAATGCAGGCACGGTACCACGGGGGGGGGGGGTGGAGAGGGGGGCATGGTCCCACAGGGGGTCGCGCCCCTAAGTTTGAAGACCTCTGCCTTGAGGACATCCTACATGCCGCTGCACATTTAAACCAGGGCCTGAAGTAGTAGGATTACATCCCATCCTGTTGGAACACCATTGGCCACCCTTAACGGCAAGCCCTATTTTCAAAACCAGTGGCATCACTTACAACACTTTCACAACCAGCGCCGCTGCTTATCTTGCAGACAAGCTTACTATCTCTGGTGGTTGCAACACTCCCACATCCTGCAGACTAAGTGTAAAAACAGAAAAAACAAGGCATCCTACATCTACGCACCCAGGATCTGGAACAACATCCCATATCCATCAGCCCCACCCCGATGATGCTCCAATCTCGCAGAGAGTTGAAGACTCGCCTCTTTAAATAACACTACATCACAATGCATTATTTGGTCCACAGGCCAGATACCTCTCCTATGACTCGTTGACTTTAAGCTTGCTTTTGACCCTGAATAGAGCTACGCTGCCCTTTTAGCAAGGTTTGCGCTATAGAAATACCAAATACACATGCATTTTCTGTTGAATTTATGAAGGTGCAGCAGAGTTGAATTCTTTCAAATGTTATGTATACATTTATGTTGTGTTTAATAACATGGCCTATGAACGACCATAACAGCAGTACGCAATGCCACAGAAACATCTGTGACACAGAGAATGATAGCAAAGTTAAGTCAGAATTCAGTTTGGCTGATTTCCAACAATCTAGACGCAGCATGTCCCCACAAAACAAAAAATTACGTTTTGTTACATAAAATGTATATGCGTTATTAATTTCCAAGCCAAATATCTTTTGGCATCAAAGCAGTAGAAATAGCATTAAGGGGCTGTAGCCCGATGACATCCAAAGTACGAATGAGCAGCATACTGGTAGCCCAACCAGAGGAGGCAAAAGGGCCCTTTATAGAGAGTGGCCTTTGGTGGAAGGAAGGAAAACAGGATGTAATAGAATAGCAGAATAAAGATATCTGAGATCATTGTTTGTTGAGGTCAGGAACAAAAAGGCGAGATCCTAAACTGAAGGGCAACAAGGCAAAGTGTTAAACACAATGAAAACTTAAGGGGCTTTGAGAAGTAGGGATACAAAATGTTCTACAATATTGGGAAGCATGTACCATACAAGCAACTACCTTCCTAATTTAGACCAACTTGTATTGCCCCTCAAGGAATCCTTGTTCATTACTACTCCGCTGCAATGTATTTTTTATGTGACAAGCTGCAGCCAGTATAGGGGAACACTTGAGAAAGCACATTTCAAGAAAACCGCGGATAGTTAACCCCTTCGCTGCGTTCGTCGGCCAACGGCCGTCGCGAGCACTACCTCGGTAGTGCTGCGCACGTCCGTTGGCCGACGCGGCCCCGCCCGTTTAATAGAACGTTCCGCACTGGCGCGGAACGTTCGAAGCAGCAAAGTGGTTAGAGAAGCTGCAGAAACAAAATCGAGCCTAGTTTGAAAAAAGAAAGACATGACCGACAGGTTTAATCGAACAGTGCTTGGAATATCAACTGGACACAGACGAGAATGACCACTCATTAAGGCATAAAATTAGTAAGCACAAGGCCTTCAGGAAAGTTTCCTTAGAAAGGCATATCAGGTAGATAGCAAAATGGCACGAAACCGGCTGTACTTAACAAGCCTATCTTATAATGTCCTGTAAATATATAAGAACATGGGATACTATGGAGATTCTTCTGCTTTTTTCCATTTCTGTGTACACTAACAAGGTATCTAGTTGCCATATTTATTGATTTATTCGATTCCATTTCTGAGCATTTTGTTTCAACAGGGATGTTCCTATTTCCCTAATAGGCTCTGCGCATTGGAATAATATACCCTATAGATTCGACATAGGACTGAGGTCAGTATGTCCCTATCAAGTATATTAAACTTAATTACTTTGTGCCAGCTAACTCAGAGGCCACTAGAAACTCCTTGTAAACAAGAAGGGAGTAGTTTCTGGCAACCGCATAAACATGACAACTTTGTTTCCCTTTAGAATCGGAACACTCTCAGAATCGTGGAAACAACAGATAACAGTTTCACTCAGCTAATCGTGCATGCTTAGTTTCTTCAGAGTTACACAGAAAGAATAGACGGGCGTTTCAATAAAAGGATTTATTCAACAGTCTTGTTTCTCGTGTAAGAGATAGGAGTTGTTATGATCACAAGACAGTATGCGAGATATATAATGTACAGCGTAAGCAGTAGAAAGAAATAATACTGCGCTAGCATTCTTTTAGCTATGACACATATATTCATATACATAAATAACATAAGCTAAAAATGCGAGTACTCATAAGATGCTTCTCTAACTAGTTCTACCCCAGTGTACCTAACCTAAGTGTAGTGCAAGGTAAGAAGTAGGTGATGTATTCTATAGTATGGTATGCTATAGTATGCCAAGAGTCCGGTATGCCAAGAGTCCGGTATGCCAAGAGTCCGGTATGCCAAGAGTCCCTCTAGGTTCTAGTCAGCTCCATACCTTGAGAATGAGAGAGGTGGGAATCTCTTTCCGGGTCTCGAACTCTAACACCCCGCGAAGGGAGTCAGAACACTGGAAGCTGAATTCTCTGCGAGCAGGGATGACAGCGTTTCTTGTCAGTGCGTCAGGCCGGGACACGGGCTCCTCTAAAGTCGAGGTCTCCTCCTACTTGCTTGGACAAGGGAAGGTATATTTATACCCGGTAGGTGCCTTGGAATGTTAGCATTGACGTAAAGTCGGGCAGAGGAAGACATCAGGAATGAACCCTTAAGGAATAGCGGTTCATGCATAATAAAGGAGTTCTTGGAGAAATCAATAATCCTGTGCTAGGGGAACTCCCAAGAGCTTAAGGGTCTGGTTTCTAAGAACTCATTGTGACGTTGGGGTGGACGGATGTAGGTGACCATGCCTGTATTTGAATAGCATGGCTAATGCCTAAAAAAGGACTGGGTTCTTATGCCTATATAAGGGCAATGCGAATTGTGCCTATATAAGGACATGTTTCAGGAAAACCTATATACGGACACCTAAAGCGGAATACAACACCCACTCCACTTTCGAATGAACGATAATACTAAATGCTAAACATTAAACTGAGTACCACATGTTGCTAAAAACATTTCTAAATGCATATTAAAAGAAGTTTTTAAAAGAAACTGTTGCTAGACATGTAATGCAATAGGTACTGTACATTTTAAAGCATTTTTTCATTCTAAGCATATATCGGAAATAAAATGCAACATGAATGAATAAACAAAAAGTATATACATATGACGAAATGGTTGACAAGTTTTCAAAAAATCAAAGCCATTTCATAACATGGTACTTAAATGAAATTATAGTAAATAAGGTGACAATGTGTCCCTGGAAGTATTCAAAGAAGTCCGTTCTATATGAATAGTTCTACTGTAAGCAGATTGAATTGCCATGTATTTTCAAAAATAGAGAGAAAAAAATTCAATTTTTAGGAAGAGTTCCAAGTTTTGTTCTGTTTTGAAAATATGGAGGCCAAATTCATTGCTTACCTGGTACACTGTGAGCCGAATCAAAGTCAGTGTATGGGTCTGGTGTAAACATGAAATCATCTATTCCTATAGACAAAAGATCGTCTACCGATGTCGGTGACAGTTGGAACACCTCGTTTAGAAGGTTAACTGCACAGAGATGTGAAGCATCGCCTTCAGCATAGGATGCTGCAGTAATGTTTGCGTCCGTTGTTACCTGTGTGCCTGTAGATCCATCTCGTACCTCAGCAGCAGCAGGAAGCGACTGTGAGATCTCAATGAATGCCGTCATCAGGATTGGTAGCCTCTGGGGACAACACAGAGCATGGGCCGTTATCGGGTCCAGCAGAGTATCGATATCCGTTGGCATGACTGATGGGAGTGTTAGACAGATGTCTAGCACGCATTCTTCACTGCAAAGCAGGCAGCGTAGAACAGGTAAGATGCAATCTTGCCAGATTGGTCTAAATGACAGAAACCATGTTGTATTAAGTTCCCGTAGACGAGGTATGCCCAAAAGTTGCACTATGCGCTCACGGCACTTCCGTTCTAGGAGAGCTTTCTCCAAATTGTTGGGAGTGACAACGGTTGATAGGCTTGCCATAGCGTAATAGTAGGAATAAAAACAGGATTCCTGCAACGAGTGCTAGAATTAATGGCACACCACCAAACACCGAATGTGCGAAGTTTGGAATGATTCCGAGGACTGCCTGAAAAGGTGTTAACAGTCCTGAACAGATATTCTTAAATACATGTACAATCCCGCTCATATCAGACATGTTTGAGATACGTCCCATCATTTCTACGAAATGTATAGGGCAGTTTGTACAAATTAAAGCCTGTATCTCAGCCGAAGTCCTTGCAATTTGTAGATCATAGATTTCTTTGGCCGAGGTCAAAGGCACGGTTTGTTGTAAAAGCATGGCTTTCATTCTGCTTAAAGTATACAAACGTATAAAAGAAACATTCAATGAAGGCGATAGAGGCGACTCCCTGACTGTCCCTATTTGGGGGAACAATACTTGCATACAACAAGTAACCCTGGAGTCAACCTTTACCAGATATGGGATTCCTGGCAACATGCCACAGCAACTCTGATCATTCAACATGAGGTAACTCCCGTTAGAAAGTTGGCCAAACATTTGATTGATCACAGCAGCTGGTGTACCCTGCAGGTGGCAGGACAAGTTTGCCACAGAACCATTACAAGCCCCGTGTAAAGAAATGTCCTGACATATGAGAGATCCGCTCAGTGCACTTTCACAGTGTGTATCGCTTAGAAACACTTCACGATCCCCACTCCAACATCTGTATTCGCAAGGTAAATCCCAGTATGTCTTAATGTATTCTTTACCCAACCTTTCATACTTGCCTGCTTGCATTTGTTTGAGGCAATACTGAAAATGAAAAGTAGTGACAGGCAGAGTTATTTTGCCATGAATAAGCCACTCTGTAGCCGGTTTTTCAGCTACCGTAAATGGTAATTTTTCCAGTTTTTCAATGCTCAGCACTGTATACTTTGCTCCCCTTTGTGCCAGTTCGATCTGTTTATCCGTTAGATTGTATTCTGAAAACAGAGACAACGTGTTGATAAAACGCCAAGGCACATAGCCCGCACGCAAAGATTGCAGTGTTCAGCCTAATAACACAATAGAACGTAACTGAGATTGGCCTTGTTGTAACATGGCTAAATCTTGTTCCAGTATGTCAATAGCAGAGGATACAATGTTGTCCAATGAATAAATTCTGGATGACAAAGTTGTTAACCCATTGTCGACCACAGTGAGAGTGTTCTCTAAGTTAATACGATCAAGCTCACGTATTCTTTCTGCGGCCTCTGCCTGTGAAACCTTCCATACTTCATTATAAGCAGCATAAATGCCGGCATATATCAAACGTTTTTGACGCGGTTTTCTTGGTCCTAGCAAGAATTCCCTAAGGTCTGCGTCTTCTTTAAGTAAAGATAAGTGTTGTTTCACATCCTCGAGTGTAGATTTTTGTAACCAGTCGAGGCACACTTTCCCTACACTGTATGTTGTTACTACCCCCGGATGTTGTCGTTGAACATAACGTGGGTCTGGCCTATGGATAGTAAAGCCCTGTATTCTATTCAGGAATCTTTCTTGACAGATGTTTGTGTCTGTGGGCCAGAGCAACCATTTTTCCCAATCAGGATCTGATCTGTTGTTTTGTAGTATAGTCTCTACTGTGACCGCTCCCTGTGTAGTGCTATTACTTGCAGGTGTTGGTACAGAAGGTGTGTTCATGTCTTTGATCTTGGCTAAACCAAGGCAAGACGTTTGTTGCACAGTGTCATTCAAAAACATTATTTGCTGTGGGATGATACAGGCTCTAAACAAAGCTTCTATCCCCTGCACTTGCCAATCTTTAGAACCCCAGACAGATTTTGTGTCGATTGTGTCTTTCCAAAAGTCAAATCCTTGTCTAGACATTTGGGCAATAAAGCCTGCAGAATAAATCTGTTTTGTATTAGTTAACATAATTTTCTGTCCTGTTTTGTTTACATTCTTATAGTAAAATGTTTCTGGATCAGATATATTGTACCCTGAAAAATATGGAAACTTATTTGCAAACGTTTTTGAACTACCCTTTGGAGGTGTTGGACAATGTTCCCACTGGTTAAACATAAAAACATTTCTAGGTGTCGCAGATTTATGCAAGAAATGATGACCATAGTGGTTGTAACAAAGCTGTTTGTAGTCTGATGAGCCCTCCAAGTATTCATTGTTAGAGAACGCAGCAGACCTTTCTAGATCAGACATCATATCATTAACAGTTTCAAAGTCCCACTCATCAGAATAGGTACTGGATGTAATAAAATCACTTAATGAAATTTTAAATAAATGTGGAATCTTCAAAAGTTTCGTCGGGCCGAATATGTCAAAATCGGTTTTGTCCCAAACTATACCATCCTGTATAGGAATGGCTGTGATGTTCACTGCTGACAAGTCACTTGCTTCACGATGGGAGGATTTGTGTGGTTTTAAAAGTAAGTTCACATTTTTACTTTCAGTGTCCATACGAATGTATCTGCCATTTATAAGCATGCTAAGAGTCATAACCAAAGCTAGCCAAAGCAGAAAGAAAAATATTCCAGAAATAATACATATTTCAATCCATGGTGAAACCAGATAAGTCTCTTTCAGAAAATGAAATAGGTCTTGTACTTGTTGTTTGAAAGTTTTTAAGGCTGGCGTCGTTTCAGTCTCACTCGGATCCTCAAAAAACGTATCAAAGTTAATGAAATAGCCAGAAGCAGTTCGGTCAATAGTTTGAATTGCATCAGGATTTGTCGAAATCGCTGGAACCAGTTGATCAAGTGTTACGTTGGTGTAGACAGGTGTATCTGGACGAACTGTTGAGTTTCAAGAGGGATGAGTTCCATAGCATTGTTGCTTAGTCCTTCAACTGTTACTGCTGAATTTTAGATGGTTATGAGTCTTTCAGTCTGAACCTCTTGGATAGTAGCGAGAGGAGTGCGTCTGCTACTAGGTCAGAGTCCACGAGGCCTACTATTTAGTATTGGCCACATAGTGTGGTTTGATGAGGTCGATTGACACAAATCTTTTCTCCTTTTTTCCAGCAAGGGGCGGCAGAAGTACTGTTCTTGTTCCGTGGACGGCTAGGACAGTTACTGGTTGTCTGTAAGAAGGTCCAAATTCCTTCTTGTCCGCAATCTTCTCTCTGACTAGATCCCCAACTTTTGGGATCCAGACAGGCCTTGCTGGGACTGCCGGTTTTTCCCCAGTGGTGGTTGGCTTCAGGAATACGTTGCTTTGTTTCGATCTTAGTTCATTTAGATCCTGTAAAACAGCCAAACAATCTTTGATATCAAAGGGTTTATTTTCCACCACTGTGCCTTTACATTCGAGATCAGGAACCCACATTCTTGTCCCAAATAGGACCTCATATGGAGTGACCTCCCAGAGAACTTCTTGGCAAATTATTTAATGAGCGTTGGACCCCATAAAGATGTTTGACCCACCCATCACCCGAACCTAATACTCTAGCTGTTATAGACTGCTTTATGTCCCAGTTTTTCCTTTCCACAACAGAATTTCCCTCAGGATGAAACAGAGAGGAGTACCGCAATGCTACGCCCAAACTGGCCATGGCTTCTTTGTAAGCCCGAGAGCTAAACGCAGGGCCCTGGTCAGAATGTAGTGTGCCAATTGCGTATGTGCCGATAAAGACTCGCAAATCTTTTAGAACAGTTGGAGCGTCAGCCGAGCGCTGAGGCCATATCCATAGGAACCTTGAGCACGAATCCACTGCGACCATTATATATTTATAGTTACCGTCCCTTTGCAAGGGACCGCAGTGGTCCAGGTAAACACAAGCTAATGGTTTGTCTGAAATCAACAGGGGTGTCTGCGCAGGACGTTTCACTGTGGAGACTTTCATCTGTTGGCATATTTCACATTCCAAAACATAGTTTTTGGTCTGTTTCCTAATGCCAGGCCACCAATATCTTTGTTTTAGTAAAGATACTGTTGCAGAATCACCTGCATGGGCAGACGCTATCCCTTCATGTGCTGCTAGGATTAGTCCTTATCTACGTTCCATGTTTGGAATTACCCTATCCGCCACTCCAGGGATTCGAGCAAAAGGAACGTTGTTCGCATCAATTACATAAGAGTACTTGAGTGGAAATTTCTTTGGTAACGCTGCACCACTGCCTTTGCTTGAAGCATTGACAGCCAACAATATCTCACTGTCTAATCTCGTTTTTGAACGAGTGATCGCAGCTACGGAAGCCGTCTGAACAGCCCCCTTTGCGGTTTCATCAGCCAATGAATTCCCTGCAACGTGAACGCCATCATGTTGATGACTCAGCGTGTGTATCACGTGAGCTTTTAGTAGTTCGTTTCTCAACTGAACTACTTGTTCCCAAAGCGTTTTATGCTTTATTGTGCCACCTTTTGCATCTTTGAACCCGTTTTTAAGCCAATTCTGTATATATTCATTATACGACTGAACACAGTAAAAAGAATCGCACACTAGAAGTGTGGAATTCGCGATCTGTATTTTCAAGTGCCAGTTTGAATGCTTGTAGCTCAGCTCGCTGAGCTGTACAATCTCCTAGAGATTGAGTTTTAGTGACCATTGGTCTGAAGTTACCATCTTGCATGCGACCTTTAACGATTGCGCACACTGCACTGTAATCTTGCTTACTCCCTGTAGCGGGTTGTGCTGATCCGTCAGTATAAATTATAAATTCGTACTGATCGAGAGGCAGAATTTCAGTGGGCAGAGGACATTCATGTTCATATTTCAGGAACGCTTGTGTTTTTAAATCAGGATCAAAAACATATTCAACATCTGTTGCAGCAAGAGAATTAACCCATTGTATCCATCTAGGATGTAAAGCCTTTGCATTTGGAATGCTCGCTTTTGTAACCGCCTCTACGGCTGGTACCGGAGTTACAACAATAATGCGTTTCCCTTGAGCTAGAGCTCTTTCTTTTGCTACAGCGGTTTGAACTGCTGTCAGTATTTTTTCTGTTGAAGTGAAGCGCATTTCTGCTTGTGTATACAAATGTGATTTGTATGGTATTGGTACTTTTTCACCCTCATTAAATGTTAAATAGGTGAAACCGCATTGACCCGAAATTATTCAGATCACTAAATTGCGTTTATTTACGCGTGTTTGTAAGTGATTTGTTGCTAACATGTTAGCTTGGAGTGAACGCAAGATTTCTGTGTGTTCTTGTGTCCAATGTTTTGTTGAAAAATCAGGTTTGATTAATTCGTAGAGAGGTTTAACCCTTTCTGCGTAATTTAGAATGTAAGTTCTTCCAAAGTTTAGGAAACCCAAGATGGATTGTAAATTTTTCAGCGTTTTTGGAGGTTGGAGCAGCGCGCACTTTTCTAAAAAGTTAGCTGCCAGGCTCTTGCCTTCACTTGAAAGCTCATATCCTAAGAAAAGGACATTGAGATGGGCAATTCTGGATTTTTTAAAGTTGAATTTATAACCTTCAGAGGCGAAGCCCAATATAATAGTACTCACCCTGTTCAAGTGCCTATCCAGGTCATCGTCTGACAGATAGATGTCATTGACATATGACAATGCCTCATTATCATAAATTTGTAGTAACTCTGTTACTCTTGCTGAGAATAACCCCGGGCTGTTTTTGAACCCTTGTGGGAGTCTACAAAATTGACGCTGGGTCCCCATTATTGAGAAAGCTGTTAAGTACCTGCTTTCAGGTGCTATGTTTTGACAAAAGAAACCATTTGAAATGTCCAATGTGGTTTTATATTTTTTACGCACGTTATTCATTAATGCTGTACTATGTGCATTTTGCACTGCAAATGTTTTAGAACAAGTGTTTAAGTGTCTGTAATCCAAAACTAGACGATAGGTGTTGTCTGGTTTGGAGACAGGAAACAAAGGATTGTTCATTGAGGAGGTGCATGTTTCAATCACCCCTTGGTATTCAAGTTGATCTAAGATCTCCCTGACCTGTTTTTTAGCTTCTTGCTTTATTGGGTACTGCCTTTGTGCAGTAGGTTCATTTTGTAGCTGTATTTTATGGTGAGGTGAGTCCTCATCCCATCCTACATGATTTTTGTATAATGCTGGGGCCTGGGCAACTGCCCATTTCCTGGCATAAGTATATTTTAGGTGAATTGGAATATGGTTGGAGAAGGCTGGCATAATGATGTCCTCGCCATGTGGGCACTCACTCCCTGACAAAGTGTGGTGGCCAGTCCTTTTCTGCTAGAAGTATATCATAACCCCTTGAAATTTTCTCCCAAAAGAGTGTTTTCACTTTTCTTGGTATGTCTCCCTCCATTCGGAGTGTTATTTCATATAACTTTTGTGGAGTACTAACCCTGGTGTCTACCGTTTCTACTGTGATGTACTCATTCAAGTCCACTATCTCCAGAAGTTCCTTCAGGTTCTGGCGAGCTATTGTTACTTCTGCTGCACTGTCCAGCATTGTCTGAGCCCATTCTCCGTTCTTGAACTGTGTTCTCAGTATTCTCGGCATGTCTGATCTTCAGACCTGCTACCTTCTTTTTTGTGAATTGAGGTTTTGATTTATTTTTCTGAACGTGTTTATCGTTTTTGGATTTCACGTGTTCTTCTCTGTGATCTGACCGTCCTCTTCTTTCTGATGTCTGTGACGATATCTGAAAGGTACGAGAGGAACGTGTATCAGTATCTTGATACCGGTCAGGTTTTCTTAAATTATCCCTATTCCTGAGGTTATACCTCCTTTCAGAGGGCTCCTTTTGAGGAGACCTACCTCGGGATTGAGAACCTGTCTCGTTTGAATTTTGTTTATTAGTTTCCCACTTCTTTTTAGAAGGTGCAGGATTTTGTTTAATAGAGTCCTTCTCAGGACCTTCAGATAGTTTTGGCTTCAAAGGTTTTCCACCCAAACTATCTCTGCCTAATTCTGCATAAGATTTTTCTATTATTCTGGGTAGTTCATCTTGATGTTCTGTTACATCAAATTCCCTTAAGCGTTGGCGGATCGCCACTGATGCTGCCTCCCCTTTAATATTAGATAATATTATTGTAGAGACCTGGTCGAAGTTTTTCAGTAATTTCATACCTAAATTCAGAGCAGGTTCTGCCCCGTATTCGTTTTGAATTTGTTTCAGGACATCTGGTATTACTGCAATTGATGGAACACCATGTGTTTTAGTATAGATGGCAGCAAAGACTGCGCCCCAAGTGGTGCAGTCTTCCAGTTGTGGTGTGATCCCCATTGGTAAACAGATTGTTAGGATTCTGTGTTTCTCATAAGGGCTAGTATTAGGAAATACTGCTTCGATTTGAGTAATTTTTTTAGCTATCCAGAATGGAATTTGTTCACGTTTTGTGGGCATTTTACCCATGACTGCGTGTAAAGTCTGTGGAGTAATTTTTAGTGTATTCCCCTGTTGAGGGGTTTGATTTGGAATTGTTATAGGTGGTTGGACTGTGAAAGTCTGCATGACATATTGGACTAATTGTCTGTAAATTTTTATTAACTCTTGTAGTTGAGTAAGTAATTTCTTCAATGTCAGGATGAGATGTGTAGCCGGCTAAAATCGGCCATGTTGCTGGTCTACCTAGTGGACCGAGCCTGGTAATGTTTTTGTGATGTTTTAGGGCGCCTTTAAACCAGAGATTATGCTCCTGGCATGTGAGTGGAATTTCAATATCCTCGAAAGGAATATATTCCTCTGGTGGTTCATCTTCTTTAAAGAAGTGAAACACTTTTGTTACTGGGTTTGATTCTGGGAATACTATCCATGAATAGAATACCTCTGTCTGAAAGGATTCGTGTGCCTCTATCACGAAAACTGCTCTACCACCTCTTGGTGTTAGGCCGTGTTTTTTAAGTTTTAGAGTGATGGCTCTCCTTAAGTTTGGAGGGATGTTTATAACACCCTCATCGGTTTCATTTAAACCTGTAAAGTTAAAAGCTGTTACGACTGGATCAGCCGCAGCTACACCGTTCTCGGTGCTACTATCCCCGTTCAGGGACATTGTTTTTTGAAAAATGTAGAACAAGTTTCAAGGAAACAAAAGATAAGTTGCACAATATTTTGGAACACTGTATCCTTCAACGTTGAACAAACCATACAGCTAATATATAGGATTTTTTGTCCTATTCAGCTTTGGCGGATACTTAACCCTACCCACTCCAGACGTCTTATGGAGTATGTGGGTAGGGGTCTCTGAGAAAAGCACGACTGAGTTACTCAGTATCTAGCGTTAAATTAGTGCCTTGCCCCACGTTGGGCGCCATGTAGTGTAGTTCCTATTTCCCCAATAGGCTCTACGCATTGGAATAATATACCCTATAGATTCGACATAGGACTGAGGTCAGTATGTCCCTATCGAGTATATTAAACTTAATTACTTTGTGCCAGCTAACTCAGAGGCCACTAGAAACTCCTTGTAAACAAGAAGGGAGTAGTTTCTGGCAACCGCATAAACATGACAACTTTGTTTCGCTTTAGAATCGGAACACTCTCAGAATCGTGGAAACAACAGATAATAGTTTCACTCAGCTAATCGTGCATGCTTAGTTTCTTCAGAGTTACACAGAAAGAATAGACGGGCGTTTCAATAAAAGGATTTATTGAACAGTCTTGTTTCTCGTGTAAGAGATATGAGATGTTATGATCACAAGACAGTATGCGAGATATATAATGTACAGCGTAAGCAGTAGAAAGAAATAATACTGCGCTAGCATTATCTTTTAGCTATGACACATATATTCATATACATAAATAACATAAGCTAAAAATGCGAGTACTCATAAGATGCTTCTCTAACTAGTTCTACCCCAGTGTACCTAACCTAAGTGTAGTGCAAGGTAAGAAGTAGGTGATGTATTCTATAGTATGGTATGCTCTGGTATGCCAAGAGTCTGGTATGCCAAGAGTCTGGTATGCCAAGAGTCCGGTATGCCAAGAGTCCCTCTAGGTTCTAGTCAGCTCCATACCTTGAGAATGAGAGAGGTGGGAATCTCTTTCCGGGTCTCGAACTCTAACACCCTGCGAAGGGAGTCAGAACACTGGAAGCTGGATTCTCTGCGAGCAGGGATGACAGCGTCTCTTGTCAGTGCATCAGGCCGGGACACGGGCTCCTCTAAAGTCGAGGTCTCCTCCTACTTGCTTGGACAAGGGAAGGTATATTTATACCCGGTAGGTGCCTTGGAATGTTAGCATTGACGTAAAGTCGGGCAGAGGAAGACGTCAGGAATGAACCCTTAAGGAATAGCGGTTCATGCATATTAAATGAGTTCTTGGAGAAATCAATAATCCTGTGCTAGGGGAACTCCCAAGAGCTTAAGGGTCTGGTTTCTAAGAACTCGTTGTGACGTTGGGGTGGACGGATGTAGGTGACCATGCCTGTATTTGGATAGCATGGCTAATGCCTAAATAAGGACTGGGATCTTATGCCTATATAAGGGCAATGCGAATTGTGCCTATATAAGGACATGTTTCAGGAAAACCTATATACGGACACCTAAAGCGGAATACAACAGGGAGAAGGTCCCAATTTTCCTAATCTCTTTTTAGCTCCCCCACTCCCATTTACACAGGTGTTTGTTTTGTCTCATGGCCTTATCTTTTCGCTTTGCGAGGTAGACCCCTATGCCACTGATGTGCGTTTTTGCACTGAAACCCACCTATTCTCCACCCTCACCACTCTTTAGTCATAGCTCACCAGAAATAACACAATGCTTCCCATGGGTTAAATATGGCACTGTTTATGTCTAAAAAATTGTACGGGGATCATTTAGAATATAGAAGGTAAGCCTTCACGTCTGACCCGCTAACAGAAGACCGCCCCCCATACTCTTTGCTACGTCTACCATTATCTATCCAATAGGTTTATGCAATCGCCAGATATTTAGAGTACTTCCTTCATCTGATGCACTTGCGGCGGTGATCTCGAAAGTCAGACGCATAAAAAAGGTGGCTCTTCTTTCTCTGCTCAAGCCTGGAATAAGCTTCTGGCCATCTTCGTAGCAACAACAAAGAATTGCAGTTTGGTAAGCCACTGAAAACATGGCTTTTTTTCCAGCATAACTGATCTCTGTCTGCAACTTCCATTAGGCTTTCAGTACAATACTAGGAGTAGCTGCGCACTACACAAATATTTTAATTTATTTATTCATTGTTTTGTTGAGGTGTTTTGCTGTTATGTGTATTTGTAAAGCGCACTTTCACAAGCGAGGGTATCCTGGTGCTGAGCAGGTGTGTGTGCCTAGCCTTGCCTATGGTAGTTTGGTTAATTAAAAAGCCAGGCCTTCAGTTTCTTGCAGAGTTCAAGAAGAGAGGAGGAGGCTCTAATGTGGAATGGAAGATCGCTCCATGCTTTAGGAGAGATGTAAGAGAATGCCGTCCTCCTGATCTGGAGTGTGTCTGTCGGTTCATTCGTTTCTCTAAAACCTTTGATGGGTATGGCAGGATGGAGATGGGTCCATAGTTGTAAAGCGCGGCTTGATCAGCAGAATGTTTCTTGAGCAGGGGCATGATGGTGGCATGCTTCCAGGTGTCTGGGAATGTGGCTGAGTCGATGGAGGCATTGTGGATGGGTGTTAGTGCTTGGGTTATCGGTAGGAATTCTTTGGTGAAGGCATAGTGAAGGCAATGGTCAGATGGAGCCCTCGAGTGGATGCTCTTTATGGTAGCAGTATTTTCGACAGTGGTGATGGCAGGCTGCGAGGTCAAGGTTCGTTTTTTGGCTGAGAAGGGGAGTTGAGTTGCAATAGTTGAGGGTTCTGTTGAGGGTAAAAGTTGCTGTATATGGATGCAATTGTGTTACAGAATTCAGAGAGCTGCTGGAGGCACTGAAAAATCGTTGATGATTGTCAAGATTTCCTTGCTGCTGTCAGTTCAGGTGTTAAAGCGATCTGCAAGAGATGTGCGCTTGGTGTTCTGTATCCACTGGTAGTAGTCTCTTAGGGTTGATTTGAAGATGTCTTTATCTGCAGTGTTTTTACTTGTTCCCACTTATGCACCAGTTGCTTGCAGTGGCGCTTGGTCAGCCTGAGTTTCTCTGTGTACCAGCTGGCCTGTGGTCAGGCTGTTTCCGTTGGGTTGTGCTTAAGGGGAGCCAGGATGTCGACACATGCGGTGATACTGCTGTTGAGGTTTTTGATGGCTTTCAGCAAGTCAGTGGGGTGCTCGGGCCGGTGCTCGGACAGTACAGAAGCACATCTTCCAAGATGCTTTTCCAGCTCCAGAGGGCAGTTGTAAGTCTGATGGTGCAGGAAGTGTATGCTGAAACTGACAAGGGTGTGGTCTGTCCAGGAAGTAATGACTGGGCAAAGTAGGGGAGCTGAGGCGATGGACAGGATCACTTCAGTACCACTGTAAAAGGCGGCCAGGGCATTGAAGATCTTTCAGTGTGCCACGTCTTCTCTGTATATTTCAACTAGTTTTCAAAATTAAATCTACAGAGTACTTCTGGCTCCCAATTGGAGATGGTAACGCACTGGGTCGATAACCTGCCCTTCGGGCAGTTCTGATCAGCCACTGATGTCATGCAAAGACACATAGTTATGTGGCGATCTGACTGTATTAGGAGATACATCAAGTCACAGAACAGCTCTTTTGAGATTTCGTCTGCCTATAGACTGTGACACTACTGGAACGAAAGCCACATTGCAAATGCCAACACAATCGCTTTAAGGTGGAAATTAGCAGGTCACATCACCACTAGGTCTCTTAACAGTCCAGAGCAAACATTAGAAACTCACAGTCCAAGTTGCGCAGTTTGACTGCAAGGCACAGACAGCGCTGTGCAGAGAAAAATTCTGTTTTACAATGGTTACCAGCAGGAGTTTGTTCTGGGTCACCATCCGTTTGTGATTATTAGCACATGCACTGGCTTCGCTTACCCAGTGTTAGTGAGTTGATAGCCGTTGCGGGAGGAATGCTGTTAGGGTGTATTATTCTGGGTAAAATACCTACCAACAGGAAAGATTTGCTCTTGAGGACAAAGCAGGCAAACTATCTCTGCAGACGAGCAGTGGCGGCTCTTACGCTAAGGCGGAGGAGCGTCGCCTCACTGCTTTGCAGCAGTGAAATTAAGGAAAAATAAAATGATAACACAAGGTTATCATCATTTTATTCTGTCCTGCTGCTGCAGCTTTGCAGGGCAGGGTTGCTCTGATGACAGGAGCTAGGAGAGTGGTGAGCACACTTTATAAGTGCGCATGAATGTTTACGTGGCCGTCTCGGGGCCAGCCAAACATTCATGCGCACTTTGCATGTTCTCCACCCAGGCTGCATTACAGCCTGGGGGGAGAACATGCCCAGGTCCCATTCCCTGGCTTAGCGCCGAACCACGGTGCCCAGACCAATCACAAAGCTATATTGCAACATTGTGATTGGCCTGCGGGAGCCTGGATGTGCTTCCTGTTCCGCGGAGCGGAGGGACGAGGAGGAGAGACCCAGGGGTAAGGTAAGTTTTTTTGTTACCTACTTTAGATCCCCTTACACCACCCCCCCCCCCCGATCCGTGCTGGCCACCACTGCAGACCAGTGCTTGGGACTAAGCAACAGGCCTACCAACTCACACGGTTTCACCATGTGATACGAGGTTTCATGCCTCTTCACACAGCCAGCGGAGAAGGCGCATTGAGCGGGAAACCCTTGCACAGAAGGGATTTCCAGATCCGGTGTGAACTTTATCCACAGTGGGTCTCCGATTAAAACCTTCCCAGGACATAGAAGGTGCACCAGATGAGTTTGTTATTGCTGTGAGGGAGGATAGCTTTGGCTGTTTAGGCAAAGAAGGGGGTCTAAAGCATCAGTATCCATGGACTTGTTCCTCTCGCCAAGACAACGACCCGCTCTCCCTATACACTCATAAGCAAAAAAATATTCTTGGATTGGCAGGTCTGAAGCGTATTTGTGCCTTGCATCACTGCCACCAGGCCCAACTGCCACCCTTGCTCACTAATTGAGATACACCCAAAACACCCAGGCCCGCGACAATCTGGTTGGAATGCTTAGAAAATGTCTTGTTTCTAAGATGTTTATTGTGCGCTGACATTTCGTTCTCAAAACCGATGATAATCTGTTTTCCCATTACTCTTGCTTTTCGAGAAGCTCCCTACAGAACCTAAGAGTCCTCAGATATGTAATTAATACTTCTTCCATGCTGTACAATTTATTTCTTGGAAGTTGTATGGTTTAGACTGAAACACTGAAGATTATCAGGTTGTCGAGGAACCTAACAAGACAAACTAGGAAACACAACCATACAACACACAGATTTCATGAACAGAAGCGTGTGCCTATGAATCCACCTACTAGTATTAAAATTGTAGCAGGTAACTGCACCATTATCCACTGCCACAATTCAGCAAATCTCGCCTGCTTCTGGTTCTTATAGGCTGTCTGCATGATGCTAAAAGAAATGCATCAAGATAGCGTTGACTGCTGCGACTATGGTCCTTGGAAGTAGCTTACTGCTCTCGCAAGTCAAGTATTGTTCACCATCAGAACCTGCATTTTTCTTAGCTGGGTTGTATACACTAATTCAACGTGCATGACACTGGGAACTTGCGGCATGCATTCTCCGGCACTTGCTAACCATAACCTTCACATTAAACGTTATAAGTGTCATTCTTTTATTTCCGTGTACCCTACGTATCGGCCATGCTTCACTCTCTACGCTCCATCAATCGTTCCACTTCAACAGATGACACAGAAGCAACACCTATATTCAGCTCACTTACTACTCTGTGTAGGTCTTTTTTACTCACTAGTGAGGTTTGTACGTCACAAAATGACAACACTCATATTTATCTCAATACTAACTATATCAAATGGACCACATTTAAAATGTGTTGACGCACAATACATTTGTTTAAACAGAACAGAGGCTGGATCTCTTTTAAAGGGGAACAAGGCGGGGCATAAAAAAATGCTGATGCTTATTTTGGCCACTGAAGACCGGCAACAAAGATCTGGGTATATGACTTGACGCTGTGCTCTCTTCCACCATGCAGATAAATGCAGCAGTCAGCAGAGAGAACATTCAAAATAAACATGCACTGGAAGGGACTTCCCTACTTCAGACCGAACAGAAAGGGATCATTGCACAACTGGACAGCTGACACTACAATAGAAACAAGCATTTGCGATGCAATAGGTCTCGCATTTGTGAGAGTTAGAGCTATTGGGGTTGTGAATGACAATGTCTTTTACCCATGCGTTTTGGTTCGGAGTGGATATATGTGGTGTGGAGTGTAATTATGTGGATTAGATTGGAATTCTTAGTTGTGGAATTGTGTGGAGTGGATTTGTGTGTGGAATTATGTGGCATTATGTTCAGTGGAATTATGTGGATAGTAATTGTGTGGTATTGAGTGTACTGGAATTATGTGGAGTCGGATTGTGTGTCAGAGTGTAATTATGTGGAATGTTATTTTGTGTTGTGGTGTGTTGTGGAGTGGTATGTAGTGGAGGGTAATTATGTGGTGTGCAGTTGAATTTTATGGCATGATGTGGAATTCTGTGGTGTGGATTGGATGCATTATTGTTGTGTTGTGTAATTGTGTTGTTGAGTTGAATTATGTGATTTGTTGTTGAATTATGTGGTGTGGAATGGAAATTTGTAGAGCTGAATTGCGTGGCTGGAAGTGTGTGGCGTTGAGTGAAATTAAGCAGACTGGAATTATGTGGCATGGTGTGGGGTGTATTCGTGTGGATTGTGTTCCCAAGTTTAAAAACGATTAAACATATTTACAAAGAAAAGCGGCCTTTCATTGCGCACAAATTCACAAAATTAAAACACGTTGCTTCCACTGAAAAATGTCGGAAAAGCATAAATGTGTCTTCAATTTCAGACCCAAGCAAGAAGGAGCTGCAAACCAAACATACACGTTCGACATGCCCATGGAAAAAGGAAAATAGTTCCCAGACCAAACACTTCAACACACCGTTTCAAACTTACCAGTAGTTAATCGCTACTCTCTGGCGGTTAACAAACAACAACAAGCATTAGAAAAGCTAAACTGTTGACAACATCAGAACATTCAACAATCATAGCAGCTGGTTAGAGATGGCTTCAGCCAATCATGCAGCCAGCCTCTGCCCAGGGTGTAACAAAACCTCTCAAAGCTGCAGAGCATCTTAACAATGGAGGTGAACCTCAGATAAAAAAAAAATAATTCATCAAGCCAAATGACCACACTCTAGAACTTATACAACTTAACACAAACTTCATCTGACACAGTTACCTGGCAATACCTTGCATATATGATGTGTACAACTCTTTATCAAAAGATGAATTAATCCAAACTCAAATTAAACTGTGCTTTGTTTTTAGCATGGACGAAAAGAGGACCTTAAAACTACTAAGGAACAACACTGACGCATCTAGCGCAATCACTTCAACAGACATCCAACAAAACTACATTCTCCATCACGAATGAGACAAGTTCGCAGCAGAGAACAAAAAAAGAGAATTTATTAAACAAAACGCAAGAAGCAGTAGTGCCATTTCTGCTGCAGCCATTTTTTTCTTTAGGAGTCCTAGAACAGGCCACTTAACAAGGAAGGACGACTACATGGAAAACAAGCCGTATACGTGCGTTACTCAGTTCCTTGGGGTGCTGATAATGCTATCAAAGCTGCCCTTCCCTCCTTCTACCTTCATACACAAAGGTAAAAATAAAGAATTAACCTGTGAGGTAAAAAGAGAGACCAATAGATACGCCTTTTAGTGGCTGATTTGTACTAAGTGAAACCAGAAAACCTGCATTAATTGCGGCTTTCCTGCTCAACCAAATTGTGTGATCTTTGGCAAATAACGTGTTTTACCGAAATTCTTTTTCTTCTGCATTGCATAGGAAAGCACCTTCATATATGTGGATGTTTAGACTACAAGCTGTACAAAACATATCGCTGCTCTTTGTTTAAGAATCTGGGCCACACGCAGCCATGTGCCTGGTAGTTCAATAATGGCACTGTCGACAGGATGAGGGCGAGGGAACAATGGTTCTATGTTCATGTTTAAAAATGATCACTTTTTAATAATTACTTCTCGGTACAGTGCTACAATGTGAAGTTAGCTGGTGGGGGCTTTCCTCTATTCTCCGACTTCCTGTGGCTGTAGAGCCAAGAAGCGAGATAGGCAGCCAATGGCAGGAACAAGATCCCATCTATGAAAGAGGAGGGGGTAAGGGGGCTGAGACAAAACAACAGCTAAGATATCACAGTGGGGGATGCAGGCCTTGAAGCACTCCTTTAACTTGTGATCAAACTGCATCAGCCGCCTGCAGCACAAGGAAGTACAGGAAGTAATACTCAGTGAATTGCCCAGGACCACACAATGCGGAGCAGTTTTTTTTAGGTACCTAATTCTAAAGTCAGCCACGCACCTATTAGACCCGCCTCCTATATTAGAGAGTCTGAGTCTGGCTGTGGGATTTGCCTCTGCTCAGGCGTGGGTGCACTGAACCCACCCTACCAAGCACAGGCCCTCCTGTTCTTCCCCATTCTCAAAACGTGCAGAGAAGCCCCTCTTTCGTTCTTTAGAACTTCAAAGAATCAAACTTCTGTTATTAACTCTTGAAGTAACCCAACATATATTCTACTGGAGAATTTATATTGCGCTTTATATCGCCTTAGGAGACAGGAGGCGCTCCAATTCACATTGGTTACTCCCGCCCTTTTTGGTGTGCGTGGTTGTAAAAACAAGTGAATGGTTGTATACAGGCGCGCAACGCCCATAGGGTCAAAGGGCTTCGTCGTGTGTCTACAGCTTCCCAGGCACACACACAGACAGTTTTTGTGCTGCTGTGAGCTGGCTGGTCTGGCGTCCATCTTATTGCAGCCGCACCCGAGTACTTCACAGGTCTTTAAAAGACCATTTACTTGTTAACGAGGCTTTGCTGTTTTTCACCCCTTCTTACAGCCCCTGCATCTCCACTCTGCCTATTGCTGGAAGAATTACCCACCCCCCCGAAATTTTTATTAGCTTCCCTCCCCCTCCCCCCCCCCCCCCGAAATTTGGTTCTAGTTGCAACTCTGGTTGTATAGCTACAAAGGCGTGGGTTGCAGTTGGGCCTGCAGGGAGGAGTAAAGTGTGATGCAGAGAAGCGCATGTTACGCTATGATGGTGAATGCATTGAGTCCTGGACTTCCCCCCTCCATTGGTAAACGGGTTGTCTTGGAGTCTGTGTGACATCTCCAGCTTACAATAAAAATGATCATAATGTTCAGTGTTGCGTGTTATCAGAAATTAGCGTGTTTATTTTATCGACCTTAGAAGGCTAAAAGGCTGAGACAGCCCTGCAAGGAGACAAGAATATGACGGACGGGTTAGGTAGATAGGAGAAGCACTAACCCTCGTAGGTGACTGAGGTGTCTTATTAGTATCGTAACAGAGTGCATTTATTAGCTAAGACTCAAGGTGCTGTAACAATCCAACATTGCTCCTTTCCCGTCCTCGGGGGGATATGAGACTGAGCGGATAATATTCTGCAGTGAGGACATTAGTTCCCTGAGCTATCTTGCGGGGCCGCACTGGGCCTAACGTCGCCTTGTCCTGTTATTTGGGGCACTAGGGGTGACTGCGTGTGCCACGCTCCTCGAGGCATCCACGGCTGCCTGTGAGCACTAGCTTAGGTGAGTGGGAGTCATCAGCCCGAGGGCGCCGGAGGGGGTGCAGTAGGCTGCATCGAGAGTCACACACCCTGGACACAGAGCCTTGAAGCGGGGAAGGCCAGGGTTCTCAGTAAACGAGTCACACAAAGACCGGACCAGGGACAGCGCCTTGAGGCGCAAACTCTAGGAGGGAAGGGCATAAGTCTGGTTTGTAGCGCCTAATACCGATATTTGCCCAGAATTTGCAAGACAGATAAGAGACACAAAGACCGAGGAAGGCGGGAGATGCAGAGAGAGTCTGAAAGTGCCTCAGAACAGTGACAGGTAAGGGAGTGTAATGTCCTCACACTACAGGGAGGTGAAAGTGCCTGTGAATAGTGACAATTGCCAGCGAGGTGAAAGCGCACAAAAACACGTGAAGGTACATTTCAATAGATGTGAAAGTGGGTGTCAACAGTGATGGCTTTGCGCAGGCGCAGACAGTGAAATGGGCGAAGCCGTGGCTGATAAAAGTGACCGTGTCCCGTGGTTGGCGAGAGTGAAGCGGGTGTGACTACCGACAATGATTGGTTAAGTGAAATATCTATGGACAGTAAGTGGTGAATGTTTAAGGTATGGTTAAGGCGTTATGGTTGGTAGGCAAACCCCTGAAATTACGCAGCATCTTTTAATTACGCGCCGTTCACAGCAATGTTTCTGCAAGTGCAGTGGCGTAGGCCACTGTGAAAGTGCTCAGTACTAACACGAACTGCCAGAACATGAGCAGGTGTTGCTCACACCACTTGTGTTTTCGTGCTGTTGTTTACTGGGAAATGCATCCATGCACCGCCGTCGGTGGGCTGCGCAAAACGTGCGATGGTTAACAAATCGCAGAGTAATGAGGCACTCCTCTCTCCCGTGACTAGGCGCAAGCGCGCCTAGTGAACAGCTTTTATTTTTTTACTGAATAATGGCTGCAGCCTGCACATGCTCATAACATGAGACGCTACTTACCAGAATACCAATTCGCCATCAGCCGGTCTTGACCCTCTTTTTAATACGGCAAACTTCTGCGCCCCACTTAGCTTAAATTGTTATGATGCGGACAATTTTTTTAATGTATTAAAGCATTGTCGTGTGGTAGTGCTTTGTTGTTTTCAAACCAGTGGCCCAAGAGCATTTCAACAACCCTAATCCCCATCAAAAAGAAGCCCAACCCAAACCTACTTAATACCAAAAACAAGCCCAACTGACGGTGGACATCCAAAAGTGCAAAAATGTTAAAAAGAATACAGGCAGGGGGCTGGAGGCACCACGCGGGAGGCAGCAGTAACAAAACTGTGGCATTTCAGAGGAGGTGGGAGGACTTAGAGTTAAATGTAAACAGCTATGGCGCCAAAGCTGAACACAGGCAAACAGTAACAGAGCAGGAAACCAAAAGATGAATAGTGCCCCAAAGAACATATGAAGAACCATAAGGTAATGAGACAGTACTTAGTCCCTGCTGCGTGGGAGTAACGGAAGAGAAAAAGGAGGGTGTAATGTATAATCAAGGGATGACAGCACAACGTCAAATGTAAGCAGAGTTTTATTCATAAGCACCTCATCCAACGCCGTAGGCTCTCCAACTGCCACTACACCGAGTTCCACGTAATAAGCATTCTCTCACAAAGTTCTGTGGCTGATCTTATCATGCTTGAGATTCCACGCCACACTTCTCCCTCCCATACAACAAAATACAGAAATATATTGAAAGCAAGAAATCCTAACACCCACCCCCGCAAACAATCTAAACAAAAAAAACACAGCGTCCCAAAAGAATACCCCACAATGAATTAACACTAACATAACCCAAACGAACAAAAGTTTTAGCATTACAAGTTAAGCTAAGGTGAAAATATTCTGTACAACACACTACACAACGAAATCTTTGAGATATGCAGGTTTCCTGATCTCTCTTACACTCCTCATGTGTGTTGTTGGGGAATTCGTGCGAATATCCTGTAAGCCAGAATCTCCCATCCTATTACCACCCTGTTGAGGAATAGATGACGTAGGGAGAGAAAGATCATGTGGCTGCCTAAGAACAGCAATCCTGCTCTTGTTCCATATGCGACCATCATGTGTCTTGACAGCATTCCTGAAACTTTTGATTATTTGTAGCTTCCTAGTAAACTTAGACCATTCTGAACACCCTTTTGGCGCTCTAACTTTTACAAAATCACCCACACTAACTTCCACATTTGTCACACTCTTGCTAGAGTCAAAATTTTCTTTACGCTTCTGTTGAGCAGTAATCTCCTTCTGCCTCCATTCTCCTGGTGAATTATCAAAACAACCCTTGTTCCAACACATCCAACCAGGACGAATACGTGATGTTACAAAGCGATCAAAATGATCGCGGTATGTAACATCGCAGTTTTTACAACGCAAGTCGTTACAACGACTTGCGCTGGAGGGCGCTGGACTTAGGAGTAGTAAGATTTACTATTCCAACACCAGTCTACGTACAGTAGGGAAGGTGTTGGAATAGTAAATCTTACTATTCCTTAGGTTATAGCGCCCTCCAGTGCAAGTCGATGTAACGCTTGCGTTGTAATGGCAGCGTTCTAAATGCATCGCGGTGTAATCACCGCGATGTAAACGATGTTTCCCAACCAGAACACATACTTGTTGAAGGAGATCTTCCCTTGAATAATTCAAATGGAGATTTATCTGTGGAACCATGCGGAGAGAAACGATAACCAGCCAATCTGTTAGACAACTCTTTCTTCCAATCTAAATGATTCACCCTTGCCAATTGTATACCCTCCTTTAATGTCTTGATTACCCTTTCTATGGCACCATTGGTTTCAGGGTGATACAAGGCCGATATCTTGTGCTCAATCCCGCACTTCTTCAAATAAGATTCAGTCTCATTAGAGCAAAATTGTACACCATTATCTGTGAGTAAATATCTGGGAAAACTCTCTTTTGAACACGCCCTCAAGGAACCTGATCACTTCAGAAGATGAAATGTCCTGAACACACGACACTTCGATCCACCTGGAATACAGGTCCATCAAAACAATAACATAAGGAGTGGAATGTTCCCCTTTTATTGGCCCTAAAATATCCATTGCAACCTCCTCCCAAGGATATTTTGGTAGTACTCTGCAAACCATGGGTGACTGGTTTTGAGACCCTTATCACAAGTTACACACTGCACACAATCCCTAATCAAACACTCTACATCATGATCAAGTGAGGGCCACCAAACATCTCTCCGAAGTCTACCCTTTGTTTTCACAAAGCCCATGTGACCCTCATGAGCAAGTTGTAACACTTTGTCTCAATGTTGTGGGTGGAACTAATCTCGTCCCTCGCAGCAAAAACCCTCTGTCTACCGCTAATTCTTCCACAATTTTACTCCACCTTCCTCTGTGACAACCTAACTCCATAGAGTTGTTTGCCCGAGCTCACAACACGTATAACATGAGCAATTTCCTCATCTAGTTGTAATTCATCCAGCCATTCCTTCTCATATATAGCTCGATCAGTGATTTCACACAACCTCTTCCTCATCCAAATCATCTCAATCAAATCAGTTTCAGTGACATTTACCAACCTCGACAAACAATCAGCAGAGTGATTGCTCACTCCAGGAACATACTGAACGTCAAAACTAAACTCCTGCAAACTCACCACCCATCTCCTGATGCGAGAGGAGATTGAGTCGAGTCCTTTCCTAGAAAATATTTCTACCAATGGCTTGTGATCAGTATGAACAGTGAATGTGATACCCCACAAAAACTGTCTGAACCTATTAATGGCCCAATGTACAGCAAGAGATTCCCTCTCTATGACAGAATAATTACATTCCGCATTCCTCAAAAGTCTGTGACATGTAGGCTATCAAATTCTCCTTTCCATTCTTGATCTGAATCAAAAGAGCCCCCAACCCTTTGGGGCTGGCATCACATACCACTCTGGTATCACACAAAGGATCATAAGCTTTCAAACAAGGTGCATCATTCAACTCTTGTTTCACCCTCGTGAAATCATTGTTACATTGTGTGTCCCATACAAATTCCACATTTTTCTTCAACAGTTTTCTCATGCTAAAAGCTTTGCTGGCAAAGTCTCTAATGAACTTGCTACAATATTCCACCATGCCAATGAAAGATGAGAGTTCTCCCCTTGACTTGGGAGTCTCCAAGGATTTGATCGTTTCAACAAGTTCCAAGCGTGGCCTGATTCCGACTTCTGAGATTGTTTCAACAAGTTCCGAGCGTGGCCTGATTCCGACTTCTGAGATTGTTTCAACAAGTTCCGAGCGTGGCCTGATTCCGACTTCTGAGATTTTGTACCCCAGGTAACGGACCTCTGAAACACCAAATTTGCACTTTTCTGCCTCAAGTGTTAGGCCTGCTTCCTGTAACCTCTTCAGAACATTTCTCACTCGTTGATCATGTTCGGAAACCGTAGCACCAAAAATAAGGATGTCATCCTGGTAACATTTCACACCGGGTAATCCCTTCAAAATCCTACCCATAATCCTCTAAAAAAGTGCTGCTGCTGCTATCAATCCAAATGGCATTCTTTTGAATCGATATGTTTCAAAAGGGGTAACGATGGCTGTGAGGTCTTGTGACTCTTCATGAAGTTCAATTTGATGATAGGCCGACACAAAATCTAGGGTGGTGAAAATCTTGGCACCAGCAAAAGTCGTTACAATTTCTTCGATATTAGGCAATGGAAACGTATCCACTATAACCTCCTTATTGAGGGCACGTAAATCTACACAAAGACGAATGTCCCCATTGCCTTTGTGTGCTACACCAATAGGGGCCAACCACTCAGTGGCCTCCACCGCTTCAATCACCCCACAATCACACAATCTCCCCAATTCATTCTCCACCGCGACCTGCATGTGCAAAGGTACTCTCTGGACACGGTTGAACAAGCATTCAATCTAAGCTTAATCTTGTGCTTGTACCCTAGCAACTTTCCTAGTTTGTCTTGAAACAGAGTCTTAAATTCCTTTATGAATCTGTCTTTACTGACACATACATGCAAGAGCAAGAGTCAAACTTCATTAAAATCTGCTTCCCATCTAAAGCAACCATCTCTGGGGGGAACAATTTGTCCCCCACTTGCAACACCACCTCCTGACGTATTTCTTGGGTCTTAGTTCTATACCCTCTTCTATTCTTATTACGATAACATCTGATAAAGTGGCCCTTGATGCCACAGATCTGTGACCAGGCGGGACAAGATTTATCATTAGCCTTGTGACCTTCCATCCCACACCTGAAACAAGTACCATTAAACCCAGGATCTGTTTTCTTTTTTGACTTTTTGCTTCAACTTCTACTCTCTTCCCACCACCCTTCTGTGATTTGACTTCGCACACTTCAGTAACCTCCTCTTTTTCCATACCCTTCTGTGCTTTTTCGGTTTTGAGCTCACCCACACACTTCAACATATGTTCCACACGTTTGGCAACAATAAGAACTTCCTCTAATGGTGGTTCATCTTTCATCCAAAGTTCCTCAAGTAGCTTGTCGCTGTTACATCACAGTAAAAATTGATCCCTAATTCTATCTTCAGTTGCTGCCCCAAACTTGCAATTGGAAGCAAGCTTCCTCAGACTAGTGACAAATTCCTCTACTGACTCATCTTGGCCTTGACTTCTTAAACCAAAATGATACCTTTCCAAAATTGTACTAACTTTTGGAAGATACCGACGATCCAACTTAGCTATTGCTATTTCAAATTAATTCAAATCACAAGCTTCTGCTTGTGGTAAATCAGGAAGATCCTCCAAAACATCTTGACCCTCACCTCCTAAACAATGTAACAACAAAGCATGCTTCCTCTCCGCACTCAGATTGGTCCCACACACACGTGTGTAATATAAAAACACTTTCTTCCATTTAGCCCATTTAATTACCGGCTCACCAGGAGAAGACCAGAAGAAAGGTGGCGCAGTAACGTTTTGCATAATGTCTGTTAGTTTGAGCTAGACACACTTAAAAAAAAAATAACTTGGAGCTGCGTGTGTCAGAATTAAAATATTCACCAAGTACACTATTATGCAAGAGGGGCTGTGACACATATTTAGTAAGTTCAACAGTACTCTTTCAATATGCCATCCATGTCAGAGCGTCTGTGAATTACCACTGACGTGCTGTTTATTCAAAACCCCTTAAAAACAGAACATGAGAAGGGTTCTGTTAATGTGCTGATTTCACTTAGAGTATCTCCAATACCTTCCCGTATATACTTTAAGCCCCTGTGTAGAAAATAAGCTGGAGGTCGAACAGACGTTCCTCCGTGCTCCCTTCAAAAGAAGCTGGAGGGCGAACAGACGTTCCTCCGTGCTTCCTTCACCTGAAGTGAAGAAATCAGATGATGCTGAGACTCACTCAGGGCAAGAGACCCGTTCTAGATGTTTTTTTAAAACGACGCACTAAAGCCAACCTCCGTTGCGCATCTAATGCATGCGCAGTGCCACAAGCAAGCTAGAGGGCGAAGAGAGGTTCCTCTGTGCACCCCAAACTGGACAGAAATGCAGAGAATGTAATCGGAGCTACAGGGCGAATTTGACGTTCCTCTGAGCTCCAGGGAAGAAAACAGCACATACCATGTCCAGACAGTCACGATCGTCCTCAAGGTCAACTGCGTAGCCTTTTCCTCACCAGCATGACACTGTATAATCTCCTGGAATCAGTGATTGCCTCAACAGCGTTCCCGTTAAAACAGCGCGCCGCTGACGACTAGACCGAGCCGCCCGACTTCTCCTGTCTTTTTGTAAACAAGCAGCTTCTCGCCTTGTTGAGGTGCTCACCACTTGATCCCGTCCTGCGTCACCAGATTTGTAATGTATAATCAAGGGATGACAGCACAACGTCAAAGGTAAGCAGAGGTTTATTCATAAGCACCTCATCCAACGGCGTAGGCTCTCCAACTGCCACTCCACCGAGTTCCACGTAATAAGCATTCTCTCACAAAGTTCTGTGGCTGATCTCATCATGCTTGAGATCCCACGCCACAGAGGGACAAAGAGGCAGGACTGACCACTAGCAAGCAAGGATTTTTAAAGGACACTGACACAAGTAAATCAAAAGTAGGGGGATGGCTTTAAGCTCACAAGAGAAGTTACGACAGGTCTCGAATACTCGACCTAAAAAAGAGTGGATGGTAAACGTGAATACATCTCAGCCATTGGTAGGATACATTCCTGTCCATTTTATTCCATTATGCCACTCTAGAAAGAGACCAGCCATAAGCAAATGAGCCTAGGTTCTGCTGCAATCACAAATCGCGGCGGAACCCACAAGTAGTGTACCACCTGAAAGGGAAAGCAAGGAAACCCAGGCAAATTCCAGCATCGCTGCACCTCATCATTGAAGTGCCGTTTGAGCCCTATGGCAGAGGGGGCATATGAACCATGTCTGGGCATACTTGTCAAACAAAAAAAAAAGCCAAGAACAAGGTAAACGTCTTGTTTTTCTAAGTGAAACTTTCTATAAGGCTTTATAAACGAAAGAATAGACATATAACATCTACTGAGTTAAGAAACTAGCAGCCAGAATGAATCTAAATATGAAGAAAGAAAAAAACAATAAAGCTAGCAGAGAATCCTGGCAAACAGAAAAAACTAGCACCTTCAAAACTGTTTTGATCATTGTTATGTCAATCGACCAGACTCCGCTACAAAAAGTGGCACTGATGCAAAATTTGTATCAGCAATGGTGGCAAGTCCCTAAGAGTAAAGAACCCTCCCCGGATATAGGAAAGCGCTACACCTCTTGACCTGAGAGCGTAATCTGCCTACCTGCCCATCTGGATACTGTGCACTTGCACATAAAAATGCAATGGGTGCTATTGCATATGTTTATATATGAGTTTTACAGTGAGTCGTGTAGGAGAAGGGAAAGAGAAAGTACTATACAGCATTCCAGATGAATGCTCTGGTAGTGAAGGGAAGCGTTCTGAGTTGTCCACCGAATAATGCCTTTGCCTCTGCGCCCACGCTGACACTGACAGTATGCCACCTAAAAGGTGGGGCACTGTCAGTGCGCCCCCTGATGGCAGCCCTCTGGAGGAAGAAATAGTGGGTTCCATTGACACCCACCACCCCAGACATCCCCTTGCAGGCGGATGCAGTCACTCATTGCACCCCCTGCAAGGGGATCTCTAATTCCCCTTAAAAGTGCAGGCGGGTTGCCGCCTGCACTGTGAAACAAGGAACGGCTTCAAAGCAGCTGCTCCATTTTTCACATGAATGCGGTGCGCCCAGTGCAGCGCGAGTTCGCCGTTGCCCTGGGGGCAGCGCATTCATCCTAATACGGTGCATTTTCCTTGTTTGCGCCAGGCACACCTTTTAAAAAGTGCGCCCTGCGCAACCAAGGAAAATTCACCGTATGCATGATACGGCCCCAGGAGTCTTGAATCACTGTAACCCTTGGCACGCTGAAGGATATCAAGGTGGATCCTCTTCATCAGGCACAATCAAGCTGAACTTTATGCATCCTTGCATTACCATCTGCGTTGGAAGCCTCACAATATTGGTCAGCTAAAACAGAGATGCACAAAATTCAGCAAATGAAAACAAATCATTGTTTACATGAACGGAGGCTAAAGAGTGATGAGAGGCCATCATACTTGCCCCTGGCCACATCCTTTTCCTGCGCAGCAGAGAAAAGAGACCATTAAAAACTCATAAGTCAGTGACCCGTACTATATCTATAAGCATAGGGCACAGACGAGTCTTCTTCAGGAAGAATGCTGCAGGACTGTTGTCTATGTACACCGAGGGTGTCTTGATATCCGACACGAGCTGAGATGAGTCAGCAGAGAGCAAGATGTCTTAGGTTGGGGCACAAATTACTCCTTCCACAGGTGTGCTTTTAGGATATCCGATCAGCAAGATGTGCAATTAAGAAGGTCCAAAGAGACATGGCCAGCCTCAAGACTTAGCTTCATCAGTCTGAAGAGGGCAGAAAGAAGTACCCAGTTCATCTATAACTATTTTTACTGTTTTGCCACTAGCTCTTCGTCATTTGAGTGTGATCAGCATCGCCGCTGACATACATTTTCTAATACTTTACTTTGAACCCAACAGATATTGAAGGAACACCCCTAACTACCACATTTGAAAGATTTTTGTGCTATTCCACCAAATTTGATCCGGCATCCGACTGCTGCTTCACAGCACAAAGCCGTTTTCAGGTGTGTCCTCTTCCGTATCAGATCTACAGCTTCATTCTTTTCTCCAAACCTGGTTGTGTGGCCTGCTACCGCCTTACTTGCTCATGCTTTCTTCCGACAACCTCTTACACACAAGCACTGGCATCTTGGGGCTTCAAGCACTCAGTAGGAAGCACAAACACTGACCTTGCTATGATTACTATCATCATCTGCCACCTTTGCTGCAGGTCCTCGGGGCGCCTCAATGCCTGCCCTTAATTGCATTCGCAGCCTGGAGCTCCCAACCTGGAGTACGGAAGTGCTCGACAGGCGGCAGCAGGGGCACAGGACCGCGTGAATATAATGATGGCAAATGGCCATTAAAGAGCAATAACATATTACATGTCAACGTGGAAACAAATTTGTCTTCAGGTTCACTGCAAATGTTGCCGAGCTGAGCGCATACTGTCCAGGTCACAAGGGGAATTACGCACAGGACAATAAATGGAGATGGGAAAGACATAAAAAATCACTTTGCAAAGAAATATGTGGATGATATAGACGAGTGGTTCTTAATCTTTTTACTTCTGTGGACCCCAACTTAATCAATCTTAGAATCCGCGGATCCCCACGGAGTCATTTATTGGAAGCTCAAAACCCCTGGCCTCAGATATTTTTATGATTTGAACTTCAAAACAATATACAAACCTACAAAAACAAGTATACACCAAACAAATGCTCAAATATTGAAATATTTTGTATAATTTAGGATCAAATTTAGAAATTTACATTTTCAATTTTGTTTCTTTATTTCTATAGGCTTTATTAATTTTACTTTATTCATTTTTAATAATATTTCATTTTGAAAAACATTCATGGACCCCCCATAAGTAGGCCTCTCGCACCAATGATAGAGAGAATTATATGTGGGAAACGGTGATTAACCCTGCTGCTAGGCCTTCAATGGGTTCTGGTACAATACAAACTACAGTGCTTTCTCCCCCACTATACTCAACTCATCAATTATTGCGCACAATACAGCACTTATTTATTATGTAAAGGGCGGCATCAGTAGTACACTAGCAACAACATGCTACAACCAATGACTCTGTCCCTGAATTGATTTTCTGGCCTTCATTTGACCCCAGAATTGTCTTTTTCACATATCGAGCTTCAACATGGCACCCCGCGACAGCTGTCCGCATGCGGCTTTCCACGCCCCATGAGCCTGTAAAGGTGGAGGTGAGTAAACGACAACCAGGATTGGGTGGCGCCAATAGTGCTGGAACATTAGAGAGTGGGGGTGCAGGGTTGTGACGCATCAAAATCCTACTTAAAATGCAAGTGAAGAACTTAATGAGCAAATACAATTTAGTGCAGGGGAGGGAGTAGTGTGAGGGCCAATAACGTATTTGGAGCACTTGTTAATAAATATCTGGCTAAAATGTGGAGTGGTATGTTACTGTCCTGAAATCTGCGCTTGGTTCGGAATTCCCCCTTGTGCAAAAAAATACTGTACTTTTCCCAGACACAAATTTTGCCAATTTAAACCTGCTAAATTTTGTATAAGGAAATGCTGCAATATTCTGAGTTTTGCAGAACAGGGAAAACATGTGGTAGTACCAGGTTAGCCCTCATTTCGAGGTGTAAATCTCAGAATGGATAAGTAATATGACACCTGATAAATACCACATCACCGCTATATTTGCTGGGTGCGGTATTAAGTTTCCATATACTGTACGATTCATAATGAACCCTACTGTATTGAAAAGCTGCTGATATATTCAGAAGCACATGAAACGCTTAGTCTGTAAACCATGCGAATGTTTTTATTTACACGTGTGTTATAAAACATTGACGTACTGCAGCCTCTATTCACACCCTCTTGTACCCAAGCCAGAGTAACACTGGGGTCAAGTTACAGAATGTCTTGCTTTTTAGTCAAAGAAAGGACAAGCAAACACTATGTTAAAAAGAATTATCAGCAGCTGGTTAAAAGAAGCTGTGTCACATTGGATATCCTGCTTTTGAAAAAACATTACACGTTGCAAGTCAAAAAAAATGCAAAGGCATCTTTATTTCAAAATGAGTTCCTCCAAGGATATCTAGGGAGCTGCAGCATCTCCTGCTCTCCTTGTCCCAGTTCCATTGGGCGCCGCTTCTCGCTACTGTGTTTACTGATGTCCCGGCAACAATTACATACGGCCCCGCCCAGCTAACCCGGAAGAGGAAGTGGAGAAAACCGGTAATCTTGATAGAAAAATGATCATTAGCTGCTTTAGAGAGATGAATGGGGCGAAAAAAAATTCATACATCAGGGGCACAACAGACATTCGAACACAAAACATTTTTTTTAATCCCAGAATCCATTGCTCTATTTTTGACACGAGGAACCATCTTCTTGTCCTTTTAGAATTTCGAACCTGTCAACTTCCGCCTGCATTGTTAGCAGGGCTCTTAGAATTTGGCGATTTATGTACTTACACGGATTGATTTTACGTTATGTTATGTTAGCATTTAGAAGGCTATGATTAGCAGTAACCATTAGGCCTAAAGGGTACCCCACCGAGCTGTCTTTATAATACAAACTTAGGTTAGCATTTGATTCTCCATTTTATAGTTTGTAGGCCACGCAAAGTGGTGACTGGTGCAAGCACCTCCATCTGTATTTCTTGCCTCAGCAAAAGACTGTGTTCATCTACTTTTCTTTCGTGTTCAAGGTTGGATTTCGACTCACTAATGAATAGGCCATTCTGCCTCTGCATGCTGATCCTTCGTCATAGCCCTGCTCCCACGTTAGGAGGAGCCAGGCTCCGCAAGGCAACCTTGAGATAGTGAAAGTGTGTACCCACCGTGCAGGTGGCAGCCCATCCTTCGGTGTCTTCTTTGTTCATGTACGGCTCAGGCCGGTAACTTTCCATTGGGGGCGTGGTTGGGGGTTGTCAGAAGAATGAATATGCGTTACCAAGTGTTGGGGAACCAGTCCCCCTCGACAGTCATCTTCGGGTGCTGATCAGATTGGGCTCCGCTGCAGTGTATTTTACTAATAAATGATTGTTTATATTCTCTACTGTCTGACCGACTCTTCACTTGTTTGGAAGGCTAAGAGGTGGTCGTATGTGACCCGGGTGGCCCTAATCGGGTCACTTCCCTCAGTTGGCGCCCGAACAGGGACTCCTCCATCGGGTGGCCCATCCTCACCCGTAATCAGGTGTAAGGAGGACGGGGTTACGTCTGGTCGGATCAGGGTACCCTGCACGATAGAGCTTTGCACTCGCAGCTGCCCGCCTGTCTGATCGGGCGGCTCCTTGTCTAGCGGTCACCTGGGCTGGGGTCCTGAGAAGGCGAAACCCTTGGATTTGACCGTTTGGTCCGAAGAGTCGGCAGTGGAGAATAAATTTACTTGGCCTGTGTGCACCAGGTGAGTTTATCTTTTCATTTGATGAATATGGCGCCATTTTGAATTCTTGTTTGTTCGAACTTGGGTGGTTTTGCGGATCCCTTGAGGTACAGAGTGTTTGCGAACGCTCTGCCAGGCCACTTGGAAATTCGGTCTCTTCTTAAAAAGGCCTGGGGCGAGAGCCTATCCTCTTGTCTTGGTACAGTCTTTGGACTGTCTGGTGCAGTCTGCGGACTGCCTGGTACGGTTTTCGGACCGTCTTGGTTTGTGTTGTTTGGTATGATATCTGTTCAGTGTGAACGATAAGCGTGTCTTATATTAAGATGCCTTGTTTGAGTAAATTGGGGTGTTTTGGATGCCGGTGTTGTTCTACCGAAGCTCGATTGGAGGAGAGGCAGCCTGCGCCTCCAGAAGGTACCCCAAATTTCGACGTGTACGTCAAGTATGGTATTGGCCCTATTACGTTTAGCACGCTGCGGCATAAGTATACGAGGGACAATGGCGACTTGCAGTGGCCACTTACGGGTACATTTGATTAACAAAAATTGAATTTCATGCAGGACAAATTATTTGCTAAAAGAAGTAGACAGTCGATGTTTGACAATCTACAGGTGTGGCAGAAAGAAGCAAAGCAGCGACGTATGAGGGCAGAGAAGGAGGCCCGGAGGGGCAAGGTGCAGACAGTGATGCAAAAAGCCATGGCTTATGATAGAGAGAAAATAGAGAAGGGTATAGAATGTGCAGATAGGAAGTTCCGTAAACAGAGTGATAAATGTTATGTTGCTCGAGACGAGGGTGATGTCTTTGTGGAAGAACTATTGGATACCCGACCCCCGCCTCCTTATGCCCCGCAGAGGGTGTACCCTGTTGTTCCGGCATCTCAGCCTCCAGACCCTGCACTTGCTACTGCTGGTCCCCCTGTTTCTGGTTCGACTGCTCCGGCTTCGGCCCCGCCTGCTTCCTCTTGGTCTGTGTCAGCTGCCGGTGCAGGGGCCGCTAGCTCCCCTGTTCGGTCTGATGCTCCTACACCTGTTGTCTCCCCTTCTCTCACCCCTTCTTCGCAACCGTTGCTAACGTTGATACCTGCTTCTTCATCTGCTCTGTCTCCCTCAAATGTTTCGTCTCCGGTGCTGCTGAGTGCTGGGACGCCTGTGCATGGAGAGGTTGAGGGAAATTGGGCAGCAGCGCGAGAACGGATGGGGAGGGCATTGATGAGATCCGAAGTTGGGAATGAGGAGAAAAGAATGGTGGCTGACCAGGCTGCGCAGTGTGCCCGGAATCCGATTTACAGTGTGGAAGATGTGTGGAGTGTGATGAAAGACTATGAGCCGTTTGTGCAGCAGCATGCTCTTAAACATATGTCGGCAACGCTAATAGGACTGTGGGAACAGTGTTTCAATGGTGTAGCACCACAGATCATATATGATATTCGGGATCGGGTGTATGTTACTGATTTGGCCCCCAATGACGTCTTTAGTAATGTTGCGACCTTGATCTGTTATCGTAGTAGGTTGCACCAGAAGACCCCGACTTTGGGTGCGCAGTTCTCTATGAGGGAGGTGCATCCCATTTACCATCCCGAGATCCCAGAACAGCGTAATGCAGCGAACGTTGTGGTTCAGCAAAGGGTGGAAGCTCATTTCCAGGAGCAGTGGGTCTACACTCCTTGGAAGAGGAGTGAAGTACTATCCCTAAAAAGCCAGTTGCCAGATCCTAGAAAGAATCCAACTGCATATTATAAAGAATTGACGGAGGCAGCTTCCTCTACGGTAATGACATTAGCTGATATCGAGTTATTTTTCGGATTATTGGTACCGGTGGACATCTGGAGGCAGGTGCATGCGCAGGATCATGCTATGGAGTTAGGGGGGACATGGAACGAGATAAGGGCGTGGGATAAGGACCGGAAGCCAGGCGAGAAGCCGAGGGCAGAAATATTAGTTTTACCGGGTCGTATCATCACTTATATACACTCCCTTATCCCTCCTAGACGAGTAGATTGGGATAAGTTAACGGCATGTCGCCAGAAGAAGGATGAAAGTGCATCTGATTTTTTTACCAGGTTTGAAGGCGTATTCTTTGATTCTAGTGGCCAAGATTTGTCGGTGGAGGGTGGTGTCAGATTGTTTGTTAATAGATTTGTCACAAACTTGCTTCCCGAGATCGCAACTCGGTTACAGGCTTTGGAGAGTACATGGACAACCTCCTCCCCATCTGTGATATTGAGTATGGCACAGTATTATGAGCACAGAGAGAATGAGGAGAAGGAGAAGGCAGAGAAAAAGACTAAGGACTTAAAGACGAAAGCGTTGATGCAGCAAGCGACGAGGGGAAATGGCAGGGGGAGAGGGGGTTCGAGATCGGTCCAGCAGTTGCCTCGGGCAAATAGGAATAGCACTGCGGGTGCACCTATTGGACCGAATCAGTGTGCGTATTGTAAAAAGGAGGGGCATTGGAGAAGCGAGTGCCCGGAAATGTTGCATAAGGTTGCAGCCCCAGGAGGTCGGGGATATAGAGGACGTGGTCGTGATGGCGGCAGCCGTGATGAAATGCAGAGGGCGGATTTGTCTTTGGGTCATCAGAATAAGAACTACTTTGATGATGCTCGAGGAGGGCAATATTACCATGATGATTATGACATGGATGAGGCGACAGGAATGTCCTACAGCTAGGATTGCCAAGGACAGGGTGAGGGACCAGTTTCAGTGCCTGTGGATGAGCGTGGACCTTATGTCACCGCAGACATACATGGCACGGCCAAGACATTCCTAATTGATACGGGTGCTATGAATAGCTCTGTTTCTCGTTCGCTGGTCCCAGGGGCAGCTCTGTCTGGCCAACATAATGTTTCGGTAGGTTTCTCTGGCGTGCCAGTTGTGAGCCCCATTTCCAAGCCCCTTGCCTTGATGATTGGCCCTTTTACGGTTGACTCCCCATTTTTACTGACAACGAATTGTGGGGAGAATTTGATGAGATTAGATTTACTGAAAAGGCTACATGCGACCATATACTGTTCACCGGATGGCGTTTATATGACCATTGGCCCGAAAGTGATTAGTACAAAACAATGTTTTACTAAAGACACCCCCCTCCCTGCTGAGTTCAAGGATGTGCCACATACTTTGTGGGCTACAGGAGATACGGATGTGGGGTTGTTACAGATACTGCCGGTCTCTATCAAGATCAAAGATAATGCTGTACTGCCGCGTATTCCCCAGTATAAGATACCACAAGCAGGGGAGAAAGCCCTTTTGCAAATATTTAGGGACTTGATACGGACAGGGGTGGTTGAGGAAACAGTAGCGAATGTCTGTAATAGCCCTATTCTTCCCATCCTTAAGAAGGCACCCTCTGATACCTACCCTGTTTATCGCTTTGTCATTGATCTGCGTGCGATCAACAAGATTGTGATCCCTCAATATCCTGTGGTTCCTGACATCACTACGTTAACGAGGATTCCTCCCTCAGCGAAATTCTTCTCCGTGATTGATTTAAAAAATGCTTTCTTTAGCATTCCAATCCATCCAGATAGCAGATATCTGTTTGGATTCTCCATAGCTGGCAGGAGCTTTCAATTCTGTCGTGCTCCTCAGGGCTATACTGAAAGTCCTAGTATCTATAGTCAAGCTCTGAAAGGACAATTGAATTCTTTGACTCTTCCCCCTGGTAATGTCCTATTGCAGTACGTTGACGACCTCTTAGTGGCCTCTGACACTGAGGACGGCTGCAAAGACACTACTGTTAAATTATTGTTGCATTTGGCACAGCATGGCCATAAAGTGTCCCTTTCCAAATTTCAATATTGTCGACAGGAGGTCACCTATCTAGGTCACCTACTGTCGAAGGAGGGTCGTAGATTGACGCCTGAGCGCATTGCTGCTATAACTAACATGCCTGTCCCTAAAACCCAACGTGATGTGCGTGCGTTTATTGGCATTACTGCGTACTGCCGTCACTGGATTCCTAATTACTCCCTACTAACAAAACCTCTACTCCAATTAACAACCAAAGATGCGCACAAACCCCTACCTTGGACACCTGCATGCCAGCAAGCTTTTGAGCAACTGAAGGTTGCGCTTTGCTCTGCTCCTGTGCTTGGTACACCTGATTACCAGAAACCGTTTGTGCTTTATGTAAATGAGACAGCTGGCTGCGCGCTTTCTGTCCTAACACAGGCCTTCGGTGGGAAGCAAAGACCTTGTGCTTACTTTTCTGCTATCCTGGATAACGTCGCCAGAGCCCTCCCGAGCTGTTTGAGAGCCGCTGTGGCGGTCTCTATCAGACAATCGGCGGGGCTCGTTCTTGATATTGATCTCACAGTTATGGTACCTCATGCTGTGGATATGCTTCTAAATAAAACAAAGACACAGCACCTTACTAGCGCACGTTTGACTGGCTATGAACTAAGATTATTTGCACCGCACATTACCATCAAACGATGTGCCACTCTGAACCCAGCCACGTTACTACCCCTCCCTTCGGTGGATGGAGATGCTGATGTACACGATTGTGTATACCGCACGGAGGAAGAGACGAAGGGACGGGTAGACTTGACTGATGTTCCTCTATCTGACCCACAAGGGGAACTATATGTAGATGGCTCTTGTTTTAAGTTACCGGATGGCACCACCACTACAGCGTATGCGATAACAACGCTACGTACAGTTGTTGAAACATCACGTGTCCCATATCAGTCGGCCCAGGCTGCAGAGCTTATTGCTCTTCTTCGGGCTTGTGAGTTAAGTGAAGGACTGGTTGTCAATATTTATACCAGTACGCTTTCGGGGTCGCTCATAACTTTGGGCAACTCTGGGCGGAGAGAGGGTTTTTGACTTCATATGGTTTACGAATACAGAATGGTCCACTGATACATAGACTCTGGTCGGCTTTGACACTTCCAAAAAGAGTGGCCATAGTGAAGTGTAGTGCACATAAGGCAATTACTGATGATGTAGGGAGAGGAAATGTGTTTGCAGATCAGACAGCAAAAGAGACCGCTAGATCAAAGATGAAAAAAATGTTTGTAGCAGGTCCGGCTAGATGGGTGCCAGACAATGGAATGTTTGAGGACACACTAAACCGTGTTAAAGAAATACAGAGTGAGGCGACAATGGATGAATTGGCAATATGGCAGGAGAGTACGGGGCGTCTAGATGAGGATGGGTGTTGGACAGATCTTTCAGGGAAACAAAGATGGATGTTGCCTAATGCATATGTGCTCCTGTTGTCACTATGGCACATGGCCCAGCCCACATTAGCGCGAAGGGAATATGTAAGGTGTTAGACCCCGTATGGCATAATGACAATATCCCCAAAGTAGCTGCTCATTTAGTAAAAAATTGCATGATTTGTATGATGCACAATCCTGGAAGTGGCACCCCTACTCCCACTGGAAATTTTGCACCGCCTTCCTTCCCTTTCGAGGTTCTCCAGATGGATTTCATCGAAATGGAACGAGTGAACAACCTGAAGTATGTATTGGTGGTGGTTTGTGCGTTCAGTAAAAGGATCAAAGCCTACCCCACCAAGGAGAATACGGCATTGGCGACGGCACTCCTGAAGGAGTTCTTCCCACGGTTTGGTTTGCCACGCTTGATCTGGAGTGACAACGGAAGTCACTTCATATCAAGGGTCATCCAACTGGTGTGTGATGGTTTGCACATTAATCAAAAATTTCATGCAGCAAATCACCCCCAGTCAGCAGGTTTGGTTGAGAAGTACAATGGTACTCTCAAACTGAAATTAGCAAAAATAAAGGAAAGCACAGGATTGCAGTGGCCAGATGCTCTACCCTTAGCTTTGTTATCCATCAGAGCGACGGCGCATTCTAGGACAGGGCTGTCCCCCTATGAGGTGGTTTTTGGCTGCCCTGCAAATGTATGGGGTGTCCCACGCCCCGACGTTTCTCCGAGATAGAACACCCCTTGCTTGTGGATTACCTTTATGAGTTAACTAAAGACCTACGTTCTATCCATCAACAGGTCCAGGAGACACTACGACCGGTACTGGAGGGGCCTGGGCATCAGCTGCAGCCTGGTGACTATATATTAGTCCGTAACTTCCAGAGGAAGAGTTGTCTGGAGCCTCGCTGGAAAGGACCCTTCCAGGTCCTTCTCGCCACCCGTACAGCAGTGAAAGTAGACGGAAGGAAGCACTGGATTCAGGCCTCGCACACCCGCAGGATCCCCCTCCCGCTCCCCTATGACTGTTGGGTGCGCGAAGGCATAGGAGACCACGAAACGGAACGCCTGCCCCATTTCGCGCCCTTCTCTGATGCCCGAGTGATTTGTGCGCAGACGGAGGAGAGCGACGCCGTTTTGCAGGATGCTATACCTCCAGAGATCAGAGCTTCCCAAGAGCAACCTCCATCCAGCTCTCCAATAATGGAGTCTCAGTCTCCTTCTGCCCCCGAGTTTCAGATTCTTTTCCGTGACGACACTGTGCCTGGAGTAGCTCGATACAATTTGCGTCCCCGACGGAAGGACAGTGCACCGAAGGGAAAGTCAGAAGAATAGGGATGGACTTCATGGATGAAGAATAGGGTGCAGGTACCCTGTCTAAGGTACCGGTGATAGTAATAGGGTCAGAAGAAGAGTGGTGCACTGCCCCAGACACTGGACAGGATCAGTTGAGGGTGTTCTCCCAGGAGGGAGGGTGCCCTATCCTGAAAGAAGCGGACGCATTTTTCAGCAAGGGCTGCGATCGCGCACCTCCACCGACGAGTGCACATCGTAGATGAACAATAGGAGTCTACCAGTGAGGCTCTGACAGACACTGGGTGACTTGTGCTTTTTGCTCATCATATTATTGTTGGCTCCAGTATAGGGATTTCCTCTGGCAGTTGCAAATTATTGAAAATGTATCCCTTTGGTCGTCCCATTATGGAAGAAGAACAGCCCTTAGCAGCCCCTCTGGTAGAGCCGAGTGGTCCTAGTTGGTCTAGTTGGTCCACTAAAAGTAGGATAGTAGCAGTAGTATTTGTTTTTGTAGTATTAATAACAGTATTTGGAGTGGTGTGGCATTTGGAAGAAAAGCATCCTGTGCACACCCTGCTGGGAACAACTCCCGTCCCTCCGGAGCATATCTTTGTTACTTTGGCCCCGCACAAAGAGAGGCACAGACAGACGTATGTGGATAATGTTTTCCTTCAGATGCTCCATCAAGCACATCAGACGTCCAATGTTACCGATTGCTGGGTGTGTGGGTTACTCCCTTCTGTCATGCATAAAAACTATTTATTGGTGTCCTTACCCATGTCATATTTGAGTAGCTGTGAGTCATGGTTTCAGTTGCTTTCGATGATGTATATTCATTATCATGCCGATGCAATGAATATTACCCAATCTGATTATGAGACAGTGTTGGAATATATAGTAGAACACCAAGGACTTACCCCGGGAGAAGGAGGGGAGCAGGTACTTTACATCCTGATGCTTGCATGAATGTTTACGAACGCAAGAAAAATGCCATCTGGCTCCAGAACAAGATGTTGGATTTTCAGGGATTCAATGTCACTGAATACTTTAAATCTTTCCATTCACGTAACTTTACCAAAGACAGAGCAATGCCGGTGCCGATAGTAAATATTACAGCCAGTTTCTGTTTTAAGGGTTTTGGAAATGTCCTAGTGGGGAAAAAGCAATTGCAACTCTACATACCGTTTGAATGCAACTAGTAGTCCACCCTTACTCCTGCCCCATAATGTATACTTTGTCTGTGGGTCCCAAGCATATATATGGCTCCCTAGGGGCTGGTCTGGTACATGTTATGTCTCTTTCCTGTTACCACCTGTATATATTGCACCATCCAATTACCACAAAGACCATAGGTTACGGCGCAGGGACGTACACTTACCCCGGGTGAAAAGAGTCATCGATACCGAAGATATTGATCAAACAGATACTACCCTGTAACAGTTCACTGATGCAATGAAGGGTATTCTGCCTTTCTGGGGTCCCATGTACAACAGTCGTAGTATTCGTCGCCTCACTAGAGTAGTGGAAGGGGTTATTAATACCACTGCAGGAATTCTGACCAATATTACAGCCGAGCTTCAGGCTACCAGGCTTGTTGCTCTTCAAAACCGGATGGTGCTAGACGTTATACTCGCTGATAGGGGTGGGGCCGGTCGCGTCATCGGCAGTAGTTGTTGTGTGTACATACCAGACCATGCCCCGAAGGTTTATGCAGCTATACAGAAATTACACAGGCTTGCTTCTGATATTCACCAAGAAAAAGGGACCTGGACTCTAGCTGGGTGGTTCTGGGATTTGATAACGACTTGGGGTTGGAAGCTACTCCTTACTTTGGTGCTCATAGCAGGTATAATCTTCTCATGCTGCCTATGTATTAATGGTCTCCCAGCCTGTTGCTCTTACTGTGTTAGTAAGCTGACGCCTACACCCAAAATAGCGGAACATGATGCCAAAGTCACAAGTATGATGATGCAAGATGTCCAAGATTTGATGAATATCGACGAAGGCATTTTTGAATATTGAATATGTTTTGGAGTTACATGATTTCCTAGCTCTATTAGTGGTTGAACAAATGCAGTTTATGATTATGCTTTCCTGCTTAGAATTGTAAAGATCTTACCTGATAACACTAATAAAGTTAGCCTTCTAATGCTAAAAGGAGGGTCTGTTAGAATTTGGCAATTTATGTACTTACACGGATTGATTTTACGTTATGTTATGTTAGCATTTAGAAGGCTATGATTAGCAGTAACCATTAGGCCTAAAGGGTACCCCACCGAGCTGTCTTTATAATACAAGCTTAGGTTAGCATTTGAGGCTCCATTTTGTAGTTTGTAGGCCACGCGAGGTGGTGACTGATTCAAATTCCTCCATCTGTATTTCTTGCCTCAGCAAAAGACTGTGTTCATCTATTTTTCTTTCGTGTTCAAGGTTGGATTTTGACTCACTAATGAATAGGCCATTCTGCCTCTGCATGCCGATCCTTCTTCGCAGCCCTGCTCCCACGTTAGGAGGAGCCAGGCTCCGCAAGGCAACCTTGAGATAGTGATAGTGTGTACCCACCGTGCAGGTGGCAGCCCATCCTTCTGTGTCTTCTTTGTTCATGTACGGCTCAGGCCGGTAACATTCCATTGGGGGCGTGGTTGGGGGTTGTCAGAAGAATGAATATGCGTTACCAAGTGTTGGGGAACCAGTCCCCTCGACAGTCATCTTCGGGTGCTGATCAGATTGGGCTCCGCTGCAGTGTATTTTACAAATAAATGATTGTTTATATTCTCTACTGTCTGACCGACTCTTCACTTGTTTGGAAGGCTAAGAGGTGGTCGTAAGTGACCAGGGTGGCCCTAATCGGCTCACTTCCTTCAGGGCATGACACTTCAGAATAAAAACAGATTGTGGTGAGAGCAGATTGACTCTGCTTCCTTTGTTTTAGCTAAGATGGCAGCAGGAGAAGCAGCGCAGTCCTACATCTACAAATCCCTTCTGCGTAGCTAGGAGCTGAACTGTATTAAATTCTGTATGAAAAATGCTAACCATAAATTTTCGCCAAGGAATTTTAGCTGCAGTGTTCTTGCCCGCACTAAATAAAAATATTCAATATCAGAGATACTAAAGCGTGAGTTACTGGTCGTTACTCATACAGTGCGGCAAGATGATAAAGATTCTACTACTTCATGCAATTGCAGATGTTTGGATGTCAACAAACTACCTGGTGCTAAACCAAATGAAGACTGAATTCCTCCTGTTTGCCAACAATGCCAAAAATCCTCCGATTCTGTCATGGATGTCCAATTTAAAATGCCTTCACATCACAAGTGGCAGAACAGACCAAACCCTTGGTATTTACCCTTACTCCAACTTGTCACTCAAAGAACACATTGTCAGGAGGACCAAAGAAGGTTGTCTCTAATTTCATCTGAAAAAAAGTGAAAAACTTTCCACAAGGACAAGATTTCAGGAGGATGCAACGCGCCCTGCTCAATGCCATCCCATAAACCAATGTTGCTCCCTTGAAAGGCATCATTCATGTAGCAGCACGGCTCGTCAAGGGAAAGAAGATATTCGACTACATCACTGTTGCACTAAAGTATCTACACCGGCTCACAATGCCAAATGATCATCTTCACTCTGCTGCATCACTTACTTACAAGGCCGTCTCCACACCAAGACCCCGGTCTACCTAGCTAACAAACTAACAAGATCTTGAGGTCAGTGCCATATGATGAGCTCTGGCATCACCAGAATAGACACTCAACACTGTAGGAACGAGCAAAGAAGCCTTCAGTCGAGGACCCATGATCGTAATCATTCCCTTCGACATTAGAAAAGCACAAACCCTCCTACAAATCAGGTAGAAACTGAAAACTCATCTCCGAGTAAAACTACCTCAAAGAGGCTGACTTCTCACCCTTTCACCAGTTCTACCACCTCCCTCTGTGTCCACCTCTCCCGTGTAGCCCCACGACGGGGGTTTGCCCTCTGTAAACACTCCATTGCGAACGTGCTAGGTCTGTACTTTGGAAATACCAAAACATACAGACATGCATTCAGCTATAGTTACATTTAGATTCGTAGAGAAAAACCAAATAGAAAACTATTTCATGCTTCCTGAGGAATCCCAATACAAAGAGGAAGTATGTAGGTAGGTCTGTCTGCATGTGGTATTTATATAGTGGAAACCTATACAAAGGTAGTGAAGCACAATACATAGTCCAAGGCAAGGATACAGTCAACGTGATTTGAGAGGAAGCTGGTTTCCGTATCAATAAGTGCGTTCTTTAAGGATGTGTGTCAAAAACGTATCTTAATGGAAGCAGGGTTGGGGCGGTCCTGATGGAAATGGGCATCGTTCCAGATCCTTTATGCACAGATGGAAAAGTACTGTTACCGTTTTGTTTTACACTTCTTAGTCCACAGTCTGATGGTGTCTTAGCTGCGGATCACAGACACTCATATACCCACATAATAAAGTGTCAGCTGAGCACTAAAAATATACAACAATTAGAGTGATGTTTCCTTGCTAACATGCAAATCGGCTAATGTATAAAATGAGAAAGGTGCATTGTGACTATCACTGCCTACCTTGTGAAATAACATTTTGTTGTCAGAGGCACACATGGCTTGAAGTTCAATAACAAGGCAACTTAAGTGTTAATCCTTAAAAAGTTGTCTTTAAGGTCACTGGTTTTAGGTCACTGGCCTAAATCGTGGTTTGAGCAACATCCCCTCGCTTTCAATTTTTCTTTTCTGCTCGTTCCCTCTTGTTCCCTTCTTACAACTCTCATTGGGCTCAACTACTTTTCAAACACCAACTTCTCCCCCATCTAATTTCCCTTATCTTTAAATGCATTAATGATCTGTCTTTTCATATTTTCCCCCAAGACTCCTCCAGCACTCTTACCAGCAGCTAAAATGTTCTTACTTAGTTCAACCTCCATTTTTGTGAGCCAATTCTCGATTTAACTGTATTTAGCCTTTTAGCCCCCAACGATTGAAACCCCTTCCTCCCTCTGTTCTTCCCCTAAGATTATCACATTCTTGGCCTCTTTACCCAGTGCATTTACACCTACCTTAAGATCATGTGGCAACTGCGTACAATTCTCACATTTACATATGTGTTTAAACTATGTTATTTTGTACTACTTGGACTTGTGATGAACACTGCTTAAGCAGAAGGTTATGATAAATGAAATAAATTGATACATTAAATCACATCAGTGAAAGTACCATGTACAAACTAAATATCCCTGCAAGGGGCATTGATGCTATAATACCATAGTGTCACGCATATTGTCCTTCCTGGTAAACCACAATATTCCTGTAGAGTTCTAAAACAGATCCCAAGAGCTCCGAAGTGAATCTTCAAGGCTTTGACCCTGCCTTTATGAAAAGTGATCAGTTAGTACAAGAGATGATCGATCTTTCTTGAAAAGATCCAACAAGCAATAACAAAACTTGTTCTTTCTAACTTCTAGAGTCTTCTATGGATGCCTTCCCAAACTATCTTGTGAGCAGACCGAATAAGTGCAAGTAGAGGTTTGTTTTCACGTAAGCAAAAGTTTGAAAACCTCTCCAGACTAGCTTGTCAACGAAGATCTTTTGTTAAGATAAATTAAGCTGTTACTTCGATCCAAATACAGACAACCATAAAATACAATCAATAGGATCTGGAGAATCCAGGTCACGAGAAAACAGGACTCAAAATAAACATGGCAGTGAATCTCTTGCAACAAATCTTCCTTAATTAGCTTTCTTATTAATAATAACTTGACAACACAACACCCTAGCCCTAATGAAACGTATCACTCCTTTATCATATCCCTAAACCTTTCACTAATTGTAACAGTAACCTCGTAACCCTGTTATTCTTTTCCTTTCCACTACCTTTAACCCTGCATTAGTTCTAACCTTCATAATAGTCCTAAATGTAGCCCTTCCCAAAAAATCTAATCCTAAAGTTGACCATATTACAATTCCTAAACATTTCTTTATTATAATAAAAATAAACAATAGAGCTCAATGAATGAAAAATATGATGACAAAATCTTTTAGTGCCATTATAGCAAGTGATGATTCTTAAGGATTTCAATATTCTCAGACATACAACAACCTTAAGATAGCCATCTACATCAACTAATATATGAACTATTCTTTGTACCAACCTTTCGTTCTGGGTGATTCTCTGTAAATATGCTCTCTGATTTGAATCATCTAGATTACGGAAATAATCCTGATTTTAAACACACATGGAAACTATAACAATTAATATATATATATATATATATATATATATATATATATATATATATATAGACAATGCTGAATATGATGTGGCAGAGAACCTTGTGGAGTATAGAGAAAGGGGCGGGGGGAGGTCAAAACCAACTAAACTAGCTTCCTTGATCAAGCAGACATCAAAGTGGTGTCAATTGATCCATGACCTCAGCCTACAGCAATTCATGGCACTGAACACCTGCTACTTGTACAAATATAAAGTTATGTCTCTAGAGAGGACTACAGAGAAAGATCTAACTGAGTCTACTTTTAATTCAGAAATGATTGCACACACAGAGCCTTGATGGAGATGCAATAATGCTGTCCACTTTACAACATAGCCAAACTCTTATGAACAAGTCCATTTATGTTCTATGTTTACAAAACGTGCTCTATCCGTCAAGTACCAACCTTTTCTTTCAATGTTAGTTCTTTTCCCTCTGCTCTCTCTTTGTAAGATTACGAAAAAACACAAGCTCCTTGATCATTCTAAGGGTGTATTCTGCCTTTTTTAAACCAATTTTCTTTTTTTTTTGGTGGCGAGGTGCACAACATTTGTGTAGGCCTGGGATTAATAAAGGTACTGAGAAAGGGTCCCTAGCTGTATGAAGGATCTGACGTACTGCGGGAAACTGCATGCAGGAATCATTTGCAGTGTGCGGTGAATTAAAATGCACACTCAAATAACCCCAAATCCTAATGCATATTTATAGACAGCACAGGATAAAGCCAAAATCAATATTCTCTTGCTAAAAGCATACGCCTTGAATGACTCGGGACTTTTAACTTCCCTTTACTTTATCAGCTGTCTGTTTGCAGAGTCGCTGGAAAACATTGCCAATCTGACAAATTTAGCCAACAGGTCCTGTGTTGGGAGTTGCGTTTCCAGAGGTACTGCAGCAGTAGTGCTTTTCCAGAGGTGCTGTAGCAGTATTGTATGGATGCAGGCTAGAGAGAATAGGGTATTTTTCTTATTTAATACTCAATTGACAGTATCTCTTAGAGTTTTGGAACTCACTTTAGAAATGTAATGAAAAAAAACAACCTATTTACCTTTGCTAACTCTATTTCTGGTAGAGACTAACTGCAGATTCCTCACATTTTTAATATCCCCTTCGGCATCAGAGTGGATCTGTAAACTTTTGAGCAGTGCCTCTGCATGCTGGTAGGTGGCGCCCTGTAGCTCCGCACCGATGCTGTTCTGTTCCAGAAATTACATGTGGAGCCAATATAGGCGCCACTCCTGTAAGCTGACGTCAGTTGCTTTTGAGGCGGTCTGCACCCCCAGACGCAGAGCCCCAATTACAATTTGGCTATAACCTGTGTACAGATTCCTAGACTTAAAATCTAATTAATCGATAAAGTCCAATTAACAGAAGGGGGAGGATGGGAGGGTTGGTGAAGAATCTGAGGTTAGATAGTCTCTACCAGAAAGAGCACTACCAAAAAATAAGTAACTTGTTCTTCTGATAGAAACTTTTTACCACAGATTCCTCACCTTTTGAATAGATGCCAGAGAAGTAGCTAATAAGAGGTGGGTCTGTGACTGGATCAACCCAAAAAAGGCCTGTAGCACAGAGCGGGCAAAACTGGCTGTCCAGACAGCACTACTTCATGAATGTATGGAGTGACGCCCACGGAGCTGCCCAGGACAGGAACTCTGCGTGCCAGTGCAGTGGTAGCAGGCTCGGCCCTGGTGGAAAGAGCTTGCAGTGATTCCGGAGTTTGTTTTTTAGACAATGCGTACCAGATCTTGATCCAGAAGAAGATAGTCCATTTCTACATGGCCCTGCTTTTTTTGCACCATTGAACCTCACAAAGAACTGATCGCCGACCTGATCTTCCTTACTACAACTGATGTAATAGCTCAAAGTTCTTTTGGAGTCCAAGCAATGGGTCTCTCCCCCTACTTAGAGGAGTGAGGGGGAGCATAGAACACCGGAAGGGTCATAGTCAGATCGACGTTGAACGGCATCACAACTCTCGGCAAGAAGGGTGCTCGTGTCCACAGAACCAATTTAGCTGGGAAGAACATGGTGTACGGCAAATGGACGCAGAGAGCCTGCAACTCACTTACTCACTGTGCCGATGTTATGGCGACGAGAATACTGTGTTGATGGTAAAAAGCAGCAATGGGCAGCTGTGAAGCATCTCAAAGGGAGTGCACATCAAATATGTGAGAACCAAGTTACGGTCCCACAGTGGCTAGACAAAGGAAGAGGGTGAAAATAAGAGCTGTAGGCCTTTAAAAAAAATACGCATCACAAATGGTGATTTAAATAATGAGGGCTGGTCCGGCAACAGTATAAAAAAAAAGACAAATGGTACCCTTTAACTGTACCCAAAGCAAGTGGGGGGGGAGGCTCAAAACCAAACAAGTCAAAATTGCCACCGATGAAGGAGAGGTGCCTGAGAAGGAGTCAGGTGTGACTTTGGCATGTTAACAGTGAACCCCAAAGATGACAGAAGGTTCGCCGTAGTCTGGAGGTGGTTAAAGACAGTCTTGGGTGTGCTGCTTTCAACAGCCAGTAATCGAGATGGGTGAAAACTGGCACTCCTGTCCTCCAAATGTGTCCTGCTATCACCATCATCCCTTTAGTGAACCCCCGAGGAGCGCTGACGAAACCAAAGGGCAGCACAGAGAACAGAAAATACTTCTGTCCCACCATGAACTGCAGATAGCACCGAAGGACCGGCCAATTGGGTATATGGAAATAGATGTCCTGCAGGTCCAATGCCACCATCCAGTCTCCAGAATTGAAGGCAGAAAAGACCTCGGGATGTGTGAGCATTTGAATTGGTCCTTGCGGAGGAAGGTGTTGAGGGTGCAGGTCTAAAATAGGAAAAAGACCTCCGTCCTTGTTTGGCACCAGACAGTAGAGGAATAACAACCACTACCTACTTCTGGCACAGACAGCCATTCGATAGCCCCATTGGCTTGTACTTCTTGCCATAAGATTGACAAATAGTCCTCCCTCAGTTGTACTGGGGACAGAGAAAGATAAGGCAGAGTGACAGTTAAGGGCAAGGAGTACTCATTTCGGATTATCAGCACGATCCACCTTTCTGAAGTTATGGTCCGCCAACCCAGCAAGAGTTGCTCACATCCTTCCTCCAACCGGGTAGCGGGGTTTCACCAAGGGCACGCTAAAGGGGTTTGGCCAGTTGGGTTTAGGGGTGCAGTAGGCTGAGTGGCTCGCTGACCTTTAGCGCGGGGGTCAATGGGCACTGTGGCCTAGGCCACGAAACTGTGTGGCACCTTGCTGAGGCTGATTTGGCTGGTGGTATGCGGCAACTCTGCCGAAACAGCAAAAGGAACAGTAAGACTAATGCAGCTGGTGAGGAAGGACACACAAGCCCAGGGAGCATGCTGTGGCCCTGTTCTCTTTGAACCGCTCCAAAGCGGGATCTGCACTCAGGTGTGGTAGCGAATGGCTTAGTCGGTGCCAATGGTTCGCCGAATGGAATCAGTGGCGTCCAAACGACAACGAATTGTGAACTTGGCCACATCATGACAGTCCTGTATAGCTTAGGTAAGGACAGGTCAAAGGGTTTCCTGGGCACCTGGGAGGACTTGAGCCACCGAATCCCAAAGAGCGTGGGAATAATGTCCTGGCAAGCATCTAGCATTGAAAAACCTGTGGTCCAAACTGGTGACGTTTGGGAAAATGCTCGGATTAGTCTGGCCAGTCGGTGCCTGCACCACAAAGCTCTCAGGAGAAGAGGGAAGCATTAAAAAAATGCAGGATTGCCCGGGGCAGATTGGTGGTGTCGTGAAATTTGGCGTTTGACTGAGGGTCATCGCAAGGTTTGTCCTGGGTCTCTAAAAGTGTATAAGTCAGGGCCGGGCCTCAATAAAAGGCAACTGGGGTTCGGTAGTAGTTTGCCCAGGCTGGAGACTTCAGTCAATACAGTGGATTTGACCTCTAAGGCAGTGAACTGGAGGTCAAGAACTTTGCCACCCTCGGCATTATCACCATAAATGAAGCACTCTCTTCTGTGGCGGACCTGGGGGTGTGAGGAGGTCAGAATCAGGAATTGTTTCAAGGCCATTAGCGTCTTGTAGGTCATCATATCAGTTATCTTAAGGGTAAGGTTGGCTAATCTCAACACACACGTCATAACTTTGTCCAAATCAGCACCAATCAATGCATGTAATGTGTGGGATCGTCTTTGTCAAGGTGGAACGTCAAGCAGTGCAGGTTGAGATTCGACAGCACCCAAGCACGGTCTTGAGGTTGTAGTAGCACTCTGAGTCGGAGAGCACAACGGATACCTTCACCTCCGGCGTTGATGGAGTCAATATCAATACTCCAGGAACCAGAGCGAGTTGTTGAGCCGGAAGTTGTCAGTATGAGCGCCGGGAGCAGCTTTGGGATGGATTTGGACAGTCCAACTGGCACTAAGGGCAAACCTGCCAGCAGTAACTCAGATGGAGGGCCTTGTGGCTCCATGGGGCTCCAAGGGATCTGAAGAGTAGGAGCACGGCCTCTTGAAGCTCTTGGATCTGCCTCAGTGTTGCAGACAGCCCCTGGAAATTCGGGTTGTGCAGGGACAAGTTGATGGATGAGCTCAGACGTCGATCGACTTCACCAGTAAGATCGAGGCATGATACCGTCCATGTGTCCCCCCGGAGTTTGAGAGTGGCCGGAAGGGGAAGAGTCCCATTTGGATTTTTTGTACTACTGCTTCAAATTACACAAAGATTTGGAGTGGGAAAAGGATCAAGCCTGAGATCAACTCCTGTGGCTCCATGAGCAGGAATGGGACCGACGCTAGAACTTGGACAGGTCATGACATGGGGTCTCCAATGCTTGGCAACGTAGAGCTACACCTTGCAGTCCCATATGGGCTTCGGGGTTCATTGGCGCACAGTCACTGCAGGCCTTGGAGTCGTAGGTCACCTCAGGCACCACAAGCAGACCTGGTGATGATCTGTCACAGACCTTTGCTTGCGAAAGTCCTTACAGGGCTTGAAAACGCATCTTGGGAGGTGGCATTTCCCTTGCACACTGGAAAATTATCAAAAAACTGTCTCAAAGAGACGAGAGATGGTCCCGGGTCTGTGTCTGGTGGCGCAGAAGAATTAAAGGAACTGAACGTCAGTGTACGATAGTGGCATATATATGGGGTCGCAGAGGTACGGCTCAAATGTTTCTGGATCCAGTCTGAGGCCTGGTAAATATTCAAAAGGTGAGGAATCTATGGTTAGAAGTCTCTATCAGAAATATGATTTGCAGCTTTATAGTCAGGGGGTAACAAAATCCTGTGTAATATAGTTTAAAATGTCATTTCTTCAGTTCCATCATCTAAATCACCCCATTTATTCATTGTTATACGAAAAACGTTTTTAAGAAACAACAAAAATAACACTTACCAGTGACGGATGGCTGCCTCTACTCCGTCCTCTACTTCCTAACTCTGGTCCCATAGCAGGATGCAGGAAGCAGCAGGAAGCACCCAGCTCCCAGCCTCCCGATAGCCAATCACAACGCTGCAATGAGGACCTCGCTGAATGGCAATAGTGCCTCAGAAGAGGTTGGAACTGGTCAGAGGATATCACCAACAAATTTGCATTTGTTTTTAAAGTAGGCAACGATGGATCTAGCAATGTCTTGGCCTTCCGACAACTACTGCAGAATAGGCCCTTCCTTCACATTGGTGCCCTGTTGGTGAGTTCAGCTCAGTCTCTGGGGATGTATGTAGCCCACTTGCATTTTGTAAATGTAGGTATAATCTGTCACTGGTTTATGAGGGGGAAGTAGGTTGCCGGTCTCCTCCTCCTCCTCCTCCTCACCAATATCACCATCATACCATTGTTATCATCCTCATCTTCTTCATCATCAGGGTTGCAGGGAACATTCTGCATACTCTGGAAAGCATCAGAGTTAGATATGTGGAATGGAGCCATCACAAGGCCACACGATGCCACATATCGCCGAATGGAAGCATTGCTGTAAAATTCTCCAGCTGAAGTTTGGTGCCTGGGGATATTCTAAAGATGAGGAATCTGTGGCTAGGTGTATCCATCAGAATTTAGAGTCTTTACCGACAATAGTGTTTTCGCGACCCTCGGCTTCTTTCACCTCAGTGTCTTTAGAGTAAAAAATATATATGAAGGTATGCTATACTGCTTTTCTGCACGTGCTTTCTATTATACTCATAAATGCAGTTTGCAACAACACTTTTATTAGTTTGATGCGAATGTTTGCCATGCGCACTCAGCCCTTTTACTGAAAGATTTGTTTATGCTGCACTTCTATCAGAGGAAAGCTTTTAATTTCTCAGCAGGCATTGATTTGTATACACCAGGATCAGAATACTATGCTTACAGTAACTGGCATAATGCACAAAATGTAAGCACTGTGTACAAGTATACAGAAAAAAGCAAAGCTTGGGGCAACAACATGCCCTGGCGGAACACGTAGTAGTCCCACTGCAACATTTTAACAAAATTAACAAGCATTGGCAAAGCCGATAGATCTCACCGACAGACGAACTATTGGCTTTGGCAATCGAGTGGGGGAGGGTAAAGGGAGGGGGTGCCGTTGGATAACGGGCAGTTAAAAAAGCGACAAGAAGTGACTAGTGCCGGGCGCTTTATAGCGCTTTTTTTTCTTCTGTCGGGAGTGACAATATGGGTGAAGGCAGGGTTTGAAGTGGGGTGAAAAAAATGGGGGTGAGGCAGGGTGTCTCTCAAAGGGGCGTGGCCAAAGTAGTCAAGGGCGTGGCTTAAAACCACACAAGCTAAAAATCTGTGCTTAGCATAGTGTGCCGCCCGACTAGTATTTTGCTGCTTCTGTCATTGCATCCAGATATTTAATACAAGTAACATTACACCTACAACAAGCCAGGACTGTTGGCTTTGTCAATGATTGTTAGTTGCATATGATAAACACCAAATACGGCTTTGCTATTAATAACATTGAAAATGCTCCAGTTCTGACATGATGACTCTGAAAGAACTATAACGAGTCTCTTTGAAGTTACATCAAAGGCAGTGAAGAGTGGCACTGCTTAAGAGTTAAGATTATTTTTTTTCACCCTCAGGTTGAGAGTAAAAATGGAGAGCCCGATAGGGACCCGTCTCAGCACCTGCTTTTTAGAAATGCCGGTGCTGAGCACCGGCAGGACCCTGCCCACTTAAAGCCCTGGACAAAGGAGCTCTGGAATTCAAGGTGCTGTTTAATTAAACAGCCGGGTTGGGTGACGGTGTCGCACGTGATGTGCGTTCGTTTGGTAAGAATGCATATATAACGAATCTTCATCACTGTGCACACAACGTCAAGAAACAAAGCCACCCCTTTCTTGATCACTGAAGGCAGAGACTTCCGACGACAATTATACAGCCCGTAGCATCCCTGGCGATGCGCTGAAACAGCTTGTGGGTGAGCAGCGCAGTTTATTCCGATGTGAACCTCTAGTGCGTCGCGAAGAAAGCTCCCTGACACCCAGCAGCGTGTTGGCGCTATAGAAACACCCCAAACAATGGCTTTGGTCTGATTCCGACAGGGTATCCAAACATCTGCGAGGAGCATTTTGCCAAGCAGAGTCGGACAATAGCACAGCTGTTCCAGCATGCTCTTATCGGCACAAGGGCGCTGGCATTTGCAAGATAGCTTTTGGGGTTAAGGTACCTGCGGCTGAGATCTCTGTATATATCTGCCTGTAACGCCGTTAAAAAAAGCTTCCATTACTAATGCACTTAGTGATGCGTGGGCTACCCGCTGGTCACTGGTTTTAATCCGTGTCAAATAACAGTATGGGGAAGAAGAAACAGGGGTGGGGAAAAGATTAAACAAGCATTGGTAATGCATTGGTTTCGTCTATGTAATGAATAGAGCTGTTTTCATCAATCATCGTCTGGGATAAGGAAAGAGCTCCCTGACAGATAACAAGGCAGTGAAGAGGATGAGGCGCAGCAGCCAGAGCTGCTGAATCGAGAGCTGGGGATCCCGGTTCGAGTCTCGGTGGCACCGCGCAACATCCTGTAATTCTATGCAAATCACTTAATCTCGCCAGGTGATAAATTGTTATATAAATATGGTGCAATAGTAAAAGGCAAAACTTTATGAAAATATAGTTCCACCAAAGCGGATGTTAACAGTATTTCGGCAGCGGGAAACTGATAAGAGAAGCAGACGAAGAACAAGCATTGGTAAATGCAGGAAAATATGCTACAGCCAATAGAAATGGAGTAAAGGAAAGTGTCACGCACCGGAACCAATGAGGAGCCAGAAAAGAGAGGAGGCGGGATGTAAGCCCCTTTTAAGTTTATATTAAAAACAATAGATTTCATAAGCACAGCGCTATGATGCGGCCACCACTGAACACGTCATAGTGGTTTTTTTTTTTTGCAAGGAAGAGTACCTGAATCACAATGTGTGCGGCGAATGGCCAGGGGAGGGACACTAATCAAACGTAATTAATCTGTGCTTGGTCTGTGCACAAAAGAAAGAAAAGGAAGTGACACATGGCAAGCGCTGCCCAATTTGAAGGCAGCAAAGAAGAGTGACAATGATGCCAACAACTGGTAAGCAATGGGCGGGCTCTAAGCCCTTTATTGAATACAAGATTCTCGCAAGCAAGAACGCATGTGCTGGCGCACGCTCACACAGGCTCAACCCAAAGAGCAGTTTGGAATCCTGTCCATTAATGCAGCACAGTTCCAACTAGTCACTATGGAAAAGGTGATGGGAGTGTAAAAAAGAATCTTTCAAGATGCAAGTAAGTTGGCACCAACATAATATTCTGAAATAATTTAAGAATCCTCTCTAACCAGATGTTAAAATATGATACACAACAGTGAAGTTCAAACTGCTTCAATATAAGCCACGGTTCCGCTCACAAGCAGTTGTGTTTGCAATATTTCTCTCTGTATCAGTTATTACATGTACAATCCTAGAACAAAAGACTGCAAGAATTGATATATTATTTGAGGAGCAGTAACCAGAAGCAATGTGAAGGAGTAAATGCATTCTACTGCACAAGTCAACTACATTAGCTAACAACTTATACTCAAATGTAATTAAATTAAGTGGAAATGGATGGTATGTATGAATTCAACTGTACTACTGCTGGAGAAGGCGAGCCTTGAATCTGTGCTCGGGGAAGGACAGGCATCCGAGAATAAACATAAATCAGCATTTCACGGTCAGCAACCCCCACCTCCCTCAAGCGTACCTACAATGTCCAGCAAGATTGTACTACTACAGCAAAAAAACGAAAACGTTGACAATTAAAGCATTCAGGCGGCTTGTCTGGGCTGCCATTCTTATCGCAGACAGCTGTCCGGGCTCAGCCAAGGCTTCTTGAATCACTGCATGACGCCCCTGTTAAGTGAGGAATCCCAGCTCCTGCAGCCCACCTCTTACCTACTGCTTGCCATAGACCGAGACATCAAGCTGTCAGTGGGATCACTCTGAAGAGGACAGCGAGGACAAGATGAAGGGCAGGGAACAAAGGGATGGAAGGCTGACATTTCTGAAAATGCAAAGTTGAAATACACCTACGCTTCTGCTGCACTTACGGGGAGTGACTTTTGAGATCCCTGCATTCTAGCTCTGGTATCCAGGATGAGTAGCCGTGTTGCAGTAGTCAGTCGAGCAAGGTTTTTCATTATGAGTTGTGGAACACCAGCGTGCTGGAGGGTTCTAATGTTCCTTTTTGTAAAGAACACGGGTTAGCAGTTCTTACTGGATTGCTCTTTTCATAGCAGGCCATGAATAGCTTGCAGTCAATGGGTGCTCTATACGACTGCTAGAAGTAGTAGACCCCAAAGACACAAAATATTGTACAGGAAGAACAGACCTCAGAAACAGCACAAATCCTGCAGCAAATCGAGGGAACATAAGTGTCTTTAGGTATAATTTAATATCATAAAGCACCCATCAAATGTGCTAAGACAGACAGGTTGGAATGGAAGGAGGAACTGGGCACAAAAAACAACAGAAAGTCACTAAAATCAACAAGAAGAAAGGTAGCAAACCTAAGGCAATCAACATTCCCAAGTCTGGAGCAAATCCCTGGCATGTCTAGTTCAATGACTAGTCTGCTGTGAAGTTCTGCTAGGTTATGATCTCACATTTGCATAGAGCTGCATACCATTTCCATGGCATCGTACCGCATTCTCAAACTGGGCGCTCCATTCTCATGCAACAGACACGGACTCCGTCTTATATTCTTTGGTGTGTTGTTGAGAGATTAATAGAGAGCTTGTTCAATGTTTAGTTGCTAAGTGATTCTTTTAAGATATGGAGGCCAAGTTGCTATGGGTGCGTGTGCCTACCATACTAGGTTGTCCATTACTCGTCTGGAGTAAGGTGTTAGAGTGGTTCTACGGGAAATGTAACTGTGGTACGTGACAACATTATTGGTATGGCTGTATTTCGCAAACTACATGGATAAGTTGCTAGGTTGTGTGCATGAAGGTAAAACATTTCTAACGAATATGTAGACTTCTCTCTAACATGTACAGTCTGAGAATCCTTTGTACATGATGGAAGGATTTTTAAATTGCAGTAGCCTCAGTACAATATGAAAAGGTTTTTTAGGTTAAATTAACCCCAGTACAAGAAGGAGAAGCCCCTTAGACACAGTGCCTTAAATAGATTACAGGTCGTCCAGAATACGGCGGCTCGACTGGTAACCAATGCTCCCCCTAGAACTGCCTCCCTCCCCTTACTTCAGAAACTACATTGGCTGCCCATACGAAAAAGGATTAAATTTAAAATATGTTGTATGGCCTACAAAGCCGTCAACAGATTAGGCCCCAGTTATCTAAATGACAAATTTGTCAATTATGTACCTTCCAGACCCCTCCGCTCAGGAGCTAAAGCCCTGATACAAGTCCCCCGTTTCAAAAAATCCCGCCAAGGTGGTAAGGCCTTTTACTATATCGCCCCACTCTATTGGAACGAACTCCCCCTATCGCTGCGACAATGCACAGATTACCTGGTTTTCAGGAAACTGTTAAAAACATCGCTGTTTTAATCATTTCTCCTTGGCACTCTTAGGCAGTTTGTGCGCTGAGATACCCTTATGGGGTGATTCGTGCGCTATATAAAACAAATAAATAAATAAATAAATAAATAAACCTCTATACACGACAAAAGGGTTCATAGGTTAGGGTAACATTTCATGATGGAGAAAATCCTAAGATTAGGGTGACCTTGGAAGGCATGGAGAAGATTCTTAGGTCAGGGGGATCTCCATACATGCAGACATGGAATCCTTAAGTAATGTCACCATCATCAGCACAACATAGAGGACTTTTAAGGTACCCCAAAACTTGAAAAGTAGTAATACCTTAACAGTCCAGCCAGACATTTCCAAATATCTGCAGGGCAAGGGCTTTCAGCGAGTGTACACTGCAACAAAAAGGGACCACCAAAAAGAGTAGATAGAACCATGAAAAGTGAAGAAATGGAAAAAAGGCCTTTGCGGATGCATAAGTAAACATTCCTTCTCATGATCTGTTATCACTTTACCTGTATATGTTCAACAGGACACTCTATGCCAGTTGAGTTATGAATCTGGAATCTAACACTTAATCACCGTGCGTGCACATAAGCATGGGAAGGTCGGAGCAAAGATGGCACCAGAGCAAATCAGATTTAGTGCCCTACACTACATCTCTCTTGTGAACTATTAATGCCTTGGCATAAACAATGGAAGCAGATGCTGTAGCGGGGGAAGGGTTTGGTGTGCTAATGGGTGGGAGAGAAGCAATGAGCAACACTCTTGTGATCTACAGCTCTGTGCGACCACTCTGAGGAGTTCTCTGGTGCCGGTGAGGCACTATGCTAAGGAGACTGTGGGGCTCGCTGGTTCATTGGGGTGTGTAGGGTAGTTTCTTCTCTGTTGGCCCTGGAGCACGTGCTTGGGTAGTGCAGGAATCCAGTTCCGAAGCTGAGGTGGGATGGAGGAAGCAGCTTTGTGCAGGCAAAGGGGTGAAAGGCCTCCATCGCTGTGGAGGCACAGCTCTGGATTAGAGCCGTGGTACGGAGCCGACAGTGGTGATGAAGGCAGCCATCATGTAAGGAGCCAAAAACACAGAGCACTACATTGTCCTGCAAGAGGCTCATGACTACAGAGTGACTTCATGATGCTCAATCTGGATGGACCAACCAAAAGAGGGCGAAGTCTGATTTCTGCACACTCGAGCGAACCCCCAGCAACTGGAAGCAGAGACAAAAAGAAATAGAAAGAAAAATAGAGAACCATTGCTCCAGCTTGTCAAGACGAAACCTACGGCCTTTCCTAATGCTCATTCTCTTTACCACTGTAACAATGTGTTGCTTGCCACCTACTGAAAGGCCGAGATAAAGGTACATTTTGTATCCAGATCATTTGTTTCAACATGTTGATGAGTGCATGATGCAATGAGTCTAGAAGGGTGCTAAGGATTTGGCAGAATAGCCCCAGTTTTTAGTCGTCTGCCCTGGAAAATGTCAGTAAACGGAGTACATGTCCAGAGAGGGTCGATAGAAAACTGTGTAGCATGGTCTTATGTATTCCTGTGCATAATTAATTTGTTCCCCCCAGTGCTTAATTTGAGCCGGTGGTTTCTGGTGCTCAGCACCGGCACTTAATTGTCAACACCGGCACTTCTAACAGCATGCCACATAGCGGTGCTGTTTATCACATTTAGATATGAGAACAACAGCAGCTGTTTATCAATTCAGCATACATTAGAAAAGACTACTACCTACCTCCCACGCCATTCTTATAGTTTTGGGGGCCTGAAATAGTCTGAATTGTCACACTTCTAGAAGTGTGTTGTTAGTAGTTGTTTTGATACTGTATTTGACAGCGATGGCAGGAGCAATGAGTGGTGCAAGCTGCAGTGGTCTCCTGAAAAGGCCTCTCTGATGTCCCCCTCATCTCTGCACAATTGTAGTCTACTTCTACGTCTGTGGAAAGTCTTGGTGTTTTGGTTTCAAAACTAGTCTTCCCAGGGTTGTACAGTATGGTGGTGACGAGAGATGTGCCTTACCGGGAGGCCTGCCCCTCTTTCCACTCAAAATGTCAACATCCCAAAACGATGGGATTCATGAGCCTATGAATGGAGGCGCCACTGTCGCGTCGAGGCTTCAAACAGAGCAACAACTGCTTGCTTTGAATAAAGAAAGCTAATCACGCCGTGGGTGGAGAACGAGCCCCCTCTGCCTGCTCTTGCGAGACGGTGTGACATGTGCAGGCACAGAAAGCCTTTAATGAGCAGAAAGTGGCGCTCTGTATTCCAAAGAGCTCTACCTGATGCGACATTTTGAGAGGGTAGGGAGCAGCCGGAACACCTGCCTGCTAGTTAAACTGCATTGTTCACATTTCCATAATGAAAGCGGAGGGAAAAACACAGAACGGCTCAAACACACCCTGGGAGGAAGGGGGAGACAGAATGTATGGTCTTTGCGGAAACGGAGTCATTTGTCTTCACAGAAGGGAAGGAGGATGCAAGAGGCCAGCTGGCTGAAAAAGAAACGGAGGATGGAGGATAAAAAGATGTGCCATGAAAGTGAGTGACACGCATGTGCAGGGAACGGGAGCATAAATAAAGGGTGATTTGAGCTGCCAAAAGGGCAAATTAGTAAAGATACGGAGAAAGGGAATGCACAGAAAAGGAATGTAAATATAACAGAAAACAAACATTGGCAAATCCAGAAGGTAGGGCTTGTATTTTGAGTTCTGACTAAAATATTGAACTAATCTCTCACCATATCAGCGCCACATCGATGACAACATCCTTCAAAACAACTTCAACCATTTTTGTAAAGCTATGTGAACATCCATGCCCCAATTACAAAACACGCAAGTGCAAGCCAAAGCCTTCAGCACCCTGGTAATCCAAGGACCTTGCTGAAAATAAACAATCCCTCCACAGACATGAAAGAAAAACAGAATTTTCGAGGACCTCTTGATACTGAAGTCCCTCAACTCAACACACAGACAGCTCATCACATCTGCCAAAGTAAAGTACTATACCAACGCGATCAATGAGGCAAGCAACATAAGCAGAACACTTTTCAAGGCAATTAAGCACTGCATCAACCTCCTGCTAGACCCATTTGTTCATCACTCAAAAGGAAAGTGCAATGCCATCAACCTCTTCAGTGAAAAAATTCAGATGATTCAACAGTTTATCGACGACTCCAAGCCTGCTTTAATTCCTACACACATCCATAGAATCACGCAGTGGTCAGGATTCAGAGCCCTATCTCTCCCAGATCTTACTGACCTACTGGTCTCTCAAAGCCACTTCTTATGAAGATGATGTCTTACCATTGTACTTCATCAAGGCTCTCTTTAGGGATGCTCTTTTACCCCTACTTACCACTGTCAATGCCACCCTCACTGATGGAATCTTCCCAGAAGCGCTCAAGAAAGGCCAGATCCTCCAATTCCTAAATAAATTTGCCCTACACTGTGATTACCATGCCATCTATCAGCCCATAACTCACCTACTATTCACTGGAAAGATCACATTAATGCTAACTATCTCCCACACGACTGTCAATTGATCTTCAGGCCACAGTGAAGTGCACAGATGGCAGTCATACATTTTTAGATGGTGCCCTCTTGAGTACAGATGAAGATGACCCCCTGCCTCCTGATATTACTTGACTTCTCAGCTGCCTTCGACACAGTCAACCATTCCACCCTTATATGCACCCTGAAGCCTCCAATGGGATTCACCAGCACTGTTCTTCACGGATCTCTTCGTACCTTTCCAGTAGACACCAGTTTATTCACATTGGCACCTTCAGGTCAGAAAAGATCCCTATCCCGAGGGCTTCATACCAACTATTTTCATCTTCAGCCTTTACATGGAACTGCTTGCTGTTCTTCTCACAGATAGCAGCATCAAGATTCACCAATATGCCTGTGTTACACAACTCTACTTGGAAGTCACCTCTGCTTCATACATCCAATACCTCAAAAACTGCCTGCACGTCATCCAGACTGGAATGTCCAGCGCGCAACTGAAGGGGGGTGCTGGCAATTCCTGCGTTTGCCGCACCACCGCCCCCAAAACTCGTGCCGCCCGGGGCGGACCGTCCCCTTTGCTACGCCACTGGCCTCCAAGACCCCACATTGTCACCCCTTAGAGACATCCTGCAAGCCACAGCATATCTCCTTTAGGGCCTCAAGAAATATGATTTGTCTCACCCATCCTGATGGAACTCCATTGGCTTACCTTGCCAGCCCGCACCATCTTCAAAACCAGCAGCATCATTTACAAAACTATCCCAACTAGTACCCCAGCTTATCCTGCAGACAAGCTCACCATCTCTGGTGAATATTGCCACACCACAGCCAGGACACCATCAGACTGTAGACTAAGAAGTGTAAAAAGAAAAACAAGCAAGCTAGCAGGCCTTTTCCACCTATGCACCCAGGATATGGAACAACATCCCTGCCCATCAGGACCACCCCAATGCTGCTCCAATTTTGGAAAGGCTCACCTCTTTAAAGAACACTACACCACAATGCATTAACCGTCCACAACCCAGCTTCCTTTCCTCTTACTAGTTGAATTTATGCTCGTTTTTGACAATGTACAGCGCTGCGCTGCTTTCTGTCTCGATTCGCGCTACAGAAAAGCCATATACATAGATTAAAAAATAAAAGCCTTTTTCAAGTGACAAAAAGAAATAAACAATTGGTTTATATAGACAGCAGCTAGGAGATAAAAGAGTTTAATGCATCAAATTGAACGTACATCCAAGATTTAAAATGGTCCCTTATGCACTGCAATGCAAGCACTCCTTGGGGAAATGGAAAGATACACCAAACAGCATGAGGTAATAGAAAAATGCTCCTATGTGTGGAGCCAATGTCCACTATCTACCTAGCTGTGCTGTTAAGCCTGACCGAATAAAAACTGTGGAAGAGAAAATATAAGCAAGGCCAAAGAATAAAACATGGAGTGTCCAAACGTCGCTAAAAGGGTCATGCTTCAGGGTAAATTTTGTTTTTTATTAAAAAAACATGGAATAAATTACAAACCATTGCTGGAATTTATTTTACAAGAAATTCTAGTGGAAACAATGGGCATTGCAGATAGGATAAAACAGTCAGTAGAGAAAACAAATGAAATAAAAACGCTGAACAAAGGCTAGAGGGAAATGCTCTCATACCAGAAAAGAAAGCAGCATTGCTTGGAGCAGATGTGGAACAAAGAGTATAAAAATATAGAGGTTGCCAGTGTAAAAGTTTCTGCGTTTAAAAGTAAAATACCCTCGAGAGTGGGTAAAAAGGACTGTGCAAGTAGAGTAGCACACAGGACAGGGTCAGATTTTGACCAGTAGGGTTACTGGCATCACTTTCAAACGAGAAGAAAAGGCCCATGTCCTGCCTGCAGCATGAGGGTAATTACAAAAGCTTTTTTTAAAGAGAGGATAAAGTGATGACTCAAACCACAGTAAAAATAACAGATGGATCCCTTAGATGATCGATCAAGACAGTACCTAAAAAGGAGACGGGAGGGGACGTGGCCAGCAACATGGCCGACTAGGCGCAACCGCCGGAGCTCCGGCTGCCCTATCTGAATCCGGACGATAATCCTGCTTTAAGATATTGATTCAACGAGCTAACCGACATCCTGAAGACCCACTGCACCTGGCGAGGCAACCGTGGGACGATTTTGAGACCTGAAACGCTGGGGAAGCGGAGCCGCAGTGGAGAGAGGAATGGGGCGAAAATGGCGACTGGACCCGAGGAGGCGCTCATGAAGTAGAGGACGACCCAGGCGAAGCGGCAGACACTCCAGCCCAGCAGAGGAACAACTCTGTAGCTGAGAAGGGGAGCCGAGTGCAACAAGAGGGCGACCGGAGGCAGGGGGAGCCACTGTGGCACCGCAGAGGTTCTAGACAGACGCCGGATGAGCTCCGCCTCCACGGCCCTTTCGTAGACAACGCACCACATAGTCTTGGTCGTGGCCGAGGGAAAGAGGCCGAGGAGGAGCAACTGAACGCCCGGGGTTAAGGAGGAAGTGTGACACCTCCCCGTGGGGTGGGGGAGCCGGGCCTTGACCCTAGCCGAGCAACGCGAAGACGACTGAACTGCGGGAGGCCGGCGCCCTGCGGAGGTAATTAGTCAGCAAACCTCGGGCCCGAGACCTGAAGCGGAGGGAATTTGGCGGCACACGTACCACAGGGCCCCAGATCAAACCCGACCAGACTCAGCCGCGAGGGGGGGGCCGAGGCTGTCACAGGAGAAAATATCGCGGAGAGCCTGAGCGACGCTCTGACGAATGACAAGTTAAGAGGGATTTCTCCCCCCCCCCCCCCGGGCGAGCGAGAGCCAGAGCTACTCCCTCCTGAGTGAGACGTCCTCAGCGGATCCTGTTGCAGCCTGGAATCACGAGGGGGAGAAGCCAAAGAAGAGAAACTGAGCACCGCTGTGAGACCCAGGTGAGCTCAGAACCAGGCCTAGGGAACCGGGCCTAGACCCTAGCTATAACACTGATAGGACACGGGGAGGAGATTGAACTGCGAGAGGCCACTCATTAGGCAAACCAGGGCCCAAGATTAGAAAGGGGGGGAAACCCAAAGCCGCCGAGTTGTGAGGAGATTTGGCGGCGACAGGCTGCGCACTTGCCACGGGGCCCCGGAGCGAGTGAGGGGGGGCTGAGGCCGCCATAGGAGAGAGTACTGCGCAGTGCCTGAAAACGGACCCGAGGAGTAGCAAGTTAATGAGAGAATTTTAGTGGAGGAAATAAGACTTATTACTTGCGGCAGAGGTGTGGCGGCGCCAGCGGGCAACCGAGTGTCACGGCAGATCAAACCAGCGCAGGGTCCCCAGATGTAAGCACCTTGTGAGGCCTAACGGCTAGCCGAGTTAACCTAGAGGTGGAGGGGCTGAGACACAGGTGAGAGGCGAGCGGCTGGAGGTAGAGGCACCGTATGTTTCTGTTGGAGTGGCCGAGGAACCGCCGATGTGACAGTAAACGCCACTGAGCACATGGTGGGCAACTATGCAGTGCTATGCAATGGCAAAAGACCTAAGAAGGTTAAGACCTCGCGGTGGTTGAACACCTGGACACGCAGAAGTGCTGGTCGAACGGGCTAACACCCCTGGACTATCCCATAACGACGTAAGATAACAGGGACAGACTATGGCCAAGGACAAGGATCCCAAGCCCCAAAGACAGGGGAAGATGGATAGGTACACCAAAGTGGTGACTCCACCGCCTGAAACGACGGGCGATTCGGTTTCCATGCCCGACAATGCAGCTCTCCTACAAGCAATACAAGCATCAAGGGAAGTTCTGGAAGGCAGGATAGCCGAGGTCCGCACGGATGCGACACTGCTGAGGCAGGACCTCCGTAACATGGCAGAAAGAGTGACAAGTGGAACTGCGTATTTCGGAAACGGAAAATATAAAACAAGACTTGAAGGGAGAAGTTGTCAAGCTAAAGGCTTCCCTGAAAGAGACAATGTGGAAGGTGGACGACGCTGAAAATCGAGCAAGAAGAAATAATCTGCGCTTTATAGGCTTCCCGTAGGGACAGACATGGGAACATACCTCCTCACATGGCTTAAAGACACCCTCACAAACGCCCAATTCTCCACCTGCTTTGTGATCGAACGGGCACATAGGATGCCTGCCTCCAGACCTCTGATGGGGGGATCCCCCAGGCCAATTATAGCCCGATTCTTAAACTATCAGGACAGAGACTTAATACTACGTGAGATGCGACGCCTGGGCGAAGTCCAGATGGGAAATGCGAAAATTATGGTGTTCCCGGATTACTCCAGGGAAGTCCAGAAACAGAGAAAAATCTTTGACTCAGTAAAAGAAAAACTAAGAAGCCTTCAAATGCAATACATGTTGCTCTTCCCGGCCAACTTAAAGTAATATTTCAAGCCAAGGCATTCTTTTTCCAGACGCCGGAGGAGGCATGGCCGTGGATTGAAGAGCGACCTCCCAAAGGGCGCAGTACAGAACAAAGGGACTCCCAGAGCTGGACCCCGGAGACAGTAGTGAGGCCCAAAGTTATAAGAGCCAAGATTAAGCGCCGCCTGGGGCAGGGGCCTCAATCTCAAGGCAGCACGCCCAGAAGGTTTAAAACAATGATTGAGCAAAAGAAGCAAGACTTCGACTCGGAAGACAATTTGAGTCGAGAGTCAAGGGAGAAGACACGAACTGGAGGACGAACCAGGAGACAAACCACACCGGACCTGCCGACGTTGGAGCGCTCAGGGGAATCCGACAGTGACCACCCGCTACTGAAGGAAATCAATCGACAGGAGGTGCCGGAGGTGGAAGGTGAACTTGAAGGGTCACCGAGACCAGCATCACCAGACAGGAGTGAAGAAGGCTGAAAATCCAGGGCATGTCGGATGCCGAAGGGACAGTAAGAGAGCACTAGGTGTCCGTAGAGACTTAGTTAACCTAGGTTGGGGGTAGCTCTGAACCCGATCCTAGAGCCCTGCGGGCCTCTTGTCTCTATTAGTTAATTAAGTTAGTTGTCGGGGTGGGGGGGGGGGGGACACAGACCTATCAGGCTAACCCTACGACACAGTTGTCATTTTGACATTTTGGGGGAAGTGCGTGGGGAGGGGGGAGTTGGGAGGGTGAGGTTCAGAGGGGACACACAAAGGAAGGACACCCGGAGGAGGATAAAAATGACAGAGCAGTACGCAAACACACACCGAGACAAATACTGAAGCGGGATATTACATGCAACACAGACATGGCAGGGTCGACCCCACGGAGGATGGCTGAGAAGGGTTACACAGTACTGACCTGGAATGTTAACGGGTTGGGGAACCAAATCAAAAGAGGCCTGGTTGCTAAATACCTAAAGAGGCTTAAGCTGGACATAGTACTACTCCAGGAGACACATCTTAGAGGGTCACGTTGTGGCTTCCTGGGGAGAGGAGTTTATACTACCTTGGCCCATGCAGGGTTTACTTCTGGCTCCAGGGGGGTGGCAATACTCATTAGAAAGATGGCACCTTTCCACATATCCAACACATGGTCAGACCAGAGTGGTACATACGTGGCGGTACAGGCAATATGGGGACGCAGGGATATTACAGTAGTCAGTGTCTACGCGCCCCCACGACTAGAACGGCAGACACTAGAGAAGGTGACAGAGGTTTTACTGGCTGCAGACTCCCCTCTACATATAGTAGGCGGAGACTTTAACGACGTGGTGGACCCAGGCATAGACCGATCGGGAGGGACTGGTGGAGGAAAAGGAAATATGACGCTGGTGGACTTCGCACACACATTGGGACTGCAGGATGTCTGGCGCCGTTACCACCCGGCCAACCGGGCCTTCTCATATTTCTCGGGTGCCCATCGAGTGTTCTCACGACTAGACTATTTTTTTTAACCAAAACAATGCAAGGTGACGGACTTATTGGGTAGCACTTTCACTGTATCTCTGCAGCCGTATAAGGGTGGTCGTGCACAATACTCCGGCACCTGTCACCTTTTGGTGCCACTGGTTACAAATTCCCACAGTACATTAAACAAAAGAAGGTGCACCAAACACAACACATGTAGTCCATTGTGATTTCATTAATTTCTTTTTATTTCAAAAATGGTTCATAAAAACAGCCAACGTGTTTCGTTCCCAAAGACAGAACTTTTTGGAACTTCATCAGGGCTTTTATATCGAAATGCATTCAAACCATCAAGGAATGACAGAACACAGTAGTCCTTGTGGAGAACATGTCCTCCAAATGATAAAATCTTTTAGCCACCTTTTGTATCAGGATGCAAATAAGCTTTCAAGTAATGGCTCAGACAAAGTAGTCCTTGTGGAGAAGATGTACTTCAAAAAATTAGATTTAGCCACCGTGACAAGCGGCCGTGCCTCCTTCCAGAAAAGCCATTACTTAAAGCTTATTTGCATCCTGATACAAAAGGTGGCTAAAAGACTATTTTTTTGCTCCAGCTGGGGAACTGGGTAAGGTGACCGGGGTAGATTACTTAGCGAGAGGACTGTCGGACCACTCTCCCCTGTGGCTAACGGTGGGTGGGGTAACCCACGGGGCGGCGGGGGGATGGAGGCTAAACGTTTGGGAACTCAAAGACCCTGTGATTGCAAAGGAGGTGAGGGTAGAATCGGAGCGCTACTTTCTAGAAAACAAAGGAACAGTGCCTTCAAAAGTGGTTATATGGGAGGCATTCAAGGCGGTGTTAGAATAGAGCTCAAAATGCGATTGCGCATAAGAATAGGAAAGAGACATAAGATATAATGGCCTTAGAGACTAAACTCTTGCAATTAGAGCAGGAGATGGGTGAGGATCCCAGCCACTCTGCTCTCCGCCAGATAGAAGTTACCCGCGCAGAATATCGAGCATTGGCACGACAGGAAGCAAAACAGATGTATCTTGCTACAAGGCATCACCTTTATGAAATGGGAGATAGGGCAGGGAGGCTCTTGGCATGGCTAGGTAGAAAAGAGACGGAAGCCAGATGGGTGCAAGTTATTCAGAGGGACGGGCAGAATTTAACCACAGCTGGGGACATCGCGAATGCCTTCGCAGAATACTACGCTGACTTATACAAAGCAAAGAAGCTGGTTGGGGACACCCATATCCAGGAATATCTTGGTGAGGCAGACTTAGCAGTCTTGTCCCTGGAAGATCGGGAAGCCTTAGAGGGAGAGTTTATGCTCGAGGGGGTGACGGGGGCCATACACAAACAAAAAGCAGGGAAAACTCCAGGGCTGAATGGGTTGCCCGCGTAGTTCTTCAATGCCAATTCCACGCTAGTGGGGCCACATCTCCTTGAGATGTTTCAGGTACCTCGAGAAGAGGGCATCCTACCCCCCGATTTGCGCAAAGCGACAGTTGTGGTGATTCATAAACCAAGGAGACCGGCAGCCGAATGCGGGGCATTACCGCCGATTTCTCTCCTTAATGTATAGGTTAAGGTCCTAGCTTCCATATTAGCGAAAAGACTGGCCTCTGTGGTTACCTCCCTTATACACGACGACCAGTCGGGATTCATGCCGGGGAGGGCGACAAGGTTCAATTCAAGGCGCTTGGCCAACTGGCTAAGTACAGTCCAAGACAGAACAGTTCACATATGTTGCTTTCATTAGACGCAGAAAAAGTTTTTGACGCGGCCCACTGACCTTTCATGTGGCAGACATTGAGGAGGTTCGGGTTTGGCCCCAAATTCATGGCGTGGATTGAGCTGCTTTACAAGTCACCAACGGCGAAAGTGAGGGTTAACAGGGCGATGTCGGAGTTTGTCATAGAAAGAGGCACTAGACAGGGGTGCCCATTGTCCCTGATGCTTTTTGCGTTGACCCTGGAACCACTAGCGTGCCTGGCAAGAGCCCACCCAAGGGTCAAGGGGTTCACGGCACAGGGGAGGGAAGAACGCATCTCGCTGTACGCAAATGATGTCCTCCTGTATGTCACCGATCCCTCATACACAATTCCTACCCTCTTCCAAGTGTTGGGACCTACGCAAAGCACGCAGGCTACAAGATTAACTGGGGCAAGTCGATTCTTTACCCGTGGGGGGCCCCCTTGAGCTACAAGGCCTCCCCAGAGAATTGCAAGTAACCACAGAAGAGTTCAAGTACTTGGGGATGTACATATCTACAGACATCTCACGCTGCCTTGCACGGAACATCCGAAGGGTAATGACAGATTTTCACGCAGACGTGGAAAGGTGGAGACGGCTGCCCCTAACATTGTTGGGTAGAGCGGCAATGTATAAGATGATCACATTACCCAAATTACTATACATTTTCCAGAACACGCATTACAAGATCCCGGAGGACACGTTTGGGGCAATAGATAGAGAGGTGCGCATGCTGCTGTGGGATGGGGCAGCCATGGATCGCGCTTCGCACATTACAGCGAAGTCAGTACAACGGAGGTATCGCCCTCCCAGACATCAGGTCATATTACCGGGCTACACATCTGATAGCAAAAAATGAGTGGGGACACCTGCCGAGACTGTACCCGACATACGCACTGGAGCGAAGTCAATTTGAGGTACACTCTCATTTGCATTACATCTACGGGGGGAAGGGGGCTCGACACTTGTTACCAGCGACTCAGAGGACACTAGAGGCATGGAAGGCAGCTGAGAAGCAAATGGGCTGGAGCAGGAAGGTAACAAGGCAGACCCCACTATGGGAAGGTACGCGTCTCCTGGATATTGGGAAAATGAAGGGGTTCAAAGAATGGGACAGGATAGGAATTTCTAAACTGGGGGACCTGATAAAAGAAGGCTCCCTGATTTCCTTTGAGGCCTTGAAGTTAGAATTCCAGATGGGTGACAGACAGAGGTATAAGTACCTGCAGATAAAACATGCGTGGGCTGCGGAGGGGATAGACATTGCAGACACCCCCGGAGGGTAGACTCCTGCGGGAGAAAATATCGGAAAAGGCCGTCTCTTGGACTTACAGGACCCTCATTAACAATATCCCAGACAACCTGGTGGCCCTGAGGGACAGATGGGAGAACACCCTGGGAGGCCTGGAGGATATAGACTGGGAGGCGGCTCTAATGTACCCGAGGGAGGTGGCAATCAAATTGAGGCTACGGCTGATTCAGCTTAAAATTCTCCACAGAACGTATGTGACAAGGTCCCGTCTTCACAAAATGGGCCGAGCAGAATCCCCTGGTTGCCTCCGATGTACGGGAGAATGTGGCACGTTCATACATACTCTATGGGACTGCACACACATACAAAGATACTGGGCCAAGGTAATGGGAGAGTTGAGTAAGATACTTGGGTACCAATTACCAAAAGACGCCAAATACGTGTTGCTGGGCATACCCTCAGATATAGAACTACCCAGACGAAGTCTTATTTTATGCAATTTGGGAATGGCAGTGGTCAAAAGAGACATAGCCAAAAAATGGGGAGTGCCAGATGTCCCAACTTTGAGGGAGTGGAAAACCGCAATGGACATGTACATGGGGGCGGAGCAAGTGACATACAGAATGAGAGGCTGTCCCAAGAAATTCTTCAAGATCTGGCGACCCTGGCTCCAATATTATGGGCTGGAGCTAAATGATACACAAGGGGGGCACAGACTTTAATAACGTCCAGAGAAGAGGCAAGCCTGAATGAGCATTCCGCCGTGGGAGGGGGAGAGGTAATGTCCCCTGAGAACTTAATGCCATGAATCAAAACGGAAGAATATAGGTGCTGTGGGAAATGAGATATCTTTGTAACCAAACGAGAGATGTGTACGGCCTTGTATGTGTCCAATGTCAATTTAATGCCTGTTGATAAGGGAAAAAATGTGTTAATAAAAATATTTATATAAAAAAAAAAAAAGACAGTACCTAAAGAGAGACTGAAAAAAAGGTTTGCAATGAAATCTTACTTTTAATGTACAAAAAAGTAAATTGTAAATCTTCCAGGGAAATGTTGCAATAGCCCCACCTTAGTGGTGTCTGGGCTGAGCCAGATGCTGGAAAAGGCTGCGGTAACACCCAGAAACTATGGACTTGCAAAACTTGATTATTTGATAAATAACCACCAAATAACATTGAATGGAAAGATTAAGAAGTCACACAATACGCTCTAAAATGGGAAGCACCACGTGCCATACAGGGTGGAAAGCTGGTGATGATTTTAATTCAACGATCTCTTGCGCTCCTTGTACTACAGTGGAAACAAGATAGACAGTGCCTTTGTGCCAGTTAGCTGGAATCCATCTTCCTTCTTGACCCATTGTCCAGAACTTAAATCAAGGCGTTTCTGGACAACTTCTACCACTGGAGCAACCAATGATTATTAACAATTTCATGCAGAAGGATAGCATTTTAGCATTCCTTGGGCGAAACCGATGTTTGTGACGAGTCTAGCCCTCTTAGGGCTTCTCAGAATAAGCTTCAGTTTTGGTTTCCTTCTGCATACTCAGAATATCAGAATTCGACTGCTTTATGTTGCCTGCATCACTGTCAATGAGAATGTTTGATAGATATTCATTATATTATGAAATGAATAGTTCCTAAAAAAGAAATGTATTGAGTTTTCTTAAAAACCATCAATTCTTAGACATTCCTTTACACTGCTAGTTGTGCATTATGTAAGACAAAAGCAATAGAAGGGAAAGTCCTTCCACTACCCATATTGCCGACACTTTTAAGGGAAATGAGAAGCCTCATGTGTGAAGATCACCACAGCTTGATAGAAGTGTATAGAATAAAGTCTGAGATTTAAGCAGGGCTCCAACTTTTACCCCTCTGTGGCAGGCCTGGAAGTGATTCATGAGAACTGGAGAGTAGTCTGTTGAATCCTCTAAGGTGGCTTGGCTCACTTTCGCAGTACAGCTTTTTGAAGCGAATAAAGTGATGTTAACTCAAGGAATCTCTTGGCCAAAACCTTTATCGATGCTGCTGCACTGTATTAGGGACAAAAGTCAGTCCCAGCATGTGGGCTTCAGGGACTCACCGCCCCACCAACTCCGGCAGCAAGAAAATGAAGCTTCCACGAGTTTGCTAGTCTTGTAGACAGTGAGTGGGTCCGCCTGTGATAGCTGCTTTCACTGTGCCGATGAGAGGTCTCAAAGTGGTAAGATCAGGCCTGGGACAACTTTCAATTTGCAGTTCTTAGTCGCCTAGAGCTCACTTTCATTCTTAATCATAAATGAAGGTATCAAACTATTAACTTGATAGACGAGACCAGGCAGGCACCAAGAGGATAAATGTAGAAGAGGTTTATTAGACAGATTCAGATAAAAACACAGCTGCTTCCACCACAGTCAGTACCTTTCTCCACACTCCTACATCCCCCTTGTTCTCACTTAACTCCATATTGCAGAACCCACATACCTCAGTCGACTGTAAGGTGTCAAGAGTGGGACCCAACAAACCATAGCCCCCTTTACAGGGGCAAAGGAAAATCAATGCCATCTGTCAGTGAAGACAGCTCAGACAAGAAAGCTAAAAATCAACACTGAGTGACACAATATGGAACAGCAATTATAGACATAACCATGGCTTTTCCTGGATGCATGGAAGTCACTTTCACAAAATGGTGGCATTAATAGGTAAAGAGGTTATCGGTGAATTATGCCACGATGCATCTCAAAACACAAGCAGACCTCATCAATCCAAGGAACATTCTAGAATGTTTATTGTTGGTGACTATTAGCAATGCAGGACTGGGCAAAGAGAAAATGTTTTTCTTCTCCACTTTGGATAACCCATTTAATTAAAATAGATATTTACGTTTATACAGCACATTAGAGGAAGGCCGCAAATGATGTTACAAGTAAGACACTCAAGTATGATCCAATAGATATAAGACTTGCAGTAAAAACAATTCAATTGGGGAACAGTGAGGTCCTAGCAAAAAATACTTTAAATTCAAACAATATTTGCACTACTTGAGTTGCAGTAATTAATAGTCAGGCATTATAACTTTAACAACTTTTTATAGCAAAATAACAGACTAGCCCAGGGTTCTATTTTAAATTTTTAAAAAAATTACCTCGCCGCCACTGGCAGAGGAATTCTGCATTTAAAATCAATAGCTAAGGATGAGGAGGAGCGCGAAATGTTCTGCTTTGTCGCCTTCATTAGCCTTAATCCAGTGTTTCATAGGCGGCTGACAATCAACTAAACGGTGGCTAGGCAGAGCGCGGGGAAGCAATAGCCATGGAAATGTAAGCTGCTTTTACCCATGTCAGCTTCCTCATTAGGGACAGCAAACAGAAGCTAAATTCCTAAATCCAACACCGCTTGTGGCCCGCAGCACCAATATCTCCAAGGGAAGGCCGCACAAGTCGTAGGCAATCAAATGGAAGGCCACCGAGGCTTAGGTTGGCCGTGGGATTACCATCCAGTGAAGAGATGCTTCAGAGGCGCTGAGGGGAATTAGCTGTCAACCAACAAGTAACACGTTGACAAGAAGGGCCTTGGGGTACTGTTGCAATTAGAGGGTCATCTCATCCCAGAGAGCTTCTTACAACCTATGGCAATGTACTTGAAAACCGGTCTCGAATCACAAATTGGCAGCCGCAAGTTGCCTAAGTCTAGAAAGATACCAATTACATCAGTGTAAATCAGTGACTTCTTTACAAGTGGATCATAATTCACAGTTCGGCCTTAAACGGAGTACCTGCTTCCAGCAGAATCAGGATTTTAGGATAAATAGGAAAATGGTGACTTAAGTTATCCTCTGATCCCCGGATATCTCACCGGGAAAAAACTGGAAATGTGCTGGGGTATAAAAGTGTAATAATCGGAAAAAGCCTTCAGGAATCAGTGCAGAAAAACCAGTTCCATCAGTTTTGCCCAATTCCAGGAGGGAAAACTCATACATGCAAGGAATACTTATAGCTCTCAATTACCTATCACCACAGTATTAGTAATTCCTAACTTCCAAAGAGGGCGTCAGTCCAAGATAAAAAAAAAAACCAGCAGATCTCTGAACACAGCAGAATATGAATCTCTTTTACATCGAGAAGTATTACAGGTGTAAACTGGATGCTCTCAGGGTTAGATACCAGGAATGCTGACAATCTTGCAGTGTTCTAAATGGAGTAACCAAAAAAAGGCTCCGGCAGCAAATTGGCCATAATACAGCTTGTAAAAAACAGGATTGCTCGAAGCATTGGCACGTGTTACTAACCTTGCCCTCTTTTTTTTCAAGTCTCTGAGCTTGAGATGTTACATTGACAACCAGCTGACAAGCTGTTTTGTCATACAACTCCATCTCTCGATAGGGACCAAACGGGTCTCTTCTGCAGTCACCCCGACCGGGTTGACTATCTTGTGGTCTGTGTTGTCAACAAAAAGTACTCGAAAAGATGGAGGTGCTTAAACATTAGTGTTTATTACCTGATGTGTCTATTTCTTTTATTCTTTTGTGGTAGCATTTCATCATATAAGCTCATATGTTCAAAAGGCAAAAGTAAATCAGTCTCACCGTACCGGGCATCTAGACCGAACGGACAAACACAGAGCCTCTGTACAAGTTAAGGAGCAATGATATAAAAGTCACTAATCAGACCGAAGGGCTGATTTAAGGGGCGGAGGGAGCACCGAAAGCCATGTGTGAAAATACTTTCTCCCAACTTGGTGAGACTCGATAAACATCACTAAAAGTAAAGGAAATCCTTCACCACAAACTCCTTAACCCACAAAACCATTGCTAGGATGGCCCCTGGGCAGCATTTCATTATTTAGCTTTTTCACAATGTCCCTTGAAGCTTCAGCCAAGGAGCTATCTATGGGGGTAACCATTTCAATTACATTTGTAATAAACCTTCCCCACAATTTAAATAAGGGTCTCTCTTTAAGACTACTACAGGCAATCAAGATATAGGTTCCCCCCCACCCTCCCCACGAGCACTGGGTGCATGCTGGGAAAAACATTTCCAACAAGTAAAAGAGGGACTCCTTTTAATTCACGGCTAACTTACATAAGCATAATAACATGGCCATAAAACGATACATTTATAGGCTGTAAAGCTCGTCACGGTAAAGAAACAAAATACACATCAGATCTATTCATTAGAAACTATCAATCAATGAGATATTTATAATATTTTATTTGCATACAGTGGAGGCTCACTAGGGCCAATTCTAGGCACAAAGGGTTAAGGAGGCTACATGAACTGAGGGTGGGAGCACTGAATCCTAAGAAATGTCATGATCTATCAGCAGTTCACACCTTAAAGAAGCAGCTAGACTTTACATACTCAAAATGCCTTTTGGGAACAGAAGCATCTTTATCTTTTTCCCACGAGTCTTTGAACGTCTGATTCGATGCAGAGGGTCAGAGGGAGCCTGCTCTTCTGAACTCAAGGAGTAGTGGAGAGTTGGGGAGCCAGGAGAAGTTAACCAAGAGCATGGACAGGAAGAGTGTTGGTGCTCTGGTCTGGCAGGGACCCTCCTCAAGCCCATCTGATACAACCTCGTCACACTTTGGGCATTGCTACGCCTCCTTCCTGGTGCCACGTGCCCCTTGATAGAACCCATGCATCTATCTACAGCTTCGACATCCTACCTCACCAAGCAGCTGTAGAACCAAACGCTGCATGTTCATCTCAGAACACCCATGGATGTGACCCTAACTGGCAAATGACATTATCTCACTCTTTTTTAGTCTTTGTGTTTTTACATATTGCCCTCTCCCTGCATCCCTTTCATCTGATAGCCCCCAAAAAATCATAATAAAAATACATATATAAAATACATACAGGGGCTTACAGTAAGTCATTTTAATCTATTGATCTGTTTAAGTGGCATTCAAATTTTGCTCACCATACTACACAGCATAGGGCAGTTGGTCAGCCCAATTAAACCAGTGGCCCTCCTCAGTATGTGTGACAGCATTTTGCTTGTGGCTGTGTGCACATCTACCTAAAATAAATGGTAGGTGAAATGTAGTCCACTTTCAGTGCCAGGGCTGGTAAGTCAAGGCTTTTATTGAACGGTTTTTGTTTTTATTTTTACTTATTTTTGTGATGAGTAATTTTGTAGCTTTTTGGCAAATCTATGTACGCCACCAGACCAAAGCAAGGGTGATCGAGAGATCCAAGAACAAGTTTCCCTCATCACGGAGGACTCAAAGAAACAATCTTATTCCACTTGGTCTTTTAACTTTATTAATTTGCTGCAAATCACTCATTAATCGCCCGTAATCTAGCAATGCGGACTATTCCCCAATTGTTACCCTATTAACGCTTTTCCGAACCCTTGTCACATTTATAATTAGGGCTCCCACTTTTATGTTTTTTTTTTTCTTTGTTTTTTTTTTTTAACACTTCCGTCTGTATTTATCCATATATATTTTTTGCTCATTTTATCTGTATTTATCCATTTTTATTTTGCGCTTATTGTAAAAGAAATGAAGCCGCATTGGGTATATTTCCGCATTTATTTAACGGACATAGGTTTACTCTTGTTTGAATGTCCAATGGGTTTTCAGCCAGTTACAGTATAATACAATCAGTTGAAACAATTTACATTGCACAATAGCTTAAACCACTGTTCTGCTGCAGGTACTTATGCTTCATGAAGATTTTTTTTTTATTTTGTAAACTCCCCTGCCTGTCAATATGCACAGCTATTGGCCTAGCATTTGTGATTGACAGTAGTGACATGTTCAAAATAAAACTTATTTTCCATATTTATCCAGATTTAAAAGTAAATACAGACAGGAAAATAGATGATTTACTGTCTGTATGTATCTGTAAAAATAAGTAAAAACTGAGAGCCTCATTTAGAATACAACTTCTGGACCAAATGTAGAAAAGCCTGAACATTTGCAATGAAATCAAAAAACTGTGTGTGCCACTTAAAGTGGCACACAGACAGTATGGGATAGTTTGTCAATCCCACATTTAGATAGGCGATGGACAGAGATGGCCTGGAGTATGAATGCAGAAAACTCTCTGAAAGGATGTCTCAAGAAGATATGAAGCAAGATATGGGTTGTGTGGGGTCAAACATGATCGACATGCCTCGTGTGTGACGGCCGGGTAAGTCTGGACTGGATCGGAAACTTTTCCGCAGTACCTCTGCGCGCCAGAAGGTGGCACCATGCCACACCCTAAAAAGCCTGTTTTTTAGGTCTCGCCTGAGCCAGCGCATGCGCTACTCTGGCGAGAGTTTTAGTAAGCGGGTTTTGGAAGTGCAAACAGCAGTTTGCTGGCGACCAGCTTGCGTTCACGCGAGCGTGCACGTGCGATCAGGCGCCATATGGCTTCCCTCGCCATCTGCTCGCGATTACTTTCACTTTCGCGGCCGTGTCAGTTTCACGGCCGTGAGGCCATTGCTTGTTTCCGGAGCAGTTTGCAATTCCTTCCACGTTACGACGACTGAAGCAATCTCTTCCGTTGTTGGGGCGATTGTAGTTCTTTCGTGGGTAGGCGGGCTTTCTTTTTCTCGGTGGGTTATATTTTTCTGTCCAATTGTGGGGTTTGCCGGGAGTTAGTGCCTTAAAGAACATCCTAGGATTCCCGAGTCCGTTACTCAGTTTTAAAACTACTCTTTGTTTACCTCACCCCCTTTTTGCTTAGAGAAGCTGCATTTCGATATTTTCTGTCCGTTCACGGAAGGTAAGTTCCATTTTGGAGAATCTCCACCAATTCGAGATGGTTGTCATGTAGGTTTTATGCATTTAAGTCCTCTCCTCCTCTCATGTTTACATTACTGTGGTGATTCCTTTTTCTTCTTATTCACTGTGTCCGTTTATGCCTTCAGTCTATCATACTTCAGTTCATTTTATTCCTGTTTCTCTCTTGTGTTTGTCATTCTATATTTTCGGCTCTTTACCTTAATTTTCCTTTTGTTGCTTCTTCTTCCTGGGTCCATTCTAGTCTTTTGTCTCATACAGTTACCTTTCTTACAACTGTATCGCTTGGGCGCCTGGGTATAAGAGCTCAGGGGGCCCCGCCCTTCCAATAATTCAAGACTGGATATAGGGGAGTGCAGCCCTGCCAAGTGCCACGCATTTCAGGTCAAACGAACTAATGCATTTGCAAATTTATGTTGCATGACTGCAAGGCCCAAGACTGTCATGCAATCAGTATTAATAACAGACTGACTGCCACGCCCTCACTGTGATGGTCCCATAAAGCCTGAGGGTTACAGTGCCAGGACATCTCATCTTAGCTGTACAGCTTCCAAGGAGGTTGAGCATCTTACCTCTCTCGTGTGCCAGGAGTTCATACGTCTCCTTTGCAGTGTGCCAGATACTGTGGTGATTCCTTTTTCTTCTTATTCACTGTGTCCGTTTATGCCTTCAGTCTATCATTCTTCAGTTCAGTTCATTTTATTCCTGTTTCTCTCTTGTGTTTGTCATTCTATATTTTCGGCTCTTTACCTTAATTTTCCTTTTGTTGCTTCTTCTTCCTGGGTCCATTCTAGTCTTTTGTCTCATACAGTTACCTTTCTTACAACTGTATCGCTTGGGCGCCTGGGTATAAGAGCTCAGGGGCCCCGCCCTTCCAATAATTCAAGACTGGATATAGGGGAGTGCAGCCCTGCCAAGTGCCACGCATCTCAGGTCAAACGAACTAATGCATTTGCAAATTTATGTTGCATGACTGCAAGGCCCAAGATTGTCATGCAATCAGTATTAATAACAGACTGACTGCCACGCCCTCACTGTGATGGTCCCATAAAGCCTGAGGGTTACAGTGCCAGGACATCTCATCTTAGCTGTACAGCTTCCAAGGAGGTTGAGCATCTTACCTCTCTCGTGTGCCAGGAGTTCATACGTCTCCTTTGCAGTGTGCCAGATACTGGGGCGAGGTAGAGTCACAAGGGGACAGGCAGAGGAGATTGGGACAAAAGTGAAGATGTACTTAAAAGCCCACAGGTTACAGAACAGCAAGGCAGGCACTGAACTAAAAGAGACCCAGCAAATCCGTGCCATACTGCTGGCCAAAACGACAGACACAGGGCAAGTGTCCTTTCACCACATCCAACTCTCTTCTTAACTCTGAAACATCTTTTCATACTAGTAATGGAACGTGGAAATTGTTTGGGAAGAAATTCTAGAAGACCAGGAGATTCCTCCTTTTGTGACCTGGAAGCATCAAGGGTCTCTGAAATCTATAAACAAGCATTGGCATAGCCAATAGGTCTCGCTTTTGGGACCTTATAAGTATTTAGTTATGCAGCACAATATCCTTGGTGCAACAACATCAACTGTTGCATGGCTAAACACTTATAAGGTCCCAAAGGCGAGACCTATTGGCTATGCCAATGCTTGTTTTTCCTGTAATGGAACAATCCAGCTTTCATAACTCCCACACTGGCTTTCGAAATCAGAACAATCTACTGATGGGGACAGATTGCTGTATACCACCATCCAAAGTGGACTCTCAAAAGTGGTCCTAAATCATAAATGTTTCCCACAGTTTCAAATATATTTAGATGTACTTAGAGGGCAATTCACTAAACCTAAATTTTGCCAATGACCAACTGTTATAGTCAGTCAATTGCTTTATTTCGATGACATATCATAAAAGCATCAAGCAGCGTTTAAAAAAAAAAAAAAGTAGTTAAATGAATAAAAATTGTCATATAAAACATAGCTAGTCTGTGGAGTCTACTCAGCCAAAGCATAAGAGCACATTATTGCACCACAGAGAATTAAACAATTATTACCAAGACTATATAGTGAAGATCCAAAGAATTCATTAATTAGACCATAGCTATTTTGAATAAAAACAGCAATTAAAAATATATGATTAAAACAGTGCAACTCGATGTAGCTTGTGCAAAGTGACAGTGCATAGAAAATAGTTCTTGCGATGGATAGTCATTCATCTTGTGCTGAGATATATTTTCCATGAGGCCTGAGTTATAAAATTAGATAAAACTAGATCGCCCCTCGCAAAGCTTTTTGCCTAACTATCCAGGCACAGCTTAGAAACTTAGCCACCCCACAAGCAAAGAGAGTTCTTGCGTCAGACTTCAGAATACGCAGAGCAACATGATGGTCGAGGGTGCCCAATTGTCTGCAGATTGGTTTTAGCCATTTAGACCTTGCTGCTTTATATGCTGGGCATGCAAACATGAAATGGGCAACACTCTCCAGCGGGGCTCCGCAACAGGGACAATCTTCTGTTGTCTGATTGGGAGGACGCCATTTTGTGGTTAGTGCGTGAACCGGAAGCGATCCGAGCCTAAACTGAATATAGAGCGCCCTATCTCGTGGTACCTGGATTATGTCCAGATATGGTTCAAGGCTTCTACTCTGTTTGTGCTGGTAGAATTCTTCCGTTAGCCTTCCCACATTTGGTTTACTAAGTTCCTGGGTATCAATCCAGTCCCAGTATATGCGTTTGAGCTCTACTTTCTGGGGGGGTTTTGGCTGTCCCAGAATACCTTAAGGCCCAGGGCTGTCATTGTTTTCCTGATGCTAGTTATCCAATTGACCCTGTGATCGACATCTAAGCTTATCACCTCGGTGAGTGCTGTGGCATATTTAGCGAGTTCAGGAGTCCGCCTTAGGCGGGCCCAAAAGAGCAGTGGGCGCAGCTTAGCGATGTCTCTGAATGAACGCCTACCCATATCATACATTAAGGGTGTTAGTGGGACATTGCGGGGGAGCATCACCAAATCCCTCAAGAACTTGTGCTCAGATCTGCAAATCTCATCTACGTTGTCGAACCCCCATAGCTCGGCTCTGTAGAGGGCTGAGCTAACTGCCTTGGCGTCATAAACCGTGAGAGCCGGGGCAACTGGCCTGCTTTGCGAAAAGCGATGTTCTTTGCCTAGTACCCCGACCGCACGTTTATGACTCAAAAGCATTTTGGCTAGGTGGGGCCTCCACTGCATTTTGTCTGAGAGTCGAATACCAAGGTAGTCAAACGTACTGACTCTCTCCAAATGGGTCCCATCTAAAGTGAGGTTGTTTCTGAACGATTTATGGGGGTTAAATGTCATAAACTTAGTCTTAGAGGTGTTAATGACGAGCCCCCGGGAATTACAGAAGGATTGAAATCTGTTCAATAATTTTTGCAGCCCAGCTGGGGTCTTAGACACCAGAAGGGTGTCGTCAGCAAACAGGAGAGTCGGTACCTTGTCGCCCGCCAGGGCCGGAGCATCAGCTGGAACTTCTTGCAAGAAGCTAACCACCCCATTCACGTATAAGGAGAACAGGGTGGGTGCCATAACACAGCCCTGGCGGACTCCCGTTAGCTGGAATCTGATCCGTCAGCTGGCCTTGGGTCCCCCATCTCACCTGTGCATAGTTACCCTTATGAAGCCGGATCAGTAAGTTGAGGATTAGGGGAGGGATGGGTATCATCAGTTGCTCTACAGATACTGTTAATTGTGACACAGAAGAGCAGTTCTTGCATTTTGGCCACTGTACCAAAACACAGGAAGAAATTATTATTACAAATAGGAATTATAAATGGATTATCCAAGTGTTCTGAAATAGATTTATCAGGGAACATATGTTAGTTTTCAGCATGTCTGAACACAACACACTGAACTTCTAACACAATACCTTAGATAAAGGAAAGAAGTCTGTGCCAAAAATTTTTTAGGTAGTCTTTTTTTTTTAATAATAAATCTAGGACAAAGCCCTCAAAATCAAGATAAAAAGGTACCATGCACAGATTGTGCTGCAAGACCACTCTATAGGCTGAATATGTGCTATGTGAACTACGTCTAAAATGGTAATACGAGATTCCTTTTAAAAAAACTGGAACAATACTGAGAGAATGGAGGAAAACGAAAGAAGTATTTTGAGCATTGTTCTAAACCAACTATATGGCTGTGCGACTGGGTCTGGAGTGAAATGTCGCTCCATACTATATGGTGTAATACGAGATTCCTGCCATTTAACTTTTTTTGATGTAGTCTGTTTGAGCAAGAGGTATGGAACTGGGTGCAATGGTTCCATAAAGGTAATCTTAATTGCAGAAAACAGGTAATTTGGTTCAGTGCAAGTCACAGAATTAAGATTTTAAACATAAAAGTGTGCTGTTTCCCAGACGTATCTGATGAACAAGTTACTTATCTTCAGTAACACCTTTTCTGCTAGAGACTATCTAGCTGCAGATTTCTCACTTTCTGAAAATTCTACAGGCTTTAGACTGGATATGGAAACGTTTCAGTGGCACTTTCGCACGCTGATATGTGGCACCTTGAAGTTCCGCACTTACACCGGTCCACTCCGGAAATGAAGTGAGGGCCCTATATATGCACCACTCCTGTGCGCGGATATCAGATGCTTTCTAATGCTGTCCACACCCTGAGACGCAGAATCCCAACGGCAAACTGGTGTGACAAATTCCTAGACTTAGGATCTTATTAATGGATAGAATACAATTACAGAACAGGGAGGAGGGTTCGGAAAGGAATCTGTGGCTAGATAGAGTCTCTACCAGAAAGAGCATTACTGAAGGTAAGTAACTTGTTCTTCTGATAGAGACTTCTAGCTCCAGATTCTTCACATTTTGTATAGATACCAAAGCAATACCTGTTCGGAGGGGAGTCTGTGAATGCACACAAACCAGAAAGCCCTGCAGGACCATGCATGCAAAAGTCCCTCTCAGTGAACCTGACTGTCCCAGCAATAGTGCTTCATGAACGTATGGAGGGACACCCTCATAGCTGCCTGGCTAATGTCCAGGGCAGGGACTTTGCATGCCAAAGCAGTGGTAACAGCTTTGGCCCTGCTGGAATGAGCACCCAGTCCTTCCAGATGATGCTTTTTGGCCAATGCAAAGCAGATCTTAATGCAGAGCACCATCCAGCTGGAGATGTGCTTCTTCTGCCCTTTTTTGCCTTTTTTCCCTTCAAAGAACCCCACAAAGATCTGAACGTCCACCCTGTGGCTTTTGGTACGATCTATATAGAAGCTCAGTGCTCTCTTGCTGTCAAAATGATGGAGTCTCTCCTCAGAGTGGTGAGGCGGAGAACAGAACGCCGGCAGGGTGATGGTTTGACTGACCTGGAACTGCATCACAATTTTCGGCAGTAAGGATACCCAAGTCAGCGGAATCAGTTTGCCCGAGAAGAAGGAAGTCTATGGTGGAGTGATACCAAGCCTGAAGCTCACTCACACGCCGTGCCGAGGTGATGAGGAACAGTCTTGATGGCAAGCAGCCATAAAGGACAGCTGCAAAGTGGCTCCAACAGAGTGCACATTAGTTAAGTCAGGAACATATTAAGGTCCCATTGGGGCATGCCTAAGGGAGAAACGTATGTAGAAGCCCTTTAAAAAATTGCATCATAACAGGTAACTTAAACAATGAGGGTTGATCTGGCAATGTAAGAAGGCCCAAAGGGCTGAAAGAAAACCCTCAACTGTGCCAAAAGCAAAGCCTTGCAGCGCAAGATACATATCAAATAAAAGAAATTCAGATAACTTGGCCTAGAGAGGGTCAATATGGTGTGTGCCACACCAAGCCACAAACCTGTCCCAACAACAGGCATATACAGTTTTCAATGAGAGACACCTGGCTGGTAAGATGACCTCCACCACATCCCGAGGAAGGATGAAGGTGTTCAGCTGTCGCCATTCAATCTCCATGCCAGAAGGTGGGGAGTGTGAAGGCCTGGATGCAGAACCCTTCCCTGTTGCTGCGACAGCAGTTCCTCCCGGAAGGGCAGCCTGATTGGAGGACATATGCTCAAGCCCAGGAGTTCTGGATATCATTCTCTCTGTGCCCAATCCGGAGCCATTAGGATGACGTGGACCTGGTCTGTCCTGATCTTGAGAACTAGGGGCAAGAGTGGTATCAGCAGAAAGGCATACAGGAGTTCAGAGTTTCAATCGAGGTATAACATGTCTCTGAGAGAGAGACACCTTGAAAACTCCAACATGCAGAAGTCCTGCCATTACGTGTTCTCTGCGGTGGCGGAAAGACCGGGCCAAGGTTCTTTCTCGGAATAGACCTTGTGCCACCTCTGGGTATAACTGACATTCGTGATCCGCTATGCATCAGAGGCTGAACTTGTCTGCCTTGGCATTCAATGATCCTGCCAGGTGGTTCACCACCAGGAAAATTTCTTGGTGATCCAGCCATTTTTAGAAGCAGAAGGCCTCCTGACACAGGGTCCGTCACCCCCATCCCACCTTATTTATTGCATTGCCATATGGCGTGGTGTTGTCCATAAGTACCTGTGCCAGCATGCCCCTCGTGGACCGTAGGAAGGCTTTCAACACCAAGCGGATGGCCCTCAGCTTCAGAAGGTTGATGTGAAGCCTGCACTCCTTTAGAGGCCTCTGATCTCCATCTCTCCCAGATGTCTGCCCTAACTCGGAAGTGATGTGTCTGCACAACTGTCAGTTTTCGGTGGGAAAGGTAGAGGGTCTGCCTCTGACCCAGCAATCACAACTGGATATCTTTTGCAGTCTCCTCAGAAATCTGAACGTGGTTGGAGGTCCCCTTGATGTTGGGGTCAATTAGACTTCAGAGCACACTACAGAGCCCGCATATGACACCTGGTGTGAGGTGTCACCTAGTCTCAGCAGCCTTAGAGTCGCCCTCACTGAAATCCAGTGCAGAGGTTAAAAGATCAGAATCATAGCCTGAATGTCCTGGACTCTCTTTCTCAAGGGAAATGTACAAAACCGAACCGTGTCCAGAATGGCTCAGATGAAGGGGAGAGTCTGAGAAAGAGTCAGGAGTGACTTCGGCATGTTCATAGTGAATCCCACAGATGACATAGGTTCGCCATAGTATGGAGGTGGTTGATAACTGCTTGGTGCAAGACCGCCTTCAACAGCCAGTGGTCGAGGCTGGGCAAAACGCTGATCTGGGCCGCGCGTGTAGTGAGCACCATGGTCTCCAACATTGAAAACTGCTGGATTCCCGATGATTCGGTGACAGGCCTAGAGAAGCAATCTAAATTCGTGAGATTCGAGACACCGACCGGCCGGGAAGCAAGATGGCGGCCGCATAGAAGGCCGATAGCAGCACCAGTGAATTGGCTGTTGGTTTAGTGAAACCCCGTATGAGTTGAGGAAAAGTGCTTACTGATTGAGAAGCCCCCTCATGCAGAGATCCCGGAGCTGCTGCGAAGACTGGACTAACTGGATCGAGTCCGGGATACAGGTTTTGAAACGCGCGTTGATGGGCATCCGTCCTGCCTGAGGCATCATCTACCTGGGAGCGGCGGGAGCCGTGGAAGAATGGGCCCGAAGGTAGCCGCGAGTGCCGGGATGTCAAAGTCGGCGGGAAGTCGTGGGGTGCGAGGACGGAACCCGGCGGAGGCGGAGCATGAATCCCCGGACCTAGCTATGGGACGAACACAGCCTCAGACTCCCAGCATAGAGCTTCCAGTGGTGAAGAGCGGAAGAGGCGGGGGAGCTGGGAAACTCCGTCCGGCCGGTCCATCGGTGGTGGAGCTCTTGCAGCGCCCAAAGGAATCGCAGGCTGTCGGGGAAAGGAGTAGACAAAATCGGGAGGTGAGCCGCAAGGAGAATCGGGACTCATCAGCGGTGAAAGGTACTGTGCCAAATGATAGGCAATTGAGAGAGGATGTCCCCCCCCGCGAGGGACTGATGGAAGCGGGGAGCGGGTCGATAATGGAGTTGGTGAAGAAATAGCGGAATTGGAGGAGGCACCTCTGGTTACTTTGGGGCTTCAGGGTGCAGCGGGTATGGCAGTGGAGCAGGTAGAAGCCGGCCCCAAGATAGTAATGGTGTGTCCAGAGGCACATCAAAGGGCTGAAGAGGTAGTTCAGGAAAATATATCGGTCTTGGGAAGTGAATTAAATATTGCAGCAGACCTGGATGCAGGGGACAAAAACAGTGGGGAAAAAGAGCTGAGCGACTATTTTTTTTCAGTCTCAGAAGGGGCTGAGTGGTCGGAGGATGGTCTTAGTACATCATCGGAGGTGAGCAACCTAGATACCGACCCTGAGGACAGTGATAAGGCTCAATCTAGAACAGTAAAAAAAAAAACAACAACCAGCGCCTCAGTACACAAAAACGAGATAGAAAGGATTTGAAATGGGATTACTCAGCAGCGACCCAGCTATCTGGTACAGCGTCTGGGACAACCCCCGCAGAGGCTAGTTTTGTTCCCCCAACATTAGAGGTAATACACCAGGCTATCCTCTCACATAGGGAAGAAACGCGCCAAGACAGCCGCAAGGCGCTGGCTGCTCTTCGAAAAATGCAAGGCGTTGTCAGGAAACTCTCCAAATCCTATATGAATATTGGGGGGAGGGTGACCAACTTAGAAGAAAGAATTGTTTCAACGGAAACAGAGGCTTCAGGTGCTGCAATACAGGTGGAGGCTCAAGGCTCGCAAATTAAAGATATCCAATGGAAACTCGAGGAGGAATAATCTTAGGGTGTTAGGGATCCCGGAGGGGGTCGAGGGGTCTGACACTAGGGCATACATAATCGGGTTATTCAAATCCTCGCTCCCTGAATTATCAGAATGGAATTGGGCAGCAGAAGTCCAGAGAGCACATCGCACTCCTTTTAAACCAAGGGTACAAGCAGGGGAAGGAGCTAAGCCACGGGCGATTCTTGTGTACTTTGGTAACTTTCTCCTCCGTCAGGCAATATCGGAAAAGGCAAGACCTGACTCTAAGAGAATAAGCGGGGAGATATCATACTTTGTGCGCCCGGACTTCTGCCATACCACGGTAGAAAGACGATGGAGGTTAAGGCAGCTCATTAAACCGTGTCAGGAGAAAGGTATCCAGGCCTACCTGATAAATCTGGCCCAACTCAAAGTGATCCATGATGGGCAGACGCGGTATTTCGCATCAGAAATAAAAGCAAAGGAATTTCTGGACACTATAATCAAATAAAGTTTAAAAAATTGGTTAGAGAAGGCGAAGGAGATATAGGAAAGAAATGGAGAAGGGGCAATCATGTAAATGTTATAATTGTGTATTATTAGATCAATGATTCTATGAGATTAGTTGGGGTAAACTTTAAGGGAATTTTGGAAGAGGATCAGCCATGTCACTGATGCTGCAATCATCCTATGCACAGACTAGAGTCTGAGCGCTTCAAAGGGGAGGTGGAGGGTCACGTAGAAGGGAGGGAGGGGAGTGAGAAGGGTTGAAGGGTTGGGTAGGGTGGGGTGGGGGTGGGGGAGAGGGTCACGGGGAGGAAATGAATACCCGGCATTTGATAAAGAAATGGGTGAAGGTCCTGCGAATAAAACAGTTGATCAATGAAAGTAGTGAAGGATGGAACAACTCTATAAAGAAGAATGGGGAAGCTTAAGATATGTACTGTAAACGTAGGGGGGTTAAATGATTGGAGGAAGAGGCAACGATTACGGGAGTTTGTAAGATCAAATTATTTCGACGTGGTGTGTTTACAGGAAACCCACGTATCGTGGGCAAAAAGAAATATGTTAAATATAAAAGGATATGAACTATTGGCCTGGTCCTCTCAGACTTCTACTATTAGGGAGGTAGCAATATTGGGTAGAACGGCTCTTGGTGGCGTGAAACGTAAAATAATAGACACCCTGGGGAGATGGGTGGTGGTGGAGCTTGGAATTGGAATTACTTTGTGTACTATATATGGGTCTAATCAAGATGAACCTGAAATCTTTGCTCACCTTGAAATTGAACTGACGACATGGCCAACTCCAATGATAGTATGTGGAGATTTCAATATCGCAGCCGATCTGGCTAGTAATAAGCCATATACTGGGCGAAAGCCCAAAGTATATCGGGCTTTGAATGCATTAATCAGTAGTCATGGACTGATAGATGTCTGGGGGAATAAAGAACCAAACAAGGCAGGATTTACCTACTTCTCATGTCCACATAAAAAATATACAAAGCAGGATTATTTTTTAATATCAGCGACAGTAATAAAGAAAGTTAGGATTGAGATATTACCAAAGGTAATATCAGATCATAACCCACTGGTTTTATATTTGGAAATTGATTCCCCTCATAAATGTTATGCAAAATGGACTTTTAATAGGAATGTATTAGTAAACCCAAATTACCGTGAATATTTGAAGTGGGCCCAAATTTTTTTTGACATGAATAGATATAGTGCCTCTCGAAATATAGTCTGGGACGCATTCAAAGCTGCTCTTAGGGGGAAACAATCAGCTTTATAGCCAGACTAAGGAAAGAAGGGGAGATGGAAAATGAAAGATTATTAAGAGAATTAATGATAGCAGAGGAACAACATATAGAAGATATAGGTCAGGGGAAAGAGGGTGTAGAGAGCCAGCATAGGATTTTGACCCTAAAATCTGAGCTGCAAAAATGGATATCACAGAAAGATGCAGACGATTACCAAACTCATAGGGGTCAGTTGTATGAGACAGGAGAACAGGCAGGTAAACTTTTAGCGTTACGAATTAGACAACAAAGTATTAGGAATACAATTACAGATATATGGGAAGAAGATCAAGTATATACGGAGTTAAAAGATATCCTTAGGGTATTTAAGGATTATTATCAAAAGCTATATAAAGAAGAGAATATCACGGAAGCCCCTAGGATGGAGGCAGAAGATATAGGCCCTCAGCTTGACAGACAGGCAAAAGAAGAATTAGAAAGAGATATTACGATAGAGGAAGTGAATGAGTCCCTTCAAGAGCTATCATCTGGAAAGGCAGCGGGCCCCGATAGCATCCCCTTAGAAGCTTATAAATGTATTCAGAGTGTGATCGCCCCTATTATGTTGGATTTGTTTAATGGTATATTACATACGGGTAAGATCCCAGAATCTTGGAAAGAAACCAACATAGTGGTGTTTCACAAAAAGGGGAAACCAAAGGACAATCCAGCATCATATCGTCCAATATCCCTCATCAATGCAGATACTAAAGTGTACTCCAAGGTGCTAGCGAAAAGGTTGGGAGGGGTCATTGGCGGTTTGGTCTCCCCGTGGCAGCATTTATTTTGTACCGGGGCGTGGAACAACTGATCATGTAAGGCGTACTATTATGCTCTTTGATGTACAGGCTGCCACGGGGGGCCGAATGGCCATGATCCTTCTCGACGCGGAAAAAGCCTTCGACCGAGTAAAGTGGACGTATTTATGGGGGATATTGGAATGAAAGGGGTTTGGCCCAAGAATGCTACAGGCTATCGGGGCAATGTATTCGGATCCAAAGGCCAAAATTCAGTTAATGGGGGATAGCTCCGATAATATTTTTATTTCCAAAGGGACTAGACAGGGTTGTCCCTGTTCACCAATATTGTTCGCCCTATATATTGAGCCATTGATAATAAGATTATTGGGATGTCAAGATATCAAGCCTATAATAACTAATGGTTTTGAGACCAAGTTGCTGGCATATGCGGATGACCTGGCTGCATTAACTCCGGATCCAGCCAGAGCAATCAATGCAATAACAGATAACCAGGGATTTTGGTCAGAGGTCTGGCTATTTGTTAAATGAAAGCAAGACCCAGATAGTCTGTACGGAGAATATTAAAATTAATGATTCAAGGTGTATGGAAGGGGCAATGTACCTAGGAGTCAGAATTAGCGCAGCAGTGGATAAAATAGTAAAGGATAACTTTGACCCGCTGGTAGGATCAATCTCAGCGGATCTATAAAGGATAGATGGTATGCGTCTATCATTAATTGGTAGAGGTAACGTACTAAAGATGACTATGCTACCTAAGATTTTGTATCTGTTCCCATCTATTCCATTTATGATTGATGAGTCAACTATGAAATCAATTGAATCAGTTTTCATGAATTTTATGTGGCAATACGGGAAAATTAGACGTGCCATGAAATATCTGTCCTTACCGCTGGTAAGGAGGGGGCTTGCAATCCCGAATGTCAGATTTTATCAATGGTCTTGCTTAATAAGTCAGATGGCAATATTACTAGACCCAGAAAGGAACCAAATTATATCCTCCCATCAATATAGGAGTTGATATTAGGTGGAGAGGCCATGGGGTTTTACTTCGTATGTCAGATAGGCGATACTACAAGAAAATGCGGTATAAGGTAATGGTAAATGCATGGGAGGTTTGGAAGAAGGCATGTAAGATTTTGGCAATCCCAAAAATAAATTACTATACCCCCCTTTGGAAAACAACTATACTGCCGCAACTATTGTATGATAGGATGGGTAGGATTTGGGATCAACAAGGTATAAGAAAAATAGGTGATATATATGAAAGAGATCAAATGTTGGGATTTAGTGCTCTACAGCAGAAATTTGGGCTCCCGGCAAATCAAGGCTTTAAATATATACAAATTCAGAAAAATTTATCGGGTCTTAGGCCACGGATCTCTCCGGGGACAGAATCAATCTTATGGAGTACTTGGTAGGGGGTGGAACTAAAATAAAGATGGTATATAGTACTCTGCTCTTGAATTTACAAGATGATATGGAAAAATTTGAAGCAACTTGGGTAACTGAATTAAATGATCCTGATGTAGATATGTATAAAGCACTACATCTAGCAGGAAAGTTATTTCGATCAACTAATTTAAAAGCTCAACAGTATAAAACCCTATTCAATCTATACAACACCCCAGCTAAATTGTATAAGTGGGGAAAGAGAGAAGATGACAAATGTCCAAGGTGTGGAGAAGGGCCAGTGATCTGATACACATGTTTTATCAATGTGGAAAATTAAGTATGATTCAAGGAGAGATTGGGACCTTTTGGGAGGGGCTGCTAGGATCTAAGATCGACCTATCCCCGACCCTAATGTTAATGGGGCATGATAGCAATTTGGGCCTCAGTAAGGAAAATGAATCTCTCGTTTTTATTTGTATAGCAGTCCTCAGGCTACTTTTAGCAGCAGGTTGGAAGGACCCAACTCCCTCCACTTTTCAAATGTGGCTGACACGTCTTTTAGGGATGTATAACCTGGAATCCACCCTGTATATAAGGAGAGGTAGGAAGATGAGGGAGTTGGGATCGAAAATCTGGGCCCCTATCAGGAGATGGAGAGATAAAGCGCAATGTCATCCGATTATTGAGAGTGAGGGAGTAGGATAGCATATAGGTATTTGATCAAGGAAGCTCCCCAAAGGTAGATAAGTCGCTCTTTAATATAGACTGAACTGAAAGATAATGGAATATTAATTATGTGCTCCCCCTATGTTTTTAGCTATGTTTAATTGATTATAGTAACTGTTTTATTGATTTACTGATTTTATGTATATGCAGGATTTTATATGGTATATAACATAGTATAAAATGAATTGTAAAATGTATTTATTGACTTGCCGGGTATTTAATCAATAAAAATTAAAAATATTTAAAAAAAAAAAAAAAAAAAAACTGCTGGATTCCCTTTGGCACTCACTCAATCACAGTAATGCATGGCAGCGAATGGCATCGCTGGTGCGTATGGCCAGCCTGATGGAATTGGTGGTGTCCAAGCGAATTGCGAACTTGACTGCATCACAACCATCCTGAATTGCTTGAGAGAGCACAAGGTTAAAGTCTTCAGGCACACCAGAGAGGACTTGTGCCACAGAAACACAAAGGGTGTGCGAGTTGCGTCCCCAAAAACAGCTGGGGTGAACAGAGTGGAGGACCAAGCTGGTAGAAGAAAGGACAGTTTTCCAAATATTTCCACTCGCTTAGATTGCCTATGAGGGATAGCATTGGGAAATGTGTTGAAATTAGAGTGGCCCGTGAAAGCCTGTACTACTAGGCTTTCTGGTGAGATGGGTTGCAAAAGAAAAGCTGGGTCACACGGAGCAGGGCGATGGCCCCTAGCAATTTGTTGATTGACCAGTGGGCCGGAGCATGGTTTGACCCATTCCCCCAATAAGGTATCCGTTAATGCTTCATTAAAAGGCAGAAGGGGTTCCAAAGATGTCTGCCTTGATTGAAGGACCTCAATCAAAACATTTGCCTTAACCTCCAAGGTGGGGAGCTGAGGGTCAATAACTTTTGACGCCCTATGCATCACCATGGTGTAGGAAGCGGATTCTTCTGTGGCAGGTCCAGGGGGAGAAAAAAGACCTGTCTCCAGGGCGGTATTGAAGCCACTAGTCTCCTGTAAGTCCTCATACCGATTGTCATTCTGGTAAGGCAGAGAACTCATCACCCTGGTCACAGTCATTATCCGAACCAGCCCCAAAAAGGGAATGCAGAGTGTGTTGCTGACCTTGTGGTAACTCAAGAGAAAGAAGCAGTACCATGGGCAGATTTGGGTATGACATCGTTCGTGGTTGGACCAGTGTCAGAGGGAACAATCAGGGTCACCTCCTAAGGCAGTGAAGTCTGCATCGACATGCTTGGGTCCTGCATGGATTGTTGCCCCGGGGGCAAGATAGGCACGGAGGATCCAGCTGGCGCCGAGGGTAAAACAGCAGGTGGTATCCCAGGTGGAAGACCTATTGGCTCCTTGGGGACCGAAGGCGCACCAGAAAGAGTCGGTAAGAAACCAAACAGCCAAAGCATGGCTGCGTGGAACTCTGATCTGAACCAGCATGGCTGAAGGCCCCAGAAACTCAGGTTTGCCAAAACCAGCTGTGGGATTTGCTCCAAAGTTAGCTGACTTCAGGAGCAAGATCGAGAAAGGAGACGCTGTCCCCAAGCTTGCTCAGGCGACTACAAGTGTCGCAAGGGACCGGAATCCCACTTCAATTTCTTGTATTTCTTACGCTTACAGACATCTGTTTGCCACAGTCCCTACAGGGCTTAAAACCTGTTGTTTTATAGGGTGGGGGGGGGGGGGGGACACCGGTTGCACATTGCGTTTTGTGGAAAATCTCGTCAGCGTGAGGGGGTGGCACTTTTATAGGAGCCGCATTTAATTTCTGGAGTGGAACTGTGTCAGTGGGAAGCTGCACAGCACCACCTTCCGGCACTTCAGAGGTACTGCTGAAAATTTTCGAGATCCGGTGTGACGCTGAGGGAGTATTTAAAATGTGGGGAATCTGGGGCTAGAAGTCTCTCTAACTGAAGAAAAGGTACAGATGGGCTCTGAAGTCTATAGAAGTTTGCAAACCTTCTACAATTAGACTTGACTCAGATAAGCCACATACTCACTCGCTGGTATTGTAATGCTCATCAATGTGCCTAGTCATAGTTGTACCGACCAAAAGGTGCTACCTCTGTATTCTTTGCTCCACCTTTAGTATCTGCTGCTTCATGTACAGGCTTCTGTTGTTCACTGTCCATTGCTTGCTACGTAACAATTAAAATGTATGCGCCATGGCAGTGAAAATAAATGTGGCCCAATAAGGGAGGTTATTCAGAGAAAATGTATTAATAAATGCATATTCACAAATGTATTACTAAACTGTAGCACTCAAATTCGAGTTTAGTACCACAATACAGCAAGATTTAAAAAAAGGAAAATCACCTTTTACAACCTCACGTTTTGCATGCAAAAATTGCTTTACACAGGGATCTCCAAATAGTCATGGGGGCTTTTTTGGAATTCTAACATACTATACAAATGTAACCCATCTTCTTGCTCATTTCCCTTTCATGCTTTTAAATTCAATTGCCTGACAGTAGGTGCGCAGAAACAATTAGCAGTAATTTTAATATGTGTTTTACGTGGCAGGGTATAGTGATTAGTATCGGATGTGGGGCTCAACCTTGAAGCTCAATTGTATCTGTCCCTCCTCTCCTAATGAGCACAGAGGGTGGTTGGTGAGGAGGTCGGGTAGAAGAGGATCCAGGAAAAGAAAATCGCCAAAAAGCACTTTAAAGCTTCACAAATTGAAAAAGCTTTGTTCCCATAGTAAGCTGGAGGAAGAGAGAGGGAAGAGGCGAGAGCTGAGAAGATAATCTGGATCAATAAGGGAGAAACCGATGGAGGAAGTAAAGAGTTGCCAGGCCTGAGGGTGCATATGAAAGCAGGGCAGAGTCAGCAGCAGCCCGTGCAGGTCAGAGCGGCGGTTCGCGTGGGTGGGTGGGGGGAGAGGGGGGAATTCGACAGACAACCACAAGGGAAAATTAAATAAATAATTAATTTACCCTTGTCATCTGTCAGAATAGCCCCCCACCCCCAACCCGGCCTCACCACTCTTACCTGCACGGGCCGCTGCTGGACAGAGTTCAACGTGGTTAATCTCAGTATTCAGTGCACTTCCATTCGCTCCTTGGCTACAGTGTTTGGAGAAATGAGTATTGCATATTACATTCAGTCTTTCAATATCATCACCTTGAGAACGCTCTAGAGACTGCTACGCAGGAGAGTGATCTTGGATTCAAAATTAATCCCCACATGATTAGCTATCAAGTTCTCTAACAAGCTTCTCACAGCATGACGTCTGGCTACCCTCAGATCCCAATTGAACGATCCCCGTGTTGCCAGGATTTGGCTTTAGCCAGTTCAGCTCCTGCAAAAATGGACAGGAAGGCTGAGAGGAAGAGAAGGTATCTTAAAGAGCACCTGAAAAAGAGACAAATTGGTGTCATCGGCATACATGTACATCCCTGGATAACATCCACAGAGGCCTTACAGAAACATTTTATATGAACAAAAGGAGCAGGTCTCTGTGGTACCCCAACCAGGAAGGGCATCAGGAAGACATTTGGAAACCCCATTACCTTTCGGAACCTAGTTTGCAAAGAAAAAAGACGATATCTACCGAAAGGTATCTTGCACTTTCCCGAATAGGCCTACCATCCTCACAAAATGTACAAAGAGGATTCTTCACAAGGAACTCCATAGCAGACTAAGTCTGACAATCAGCCTGTGACTTCGACCGAGGAGCACAAAGACCATGGCCAAAAGCTTCTGGGCAAAAGGATAATTGTCAGACTAAGAACATCCCTTCTGACTTCATTAAGTAGCAACCTGCCTTTTTTCATGGTCATGAACCAATATCTTCAAAGTTTTTTTTAAGGAGACTCAATGTACATGGAAGTTAGTGTGCATGCCAGCCAATGGCAATGTTTGTTGCCAATCAATGACACAATGGATACACAAGATGTCCTGGAGTAAACTTATATTTCCAGTGCAAGTGATTTTAGTCACAGAGCGGTGACACATTTGTCTGAATCTCTCTTTGATGGAAACAACCCTGAGAGGGAGTAGTCGGAGTCACTCAAGGTTCTACCTCTGTATTTGTTGCTCCACCTTTAGTATCTACTGCTTCATGGTCTGGAAAAAAGCATAAGTGTCTGTGGTAGAATAAGCATGACCATCAAAAGCTTTAAAAAGTATCGACCAACTTCTCAACCAGCTCAAATAATTGAGATTCACTAGGTTTGCAAGGTAAAATTAAATTAAACTGCAATCATTTCACTACAATCCCGAAGTGTATCGAATAGCGCTAAAGTCAACCACAGAGTTTGCATAGATATGGAGGGCCACTGTCTACCACTTGAACCAATGGTCGAGAGTAGCTGATAAATTACCAACTTGTAAGCCATGGGCAATGATGCATGAAGTACATAACTATGCTGATCATGCGCGTGCATGTAGGCAGTATAGTTAAAAATTCATGACAAATGACACACTGGACTGGAGTCTGAAACACAACATTAATGCCAAAAACCATTGCACCTCTCTTGTACGTTGTCTGTGTGCTTGACAGCAAGATCTGCAAAAACACAAGCAAATGTGAGCTGTTTGCACAAGTGGTTTGAAACAACTTTCGTGACTTTCTGACAATGTGACAATGATGAGATCTGAAGGAAAATATCAGGACGCAGTTAAGGGGCTATGGCTTACGGCTGAATATGCCTCACAATTCCGCAGCCTGTCACCCCGCATGTTGTTACAACGCGGTTGTTACCACGACTGCGTTGTAACAACGCATACCATTACCCCGCAAGTCGTACCAACGACTTGCGGAGGGTGGCGCTGGATGTTGGAATAGTATAATTTACTATTCCAACTCCAGTCTGTGCGGACAGTAGGGAAGGTGTTGGATTTTAAAAACAACACCTTCTTCCCCCCTCCGCAAGTCGTCGTTACGACTTGCGGCGTAATGGTATGCGTTGTAACAACATGCGGGGTGACAGTTTCGTGGTGAAGGTTGTTCACCCTTATGGCTCAGCGGGTGAGGGGAACAATACACCAACCCAGCTCATGAGGAGTCTATCTGAGTTAAAGAAAGGCTGGCGGTCCGCACAGAGTGTTGGTGGTGCCTGATGTGAGGCTGTGCATGTGTGGAGAATGCACTATACAACAGCACCCCGAAGACTAACTACATTTCCCAGCAGGCTCCGAACTCCCATGATATTTTGAGACAGCTGCAGCCATTTTGGATTATCGGGTATAACTTTGCTTGTGTTTCACAGTGTTTTTGCTAGGCAATTGTGATACAACATTGTTGCAACCAGAAGCTTGTTACATGGATTAGGGATTCCCTTTGCAAAAAACAGGTGTTTCTTTTGGAGGACATTTGGTAATACTGAGATGCGTTCTGAAAATGAAGTCATGTTGAGAAAACAAACTGAACTATTTTTCGAACATTATATTCTGAACTTCAAAAAACTATCAAAGACTGCTGCATTTAGCATGTGTTGGATTCTGTGACGGACCAGGAAGCGTTCCCAGGACAGTGTTTCAGATGATATGTTCATAGAATATACATAAGGTATTATGAGTTCCTAGTGACCCATATATAAACTGATAGATAGGAACCACAGAATATTAATGTATGTTAGTGACTTTTCCAGGAGCATAAAGATCTAACTATGAACTAAGCTCATGGGCAACAGAGAAGGCATAGTTGCCAAACGTGATAGTTATGTTACTAATTGGGAAAGGTGATGATGAACATATATCAAAGATAATCATTTCTAGTATGTTAGTTTCAAGAATAACAAGTTTCATATCAGAACACAGAGTTGGTTGCACAGAGCTACAACTAAGATGTATCCTACTCCTTTCAAAGTTAGATGCAGAACTCACAGCAGGTTACTAAGAACTCTTATCTCTTTTTAGATAACCACCGTGGCCTGCAGACCGCAGTAGAAGTGACTAGACCGGTGGTGCCTAGGGTGCTTGTTTTCTCTTTTACACCATTACCTTTTCTCCGTTTCTTCTTCCAGTCCTCGTATTACAGTTGCATGTGGTCCCTGGCAGAGGCGGTGCAAGAAAGAAGAGTGCATCGCTCCCGTTGGATCAAGAGTACAAGATTAGTGCTGTCTGCCAGGTAGTTACGAGAGGAGCCCGACAGTCTGCTTTTTTTTACAATTGTTTCCCTCTCTTCACAGCCATGAGAATTGAAAAACTAAAATGCCCTGATATATTGTATTCGGCCAGTACTAAGCGGCCCTCAAACATCATTATTTCTAGCTTAATGCTGTATGAGATTAGGATAAAAAAGGAGATTTAGTGTGCTCATTTTGGAACGACTCCCCTAATCCAGCAGAAAGCCAGCATCCTAAAGACGGGGTGGCTTTAACATCTAACTTAAATTGTTGGCGAGCCAGACCCTCCGAAATAACATCCTCTTCACTTTCAAATGAGCATCTTCCAGCGGCTTCTGGCCTAAACATGGTCAAGGAGGATCCGCAAAGGAAGGGTCCAGGAACATTGCCCTTCAGGAGACATTAAGGGGCCAATTTCCAAAGGCGATGTACTTGAACCTTTGATACAATAAATGAAGCAGCGGCACAACGGTCTCTATACAAACTAAGCATCATCAGCCACAGCACAAAAGTCCTTACTAATTAGTCTGCAGTTCACTTTTTGAAGAACGTCTCGCCAAAAGACAGGAGGAGAGACAGAGCGGTGTGCAAACGGACTCACAAGTATGCCAATTAGTCACTAGGACATCATAGCTGAAGTAAGACTTCCTGCCTAAAACTGTCATCAAGGGTTCTGTCTCCGGCAACATATTCAGATGTATTAAAAGGTAGGATACATTTGAAATACACCTTATAGTAAAAAACAAAAACAGCATGGAGGAGTGATTACTTTCAGAAAGTTTTGAAACAATGATAAACAAGGTTGGGTACAAACAATGGCCATTGGAGAGTTTAGGCCAGAACACAACCTCTCCCAAGAACAAACTAGAAAAGCCTTCAAAGAAGTTCATCTTGAGAGAAATGGACAGTAACAGTGAAGAAGGCATAAGTCATTAGGCAAATGGCTGTCAACTGAGCAAGTGCCGTAACACAAAACGAAGAGCCCCCCTGCAGGGTATGATGAGGTGCCCTGAGTCTCCCGTGTCTAAGAGATATTCATTGGCCTTTGGCTGAATAGGGGGCCCCATGGAGAGTTGGAAGCCCCCTGGATCGCAGGGGCAACACTGACCTGAGTTATGCCCCTGCGACTGGCAGATAGTCCTGGAGATGGTCAAATATTCTGTAAATTAGAAACCTATAATCTTCAGGCCACCAGGGAATCAACCTGTGTTTATCTACAAAACTTTAATGTTAGACTATTCACCAACCAATCTCTAAGCACTAGTAGCATCCAGAACAATGGAAAGCCTGAGGGAATTAGAGAAGCAACTGTTTTAGTGTCCACTGGCAGATCATCATAATGGCACAAATTCACAGGGAGGAGGTTCTAGGTCTTGAATATCATGATGGCAAACTAGCTCTCTGCCTCAGAGGCAAGACTACAACTGGAAGTAAAAAATAGAGCTGCTTTATACCCTACAGGTAAGATACTGTAAAATAATTTGAACATTACCTTTAATAAAAACTTAGCGATCTTTTTCATGTTTATTTCAACAGACCTAAGCATATTTAGATCATAATTTTAAGGCAATAACAGGATCCAAACATTATCTCAGCATAATCAAAATAAATTATATGCTTGCAAAGCAGCCCACGCATGTGGCTGACCCAGGATGTCAAGCATTTCATCTAGGTACGTTCTAAATTCTGTTCACATCTCTCTAGATTAAGAATCTTCCGTTTTTAACTCTGAGTGAATATAAAAACACTTCCCATCTAAAACGAGCCATCATTACCGACTAAGAGCTGCTGCAGACATGGCGGCCCTGAAGAAGTAATTGGTCTTCTAGAGGTGGTGACTATCGATGGTGAAGCATTACAGGAGCCGTATTACACATACTGCGCATGCGCGCCCGCTTTTTGCGCCCATGGGGAACTATGGTATTCAAAGCCCCTTGTGTAAAACTGGTCGAGCTGCATAAGATCAGAACACCTCCATAGTAGTGTTACTGGACGAAGGGAAGACAAATATACAAACCAAGATAGATTTGTAACTGTTGGACCACAACGTTTATTGTAATTTGTGTAATTAGGTGTAGCGCACTGATGTGCCTTTAAGTAAGTAGGATATTAGGATAGGAGAGAAAATATTCTTTTTAGGCTACTGATCACCTATCTACTCTTTCAAATACTGTGGGGCATGGCTTTCTTGAAAGACCAGCTGATGAAATTATAACGTTAGTGGTAAAAACTGAGGTATGAGTCTTAAGGAGCTGCCCAAGAGTAGAATCTCTAATTATGTATTGAGGTTCAATGGTCAATAGGACTGTGCAATAGTATTAATGCAGATTCCTGAAATTGAAAGGGTGTTATCCCCAAAGGGAGTGAGTGAACAGAAGAGGGATGCTAGAACCTGTTCAAGGGTTAAAAATCTTGCCAAATAAGGATGCTTCACAATCACAATGAACAAACAGTTTTTCAATGCATGATGGCTCAAGTCTTTCTACAATGGACATACAAGCGTTGGATGATCAAGACCGAGGTCAGAATTTTACACTGCTCACCTGTGGCCGGATGTACGACGCCATTTAGCATTTCTTAATGGGCCTAATCGCTATTTAGGCCCATTAAGAAATGCTAAACGCCCTTTTCCTTTGTACAAAGGCCAAATCGCGGTCGCAGTTTGCGATTTCTTCCCGGTGGAAATCGCAAATTGCAACCGCAATTTAGGGAATCACAAATAGGGGTTACCTATTTGCGATTCCCAAAGCACATGTACAAAGCGTTTCCTAAATGCGAATTGGGAATTTAGGAAATGCAATTACCATAGACTCAAAGTCGATGGTAACCATGTGCAAATGTAATAAATACATTTAAAAATGCATTTTTTGATGTGACATGAAGCGCACGTATGCCCCTAGGGCATATGCTCATTTACATGTGCGCCAGGAAATTCGGGGTGCCGCGAAGGGGGCCTTATAAGACCAGAGGCACCTTTGGCTTTGCATTTCTTAAATTGCGATTTCCTATTAGGAAAACGCAATTTAGGAAAAGCAAACCATTTCCTATTTTGCCCATAGGCGGGAATGCAATGGCATTTCCTATTTGCGATTCACTAACAGCAATTCGCAATCTGTTGGAATTGCAATTAGGGAATCGCTAATTTTGTACACATCATTTTGCATTTCCTAAATAGCGATTCATACGGAGTCGCTATTTAGGAAATGCAATGTTTGAATTTCATACATCTGGCCATGTCAGTTTTGGCACGTTCTATTGAGTTGTCTAAATTATAGCAACACTCTGGTATTTTACTTCTCTCTGATAGAAAACCGAACAGAATTTTCTAATTATGGTGGCTTTGATGAGAGAGACTCACAATTATGGCAACAGAGCAGCTAATAAGTTTAACTCGTGAAGGCTTGCAGAGTTGGATTCCAACAACTGCTTCTAATTTCAAGAAAGGTACACACAACACCACAAAAAAGAGGATATGTGCAGTGCAGCTTGAAGTGGGAGAAGAAAAACTGTAAATTTGCAAAACAGCAAATAAATTATGGAACATAGAAGGGAATCCTCTGGAGGAAGTGCAGATGAACAGAAACAGGGCTGTGACACTCTGAAACATAACAGAGAAAATCACACAAGTGCATGCAGAGTTCTGATGTTCTGTGAAAGCCACATAACGTGTCCCAGTGTCATGTACCGCCACCTGAGTAGATGTTTCTAGGAATTAACTTGGTTCATACCAGCTTTTTTTTTTTTTAATCCGGGGCTGGTAATATTTAGTTTCAAACAATTACGTCATGTCAGGTGATTACTACAATGAAATCAGTTGAGTAATCACTAACTTAGATCTTTCCTGCAGGTAAGAGACAAGTCCACTTCATACAGGCAAGTGAAAGATTCATCATTTGAATGTTCACTGCTGCTCATCATAGACATCAAGGTCGTGTCAAAACCTTTGCACTCAAAAGGGCAACACCATTTAAACAGATCACTCTCACTCTACTAGCGTCTTCCATACGTACATCTTCTGGGTTACCTTGTTAAAGGGTTCGGACGTCCTATTACTAGTGATAGACTGACAGTTCCTCTGAGGACTATCCCATTGCAAAGCAGGGGGACTCCAAAGAAGAGATGAGCACTGAGTAGAAGCTTAAAGCTGTAGACAAATAGGACATGAATGAGTGGTTGAGTGGGGCATATTAAATGTAGATGTCAGCAGTAAGATTCGTCAGAATGAAAAATGTCCTAGCTATCGTAAAGGAAAGTTTCAATTCTATTAAGGACCCAAAGTGGAGAAAGAACAGCCTAAGCCAAGCCTCCGGTCCTGACATAGAATCCCTATTTTACAATTAGTAAATGGGTTGACTTATTCCGACACTTGGGCGTTGCAGTAGAGAGCTGAAAGGTAATCGCGCATTTCTTTAACTGGCGGCCCAGCTCCAGTCAGGTGCTTCCTGTGAAGCTTTCTTTGCTCCCTTTACATTTCCCATAAGAGTTTCTTTTAGCTTATTCCAGTCATTAGACTCGACTACACAAAAGAAAAGATAAAACAAACAAAATGAGGGGGGAACGCATCCCCCAGGACGCCAGCTGGGCTTCAGAACCTGCCGCATTTCAGAAGCTGGTGACTTTCGAGCAGAACGACTGGGAAATTAATCTCTTCCTTTAAAGATCCCCCCCTCTCTGAACTGTAACTGCAGTTTTGTTTTTCTCACCAACCAGCTGTGAACTAATTACAAGAAGTTCTAACTAGTCAAGCTCCCTTCTCCCAGCATATGGATCCAATTAAGTCAAACTGTTGCCGATTTTCATCAATCTTCCTTCAAGCAGCTGAACTTGAACAATTTCCTTTCATGCAGCAGGAGGCGGGAATGGCAGTGGGAGAGTTGGGTGGATGGCTAGGGCGACACTGGGACAAAGAGAGGAAGGAACAGGAGAGAACCGCAGGAGGGGGACACCAAGAGCGCGGAAACGAGTCGCTGGGGCGCCAGTGCTATATGATGGTGACGGAATAAGAAGAGCACAGCAGGTCTCAAAGAGCAGAGAGAAACGAGAACAATGCCATCTGTGCATTAAAAAAAAAAACAATATCATTAAGAACAATACAAAAAGAAAACGAAATGTTGTTCAGAAGAAGGGATCGGATTATTGTGGCCTAAAGCTTGGTCTTTTAATAGCCCATTTGACCTTCAAAAATTCAAATGAATTTTTAAAACAAGGAACTGATCTCTAAATAAATCAGTCGATTAGCTGCTACAACAAATCATGAAGTTAACTTGTGTAAAACACACAGCAACACATTTTAAAAGAAAAGTTACTTGAATAAAGGGAATACATTTTCGTTGGTTGGCCGAAAAAGTCATCACCTCCTTTTGCACATGGTGGACTGGAATTAGTCCTTATAGCGCCAAAATGTTTTGCATAGTCAATCAATGAATATGGATGCTTTTGTAGTGTTCATTTGTCGAACCTACCAAGTTAAGTTATGTTAGTTAAGTATTTTTGTAGAGCGCTCGTTTGCCCCCCCCCCACCCCCAGGGCGTCCTGACGCTAGGCTGTAAGAGAAGGAATAGATCAGACAGTTAAACTGTAACAAAGATCCAAGATTTGAGACACTTCCTAAAGGCCAAAAGGTTGGTTTGGACTTTGATGTGCAAGGTGAAATTGTCGCAGGCCTTTGAGGCTCCTAACACGAAACTTCTCTCTCCCCAGTGGCAAGTTTGTATCTAGGAACTGAAACAAGTTTGGCTGATGCAGATCTGAGGGAACGATTTGGTAAGTACTAACTAAAGCACTTTTTCATGAAGTCAGGGCCAGTTCCATGCAGTGCTTTATATACAGTGAACAAGGCTTTGAATGTAATCCTCTGCCTCACCGGAAGTTAATTTGACATATAAACCTCCATTTACTGCTACAAGCTACAGTATTATTTATTTTATCTAGTTCTATATAGCGCTAACTAGACCCGAAGGTATCAGAGCGCTTTACAGAGATATCGTAGCAGCATTAACATGATACATGTGGAGAAAACAAAAATACACAGTGACACTATATAAAAATAAAATACAATGTTGGGATATGTGGACAAATAGTTGACAGCTTGCCTGATTGCACAAAATATGCCAGGTAGAAAGAAGGACTGCCGTGGAAGGGCAAGGTCATTAAAATATCTGATAGAACACAACTCAGCTGACTGCTAGTTCTTCAGCAACAGCGGAATGGCCGTGGACTGATTGGTAAAGTAACTTAAAGTTATTATATAACGAGAGATGGACAATTAATTATCTGCAGTCAGTAATAAGTCAGAGCTCATAAGCAAATGTAGGGGGCAGGAAATTGCAGTTAATTAGCACTGACCTCTGCACAATCGATAGACAGAGGTCGCCAAAAGAGGTGAACGTGACAAAGGGATAAGAGGTGGAGCTCAACTGAAGATCATATTCTCCCTTCTCAGCATGTCTCTTGCAACTTAACACGTGACTGGGGATGCTTATATAGGGGGCTGCACAACCTGAACTGTTGGTTGAACTTATCACACAAACCTACATGAAAAATTCAGCCTAAATAGGTAGCGCTTGCATAAATTCTACGTGATATTCTCAACATTAAGTTTGAATTATTTTGGTACAAGAGTTTTTTTTGTAATTAAACCTTTAATGTTCATTTCACCCCTTTCCCTTCTCGACTTCTTGTTTTAAAAAAAATAAAAATGTTTTAACTGGTACTTAGAGGTTCGCTGTCGGTTGACCTATTGCTGTATGGTTTCTTCATCTCAGGCATTAGACAAGGTGTTACACAGAGCACTGCAATGCGGCTCAAAGCAAAAGACACAGATGATGGACGGAATGCATTCACCCCAGTCAAGAGATCTGGGTTAAATCCATTGTTCTTTTGCTCGCCATGCCACCCCAGTTTAGAACCAGCCATTTGCAAATCAATCTTGCCCTTGTGCCTCATGGGAACAGTCCAGCCCGAACTGCCAAGCCAGGTCCTTCCTGGACCGGAAACAAGCATCCTGGGACTGGTTTCGGGGCATTACCCCTCATCAGCCAGGCTAGCTTGAATCCAGTGGCACAGTGAGCCCGGGACCCACGTCTGGGCATACCCGGCGCACTTAGGGTGAGAAAGCAAAAGAGACACAGATGATGGACGGAATGCAGAGCAAATCAAACATTCACCCCCAGTCAAGAGATCTGGGTTAAATCCATCTTTCTTTTGCTCACCATGCCATCCCAGTTTAGACGGGTATGCCCAGACGTGGGTCCCGTGCTCTCCATGCCACTGGAGTCAAGCTAGCCTGGCTGGTGGGGGGCGAAACCGGCCCTAGGATGCTTGTTTTCAGTTCATGGAGGACCTGGCCTGGCATTTTGGGCTGGACTGTTCCCATAGACTTGTTCAGCCATGCGCTGTACAAATCTTTCTAACATAACATAACATAGGGAGCAGGGTCAAGACTGATTTGCATATGGCTGGGTTCAAACAGGAATGGCATGGGGAGCAAAAAAAACAATGGATTTAGGCCCAGATCTCTGTACTGGGGTGAATGTGTGACACTGTTCTGCATTCTGTCCATCAATTGTTCTTTTTGCATTTGTCACCCCGAGTAGGACGGGTATGCCAAGATGTGGGTACCGTGCTCTCCATGACACTAGAGTCAAGCTAGCCTGGCTGATGAGGGGTGAAACCCCGAAACCGGTCCTAGGATGCTTGTTTTCCGTTCAGGGAGGACCTTGCCTGGCAGTTCGACTGGAGTCTGGACTGTTCCCATAGGAAGCAGGGTCAAGACTGATTTGCATATGGGTGGGTTCAAACTGGAATGGCACCGGGAGCAAAAAAACGATGGATTTAGGCCCAGGGGTCTGTACTGGGGTGAATGTATGACATTGATCTGCATTCTGTCCATCAATTGTTCTTTTTGCAATGCGGCTTGCCCGACTGCTTGTCTTGGTTCCCTCTCTATGCAGCGGGCGGGATGCGTTGTTCCCTTACCTACAGGGTGGTGGGCTGCGCTGGTGTGCCACTGTGGGCATTTGGGGGTGAATCTTAACAGCAGTTGGCCCACCAGTATAGTCTGTCATTCCACCCCCTGGGGGCCATGTTGGAGGCCACCATAGTTCTCCTTCCCAGAATTCCTGAGAAGGCGTTTTCTAGTGACCAATTCATCATGGAGGCCGCCTTATTCTTCATAGTCTTACTTTCCCAATCTAATATTGCAGCTGCTTTTTCATATGTCATTTCCTGTCCTGGAGGTATATAAGGAGTAGGATTTCTCTCTTCCTAGCATTGCAACACTACTTCTCTCCTGTAGGTGTGTTTCCACGCACCTGAGAATCTTTTTTGCTTACGTTCTAGTTTTGCTGCTCTTGTAGTCTGGCTGATTTCACGATTTCTCTGTTGTCGCTTCTCTCCTGTTGGAGGTTCCTTGTCCTGCTTGCGCCTCTGGTTGTACCTATGACAGTTCTATTCTGCTGGCTCCTTTGGTTCTTGCCTTCTCCATGAGGGAGCCCACCGACTTAATTGTAAGTTTTTCCCTTTGTGGTTTTCCCTTCTAGGGTTCCTTCTGGAGGGCATTATCTGCTTCGGCACTATAAGTGTCGCAGTATCGTGGCTACCAGAAGGCGTCACCCTTATCTCTGGCAGACTAAGATGGTCAAGACCAGGGCTCAAAGATCTTCACGTCATTCCAAGCCATCAGCCAGAGGTCCTTAACCAGAGGGTCCTTGCACGAGACCTTTTGATTTTACTAAAATTAAATAAATAACCTAAATACTTCTGGGGGCTTTCAGTCAGTCCTCTTCATCAACTGGTCTGCTGTTGTATCATTGTCATTTTTATTCCGCTCACTTTAGCATGGACACATGGGTCAGGCCGCTTCAGCCACTGGATAACTAACTTCACGGAATCATGATCTTTCACAAACACCATGTCCACATAAAGTAGTTTTTTTCACTAGGAGGGACTGCTATAGCAAAGTGGGCTTTGTGACATCAAATATTTTTGCTTTTAGCCAATGTTTCTTATATTTTTTAAGCTGGCGCAGACCCGGCATATACTCAAAGCTAAATATTTATAACAAAAAAAGCCATTGCAAAACAAGCATTGACAAAACCAAACAGCTAGCACCCAACACCAGACCAATTGGCTTTGCCAATGTTCTTCATAAATGGTTCTATTTCCTTGTAATGCCTTGGTTCTACTCACTATCCACCTGCACAAGTCCTCCACATCCTGTCTGGCATGCAAACTGTAATTTTTTTCGAATGCTACTCTGACTTTTTTCAGGCTGAGAAAATAAATTTAATTTATTTGGATTACAATTTTATTATTTCTGTCATTTTCTTTTACCACCTTCTTTTACATTTTTTACTGTATACCCATACGAACACAAACTATGTGAACAGGCATATACTTTAAGTGTCTGACTAAAAGAAGCTTGAACAAAGGTTACTGAATGCCCTTATGAAACAAATGCATTAGTTCGGCCTTTGGCTATCCACCTGCTCAAAATAGCTAATTTGATGGCAGGAATAGGTCACTGTAAATATTTACCAGATATGGAGAGACAGAAACATCAAACACACAGAAGGTGATGGGAGGCTGCTTGCAATAAGTCTCACCGCAGTCAATAGCTCAGGGTAGCACTCCAACCCATTGTTCTTTTGCTCACCATGCCACCTCAGTTTGTACCCAGCCATATGCAAATCAGTCTTTACCCTGCTCCTCATGGGAACTGTTCAGCCCGAACAGCCAAGCCAGGTCCTCCCTGAACTGGAACACAAGCAACCCAGGACGGGTTTCGCCTTAGTTATGGGCTCATCAGCCGGGTACAGCTTGGATCCAGAGACGCCGCAAGCATGGGACCCACGTCTGGGCATACCCCATTCCAATGCCTTGAAGTTAAAAGGGGGCACGTTAATCAATCAATATTTCCTTCTGGACAACCTTAGTAATAAGGCTAAGCATTACCTTCGGGGCTATGGTGAAGCCCACTTAAGTAGTAGTAATCACACATGGAATCAGAAATAGGGCAGGGTGTTAGGCCAAATTAGATAGATGTGTTGTGATATCTTGCTTGCAACCCAGAAAGGAGGCGGGAGTTACCCATGCTCCCCATGCGGTGGAGCATACCTTTCTCCTCACCTTCTAGTGGGTTCTCATGGAGAGAAACGGAGGGCTCATTCACAGCAAATAACAGGAAGAGGAGCTGCTGCCAAGTTATTCATCTCATGCCTTTGTTCCTCTAAGCCTGTTGCCAGATATTGGAGCATGCCTGAGGAGGACCAGAGCTTTCTCTGCATGCACTGTGCTGCCTGCCATTTGGAACAAAAACAAGCTTAGAGTGGCGTTTAGTCTATTGCTGGATCAGCAGGCTCGGAGTATGGCGCCGAGCTTGCGGAGTGAGATGATCTTGGACATTCAACATTTTCAACTTCAGATTATGATCGACACAAAAGTAACCACAGCTTTAAAAAAGTTAAATGGAGAGTTAGTGTGTTACGTTTCATTGTACGTCACCACTTGAATTCAATTGCAAATAAAATAATTAAGGGGCTCATAGGTGAATATAGCAGGGCATATACCTTAAGTGTCTGTGACAGTACAAGAAAGTTATTCTGCCTGCTTCTCTGGAAACCTTGAATGAACAGACTACCAGCGTAGAGATCAAGTTAGGCTCCGCCAACTTATATGTTGTGGAACTTTTGAACTTTTCAGTCAGCCAAACACTATTTGCAGTTTGTAAAGACACATTTGCTATCCATTGGTCTGTTACAGACTCCGTTCCCAGCCATTCAGCGCCTCTGTCTTTTGCCACCACTGAGACTGTGCTGGTCTTGCCACATCATCTGGTGACCGACCTTCTCTAGGTTATGACCTTCTCTATGTTACGCTCCTGCCTGTATGGACCATCTGTGCCACGCTCAGTCGAAGTTCTACATCTTTAGCCAAGGCTGTCATTTCCAGTGAACCACAAGTAGCACTGCCAAAACCAAAGAATTTCCTCTGTCCAGTACCAGAATGCACACCTCTGACTGCAGAATACTCACACACATTGGATGTGCATAGGGACATGTATATGCCCGATGCAAATATATATATATATATATATATATATATATATATTTGCATCGGGCATATACATGTCCCTATGCACATCCAATGTGTATGTATATATGCATTAATGCCGAGTTAATAAAAACCATTGCATAAATAGCATTATAAAATCAGTCCTAAAATTTACAAAGTTGAATAGAGTAGTAAATGGAGATATAATGTTATGGCTATAGTCAATGTTTTTGGTTGAGCTTTTTCCAAGTCTGAATAAAAACCTTACAATTTGGCCGTTAAGTCTTGCCGAAAAGATCACACTCCCAGACTACAGAAGGGTTGGCGTAGAAAGTGTCATTGCTCATTGAGGAGTGCAGAGCAAATGCAGATAGCATGCACAATGGCTTCTTGGGCTTGCTTGTACCATCTGAAGGCTGTGGTTTTTCTAACCATTTAGGGCAAAGGTCTAGAGTCAGGAAACCTTCGAAGCATTGCAACATAAATCTAATTTTCATGTAGGCAGAGAAATAACAAATGCCCAAATATGTATGCTGCTCTAACACTTGGTATGGATTTGTAATGAACTATGCAGGAGAGCGTTTTGCAAAGGAGATCATATCTTCAAGAAATGACAACATCTGCGTGTTCCTGTTGAAGAATTTCTTAAAAACCTACAAGGAGATTTGTCATCTGAAAATGCATTTCTCTGTGTCAGAGGACAGCTCTAACCAGAGAAGATGGTCCAGCGATCTCTTCCCGGCAGCTCTTACTTGCAACAAAGTTTAACAAACTGACAATGTCTGGCAAACGGTTGCTTCACTAGGCCAAATTCCAGCCTGATTTGGACTGAAGATGCGTTGCGAAGAAATCAAAAGAGCTGCCTGTAGATGTTTAGATTGAGGACTTCTAACCACTGAGATTCGCGACCACAGAGAACTTCACAACTATATGAGATTGTAGGGGGAAGCTTTGCACTGATAGCTTTCAATATGGGCAATAGGGATTGACCCACCAGCCTCTCTTAAAGTGACACAAATGCTGTTAGTAGGGCCCCCGATTTAGATTTCATTTGGACCTTATGACCACAGTAGGAGCCTTTTGTGTCAATAATATCTCCCAAGTATTCATAATCTTGCTCATGGATTAATTTATGTTTATTTATGTACTATGGCCCTGTCCTCTTAGGTCTTTTACTAAACATGTGAACTTTGGTTTTATTGAGATTGATTTCTAGCTTGTTTGAAACACTATAATCACTTAACTTCTGCACAAGTCTTTGAAGGTCAACTTTAGTTCTACTCAAAAGAACTATGTTGTCAGCATAGAGCGTGCTAGGTATGGTTTTTCTCCCTAGTTTGGGTGCATGATCACTAATCGTTTACAGGTCTGTCAGGAGATTTACCGTGAAGATATTAAATAAGGCAGGTGTGGGCACGCTGGCTTGTTTGAGGCCTGTAGTTTTGTGAATCTTGTGTGAAACCCTTGTTCCAGCTCCAATTTTTATCCATATCCATGTTTTAGCATACAGAAGTTGAATTGTCTTCAATAGGCTTCCAGAAATCCCCCAGCCTACTAACTTAAGCCAGAGTTTTGACCTATTGATTCAGTCGAACGCAGCCTTCAGGTCCACAAAGCAGGCATGCAAGGTAGTTTTGGATTTAAATGCGCCGTTTATGGTCATTTATGCCTCTATTCTTTCTTACATTCACACAAGACCATGTGGAACAAAAAACATACTTGCTTAAGTCATTCTCTTCAATTGTATGTAGGAACAGAGTTTGTTCATTTCACAAAATTTAATTGTTTTATTCATTAGTAATCTTGTTGGCTTTCCCTTCCCTCTGTATGTTGCTATATGCAGCAACAAGTACAAGTGTACTCTTACAGACTGTTTACCATAGTCTTGGGCATTAGGCCCATTCTCCCTCACTCCATCCACAGTCATATCATTGGCAAAGACATCTCTATACATATCATAGTATACGCTCAGGCGGGGCGGCTATTAGCGCACCTGATTGGGGCGGAGACTCAGCCTCACCCGATTCTGGCTCTCAAAAATGACTTAGGACAGGTGGTATATGCTCAACATGAGATCAATAGCGTATTCCTGACCCACTTATGTAAAATATACTCCGCGCCCCAATCTCCCGCGACCCTCGAGGTCATGGAGGCTTATCTTGCAGGAGTGGAATTACCTAGCATAGACGCGGACAGTCAGGAGTCCTTAGGGGGCCCCTTTAGTGGGGAAGAAATACGGGCGGCAATCGCCCACCTGAAGACTGCGAAGTCCCCGGGGATGGACGGCATAACCGCCGAACTCTATAAAGAGTTCGGAGGAGTCCTGATCCCCAGGTTATTAGACATCTTGGGCGAGGCAGAGGAACGCGGCATGCTCCCAGATTCCATGCGGGAAGCGCAGATTGTGATGATCCGCAAATCAGGGAAGGATCCCCTCCTCCCCGGCTCATATAGACCCATCTCAATGCTGAACGTGGATCTTAAAATTATCAGTCAGGTGTTGGCATGTAGGCTCCTCCCCTATCTCCGGAGGCTGGTCCATGAGGACCAGTCCGGGTTTATACCGGGCAGGAACACGTTGCGGAATATCCGCCGCCTCGCGCACGTTATGCAATCTTTAGAGGGACGGGCCCAACAGAGCACCCTAGTGCTCCTCGATATCGAACAAGCGTTCGACTCGATCAGCTGGGACTACCTATGGCAGGTACTTCTAAAAATGGGGCTGGGGGAGGGGTTTGTAAATTGGATTAAACTACTCTATACTCGACCAACGGCGAGAGTTCGCACGGGAAGATATGTGTCGGAGACAATTCCCATAGCGAGGGGGACGCGGCAGGGTTGTCCGCTCTCCCCCTTGCTATTTGCCCTGGCAATGGAGCCATTGGCGTGCCATCGCCGCAGGGTACTCGCCTGTCAGGGCAAACGGGTGGGGGGTTCGGAGCATGTCGTATCGCTGTACGCCGATGACGCGCTGATATACCTGGGTCAGCCGACCCGGTCATTGCCGACGCTGATGGCTGCGCTGGCGCAGTTTGCTGCTGCCTCCGGACTTTCCATCAACAAGACAAAATCGCAACTGTACGCGATTGGACCGGAGTGCGACTGGGAGAGGACCCAGTGCCCAGTGATGGAGCTTCCATGGGCAGAGGACACTATCCGCTACTTGGGGGTATGGATTGGTAGGAATGCGGCAGTTTTTTACCAGCACAACATGGGGAGGATAATCAGGGGTCTTCAGGGCAGTATTGCCTTTTGGAACACGCTTAAACTCTCCCTAATGGGGAAGATGGCCTTAATAAAGATGGTGGTCCTACCTCGATGTCTCTATACAATGCAAGGCTCCTTCTTTGAACTTCCACACCGGGTATTCAGGGAGCTGGATGCACTGCTGGTCCTATTGTTATGGAATGGAAAGCGATGCAGGGTAAGTCTAGAAGTCATGAAACGTAGCTGGGGCAAAGGGGTTTAGAGATCCCTGATCTAGAACTTTATTATTTTGCATCCCAATTGCAACATGCTATAGCCTGGTTGGACACGGATCCCTCTTGGGAGAGATCCCTGCTGGAAGGTACATATGGGGACCGACAGCTAGGAGTGCTTCTGTGGCGGGCCGGGGGTCACAAGGAGCACGGTCCTCCATTGGTGCGGCTTGGGGCAGCAATATGGCATCGGGCGGTACGTAGAGTTTGCCCCGGAGGCGGACTTTTGGCTGATGCCACCCTTCGCTCAAATAGACCAGGTGATGTCAACGGAGGTAGGGAAGACTGGGGGCTGCCTAATGTTATCTGACCTTTACCCGGACAATAAATTCATCACTTATCAGGAGGCGGTGACCGCCTTTGAGCTGGGAGCAGGGCAGTTTCTGCAATACGCTAAAATAGCGGCAACGGCGCGACAATTATGGCCCACGTTTCCCGAGGCTCCTGGGCACTCCCAAACCCTAGTTACTATGATCACCATGGCTGGGGGGCGGAAGTTTGTTACTCACCTCTATAGGGCGCTAAGAGACGATAAACAGATTGGCCCCGTAAAAATAGAAGAAAAATGGCAGCAGGTGTGTCCGCAGGAGGTCACAACACAAGACTGGGAAAAAATACACGAGAGTGTGCGGAAGGTGTCGGTAAGCAACCGCTTCAAACAAATTCAGTACAATATAATACATATGACCTACCTCTCACCCCGGAGGCTTCAGGCCATTGATGGTTCCAGGGATTCACACTGCCCTAGATGTCGCTATGACCCGGCAGACTTTCCGCATATGGTGTGGATATGCCAATGATCCAGACATACTGGGTGGCGGTCCTCGAGGATCTGACCAGGATAACAGGGTGGACAATAGCCCTGGATCCAAGTGCTTGTCTCCTGGGCTTGATTCCTCGAGATCCTAAGCGGAAGATAAGTAGGCGGTTCCTGGTTTTGGGCCTGGTTATAGCCAAGCGGCGTATAGCGATACATTGGTTAACCCAGCAAGGGCCGCTATTGGCGAAGTGGAGGACAGATCTCAGGGAGTGGGCATTGGCAAAGGAGGGACACATACGGAACACCAGGAGAGATGCCAAATTGCCAGAGGTGCTAATGGCATGGGGAGCGATGATGCAAGAGATAGCAGGACAGAACTCCCAACCTACACCAGAAGGTTCAGGCGTGACATCTTCCACAGAGGGGGTGGCCCCAGGATAAAGGGGGGAAACACAGGGAGTCCCCGTATGAACACTACGAAGCATAGACCACCAGTTACATAGACCCGGCAGAGGGGGGGAGGGCACCGGGGAGGGGGGGTTGGAGGGGAGGCAGGGGGGAGTTTCATATAGTTGAGTTATGTTTAAGCACATAAAGAACGCAAAACGCAGGAAACAATGAAGATAGAGGAATCTCCAAGGTTGCAAACGCAGGTCTAATCTCTGCCATGTATTACCAATGTAACGTACACCGCCTCGGCTGAGGTGCATCAACTGTATAATTGTTGTTCTACATGTGAGCTGATGATTTGGAGAAATAACCTAATAAAGAAATATTTAAAAAAAAAAAAAAAAATTTATTATAGTATACGCTCCTCTTAAGCCTGCAGTAGCAGGGCACTGAGCTCTCTGTGTACCAGTTACCGCCAGCAAAGGAAATGAAGGGCTACATCTGAAGGTCACTGAAGCAGTGTGAACCACCTCTCCCACCATTGAAAGTCTGCATAAGAACGTAACGAGGAGTACTATCAAATGCAGTAAATGAGAACAGGAAAATCAACCTTGACAGATAACACTGACCAGCGGCCCACGTGGTATTATCCACATAGCCAGTAAACCTTTTTTTCATTGTAGGTTAGGAACCGGACAACATGGGATCAAGAAGCCATCATTAGTCCAAACTGGTTTGAATTTTGATGAGTGTGCAAATTGTAGGTGTATTCCTGCTCTCAATGGCTGCACCCTTAACTTTCAGTATGTTTGCCCCTAATTGAGCAGGTAAATGATCTTAAAGTTAAGGAAGATGTCCTTTGAAGCAAATTTATTTCCGTCTCTGATGACTCTCAATAGCACTCTGGGCTAATTGATTACCCTGCTCAGGGTTGATAGTCAATATGGTAAACCTCCTCTTTTAAAGCAGGTTATATTTCCTTTAAAAAAAAAAAGCCCATCACGCAAGAGAGTGTATTTCTTCTTTACCTGGGGGCAATAAAATGGTCTATTTTGAGCCAGGAAATATTTAAACAACGGGGTTTAGGCACACATGGCTCTCTTGCTCTGTGGAAAGGCATGATAAAAGTGACTTGTCATGGACTTTGCATCTCTGAATAGCAGCACTGAGCAGGTGAGAGCAACTAATCTGGGAAGGAGTAGTTGCCAAAGCGCTCAGTGATGACCCTGATTGATACTTGTTCAATTCAATGTACTCATTTGAAACAGTACAGAGGAGTGGTGAGAAGTGACTTATTTGGAAAGCTGGAGTTATAGAAAAGAGAAAGCCACTGTTACTCGACCAAACTAACAGTAATAGCTCAAGATACAGCTCTGAAACCTTTGGCCAAACACTAGATCCACTGAGTTCTTATCTAGTGTTGGTAAAGTAATTGGGATGAGTAAGGTCCAGTTGTTCCATGATGAGAAAAGACTTAATCTGCCCACGCTCACAAGTAAGAATACTAGTTGTGAACCGGCTTTTCCAAAATCGCTGACATGTTCGCAGGAGCACCATGTGGAATTCAAGAAGCAATTTAAAAATAAAATTAAAAACACTTAATGCCAAATGGGATCCTTCGGCAGGCACAATATTTAAGACTAAGTAGCGCTCTGGCACTTTCTTTCATCTCAGTGTTTGACAGATGGGCAGCTACACCGGACATGGAGGGTAGGGGCCTCCCATCACTACCGGCATCCCTTGCAGTCCTGCAGCCTGAGGTTTTTATTAGCAGCAAAGATCTGAGCAGTGAGTAATATCCTTGCTACAGTCTTTATACAGTGACAGAAAATCAATGCGGCCTGCAGCTAGGTGTCAAGATACTGGCCCGAGCAGGGGCGGGAGAGGTGGAGAGGCTCCCAAGTCATGATTCAAGCTGTCCTAGTGCTAGCAGAGGGTGTTATGACATGTCAGATGTTATATACACTGCTACAGAAGGACATCAATATCTCTCCGTTCATTCGCTTGCTGTATCAGGGTGGATTCAGGTACGGTACAATGAAACCCTCCATAAAACTGGCAGCTTCCTGCCTTTCCTCCCCCACCCTATCGGAACTAGCAAGGCTAAGTGGTAGGGTAAGTAGCCATCCCTCACACAGCCAATCAAGCTTTTTGTAAACCGGCTGGCAGCAGAAGCATCCAATTGCAACACGTCTTTAGATTTTGAGCCGTTGGAAAGCAGTAGGCAAAACTGTGAAGCCAACTTTAGAATGTAATCTGGGGTTGTTAAATTAATAACAAGAAAAGAGAACCATGTGCCCTATAATATTTACAGCTAGAGGACAAACCTGAACACAAAGCAAATAAAGCACAGCTTATGTTGGCTGTGATTGAGACAAGTGTAAACATTTTTATTTCAGTTTTTTATAGTGATCAGCGAGCAGGGACAGGGAGGCTGGTTTATGTATTTAGGTGTTTTCCTAGAGTGACATCACATCATTTTAGGGCCAGGGATGAACTAAGCGCTAAAGAGAGCTCTGGGAGGTTTTCCAATACCAGCCACATCTTACAGTGAGTTAATATCTCCAAGAGACGGGCATCTCTTTTAGGAAAATTATTTTAAAATGGGATCAACGATTAATTTTACGGCACAACTTTCCAGATCTAGTAGATAAAAAGCTAAAGGTTTTACGGGCGCCTCTAATACAAACCTATTGAAATCTTTATGGCACTATACCGAGGAGCATTATTTTTTCAGCAGCAGCAAATCATTTAACCCATGTGAAAGTTGTCTGTTGCTCATTCAGGGCTGCTTTTAAAGCTGGATGGGCTAAGAATCATTCAGACCCATCCAGTCCTGAAAATGGCCATCTGTACAACCTACCAGGGGGTTCCTTTGTGTCTTGGATAGTCATTCCACCCCATTGGAAACCTTTTATCCGATCTGGTTCCCTAAATGCTGCTATATGGACAACCTTCTTTTATATATCTCTGTGGTAGGCCTACTATAGTATATACCATGGCTAGCTTTGCCTATGTTAAAGCCGCACAGGTAGTCTGCTTGTGTGTTGTGCTTCCTCAGCAAGATGAGGTGCAAAGATGCAGACACCCTCTGCCAATACCCAATGTCAGGTATCTGTGGCCACTGTGCACTTCATCCTGGATTCCTCTTATTCTTTTGTTGAGATAATACATAATGATTATGTTTCTTATGGGATATCCAATCAGGTATCTTGAAGGTTCTGGGACAACATTGAGTACTTCCGGTCCAAAGTTTGAAGTATCATTGTAAATGTTATCATTTTTAACTTCATCTTCAAGATTTCGGTCTGTAGCGCAGATTCAAGAAGGATCTCAGGTCCCCTCTGTACATGAGCCCAGGGGCACGCTTGAAATAGTATTCCCTTGTTCCCTGTTGGAAAGGCTTCCAATAGCACTTCTGAGCAAAAGAGATGTTCCTTTCTGCTGCAGGATGACTGAATGATCAATACAGGAGTGCAGACAGGAGGAGCATTAAAGAATGGTAGAACACCACTCACTGGATGATCCACTAGTTCGAGATGATCTCTTACCAACATTTCATGAAACTCAGCTCCCTACCCTTCACGAGCAATGGATGCTGGGTGAGAAAAATGCACCTGACGTTTTTTTGTGACCATTAGAGTAGTAGTCACTCTGGTTGTGGGTTGAGCTTTTCACCCCCAGAAAACAATAGGGACAAGGTGGTAAGGGTGGAATTTTGCTCTGGTTGCCGAAATTGAAGAGACAGCTTTGACTTTCAAAGTGTGGTACAATAAACGATCAAAACTTTTTAAATTGTGTGCAAATGGCTTGGAAGAGATTCCCAGTGGTCTAGCAGCTGGCCAACTCTGCTTAATGTTTTAAAGGGTGCTGGAATCCTGTCTATATGCGGTTATACAGCTGAAAAAAACGTCCATTACTTTACTTTGCATTTCAGAGGACAAATCTGTGGAGTGCATCCAGGCATGCCTGTCAACATGAACAAATGGCTATAGCAAGACATGTTTTGAGGGTGGGAATTTGCATGTGTCTGGGGTGCTAGCAATGTAAAATGAAGAGATAAGGCAAGAATACACCCAGTACTTCAGGAGGAAGACTGAAAGCCATCAACTGCCCCCGCTCAATACCTCTACTCATGGAGGTGAGGGTCGTGCAGGTTCGGGTGCGGGACCGCGCTCTGCTGCTGAGACATGTGGTCCGCCCGAAGGGACAGCCAGAGCGGAGGACAGCTGCTCATTGATAGTAGTTATGGGTACCACACTCTCTTTGCCCATTCTGGGGCCAGTAGGTTGATTTGGGCCTGGTCCTTCCTGATCTTCGTGAGAACTGTAGACAGGAGAAGTAGAGACGGGAAGGCGTTCAGGAGTCTCGAGCTCCAATTGATGCAAAAGGTTTCTCCGAGTTAAAAACTGCCTTGGAAACTCCAACACGCAAATGTTTGGACACTGAATTTTCTGTGGTGGCCAAAAGATCGACCCAGGGTTCTCCTTATTACTGGAATACACCCTGTGACACCTCTGAGTGCAGCTGACATTCATTATCCACTAGGCAACATTGGCTGAGAGGCCAAGAAGTCTCAGAGCTGCACTGCCGGAGACCCAGGTCAAAGATGGAAACATCGGGATAATAGACCAAATGTCCTGGACTCTCTGAGGCGTAGCAAAGGCTCGGAAAAGCACAGTCACCAGGATGTGTGAAGTCAACAAGTTGATGAAAAAGTCCAACGATGTCAACAGGTCGTCTGTTGTCTGGAGGAGACTGACGACTGTTTGAGGCGAGTCCGCTTACAGCAGGCAGTCGTCGAGATATGATAAGACTGGTATTCCCAACCTCCATAAATAGGCAGGGCCAATCTCCGTCATATTTGTAATGGTGCTCAGCCAATGGGGAGCACCAAGAACTGAAAGTGCTTTTGGCTTACCTGAAACCGCAGGTAGCATGTTTGGGACTGCAGGACGGGAATGTGGACATAGGCATCTTGCAAATCCAACACCACCATCCAGTTGCCAGAGTCCAGGGAAGACAGAACTTGGGACAATGTGAGCATTTTGAACTTGTACTTCTGGAGAAAGAAGTTCAGAGGGCGAAAATCGAGGACTGGACAGAGGCCTCCATTCTTTTTCGGCACCAAAAAGTAATGGATTCAGTCTAGCACTTGGGGATATTCCAACGTGAGCAATCTGTGGATAGAAGTACCGATCAGAAATGTACAATACAGTGGAGAGACGACTGCATAGCCTTCAAATGTTCCACCTTTAAAATTAGCAGACATGAATACTCTCATTGGCTTTTCCAATGTCCATACAGTGACCAATATAAACTGGTGATCCCAGACTATATAAATGCTTGCTGCCACAACGATCAAAGTAAATGGGGCCCAACAAATTCTTAATAATGAACGTGCAGGTTTTACAGCAAAACAGGATGAAAGCAAAGCTCATCTGCGCATGCCTACGGTAATAATGAACAAGTTACTTACCTTCGGTAACGATATATCTGTAAGAAACATAGGTTAGTTATAGATTTCTTACCTTCGAATTACCCCCAGGTGTCAGACTGGATCCAGAGAATTTGTCAGCAGTAACCCGGCGCGTTGGAAGGTGGCGTCGGTCGACTCCGCGTTCGTCGTTGGTGTCGTGGTCGCCGGGATGACGTTGCGGTAGCTACATAGACGCCGCCCTTGCGCGCCGACGTCAGTTCTGTACACGACTTTCCACGCCAGAAGCGCAGAGCCATGCAAGACACTGACCACTGGTGCACAAAACTAGGGCCCTGAAAGGAAGTCCTTAACCCTAGAAGTCAGTTGGCAGAACGGGGAGGATGGGTGGGGCAGTAAGGAATCTATAACTAACCTATGTTTCTTACAAATATATCATTACCGAAGGTAAGTAACTTGTTCATCTGAAAGAAACAGTTAGTTATAGATTCCTTATCTTAGAATAGATACCCCAGCAATACCAACCCCGGAGGTGGGTCTGCGAACCAAGATCACACCAGAAAGTCCTGGAGAACAGAACGGCCAAAGAAGCCGCCTCTCCGGACTTGGCTGTCCCGGCAGTAGTGTTTGGTGAACGTGTGCAGAGATGCCCACGTAGCTGCCTGACAGATGTCATTGAGGGGAACCCCCCGTCCCAAAGCAGTGGTAGCTGCCGTCGCCCTGGTGGAATGGGCGCGCAGTCCCACTGGAGGCTCCTTTGCCAAAGAATAGCAGGCTTTGATGCACAGAATGACCCACCTGGAGATGGTCCGTTTGTGCACGGCCCGACCTTTCTTAGCACCCACGTAACCAACAAAGAGCTGGTCATCCACCCAGAATGGTTTGATGCGATCCAAGTAGAAGGAAAGCGCACATTTTGGATCCAGACGGTGGAGCCTCTCTTCCTCTTTTGAAGGATGCGGAGGCGGAAAGAAGGTGGGCAAAGTGATGATTTGGCCAATGTGGAAAGAAGTAACCACCTTGGGAAGAAAGGAAGGTCTAGTTCCGAGGACGACCTTTTCTGGATGGACAGCCAGAAAGGGAGCTTGGAGGAAAGAGCTTGTAGCTCACTCACCCTGCGCGCTGAGGTGATGGCCACCAGTAAGGCAGTTTTCAAAGTTAGAAGCCTGAGAGGACAGTTATGCAGTGGCTCAAAGGGAGCGCACATAAGATATGTAAGAACCAAGTTCAAGTCCCACTGGGGCATTACGAAGGGAACAGGAGGAAAAAGATGAGTAATGCCCTTAAGAAATCTATTTACAACAAGGGACTTGAAAAGAGAAGGCTGATCAGGAAGCTTAAGGAAGGCTGAAATGGCCGAGAGGTAGCCTTTTAGAGTGCCCAGAGCAGAGCCCTGCCGGGCCAAAGAAAGGATGAAAAAGAGGACCTCAGAAAGAGGGGCGTAAAGGGGATCCACAGCCTTTGCTGTGCACCTTACCACAAATTTGTTCCATCTGCAGGCGTATACGGTCTTAGTGGAGGGACGCCTGGCTGCCAAGATAACATCGCAGACTTCGGGAGGCAGGTCAAACGACGTCAACTGCCGCCGCTCAATCTCCACGCAAGGAGGTGGATGCTGGACAGGTTCGGGTGGAGGACGGTCCCCTGGTGCTGCGACAGAAGATCCTCCCGAAGAGGCAGTCTGATCGGAGGATCGATGGCCATGTTGAGCAGCTCGGGATACCAGACTCTTCGTGCCCAATCCGGAGCCACAAGAATGACTTGGGCCCGGTCGCGCTTGATCTTCTTCAGCACTCTGGGCAGAAGTGGTATAGGCGGAAAGGCGTATAGAAGACCGCAACTCCACTCGTGACGAAAAGCATCGCCTAGCGAGTGCCGCCTTGGAAATTCCAACACGCAGAATTGCTGACACTGCGCGTTCTCTTCGGTGGCGAATAGATCTAACCAAGGCTCTCCCCACTGCTGAAAGAGACCTTGCACCACCTCCGAGTGAAGACGCCATTTGTGATCCATCATGCACCTGCAGCGGAGTTCGTCCGCCCTGGCGTTCAGGGAACCTGCCAGGTGTTGAACCACCAGGGATATGCCCTGATGTTCCAGCCATATCCAGAGGCGGAGGGCCTCCTGACATAGGGTCCACGACGCCACCCCGCCTTGTTTGTTGCAGTACCACATGGCAGTGGTGTTGTACGTGAACACCTGCACTACTCTTCCCCGGACTGACGGAAGGAATGCTTTGAGTGCAAAACGAATCGCCCGAAGCTCCAGAAGGTTGATGTGGAGCCCGGACTCTGCCGGAGACCAGAGGCCTCTGATCTCCGCCTCTCCCATGTGGCCGCCCCATCCCAGAAGTGATGCATCGGTCACCACTGTGAACTCTAGTTGAGGAAGGGAGAGGGATCTGCCGTTGACCCAATCCCTGTTCGTTAGCCACCACTGCAATTGTCGTGCAGTGCCCTCCGAGATCTGAACATGATCGGACATATTGCCCTGATGCTGTGCCCACTGGAACTTCAGGTCCCACTGCAGAGCCCGCATATGCCACCTGGCATGATCCACCAGCAGGATGCAGGAGGCCATGAGGCCCAGCAGCCTCAGGGTCATTCTGACCGAGACTCGGGATAGGGACTGAAAGATCGGAATCATAGCCCGAATATCCCAGACTCGCTGTTCGGGAGGATAGCCCCGAAACTGCGTTGTGTACAGAACCGCTCCGATGAAAAGGAGCTTCTGAGAGGGAGTCAGATGTGACTTCGGCACGTTGACAGAGAACCCCCGCAAATGCAGGAGGTCGGCCGTAGTCTGGAGGTGGGAGACGGCAGCCTGGGGCGAGCCCGCCTTCAACAGCCAGTTGTCGAGATAGGGGAAGACTGGAAGCCCTGATCTGCACAGATGAGCTGCGACCACCGCCATCACTTTCATGAACACCCGAGGGGCGCTGGTAAGGCCAAATGGGAGCACGGTAAACTGAAAGTGCATGTGGCCTACGGTGAACCGCAGGTAACGCCGGTGGGCCGGCAGGACGGGGATGTGGAAATAAGCGTCCTGCAAGTCCAACACTACCATCCAGTCTCCAGGGTCTAGGGCAGACAGAACCTGAGCTAGCGTCAACATTTTGAACTTCTCCTTCAGGAGGAAGCGGTTGACGTTCCTGAGATCCAAGATAGAATGCAATCCTTTGTCCTTCTTGGGCACCAGAAAGTAGTGGGAATAGCAACCACGATCTACTTCTGGGACAGGAACTCGCTCGATGACTCCCTTGGCCAAGGGTGCCGAAACTTCCTGTTGGAGAAGGGCCAGATGATCCTCCGACATGCGATGGTACTGAGATGGCATGGTGGGAGGGGTAGTCTCGAAGGGGAGGGAGAAGCCTCTTCGGACTATTTGCAAAACTCACCTGTCCGACGTGATGGTGCACCAGTGGGGGAGGTGATGGCGAATCCTGCCACCCACTGGCGTTTTGTGGCCCTGAAAGGTCGGACTAGGAAGGTTTGGAGGCTGCTGCAGAGGGGGCTGTGGAGGTCTGGCCCGCCCGCTGGCCCCCAGAACCACGGCGGTGGTTCCCACGTCCCCGGCCGCGCTGAGGCTGAACAGCTTGCGCCGGCCTGTGGCTCTGGGCCGGACATGGCGGGGCACCCCTTCCGTAGCCACGAAAGGCAGACTGTGCAGGGTGGGCAGTGGAGAGGCCCAAGGACCTGGCCGTAGCCCGAGAGTCCTTAAAGCGCTTGTTGGAAAGTGGGTCCAATTCAAAATAGTTTGGATTTTAGCTTGGAGAGGCTGTACATGGCCCCCACCTACCAGGTGGCCCAGGTACACCACAGAACTCTGCCCTATTTGGCACTTGCTTGCCTTAATAGTCAGGCCTGCCTGCTGCATGGCCTGAAGCACTTCCCTTAGGTGGCTTAAGTGATCCCCCCAGGTAGAACTGTATACAGCTATATCATCCAGGTAAGCTGCACTGAACTGTTCCAACCCAGACAAGACCCTGTTCACCAACCTTTGGAAGGTGGCAGGTGCATTCTTTAATCCAAATGGCATTACCTTGAACTGATAATGTCCCTCTGGTGTGGAGAATGCTGACCTCTCCTTTGCTCCATCAGTGAGGGCAATCTGCCAGTAACCTGAAGTCAAATCAAAAGTACTCAGGTACTTAGCAGCCCCTAACCTATCAATGAGCTCATCAGCTCTAGGTATAGGGTGAGCGACAGTCTTTGTGACTGCATTCAATCCTCTGTAGTCCACACATAACCTTAACTCCTTGGTCCCCCTTGAGGATTAGGTTTAGGTACCAGCACCACTGGACTGGCCCATGGACTCTCAGACTGTTCAATTACCCCCAGTTCCAGCATCTTAGCAACCTCAGCTTTAATGCTGGCTCTGACATGGTCAGACAACCTGTACAGTTTATTTATGACAGGTAGGCTGTCACCAGTGTCAATGTGGTGCACGCACCACTCAGTGATGCCTGGGGTCAAAGAGAACAGGCCAGCAAACTGCTCCAGCACTTGCTTACAGTCTCTGTGCTGCTGGTCTGTCAATTTGGGAGAGAGCACAACTCCCTCCACTGACCCATCTTTCACATTAGTGGAGAGGAGGTCGGGCACAGGCTCAGTTTCCTCCTCCACCCCCTCATCAGTGACCAGTAACATGGTCATGTCTGCCCTGTCATGGTGGGGTTTCAATCTATTCACATGCAGGACCCTATGAGGGTTCCTGGGGGTGCCAAGGTCAACCAAATAGGTAACCTCACCCTTCTTTTCTAAGATTGGATAGGGCCCACTCCACTTGTCATGGAGAGCCCTGGGAGCCACAGGCTCCAACACCCACACCAATTGTCCTGGAGTATACTCAGGCATGGTAGCCTTTTGATCATTTAAACACAAATGGGGCTGTCCCTAGTTGGGATTCCTACAGGTTCCTACAGAGATTCTAGAGATGCACGTCCAGTGGGGGCATCTCACAAAAAGTGAAGGACTGGCCTCACACACCACCTGGTGTCATGCTTCATCATAGGCCGTCCTCGCCCTCTAAAAACTTCGTTTGATAGAGGGCGGGCATACACCTGGAGACAGGGATGCACTTCTAAAACTAAGTGGTGGCCCGTGAATTAGTGAGATGTGATCTAAAAACCATTATACTTGTCCCCAAGTACATTAATTAAGGGGCAAATGTATGGTATTAAAAGAAGTGAACTGTAATATGGGAAATCATTATCCCTTTACCGTAAAAAGTGGTCAACATGTTTCTGCTCTGCGTCCCAGATGGGTACATAGCATTCGTCAGGACCGGGATGAATAATGGGCTCTACCTTTCTGCACAATGTGTATGAAAGGATTACCACTCGAAAGACCGGGGGTGAGGATAACAGCTCCCCGTGTAGTGCAATGTTAAAAATTGAGAGTATCCAAGATCACTATCCTACTTACTCCATGGGAGGTCGAGGGTGGAAGGGCCTTCTGTGACTTTTTCTGGTTTAGAGACAGTGGTCATGTGGGATGCAACAGACTAGAGATGAAATAAGCAGGAAGCAAGTGGCCTGGTAGCACAACATAGGGTCTGCAGGTTTCCTGCGCTCGTTTTGTTTAAGAGTTCAAGTTTCTCTTCTCGGAGTCCTTTAAGATGAAATGTTCTGCTTTTTGGCTTAGGCAATTATTGACAAAAATCAGGTTGTGGACACATTTTAGCTTTCAAAAGCACCACTTCTTTGTTATGCTTTAGTATTCAGACAGAGGGCATTTTCTTTCTCGATCTTTGACTTGTAACGGAAGAACAGCGTTTAGCTTCTTTTCCGTCTATCTTGTGTGGAAAGGTTTCAGCAGTGCCCAGCAGTGGCTGTTGCGATTTGAATTCACTCTCACAAGTTAATTATCCTACGACCTTAGTTTTGCTGGCACAGGATACAGCTCTCGTGCTTCCCTGCGTGTAATGAAGCCTTTTGATCATACCAGTGCTTCATGAGCTCCTGGCTGGCCTCCAGTTTCCTGTTTGCCTTGTACATGTACTCTGCCATTCTAGATCTCAGGCCTAGCACATAATCAAGCACATTGTCCTTAGCTTCTTTAAGAGGCTTCTCTAAAGACTCTCTTAGCATGCTCAATGGCCCCCTCACAGGGTGTCCAAACACCAACTCAAAGGGACTGAAACCAACCCCTTTCTGTGGCACCTCCCTGTAGGCAAACAGTAAGCATGGGAGGAGAACATCCCATCTCCTCCTGAGTTTCTCTGACAACCCATTTATCATGCCCTTCAGGGTTTTGTTGAATCTCTCAACAAGACCATTTGCTTGTGGGTGATAGGGGTGGTGAACTTGTAGTTGACACCACACTCATCCCACATAGCAGTCAGATAGCTGGACAGGAAGTTTGTGCCCCTATCTGACACCACCTCTTTGGAAACCCCACTCTGGTGAACACACCAAGCAGTGCTCTAGCGACCGCAGGAGCATCAATGGTTCTCAGAGGTATGGCTTCAGGGTATCTAGTGGCATGGTCAACTACCACTAAGATATACCTATTCCCTGATGCAGTAGGTGGGTCCAGGGGACCAACAATGTCCATCCCCACCCTTTCAAAAGGAACCCCAACCACTGGCAGTGGTATTAGGGGAGCCTTTGTCTTGCCCCCTGCCTTGCCACTGGCCTGACAGGTGACACAGGAGCTGCAAAACTCCTTTACCTTTTCAGACATATGGGGCCAGTAGAAATGGTTCACCAACCGGTTCCATGTCTTTGTCTGCCCCAAATGTCCTGCCAAGGGGATATCATGACCCAGAGTCAGGATGAACTCTCTGTACTTCTGGGGCACCACCAACCTCCTGGTGGCCCCCTCCTTGAGGTTTCTGGCCTCAGTATAAAGCAGTCCATCTTCCCAGTAGATTCTATGAAACCCACTGTCATCCCCTTCCTCTTGCTTAGAGGCAATCCGCCTCAAGCTCTCAAGGGTGGGACAGTCATGCTGTCCCTCACTGAACTCCTCTCTAGAGGGTCCACCTGCTCCTGTCAGTTCTGCCAAATCTGACAGCTCTGGCAGGGATGGAGTCCCTCCCACAGAGGCCAGATCCTCCCCATCAGGGTTAGATTCTGCCTGCACCTCTGGAGTTCCCTGGGCTGGCTCACCAGGCCCAGTACCCTTGTCCTTGGATGCTTGGCCCTTTGTTCCAGGGTCCAAGTGTCCAGCCCCTCCCTTCTGGCTAGTCTGTGACCTAGTCACAGCACATACCCACTCAGGGAGCTCCAATATTTTCATATGGAGTCCTCTCTCCACCTCTGACCACACAGAGGCTTCAAGATCATTGCCCAGTAAACACTGGACTGGGAGCACCTTTGACACAGCTACCTTCATAGGGCCTGTCACACCTCCCCATTCCAAATCCACCACAGCCATAGGATGGAGTTTGGTGGTGCTGTCTGCATAAGTCACCTTGTGAAACTCACCGGGTAACAAACTCTCTGGGGGCACCAGCTCATCCAGGACCATAGTTACACTAGCCCCAGTGTCTCTGATAGCCTCAACCTCAGTCCCATTCACTTTAGGCCTCTGCCTGTACTTATCCATGTTTGGAGGTAAGGCAGTAAGGGTTGCAATATTCACCCCACCCAGGGACACTAAGGTTGCTTGACCCACCTGATTACCCCTCTCTGGGACAGCACTCCACACTTACACTGGCAATCCCTGTGGATGGCCCCTTAGGGGGGAGCTTCTTGGTGCAGACAGCATCTCCCTGTTTGTGCCGTGGCTGGTTACAGTCGAAGCACTTACCCACCTTTGAGGGATCAAAGAACCTACCATTCTTTCCCTGATACCCCCTCCCTTTGAATTTGGGTTGGCTCGGGCCCCCCCTCCTTGTGCAGGTTTTTGTGCGTCTTTGGAGGACTCCTGGTTTTGACGACCTTTTTCCGGGGCTTTCCCCTGGGGAGGGACCTGTCCTCCTTTCTTCTGGTCACCCCCCTGGTGCTGAATGGAAACCCGGGTTCTCACCCACTCATCAGCTGATTCCCCCAACTCTCTGGGGTCTGTTAGCTTAGAGTCAACTAGATACTGGCGTAACTCCTCTTCTGCACAATGAGTCAAAATATGTTCCTTCAAAAACAAATTATACAACCCCTCGTATGTGTCAACTTTGTTACCAACAATACAGCCTTCCAGTGCCTTTACTGAAACGTCCACAAAGTCTACCCACGACTTTGAACTCAATTTCTGGGTGCCTCTAAACTTCACCCTATACTGCTCTGGAGTCAGACCAAATCTCTTGACTAAGCATGCCTTCATCTGCTGGTATGATTCTGCGTCCTCTCCCTTCAGGGTCAGGAGCCTATCCCTCCCAGCTACTGGAATCAACTCCCACAGGAGTGCACCCCAATACCTAGAGTGGACCCTACTCATTTTAAGGGCCCTCTCAAAAGCTGCTAGCCACTTGTCAATGTCGTCCCCCTCAGTGTACTTGGGTACTATACCCTTGGGAAGTTTAGGTTCAAATGCACCACACCTGGACATCTCAAAATCTTCATCATTTTCACTGCCACCATTTCTCTTCTCCTCCCTCTCCTATCTTCTCTTAGCCAATTCGAATTTCTCCTTCTCCAAGGCAATCAACTCTAATTGAGCCTGAAGCTGTCTCTCTGCAAGGGACAGTGATGGTACCCGAGTAAGGGACCCTTCCCCACTCCCACCACCACCTTGATTCACCTGGCTAACACTAGTCACAATGGAAGAGGTCTCATCCTCACCCCTCTCTCGGGTGAGGTTGGGGGAACATCCTCCCACCCCCTGGGTTCCCCTCAGCTGCCCTGGCCCAGGCCTTTAGGGACTCAATCAACCCTGCCTTCCTAAGCTTCTTGGAAGCAGGCAGCCCCCTACGCCTACACTGTACCCTAAGATCAGCCATCTTGAACTGGGACAGTTTAGCCAGGTCCAGCTCCATGGTTCCCTAGTTTTGGGTCACAACAACTAGGCACAACAGACTTAGAACAATTTGGAAAAATCAAAACAATGGATTAAAAACAGTTTAGTCCAAATTCCAAAATCAAACTCAAAAGTTTTGTTCTAAGGCAATTTAGAGAGATTTTTATCATCTTAATTCACTTTACTGAAAGGTGTACTTTTAAACACAAGTCCTCATCCACACCGCTGAGCACCAAATGTTGGAAAGTGGGTTATTGGTAGGGGCAAATGTAGGTCTGCCACTGGCAATAAGGCCACTAACACATGATAGGACTCAGCATAGGTCTTAGAAAAGTATTCCTATGCTCAACCCTTGGTAACGTGGCTGCGAGCAGAGAGGCTTAACTTCAAAGACAGGTATGTAAAGCATTTAAAAACACCATTTCAGTAAATAATTAAGACAACACAAAATAAAAATCCAACACCAATTTATAAAAATAGGTAATATTTTTATCTTTTAAATGACACCAAAACGAAAAAAAATCCACTGTAGGGAACCAGAGATTTGAATTTTTAAAGATTAGTCACTTTCTAGTGCTTAGAAACCAACAGTGCCCCTTTTAGTCATTTCGTTTTCTCTGACAGGGACACCTTTAGAAATTGTTCTGGAGAATCTCAACAAATGTGTTGTGCGCCTTCTCCAGCAGGCGGGGTCCAGTTAGAACTCCTTCCTGAAGTTCTGCTTGCGGGTCCCAAAGTATCCAACACACAATCCAAGGTTCTGGAATCTCCAAGAGGGTCCTTGAAAGTGTGAAACTTCAATTCCGCAATCCACTTGAACAAAACCCTTACAAATCCACTGGTACTCCAGGCTGGGAATTCTTTGTGGGGATGTCCAGGTGAGCTCTGTTAACCTGTAGCTTGCAGGAGTCCACTCTTTAGTCCTTTTGCAGCAAGGTAATCCACAGGGCTGTAGTTTCAGTTGGTGCAGTCTTCAGAGGTCAGGCCTTAGAAATCTTTGCACAGCAGAACGTCTCAGCAGGGCACTTCTTGCTTCAGTAAGTTTCAAGCAGCAGATCTGGAGGGCTCTGCCCCTCTCAGATACTTATTCAAAAGTCTCTGGGTCAAGCAACAGGTCACCTCTGACCAATGAGAGCAGGGTAATTCCTCATCGTTATGACCACTTCCTGTAGAGTGTGGCATTATTTGGTCCCAGAGTGAATCAAATCTTCCAAATCCATAATGGCAGATTTTCCAGCAAGGAGGTAAGAGCTTGCTAAACACACCCCCTGGGATGGCTTATCTCTATGGACTCTCCCCCTACCATCTGCACATACCTTCCTTAAGCCTAGCCCTGACTCTGGGTCAAGAGTGTCAGAGTGAAACTGAAACCCAGGCCTCCCCTCTGCCTTTGAAGAGCATGGTTTACGACTCCACCCCCTGGCCTGGCATTCCTATAGACCAGCACACTGCCCTCCCAGCAGAGTGGTTAACCCCAGGTGTTCTTTATCACCTCTTCAAGGCAGCCTGGCTAATCCACATAACTCTGACCAATCAGGGCAGACCACTGGAAGGCTGAATTTGGACTTACAAACAAGAAAGTCTTATAACTTCTTGTATGTACACTTTAGGAGAAATTCAACAATATAATATTGTTGGATTTACTACTACCATTCTGGGAAGTCTTTGAATGGTCCGGCTAGTCCTCTCCTATCAATATTTATTAATCAATAACTTCCTACCATGTTAACCTATGGGCCAGGGGGTTTCCAATGGGGAAAATGACTTGGGCCAGTTTTCTAGCACCAGGGCTTATAAAAACTTATTTTATAAGTATTTCCCTAATTTCTACAGGCCCCCCACCCCCTGTGCAACTAGGGGAGACTTTAGGGGTTCTGAATCTGCAGAAATATTGCAGATCCTCCTTACCCAGTGCTCCTAGCATCAAAGTCGAATTTGAGCAGCACGTTAACACAATGTGGGGAGTGAAATGTGAAATTTCACTTTACCCAGGCATATAAAAACTCATTTTATTAGGGTGTACCTTATAGATAACTGACCCCCCACCCTGGGATACCTAGGGGAGACCCTGGGGGTCCCTAATATGCCAAAACATTGTAGGTTTTCCATTTTTTAAGTGCCCCTACCACCAAAGTCGAGTTTGGGCACAATTTACTGTTTAAAAGCAGTCCTGGCACCCAGTGCTGCTTTTAAACTGACCTCAGGCTTCAGCAAAAAGCTGCTGGCCTCTAAACTGCCATGCCTCAGGGTACTGGGGACTTCTAGGTAGTTTCAATCCCCTGCCCTATTATATACTAGGGGCCTATGGGGTAGGTCATGCCAATTACAGTGGTACCCCACCATACCATAGAGTACCCTAGTGTATGTTGGGTGTTTTAACTGTATTCTAATGTGTTCCTTTCAGCTCAGCAATGGCCCTGGTTAGGCAGAGCCCAGAGTCAGTCAAAATCAGTTACCACCAGCATCAGTCAGCAAAAAGTTGGGGGGTGCCCAGGGCACAGGATGACTTTGCAACAGCGCTCTATCGCGTTGTCTGCCTTGTCGCCGAATAAGCGACGGCCATCAAAGGGCATGTCCATAAGAGTGGATTGGACATCCCCTGAAAAGCCAGTTGACCTCAACCAGGCGTAGCGTTGAAGGGCTACCGACGTGGAAATCGTCCTGCCTAGTGAGTCGGTGGTATCCAGCCAACAGCGGGTGGTAAACTTTGCTGCGTCTCTCCCTTCAGCAATTGCCCGAGAGAGTACAGCCCGGGCCTCCTCCGGGCACTGAGGCAGCACTTGCGCAACCGTATCCCACACGGAGTGGGTGTAACGGCCCAACAGACATGCAGTGTTTACCAACCGCAGTCCCAAGCTGGAGAAAGAAAACATCTTCTTCCCAAGATGGTCCAGCTTTTTGGGTTCCCTATCTGGTGGAGCGGTAGGGAATGCGTCTTTTGAGGTGGAGGCTTGGACCACCAAGCTCTCAGAGGTGGGGTGTTGGGAGAGGAAGGTGGGGTCGGCCGGGGCCAGGCGGTGGCGTCGGGCAATCAACCTATCCACAGGAGCCCCTGTGTTGGGCCTGGACCAGGTGCCCAAAAGGATGTCCGTCAAGGCTTCATTAAATGTCAGCAGGGGCTCCCAAGAGCTCGCTGCCGGTTTAAGCACCTCTGTCAGGAGGTTAGTCCTGACCGCCACCGTAGGTAGCTCGAGGCTGAGAGCCTCAGCCGCCATACGCAACACCACTGCGTACGACGCTCCCTCCTCTGTAGCCACGGTAGGAGGAGACAACATGCCAAGGTCTGGTGAGGTATCCAAACCACTGGCTTCCCCTAGTTCCTCTCTCCAGTCTGGTTCATAACCTAACTGGTCTGTTAAAGGGTCTCCAGAACCCTCCCAGCCCTCCTCACTCTCCTCTGGCTGACAATCTGGTCTCAAAGAGCCAGGGTAGAACGGGGGCACAAAAGTACCCGCCGGCTCCGTGGGTCGACGTCGGCTGGGGACACAGCCGACGCCGGTGGCGGACGTGGTGGCGAACGTGGTGCCGGTGGAAGCGGCGCCGGGGGAGGCGTAACAAGGTCGACCGGCGCCGATCTGGATCTAGGCCTGGATCCAAGGGGACCCTGCGGTGCCGGGGCCGCCGGAGTCGAAGGCCCAGGGCCCCTAGCCGAGTCCGCGGGGCCCGAAGGTGCGCTGGCGGAGTCGTGCTGCCCAAAGATGGCATGCATCGCTTCTTACAATTGACGAAGCAGGACAGGGGTCGCTCCAGACCCCGGGAAGGGAGGGAAGCCCGGAGTCTGGAGGGGCACCACCCGCATCCCTCGTGGCGTCGGCCGACGGACAGGGGGGAAGTCGAAGAGCGACTATGCTTCTTCGTCTTCTTCTTGTGCTTCGACTTACCCGACCCAGAGTGCGAAGACTTGGATGAACAGTGATGATGACTCCGCGACCGGTCCCTCGACCTCCTACGCAACCTAGACCTCAAATGGCGCGGAGCCGACTTCCGGGCCTCGAGAAGCTTTCGGGACCGCTCCCGCAAAGACTTCGGATTCATGGTCCGGCAGTCGGAGCACGACTTGGGGTCGTGGTCGCGCTCCAGGCAGAAGAGGCACATGCGGTGCGGATCCGTTACCGACATCAGTCGGCTACAGGAACCGCAAGCCTTAAAGCCGGGCATCCCTCGTGCACCAGGAGTCGATGGACTCGAAAAACGATGCCAACAAAAGTCGAGAAAAAGTCAGTCAAAAAGTGACTGGAGGTACCGCTCTCTCCGGATCAGCGCTTGCTGGCGCGGAAAAAGAAAGAACTGACGTCAGTGCGCGAGGGCGGCGTCTATGTAGCTACCGCGACGTCATCCCAGCGACCACGACGCCAACGACGAACGCGGAGTCGCCCGACGCCACCTTCCGACGCGCAGGGGTACTGCTGACGTAAATTCTCCGGAACCAGTCTGACGCATAGGGGTAATTCTAAGGTAAGGAATCTATAACTAACTGTTTCTTTCAGATTTTAAGGTAAATTTTCTTTAAAATCTGCTCCTCTTAGCATCTTCTCAGTGAAATACAAATTTTAATTGCAAATTTATTTATAACAAATTTGTAAAGACATTCTGTACACTGCAGAGAAGCAACAGAAAAATCCAAGCCATTATAAAATAACTATGGGCCAGATGTACAAACATTAGGAATACTGATTGCGATTTTCTCCGGATAGTCATTTCTAGTGTATGAAACTCAAAGTTTCATTTAGGGATTCCTTTTGGGTCCCAAATTGACCTACCTCGTGAATAATAATGAGGCAGGTTGCAGTTTGCGATCTACTAGGAATCACACCCATCACAGAGATGGTGGCCTGCTGAGGTCAGCAGACCACCAGGTCTGCGAATGCTTTCTAATAAAGCAATCTTTTTTTTTTTTTTAATGCAGCCCATTTTCTTTAAAGGAAAACGGGATGTGTTTAAAAGAAAAAAATGAAACCTTGAAGTTTCATTTTTTAAGAGCAGGCAAAGTGGTATGTAGGACCACTGCCTGCTCTTATTATTATTTTTATTTACGTTCTCAAAGGGGAAAGGGTCTCTTGGGACCCCCTAGCAAATAGGTTACCACCAATTTTAAAATGGTGGTAAAGTATTGTTTTGTGACCAGAATTCCATTGCAAAATAGTAATAAATACCATGCTGATGCGCTATTAAGGGACGCCCTAAACACGCCCCTTGCAAATACCGACTCACACATGCAAAATGGGATTCGGTAACAAGTTACCGAATCTCATTTTGTACATTTCAAAAAGCATTTTTCCGGTCGCAAATGACCTATTTGGCGAATAAGGCCGTTTGTGACCGGAAAAATGCTTTGTACATCGTATCCCTTACCACACCTTAAGAATGTTAAACGGCAGACCAATCAAACGCCTCTTTAACACGCATAAGCGCTGTGAATGAAAAAATGTTCCACTGTTCATAAAGATTAGTTTGTTTGTGGCAAATTTATAAGCACCTAAAAAGCGGTCCTAATTGCTACAGCTACATGTATTTTGGCACGTGCCCAATCCCTGGTTGAAAAGAATTTGCAGCTCCAACAGTTCAATAGAAACGTTTGACTACAAAAGCGGTTTACATTCCGCATTTGCTTCAGACTTTTTGAAGCCAGACACAGCAATTCTCCATTTCTCGTTCAGCTTTTTCTCTGTTCTTTGGCTGTTTTGAGCTAATCTATTCCTATGCTGTCAGCGGTTTTTAATTCATCTTTTGCAGGTCTGCGGTGCCTCCGCGCCTTTGATCTTCTCATTTACTCCACTCCCTTCTGTTACAGTATTTTCCTGTCAGGCTCTTCAATCAGGCTTCTTTTTAGCTTCCTTTTAATCAGTGATGAAAACTTGTTTGGCTTCTGTTTTAAACAGAGATCTTCATTTTGTGATGTCAATCTGTTCATCCTCTTCCTGGCGCAAAAAAAAACTTTACACACTAATGTTGTTGAAAGCCACCACCTGAAATGCAATTAAGGGGAAAAAAACCTATGGGGACGGAATTACAATGCTACTTAAGTGTTTAAGTTTGGCTTAGACACGTAAATAGCCTTTCGTGTGAGTGCAAAACCACTTTGGGAACACACAAAAGTTGCGTCCACAGTTGTAAAAGGATTTACTCGCACAGATTTTCTTGTTTGGGTAAATCTACTAAAGTGGTGGGGGATTCGTATTCAAAGAGTGGAAGAATTGTTCACATCCAACAATCAGCATGTTTGTGGGTACTCAAAACCTACTCTCTGACCCCCTCCTCAACATGAAAAGCTTGTCAATCCACTCCACACAAGGGCAGGAGTAATCCCCTTTCCTATCTGGGAAGAGCACTGGTTTATCTACCAAAGTGCTCTACGCATGGGCAGGAGTAAATCCCCTTCCTACATGGAAAGGGCATTGGCCCATCTAACAAAGAACTGAAGGAATAAGGGAAGTCATTTTCTACAAGTGGAGAAAAAACAAGTTATCAAGAGCATTTGCACTCGTGTGGTAGATTTTTTAAATACAAAAATTAATGTAGGCAGATTTATAGAGAGCAACCTTTTCACCCGTGAGGGTATCCATGCGCTGAGTAGGAGTGGCGATCCAGGGAATTAATCGAACAGCCACGACTTCAGATTCTTGCGGAAGATTGTGAGTGATGAGGTAGTTCTGATGTCCAGCGGGATAGTGTTCCAGGTCTTTGCTGCCAGGCGGGAGAAGGGGCGTCCTCCAGATCTACTCCTGCGGATCCTTGGGGTCCGGCCGGGGGAAAGGGAGGGAGGTAGAGCGGAGTTTTCACGTTGGTTGGTGGAAGTTCAAACGAAGGCTAAGATGGTAACAGTTTGCGGTGGGCATGGGAACCACTGCTTCCATTCTTCAATTCCCTTTTCTATTAATTATTTTCAAACAAGAGCATCAAAAATTAGGGAACCTGGAGTTTGTAGACAATCATTCATTCCATACTCCAAATCGGAAAGCTAGACCCTACCAAAAATCTGCACTTTCGTTGGTTCTTAGCTGGTCAATATCTACCCAGCGGACAAGCCTAGATAAAAACAGACATCATTTTTCATTAAAAGGGTGAACAAGCCACTCCCTTCTTAACCATGCATGTGCTCTTCACACTTATTAAAATAATAACCATAGTAGATAGTCCTTATTTTCTAAGGGATGTACCACAAGGAAGGGTCATGGAAAATGTGAGATTCTGCATCCCTGGCAAAATTTTATTCGGGAAAGAATAAGTGTGATCCTGTGTTAATCCTGGCAGAAGCCAGGAAAGACCAGATACTCCAGATGATATTTAGATAAAATAATGCTGTCTTAACCCAAGCAATCCCAAGGGGAGTGACAATTCAAAATCCAGGACTCAAATAAGCCCGACTACTGTGGTGAGCGTAGCACATTCAACCTACATAGTGGGCCACAAAATACTCATTTTAGGAGAGTCCAACTCTTTATTAATATTTCTGTGTTTGTGGAATTTAGCTTAAACTACTAGTATATAGTCTATACATGGCTGAGACTCAGATGACCAGCTTGTGTGGGTTAGTGTCTTCCAGAGATGTTAAAATACAGGATAATGTTAATGTGTGTCGTTCACATAATTTGAAGAAGAAAAAAAAAAGTCAGATGATCAGTTTAAAAAAAAGGTAGTAGAAAAACATTATAGAAAATCAAGGTCAAAGGGCAGATCCTCAAGTTCTCCAGTGTAACATTTGGCTCAGAACAAAGGGAGGGAGACCACTGCTACACAATCAACCAGGAACAATTCAATCCAAGATAAAGGATTACCTTCGATCCACAAATTGCTCATGTGCTCAAATAGTATTTGATACTTGATTGTCAAAGGCTGCTGATAGATTAAACAAACAAAACAAGCATTGGCATAGCCAATAGGTCTCGCCTTTGGGACCTTATAAGTATTTAGTTATGCAGCACAATATCCTTGGTGCAACAACATCAACTGTTGCATGGCTAAACACTTATAAGGTCCCAAAGCGAGACTATTGGCTATGCCAATGCTTGTTTTGTTGCTAGCTGTGCTCTCTGTGGTTCAGTTCACACCCAATCAAGAAAGCTATTCTTCTGTGTTAATCTAACAACACAGTCCTGGTGCTTACCATTGTAAACTGCTAAGGTTAAGAAATAAACTCTCCTACGGGGAGTCATCATGCAGTCAGCTCCCTTCCCTGAAGCAGTTCTGTTGCTGAACGGGTAGGAGGAATGCGAGATGATATGAACACGGAAAACGTCACGCCGAATAATTTTAGCAGTAAGCCACAGTGCAGTATCAGAAAATGTATACTACCTACCTGGAGAATCAAAGATCGGTTAAAACAGAATCCAAAAGTGGGCGGGCTGTTTAGTTCAAATTCATCAGAAAGTTTTATGTATTTTTTCTTATATATAATTTTAGGGGCTGTGGCCTACTTGTTTGAGTTCAGAGGGGGAGGCTGCAGTGTAGGGAGAGGGAGAGGAGAAACAGCGTGGGGAAGGAACTGCAAGGGATGTGTGAGATTGTGGAAGAGAGAAGAAAGGTCGGAGAGACAGTGTGAGAGGGAGATAGGAATCAGTCTGGGAACAGAGCCATGATAAAAACCCATGTGAGAGACTTTGGAAGTGAGAGAAAGGGGCGGTGAGACAATGGAAGAGGGAGAAGAGAAACCGTGTGAGAAAATAACTGCGTGGGATGTGTGAGACGGTGGAAGATTGAGGAAAGGGTGGCTAGACAATAATAGAGAGAAAAGAGAAACTATGTGGGAAAGGAACTGCGAAGTGTGTGAGACTTTTGGAAGATAGAGGAAAGGGGGAGACTATATGAAACAAAGAAGCGACAGTGTGGGAAAAGAACTGCAAGGGATGTGTGAGACTGTGGAAGATAGAGGAAAGGTAGAGAGAGGGAGAGGGAGAAGAGAAAGTGTGGGGAAGGAACTGTGAAGCGTGTGTGAGACTTTGGTACATGAAAGGTAGGAGAAAAAAGGAGGAAGAGAGAGAAAATGATGGGCGAGTGGACCAACAGAGAGTGGAAATAAAACTATGCCAATTAATGTGTGGAAGGGGGAGAAGGAGGAAATCAGGGCAAGGGCGAAGAGAAATAGGGCGAGGAAAGAGCTCTGCCAGTGGTTTGTGAGAGTAGAAAACAGATGGGCGAATAAACAATGAGAGAAGAAGAGCGGAAGCTCCGTGCGAAAGAACTCTGACAATGATGTGTGAGACCAGAAGAGAAGTGCGGAGAGACACGACGAGAAGGAGAGGGAAAGAAAGTGTTTATAAGTGGAACTCTGAAAATGGCGCGTGAGACCCTAGAAGGAAAAGAATGGTTGGAGAGACAAGTAGAGAAGGGGAAACGAAGGGCGGGAAAAGATCTCTGCGAGCCATGTGTGAGGCAGCGGAAGAGAGGGGATAGAAAGGCGAGAAAGGCGAGAATGGGAGGGGCATAACAGAGGGCGGGAAAAAAGAATTCTGTGAGCTACGTGTGAGACCGTGGCAGAGAAGGAAAGGGAGGTTAACCGTGTGCGAAACAATGGAAGAGAGAGGAAAGAAAATGGAAAAGTGAGAATAAAATGATTGGGGCATAATATAGGGTGGGAAAAACTCTGTGAGCCGTGTGTGAGACTGTGGAATAGAAGGAAAGGGAGGCGAGTCACGCGTGAGACATTGGAAGAGAGAAAATATGAAATAGTGGAAACGGAATGACAGTGATCTAATAAGGGTGGGGAAAAAAGAACAGTGTGGGTGTGTGAGACCATGGAACAAAGAGAAAAGGGAGGTGAGCAATGTGTGAGACAGTGTAAGCGAAGGAAAGAAATGTGAGCCATGTGTGAGACAGTGGGAGAGAAGGGAAGGGAGATGAACCGTTTGTGAGTGGAAGAGAGAGAAAAGGGGAGAGTGAGAAGGGAACGGAGAGGGCGGGAAAAGAATTCTGCGAGCCGTGTGTGAGACCATGGAACAGAAAGGAAACATTGGGAAAGAAAACCAAGAATGAGATGGGAATGGAAGAGGAGAAACAGAGGGTGGGGACGAAACTCTGGCAATGGTGTGTGATACCAGAAGCGAGTAGGGTGAGACAATGAGCGAGGTGCATGAGGAGACTTGAGAGAGGAAACTGGTTGCGAATAGGGCTATGCCAATGTACTCTCCAAAGGGCGCGTGAGACTGTGGAAGATGGACCTATGGAAATAGAGTGAATGAGTGAGAGTAGGAGGGTGGGGAAAAACAAAAGAGTTGAAGTAGCCCTTATGCGAGCCAAGGATGTGTGAGATGGGCGAGAAACGGTTGGAAGGAAATGGAGAGGTGCGTGTAAAAGGACTCTGAGTTGGAAAATAACTGTGTGGGCGCGTGAGTGAACTCTGCCAGGCACGCGAGGGAGGGGAAGAGAGGGGGAAGGGAGGAGAGCACAGAGCGCGAGAGAGCCTCTAGACAGGGCGAGACGGCGAACTGCTGTGTAAATGGGGGAAAATGTCCGAGATGGGTTATCTCAGACAGGGGTAAGAGGCTAGCAAGGAAAAGGGCATGGCCGCAGTCTGAGACAGGGAGAAGAGGCCAAGAAAGAAAGGGGCATAGCCGCGCTCTGAGACGGGGAGAAGAGGCCAAGAAAAACAAGCCTGGGAGTGGTGCGTGCGTGCGCGCGCAGACTTCACTTTTCAAGCATTGCACTTGTGCTTGTGGCGCGCCCCTGCTCGCTCCCGCAAGGTGGATGCCGCCACAAGCAAGAGTGGGTGCTTGAAAATGAGCAGAGCGACGGCTAAAGGCCCTCCTAGGCAGCGCATGCGCGCTGCGTAGGCGAGACCTAAAAAACCAACAACAAAAAAAGAGTCAAAACACCATCCTTATCCACCAATGTGTAGTGACACAAGTGGTTTGGACGCCAGAACCCAGCTTGCCTGAAACGTTGCTGTTTTTGTAAAAGGCTGTCTTTTTCGAAATAACCCTGCTGGTGCATTAGGACTTTCCTTGCTAATAGTTTAGGAGAAAAGGCAGGCTTAATGTGAGTCTGGCCAGCAAATCCCTGGCAGACTGGCAACTCTAGACTGAGAATATTAATTAGTGGGGTTAGCACTGTTTCGGTCCACCCAATAGGAACTGACCTGGAGTTATTAGTATGAAGCAAGCCCTAGTAGCTAATTAGTCACACAAGAAAGTATTTTTAAAGACTGAGCCTGGCACGGGATACTAACGAGCTTGTTGGTTTAGTAAACTGCAGCCGCTTGACCACTGACTTCATGGGCATTCATTGAATCTCAAGACGATTAGAAGATCATTCTGAGTGGAATGTTTAATATGCTGATCTGGGAGCGACGGATGTGCTGCCATCTAACCACGATGACATTGTCACCACAGTGTGTACATTATTGGTACCAATGTTAGCGGTAAAGAATGATGCACAATCGCATCGCTCCTGGAAAGGGTAGGTGTTGCTTTTCAGAGAATGTTGCACTGCCTCAAAGGTGTCCTTGAAAGGCTAAAAATTAAAGAATGAATTTATTTATCAAATGTTTGCATGGCCCACAAGAGACGGCACCATTGTTTCTACTTTTAAACAAGAGTAAAAATACTTTGACAAAGTGCAAAGGTTTATGAACTCTACTTTTAAATATAAAGTAAACTAACAGAACCTACATATTTAACAGATGTATCAGTAAGTGGATTTATAATTCGAAGAAGGAAGGTGTATACCATAACGTCCTTCTGTGATGGCATAACATTCTTAATAAGGAAATAAGCAATTGCAATAGAGCAGTGTATTTATCCAGATTGCGACGAACTGTCAAATAGTTAGGACATAAATCATTGGAAAATAAAGTAGATGGAAGTGCAGAACATAATAAGGGGGTTATTTTGGGGGAAACAATGCAGCAGCCATCCAAAAGATACTCAGTGACGATGATAATTTGATTTGAATATTGTTGAAATATTTTTTTAAGTTTCAGTGGAGATGAATATATGAATATTAGGTTTGTAGATATCCCAGCTTAATAGTAGTCGCCAAGAGCAATAATGCTAATATTGCCATTTGAGTAGTAAGCCTTAAACAACTTGTCAAAGAAAAGAAAATGAAAAAAAACAATGTCTGAAAGCAAAGAAGGTGTGAAAATAAAACAGCATTTGGTTCTGAAAATAAGATATTAACTTCCACAAAAAGAGTCGTTCTAAACCTAGCTTTACAACTAACTTACAGGACTTTGGTGACAGATCGCTATTGTGCTCTAGCTTCAAGAAGTGTGACTGAGCACATTGCAGGAAATGTTGAAGACCGTAAAAAGAAGATACACAACGCAGGTTTAGATTGGGGGATGACAACAAGGAAGGAAAACAAGGCTTGGGAAACGGGGAGCATAAGGTGAATAGAAAACGGGAAAGGCTCATCAGACAATCCTCCTAAACCGCTCTGTCTCCTAAATCTCATACAGGATCGGGGTTTTTAATTAGGTTACTAGGCTGTTTGATTAAAGCGCACGTTCGCCATTGAGCCGATAAAAGAGCGGACTTGAGGATCGAGATTTTAATAAGGCTTGGGACTTCCAGAGAATAAGGTTGAAGTCCGAGGACCTCTTACCACCTATCCAGGCTCACTGAATCATCACTGGGAGTTGGCTGTAGGAGGAAAACACAAGGCTAAGTTAAGTGCTAGTCAACAGTAGAGCAGCACCACTGTAGCTACAGAGTACAGAGAAGCAGCAGAAAGTAACAAGAATGTAGACATATGTAGAAGTCCAAAGAATCCGAACATATAGTATGCTCAAAGATATGTGAGTGATAAAAAAACACAATGCCAACATTTTCTATAAAACCAATTAATGCTGAAAAACAATGAGGGTTGATCATAAAGTGCCGACACCTACACATGGGGATCAACATTGGCTTTTTCATGCGCTAAATGTGCCTGCCTCTGAACTTTAGGTAAGCAAAGTGTGCACTATGATCGAAGCGGATCACTGCTTGTTGCTCACCTCTCCAGAAGCTTGTTGTACAACTCTCTGGAAACAAACTTAGCTAAGGCACAGGCTTATTGTAAGTGTAATTGCATTAATATAGCGCTTGCCACCTCTGACGAGGCGTCAAAGCGCTTTTTCGGCGAGTAGCATGCTTCTCCGGAACCCAAAAAGGATTAGTGGTGAATTAGTACAGGGAAATATGAAATTAATTTGAGGGTGGACACGTTAGTCTGTTATTTGGATTGAAAAGGGTAGTGGAGGGATAGAAGATGGAAGGGTTTGCATTTATATAGCGCTTGCTACCCCTTATGAGGTGTTGAAGCACTTTTAGGCGGGTAGCATGCAACTCCAGAATCTAAACAGGATTAGTGGGGCATTAGTATAGTTATGTTATGTTAAGTTAAATGTATTTCTAAAGCGCAGCGGTTACCCAAAGGTGTCCTGGCGCTAGCTACTATCCTCTGTGCACTGAACGTTGTAGACATGTTTACACGTTAAAGAGCCAGGTTTTTAATCCTTTCCTGAATGCCAGGAGGTCAGTGGCGTTTCCAGGCCTTTGCAGCGCAGGCAGTAAAGCTTCTCCCTCCCCACATAGCTTTTTTAGTGGGTGGTACTTTCACCAATTTAGCTCCTAGGGAGCGAAGAGCTCTTTTGGGCATATACCACTGAAACTGCCGCTTCAGATAGTCTGGTCCTGTTTCTTGTAGGGCCTTGTAAACGGTGCATAAGGATTTAAAACGCACCCGTTTCCTAACAGGTAACCAGTGAAGTCTTTTGATTTCCTTGGTAATTGAAGCAAATTTGGATGGGCCAGTGAGCAATCTCGCTGCCGCGTTTTGCAACAGTTGAAGTTTATTCAGAAAACGTTCTTGTATTTTTAGGTAAAGACCGTTACAGTAGTCCAGCCTTGTCAGGATAAGTGCTGTAACAACTGTCGTCCGCTGACTGTCGGCCGGCAAAAAGGGCAGTATTTTCTTGATAGTTCTGAGAGCGTAAGAGGTGGCTGAGGCCACTGCATTAACCTGGTCACCAAAGTTGAGCTTGTCATCAACTATGACTCCCAAGTTTTTTACTTTCCTGGTGGGTGTAGGAAGAGTGCCCAGTGTTTCTGGCCACCAATTTGGGGTCCAGAAGTTGGCATCATTTCCAAACAGGATGACCTCAGTCTTGCCCGAGTTGAGCTTCAGGCAATTCTGTGACATCCACCTCCCGACTGCTTCCATACAATCATGGAACCGTTTACCTTTTCCTGATTCCTGTCAGCAGAGATACAACCATTTGTGTGTCATCTGCGTACGACGTAACGCAAAAGCCAAAGGAGCTGATTAAGGCGGCCAAATTTAATACATACACATTAAAAAGTGTGGGGCTAAGAGATGATCCCTGCGGTACTCCACAAGGCGCCCAACAACACGATTTGTGATCTGTCGGTTAGGAAGGATTTTAGTAGCATCCACGCTTTACCCTGGACCCCGCATGCCAACAAACGATCCATCAACAAATCACGATGGACCGGATCAAAGGTCGCAGACAAATCCAGCATAATTAAGGCGGCCTTGCCTCCCCGATCCAGGTCTTCCCTAATCTCTTCTGTGGATTTTATAAGAGCAGACTCTGTGGTGTGCCCTTCTCTGAAGCCATATTGAGTAGGGTCCAGAGCTTGAGTTTCACGTAGAAAGGCACTGAGTTGCAAATTCATTGTTTTCTCGTCCAATTTTGCTGGTAGCGGGAGGCGCGAGATTGGTAGAAAAATATTAGGATCCTTGGGGTCTGAACTGTGCTTCTTTAGCAGTGGCAATATCGAGGCTAACTTCCAGGGTTTTGAGAAGTGCCCTGCTTCAAACATTGCATTAAACAAGGAGGTAAGTGAAAGGGCAACCGGTCCCAGGGCACGTTTAATCATAGAGACTGGACAGGGATCATAGGGGGAGCCTGATCTTGCCGACGTAAGGAGCATTTTGATGTCAATTATAGATAACGGCGCAAATTTGTCAAAGATATGGGGGAGGCCTGAGGCTGGCTTGCTTCCCTCCGTTAAGGCTACAGTCCCTACTGAACTTGGAAGGTTGAAAGCCGAGAAAATGACCTCCACCTTATTCAGAAAGAACATAGCGATGTCCTCGCATAATTCCTGGCTCGTCTGAATTTTAGCTGGACAGGGGGAAGCCAAGTTGGATACAGTTTTAAACAGCTCTTTCACAGAATTTTTTGCTAGGTTAATTGGATTTGCAAAAAACATTTTTTTTGCATTAAATAAAAGTTGTTTATAGATCACAAGGTTCTGTTTGTATATCTTTTTCTCTGCTTCCTTATATTCTTTCCTCTAATTCCGCTCAAAGCGTTTGCAGATGAGTTTTTGTTTCCTAAATTCCTCCGTGTACCAGGGGGCCGTTGGTTGTGATCTTTTAGGAAACAGAATTTTTACTGGGGCTAGTTTTTTACAAGCTGTCTTCACCCTGTTAGTGGTGGCCTCCTCCACTTCTGTAGGCATCTGGCAAGCAGTTGCAGTAAGCGCATCTTCTAATTCTGTGCCCTTAATTTTGTTCCAGGCCCTAATTTCAATCCGACTCTTAGGGCCCCTCCCCCGCCCCCCAACAGTGCGGTGATCTGGAAGGGCCAACTCAAATTGTACAGCTGCATGGTCAGTCCAGACGAGAGGCAACAAACCAGTGTAGGAGAGTTGTGGGTGGTTGGAAAAGATTCCATCCAGAGTATGCCCTGCCACATGGGGAGGGCCTATCACGTGTTGTCTTAGGTCAGCACTATTCATCATATCTATGAGGGCCACTGTATCTGGTTCCGTAAGTGCTTCCAGATAGTAGTTAAAATCTCCCATTATAGTAAAGGAGTCGGTGCAGAGCCCCTCTTCAAGCAAGTTTCCAATTGAAGTTATAAAGGTGCTCCGAGGTCCCGGTGGTCTATATAGTAAAACGCTCTTAAAAGTGTGATGATGTGATAAGCTGAAGCAGAGTGCCTTGCAGGCTGGGTTCGAGGCTGTGTTAAAGATAGCCTTAAGTGAATTATGATAAATTACTGCTAAACCCCCCTCCCCTAATCGGCCTGTTTAGAGTGTGGCATAAGAACCCAGGTGGGGTAGCTTTGACTACGTCTGGGCCTGAGGCTTTGTCTGTCCATGCTTCTGTGACAAACGGCAGTTTTATATCCCCTCCCTCTATAAGTGTCGCACACTCTGTACTGTGCTTCACCAGAGATCTGGCATTAAGCAATATGCATTTTACCACGATTTTCTCATGCTCCACCGTTTTTGCCTTTTTGTTATTAATGGGCTTGACTGTCTGGTATAAAAGTCTGGGCAATGTCCTGTTGCAATTGGAGCAGGTGACTAGGAGAGATGAAGGCCTTGTGTTAAAAGTAAGACACATGCAGCCAGTGGCCTTACCAGCCGGGTTCAGGTCAAGTAGATGTGTTCTGGAGTACTTTAAAATAGTAGTTTCACCTGGTTTCAAATGGGCAGGGGTGCTGGCGCTAAGCGCGGTCCGAGCGTGGACGGGCGCAGACGGACTTGCCTTTGGCGCGCTGGTGGTGCGCCCGCTGCACGCATCCGCTGCGCGGTCGCGTCAGCACGTCCATAAGTAGTATTAGGGGAAAAAGAACTAGCCCGCTAACCTAGATTGCCCCAAAAATGGCAGCCCCGCTTGCGCTGGAATATGAAATTAATTTGAGCGATGGACATGCAAGTCTGTTAGTTTGATTGAAAAAGGATAGTGGAGGGATAGAAGAGGGAAGGGCCTTTTTGGAGCTCACAGCAGTAGGAGGTGGTTTGGGATGAGTAAAGGAGAGGTGGAGGGGGGAAGATGCGCGAGTACCACATCCTCGGCAGGCATTCGCATCCACTGATGCCGGCCTTTACCAACTCAACAGCTCAAAAATGACTCGATAGCACTCGCAAGCTTTGCCACCTTCCCCAACATGGCGGAGCTCAACAAGGCAATCTCACTTCTCATCAAAGGTCTCACACATTAGCAGCATCGGATTGGTAACGCGGGCACTCGGGCAATGCCCGAGGGGCCAGTATCCGAATTCCAGATGTGGGCTACTTTTTTGAGCAGCCTGGGGGGCCGATTTGGGCGGTTTCTGCGTTGTTGGATGCCGCCAGCGGCCCAGTGGGTGCCTGAGTGGCTTTTCTGGAGGCAGATGGGCGTCCATTACCCTGAGGCGGTGCGTCCATTGGGGCGCTGGGGCGTTGCCCCACTAATGCCACGGGCCCACGGCCCCATTCATCGTTTAAATAAATTAGAAATAACAAATTCTTCGTTCTACTTCTGACGCTAATTCCAATCAGGACTCCTTATTGGAATTAGCGTCAGAAGTAGAACGAGGGACGCTGAAGGGGGTGGGGCTGCGGCAGCACTCCGGGTTTGAGTGACAGCGCACTAGACAGCAATAGTGCGCATGTTCGGTTTTGGACTGGTCATTTTTTTTGACCAGCCCGAACATGCGCACTAACCTTCCCCTTAGGAGAGCGAGGGTTGCTTCATGCCGCAACCCCCGGTCTCCTAATGGGCGGGGAGCATCCCTGCTCAAGCCAATCCTGGCGCTGCTGGAGCAGCGTCTGGATTGGCTGAGAGGGGTTGCCAGCCACTCGGACTCCAGTGACGCAGAAGACGTTGAAGGCGCCAACGCATGACCCCTGCCAAGCAGCAGAGGCGGCGCGGACTCGGGCGGTCAGGTAAGTTTTCTTTACTTTATTTTTTAAACCCCCCCCCGCGAGTATTGCGAGCGGCGGCTGTTAAAACCCTACTCTGGGGGACAGCATGGTGAGCCGTGGGAGTGCTCACGAGTGTGAGACACACTGAGAGGTGTGAGAGGGTTGCTTGTGAGGACACAAGCGGCAGGGCTGAGACCCATCCAGACACAAGGGTAACTTTCTAAGAAGTGCCTTTTTAATGATCGGGTTGTTTCTGTTCAGAGTAACGTTAGAAGTACGCTCTTGGCCCTCGTCCGTGCTGATTGGTGCATCCCGAGATGCGGGAATTCTGTGGCGCAATAAATGACCCATGAGTTTTCTTTGCTATAATAATTAGGATGGGCGCGTTTAAAGCTCCTTGGTTCTGATTGGCACATTCTGTGGCACAATCAACCTGGCGGAGGAAGGGGGCTGGGGGGTTGGGGGGATCTTCGGTGGCAGGGGTGTATTTCAAAGATTTATTCTCTGGCACAGTCATTGTGATGTGTATATTTAGGTGTACAATAACGGCCCCAGGCACCCTTCGTAATCGTAGTGATATCCTGTAGCTGTGGTTGTGATGGGCATATTCTGGGCACCAGGATCCTGCTCTGTATATTCTGTGCCAGGCTCCTGGCAATGGGAAGAAAGAGGCGCAGGTACTCACCAGTCTGAGATAGAGGCAGGTGGTAGATGAGACCTGTGAACCCGGAATCTCCTCCGTGCACAACACTTCCATGGTCTCTGATGGCGTATTTTATGCTGAGGTGTTATATATCATGTGTTTAGGGCAGGCGGAAGGGGCGCGGGCGGCCGCGTGGCTATCACTGCTGCAGCCGGTGCAGTGGCACCGGGTCCCAGAGGTAGGAATGGGCTCAGCCTATCCAGCATTGTTTACAGAAATGTAAGTGGCCTCACGCTCCAAGTTTATAAACACAGAGCCTGCCTTGGGCCTGGGTCTGTTTTTACTCTTTGTGGAGTTTGTGCGGGGCACGGGGGAGGAGTAGGTGCGTAAGGGGAAATAGGGAGGAGAGTGAGAAACGGCATGAAACGAGAGGGTAAAGACAGAAAGTAGAGGAGGATAGAAAAATGAGGGAAAGGGATATTGATGAGAGAGAAAGAAGATAAGCACGAGCAAAAAAGGCAAGGCAAGTGGAAAAGAAAGATGCCAGAAATAAGGACGTTAGAAGGGGACGAGATAAGTATCAAGGAGAGACAGAAGAGGGTACAGAGACAGAGAGGAGACAGTAGAAGGAAGGAAGGGAGCTGCAGAGGAAATACTGGTAGAATAAAGAACTTAGAGACCCATATGCAGGAACACTAGTGCAGAGAGTGCAGTGACAGCGGAGTACATATTGTGAGGGGCCGACTGTGCCCCAAATATGCCTGTTTTTCCATCCCTAGCTTCTGACTTTTCCCGCCCTCTTTAGCCGCCTGGTTGTGAAGGGCATTTGCCTAGACAGTGCATGTGTGCAAGACCTGGACATGTTCGCTGCCGACAGGCCCATCCCATGTTAATTATCTGGACGCCAGATCAGCCCTCAGGGAGTCTGAAAACAAACAAGAGCGTGGGGATTCTTGAAAATGTTTTGCAACCCACAACTAAGGTAAGACGGCAGAAGACACTATAAACAAGGCACAGCGTTAATCCAGTCCACCTTGGGAAACAAATGTACCAGTTGGTAGCTGTCACGTAACCCACTGTAAAAGATGTCAGCATATGAGGATCCCTGCAAGATTAGAATTGATGCAGTTTCTCAGAGGAATGGAAAATGTTTTAAATAATTTGTGTGTGGGTGTTAATGTGTGCTCGTGGGAAGATACTAGTGTGTGTGTGCTTCTTCTGTGGTACTGGAAATGAGCGCGACCCATTGGGCCCAATAAAATCTTTTATTTGGGACAGGTTTATTCACAATTTGCATTGCATGTGTATTATAGGAGAGCAGGGGATCAATTGAATGTTATCACAGCACAGCGTATCTTGAGAAATCTTTGCTTCTGACTAAACCGTAGCCATGTTAGAATCAGTATTGAAGTCTTAAGCGTGAATATTAACTTTACAAAGCTTCAGAAACATTTCTATCTACATGTTGTTATATGACATCCCTTTATTAATGTAATAACTGCACTTTCACAATTGCTTTATTAACCTTCTTGCTTCACACATTTGCTTGAAAATGCACCATTTACCCACTCTTTTTTCAAAAGTTTCTCGGGGGGAGAACCCCCCCGAATCCCCCTTAAGATGTACGGGCTCGCTCGCTGCGCTCGCCACTGTGCACTCCAACAGAAAGTTTACGCCTCACCACTTTCAAATGTCACCAGCCACCACTGCCATTACTTCCCTTTTGCCAACAGGCAGAGGTGTAACTCCCTTTCTCTCACTGGGCCGGCCCATTAATATATATATAGATATAACAACTGCAGGTTGCACCACTCTACAGAAGAGTCCATATAAAATACATATGCGAATGTCCGTCCAGTATTTGGAATGATAATGAAATCTTTATTCTTCTTTACAATGATGACTAAACGTAAAGCAAACAGCCACAACAGCCAACGCGTTTCGTTCTATCCCAAGAACTTCATCAGGGCTGTAAGACAACATTTAAAAATATAATTTACTTTATTACAATATATATTACTAAACTTATAATTCATTAAATACATATGATAAACATATAACATTAAAACATACGAAAGAGTTCACCTAGACCCAATATTGACAAGGCTCTTGTTTAAAACCTACAACCTCACATTTAAAAGAGTATTTGTTAGAAAAAGAAAATACTAACATCAATCACTTATATCATCTATCTGTCCTTTATCCAATAATCTAGATATCTACTCATGGTCACTCATCCTACTATTCCTTACTTTGGCCCTCTATGTGTCCTATTGCAATATTTCCCACAAATCGAACACAAATCATAATTGGCTAAGACGGAAATTTGGACATTATAATCCCATTTTAAAGCCCACCAGAGTCAACAACAAAAAGCATTTGAGAGAGCATTCCCTATATTTCTCTACTATCATACAAATATTCGATCCGAACCCAAAAAATTATGTCATATGTTAATAGGCAAATTCTATATCATGCCCCTTTTATATAAAAGCATTGTTACACCTACCAAGTATATTGAATGGTGCCAAAGAGTTGACCAAGAAATTGCATGCCAAGTCCTCAAGTGTAATCAACTGGCCATTCTCCGTAGACCACCAATTTTCTTTTTAATTATAAAGTGCTGCAGGCAAAGACTAAAATAAGTCGTATTGTGCCTGCAAAAGGTGTTGGAACAGAAAAATACAAATGGTGATCAAAACTAACTACAGATTCTCAGAACTGAGAATATCCAATATAGAAAACCACTCGCTTACCTAATAACTGAACTGCAGCCGACTCAAATCCAGCTGGAGGCTCAAATATAAATTTATATTTGAGCCTCCGAGCCGGATTTGAGTCGGTTGCAGTTCAGTTATTAGGTAAGCGAGTGGTTTTCTATATTGGATATTCTCAGTTCTGAGAATCTGTAGTTAGTTTTGATCACCATTTGTATTTTCTGTTCCAACACCTTTGCAGGCACAATACGACTTATTTTAGTCTTTGCCTGCAGCACTTTATAATTAAAAAGAAAGTTGGTGGTCTACGAGAATGGCCAGTTGATTACACTTGAGGACTTGGCATGCAATTTCTTGGTCAACTCTTTGGCACCATTCAATATACTTGGTAGGTGTAACAATGCTTTTATATAAAAGGGGCATGATATAGAATTTGCCTATTAACATATGACAATTTTTTGGGTTCGGATCGAATATTTGTATGATAGTAGAGAAATATAGGGAATGCTCTCTCAAATGCTTTTTGTTGTTGACTCTGGTGGGCTTTAAAATGGGATTATAATGTCCAAATTTCCGTTTTAGCCAATTATGATTTGTGTTCGATTTGTGGGAAATATTGCAATAGGACAGATAGAGGGCCAAAGTAAGGAATAGTAGGATGAGTGACCATGAGTAGATATCTAGATTATTGGATAAAGGACAGATAGATGATATAAGTGATTGATATTAGTATTTTCTTTTTCTAACAAATACTCTTTTAAGTGTGAGGTTGTAGGTTTTAAACAAGAGCCTTGTCAATATTGGGTCTAGGTGAACTCTTTCGTATGTTTTATGTTATATGTTTATCATATGTATTTAATGAATTATAAGTTTAGTAATATATATTGTAATAAAGTAAATTATATTTTTAAATGTTGTCTTACAGCCCTGATGAAGTTCTTGGGATAGAACGAAACGCGTTGGCTGTTGTGGCTGTTTGCTTTACGTTTTGTCATCATTGTAAAGAAGAATAAAGATTTCATTATCATTCCAAATACTGGACGGACATTCGCATATGTATTTTATATGGACTCTTCTGTAGAGTGGTGCAACCTGCAGTTGTTATATCTATATTCTTGGTTCTTCTAACCGCCCCCAAAGGAACGGCAGGGGCAGCGGAGTTGCACACAATGCGAGTATAAGGCTCTGTGTTGGATATTAACTATTGGGAGGGAAATATAGGGTAGATGGTGCATCACAAAAACCGGGGAGTTTTTGTATAGGTTGGCTGTTTCCTTGTTGCTGTAGAGAATATATATATATATGCATATTGAGCGGGGGTAGGGGGCCTGAGCAAAAGTGGCCTCACTTGTTTTCAGGTGGGTTTCACTAGTGTAAACTAATCCGTGCATTATAAAATTTCGCCCAAGCAGTGTTTTGCGAAAAGGCAATATGTAAATGTGGGCCACTTTTTTTTTTAGCGTGCCCGGGCCGATTTTTAATCCCAATCCAACCCTGCACATTACCGGATCACCAAATAGTAAAGTGCCTTTGCACACACCAGGGTGAAATACAGCTAAACTGACGTCGCTCCAGAGCCAGCAGTGATCCCGCCCTTCCTCTCATGGCGCGGGACGTGCGGCATCTGACGGCCCGCGCTTTCATCCTGCTCTGACGACTACAACCCAATTAAAGGAGCTGGGTGACAGGCCGCGCGCTAAACGCCGCCCGGCAGCAGCGCTCAGCAGCTCTCATCTGCCCGCTTTATCAAAGCTGTCACTTCTCCCGTCGCCAGGAATTGGTAATAAAAAAGAAATTTGATTTGCTTCTAATAGGTGTCAAGATAAAATCAATGGCTTGTCTGAAATCTGGGTAATTTCAAACCTGCAGGTTTTCTGCCACAACGTGATTCACACAAAAAAAAATGGGAAAGGAAGAAGCGCGAGGAGGCACAGAGTCCCCAATAAAAGGGAAAGCCTCGGAAGGCAGACAATACGCAATGGAGGTAGGAGCAGAGAAAACTTCAAAGGCGCAAACGTGCGTGTAGATTTGTTCTTAGATCTCATGCGCACAAAATATTCTGCCAAAACATCTCCCTTACTCAGACTAGTTAGAACTTGTACAACTCGCAAACACATTTGATAAAACAAAAACAGTGCAAATTAAAGGGACACATGAAACCCCTTTTCCTTTCAAGCATTATAGGTAGAAACTGCGACTGCCAGTCAGAGATTAAGAAGGGTCTATCTAGTAAAATTGCGATTTTTAACCTGTAGTCCATGAACCGCTGGGGGTCCGCGGGCCCGTTAAAAGGGCATGGATGCACGTTACCTCAACCCATTATTTTGTGTCAATGATCATATGAATTTTGAGCTAAAAAGCTGTATAACGGGAGTTCCTCTTAAGAAAACAGTTTCATCAAGTAATAATAATACCTCCTTGAAGTCTACTGTATTGACTCTGCAGCGTAATTAAACTATTTTTAATACAATTAAAAAAGGTAGGCTAAAAAAATCATAAGCATTGGAAAAACGTATTTAGTCAGAAACAGATTAATAGTTCTGGACAGAGCACGTGTGAATGTGCACAGTCAATACTCACATTCAAACATGCTTCGACCTCAAAAACACTTGACCTGCGTAGGATTTTCTACAATAGAATACACACAGGCAGCGAGCCAGTGCTCCAAGCACTCAGTGATCTATGCACGTATACACAGGCTGACTGCCCAAAAGGCTCTGTGTTCTCCCATCCACTGGTTTACATGGACGGGCAGGTAAAGACTCAAAGCATCTACACTTCTTTCATAGAAAAGGGAGCATGCCTGCACTTCTGAGCACACATGAAGTACTTCCACATGCGGAGTAGTACATCTCTAGCATGTACTCTGGTATAATTAGCACTGGGTGTACTTGCTTTATACAATCACTGTCTTTGTAATCTTTTGACACTGCATGGTCTCCAGCTCGGTCTATACTAAGCTTGATTGCTGCCCTGTGTCTGTCCGAGGTTGATGTCAATCCAGTTACTACTTCTGTCCCACTACTACCGCTGAGCACTCAGCTTTCACATTATTACCTATGGATCTGTGACCTTGGTTTTACTCCAGTGTGTGGCCCCTCTCATACTCAAGCATGAAGTTGGAGAGGAAAGTAAATGTGCAGAGTTCAGACTATGTGGAATTGTTTGTGTTTTTTTGTGTATTATTGTTCAAGAAATGGCTTCAAGTGATGATGAATCAGTAGGGTCCACATAAGTCAAAAGATTAAGAACCACTGCTCGAAAAAGTTCCACATGCTTTGAACATTATGTCATCTAAATGCAAACATTTAATAAGAAAAAGGTATTGCATTCAATTTCTTTCAATTTAATTATGGTCCTACCCATTATTCCATTTCTTTAAGAAGACCCTTCAATGGCAACTGCAGCAATTAACCATGAGTCAAGAACAGTAACACGAGGCGGACCACCTCCCTGAGGCACCACACAGCAGGGACAAACCGCAAACAAACTAGCTTCCCAAACACGAGTGAGCCACCAGGGAAAAGGAGGAGCAGATCCTGCATCTTTTTTTATCCAATTTAGCTTTATGACAGCTGCCACCCGGAAGCGCACAAAAGAAGAATACTTCAACAGCCACCCCTCAAGGAAATCCGCAACAGTGGGCAGAAATAACTTGCCTTCAGTATCACTCTTTCTGGTGGATACACTATCTAGCAACATATTCCCCACCTTACAATACTCCCCGGGCGCCACACTTATCTAGATAGCTTTCACCAGCAGTGCTTACGTGTGCCACTGGGTGGTGTGGTGCTGCTCCACGGTGACACAATACCGCCCCAAAAATGACGGAGCAGAGCCACGTATAAGCCCCACCACTGCACACTTCAGTTTTTTGCTAGTCTCTTTCCAAGCCCTGAGAAGCAGAGCATGAACAACTGGTAGTACCACTGTGCATATTTCTCACTTGGAACCTTTTTATATGTTCAATCAATCAATCACGGCATTTATAGAGCGCGCTACTCACCCGGGAGGGTCTCAAGGCGCTGGGGGAGGGGGTAAGTTACTGCTCGAACAGCCAGGTCTTGAGCTGCTTCCTGAAGGAGAGATGGTCCTGGGTTCGCCGAAGGTGAGTGGGGAGGGAGTTCCAGGTCTTGGCTGCCAGGTAGGAGAAGGATCTTCCTCCGGCGGTGGTTCTGCGGATGCGTGGTACGGTGGCGAGGGCGTGGCTGGTTGATCGTAGCTGGCGTGTGGGCGTGTAGAAGGTCATGCGGTCGTTGAGGTACTTTGGGCCCAGGTCGTGGAGGGCCTTGTGTGCGTGGGTGAGGAGTCTGAACGTTATTCTCTTGCTGACGGGGAGCCAGTGCAGGTCTTTCAGGTGTCCGGTGATGTGGCTGTGTCGGGGATGTCCAGGATGAGTCGTGCGGAGGCGTTCTGGATGCGCTGGAGTCTTTTTGAAGTTTGGCTGTGGTTCCGGCGTAGAGGGTGTTCCCATAGTCCAGTCGGCTGGTGACGAGTGCCTGGGTGACGGTCTTCCTGGTTTCAGTGGGGATCCATCTGAAGATCTTGCGGAGCATGCGCAGGGTGTTGAAGCATGAAGATGAGACGGCGTTGACTTGTCTGGTCATCGACAGGGAGGAGTCCAGGATGAAGCCCAGGTTGCGTGCGTGGTCCGTTGGCTTGGGCGCGGTGCCCAGGGCCGGGGGCCACCAGGAGTCGTCCCAGGCGGAGGGTGATGAGCCCAGGATGAGGACTTCCGTCTTGTCTGAGTTCAGTTTAAGGCGGCTGTTCCTCATCCAGTCGGCGACGTCTCTCATCCCGTCGTGTAGGTTGGCTCTGGCGGTGGTGGGGTCGTTGGTGAGGGAGAGGATCAGCTGGGTGTCGTCGGCGTAGGAGATGATGTTGAGGTTGTGTCGGCGTGCGATGGCTGCGAGGGGGCTCATGTAGACGTTGAAGAGGGTTGGGCTGAGTGAGGATCCCTGTGGAACGCCGCAGATGACTTCGGTGGCTTCGGATCTGAACGGGGAGGCGGACTCTCTGGGTTCTTCCGGCGAGGAACGAGATGATCCATTCCAGTGCTTTCTCTCGGATTCCGATGTTGCTGAGGCGCTTCACTAGGGTGCGGTGGCAGACGGTGTCGAACGCCGCGGAGAGGTCCAAGAGGATGAGGGCAGCTGTTTCCCCGTTGTCGGTTAGGGTTCTGATGTCGTCGGTGGCTGCGATAAGGGCGGTCTCGGTGCTGTGGTTGGCCCGAAACCCGGACTGCGAGGGGTCGAGGGATCCATTCGTCTCGAGGAAGGCGGCAAGCTGTCTGTTGACGGTCTTCTCGATGACTTTGGCTGGAAACGGAAGGAGCGAGATGGGACGGTAGTTCTTAAGGTCGGTGGGGTCCGCCGTTGGTTTCTTCAGGAGGGCGGTAAGCTCGGCGTGCTTCCAGCTCTCCGGGAAGGTGGCGGTGTGGAAGGAGGAGTTGATGATGTCCCGGAGATGGGGTGCGATGGTGGCGTCGGCTTTGTTGAAGACGTGGTGTGGGCAGGGGTCGGTTGGTGATCCGGAGTGGATGGAGTTCATCGTGCGGGTGGTGTCTTCGGTGCTGATCGGGGTCCAGTTGCAGAGGGTGGTGGTGGCGGGCGTTGGTTCGGCGGTAGGGTGCGTTGTTTGTGCGTCGAAGCTGTTATGTATGTCGGTGATCTTGCGGTGGAAGAACGCGGAGAGTGAGTTGCAGAGGTCTTGCGAGGGGGTGATGTCGTTGTTTCCGGCGCTGGGGTTGGAGAACTCTTTGACGATGCTGAAAAGTTCCTTGCTGTCATGGGCGTTGTTGTCCAGTCGTTCTTTGAGTGTTAAATACGGCCACACCGCAGAGTGGAGAGGTGTGAGGGAAGTGAGAACTCGGATGTTAGAGTAGCCACCAAAAAAGTGTTACAGAAGGCAAGAAATGTGTTCTTCTGATGAATTACTTTAACCACAGATTCATCACCTTGGAAATAGATACCAAGCAGTACCCTTTCAGTGGAGGGTCTGTGTAGGGACATCTTAAAGATTTTGGGGGCCCTGAGCCGAAACCATATTGGGGGCCCCTGTTCGGAACAGCTTTGAGTTTATAACCAATTTCAGCTCTTTAATGCTCTCTTTGGCCAGGTCACTGACGGTGCACAGGCACACTGATCCAAATTCTAAATGTATGTACATCTAATATTTGGGGATAGTGACGAGTGTTTCAAATATTGTAACATAGCAGCAGCTCACTAATATTACTGCAAATAATCTCTGTGAAATCCTCCCATGTCTCATATGCCAGGTCTGGTTTTGATCTAAAAGAATTTTTTTTTACAGTACACATTGACAGGATCCTGTAGAAATAATCAAACTGAAGCTATAGATTATATTTGGCAGCAATATGGACACAACACATACCACTACCACAACACACACTGCACTTCTAACAAAACAACTTAGATGGAACTTATCATACAGACAAAATCTCGCAGATATTCCATGTAGCGGGATCTGGACTAACTAAAAAAATCATAGCACATGCAAGACTTTCTCGCACCCACTCAACACCATCCAAATATTGTAGACTATGAATATCATGGCTAGCAAATACCATAACCAACTCCGTTTTCTTAACACGCTCTAATAAAAGCATGGTGAGCAATGGCGACGCCAAATAAAGACTGCCAAACTATTCTGGCCAAACCTACAGGACACCGACTGAAAATCAAAAAACGCTCTTGATCAATTGTTAGAATACACCAATATGCCTTCTGCTCCAATGAACATGGAGCTGAAGATTTGGAATGATGATCATGTTCCTAGGCTAAGGCTGATACTGTATTGGTTTACACTCTTGTTGAATGTGATGGTAGGGCTGTACAAAGGGGCCGCACTAAAGGTTTTGGCTATTAGGAAAGCACACATTCTGCCCTGGTTCTTTTATATATGCCAAACCCGAACAAGACTGGGTCTTTTCCAGTAATGCAAAAACGCAACTTCCATAACTCCCACATTGGCTTGCAAAATCAAAACAATCTACTGCTGTATACCATTATCTAAAGCGGGCTCCCTAAAGTGGTCCTAAATCATAAATGGCACCCACAGTTTCAAATATACTTAGGTAGCATCGAAGGATAATTCACTAAACCTCAATTCTACCAGTGGCCAACTGTTACGGTGAAAGGGTCTCATCAGTTGCTCTACAGAGACTGCTAATTGTGCAACAGAAGTGTATTTCTTGCATTTTTGTCCACTATACCAAACCTCAGGATTAAATGGATTATCCCAGTGTTCTGAAATAGATTTATCAGGGAAAATAAGTTAGTTTTCAGCATATCTGAACACAACTGTAATTCTAACACAACACCTTAGATAAAGCAGGGAAATCTGGTCCAAAAGTTTTCTCTGTAGTCTGTTTTATACATTACAAATTTAGGGCATACTCCTTAAAAACAAGGTGAAAACATACCATGCTCAAATTGTGCTCTATGATCACTCTAAATGCTGGATGTATGCTATGTGAACTACGTCAAACTGGTGCAGAGGTAATGGCCATGGGGAACTTCGTCTTGATGGTAAGGAGCTGTAAGAAACGGCTCAGATGGAGTGCACGTCAGGTAAGTAAGGACAATAATGAGGTCACACTGAAGCATCAGAAAAGGAGAAGAGAGAACATGCTGGAGCCCTTTCGAAAATTGCATCAGAACAGGTGATTTAACCAATGAGGGCTGATCAGGCAATCGTAAGATGGCTGACAGGGTAGATAGATAACCTTTAACCATGCCCAAAGCAAGACCTTCCCGGGCAAGAGATAAAAGAAACAACAGGACGTCAAGCAGTTTGATCTGGAGAGTATCAATCTGGCATGTGTGGCACCAATTCGCAGACTTGTCCTCAGGCATATACAGTTTTTGTCAAGGGATACCTGGCTGCTAAGATGAAATCAACCAATTCCGTCAGAGGTGTTCAGCTGTCGCTGCTCAATCTCCAAGCATGAAGGTGGAGATTGCAATGGCCCAGGTTCAGTACCCGACCCTTCTGCTCTGACAGCAGACTCTCCAGGAGGGGCAGACTCATTGAAGGACAAATACTAAATCCCAGTTTTGGATACCATACTGTCTGTTCCCAATCTGGAGCCACAAGGGTGACTTGGGTCCGGTCTGTCCTGATCTTCTTGAGAATTCGGGGTAGGAGTGGTATTGGCAAAAAGGCATACAGGAGTCCCGAGTTCCACTCGAGGCAGAACGCATCTCAGAGCGAGAGACACCTTGGAAACTCCAACGTCCATAAGTGCCGACATTGCAAATTCTCAAAGATGATGAACTGATGGAGCCAAGGTTCTCCTCCATTTGTGGAAGAGACCTTGTGCACCTCCAGCTGCCATTCATGATCTGCTAGGCACCAACGGCTGAGTTTGTCCACCCTGGCATTCAAAGAGACTGCTAGGCGATTCAAAATAAGGAAAATTCCCAGGTGGTCCAGCCATTTCCAGAGGTGGCCTCCTGGCACTGGGTCCGTGACCCTACCTGCCCTTTTTGTTGCAGTACAACATGACACTGGTGCGGAGTGTAAGCACCTTTATCAGCCTCCCTTTGATGGATGGCAGGAAGCCTTTCAATGGCAAGCGGATAGCGCTCATTTCTAGAAGGTTGATATGGAGCCGGGACTTCGCCGGAGACAAGAGGCCTCTGATCTCCACCTCTCCCAGATGGCTTCCGCAGCCTAGACGTGATGCATCGGTCACCGTCAGCCCAGAACGGGAAAGGGAGAGGTGTCTGCAGCTGACCCAATAATGGTATAGTAGCAACCACTTCAGATCATTTGCAGCTTCCTCCGAAACCTGATCGTAGTTGGAGAGGTCCCCTTGATGTTGAACCCACTGGGACTTCAGATCCCACTGCCATCTGGTGTGCTCAACCAACAGGATGCAGTAGGCCACTAGTTCCAGCAGTCTCAGAGTCAACCTCACTGAAATCCAGGACCTAGGCTGATAGATCAGAATCATAGCCTGAATGTCCTGGACTCTTTCTCGAGGGAAAGGTACGAAATCGAACCATGTCCAGAATGGCCCAGATTAGGGTATATGCGAAGGAATCCGGTGTGCCTTCAGCACGTTTATAGTGAGCTCCAAAGATGACAGGAGGTTTGCCGTAGTCTGGAGTTGGTTGACAACAACCTGGGGCGAGCCAGCCTTTAACAGCAAGTACTCAAGGTAGGGGAAGACTGGGAACCCTGATCTCTAAAGGTATGCTTCTTCCACCATCGCCATCAATTTCGTGAACACCCGAGGGACGCTGGTGATAGCCAAAGAAGAGCACAGCAAACTGAAAATGCTCCTCTACCACCACGAACCGCAGGTACCACAATAAGCCAGCAGGACAGGAAGATGGAAATGGGCATCCTGGAAGGAGTGTTAAACTGACCCTGGCCACGGTGGGCACCTAAGCCTTTCCCACGAACCTGCTGGGCAGGACAGGCTGGAGATAAGGGATGCCTTGGCCAAAGCCACGAAACGAGAGAAGGAATTGGTGCGGCTGGTGAAGCTGGGCAGACAGGCTTAGAGAGCAAGCCGTAGCCCTACGCTCCTTTAAACGTTCAAGGTCAGAATCAGTCTTGTCCCCAAACAGGCAAGGCCGGTCAAACGGCATGTCCATCAGAGAAGACTAGATAACACCCGAGAACCCAGTCGACCGTAGCCACATATGGTGATGAAGGCAACGCTAGCAGTACCTATAGCTGGGCCAACGGAGTCGGTGGTGTCCAAGCCACAATGAATTGTGAACTTGGCCGCAACACAACCATATTGAATCACCTGTCAAAGGGCGGGCAAGGTCTTCTGGAACTCTAGGGAGAACTTACGCCACAGAGTCCTAGAAGGTATAAGCGTAAAGGCCCAACAAACAGGAGGAGTTGATTGATTGCAGGGCCAAACTGGCTGAAAAGAAAAGGTGCTTCCCAAATGTCTCCACTCACTTGGATTCCCTGTCAGGAGGAGTGGTAGAGCAATTGTTGAAGTTGGTCAAACGGGTGGAGGCCTGCACCACGAGGTTCTCTGGCTAAGGGTGCTGCGATTTATAATGCACCCAAACTCCAAAAACTTTATTGCACAAACTTCCCCAGGCTCATTTATGCTACCACTACTGATCTGCAAAGATGGTAAAATCTTTTTATATGCTGCTTGAGGAGCGTAGCGGATGTGAAATTGAATATTTTGCCAAGTCTACTTTATATTTTTCAGGCTCTCAAGGTGAAGATTCCAGAAAAGGATACGAAGATCCTCTAAGTAGCTATTAACACCCGTATTTGGACAAGAATCAAGGATGGTTATAAGGGAAGATTTTAAAAGCAAGCAGGAGATAGGGAGGCCTCTGCTTACCGGATGTTAAGCGATATTATCAAGCAGCCAAGCTCTGCGCCCTCTTCAAGTAGTCTCTGTATGAAACGGAAAGGGACGGGACTCGTATGGATGCAAACATATTGGGTTGAGGCCTATGGGATGCGCCATGGCAGCCTAGGGTTGCTAGGACCCAGGTCTGTTACTACTCGGAGATCCTGCGCCCTACTCTGGCAGTGTAAGGCTCAGTAACTGGAAATCAAAGTCTCAGCTGTTCTCCTTCTAGCCCTCTCCTGATCAACCCAGACTTTACTCTGAGGAGTAGTAGTGCGAGTTTGCCAGGTGGTAAGGGGAGACTGTAGAATGCTTCAAGACTTGTTACAGAGAAGTAAGATTAAAACATTTGAAAATAGTAAAAAGGATTTTCAGGTTAGAGAATCAGAGCACATACAATACTTTCAATTGCCACAATTAGCCAGACACCGGAGAAAAAGATAGCAGCGTTTAGATCTCTTAACCCATGGAAAAAACTCTTTGCTGCTTACACCATATCAAAGGGTCTGATTTCTAATTTCTATGCGACACTCACTGACATAGACCCTAACATTCAGTGGACATATAAATTAAAAGACGGCAGCGTATTTTAAGTAAGGACATCTCCCTCCATCAATGGCAGATATTGTGGACAGATTTCCCCTCTAAGTAAAAGTGTGAAAAATAGGGACTCAATGTATAAACCTATGACGTTGTGGCATATCGCCCCAGTGAAGCTGAAGCATATGTACTGTAATACAGAGGGTAAATGATGAAGGGAATGTGGACAAGATGGAGATGGTCAGCCTACATGGTGGCCTTGTCCATGTCTGCAGACTTAATGGAAGGACATCTTAAGTCATATCTGGAGTACATTGGGATGTCCACTGAATCATAATTCAGCAATGATAGTTAGGCCCAAGACCATCTGAAATGAGACAAAGGACTGGAGATTGATTAACGTTAATTAAGTTGCTGATCTGGCATGTGACTTTATATGAACTAGCCACACCAGCGTATCAAAGGGTAATCTGTTATGTGACAAACCTTTACCCAGCTATACTGACCTTTGTCAGGTGCTCCTGGCACATGAGAAGCTATTGCTCACTAATACCAACCTCTCGCAGCTAAAGCTGACATGTGATAGAGTCCACTCCATCCTTACCCTTCTGCAGTGCAGTCAAGCTTTCCGATATCTTATACGACACTTCCAATACGTCTAGACTTTTTACTCTGCAGTAGGTCGCTTATGGGGCTTGTACCCAGTCTACCCCTCCCCTCCCCCCCCCCATTAAAAAAGGTGCACTCCAAAGTCTCTGCAAGTGATGGGCTACTAGTCTGTGCATTTAAGCTTGATATGTGGGCTATGCAGACTTGTGACTACCCACACTACCAAACTTTTAGAAAAGGGCCAGAGAGAGGCAATCATAAGTGTTATAAAATACAAAAAATTATCCGCAACTTCAACTGGCCACAGTCTACTAATTCTGAGCTTCTTTTTAGAAAATAATCTACCTGCACATGGTGCTGGTGTCACGGCATTACATATTGGGCCAACATCACAATAATGAAAAGAGGACTGAACATTTTTGTAAGGCACAATAAATCAGAAACAAAGATGCATTGGTTTCAACATTATTTTCTGTTGGTAGGACCTTGGAAGAGGGGAGAACCACTTTAGTGGCCACAGATTCTAGAAAGTAAAGGCAGTCTGCCTTTACTTTCTAGAATCTGTGGCCACTAAAGTGGTTCTCCCCTCTTCCAAGGTCCTACCAACAGAAAATAACGTTGAAACCAATGCATCTTTGTTTCAGTCTGATCATATGAAAAACATTCTCCACATTGACATTTGCTGCTGCACCTACCTGCATGTTCAGTTTTTCCAGTGTCATCTCCAAGTTATTGTTGGCTTCCTCCAGACGCCCTCGTTCTGCTTCCAGCTCTTCTACCTTCAGTCTGCACGAGTGGAGAGCGAGATGCACAATCAAAATCAGGCAATCACCAACATACAGGACACTAAACAAGTTCCAATAAAAACTAAAAACCATCCACCAGCAATAGAAGGATCATCGCAGGGGTGCAGCAAAGCTATTCCTAAATATTTAAAATAAAAACAAAAGGATAAAAAGGCAAACATGACAGAATCTTTCTGAAATAACAGAAGGCAGACTAAATTATCAACGTTTATCATAGGATCATCTATTTGAGGATCATCTCCTTTCGGCAGATGTATTTTTGTATTAGAACCACAGACTTCTCTCCAGCTGACCTAAGAAGTGATCGAGCAAATTGGCATTGCTTCGGGGGTTTAAGTTTAACTTGAAGAAGTCTGAGCTACTGAACGCGAAACTCCCACAAAAAGACGCACATTACCTCACTGCGTATAATCCGTTCTGCTGGTCCAAGGAGAAGATTAAATATGAATATATGAGGATTTAAATTACCTAGATAGTCTACAACCTTTATTATGCGAAAAACTCCCAACTGTTCGACGCCATTAACACGGACTTGCGCAGATGGCAGAACCTGGTTGTACTGTGTCTAGACAGGGTGACCACGGGGAAAGGAATGTTCTGATCTGGATTGTGATGTGTTTTTCAAGCCCTGCCAGTCCGCTATAGATAGCTTTGCATGGTGACCGAAGCGAGCAAGCATTTCCCAAAGGGTTTTAGGAGGGATCGGGAGGCCTAGGCATATCAGATGTGAAATGTTACTATCAAGCTTCCCTTCTGAGAGTACTATTTGAATGCTTTATTTACAAGACACCAAAACTTTGGACATACAAATGGTGGGTTGGCCCGATGGTCAATACCATGGCTGCCCAGGACCTCTGCACCTTGTATGCGAAATTTTGTGCAGAAAATCAGTAGATTTTTCGAATTCTATCTAAAAAAATTAGGATGTCTTGAGATTAGACCAGGACCTGAACAGATTGTTACCCAATCGTCCTTTGGTGTGCAGTCGGCATAGTGGGGCGGGGAATGGGGCAAACAAAATAGTTAAAAAAAAGTACAAAAAATAGAACTTACCTGCCGCACCGCGCCCGCCGAAATGCTACTCTTTTGCTTCTTCCTTGTTGCAGGCAGAGGCTCCCAGCCTCCCCTGCGGCCAATACTGACACTGCTCTCATGCATAACAGCAGCGTCAGGATTGGCCTTAGAGCAGAGGATTTGCACTCCCAGGGAGATTGAGAGCCTCTGCCTGCTTTCTCTCCAACCCAGCAATGCAGCAGCTGGGTTGGAGACCGCTTCACTGCGCATGTGCGTTTGGCCAGCCAAACACTCATGCACACTGAAGGCAGTGCTCACCACTCCCCCTCCTGACTTGCCCCATAATGGCCCCGCCTCCAACCCTCATTAAATGAAAGAAAAATCAAACTATAATAAACGAGTTTTAGTGGTTTTTTTTTTTTCCAAAATGTGTTGCGGGGGGGAGGGGTCGCGACGCTCCTCTGCCATAGAGGAAGAGCCGCCACTGGATTACATATAGGAAGGTTGACACACTAAAGACCATTCTTAGCCCCAGTGACCCCACAAGATATTCAGTAGATACTTCTAATACATGGCTTAGCAAAAAACCTATGGGCTGCTACAAATGCAGAGGTTGTGTATGCTGCCAATATCTTAATGAGAAAGCTGTGGAGTTCTTTAACCATGATTGATCCAAATGTTTTCGGATCAGGGCTTTTATGAACTGTAACACAAATTATTGTGTATATATGATTATCCGTGTATGTTAGTGTCAATATGTGGGTTTGACCAAAAGAGCTTTGACAATAAGATGGAAAGGGCATTTGTGGGCAATTAGAAATGCAGACTCGAAGTCTCCCATAGCTGTCGATTTTGCAAAGGATCATCAACCAGGCCAGATCTGTAACATTTTATTTATGGGCACTGATCACATACAAACACCACAGAGGTGGCGATAGGGAGCTAAAGCTATGTTGTAAGGAGAGTTGGTGGATCAATTGTTTAAAAACTGTACAACATGGTCTGAATGTAGACTCTGAAAAGTTTACTACCTTGTAATGATAGTCCTGTACTATACCTATATGTGTGTGTGTGTGTGTGTGTGTGTGTGTGTGTGTGTGTGTGTGTGTGTGTGTGTGTGTGTGTGTGTGTGTGTGTGTGTGTGTGTGTGTGTGTGTGTGTGTGTGTGTGTGTGTGTGTGTGTGTGTGTGTGTGTGTGTGTGTGTGTGTGTGTGTGTGTGTGTGTGTGTGTGTGTGTGTGTGTGTATATATATATATATATATATATATATTTGTCACTACTTGCTGTACAGGCAGGTTTGTAGCACGTGTACCTCAACGGGACCTGAATATGGCATGTTAAACTTTCTATTGGTTTAAGTAACAATATGTCTCAACATCATAGGTCTTAATTGTTATAATTCTAATCTCAAGAAGAACTGTTTCTATTGATGGATTTTCACCATATTGTATTTACCAATAGAGTAACCTGGAGAGGAATGTCCATTTAGTTAGATTTTCACTGCAGGGTGCATACTATGCTGGTATTGTATTATCTGTGGTGGTATCAGAGGACTCCGATTGATCACCATTTGGCTGTTTATAATTGAAACCTCAAGGTGAGTAGTAGAACGACTTCATCTCTTAAGAGCCTTCCTTGATTTCTGCCCTTTGGTTTTGTGTGATTGAATGTGATCCCTCGCCTACATCAGTGTGTTATTTGAAGATTTTTTTCTGATGTTCACCTCTGGTTATTGATCCTTTGTTTTGCTCTCTATGCGATTATGAGAATGAGACTGGTGTAGCACTATACTATTACCTGATGATAGTTTCTGTTTTGAACCTGTGACACTTTGATTTTGTTTTACTCTTTCCATGTGAATATGAGAACGGAGCTGGTGGGGCGTTATGGCTCGGTATAGAACGCTGATGGATGGGGCGAAATGATGGTACGATTCCCACTCAGTGTGATTTGGTTTTGAGGTCATGCTTTGGACATGCTGACACTGGGGTTAATGTATTAATTAGGTCATCAGATGACTTTCTTTTGAGTTTATTTTTTGCTTTTAGATTCTGCCCTGTTCTGCTTTCAACGTGATTATGTGTATGAAACTGGTGTAATTAAATGCTATTATACTTTGGCATTTTTTGATTTTGACCTTTGGTTCTTTTTAATTTGGTTTATCTTTTTATAATGTGACTATGGGAATGGAGCTGGTTTAGCACAACGGCTTGACATACATGCTTGTTGGATGGTGCTATGTGGGGGTTTGATTCACACTCAATATGATTTGCCTTTAAAGTAGCATGATTTGTCTGTTTCACGGACAATATATTTATTCAGACGGCTTTACTGTATATTTTGTACCTTCACAGGTTTATGTCTGTATTATTAGCTGTAGGATTACTCTGTTTTGGTTCTTTTTAATTTTGGTTTACCCTTTTACAATGTGACTGTGGGAAGGGAGCTGGCATAGCACAACGGCTAGCTATACATCAATGATGAACGGGGCCATGTGATGGTTCGATTTCCACTAAATACAATTTGCTTTTAAAGTAGCATTTTTGATTTGCTGGTTTCGGAGACAATATATTTACTTAGACGGTTTTATTGTATATTTTGCACCTTCACAGGTTTTTGTCAGTATCATTCGCTGTAGGATTACTTTGTTATATTTTGGACTATATAACTAGGAAGATAGATTCTTGTCTGACTTTAAACTATGGCTTGCCTGATGTTTTTCTTTTGCTGCCTTTTGGTGATGAATCCACTTTGTTATATCGTGGTTTTTTATTGCGGTACTTGTTGCTCCATATTGTGTATCTTTTCCAGTCCGAGTTTTCCTGAATGTGCCATGTAGATTGGTCTATTTCGAAATTACGTTGACAAATACCGTGCTGCTATCTCAGCTGGTTGCAATAATTAGAGAATATGAGGACAATATAATAGGTCTTCTAGAGGTCTGTTACTTTGGTTTATGCGGGAACATGGTGCTTAACTGTACGTCGCACCGTACGGGGCTGACCTGTCTTCATGTACATTTGGGTCAATTAACCTGTGGCTAGATACTTTTTTTTTTTTTTTACGGAGTTTTATATAGCGCACTTGACCCGAAGGTATCGGGTATCAGAGCGCTTTACACGAGCACCAGTTGCATTACACAAGGACACATTCATTTTTGTTAGGCACGGGGAGATGAAGTGATTTGCCCAGAATCACAGGATGTTGCACGCCCTTGCCGAGACTAGAACCCGATTCCCCAGATTGGAGGTTGACCGCCCTAGCCGTTAGGCCAACTCCTCTCCCCTTTGTTTTTACCTTCTGTTTTTCTTTCGTGTCCAGCATAGCTATTTGCTCAGGTGAAAATGTCTTTTAAAGTGTAAGTATATGTACCTTTGTTGCTTTTTGCCTGATAACGGTTGCACAACACCGGATGTTATTTCTCGTTCACTTACTGTTTTTCTCTTGTGTCTCTCTTCGTTTTAGCTATACTGTCAAATTGCCTTTACTTTGTATCGATCGTTCTGGACCATGCTGTTATACCTGTATGGCTTTGATAAACTCGTAAGGCGTGAGTTGTGAACCAATTAAACATGGGTATATTGGACATATTTAGTTTGCAATTTATGGACTGAACAATTATTCAGTATGCAGGGACTTACACTTCTATCAGTGCAGATCAAGGGAAGTATTGTATTTCGAGTGGTGGGACACCGCAGAGGAAGTTCTTAATGGCTAAAGTATAATTGGAGTTACAATTTAGCAATGAATGCAGGATAGGAGAATAGTTTGGTCCAATAAAACAGTATTTTGATCATTATTGTTTTCCCACTGGGTCACAGGTATTATCTTCTATATTGTGACGGCTGAACCGTAATCAATGCGATGAAGATTTATAATGGAAACTGGTCGTTGCGTTTTTAGGATTGGATGTTCACACCAGATTGAATGCCATTAGTGTGCAGGACGTGAGTAATTTTGGATTGTGTTTCTTTTCCTTTATTTAATCACTAATATGGACTTTGGTAAGTTTGAGCCTACTTTCTTTCTTCTTGCTTTATATGTTACCCATCTTGGGATCTTATGCTATTGGGACTTTTTAATTGTTTATTTGGTCTCTGAAATACTTTTCTGGTCTATTTTAACCATTTCCAGCAGTGTAAATGCTTACTTGTTTTAATTGAAACACAAAATGGTGGTTAACAGTGATTGTTTCATGCTGAATACTTACCTCACAGATGATATTGTACCTAATAGAGTTTAAATTAACTTTGCTCTATGCAGCTACTCTACCTTTTTGACTTTGATTTTTGTGTCTTGCCTCCTTTCCTTTTGTTCTTAGCCCTGAAGAAGCAGAGACGTGTTGGCTACTGGCTACTTCAGTGCTGCAATACTGTCTTGGCTGTTTTGAGCCTTTAACTGTGATAATTTGTAGGCCAATCTAGTGCCTCTGTATGATTATTTCTGCTAGTAATTTGATGTTTGACATAATGTAACTCAACTGATTGTTTTGTGTGAGAAACTAAATATGGGAATATCAGATAAACACAATTTATCTTTGTGGCTCATGTATTTTTCATACTATTAATTGTTCTCCCCACAACCCCCATTACATCCCTTTTGAAGTTTTTTGGAAGGAACTCTTAAGTCATGTGAAAGTGATGTAAGGATGTCCCATAAGGTCTTACCCCCGCCACAAGCTTACTAAATGTGAAATCCAAGTACTTAACACATCTAATTAACTCAGACTGCTGAATAGCTACTAATATATTCCTGGAAGCAAAGCAATGTTTGGCCTGGAACTGGACATCCTCCGTGATCCCAAATGTGCAGGAATGGGCAGGTAAGACTTGATCCTTATTGACGATGCAGAAGCTTACATGGAAAATGCATGATATGGTGAGCATGTATGGCCATACATGGTGTCCCTGGACTGAATACCGGTCGGAGATAGTTCAGACACTGGTATGACTCAGATTAACTAGCTAATATGTGGATCGGCTGAAGTGATGTCATGGTATATTTTGTTAGCACGTCATGACAAAAGTTATAAGTGCTTTTCTAAATCTGATTGAATATAATACTCTGCACCAAACCATCAGGGGGATAATGGGGGAGAAGGGGAGGGGATTCTTTTTCTATTATGTAATGAGCAACAATATTATTAGATGTTAATGTCTATAGAAACTAATAAAATCTCGTTGAAAGAAATTATCAATTTTAAGGAAACATTGTTCAGTTGTTTCTGGCAAATTTCAGAACCAGCAATTCAAACATCCCAATTTATGTAGGGCCTAATGCCGTCATGCCCCTCTAAGTGCTCTCCGTTTGCAGCAAAAGTAAGTGTGGTTCAGAAAGACAAAGTGGTCCTATTTTAATCTGCCTCAACAATGTATAGTTATCTCCCTGGTTCCTCCATGGCCACCTTTGGACAGCAATAGCTTAGCATTGTCTTGGACTGCACATTTGATCCCGGGTTTTCGATACAAAGTATGCTTAATATCAACGGCTGGGTTAGAAAACCATTTTAATCACTAGAGCACACCAATCAGAAGACACAGAACATCTAAATTTGGTGTAAACATTATCTTAGGGTGTCTCTTGCCATAAGGAATGTCTTTCTCAAAACTGTATGAAGGAGAAGAATGCCCGATGGTCACTTGTGAACTGGTTACATTTAACTAGCTTTAGTAATCTGTTTCTGGCATGAGACAATATGCAAATTGATTCACAATTATGAGAAACCCAAATTACAAACAAAGCAAGCCTGATACCAGATTTGTTTTTTTAAATCTATGGACAATAGGAATGCACAAGCTTGTCACTACAATGTGGTGTGTACGAAAGAGCACGGATGCCTTAAAAGTGCGCAGGATTGGAGGACTTAACCTTGTTTATCATCAAGTAGATGCTCAATTGTACAGAAGACAGCAGTTGCAGGATGTGTTTGCATCAAACATTTAAGGCCGCACTAAGTAAACAAGTGATGCAGAAACTGGAGCAGGCTCAAGATGTCTGTTGGGGCTCAAACTCCAGGCCCTGTGTGCTATTCCTGGGAACCCATACTGGGAAACCTCAAAGGTGGGCTATGAGGATTTTAATGATTCTATTCTTTCATTTAAACATATGACACTCAGATGATAACATACTTTGCAGTCTTAAATTTTCTCCAGCTACTCATCAATGATGAAGCATTTACCATGGTTCAAGGCACTAAATAATGCACATCTCTTACAGGATGCTTATCAGGGCTACAATTTGAACATTACTGAAAATATGCAGTGAAAATGTCAGTTTTCTTTAGCATGGCATACAAACAGTGAGATCATTCCTCTGCACCCAGTCAAACAGTTTTCTTTCTTCAAATCAACAATGATTCACCAAACTAACCTTGAAAACTAACAGAACATATAAACCGATGTGGGTTGTACGGAAATGAATTTAATGTTTTAGATGGCTTATTCAATTTCTCTTCAAAATTCCCTTTTGATAACATTTTTTTTTTTGTAAATCAGCCTTGAAAACTTTGTTGAGTTTGTTCATTCAAAATACTTTATTCGGTTTCAATAAAGTCATAAAAGTAAAATAAGCCATTACAATACAAGAAAACCAACACAGGCAATCAATAAAACATAATACAATATATAATTAGACAATTAATCCTGAACATTAAACATCAGCAATTTACTGTTGTGGCGCTTCACGCTGGCTCATGGCACAGCTCGACAATACAGTACCACCGACTGAAGTAGCAACCGGTTCAAAGTCAAATAAAGATGGCAATTTATATGTTAATTACCTCAAGCTAAGAGATATATGAATATCAATCAAATATATACATGTACAGCATGTACTCCCTACATTTTGATAAAAATACAAAATATAAATATACATGATTAAAAAAAAAGAAGAAATACCTATCCTCCATTAAAACATTTTCGGACCTTCCTAACCTGGACAACAAAGCTAGCTATGGAGTAACATAGCTCCTGAATGTAATTGCTAAAGGTATACCAATGCTGGTCTGCATCGCACAAAGTGTAAGTGTTTAATTACAGGAATGATCATCTCTCTTCTAGGTATAGTATAAAAGCTACAAAAGAAACAAATGTAAAGTGCTTTGTTACGAGAAATCATTACAGGGACAAGGCGGAAGAGACAACCCCGTTTCATCCGAATCAGTGAAGGCAAATAAACGTTGTACAATATTCAGATAGAACCTTGTTAATAAAAACCTGTGATCTGAATTGGTAAACATTGTAAAAAAAAAGGTTAGTTACCTGACTGGATGAGTAAAAGGGTATGGGCAGATACGCTGGATGAGTAAAAGGGTATAGGCAGATACGAAGGCTTTTTAAAAATGTCTTTCTCCCTCGTGACCAAATTGAGGAAATTCATATTCAGTTCCCTTTTATTCATACCACCAATATATTCAGGATCTAAGCAAAAATGACTCTTGCCCATCTTACCAAACATTTTCTTAATATAATTTAGCAAGGGTATTTTACCCACCCCACCTAGGGCCAGGCAATCCTGGATAATCTTTCTATTCAAAGAAGCTGCTGGCTTACTCCATGCTGTTCATCACAAAAGAAAGGTTGCAAGATGGATCCTATCCTCAATAAAAGGGATGCCTAGTTCTTCTTGGCAAATAAAATGAGTGCAGCTGTGGGGGTGGGGCGGGGGCTGCCAGCATCCACTTCAAGCATTTATTTTCTACTTGCTGAAGAATCTTCACATCAGCCCATCCCCGTACTCCTACCCCCAAAGGAAGCCCCGTCGAACAAGTTACTTACCTTCGGTAACGATATATCTGTAAGAGACAGATTAGTTATGGATTCCTCACCTTAGAATTACCCCCATGCGTCATACTGGATCCGGAGAAATTTCTCCTCAGCAGTACCTCTGCGCATCGATAGGTGGTGTCGGTCGACTCCGCATTCGTCGTTGGCGTCGTGGTCGCCGGAATGACGCCGCGGTATCTACTTAGAAGTCGCCCTCGCGCGCTGATGTCAGTACTTTACACGACATTCCACGCCAGAAGCGCAGAGCCATGCAAGACACTGACCACTGGTGCACGAAAACTAGGGCCCTGAAAGGGAGTCCCTTACCCTAGAAGTCTGTTCGCAGAACAGGGAAGATGGGTGGGGCGGTGAGGAATCCATAACTTATCTATGTCTCTTACAGATATATTGTTACCGAAGGTAAGTAACTTGTTCATCTGAAAGAGACAATTAGTTATGGATTCCTCACGTTAGAATAGATACCCCAGCAATACCAACCACAGTGGTGCGTCTGCGAACAAAGTTCACACCAGAAAGTCCTGGAGAACTGAACGGCCGAAGAAGCCGTCTCTCCGGACTTGGCTGTCCAGGCAGTAGTGTTTGGTAAACATGTGCAGTGAAGCCCACATAGCTGCCTGGCAGATGTCAAGAAGGGGGACTCCACGTCCCAAAGCAGTAGTGGCTGCCGTCGCCCTGGTGGAATGGGCACGCAACCCCACTGGAGGTTCCTTTTTCGCTAAGGACTAGCAGATCTTGATGCAAAGAACGACCCATCGGGAGATGGTTTGTTTTTGCACAGCCCGACCTTTCTTGGCACCCACATAACCAACAAAGAGCTGGTCATCCACCCGGAATTGATTTGTGCGATCCAGATAGAACGAAAGCGCATCTTGTTTGATCCAGACGGTGGAGCCTCTCTTCCTCTTTAGAAGGATGCGAAGGCGGAAAGAAGGTGGGCAAAGTGATGGTCTGTCCTATATGGAAAGAGGTAACCACTTTCGGAAGGAAAGAAGGCCTAGTGCGGAGGACAAACTTGTCCGGATGAACAGCCAGGAAAAGAGGCTTAGAAGAAAGGGCCTGTAGCTCACTCACCCTGCGAGCAGAGGTGATGGCCATCAGAAAGGCAGTTTTAAGGGTTAAGAGTCTGAGAGGACAGTTATGTAGCGGCTCGAAAGGAGTACAAATTAGATAAGTAAGAACCAGGTTCAAGTCCCACTGGGGCATGACGAAAGGAGTGGGAGGAAACAAATGAGTAATGCCCTTAAGGAAGCGATTTACAATAGGGGACTTGAAAAGAGAAGGCTGGTCAGGCAGCCGAAGGAAGGCTGAAATGGCCGAAAGATAGCCTTTGAGAGTGCCCAGAGCAGAGCCCTGCTGGGCCAAAGAAAGAATGAAGAGCAGAACTTCTGAAAGGGGGACAGAAAGGGGATCCACAGCCTTTGCTGCGCACCATGGCACAAATTTGTTCCATCTACAGGCGTATACCATTTTAGTGGAGGGACGCCTGGCTGCCAAGATAACATTACAGACTTCAGGAGGAAGGTTGAAAGCAGTCAACTGTCGCCACTCAATCTCCACGCAAGCAGGTGGAGGCTGGACAGGTTCGGGTGGAGGACCGTCCCTTGCCGCTGCGACAGAAGATCCTCCCGAAGAGGCAGTCTGATCGGAGGATCGATGGCCATGTGAAGCAGCTCGGGATACCAGACTCTTCGTGCCCAATCCGGAGCCACAAGAATGACTTGGGCCGAGTCGCGCTTGATCTACTTCAGCACTCTGGGCAGAAGTGGTATAGGCGGAAAGGCGTATAGAAGACCGCAACTCCACTCGCGACGAAAAGCGTAGCCTAGCGAGTGCCGCCGTGGAAATTCCAACGCGCAGAACTGCTGACATTGCGCTTTCTCTTCGGTTGCGAATAGATCTAACCAAGGCTCTCCCCACTGCTGAAATAGACCTTGCACCACCTCCAAGTGAAGACGCCACTTATGATCCATCATGCACCTGCGGCTGAGTTTGCCCGCCCTGGCGTTCAGGGAACCTGCCAGGTGTTGAACCACCAGGGATATGCCCTGATGTTCCAGCCATGTCCAGAGACGAAGGGCCTCTTGACATAGGGTCCACGACCCCACCCCGCCCTGTTTGTTGCAGTACCACAAGGTGGTGTTGTCCGTGAACACCTGCACCACTCTTCCCCGGACAGAGGGAAGAAATGCTTTTAGTGCAAGACGAATCGCCCGAAGCTCCAGAAGGTTGATATGGAGTCCGGACTCCGCCGGAGACCAGAGGCCTCTGATCTCCGCCTCTCCCATGTGCCCCCTTCCCCCCCCACCCCCCAACAGTGATGCATCTGTCACCACTGTGAACTCTGGTTGTGGAAGGGAGAGGGATCTGCTGTTAACCCAATCCCGGTGCGTTAGCCACCACTGCAATTGGTTTGCAGTGCCCTCCGAGATCTGGACGCAATCGGAAAGATTCCCCTGATGCTGTGCCCACTGGAACTTCAGGTCCCACTGCAGAGCCCGCATATGCCACCTGGCATAGTCCACCAGCAGGATGCAGGAGGCCATGAGGCCCATTAGCCTCAGGGTCATTCTGACCGAAACCCTGGGATAGAGGCTGAAAGATCGGAATCATAGCACGAATATCCAGGACTCGCTGCTCGGGAGGATAAGCCCGAAACTGCGCTCTGTCCAGAACCGCTCCGATGAAAAGGAGCTTCTGAGAGGTAATCAGGTGTGACTTCGGCACATTGATGGTGAACCCCAGCGAATGCAGGAGGTCGGCCGTAGTCTGGAGGTGGTTGACGACATCCTGGGGCGAGCCCGCCTTCAACAGCCAGTCGTCGAGATAGGGGAAGACTGGAACCCCTGATCTACGCATATGAGCTGCAACCACCGCCATCACTTTCGTGAACACTCGAGGGGCGCTGGTAAGGCCGAAGGGGAGCACGGTAAACTGAAAGTGCTCGTGGCCTACCGTGAACTATAGGTAACACCGATGGGCCGGCAGGACGGGGATGTGAAAATAAACATCCTGCAAGTCCAACACTACCATCTAGTCTCCAGGGTCGAGAGCAGACAAGACCTGAGCCAGGGTCAACATTTTGAACTTCTCCTTCCGGAGGAAGCGATTGACGTTCCGGAGATCCAAGATAGGATGCAGGCCCTTGTCCTTCTTGGGCACCAGAAAGTAGTGGGAATAACAACCACAACCTACTTCTGGGGCAGGAACACGCTCGATGGCTCCCTTGGCCAAGAGAGCCGTAACTTCCTGTTGGAGAAGCTCCAAATGATCCTCCGACATGCGATGGGTCTGAGGTGGCATGGATGGAGGGGTAGTCTCGAAGGGAAGGGAAGTAGCCCCTTCGGACTATCTGCAAAACCCACCTGTCCGACGTGATGTTGAGCCAGTGGAGGAGGTGATGGCGGATCCTACGCCCACTGGCTAAAGGTGGCACTGAAAGGTCAGACTAGGAGGGCTTGGAGGCTGCTGCAGTGGGGGTGCTGGTGGACTGGCCCACCCGCTGGCTCCCAGAGCCACGACGGTGGGTCCCACGTCCCCAGCCGCGCAGAGGCTAGACAGCTTGCGCAGGCCTGTGGCCCAGGGCAGGACGTGGTGGGGCACCCCTTCCGTAGCCACGAAAGGGGCGAAAGGCAGACTGCGCTGGGCGGGAGGTGGATGCGAGGCCCAAAGAACTGGCCGTATCCCTGGAGTCCTTAAAGCGCTCAAGCGCGTTGTCCGCCTTGTCGCCAAACAAGCGACGGCCATCAAAGGGCATGTCCAAAAGCGTAGCTTGGACATCACCCGAAAAGCCAGTAGACCTCAACCAGGCGTAGCGTCTAAGGGCTACCGAGGTGGAAATCGTCCTGCCAAGTGAGTCGGCGGTGTCCAGCCCACATCGGATAGTGAACTTCGCTGCCTCTTGCCCTTCGGCAACTGCACGGGAGAGCACAGCCCGGGCCTCCTCCAGGCACTGTGGCAGCACCTGCGCAACCGTGTCCCACACCGAGTGGGAGTACCAGCCCAATAGACATGTGGTGTTCACCGACCGCAGTCCCAAGCTGGAGGAAGAAAACATCTTCTTCCCAAGGTGGTCCAGCTTCTTGGATTCCCTATCAGGTGGTGCATTAGGGAATGCGCCTTTGGACGTTGAGGCTTGGACTACCAAGCTCTCAGGGGTAGGATAAGAAGAGAGGAAAATGGGGTCGCTCGGGGCTGGGCGGTGGCGTCGGGCAATCATCCTGTCCACAGGAGCCCCTGTGTTGGGCTTGGACCAAGTGCCCAAAAGGATGTCCGTAAGGGCCTCATTGAACGGCAGCAAGGGCTCCAAAGAGGCTGCTGCCGGCTGAAGCACCTCGGTCAGGAAGTTAGTCCTGACCGCCACCGTAGGAAGCTTAAGGTTTAAGGCCTAGGCTGACCGACGCAACAAGACTGCGTAAGATGCACCCTCCTCCGTAGCCACGGTAGGGTGAGAAAGCATGCCAAGGTCTGGGGAGGTGTCCAGACCACTGGCGTCACCCAACTCCTCTCTCCAGTCCGGTTCCTCTAACTGGTCTGCAAGAGGGTCCACAGACACCTCCTAGTCCTCCACGTCCTCTCCTGGTAGCCACTCAGGGCGGTAGGAAACATCAGGGGAGAACAGGGGTACAAAAGTACCGGTCGGCGTCGGTCCCAACGTCGGTCCGGCTCCGTGTCCTCATCGAGGGGGAAGCCGGGGCCGATGCCGGCTGGGGACACAACCGGCGTCGGAGGCGGCGGGGGTGACGTCACGGCATTCAGCACCGGAGGAGGTGTCACGAGGTCGACCGGAGCCGATCCGGATCCAGGCCTGGATCCTTGGGGGGCCCTGCGGCACCGGAGACGAAGCTGCTGACATCGAAGGCCTAGAGCCCTTAACCAAGTCCGCGGGGCCCAAGGGCGTGCCAGCGGAGCTGGGCTGCCCGAATATGGAATGCAAGGCTTCGTAAAAGTTGTGAAGCTGGGCAGGGGTCGCTCCGGTTCCAGGAAAAGGAGGGAGGGCCGGAGTCGACCCAACAGGCTCCGCGGGGCGGAGCCGGACGCCTACCTTCCGATTCCCGCATCGCGTCGGCCGACGGACGGGGAGAACGCGAAGATGCTTCTTCGCCTTCTTCTTGTGCTTCGACTTACCCGAGGACTTAGACTTCGATGACGAGTGGCGGTGGCTCCGCGACCGGTCCCGCGACCTCCCTCTCGACTGGGACCTTGAACGGCGCAGAGCGGACTGCCGGGCCTCGAGATGCTTTCGGGACCGCTCCCGCAAAGACTTCGGGTCGTAGTCGCGCTCCAGGCACCAAAGGCACACGAGGTGCGGGTCCGTGACTGACATCAATTTGCAACAGGAGTCGCAAGCCTTGAAGCCGGTCCGACGTGACATCCCTCCGTGCACCAGGAGTCGAACGACTCAAAAAAGATATCGACAAAAGTCGCAAAAAACGGAGTCAAAAAGTGACTCGAGGTACCGCTCTCTCTGGATCTGCGCTGGCTGGCGCGGAAAAAGAAAGAACTGACGTCAGCGCGCCAGGGCGGCGTCTAAGTCGATACCGCGACGTCATTCCGGCGACCACGACGAACGCGGAGTCGACCGACGCCACCTATCGACGCGCAGAGGTACTGCTGAGGAAAAAATTCTCTGGATCCAGTTTGACGCCTGGGGGTAATTATAAGATGAGGAATCCATAACTAATTGTCTCTCTAAGATACACATTTACAATTGTATATTGAGGCTATCATATTCAACGGTTTTGAACCTACCTTTGTAGAAAATCTAAAAACAGCTATAATGTTTCTTTCAAGTGACATACTCCTTGCCTCTAGCAATGAGTTCCAATTATTGTGACAATTAAATAAGAGGCCCAAATAGGAGAAGGCTTCAGTAGTAACCACCTTTTTTCTTTTAAGGAAGTGCGAAGCAGTCTTCTTGGCATCCTCTCTGACCACTCTAAAGGACTTTCCTTGATTCAGACTCAGCCCCAAATCCTCCATAAACAGCACAAAGTGATCAAGCAATGACTGAAGGGCATTGCCCGTTGGCGCCATCAAGACTGCATCATCTGCATATAGCAAAATCGGCAGAGGTCGAGACCCAGCTTGCGGCAAGTCACATGCTTTATCCACCAGATATTCCCCAATATTATTAAGGTACTAAGAAAATAAGAACGGAGCTAAGATGCATTCCTGCCTCACCCTTTCTCCACATTAAATAACTTCCATTTACTTCCATATCCTACACGTGCCATGGTCCCCATGTACAGTTGCCTTAAAAACAGTATAATAGTCATCTCAATGCCCATGTTCATCAGAAGGGCCCATAATTTACTGCAGTTGACACTATCAAGAGTGCATGACAAATCCATACATGCCATGTACAGTGCGCCCTTTCTTGCCAGTGTTTACTTACTAATTAAAAGATGCTAATTCAAACATTGCTCTATAGTGCCCAATTCCTTCCAGAAACCATACTGGGTGTCAAAGATAATTTTATTCTCTTCAGCCCAAATCTCTAACCTTGTTAGTAAGATTCTACCCATCACCTCAAAGTTGGAGTCTAGCAAAGAAATTGGCCTGTAACAGCCTGGCTCCATTTTGAAAATGGGGCTATCACGAACTGGCGCTATGTAGGAGGGAGGCCATACTTTGCCATGGCTTTTATAAGATTTGTGACCAAAGGTGCCCAAAACTCAATATTTTCCACAAATATATCCAGGGGTAAGTCACCTGGCCCTGGAGTTTCCTTTTCCTGCCTCCTTTAATGGCGCTTTTGACCTCATCTAAACTCAGCTCTAATGGAACCGCACATAATGCCAAATTACTGGCCTGGGCCATATGCATATTGGAACACTCAGCCTTGTTCTTCGCAGCATATATAGTTGTAAAATGCTTTACCCATTCGACCGGTGGAATAACTGTTTCCACTGACAAACTTTCGGACTCCCTAAAATAGGTCGCCTGGGATGTGGCAAAGATGGCGGACAAGTGAGACGTGTCTCCCAGTCTCTCCGTCCCCGGCAGTTCTATAGCTTCATAAAGCACCCTTCCTGATGTTTTTTCTTGCTTCCCTCGACCTCCGAGACCGAAGTGGAGGAGAGGCTGGAGGAGCACGCAGTGGTGCCTGGTAGTGCTATGGTGGCTGCGAGGTGGCTGATAGAGGGCGGCTCAGCGACTGAAAGTAAGGCCTTCCGCGTTGTGTGATGGAGGCTGCGCCGGGACACCGCCCCTGCTGTGACTGCGTGGCGGCCTGCCACTACTGCAGAGGAGGTAAGCCAGCATTATTTGCGGTGGTGCCCTGGTGCTGTGGGGGCAGTTGTGGCCAGATGGGCCTGGAGGCTAGCATGGCGTGGGTGGACCGGAGGGCCTGAACACTGCTTTCTAGCCTGGCGAGGGCCGTTGCCCTTTTGAGTTCCCCCTCCTCACTTCCTCCTGGACTAACAACGCGGCGAGCTCCTGCGGGCTAGAGGAGGGGGGGGGGGGAAGTGTGGTTCACAGAGGTTTGGGCGGCTGCTTTTCTGTGTTGCTTGGCCGTGTGGCGGGACCGAACGGTGCGTAGGCCTGGTGGCCCCCGGTGCCTGCCAGCATGGAATCCAGGGAGGCTACTGCTCCACAACTGCAGCCATGGGAACCTTGGCGGGGCCCCCTGCATCCAGGTGCAGACTCAGGGCAACTAACTGTGCAACAATTGCCCCCCCCCCCCATATACAGTGACTTCTGCAGGGCATTTTGGAGCTAGCTGTGTTGGGGGTCCCGCTTCCTGTGCACCTTCAAGATGCTTAGGGGACGTTTGCCTTCAGTGCTTAGGGTCTTCCCACCCCCCCACCGGCTCTCCATAGATCCCCATTGCCCATATAGCCGCAGGCCTTACTTGTAGAACTTGCCTGTTGGCCGGGGGGTGATTTGCTTGACCTGTCGCCCGGCACCGACTGCTGGCTCTACTGTCCAGGCCTGCCCCACGCGTGATGACTGCTCATCCTAGGAGCAATGAATTCCGTCCTCAGAAGGTTTGAATGACTGACGCCTCCGCGGCCTCCTACTGTGCCGGCAAAATTTCCTACAGGAAGTTGTGGTCCTCGGCAGGGACCTTTCGTCTGTTGGCCACCTGAAGGTACGTTGACACTTTGAGTCCCCCTCCAACTTCGCAACTATGGCTGGCGGGTTGTGAGGGGGCTCCCCATAAGGACTCTGCACAGGGTATTCCCTGACCTTGACGGCCCTCCATCCGCCCGCCTCCTAAGTATCTACTGGTTCACAGGGGGAGCCTGTGATTCGCTGCTCTGCTTCTGTCCTTTGGGCCCCTGCTGACGAGTAGGTGGGCATTTCCTGACTGCTACATTTGTCGGGGTCAGTTCTTCACCATGTCCTTGGCTAGGATGAAGAAAGATTGCTCCCTTAAGAACATGCTCACGAGGCCTACTCGGAGTGATATGCGGGACAAGACGAACAAGTTACTTACCTTTGGTAACGATATAACTGTAAGAAACATAGGTTAGTTATAGATTTCTTACCTTTAGAATTACCCCCAGGCGTCAGACTGGATCCGGAAAGTTTTTCGTCAGCAGTACCCCTGCGCGTCGGAAGGTGGCGTCGGTCGACTCCGCGTTCGTCGTCGGCGTTGTGGTCGCCAGGATGACGTCGCAGTAGCTACATAGACGCCGCCCTTGCGCGCTGACGTCAGATCTGTACACGACTTTCCACGCCAGAAGCGCAGAGCCATGCAAGACACTGACAACTGGTGCACAAAACTAGGGCCCTGAAAGGAAGTCCTTAACCCTAGAAGTCAGTTCACAGAACGGGGAGGTGGGGCGGTAAGGAATCTATAACTAACCTATGTTTCTTACAAATATATCGTTACCGAAGGTAAGTAACTTGTTCATCTGAAACAAACAGTTAGTTATAGATTCCTTACCTTAGAATAGATACCCCAGCAATACCAACCCCGGAGGTGGGTCTGCGAACCAAGTTCACACCAGAAAGTCCTGGAGAACAGAACGGCCAAAGAAGCCGTCTCTCCGGACTTGGCTGTCCAGGCAGTAGTGTTTGGTGAACGTGTGCAGTGATGCCCACGTAGCTGCCTGACAGATGTCATTAAGGGGGACTCCTCACCCCAAAGCAGTGGTGGCTGCCGTCGCCCAGTTTGAATGGGCGTGCAGTCCCACTGGAGGTTCCTTCTTTACCAAAGAATAACAAGCTTTGATGCACAGAACGACCCACCTGGAGATGGTCCGTTTGTGCACGGCACAACCTTTCTTAGTGCCCACGTAACCAACAAAGAGCTGGTCGTCCACCCGGAATTGTTTGGTGCGATCCAGGTAGAAGGAAAGCGCACGCTTTGGATCCAGACGGTGGAGCCTCTCTTCCTCTTTTGAAGGATGCGGAGGCGGAAAGAAGGTGGGCAAAGTGATGGTTTGGCAAATGTGGAAAGAAGTAACCACCTTGGGAAGAAAGGAAGGTCGGGTTCGAAGGACGACCTTGTCCGGATGGACAGCCAGAAATGGAGGCTTGGAAGAAACAGCTTGTAGCTCACTCACCCTGCGTGCAGAGGTGATGGCCACCAGAAAAGCAGTTTTCAAACTGAGAAGTCTGAGAGGACAGTTATGTAACGGCTCAAAGGGAGCGCACATAAGGTAGGTAAGCACCAAGTTCAAGTCCCACTGAGGCATTACGAAGGGAACAAGAGGAAAAAGATGAGTAATGCCCTTAAGGAATCGATTTACAACAGGGGACTTGAAAAGAGAAGGCTGATCAGTAAGCCTGAGAAAGGTTGAAATGGCCGAGAGGTAGCCCTTTAGAGTGCCCAGAGCAGAGCCCTGCTGGGCCAAAGAAAGGAGGAACAAGAGAACCTCGGAAAGGGGATCCACAGCCTTTGTTGTGCACCATGCCACAAATTTGTTCCATCTGCAGGCGTATACCGTCTTAGTGGAGGGACACCTGGCTGTTAAGATAACATCGCAGACTTCGGGAGGCAGGTCAAACAACGTCAACTGCGGCCGCTCAATCTTCACGCAAGGAGGTGGAGGCTGGACAGGTTCGGGTGGAGGACCGACCCCTGCTGCTGCCACAGAAGATCCTCCGGAAGAGGCAGTCTGATCGGAGGATCGATGGCCATGTTAAGCAGCTCGGGATACCAGACTCTTCATGCCCAATCCGGAGCCACAAGAATGACTTGGGCCCAGTCGCGCTTGATCTACTTCAGCACTCTGGGCAGAAGTGGTATAGGCGGAAAGGCGTATAGAAGACCGCAACTCCACTTGCGACGAAAAGTGTAGCCTAGCGAATGCCGCCGTGGAAATTCCAACGCGCAGAACTGCTGACATTGCGCGTTCTCTTTGGTGGCGAATAGATCTAACCAAGGCTCTCCCCACTGCTGAAATAGACCTTGCACCACTTCCGAGTGAAGACGCCACTCGTGATCCATCATGCACCTGCGGCTGAGTTTGCCCGCCCTGGCGTTCAGGGAACCTGCCAGGTGTTGAACCACCAGGGATATGCCCCGATGTTCCAGCCATGTCCAGAGACGAAGGGCCTCTTGACATAGGGTCCACGACCCCACCCCGCCCTGTTTGTTGCAGTACCACAAGGTGGTGTTGTCCGTGAACACCTGCACCACTCTTCCCCGGACAGAGGGAAGGAATGCTTTTAGTGCAAGACTAATCGCCCGAAGCTCCAGAAGGTTGATGTGAAGCTAGGACTCCGCCGGAGACCAGAGGCCTCTGATCTCCGCCTCCCCCATGTGGCCGCCCCATCCCAGAAGTGATGCATCAGTCACCACTGTGAACTCTGGTTGGGGAAGGGAGAGGGATCTGCCGTTGACCCAATCCTGGTTCATTAGCCACTACTGCAATTGGTGTTCAGTGCCCTCCGAGATCTGGACGCAATCGGACAGATTCCCCTGATATGCCCACTGGAACTTCAGGTCCCACTGCAGAGCCCGCATATGCCATCTGGCATGGTCCACCAGCAGGATGCAGGAGGCCATCAGACCCAGCAGCCTGAGGGTCATCCTGACCGAAACCAGGGATAGAGGCTGAAAGATCGGAATCATAGCCCGAATATCCCGAAACTGCGTCGTGTCCAGAACCGCTCCGATGAAGAGGAGCTTCTGAGAGGGGGTCAGGTGTGACTTCGGCACGATGATGGAGAACCCCAGCGAATGCAGGAGGTCGGCTGTAGTCTGGAGGTGGGAGACGACAGCCTGGGGCGAGCCCGACTTCAACAGCCAGTCGTCGAGATAGGGGAAGTCTGGAACCCCTGATCTGGGCAGATGAGCTGCGACCACCGCCATCACTTTCGTGAGCACCCGAGGGGCACTGGTAAGGCCAAAGGGGAGCACGGTAAACTGAAAGTGGTCGTGGCCTACCGTGAATCGTAGGTAACGCCGGTAGGACGGGAATGTGAAAGTAAGCGTCCTGCAAGTCCAACGCTACCATCCAGTCTCCAGGGTCGAGGGCAGACAAGACCTGAGCGAGCGTCAACATTTTGAACTTCTCCTTCCGGAGGAAGCAGTTGACGTTCCTGAGATCCAAGATAGGACGCAGGCCTTTGTCCTTCTTGGGCACCAGAAAGTAGTGGGAATAGCAACCACGGCCTGCTTCTGGGACAGGAACGCGCTCGATGGCTCCCTTGGCCAAGAGTGCCGAAACTTCCTGTTGGAGAAGGGCCAGATGATCCTCCGACATGCGATGGTACTGAGGTGGCATGGGTGGAGGAGTAGTCTCGAAGGGGAGGGAGTAGCCCCTTCGGACTATCTGCAAAACCCACCTGTTCGACGTGATGGTGCGCCAGTGGGGAAGGTGATGGCGAATCCTGGCGTTTGGTGGCTGCTGCAGAGGGGGCTGTTGTGGACTGGCCCGCCCGCTGGCCCCCAGAACCACAGCGCTGGTTACCACGTCCCCGGCCGTGCAGAGGCTGCACAGCTTGCGCCGGTCTGTGGCTCTGGGCGGGACGTGGTGGGGCACCCCTTCCGTAGCCACGAAAGGGGTGAAAGGCAGACTGCACAGGGCAGGTGGTGGAGAGGCCCAAGGACCTGGCCGTAGCCCGAGAGTCCTTAAAGCGCTCCAGAGCGTTGTCTGCCTTGTCGCCGAAAAGGCGACGGTCATCAAAGGGCATGTCCATAAGGGTGGATTGAACATTCCCTGAAAAACCACTCGACCTCAACCAGGCTTAGCGTTGAAGGGCTACTGACGTGGAAATCGTCTTGCCTAGTGAGTCGGCGGTATCCAGCCCACAGCGGATGGTAAACTTCGCTGCGTCTCTCCCTTCGGCAACCACCCGAGAGAGTACGGCCCGGGCCTCCTCCGGGCACTGAGGCAGCACTTGCGCAACCGTGTCCCACACGGAGTGGGTGTAACAGCCCAACAGACACGCAGTGTTTACCGACCGCAGTCCCAAGCTGGAGGAAGAAAACTTCTTCCCAAGATGATCCAGCTTTTTGGATTCCCTGTCCGGTGGAGCGGTAGGGAATGCGTCCTTGGAGGTGGAGGCTTGGACCACCAAGCTCTCAGGGGTGGGGTGTTGGGAGAGGAAAGTGGGTTCGCCCGGGGCCGGGCGGTGGTGTCGAGCAATCATTTTGTCCACAGGAGTCCCTGTGTTGGGCCTGGACCAGGTGCCCAAAAGGATGTCCGTCAGGGCTTCATTAAACGGCAGCAGGGGCTCCGAAGAGCTCGCCGCCGGTTGAAGCACCTCTGTCAGGAGGTTAGTCCTGACTGCCACCGTAGGTAGCTCAAGGTGGAGAGCCTCGGCCGCCCTACGCAAAACCACTGCGTACGACGCTCCCTCCTCCGTAGCCACGGTAGGAGGAGACAACATGCCAAGGTCTGGTGAGGTATCCAGACCACTGGCTTCCCCCAGTTCCTCTCTCCAGTCCTGTTCATAAACCAACTGGTCGGTTAAAGGGTCCCCAGACCCCTCCCAGTCCTCCTCACCCTCCTCTGGCTGCCAATCTAGTCTCAAAGAGTCAGGGTAGAACAGGGGCACAAAAGTACCCGACGTCGCTGGATCTGGCGTCGGTCGACGCCTGTCCGGCTCCGTGTCTACCTCAAGGTGGATGCCGGGGTCGACGTCGACTGGGGACACAGCCAACGCCGGCTGCGGACGTGGTGCCGGTGGAATCGGCGCCAGGGGAGGTGTAACAAGGTCAACCGGCGCCGATCCGGATCCACGCATGGATCCAAGGGGGCCCTGCGGTGGCGAGGCCGAAGCCTCCTGCGTCGAAGGCCCAGGGCCCCCAGCCGAGTCCGCGGGCCCGAAGGCGCGCCAGCGGAGTCGGGCTGCCCAAAGATGGCGTGCATCGCTTCATAAAACTGATGAAGCTGGGCAGGGGTCGCTCCAGGTCCCGGGAAGGGGGGGAAACCCGGAGCCGACCCTTCGGGCTCCGCACGGGAAGCGCGGAAGGGGCAACACCCGCATCCCTCGTCGCGTCGACGGACGGGGACAAGTCTAAGAGCGACGGTGCTTCTTCGACTTCATCTTGTGCTTTGACTTACCTGACCCCGAGTGCGAAGACTTGGACGAAGAATGGTGGTGGCTCCGCGACCGTTCCCTCGACCTCCTACGCGACCGGGACCTCGAACGGCGCGGAGCCGACTGCCGGGCCTCGAGGAGCTTTCGGGACTGCTCCCGCAAAGACTTCGGGTTCATGGTCCGGCAGTCGGAGCACGACTTGGGGTCATGGTCGCGCTCCAGGCAGAAGAGGCACACGCGGTGCGGATCCGTCACCGACATCAGTTGGCTACAGGAACCGCAAGCCTTGAAGCCAGGCATCCCTCGTGCACCAGGAGTCGTACTCAAAAACGGTGTCGACAAAAGTCGAGAAAAAAATCAGTCAAAAAGTGACTGGGGGTACCGCTCTCTCCAGATCTGCGCTTGCTGGCGCGGAAAAAGAAAGAACGGACGTCAGCGCGCGAGGGCGGCGTCTATGTAGCTACCACGACGTCATCCCGGCGACGACGACGACGAACACGGAGTTGACCAACGGCACCTTCTGACGCGCAGGGGTACTGCTGACGAAAAACTTTCCAAATCCAGTCTGACGCCTGGGGGTAATTCTAAGGTAAGGAATCTATAACTAACTGTTTCTTTCAGAACTTCTCGGGCTGATACCCTGCCGCTGACCTCCTCCAGGTCCCTGCAAACTTCACGAAGATCAGCTGAGAGATCTCTTTTAACTGCTTGTAAATCATCCCGAAGTGAGACAAAAAAAGCTTTTAGAAATGATTTTGTCACTGGGCCATCTGGATCATCCGACTCGGCTTGAGGACTCTTAGCAAGCATATGTAACGAAACTCATCCCATGATGAAGTAGAATAGCTCTAACAAGAAGTTATCAGGTTGAAGGACCAACACCTCGATCTCCAGGTCCACGCCGAAGATTTAGAAAATCGCTCTAGGCGAAACATCCACATTAAAGCAGTCCCTGTTCTAACCGAAGGATCTAATCTAAAAGAATATGTCAAGGCCCTGTTCTGGCACGTCTTGGGCACCGCAGATGAAACTGAAATCAAAATGGACCCTATTTTAGCCGAAGAATCTGAGCTAAGAGGATATGTTGAGGTCCTGTTCCGGCACGTCTTGGGCACCCCAGACGAAACTGAAATCAAAATGGACCCTATTCTAGCCGAAGGATCTGAGCTAAGAGGATATGTTGAGGTCCTGTTCCGGCACGTCTTGGGCACCCCAGACGAAACTGAAATCAAAATGGACCGAGTTCATCGCGTGGGCCTACCCAGACAAGACAAAGCACCGCCTGCAGATATCTTAAGTCTGTCTGCACGATTTTAAATTGAAAGAGACTATCCTTCGTAAGGCACGGGAGGCCCATCCCCTTCAGTTTCGAGGAAACGCACCAGTGCTATATCAAGACCTGGCATCTATAACTCTCCAGAAACACAGGGAATTCTGTCCTGTCACTGCCCATCTTAGAGAGGCCGACATATCATTCTCATGGGGACACCCTTTCCGAATCATTTTCCGCTGTGAGGGCAAATTGTATCAACTTAGATCTCTAACTGAAGCATGCAGTGATCTTGGTATCACCGATTCCCCGGAGGACCCCCATCACACCATATTTCCACATCGCCCGACTCGTAAACGTTCCAGTTGGTGGCGAGCTGGCCACTCCACTGCAACTACGAAGCCAGACCCTGTCACTATAGCTCAAGAAAGGCAATCGGTCCTGAAGACACTAACCAAAGGCACTGACAAGTTCCGACACGACCTGAACTATTTGTACCTCTTCTTTTATACCACTACCATGCCTGGCAGAAGGGGATCTTGCTGGCGGGAATAGGGGGGCCATCGAGCACTTCGACCTGAGCAATAACATGTTGTTCATTTCCTTGGGGGATCATCTGTTCCTGCGGCCATGGTTGCTTCTCCCCGTCCTCATCTGGCTCACGTTCCCATCTATGCAGCCTGCCTTGATGGACTTTTTCGATTGTTCAACATATATTTTGTATGTTCTTGTCTGATGGTTTTCTTTGATGGGGTTTTCCTTTTTCTTTTGCTCCTCCATACGGGCCGGTCTCTGGGCCCTAGCCTGGGTGACCATGGGAATCTCTTTTACTTTGAAGGGCTCACTCCTTTGAGCTCTCATCTCGGGAGACATCAGCTTTCACAGCCTTTGCCCCCCCATCTCACATTCCAGCCCCTTAAGATAACTAGCTTCAATGTGCAGGGTCTTAACAAGCCTAAATGGTCTGCTGTGCTTTCATTACTGGAACAGTCAAGCAGCGATATTGGCCTTTCAAAGGAGACACACCTGCTCTCAAAAGATACACCCAGAATGCACTCCCGGTGGTTCCCACGCCAGATCGGGTCCACAGGCCTCTCCAAGATGGGCGGGGTAGCCACTCTCTTCTCCCATGGATTTAAAGGGGAGGTTTTAGACATGGTTGCCTAAGTCAAGGGGTGTCTTCTTGCGGTTAACATAAAATAGGCATGCTCCCAAAGTGAAGTATGATTATCAAGTTGCTTGAGAAAAGGAAACAAAGTTTATCAAAAGACAGATTACCCGAGATGTCCCCATGACATTCATCTCTTAACTATCTGGGACACACGGTAAGCTGACACAATGTCCTCCATCCAAGCATGCTTACAACTGATGTGCTATACTGAGAAATCAGAAATGCGTGTACATGTGAACCGTTACCCGGGAACAGACAGAAACCAGATGTGTGTGGTCTGGTGTGTCACCTACTCTCACTGTCCCTTTCTTGGTATTTCCAAGTACACTTCTGAGCAATATCACATGCCAACACCCGAAGACTTTATTCCATGGATGTGCATGTCATATACTAGAAAAACACTGAATATGTCCAAAGTCTGCCTGAGTGACCCATAGCACATGTTACATTCATTTATTGCCCTGAAAAGAAATGGTGGCTGACATAGCAGGTGAAGCAGGCCATCTGGACCATCACTAAGAGCACTTATGTTGGGATGAAGAACTGGAGCTTTCCATTACACAGGTGCCAGCTGGAAGGCCACTATACCAGCACCCAAGCCAACCACATCTCTTGCCACTCCACCCCCAAGAACAGCCATCACAAGCTCCCCAAGGAAGTCCACACTAATCTCCTTCTCCTCCCTGTATTGGCTGAGCAGCTTCCAACCTTGCTCTTTTTCCATTCCCAGGTGGTCGCCAGGAATTTGGATGAAGTGTGCACTAGTCAGCAAGCTCTGCTTGATGCTATTGCTGATCCTTGGGCAGTTCTTGCTGATCTAAGTACAAAAGTTATGGCGTCCGTTTAAGAAAATGCATAATCAATTGAGACCCAGCACATACAGAGGTTAAATTCCTGCCTTTCTCCTGTGCTGTGGAGGTGGGAATGGTCCATGAGAGAGACCTGAGGACTGTAGGATACAGCATGAATTGTGGGAAGCCCCAAGAAAACTAAATTAGGGCTACAACTTCTGTCATGTTTCCTTGAGGATTCCATTGTTTGTAGCCATGGCCTTATGGTCACTTCTGCCCAGGAGTGACATTTAATTCCTTATTCCCAGATTCTGAATTGCAACATTTAACTGGGGAGCATAAGCAAAGGATTACAGCAATGGGAATACAGGGCAAACCTTTAAGTATGAATTTATGTTGAAAAATCAGGCACGGCTTCTACATGTGTCTGCCAGCCTGCACACGTTGAACATGCGTGTGACTCTTTTGTGATTTTTAAAAAAATAATATGGATTCTCTCACACACACAGTTTCACACCGTAACACTAAGCTGGCAAAGCTGACAAGTTCCACCAGTGAGAATATACTGCTGAAAGGTATACTTGTGCATGCATGCGTGGATTTTGTGTGCGTAAATATGGGGTGTAAATTTGTACTTCCATTCCTGTTACCATTACCGCCGCATGGATTCTTTTTTATTCCTGCAGATGTAAAAATAAACAAGCTTTTAGGCATAAGTGTGGGCATGCAGAAATGTAATCTCCCAAAAAATGTTTTTCTGAATCAGGCTAAGTCGTTTTTGGAGGCATGACGTAGGTGGCTGTTTGTGTAGGAGACGAGTGGGGCTGAGGTGGCGCAGAGGGACAACTGAAATGGCGGGAAAATATAAGATCATACTGAATCGAAAGCATAGTAAGGGTTTTCTCTTGGGTTCATCCCTCAAGGGCTCTCCAGTAACAAGGTCCTCTCATAATATGTGGGATGGCGTGAAAGAACCTCATTAGAAAGAAATAGGCGATTTATGATTGTTGATGAAAGCTATATATGCGGTTTTTAATTAACGAGATGGCATCGACAAAAAAATTATATGCAAAACAGTCTTTGCCTTTTAGACTAGGGAAATATAGTAGCTGAGCAAAATAAAAACAGCATCTGGGGCTCATTCTATTTTAGTTTTCAAATCCCATCTGCACTAACAAATATTTTTGTCCAATATGTTGCAAGCGTTGCTCAGTTCCCAAACATATGCAGTTCCTCCCGGCAACTAAACTTTGAAACATGTTCATTTATAGAGAAGCGTAGGGCATTGATTAGCGGGAAAGCTGTGTTTTCTAATGTGCTGCAGCAAGAGAAGTGAATTCAAAAACTGCCCATCTTTGGATTCCCATTTTACAAGTGTTTCAGGAAATTCTCAGATCATCTTCTGATTGGAGGGAGGGTGCGTGGGGAACTACTACAAGTTTGAAACATCCACTCACACGCGTGGACCTGAGGGAAAATGAATCGCACTAGGTGTGGGGGACACAGTATAGACCTGCAGAGCAGAACCCAGAAGCATAGGGATTATTCATTACCTTTGAAGGTACCTTATGATGTTAGGTGGGCGGGCTAGGGGGGTCGGTTAAAGGTTGGTATGGGAAGGGTGTAGACGGGGCCAGCTTTAGGGCAGTGAAAATGGTGCAGCCACACTGGGCGCTGACCTGTGTAGGGGGTGCTGAAGTCGGGGTGACGCTGTGTTCAGCAATAACTTATGTTTGGAGAGATGAGGGGCACCTTTGCCCGGTGGTAGTGAGAGAATGCGGTCATAGGGTGTGGGGGCGCCAAAAGTGATTGTCGCACTGGCACGAACAGCACTAAAGCCGGCCCTGGGTGTAGAACAAGGAACAAAGGTATGGGAGGGGTCTAGAACAAGGAACAAAGGTATGGGAGGGGTCTAGAACAAGAAACAAAGGTACGGGAGGGGTCTAGAACAAGGAACAAAGGTATGGGAGGGGTCTAGAACAAGGAACAAAGGTATGAGAGGGGTCTAGAAAAAGAAACAAACTTACCCGCCCTAGGGAAAAAAACTCAGACTCTGGGCCCAAAACTCTACCCCATACCACACAATGTCTGGGCATTCCATGTTTCAGCCTATGGAATTGGCCAGTTAATTGGCCAATCACGCGACTCAAACCACGTATTGCCGGTGCAGTGGCACTAGAACAAGCACTGAATAAAATGACGCCAGACTGTAAAATTACTAAGGTTCTGGACTTTTTACCTTGGTTGCAAAGGTTCGCTCACCACAAATTCTTACTAAGTTGGCTGACTGCCCAAATATTCTGATGGTATCAGTGATGCACACTGTGTGAATACGAACAAAGTGGGAATTTCTCGGCTATAAGAAACAAATTGTAAGCCTCGTTAAAGCTATGCATAGTTTTTCTTAAAGTAAGTTGCCATTTTGGACCCCAGCTTTCACCTATGTCAAGCATTTTTCATTACATTAAAATGTGTTAATGCATCAAGATTGTGCTACATATTTTTCCTTCAGTTTTAATTCTCTCACACAGCAGTACCCTTTCTTTGTTCCAAGTTGCATTCTCTCTAATAGAGGTGTTTGATTAATAATATTTTAGTTGTATTGTTAAAAAATGACTCGAGTTCTGTGCGTTTCCACCACTCCTCCTTTCAGTAGCTTCTCAGTAGACTATCCACTACTTCAAGTGTTTCCTTTAGTGCTGAGAATCTAGTGCTGAGAAACATGACCCTTTTATTTCCTCACCAAGTAATGTCAGAACTTTTACTAATTTATGAACTTCAAATCTCACCAATGCAGACAAATTTCAAACTTTTCCCGAATCGATTTACTTGAGACTATTATTGGTTTAAGGATCACACAAATTTGCATTTTACTGTAAATCTGAAAATTGACAGATTTTTCAAGTAGAACAATGTGCTTTCTCCTCTGTGAAATTGGTTGCAACATCAAACTAGCAGGGTCGATTCAGAGATTACTGGATCAATAACAAAAGGAGAGAGGATCACATATTTCCAGTTTTTCTTAGCTTGATCCAACTTCAGTAAGTGACATTTTGGATATTCCTCATCCTTGGCCTTCCATAGTTGTTGCCAGACTACCTTTTCTTGACGTCCACTCTCCTGTTTTGCAATTACATTTTTGGCAGAGTTTACAAAGGTAGGGAACTGCTGATTGTTGTAAGGGCTGGGTCACAAATAGAAGCAGATACCGGCAGTAGCAACTGTTGTGTGGCAGTAGTGGGGGCGGACGGGGAGGGAGGGGGGGGGGGTTGGGGTTAAAAAAAGGTAAAATCCACTTACCTGCAAGCCTCCTCCGTCTGACGCAGGAAACGGGAAGCCCACAGGCTCCCTGACTCCCCTAGCCAATCACAACACTGTAGTCACCAGCATGACAGCATCATCATGATTTGGTCTGAGCGCCATGTTTCGGCGCTCAGACAGGGACTGTGAGCTTGTGCATGTTCTCCACCCAGGCTGAACAATACAGCCAGGTAGAGAACATGCTAAGTGCGCATGACTGTTTGGCCAGCCCAAGACGGCTGTCCAAACTGTCATGCGCACTTAGAAAGTGCCCACCACTCCTCCCCCTGCTCTGTGGGCAACCTGCACCTAAAGCCAGGACGGAAAAATAAAATGATAACATGGTGTTATCATTTTATTTTTCTTGTGGGGCGACACTCCTCCGCCTTAGCGGAGGAGCCGTTGCTGTATACCGGAAAGAAGGGGTACTTGTAAGGATGGCTGAACAGCCAATGGCTGGCCATGGGCGCTGTTAAGATGGCTTTTCTGAAAGAACTGGAGTATTAACTTATTCCGAGACATGCTTTTGAGTAGGCCCGAAAAATGGACAAAACTTCATAAGGACAACATGGTGTTGACAAAAGTAAGCAAAAGAATACTGAACTGGTCCTCAATTGCCATAACTGGTGTTACAAACCTTTTTAACACATGGACCAGACCTCAATCATAATGGCTTGCTTAATAGGGTCTCTAGAGGTCTTCACGCTTGCAGATTTCAAGTGCTTTGCAACATTCCTGAATTCTGTTTCAAGCACTTAAAGCAATCCAAGCATACGCTCTTGAAATGTACTTCTCTGTTGACACAGAGTCACTAGACGTGCACCAGAACAATTCATATGTGTTCACCACTAGCCATAGTGTTAACTTAGCTGCAGGTCCCCATACAGCTTTTGCACTGCAAGTATATGCACACCGTTTTTGCAGACTAGTGGATAGGAAAGATTGGTGAAATTCTTTAAAAATAATATTTCTTCGGCTTGCACTCTATTCAGATTAAATTGCAAGCAGATGCTGTTTCCATAAACATTAGCCGTGACCCATCCATTGATTTACCAGGTCGCAGACTCAAAACACGATTTTGAATATGTGATAAATTGAAAGACATCACTGCCAAAGCCCATAAGACAGGCACTACAGTAACCCCTTTGAGTGGCTGACTTCAGTTATCCTCTTGTCCTTCTGCTCAATGAATGGGCAGTGGGCGTCCTGTTGTCTGCATTCAATCCAAGACCCAAGCTGGCCTCTACTGCCTACACACCTACAAAGCCAGCCTTAGCAGCCAGAACATGCAAAACTAAGTGTGGCATAGCATGCATATTCAAGGGCATGCATAGTTTGTAAGCTCTCCCCTGATCTAAGCAGCTAGTGTACCATGCAGCCCACACAAGGAAAAGGGATGCTTCAATTTAGAACAAAATGCTATCTGACAAATAAGCTTTTGACAAGAAGAAAATGGAAGATTCCTTGGGTGAAGGGGGAGGGGGGGGTTCACAAACCATTAAAGGATCCAGATGGCAATATCATGGTGTTAGGAGAGGAGCTAAGAGATTTCCAGCAAGTGTGACTAATAGACATTGGCAAGTACATGAATTTCTTTTGAATTGCTGTAACTGTGCCCGGTTGCTAAACCCATACGCCGCTTAGGATTTACTAGGGCTGCTGTTCGACGGCAAAAAATAAGTAGTTCAGATTTGTTCCAGCTGGAAAGATCTCTCCTCTAAAGCAACTATATCTCTGCAACTTTAATCTGCGAGTTCTTCTACTGGGTCCTTTAGCTTGTTCTGTTGATTGTACACGTCTAATTTGGTGACAGAGAAATTGCTTAAGTCTTCCACACAAGCTGTTATGCCATCAACAATGAAAAGTCTGTCAGCAAGTCATCACCTAGAGGATACACTATCTTGCTTTCTCAATGAAAAAGTAGATCTCACTGAATAAAACATTTGGCCAGTGGTGCATATGGCAAGAGGCAATCAAAGCAGGTATGCAGAGGGCTTTGCGGTTATAGCAGTTGCATCCAGGTTGGCATAACTGAAAATCAGGTTGAAAGCTTGATGAGGGCCCCAAATGGAACCTTCTTGTAAGACTGAATGCAGGCATTTTTTTAAATTAAATAATAATAAAAAAAAGGAAACAGCATTTTTTAAAGATATTCACTGGCGTCCGCCTAGGTAGACAGTATTTTTATTCCACCTGAGAGAAATAACTCCACTGAGATAGTAGGGCCGGACACTGGCTGATGGATAAAGAACTCGGGGACATTCGAACATGCTGGCCAAGCCTAGGTAAACTCACTGGTAATACAGGCAAACAGCTCCCAATATCAGTCTGTGAACATGCAAGAATAATCTCGATTCGTGTATGCCTGGTAACCGCTGGCAATATCATTCAATCCATCTTTAGCGGCCTTCAATCAAGTTGGAGCCTCAATTGCATGCAATTTCCCAATGCCAAGGAGAACTCACTCACTCTGTTGTGCATGATAAGCTAGAAACTCGAAAAAGACAGCAGCTCAGTCGTTCCAAGGGTGGTGGCTACTGCACTTGCATAATAAATACCAGTGCAGCTAAACACTTTGTTATATGAGAAATGTTAACATATGAGCACCTTTCATTATATGTAGGCAATCGAGAAGCACAACTAATTTGAACTGAAAATCCGGATTCCATTTCACTTAATATCACAAGTTTACTATCCGCTGGCTTAAGTCCAGGAATTTATGGATGAAGGGCCAGGAACAAGATCTGGAGAGAAATGGAATCGATAATGGGTAAAAGAGAAATAAAATATGAGAGAAAAAAATAAATATGAAACGTCATCTTGAGATCCTGTCGGTTGTAGGGTGCACTTGTCTGGTTCAAAGATTAAACTGCGTGTTCCATACTCCCTTAAATCTCCTTAGAAAGGTCGCTTTCTGCCGAGTATTTCGATGGGGAGGGAGGATGTTTCCGGAGATGTGCATGTAAACCTGTTGTGGCAACGAGGTCTAACTTGATATGAATTATTTTGAATTTTAAAGAAAGATAGTAAGTGATTTTGACATTGACTGAAGGTGGTAGGAGAAAATTCTTCACTACCAGAGAGAGGGCCCATAGGGGTTGTTTCCAGAGGACATTTTCTAAGTAGTCCATCTCCTTGCCATGCCTTTGAATTGACCAGACTACAAATATCAAATGAACTGAGTATAACATTTGAGTATTTTACTTGAAAATACAGTTTGACCTGCACTTCTCTGTTGTTGCTATGCGCAAATTTTTAAGTACTTAAGCTTTAGAAACTATTGTTCTTAGGAATTAATAAAGTTTGTTAACGGATGTGGCGGATACATTGAAGAGATTTTGTGTGTGTGTGTGTGTGGGGGGGGGGTCGTCTGTAGAAGGAGGACCTTCGAAACTCGGATTCAGTGTGGGAAGTTTAGAAAAGCAGCCTGTCCCCTTATCACACCCCCTTGCTCCACTAAATTAGCTGACATGATGCTGACGCAGAGCATCTATCCTGCAGCTATCCTCCAAACCCTTAATAAAACAACCTGTTGAAATGGATTACAAAACTCTTGAGTTAGTTGAATCGCGTAGCGGAAGTGCACAGGTTAATTCTAAACATAGATTATATCATAAAGAAGCCTCTAAAGCTATTAGATGGTCAATATCTAATTTCCAAAATGACGGTCTCCATTTAGATTTTGTTCATCTTTCATAAGAGAGGATCTGCTTAGTTCTAGAGCATTACACATTTTTCACTCAAAATATAGGTTTGAATGTTAAATCCTAGAGATATGCCGCCCGTACAATTGATGAATGAAATAGCTGAGTCACAAAAGACAGCGTTCACAAGTGTGGAATTCATGTTTTAGACTCTGCCCAAAGAAAATATCAGGAGCTAATACTGAATATTTAAGAATTCAAGGTATTGATGTAATTCCATATTTTTCACAAAGTTCTGGTCCATTAGATGAGGTGTGTTCATGAATCCTTGCATTATAGAGAGGATATGCTCAATGAAAGGGCCTCCGTTTTGTGTAGAAATCAATCTAGATGAAAAAAAAGATAAAACTGGAAGGCAGTACAAGCGAGTGGAGAAGCTAACTGTGGAAGGACGGTCTTTGAAATTCACTGCCGAGGAACAAAACCAGAATTGGCCAGGGCTACTTTTGTGTTGATTAATAACAAGGCAAGCCCAAGAAGCGTTTAGTCTTTTTAGTGGTGTCTTGAAGTCCTTCTGATACATGAAAAGGTGGATTGATAACTCAGAGAAGAGCACTTTCCTCTTCTCAGAAGATACTCCACTCTTTGTCTGGAACAGACATGGGCTGTGATTGGAAAGACTGTCCGGTTGGCAAATCAACAAGCAGCCATACTAAAGGTGGGCCTGGCTTTACTTTTAAACACTTACTTAGCCTGGAATTTTGAAAAATTAATAATATTATCCTAGAGTTAAATCTTTGGTTGGTTAGGTAAAGAGGAACAGAGTTCAGGCTGATTTTGTTCTCTCTCTCTTGGTAGCAAATCTGGCTGCAATCCAAGATATTTTCAAAATTATGACAACTATAAGACAAATGAGTATTATTGGTATATTAATTAAAGGAGTTTTCAATACCAAATGTTCAAATAGTACAGCTACTGTAGCTGGAGATTCTTTATCAGACGCTTCTTGGGAAATTCCTGAAATAGCTTCAGGTCCAATAACAGATGAGTTAAAATGGATAACCAAGTGTTGATTCTATTACTGGAACTAAGCCGTATAATCCTCAAATGGCTGGAGACGGCCTAGGGCAATTTACAAGGAAAGGAGATTTTGGAAAAATCAATAACAGATTATTTTAATAACTCATTTACACTGTATTACTTAGGGTTTATTCTAGCGATAATGTGTACTGAATAAAATGATCATAGCATATAACAATGTAATCTTTACTAAGTAGTTGAAAAACATCCTACTCTGCAAGGTGGACACCGTTATATTAAAGTCACACAAAGATCAATCGTTCACCAACCGAGATTAATATAACACATTTATTTCATCCATTAACTAAAGAAAATCACTCTAGATTAAAAAGAAACAAATCTGTTTTTACTAATTCATCATAAGTAAAATGGGGGAAGGAACAACAAGCTGCTAAATTGCATGCCAACCATGGGATTTACCATGCAAAAAAGGGGATAGTGATAAGCAGTCATTAATCTCCAAATGAATACATATATTTGCCAGCAGTATATCTTTTTCAAGTATAAGAATGAAACAAATAAAAAGGGTAAGAAAAGATCTAAATTTATATAGAAAAAAAAGCCAGCTATCACCACAGGCCCAGAGCCACCTTCGTGGAAATCCAGGTGTTGTCTATGAAGACTCACTAGTGCCGGGCCCCCAGGACGCGGAGGCACAACTGGAGTGCATGCATGTGCCTCAGAGTACAAGGAACAAGGAACCAGGAAAATGCATGAGGCGAGGAGACCCAAAAGGCTCAAGATTATCAGGGCTGGAAGAAAAGCTCCCTCCCAAATCATCAGGATTATAGCCTGAATGTTTCAAATCTGCTGAGGAAGTGGGAAAGACTTGAGGGAGACAGTGCCAGCACCGGAAAGACAAAGAAACACTGAAGGGGCTGGAGATTTGACTTGGGAAGGATAAACCTACCACGTCAAACAGCAGGAAGATCATGGACTGCAGGTGGCCCAACATCAGCTGCCATAATCTTGTGTTCTGTCGCCAGTTGTCAAGGTATCGGGATAGCGAGACCCCTGACTTGCGAAGATGTGCCACAAAATTAACATAACCTTTGTGAAGACTCGAGGGGCAGATGTTAAAACAAATGGTTAAACTGTGAATTGGAAATGGGTGGAACCTACCACAAAACGCAAGTATCCCCCTGAGTGACAGCAGGTTTGGGATATGTAAATACACGTCCTGAAAGTCGAGGGACACAACTCAATCTTCCAGCTCTTGAGATAACAGAACCTGCACCAGAGAAAGAGTTCTCAACTTCTTGCAGAGCATTGCATTCAAAATGTGTAGGCCCAGTATGGAAGTGAGACCATAGTCTTTCTTGGGGACAAATAAACTAATGGGTATGGTATCCCTGTCCTATCTCATTCTCCAGAACCAATTTTACAGCACCCTTGCCCAAGAGACTTGCTTCATAATGACTGCATGGCTGCCCAGAAAAACGGAGACGATGGGGGAATGAAAGGGGCCACACCTGGAAGGAAGGGCATAGCCTTGCTCAACAAATTGCATGACTTCATGGTCTGTAGTAAGGGACTACCAATGTGTCTAGTGATGGGACAATGTTCTCTCCACAGCCCACAGAGCTACCTCAAGGGCCTCTTAAACCAGTTTTGCAGGGAGTGGCTGGAGAAAAAGAGGAGGAAGACTGTAGCTCAGTGATGTCGGCTTGTGGCTCAACAAACGAAGTTGGCTAAAGAATACCCGTGAAGAGGTTAGACTTATTCTGCCCCACAAGTAACAGCAGTTCAAGCGCTTCCACCACCTTCCTCAACACAACTGCAAACAAAGCTATGTTCTCAGATGGGGGTACCAAAAGACATTTCAAATTTACCATGGGGAAGCCCCCAGGATACTGGTGTTTTGTAGAGCAAGATAGTTGCCACTCTTTGCGGGGGTGAGAAGACAACCTGCTTCAGTGCTTGCAGTACAGCATATTTGGCTCGGATTCTGACCTTCCAAGTCTGCTATAATGTTTATTGTGAGTAAGAGGCCTGTAAGTGGACTCCTCCTCTATCAACAGATGTGTCTTTATATGAAGTGTAAGCAGAATTACCTCGGTCATTGAAAGTTTGATAAACTCCATAGCAAATCCAAAGTCTGTACTGTGCAAGGTGGCACCAGTGTCAGTGGCAATGGCAGGCACCAGAAAGCCGGCAGGAGGTGCAAGCGGGGCATGGAGTGAGCTGCACCAGGGATGGAGCTGCCGGTGAAATCCCATTTGGAGGCCCCTTGAGGGCATACGAAAGTGAGCCGAGGAGTGGCGGAAAGAAGGCCAGTATTGCCTGGGTGAAGGCCTCAACCTGCACAAGGTCAGAGCTAGGAGCTGGAAACTCCTGCAGTGGAGCAGGGGGTTCCAGGTCCAGTGCTGGCACAGAGGCCCAAACCCAGCAACAAAGGAATCTCCCCAAAACCAGCTCTGAAGTCTAGTCGAGTCCGGGGTATGAGGCAGTTGACTAGATAAACTACCCACTGAACAGGATCGACATGGGGGAAGCTGAAGAGTCCCTACTGTTATGTTTCTTGTGACTCTTCTTGTACTTTCCTTTCCCTGTGGAGGATGCCTGATTCGACGACTTACTTGTCAAAAGCAAAGAACCTGGACATGGAGAAATGCCGTTAGTCAGAGCCATGATGGATTTGGCCTCCTACCCCTTGATGGCCGTAGCATGCATATGGTCACACTTCTTGCACTACTTGGAGTCCTGCATGTGCTCCAGGGATCAGAGACCGACATTGTGCGGATCTGAGAGCGATATTTTGTTCAGACAGGTACGAAAGGAGCTAAAACATGAAACCTTCAGGGCGACTGCCCTGAAAACCCTACAAGAGTATAAATTGTTGCAGAGGAAACATTGAGGACAGCAACTTCATCCTCCCGAAGGGCTTGGGAAAGAGTGATGTCAGTGCATTTGGGGTGAAACCTTATTCGGATCCAGGATGTAATATTATGGTGGATCCCAGAGCAGGAATCAGAACTGAGGCACTACCTGGTAGCAGTGGATGCAGAGCATTAAAATAGCATGGGAACTGTGATCCTACGTGTAATTGAGCGGAGTCTGTAAGCATGGGGCCAGTGTCAAAGGCCTGGCTAAAAAACACCCCAAAATATCCTACAACTATTTTGTTGGTCTTTCACTTTCCGGTAATTGCAACTAGAATAACACACACCTTAAATGAAAAATAAACTTAAGTTGAATTAATTAGTGGGAAATTTACTATTTTACGTTATGACACCTCGGTTGGTTAATGCAGTCACTGCAGATGTCTCTACGTGTAACCAGATAGCCACAGAATTGAATCCTGTTTTGTACAGTGAGGAATAGTGACCTCTGTATTTTTTTGCTACGAGGTCCCAGCCTGTGACAGAAAGCAGTGTGGATATATATGCATGTCATTATTTAAACTTGCAGCACATACAGTATAAAATAGGGTGCCGCAAAATGTGCATAAGATTTTGGTATACGATAAAGTGCTTTCATGATTTGAGTAATACGCAATCAGACTGTACCTAGTGCAAAAAATGTTTGATTCCATTAGTTAAAGGCAATACTGGCACTCAAACAACCTTTAAATTTGCAGATCAATTGCACACATTTACATTTCTTTCAGAGAGGAGGCTTCCTGGGGAGGATGCGTGTTTCTCCTTCATTTGTCTGTCCCTCCACAGCAAGCGAAGACCCCCTTTTCTTTTCCTTTCAGCCGAAGCATCTTCTCAGCATTTGGAATTAACAATCCCGGGACTGTTGTCTTTTAACAAATAGTAGCAGAACTATTTTTGCTTTATATTTAAAAAAAAGTATGGGCGCGTTCTTCCCTACAGATCCCGCCCACTTCGACCTCTGCCTGAAGGTGCAGGATATCTATTTCAACTTTCTAACTCCAGCCTGGTGCCTGAAGGAGATTCAAGAGGTGAGGAATCTCCAAGAAGCATTCATCAGAAATATACACATTCTACCCTTAACTGAACTTAAGTTGAGCAGGATGGTGTTATTTTCCCAACTCTTAGAATCACCTCTCATATTCTGTCAGCAACTCAGTTCTCCATCTAACATTAGATTAAAAAAGGACTTGGACGGCACAGTAAAATTCCCTGGGGCTCACCAGAGAGTTGAGTTGGGCGATAAGTATACCGATAACTAATACTCTGGACCCAGCCAGATGTCAAGGTGGGTTCTTTTCCATCCCTCCTTTTTCCCACTGGCACTGTTTTCTTATGTTTCTTTTTCCCTTTTCTGCCTTCCTCACTTGCTATGTAGGTAAAAGTCTGAAAAAGAAAAGTAAGTCCAGGTCACCAAAAACGACCGCCAGTTCCCATCACCTCTAACCAACAAGCTAAGCACTTATTATTGCAAGACAGAACACTGAAATCACAAATTAGCAAGCATTTGCAATAGGTCTCGCATTTGCGAGAGTTTAAGCTACTGGCATTGTAAAGGACAATGCCTTTTACCCATCTGTTTAGAAAACTAAAACATAAATAAAAGACATTGTTATTTACAATGCCAATAGCTTAAACTCTCGACCAAGTGGTGGGGGCCGTCAAGTGGGAGGGGTGAGATGGTGCTGAGCACAGCACGGGAGATCCGGGAGTACGGAGTACTAGCCAATGGCGGCAGCACGCCTTCATGCGCAAAATGCATGCTACCCACTTCAGCCGTGCGGCCGCCATTGGCTAGTACTCCGATAAAAAAAAAAAAGGCGTCTGCTACAGTAAAAGCAGACCACTGTGGCCAAGTAAAAAATTAAATAAAGAAAGGAGCGCGACTGCTATAGTCAAAGCGGATCGCACTGGGAAAGTAAAGAAAGAAAGGAGTGCGGCCCCTATAGTTAAAGCGGATCGCAATGCCAAAAAATGTAAATATCGATTAAAGGTGCAAGCTGGTTTTGTAAATATGACACGTCCGCCATTACTAAACAAATATAAAAGCGGGCGCCATGCTGCGTTACAGGAATGCATGTCGTGGGTGGAATAGGAGAAATCATTCAAGAACATAGTGCTCACAGACTAAATAAAACAGAGTAACAACACAGGTAAGAAGGCTAGTCCTCATGGGAGGTTACAAATGTAGACAAGGGGGAACTAAGTAGGGACTACTAAGCCTATTCATTAATCAAAAGAAACCATTTAGAAAGGACAGTAACAAGAGCCAATTGAAAAGATGGGCAGAAAATGCGCGGAGCTTCAGGTCCATACCTGAATACAGCATGCCTCGCAGAACAGCGCATGAGCTGCCCAGGCTCGACCTAAAAAGGGATAGCAAATGACATAAAACAAGCTTGTGCAATTGGGAATTTAGAAGAGAGGAAAAACTCTAAAGTTCAACTCCTTGGCACAACTTGTGGAAAGTTCAGCCATAGTTTCATCTCCAGTGAGTTATTTTGCAGCAGAGAAACACTCAGTGCTGTTGCTCCCATCCCCATACTAACCTGAGAGAGTCCAACTCCTCCTTGGCAATGACGCTGCCGTGCCCTGACGTACCCTCTTGAGACTTGAGTAATTTTAACTCGGCTTCGAGCTGCAGGACAAAAAGGCAAAAGTGCAAATGAGCAAAACGGACACCTACAGGGGAGGACACATGTACATGAGATCTACACATGAGAGACAGATAATTCCAGATTCAAGGGACACAAATTATACAGAGCAAAATACTTCTAGAACGGGGGTTGCATGTTAATTGGACCCATTCCATATTTTCATGGGGAACATATACATTTAATGAAACTGAATGGATAATCTGCGGTAAACAGGGCTTTAAGTGGGCCGGGTCCTGACGGTGCTGAGACGGGTCCCCAGCGGGTTCTCCATTTTTGCTCTCACTCTCCGGGTGAATTTTTTTTTTTTTTTTTTTTTTTTTTTAACTCTGCAGCAGTACCACTGCTCAAAGCCTTTGATGTAACTTCAAAGAGATTCATTTTAGTTCTTTAACAGTCTCATTTCGGAACTGAAGCATTTTCAATATTATAAACAACAAAGCCGTAGTAGTTGCTTATTTATCTTATGCAAATAACCATTAACAGTCAATAGTCCTTGCTTATTGTAGATATAATGTTACTTGTTGTATCATTTATCTGGATGCAATGACAAACAGCAAAATACCAGTCGGGCGGCATACTATGCTACGCACAGATTTTTAGCTTATGTGTTTTTAAGCCACACCCTTAATTACATCGGCTACGCCCCTTTGAGAGGCCCCCGCCCCCAGGTTTTTCATCCCACTTAAAGCCATGGTGGTAAATTGTAAAATCTGACATGACCCCCAATCCCCCCTCTACAAACACGCCCCTCCAGACATACACTGGATAGTGTACAATCTGAAACTAGATACATAACTCATGTATATAAATATAGAATGGTGGAGTCGAGGGCTTTAAGTGAAATTAAAAAACTGGGAGGGGGTCCTGTCAAAGGGGCGTGGTCAATGTAATTAGGGGCGTGGCTTAAAACATGTACTCTAAAAATCTGTGCTTAGCATTGTGTTGTGGTCTGTGGTAAAAGATAAACGCTGGTAGCCAAGTAAGTTCTCAAGTATCTTTATTCCAGTTGTACAGCTAGATGGTAGGTAGGCACATCAGCTAGGTAGACCGGATAAACAGGTGGTAATGATGTAGGTTAGACCAGTAGTCAGCCCTTGGTCCTATGCCACAGCAGCCCCACCAGGAGCAGCCTGCCTGCTGCTCAGCCCCTCTGTAACTGTCATACCTCACTCAGTCAAACACCCAACATTCCACGCATCACCGCATTCCCAACATTCTACTCCAAACACACACAGTGGCTGAGCAGCAGATGGACTGGTGAACTGTAAGACAAAAGTATACTATGCAAGGCATAACATATCCCCTCCTTTAAAAATGAAAAACGAAAGTGACATTGGTACCTGAGAAAGACAACAATGCAAAAAGAGAAAACTATACACAATTAAAATTACATTTGCAAGAAATAATTCAGAACTCAGGGATGCATAAAAGGAAGAAAGAAATAATACAATACAGAGTGCAATATAACCCATCCTCCCAAAAGAAGACAAAAATGAGACAATTAGTGGGGTATAGCAACGGGTGAACAAACCCCGCGACACTAGTCCCAAACTATAAAACATTCTGTTGCATAATGCACAGATTACTAATTTTGCAAAGGTTGCAGAATTACAAATGTAAGGAATGGTTCAAAACCCAGGGATGTGCAATTAAGAGAACATCACGAGAGGGTATGAGCCATTCAAAGCAGAAAGAATGGATAAAATACAACAACTGTAAAATTGAGTACAGAAAACCCATCCTCTCCCAAAAGATAAACTGAGAAAAAGTTGTTGCGTAAGGCAAAAGGTAAACACCCCGCCACTAAATATGTCATTGCGTAAGGCAAAAGGTAAACACCCCGCCACTGTATATGCGTCCAACACCCATGGAAGCACATCCAGTGTATGCTTGACCGTTGTATAGATGTAGAAAGGACCCAACCCAAGCAAACCAACCCTGTGTAGGGGTTATGCGTAACGTAATGTAATGGAATAGACCCATGAAGACCAACCCTGTGAGGGTTAAATGTACTGTTGATTGGAACGTACCCAACCAACTGTAAATGGGAATATAACCCATGAACCCACCCCTGAGTAGGGGCTGCGTGTAGCGCACTATGGAAAGGGGCTTGTTCCCAAACCATGACCATCCCTCATGTAAGGGAGAACATACCCCGTGTAAGGGTGAACCCACCCCTGTGTAGGGGCTGCGTGCTGCGCACTATGGAAAGGGACTAGTACCCAAACCATGACCATCCCTCATGTAAGGGAGAACATACCCCGTGTAAGGGTTCCACCCCTGTGTAGGGGCCGCGTGTAACGCTTTATGGGAAAAGGGAATGTACCTAAACCCATGACTATCCTAATGTAAGGAAGAACGTAGTACAACTACTCATTGAAACCATCCCAAAACGTCCCTTACGTAAGGGAGAATAACATGTGGGAGCTGAAACACTGTAAACAGAAAAACAAAACACCACAATAGTAAATTGTAAGTACTGCGAACAAGAAACGAAAGCTGTGGAACATACCCACCGTAACATATTCAAAAAGACAAAAAGTACATACTTACAATTGCCCCCAAACCACCCTGCATGTTATAGCAAGCCAAAAAGTAAGAACGTAAAACAAAGTAAAATCCCAGAAGTCCTCTTGAACAACCGCTTGTCATACATGGCAAACTGCATGGAGAGTGGGTACGTCGTGTACCCAATCGAAGAGCAAGAACCAACATGCGCATGCGTGAGTCATAACTGGCAAAACATGTCCTTAAGCAAAGACGACACGGCAAAGAAAAATTATGGACAGTGTCACCAGCGCTCCGACATGGTATAAAACAGAAAGTACCTGCATTGAGTTGAGGTGAGGTAACAGACCACGAGTGCCGGAGAAAAACCAGTGTCTCCGCTGAGGAAACTAGGACACGCAACGTGGTTGGCAGAGAAGACAAAATCCAATGTGAAAAACGCCAATCAACAAAATGGCGGCACGCTGCACTGACGCCGCGCCGGGTGGCTTGCGGTCAATGCGTGCTGCCAAGCGTAGATTAAAGGTTGCCAGTGCCCCGACGTCACAGAGTTCCCCAAAGCTGAACGTGACGAGTTGTACAAGGCGGAGATTCCAAGAAGGATGTCAGGACTCTGAAGAGACTGCACGCGACAATTATAGTGGACAGGTAGGCGCGCGCATAGCTTGGCTCGAGGGCATGAATTTTCTAATTTGACACCGGCCGTTGAACTGCCAAATGTTGAGGGGACGATCGGGGCCCAGAATTTTTAATAAGACTTAGACTTACCCCCACAAGTCCAATTAAGAACAAGTAACGTGGATGGCCGGTAACGGGATCTTTGCGAGAGCGGCCTCCACACGCTGTCAACTACAGCGTACTAACGTACAAAATGTTCAAAGCAGATCTTGTGCTCCGTGAATGGATGCGACTGTTTCTGTGAGCGTCGCTGTGCGTATCGTGTAGTAGATATGTGGGGAAAAAAAATCATGCAGGCACCTCTCAAGTAACGCCTATATCTTGTAATAGGCAGACGAAAGGAGTCAATGAGCCATGAACAAAGCTCACCTTTCTGTGAAGATACATAGTTGAAAACATCCACGGCTGACTGCATGTTGATTGTGCAAGATCATGAGCAGCGATCTATGCACATGTCGTAGGAACACACGGCACATGAATACATCCATCAGGCACCTCCAAAGTAGCGCCCACAACTTGCAGTAGAGATAATTAGCTCAGGTCGGCTGTCCAAGTAAATCTTTGCGTCTGCTGCACCCAAGTAGCATGTAGATATGTTGAAAGGCATTCCCAAGTAGTAGACTTTCCATGGATGCGCAGGACTTGTGGGAGTACACACAACCACACGGTACAGCACGCTGTTGTTGGGGCTGTCCGCTGTATAGGACACTGGTGGGGCTGCGGAGAGTGCTGTGAGTGCTGTACTTGTTTCTTTAGTTGCTAGTGACATCTTGAATTGCGATGGAACCTCTTGAGTCTCTTCATATGTTGCTTTTACTCTGCTTAAAGTTGCGTTGGGTCCATGCTGTCTGGGCAAGTTAGACCTGTGGCTTCTTCTCATCATGTAGGTACGTCTCCAACTCTCGCTCGTCGACAAAATATGTTGTGGTCTGTGGTAAAAGATAAACGCTGGTAGCCAAGTAAGTTCTCAAGTATCTTTATTCCAGTTGTACAGCTAGATGGTAGGTAGGCACATCAGCTAGGTAGACCGGATAAACAGATGGTAATGATGTAGGTTAGACCAGTAGTCAGCCCTTGGTCCTATGCCACAGCAGCCCCACCAGGAGCAGCCTGCCTGCTGCTCAGCCCCTCTGTAACTGTCATACCTCACTCAGTCAAACACCCAACATTCCACGCATCACCGCATTCCCAACATTCTACTCCAAACACACACAGTGGCTGAGCAGCAGATGGACTGGTGAACTGTAAGACAAAAGTATACTATGCAAGGCATAACACATTGTGTGCTGCACAACTGTTATTTTGCTGCTTCTGTCATTGCATCCAGATACATAATACAACAAGTAACACTAAACTTACAACAACTCAGGACTGTGGGCTTTGTCAATGGTTGTTAGTGCATAAGATAAATAAGCAACAACTATGGCTTCGTTGTATATAATATAAAAAATGCGTCAGTTCTGACATGATGAGACTGTGAAAGAACTATAACGAGTCTCTGAAGTTGCATCAAAGGCAGTGAAGGATGGTACTGCTGCAGATTTACAGTGAAGGATAGTACTGCTGCAGATTTGAGATTGTTTTTCCACCCCGAGAGTGAGGGCAAAAATGGAGAGCCCGATAGGGACCCGTCTTCGCACCTGCTGGACCCGGCCCACTTAAAGCCCTGGTGGAGTCACACTCACGCAGTACGTGATCTGCAAGCGCACCTCCGGCACTACAGCCTTTCTCCTAATTTACAGGTGGAGCTCGTCCTATTTCTTTATGCCAATGACAGTGTCAAGAGTGTCTGCCTGACATCAAGCACTGCGCATGCGCCGCTCATCAGATCCGACTCCGTTGAAGTCACAGAACGTGGCCCTGGTTCTTCAGCTTCCCATTAGACTCCCCTTCTCCGCAGACTCCCCGGATGCGTGGAAATGAGACTGTTCTACTTTTCGCCGACAGGATCAGTCAAAACCTCAGCTTTCATCTCTCAAACAAATGAGGTAGGGAAAAACAGGCTGTCAGCTCACGGCCCGCGAGGGGACTTCATTCAAAGTCGTTACCCAGGGGCCCTCACTAAGTTTGGAAACATTTCTAACCAATTTAAATACAAGAAACATAAAACCCCTGGCATAAAATGCGGTCGCTTCCAGTCGAGGCAGCAGAATTTCTCGAACATTCACCTGAAGGTGGCACCGAAGGCCTCGTGCGTCACCAGCAGAATGATGCCGGAGGAGGCAGGTGAATGACTGAGGATGTTGTAAACAGGAGGCCTGACAGAGATGCGCGCCTGCTCTCAGTGGAGGCCTGCGAGCTCTCACACCCCACAAAGAGCACGGGGGAGATGGAAAAGCCGCAACTTAAGGGGGGCAGAGTTTAAAGCATTCCACTTTAAAAGGTTAGAGGTCACATATTGGACAGCAGCGGGTTGAGGCCACTCAAGCTTTACCACAAATGAACTTGGAAGCTGTGCGGTTGGGGCAGTGCTTAATTTGTAAAATATTAAGTGCCAGGGCTCTGACCACGAGGCCACTGCAGCTTGCACCACCCATCGCCCTTGTCATTGCTGCCAAAACAACTAGTAACCATCTCTTTCGCATGTGAATGCGACAGTTCAGAATATTCCAGGTCCCCAAAGCTAAAGGAATGGCTGGGGAGGCAGGTATGAGCAATTGTAATGTATATTGTAGCCCTAAACAACCGTTGTTCTGCTCATCTCTAAATTAGATGAGCAGCACCACCTTGTGGTAGACTGTTCTAAATATGGTGTTGACAATTAGGTGCCGGTGCCGAGCACCAGAAACCAATTAAGTGCTGGTGCTGAGCACCGGCTCAAATTAAGCACTGGGTTGGGGTTTGATGTGTGCCTTGCTACGAGGAGCGGGTCATGAATTATGACCCTCGTACATATATAGAAACATGTGGGCGAGTGAGACAGGTTCCCTTATGAGCCTCCGTACACATATAGAAATCTGAGGGAAAGTGAGATTGAGGTTCCCTTAGGAGTCCCTGTACCTACGGGGGGCGTGGCTGACTGGCCAAGATGGCGGACGCACTCTAGGGTAGCTCCGCACTGTGGCCCGATTATCCAACAAAAATAAATAGCCACTGGCGCCATCCAAACTCCGCTGTGGACGCCACGGACAAGAAACATCACACCGCACAGCAAGGCTGTGAAATTGGGGGCTGAAATAAAATGCAGGTTTGGGAGACGACTCAAACTGGCCCTGAGTGAGTCGCGACTGACGGCCATCATGCCGCCCGAAGCAAAGACTGTACGCCATTGAAGCAGCCAACAGCCTGGGAGTCGCCGGGCAGAGTCATCGGCAGCAAACATTGAATAATACCGGCCCCTGCGGAGCGGTAGTAGCGGCCGGTGAAGAAGCCCGGACGCCGGGAGGTGGTAGACGACGGCGGAATAACAGTGCACCACGGATGGAGGTGAGACGCACTGTGCAAGCCCGGAGGCGTGAGGCCCTGCGCGAGAACACTGCAGCATGTGACTGGCCCAGCAAAGCGGCCGGGAAGTGTGTGCCTGTAGCGAGAGTTGTGCGGCTGGGGACCGGGGGCTGTACCGAGCCTAGTCCCAGTAGCAGGGTGCACATAGTACGATCGCACAGACGAAAAGAGGGCACGCAGGAGGAGGCCTCCCCAAGGACTCAGCATGTAGGGCCTAGATGGGAGGCAGACACCCTCATTGATAAAGAGGTGTGGAGCCGAGACAGTATCGGAGCCAAGGCCGGGGTGAGCGTCGTTACAGAGAGAGCAAAGCAGAAGTGGGAGACGCGCGAGGAAGGCCCAGGGATGACACCGGACCGGGCCGCATTTTAAATTGTGAAGAGAAGTCACACATAAAAAGCAACGGCGGGCGGCGGGGTAGCCGCAGAACCTTGTATGCCAAAGACCCCGCTAGACACAGGCCATGCGGGGGGAATAAATTGAGACTGGACACTGCGAAAACGGCCCCATCACTTGTCTAACAGCGATCTACACCGCTAAGGGACGTACTGCAGAGGTCGACCATCTTGACACTCACAACGGAGACTGCAAGGCGCCAAACAGGCCGACCATCAACAGGCAGCAGTCTTGGCAGTAAGAGCCCTATAGGCGCAAATTCAGTGGAGTGGCAGCCACTGATAGGGAGGGCGCCCACGCATGGGAAGACGATCAAAGTGACGGCGAAGGGAGGCGACACGGAAACCAGGCGAGTCACACAGTCCAGAAGTAAGAGTAGAAGAAACAGTGCGGAGGGCCCACATCAGATGCTAATGGAGACTAGCAGTGCACGCAGACAGAAGGAGCAAAGGGATCTGTGGTTCGGGGCGAACACCGCGCAGTCAGGAGCAGCGCGCACAGACACAGTGGACCAACAAGTGGCAAACAACTATACCGCTGGCACCACATTATTAACATAACGTGCTTAGCGTTTCAAACAGAAGGGATAGTGGCTGGGCCATTACGTCCATAATACACTTATCTAATCTGTACCCGGCCGACGAAGATAATGGGCAGACAACGTACAGGGACGAACATGCAGTCAACACAATCCACAGCGCCGCCCAAGCAGCCAGAACATGAAAAGGAGATTGAAGAGAATGCGGAGAATCCCACGTTGGGATCTAAGATAGACACTGTACTTCAAGCGGTGACACAGCTAAGTGTGTCACTGGCGCAAAGTCGCACGTCTCTAGAAGGACGAATCGATAAAATCACATCAGATTTCACAATACTGCACGCGGACCATCGCACACTAGCAGAGAGAGTAGATGATAGAAGCAGAAATGGAAGAGATCCTCCCCACCACCAAAGCCTCGGCTACTGAAGTGCGGACACTGGGGGAGAAGGTGCGTATTCTGGAGCGCAGGATAGATGACGCGGAAGGGCGTTCACGCCGCAATAACGTCCGGATAGTAGGTCTGCCCGAGGGAACGGAAGGGCGAGATGCGGTGACTTACACGGAGACCTGGCTGCGGACCTTGATGCCACCAAACTCACTATCCCCCTTTTTCGTAGTAGAAAGGGCGCACAGAGTCCCATCGGGCCGACAGCAACCAGGAACTGGGCCCCGTCCGTTCTTAATCCGACTCCTAAACTACAAAGACCGGGATGCGATTCTTCAGGAGCTGCGCAAATTGGAAGAAGTCAGAGTTGATAATTCTAAAGTGCTGTTCTTTCCGGACTATTCCCTTGGAGTGCAGAAACAGAGAGGCACGTGTATGGCAGTCAAAAAGAAGATGCGAGAGTTAGATATAAAATACTCGCTCCTTTTCCCTGCTCGACTCCGAGTGGTAAAAGATGGCTCCACTCACTTCTTCAATGAAGCGGAAGAGGCATGGGACTGGCTCGGAGCTGAGGGGCATAGCGTGTTACCAAGTAAACGGTATGCTGTCACGAACTCTCAACAAGACAGCCGCAGGAACTTGCAAAGGCCTCGCAGACGAGCCAGGAAGAACCTGACGCAACCTAAGGCTGCTCCCAACCTAGAGCAGCGACTACGGGAACGTCGTGCTGTTCTGCAGACAGCAGCGACCATGCGAAGAAGCCTAGAAAATAGAGACACGGATGCTTCATCGGAACGCTCCAGGAGTGCTGACAGCACGTCTGCTGTGTGGCCGCTGGGCGAAGACTCACAACCATTACCAGAAGTGACGCCCTAAACAGCAGATGACATTATGTAATGCAGGAAAAGAGTGTCACAGTAATGTTTATAAAGTGCCCAGTGAGGTCAGTAGTCCCGGAGAGGCAAATGTAGCTCAGTGGGGTGGAGATCCGACTACACGAATTGTGAACCTACACGCAGGTGAGCCTTCTGTCTCCCCCCCTCGCTGCCTTCTCTCCCGCCATGGGTCTGGAGGCGCTGAAATATAGGCAAGGCGCAGTGAGCATAACAAGCTGTAGCTATAGGGCCTGAGCTTCAGTCAGCTCGCAATACACTTGACTAAAGCTACCCCCCCCCCATACACAAAGTAACACGGCACGCACGGACGGCAGTTGCCGAGAGGCGCAGTTCAAGGTTTGGGCAGACACACGTTGTCCCTCTGCCCTGTCCCAGTTACACAACACAATGTTTAATCCCCCACATTACATCTCACTAACACAATATTTGGAATTATGCATAGAGAGATTGTAGAATAGACCTAGGCTACATGCATGCGCCATCCACCCTCCCTATAGGGTAGTAAACCGACTGCCCATACACCTATATCACGTAATTAAAAGATGCCTCCGACAATAATAATTACTTGGAAAGTCAGGGGTATGCATACGCCAGCGCGCCGGTATGACACCTATGCGTACTTGAAGAGACATGCAGCCCATATAGCATTTTTACAGGAAACACATATCGCAACCCGAGATACACAGACTACAGCGAAAGTGGAGGGGCAGATATTTGCCACAGGATACTCCTCATACGCGAGGGGAGCACTAGTGTGGGTCAGACCAGGCACACAATATGTGTCAGAAGAACCAGAAATAGATATCCATGGCCGATTTGCATTGACTAAATGGCAGACAGATAGTGTTGGGATCCATTTACGCCCCAAACACTGACCAGGCTCCATTCTGGCACGCACTATCAGCAAAGCTGTCCCGATGGTGCGATATCCCGTGGTTATTAGGTGGGGACTACAACACAATATTAGACACGAATCTGGACAGATCCTTCCCGCCGCTACAACAGACAACTGCTGCATCCAACGCTAAAGGCTTGAGTGAATGGTTACGGAGATGGGGACTAGTAGATCTATGGAGGATGTTAAACCCACACACACGCCTCTACTCGCACTATTCACACCCACATGGCCTGCATGTGCGCATAGACAGATTCGTAGGGAGCACGACGCTGTTGGCGGAATGTACCAATGCGGAGTACCTAGGCCGCACACATTCTGACCACAACCCACATACGTTACAGTTGGGTGACGACGATTTGACGCATATCACTAAAATATGGAGACTGCAGATAGCGGTGTTGGAGGACCCCCCCCTTTAGAGACTCGGTGGGCACGACCATAACAACATTTTGACACAAACGAAGGATCAGTGACAGATCATGGGGTATTGTGGGACGCATGCAAGGCGGTGATAAGGGGACAGTGCCTGAGTCTGACCTGGAGTATACGTCGGTAGCTGGATCGTGAAGCTAAACAAATTGAAGACGCCCTTCTCAAATTTGAAACAGACTTAGCAGGGGGCACTGACACGCAGCAAGCTCTTGACGATCAGCGGCAAAAACATGCCGAAGTACTGGAGAGACTGCGCTGTCTGAATTATGTGGCGCACTCGGCCCGCACTCACGTCTCGGCTGATAAAGCCGGAAGGCTGCTGGGGCGATTAATCCAGCAGGACCATGCGCAACAACCGACGCTACACTTGCGATCCAGAACGGGTCACTTACTAACGCGACAACGCGACATACATAATAAATTCACCGCCCACTATGCTGCCATATATAAACCAGTGGTGCAGGCGACTCCGGAGGAACTGGAAGCATATCTGTCCCAGCTACCCATACCGACGGTGGCTGACTCTCAGAGGGCTGAGTTAGACGAACCAATAACACTATTAGAAGTGCAACTAGCGATTCGGGCACTTGCCACGGGCAAGGCACCAGGCCTAGACGGGCTGCCTGCAGAATTTTATAAGGCGTACCAAGAAACACTCGCCCCGAAACTGCTTGCACTATATATTAGAGCGCAGGAGACATCTATCCTACCTCGATCGCTACGCGAGTCCCTACTTGTTTCACTGGCCAAGCCGGACAGGGATACAGAGCTCTTGGGTTCATACCGCCCATAAGCGCTGCTAAACTCGGATTATAAAATACTTGCCAAGCTACTGGCAAACAGACTGGCTCCAATAGTCCCGCAACTAGTGCATGGGGATCAAAATGGGTTCGTACCAGCGCGCAGCACATCACTAAACTTGAGGCGATTCTTCAGAGTCGCCCATTACTCTAGAGAGCGCTGGCCACACTTGGGGTGTTTAGTGTTAGACCTGGAAAAAGCGTTTGACACACTCGAGTGGGACTTTTTATTTGCCACCCTAGCCAAATATAACTTGGGCGCTGACTATATAAGGCTAGTTAAACTGGTCTACACACGACCCACAGCGAAGGTCAAGACAGGGCCGTATATATCCAAACCTATCCCAATTGGTCGAGGAACGCAACAAGGCTGCCCTCTTTCCCCGCTATTGTTCGCGCTGGCCATCGAGACAATGGCGGCAGCCTTACGTGGCACAAAGGAAGACTGGGGAATCCCCCTGGGGGACGGTGTACACGCGGTATCATTATACGCAGACGACTTGCTGATATATTTACGCGATCTTCGACAGCCATGCGACGCAATAGAAAAAGCACCCTCGGATTTCGCCGCTCTGACCGGGCTGCGTGGGAATTGGGGCAAGTCATGCCTCTACCCCTTTAACGAATTCACCCCAGATCCTGCGCTAACGGTGAATGGCACGTCAGTACATTGGCAGCAGACAGCCTTTCGGTACCTAGGCTCCAAATATATCGAGAACCACAGAATCTGCTGGAGGACAATTACACCAGAGCAGTAACAGCAATCAGATTGCAAATGGCGTTTTGGCACACGCTGCCTATTACCACAATGGGCAGAGTAGCACTATTGAAAACTGTGGTACTCCCAAGGTTATTGTACCGCTTTGTAAACCTGCCTGCATATATTAAGCCGGTGGTGTTCCGATCGTTTGAAGTAGATATGAGGCAATTCATTTGGCACGGCAGCCGAACCAGAGTAGCATTGGCCGAGCTTTACTTGCCAGTAGATGGCGGTGGAGTGGCAGTCCCCAACATGGAGCATTATTAGTTGGCAGCGCAGCTGCAATGGGTGGCCCGCTGGCTCAGTGAGCGACAGCTCGCTGATACTGCTTCGCAACAACCGGGCTACACACAAGCGCAGATAGTGACTCGGTTTCATCCTGGTAGAAAGGGGGTGGGTCCCACCCAACAGTTGGTGAAAGTGGCATACGCTTGCTTTCGGCACGTTATGCGACTTACCAAAGAGGTCACCACATATGCACCCTCTCTCCCGATACTGGGCGCACCGCGGCAAAAGCAAGAAATTACAGCAATGGAGCTTCGCACATGGGACGGAGCAGGAATCCAGACAGTAGGGGACTTATACCAAGACGGACAGCAACTTCCATTTGACACTCTTGTGAATGAATACAATCTGCGGCAGGGTCAATTTCTGCTTCATGCCGCGCTCATTAGAACGTTGAGGTCAATCTGGGGTGACATAACAGAAGAACCAAAAACGCATCTAACGCTACAGTACCTGCACATAATGGGCACAGGCCGACATCTCACTAGATGGTTGGCAGAGTCACTACGTACACATGCGACAGCCCCACTAGTAAAACTCAAAGAACATTGAGACACAGACCTGCAGAGACAAAGCACAGACCGGGAGTGGGCAAAAATACTAGAAAGTCCTACTTACATACCAAGGAACGCCAGGTTCCGGCTTATACAATACTACATAACGCAAAGAGCTTATATGACACCAGCCAAAATCAATAGAATTTTTAAACGTGAAAATGCCCAGTGCCCTCGATGCGACTTGGTGGGAGGAGACCTCATACACATGCTGTGGGCATGTACCAAACTTGCTACATATTGGGAAACTATCACAACACCTTTAGCGCTCTGCACTGACCGCACGATGGAGTGGAACTGGGAGGTGTGCCTATTGGGGCTAAACCAGAGGACTAAGAAACACAAGGTGACAACCCGCTTCATAGACCTGGGACTCATAGTAGCAAAGCGCCTCATTACTAAGCGCTGGAAGTCCCCTGACCCCCCCGTCAGTGAAGGCATGGTTTCACTCCATGGTATGCTGGGCGCAAGCAGAAAGCGTGGCGCTCCGGTGAGAAGATGCCACTGGCATACGTAAGACACCTATAGCTGCAGCATGGGATACAATACTCACAGGCCTTCGAGGCGCCTGGCAGGAGCACTTGGAGACACAGACACAGGGGAATTCCCAAGCGACAAACATGGCACAAGAACAAACCGAGAGCACCTAATAGAAGCTAGAGATCCCCCCAGAAGGAGCCATCTTCAAAGTAGAGCATGGTCATTATACACACAGCAACCCTGATAAACATCCGAGATAACACACACTAAAACATACCAGGTCGAAGGGTGGCGGCACACAAACCACTAAGTAAAGGGTGACATAGAATGTTACAAAATAAACAGAAAAGTATGAGATACAAATGGGAAATGTGTTGGTGCAGAAACGGACAGTGATACATATGGCAAGCACTGCAGTAGCAAAGTCATCTGTGCTCAATATATTAAAACTGTGAGATGTGATTCCCCTACTCCCCATCCCCCAACCTATTGTTCACCCCCCAAGAGTTAGCATGTTATTATAAACAGTACTGAGTGCATTTCTAGTTGTATATTAGTAGGAAAGATGATATGCTGATTTAGCAAGTGCTGTACAAACTACTCGTTAACAGATACAGAATTTGTTGTAAAGAAGTGTACCACTTGTGGCAAGATACAACTGAAAGAGATGCAAATATGCAATTTCAATTGTTTGCAAACGATGTAATGCATGGAAATTAATAAAACTAAAAAAGAATTTCTTTTTTTAAACGAGTCCCCGTACCTATATAGAAACCTGTGAGTGAGACTGAGGTTCCCTGATGAGTCCCCGTACTTATATAGAAACCTGTGGGTGAGACCGAGGTTCCCTTATGAGTCCCCGTACCTATATAGAAACCTGTGAGTGAGACTGAGGTTCCCTTATGAGTCCCCGTACCTATATAGAAACCTGTGGGTGAGTGAGATTGAGGTTCCCTTATGAGCCCCCGTCCAGTGGCTGCTCCTTCGCTAAGGCGGAGGAGCGTCACCCCACTGCTTTTAAGCAGTGTGACAAAGGAAATATAAAATGATAATAACTTATCATTTTATTGTTTCCAGCTTCTTTGCAGGCGGGCAGGGCTGCTCTGCTCGCAGGGGAAGAGTGTCTTTCCCACTCCAAGTGCGCATGAATGCTTGGCAAACAGTCTGTTGTATTCCTCTTAGGGTGTCCATAAACGGGCTTTCCAGTATCATGTCCTTATATAGGCACAATTCGCCCTGCCCTTATATAGGCATAAAATCCCAGCCCTTATTTAGGCATTGAGCCGTGCGCTCCAAATACAGGCATGGTCTCTGACATCCGTCCACCCTAACGTCACAACGAGTTCATGAAGAACAGACCCTTAGGCTGCGGGAGTTTCCCTAGCCCAGGACTATTGATTTCTTCAAGGACTGATATATTATGCATGAACCATTATTCCTTAGGGGTTCATTCATGACGTCTTCCGCTGTCCGACTCACATCAATACTAACATTCTTAGGTGTTTCTCAGGTATAAATATACCTTCCCTAGCCCCTGTAAATCAGAGGAGACCTCGACTTCAGAGGAGCCCGTTTCCCGGCCTGACGCACTGAGAAGACGCTGTCATCCTTGCACGCAGAGAGTCCAGCTTCCAGTGATCTGACTTCCCTTGCGGGGTGTTGGAGTTCGAGTCTGGCAAAGAGATTCCTACCTCTCTCATTCTTCAGGTATGGAGCTGACTAGAACCTAGAGGGACTCTTGGCATACTAGGCATACTAGGCTTAACATACTCTTAGTATACCATAGTAAGGAATACTTCACCTACTTCTTCCCTCTTCCTACACCTAGGTTAGGTTAGGTACATTGGGGTAGAACTAGCTTAGAAACGCATCGTATGAGTACTCGCATTTTTAGTCTGTGTTATTTATGTAAATGCATATATACTAAAAGATAATGCTATCGCAGTATTATTTATTTCTACTGCTCACACTGTACATTATTTATCTCGCATACTGTCTTGTGATCGTCACAGCACATTTTACTTACACCAGAAACAAGACTGTTCAATAAATCTTTTATTGAAACGCCCGTCTGTTCTTTCTGTGTAACTTTGGAGAAAACTAAGTATGCACGATTGAGCTGAGTGAAATAGTTATCTATTGTTTCCACGACTCTGGGACACGTTCTGATTCTAAAGGGAAACAAAGTGGTCATGTTTTGCGCCTGCCAGAAACTACTCCCTTCTTGTTATCCAAGGAGTTTCTAGTGGCCTCTGAGCTAGCTGGCACAAGTAATTAAGTTTAATATACTCGATAGGGACATACTGACCTTAGTCCTATGTCAGACCTATAGGATATATTATTCCAATGCGCAGAGCCTATTAGGGAAATAGGAGCTACACTACAAGTCATGTACACTATGCATGTTCTCCATGCAGGCAGCATTACAGCCTGCATGGAGAACATGCCCAGGCCCGCAGTTTCGCTCTGAGCGCCGAACCACGGCGCTCAGACCAATCACAACGCTGCATTGCAGCATTGTGATTGGTCAGGGGAGCCTGGGTGAGCTTCCTGGTTGCTTTTCTGCCAAGTCCGACGGAGGAGAGATGGAGCAGAGACACAGGACGCGGCGATAAGGTAACTTTTTTTACCCCCGATTCGTGCTGGCCGCCACTGCCCCGTACATATATAGAAACCTGTGAGTGAGACTGAGGTTCCCTTATGAGCCCCTGTACATATATAGAAATCTGTGGGTCAGTGAGATAAAGGTTTACTTATGAGCCCCAGCACATACATAGAAAGCTGGGGGTTTGGGGGGTTTTGTATATAGAGACTCTGTAGCATTGGGATGTGGTATGAGGAAAGTGTGATGTTACAACGCAATCAAAAGGATCGCGGTATGTAACATCGCAGTTTTTACAACGCAAGTCGTTACAACGACTTGCGCTGGAGGGCGCTGGACTTAGGAGTAGTAAGATTTACTATTCCAACACCAGTCTACGTACAGTAGGGAAGGTGTTGGAATAGTAAATCTTACTATTCCTTAGGTTATAGCGCCCTCCAGTGCAAGTCGATGTAACGCTTGCGTTGTAATGGCAGCGTTCTAAATGCATCGCGGTATAATCACCGCGATGTAAAGGATGTTTCCCGGTATAACTTCTCCAGGTACACAAGAAAGTGGTGATGTTGAAGTGTGTAAGCAAGCCCCTGCAGATACAAAAGGATGGCAATGTGTAGTTGAGCAACAATATATACATCAGGTGTTAGGAAAGAATAGCTTTGAATTCCTGTATATACAAACAAAAGGTGCTGGGAGTCTTAAGAGATGTTGCACATCCAGCTGTAAGGCACGGAACTGGAAGACGAGAGCTGGGTTAAGATATGAGTGAGCAGGGCGACACCCCTTGCAAAGGAGGGTGAACCTTAGCGTCACCAGACACCAATTTTCTGAAGCTTTATGCCATAACCCAGAAAGGCAGGACTTCCGGCTGCAGGGGAACTACAAAAGAAAGCAACCCTGGCAAAAATGCTCTAACCAGCCCTGCTCCCTTCCTCTCCTCACTCCATCTCTCCCTTTCCATTCATCCATTCTGTTTCTCCTCCTCTCTCTAATCTCTCAGTCTCTCTCCATCCCTCTCTCTGCCTAGTCTGCTTTTTCTCTATCTCTCTCAAAGCCCCCTGTGGCAGCTGTAGTTAAACTCAGGGATCTTGGGAAAGTGACAGAGGCCCTATGACAGTAGCAGCACTAGGCATTCAAAACCGACCTTCAATGGCTACAGTCCACAGGGGCAATCCTCAATGGAATAAAAGGCCAATCCGGCTCTGCCCTCAATCGGCAGACAGATGATGCAAGCGTAGACTACATTAGTCCATATCGATCAATGCGAGTCCACAGAATTAGTTCCCTCGTGCAAAATAGAGCTATTCCAGGTGTGCCCTGAGATCTGCACTGTGAATACTCATAAGGGGTATTATCAGCTGATGGGCAGTGGCACCTAAAAGGACTCACGAAACTACGAGCTGATCACACTGGGGCATTCACATGACGAGGGGACTGGTTCACCTATGGGCTTATGACTTGACAAAACTAAATCAACTGCTCTCTAAAAGGACCAGGTGCAATTATGGGTTCAAATGACAGTGACTACCTTGAGAAGAATGGTTCATAGAAACCAAGAGCCACCAGAAGATACGACATCTAAGAACCACTAGAGAATCAAATTGTCACTAACAGCCTAAGAGGTGAGGTCAACCAAGCGCTGCCTCACCTAGACCGCTCTACGTAGACATGGGCAAGGAGCCAAAGCTCAACTCAAGCGAGATATGCGGGATAGGTCTCAGTACGGTACAGCATCATTAACAGATGTACTAGCGATCCATGAGAAGAACACTCTTCCTAAATTTTGGGAAGGTTAACACCAATGTAAGTGTAAATACATTTAAAATTTTTTTTTTTTTTTTAAAACACAAAGTGTCCCAAGACTACTGCAAGTTTTGGACTTTAATGTACACATGTAGGCTGGTACAAAACTGCTTGGTGTGCACCAAAGCACCCCAAAATGTATAATCAACTGGCACCAGCCCGAAATAGAGCAAAGGGGATAAGTTGGGTTACACCCTTGGGACGACAGGATGGGTAGTCCAATGGAGGATCCCAGACTCTGGAACCACCTAAATGGCGACGCTGAAGAGCACCGATCTGCACTTTGGAGGGGTCCTCAGAGATTAGAAGCCCCTGAAACTGTTACCAAAAAGAAAAAATATAGGAGGGTCATAAGGGACAAAGGAAAAAAAATGTCAGGGACTGCACAGCTGCACAGTGTGTCAAGGAACTTCCATCCTTATACACAGGAATTACATGATTGTGCGGCTGCAGCATTTTTCTCATAATTCTAGAATTGCCACGTAATCCATCATTTGATGCATAATCTGCAGATTTTAACAAAAAAAATTGCTTCTAGCTCAAACGGCTCAAAAGTTACTAAAAACGTAGCGACACGTGTTGTCGTGCACAGGAAGGCCCTTTGCAAAAGTTGGCTAGTGACCTTTCTGTTGCTTATTTCTATATTTGGGTGTTAAATTGCTACTAATGAAGTGCAACCAATGCCCAGACAGTATTAACAAGTGTAAAAATGACAAAATAATGAGGTAATACTATCACAACATGTGCTGCATTACCTTGCATAATTTGGCCCTCCCCTGATGCACAATTCCAGTGACCCTGCTTATACGATAGGCCACCTTTTTTTGGCAGCCCTTAAGGAGGTTGAGAAATATACGGTCCAACAATAATATGCAGACTTTCACTTAAACTCAAGATATTACATATATATATATATATATATATATATATATATATATATATATATATATGTCATTAACGTGCCTAATTCATTTGCTGTGATTTATTTGAGCGGGTGGTTTCCGGTGCTTGGTATCGGCACTCAATTGTCAACACTGGTGCTTGTAACAGACTGCACATCGTGGCACTGTCTGAGTAATTTAGAGATGACTGCAACAGCAGTTATTTATTAATTCAATCTACTTTAAAAATGACCATTCCCTGCCGCCCAAGCCATTCTTATAGTTTTGGGGGCTTAAAATAGTCTTAATTGTCACACTAGGAGGAGTGTGATTGTTATTAGTGGTGCTGTTAGTATCATTGGCAGCATGGCAGGGGCGATGTGTGGTGCAAGCTTCAGTGGCCTCCTGATGAGAGCCCTGGCACTTAAGTTTTTTTTTATTTTTTTAAACAAAGTAAGCACTGTTCATTTGTAGCATTCAAATGTCGATTCTAAATAAAGTCTGCGTAAGGTTAAGAAATGCACATCAGCTTATGTCGTACCCTTGACGTACCAGGGTTGGAGTGTGACTGTCGGAACCCAACATTGTAACTCAAGGGGATGGCTCAGCAAAAACAGCAGTACGCATTGCACAGAACTTACCATAAGATCTACAGCAGGATAGCGTGCTCCTACAATTCTCGGCACCACATGTGTTGCTCTGTTTGGGAACAACCCACCCCAGAACTCTGCAGTTTCAGAACCCAGGGCCGGCGCTAGGCATGGGCAGTGTGGGCAGCTGCCCAGGGCCTCGCGCTCAGCTGAGAAACAGGGGGCCCCGCTTCACTGTGAAAGGCTACACTTTCACAGTTAGCCAAAGCGTGGTGGCATTCCTGGGGGTGCAGGGGTGGGGGGAAGGAGCAAGCAGAATGGGGCTGGTACAGCAGCTGGGCCAGCAATTATGTTGGCTCAGTGTCAAGGGCGAGGCAGCGCCTCTGTTAAGTACCGGCCATTCTAGGCGCCCTTTCGGCATTCTGTTGCTAGGTGATAGAAGGCCCCTTTGTTTCCAGGGCCAGCCGGACACAGGTAAGCAGAGGTGGGTGAGGGGAGGAGGGAACAGCCAGGTCACACATAGCAAAGATTGCTTTGATGTTAATGCGCATTTAAAATGTATGTAGAACTGCCGGTGCTAGGGCAGTGCTGTGCAAAATGCCTCGTACTGCTTCAAGGCCCAGGGGAGGGGGGCCCCCCTTTCCTGGGCCTCAGGCGCTGGAGCCAGCTGTAAGGTCTAGGTGTGGGGGCCCCCTTCCCTGGGCCTTGTAGCCATTACTCCCTCTTTCCTCTCCTTTCATTTATTTGGTCCTCCGTGAAATTGACCAAAAAGAAAAACACTTTGCTGGAAATGTCTTTTGGGAAATTTTTCTATTGCAAAGTGCAGCCTCGGGATGGAGAGAAATAAAAGTTTCAAAATGTGAAAAATAACTAAATAAAGCAAGACAGAGTGGGTCGCAAAGTGGCCAGATTGATTTTATTCACACCCAAAACACAGCGCTACTTTACAGAGTTTGCCAGTGAAGCGCTACTTTTATTTTCTCTACTTTCTTTGAACAACATTGTTTTCCCAGGGTGGGGTAGTGCACCATTCCTGGAGGTACTGCAATACCTGGTTGATTGGAAAATAAAATGCGTACCGCGGCCCTGTGTTCACGGATGTGGACTTTTTAAACCATACTGCTTATGATTTGTAAGGATATAAGTAATGAACATTGAAATGGGTCCCTTCTGGGCCCTGTAGTCATGTCCTTAACTTTTCAGGCAAAAGCACTCACTGATTTCTGAATAATAAGTGCAAAAGCGTTAAGGTAACCATGTTGTTCCTTCCTACATTTCACATGTGTTACTTAATCTTGCATTCCCTATGAGTGTTTGCTTTTTCCAGGATGTTACTTTTTTTTTTAGGCAGCATATTACTCTTAATTAATCGTAATTTTGAATTGTGTCACATCCAGGTGTTTATAGCGAGGCTCAATTGGGTTGTAGTTGAGGGCAGTGCGAGTTTCTCTCAGTGGGGCAGTATGGTGTTCAGGGGGGAAAGGATGTGGCACTATCGTCAGAGCTGATGAATATGGGACTGGGGAACCAGGTTCAGCCGTCATGACCAGTCTCCCAGACCACTCTCTTGAGGGAGCACATTCCTGTGCTAGACCTTAGAAGGTCCTGCTAGACTATAGAAGCCCTGGTGTCTTAGCACCAGCAGGTGGACCATAGCGGTGGCAAGAGTGGGTTAACCTTGAAGGCCTGTCCACCACAATCCATACTGAAGTTCACCTCCAGTCTTGTGGGCAGGCCTATGAAACAGCACACCTTAGAGCAGCAGTGACCCTGCCACTGAGGTCACAGGACCCTTGAGAAGGGCTGGCTCTAGGGCAGTGCGACCGGTGCGATCGCACCGGCCGCTGACTTCGGGTGGGGGCGTCATGTTTGCAAGTATATTATGTTTTTAAAAGCACTTGCTGCCTCCTTACTGGCTTCCAGCAATTTTCGGCAACAATAAAAATGTCATGATAACTCCATTGATTAATGTTCTTCTTAGAGAGAGATGGAGTTTTGTCAAGTGGAAGTTTTGACTCCTGAAAAGTAAGCGCAGAGGGTTAATGTGCTTGCTGCATAGAACATGTACCATGCAGATCACAAAGTGCACATAATGTAAATAGGTCAGTGGGTTACTGCTTTTGTCAGTTAGCTCCTTTTGTTATAAGTCAAAAATCTTAACATAGAACAGTGCGCTATTAACTGTCATCTTAGAGCTGCATGGATACTGCAAGGTATAAATTAGAGCATTATGGTTATTACCCCTGTCTTTGATTATCCTAAGGTTGCAAAAGGGTTCATTTGGATAGAAATCAATTCTGGTTATTAAAGAGAACCCCCAACCATGATATTACGTTCAAAATTCATAGTTTGTGTTTCTCCAGACCAATCACTATTAAATTATACTGCCTACTAGTATGATTGTCATGTGACTCCTACACCTTGTAGTCCTTTGTCTTATCTAACATTTCCTATACAGTGTTTTACATACGTATGATTGATTGTCTCTGTGTAATGTGTGTGATGTAAAGTGGTCTGACACCCTACATTGGTATCAGTGGCGCTGTAGATCAAGTTAAATGCATCTGAGCGGGAATGTGGTTGCGGAGGCTTGATGGGCACTGTTAGGAAATCTGTGGCAGAGGGAGTCATTGGGGGGCACCAACAAACATTGTCGCACAGGGCTCCAGCAGCACTAAAGCTGGCCTCTACCACTTCCTACAGTTCCAACACTAAATCAAAAACATTGATTTGAAAACCCCTTGAATCTGCAGCATACCTTCAAGTCAAAGTATGATTTATTAGTGGTCTCGGTGGTTCTAAGTATTTTTTTTAATTTATGTACAATCTTTATTTGTTTGCAATGGTGTCTTGTATTTTTGTAATATGTGTGTTGTGTTTTTGCACTTAACATAATTCTGGCGAGTAAAGAGCCCACACACAAAAAAGACTGTCCTACGAGTCTTAGCATGTGCGTATGGGATACTGGTGAGAGGATTTACATTAAAACAACTAAGTATTAATGTCATACTAAGGTGGCACAATAATGGCACGGAAAGATAACAGAGCCTTTTGAAATTTGCGATTATATCCATGGTGTGAGGGTTTTTCTCTTGTTTAATTTTATATTTTGAATGATCCCGCCCTCATTACCTCAACAGGATCTCTCCCTTTATGAAACAGAACTGGAATTTTTATCATGCGCTCATCTGGAAACAATCATGGAATCTGGAAACATGGAGTTAAAAATATCCATCTTTTGAGACCTGCACCTAGCTTTTCCATCCAATGTGACAAATGTAATCCATTTAATACAGTCTTCAAATATATGGACTTATTTCACTTGTATATTTATCTTTTTGTCCATGTTACTGATATCCACATTAGGTCTCTTCAGTGATGCCAAATAAGATCAATAGTCCTGCGATGTCACTTTCTGTGATGTCACTTCTTGTGATGTTACATGCAAATTAGAGGGGCCTCACATCTTCCCTCTCGCCCAGGGCCCCAGAAGTTCTAGGACCGGCCCTGTCAGAACCCTCCACCTTCAACTCGATCGTCAGTGTAAGAGAGGGTTCATTAAAATTAACACTAAATGTACAAGACTGTACACGAGGCGAAAGACTCCTTCAAAAAGCACACATACATGGTGATGCGTTACTTCAATTTTCCTATGCAATGCGGAAAGGTTACAAAGTGCAAGCCGGGAGCATCAAGAGACATCACCCTCGTCACAAATGGCTGTGGAACCAGCATTTTACATCTTTATTTCGTGGTTCTCCATTAGAGCCCGCAGTCACGGTTCTTAAATATCGGATACAAATTAGATTATACTTAGGCTGTCCGGAAATCGGTTAAAACCGACTCTACCCGACAGTACCCTACCGGATGAAAATCAGCTGACCCGGTTTAAACCGAGTGTCACTGATTTTCATAGTTGACGTGGGGGGAGAGGAGCTGTTGTGGTCTGCCGTCTGTCTTACTGCGGCCGCACCCGAGTACTTCACAGGTCTTTAAAAAGACCATTTACTTAACGAGGCTCTGTTGTTCTTTCGCCCCTTCTCAGAGCCCCTGGGGGCGGGGCTGAGAGCAGAAACAGTCTTCGTTGCTTGCGGTTTTGGCACATGTCTGGCAGCCGGCCCGGCACCAGGGAGCTTGGAAGCTGACACCGGCGCTAGGCGGCTTTACTGCTTGCACTTTAAAACACAAGAGAGCGCCAAAAGATGCACCAGTGCTGTTCCCGACACCGCGCCACGCAACTTGATTAGACTCACACTGACGTCAGGAGTGGCTGTGTGGCGAGGTGCAATTCTGTTTACGGACCGCCTAGTGCCTAGCCGCACCCGAGCATGGATATTCAGACTATCAGCTGCAGCACAGTGGTGTGCTCTCTGGGTCAGTAGCTGCTGTGGTCTATGGGGTTGGGTCGAGTCCGTCCAGTCGCGGGGATTAACATTGTTGATTTTAAAAGTTTACCGCGCAGCCTCCCACACAACTTCTCATTATGAACTGCACTGCAGTCACCTGCTCAGTGCTCGCGCCGCCGTGGGAGGCAGAAGGACGTCCACCTTTGAAGTCTCTGTGTCACAAAACTGTCCATTGACCAGGCACTTGGCTGATGTCACGGTTGTGTAACCATTGGCCACTCGCAAGTTGTGACACGCACGTATTACATCCCATGGCTTGTGGCCTCGTGGACAGCAGCTTTCTAATTGTAACAGAACTGTCTGCCTTTGGATTTGGTTTTGGTTTAATTGATGGCTGGAGGTCAGGTCCCGGTCAGCGCAGGCCATGGGCAGGATCAGATGTTAAATTTCAATTTCCTGCTTAGGCCCCCAGGAGTTGCAGCTACCGCCCGCACCGGAGTGACAGGACAATGTTCAAACTCGTGACCTACACGCCTGTGTCGTCTCAGTCCCCTGTGGTTGTGTGCCCCAGGGAATCCCCAAATTGTGAGATCAGGTGCTGTGTGCTAAGTGTGTCTAAAAGGCACAGGCACGGTTCTCAAGCCGAAGCAGTGCCACGCTCTGCATAAGCCCCTTGCTCTCACCCCCATAAGATTCCTCCGACTCATGAGAATTTCCATCACCTGTCTGCAGCCAGGAAGCGTGACAGACACTTCAGCGACCCAGGCATCGGCGTGAGTTTGGAGTTATTTTACTAGCTGCACCACCCACTGACTTGGTAAGAGTCAACAATTAAACCCTGCTGTGTTCATTACAAATGTTCCCATTAAGGTCAGAGTTTTCCTCTACTGGCAGTTGACTCGCCATGATTTAGTAGCACAAAGGGTTAATCCCTGCTCTAAAGTCAAAACTTGTACTGTGTACCATGAGCCATGCTGCAAATTCGGCAAACTGTATTTTATGAGGTCGGACCCCTGTGAGTTATTTTTCTCACAAAGATCTTTTTTGTTACTCGTGGAACTTGTACTTAGTATAAATAACAAGTGCTTAAAACCACCTGACAGTGGGATGAATTTCTTGTGTGTTCAGGAGTTTCCAGGTAACAACAAAAATGTCAAGATAACTGGTGAATAATGTTTCTTGTTAAGCAAGATCAGAATTTAGTTTGGTGACAGTTTTCACTCATTATAAAGTTGCGGAGAGGGTTAATATGCAGATTCACGCTGATCTCTGAAGTCAAGCATTTATGGGCCATATTAAACAGAAACACAGATCTGTACTGACTGTACTCAGCAGTTTTGTACATTGGATGTTCGTTAGTTGGGGTCCGGGGTCTGCAGCTATGGAGCACATCGTCACTGGCTGTTTTCCTTCCCGGTTAAATCTTACCAGCAATTTGGTATTTATTTATCGCTGCGAGGCCCTCCTGCAAAGTCAGTGCCCTTCCATTTCTAGTGCTTTGCAGCAGTTTTTAGTTGTTCTTAGAGTTTCTCATTGCTCAATAGGTGCAATTTCTGATTTTTATATATTTCCCTAGTCTTCATTGCTTAGATTTTGCTTGTGAGAAAGTGTCACACATAGCCGTCAAATGTCACTCGTAAGTACACTGAAATTATGAAAATGTCACAATAAGCAATCTGAAACCCTGGCAGCTATGTAGGCCCAAGCACTCCCACCAGAGGCCCTCGGGTGGGGATATGACGTAACCCATGCTCGAGGCGGGACTGACTAACGAGAGCAGAGGCCCTCCGTTTGTACGGGGCTCCCAGTGACTGGAATCCCACCCAGTCCCAACCCTGACCCACTGCAGGAAACTCTTAGGAACGATTCCAGGTTTACCCACCAAGTGCCTGACTCTGTGCTGCGCCTAGAGTCCGTCCTCTAGGCATCTTAGAGATGCGCGCCTGCCAGTCAGAGTCAACGGAGCCTAGTACACATAGTTAAAGATACACTTTCTGTCAGTACTCGGCAGGGACTAGTGGACGGGCTAGGGAGACACATTGAGCTGCCCTACGACTTCCGGAATCGTTCATGGAAAGCAGAAACTCTCTCCGCTCTTCGATAGCTCATTTCCATGGGACCGTATCAACTGTCAGTTGAGATCCGTACTGTCTGCCTTTATAAGATCCAGGGTTAGTTTTCAGAGTTCTGTTGAGTATTCTCCAGGTCAGGCGCGCAACGCCTTATTGGGCTCAACGGGCTTCGAATCGACAATTGAAAGGGTTCAGACGGGCATCTGAGCACAGGAACATCCTTCTCTGCCAATCACAATGCAAGTTTCCACCCATAACCTAAAATTGAGGACTGAGAGTCTAGGGGCGCTGGACCATGGGCCTCTAAAAGAGGCATAGACGAAGCTCTACGTCAGGTTGGGGGTCGCCGCGACTCAAAGAGGTTAAACCCCCTGGCATGGGTCTCAAGCAGGCGCGCAACGCCCATTGGGCTCAAAGGGCTTCAGCCCCTCCCCCCCCCCCACACGTCGGGTGTGTCAGCCCGGCTGAGACAGCTTCCCGAGCACACACACAGCCGCACCTGAGTACTTCACAGGTCTTTAAAAGACCATTCACTTGTTAACGCGGCTTTGTTGTTTTTTCACCCCTTCTTAGAGCCTCTGCATCTCCACTCAGCCTATGGGTGGAAGAATTACCCCCCACCCTTCCAGGCTACCTTCAGACTTGGAGGAAGCATCCTAGCCAGGGTCCGCAGCCTCCAGTGACTTTCCACAGTCCAGTTTTTCCTTCTGCAAGCTATCATGATTCAGAACTGTAGTCCAGATGTTTCAAGTGAGGCCAATCAGTCCTTCAGTTTCCCGATAAGACCAGTATTGGAGAATGGTGTTCTTCATGGCAACCTTAACTTGAAATGTGGGTGTCCAAGGCATTGAAAGGTTCAAGAATTTTAGGGTTCGAGGCTTCTTGTCTTCATATATTTAGTCCCTTTTGTCTGCTCATCTGTAAGTTGTTTGAATGTTGTTAGTTCAAGTCCTTCCCTTCGGATCTATAGACCCCCAACAATTTGCGCCTAAGGAAACTATCGGAGCGGCTCACATTGTGATGTCATCATGCCATTGTTCCAGCTGCCATAACCATTGGTTGACGAAAGGTCCAGGGCATGCCCTGTGCTCCGGGCTTTGACCAGTGGCGCGGCAGCTAGGACAGTGTCTCTCAGGCGCAGTCAATGCAAGGTGCCTCTCTCTAATAGCATTGCAAGGAGAGGCGCTACTTACAGACACCGCCCACAGCACAAGCGGTGCAACTTATGGACACTGCACTCACAACAAGAGATGCCTGTCGCTGACACCACATAGACTGAGAGGTATCTCAGAATGGGGCTGGACTGAGAAGCCATCTACAGCCCCGGTGGTACGCGACCACAGTCAAGTTTCGAAACTCACACCACATCCACCTCTTCACGAGCACCTTTGTGGCAGTCATTTATTTATAAGTGTCTGTGGGAGGAACGTGCTGCAGCGCAGTAGGCATCAGACCAATGCTTTTACCCTTAGAATTGGTAGTTAAGCACCTTCTGTAGGGCCTCTGTTGAGGGATTCCTTGACTAGGTGTAGCATAGATGGTTGCGCGAAATGTCTTCCAGAAACAAGCAATAATAAAGCAAAGCGTTCCATAAACACCGGTAAAACACTGTTTCAGTTGTTTTTTATGGCGCGAAAACGAGTAACCACTGAAAAGCACTGTTTTTTTGAGGTATTGAAATCACTGGAAAAACCACCAGAATTTACCAAAAATAGAAACTGAAAACAGGAAAGCCTAATTATACTGTACGCTCCTTGGGGTATAGATGACCTTTTCGTCAACAGTAGCCTTGTACAGATCAATTACTGCAACCTATTGACTTATCAGTGTTATTACCTTGTAGAGCGCTCTGTACACAGTGCTACAAACAAATGACACTAAGTCAGTGGAGCTGGGGCGCCAGAGTGCTTGGCGAGGCTGCACGGTCCTGATATGTGGACCAGGAACTCAGGCAGATATATGGCTAACTTGTCTTAATTTAACAATCGTTGTCATTACATTTTTACACCTAGCATGCTGGACACTGTGGACTCCTACGCCCGCCTCGCAGCCACAGATTTGTGAAATACTGCTTGGACTCTGAGGTGCACATTGGGTAGGAAAACGAGCAGGCAATCTGCCAATTAATGTGCATCACTTTCTGTCTTTAGTTCCTACTGGAGAAGTCTGGACTCTTGGCTTCTCTCCATTGGTGGCTTTATTAGCCATTTATATCTTCTCTTCAGTCTTACACATACTGCAGCACAAGTCTCTGTGGTGAAGCCTGGTCCCTGTGCTTTTTTTCCACAACTGCACCAACTAAGGCACTGGTCTTTGTACCAGAGCCTGGTCTCTTACCCCAAAGCTGCAAGGACTGCAGCATTAGTCTCTGGGCGAAGCCACTTCTCAGTTGTGCGGTCTACGGCTCTGGCTCCTGTAGCAGAGCCTGGTCTCTTACCCCAAAGCTGCAAGGACTGCAGCATAAGTCTCTGTGGCGAAGCCCAGCCTCTGTGCTCTTCTTCTCCGTTGTGCCGTCTATGGCACTGGTTCTTGTAGCAGAGCCTAGACTCTTACTCCCAAGCTGCAAGGACTGCAGCATTAGTCTCTGGGCGAAGCCACTTCTCAGTTGTGCGGTCTACGGCTCTGGCTCCTGTAGCAGAGCCTGGTCTCTTACCTCAAAGCTGCAAGGACTGCAGCATAAGTCTCTGTGGTGAGCTGCTGTTGCTCTAATTGCGGAGACAGACCTCTGTAGACTCCATTGCGCTGACTGCAGAGCCTTGCCTCTGCACTCTGCTGTGCACAGCCCACTCCTCACTACGTTGCACTGACTAGATAGACTTGGCTGAACCTGGCCTCCGTGCATCACTGACTATGCAGGGAGGTTTTTCATGTGTGCCTCACAAGAAACACAGTAGTTTGCTTGCACTTAGCACAGGCCACCCTAGAGGTCTTTGTTTTTAAAAATATATACCTTATAAGCAACTTGGTGGTGCTTCAGAATCTACGTAATGTGGAGGGCCCATAGAGAACACAAGGCCCTGTAAAGAAGACATGCCTATCCTGGGACCCAAACTGGAGGAGGCAGCAGCAGACTTACAAAGCACCTCAGTGGGAGGTCACAACACCTTCGGGAGGGGAGACTAGTTATTGGAGATGTATGGGATAAATGGCTAGGATCCTTTCTGTCACGTGAATAGCACAACTATGGGATCGGAGACCACAAGCGAATGGTGTATGTCCATAAACAAACATTTAAAGGCAAGTTGGTTACAATGCTTAAAAAGCACACCTGCTGGGGGACTTTAGGTATGAGGCACAAACAGCCTTTTACATAAAAACATAAAATTCTACTCTGTGCATTTTTCCGGCTTGAACGATGCAAAGGTATGTAGTTGCTGTGAACTCACGATTTCCTTGTTCTCTATAAATATAATTTCCGGCTCAGACGTGAAACAGGCACGGCAGACCTCTCAACTGATACCAACTCAGTTGCCTTAAAGGTTATAGGGAGTGCAATTATTCTGGGCTGGAGGGTATTTATTTAGGTTTGTTTATGACTAAGAACTTCTTAAGCCTCTCAAAGGGGAACAAGTCACTCAAATGAAACAGAAGAAAAATGAGAAATTATGCCTCTCCTGCAAAATCTGGTAAATGTTTCACTGGGACAAACAGGTAGGGGGAAATGCCTGCAGCAGCTACCTTACACCCTGAAACAAGGATAAACTGACCGTGTCAGGGGCTTAGCTCTCAACAGTGCAGCATGTGCAATGGCACCAGGGTCCGGGGTATCAGTGTCCCTCAGAGCCCATGTATGGTTGTAGTTTACTTCCAAATTGTGGGCAGATGGTCCCATTTTTCTTGCTTTGATGAGAGCCCAACAAATGAGCCCATCACAGCCGTGTTAAACTACTGGCCATTCTCACTGCTCAAAAGTGTCATCATGGCCATACCCTGCTCTGGTACCCAAGCTCTGGGCATGTTCTGTTCAACTGTAAACCCAGATAAGCTAATAACCCCTTTTGCATTTGGAAGAAATGTTTCATGACTAAATGTTTTGCACACCCATTAATATTAGGCAGCAACACAAAATATATTTACCTTGCACATTTTACATTTTACTTGACCCTAGTTAACATAGGCCTCATATTAAAATGGCCAATGTTAAGTTTTGTCTGTGTTCTGTACCTTCTTTTTTTCATTTCAGGAGAAAGGCTGTAGCAGCAGCTTTGAAAGATATAGTATGTTGTTGCTTTCTAATGTGAAGGTTTAGTTTTACACAATCCTTGAAATATTCGCTAACGAGTGCAGCTTGAAACATCCTGAGATGGGAGTATCAGCGGATGCTGCAGATACTGACGGCTGAAAGACGCTTAGTAGAGATTTCATTGCACTCTAGTTGGTGAAATAATGAGGCTACTTTATCAAAAATGTACTTGAACCGGATTGGCACCCTTCATGGGACTAATGTGCAGGTGTAGCGAGTTTGTAAAATTGTATTCTTTAACTAATGCAATGTAGACTTTCTGATCAAGATGATGTCTTTTGTATTGCCCAAAGGAGTTAGACTCTTGGGTGTTTACCTTCCCCATTTGCCTGACAAATCGTTATTTAATTCATAGATACTATATTTTAGAGCCTATTCATACTGCCACTTTCCTGCCTGATATCTCCCCAAATATCCCGATTTTTCCCTTAACTAAGCAGGGATACTTTCTCTTCATGAGAAACGGAGTCTGCTTTGATTTATATTATGACAACTTTATAATAGTTTGTTTTTGCATTTATGATTTTGGATTGCTTTGAATTGTAATGGTCAACGCATTCATGTACTGACTCCTGATTTACAACTAATCTGAATTTGTAACTTTGCTAATCTTAAAATAAACGTTCATGGTTTACAAATCCAAAACTCTGTAGTATTGTGGGATCAAATGTGCTTTACGTTATTGGAATGTATTGATTACTGTGTTCCCGTTGGTCGGAACTAAAGGTCTATTCACTTGAGTGCTGCTTGCACTTGAATTTGCACTAGTGATTTGCACAGTATAAAGTGCTGCATCACTTTTTTTCAGTATTTTGGAATTGAATCGATCTAGGTCTGAGAAACAGAGGAGCGAGTTGCACAAAAAGTTGTCAATGTGTCTTTCACCTGAGGTAATGTACTTAAAACAGTGTGAGACCCAACTACAGAAACCAGAACTTGACGGGCCACTTGGAGCTAGGACACATTTAATTGGAATATTAATGCATAACACGCTCCATATTTTTATTTCCATAGTAAAAAACATACACAAGTTTTTAGGTCTCGCCTTATCTGCGTGTTGTTGAAAACATCTATTGTGGACAATATCAATACTTAGAGTTGACGTCGTGCCAGCCCACTGCCTATCCATTGATTGGCTTTCTTGACAAACTCATTTGCATGCTTTTTATTTGATGGCTTACCGTCCTGTTCCTGTATTTGGTCCACCCCTGGATCACAGCCTCTTTATCATCATTCTGATTGGATGACTTGCTCACATTCAGAAGACTACTTTTTTCTTGCCCCCTAGAACCCCATTGGAGTGCATGCCTTTTCTTGCTCTCTCCCTCCTGTGCCATTTCCACCCTCCAAACAACCCCCACCCCAGCTTAGTGTTAATCCCTGCTACCCTCTCCATCTCGTTCTTACTTGCCCTACCACTCCTAGTTTTTTTCCTTTATTGTTTCTCTTTACATCCCCACCTCCTCCCGTGGCCTCAATTTGCTGCTGGGTTGCTCCTTTTTAAGGATGTGGTTTTTTTTTTTATTTACTGCTCAAACATTTAAGTATACAATCTTGAAACAATAAGTACAATAACAAAATACTGTTAGTGTCATGCCGCATGTGGGCATGCTTATATGTCATCACACTGCATCAGCTTAGCGTCATGAAGCATACGCTCATGTGTGAAGAAGCATGCTTGTGCATACATCACTGCGTCTTTTTAGGTCGAGCATTCGAGACCTCTTGTATATACTTTAGTATATACTTATTATATACTTATATGTGTATGTACTTTGCGAAGTCTGGAGATCAGCTCTAGGACTTGTCTGCTTCCGCTTAGGGACTTTTTTCTGTTCAACTGCCTCTATTTGACTGTCTTGATAGAAAACGACCAGCAGAGGTCAGTAAAATACCAGAATTTCTTTCTGCTGAGGGACTATCTTTTTTTAATTTTTCTGGTAACTGCCTCTATTTAACTTTCTTGATAGAAAACGACCAGCAGATGTCAGTACAATACCAGAATCACTAGATTCCAGTCCATAGAAATGGTCTTCCACGAGCACCCGTAGACAATATTTTTTTCAAATCTTGTATTTTCAGTGATATGAACACCGAAGGCCCTGATTTTATATTAAAAACAGAGCTTTGGAGTATACCATTTCCTGCTGAAAGGCAATATTTCTCTCCATGTGTTCCCATACCTGGCGTGTCACGCAGTTTGGTGCTTACTTTCCCTCCATGTTAAAGAACAGTAGATGTTTCAGCACCCAGGCTAATGTGCTGCATAGCTAAATACATATAAGGTCCCAAGGGCAAGACCGATTGCATTGCAAATGCTTGTTTTCTTTTTCACCAATACTGCACAGCATCGGAAAAAACATTTCTTTCGTTGCTGATACTGAATACCATTGGCAAAATTTATTGGCAAAGCCAATATGTCTTCTAAAGGCGAGACCTAATTGTTTTTCCACAACTCGTAACAAATGATGCCATAAACATACCAGTCAACTCATCCCCAACTGGCGGGTATCACCCTCTTCAAAAATACACACTCTCTTACAAACCAGTGCCTCCAGTGGCGTAATGAAACATGAGGGCGCCCCGCTGCAGAATGTGAAGAGGGGCTTTAGTCAACATACCTCCTTTATTGGCCTTGGGGCGTAATGGGGCCCCCCCCTGAAAGATTGACGGGATTCTGAAGGGTTTGGGTTGTGGTGGCCTGCGCTGCAGGGGCTTGCGTTTCGCCCCTGAATACCTTTATGAACATCACTAAGTTCAACCTCTACGCAAACGTGAATTGGGCTCCAAAAACATTTGTTCTCCATTGTCTTTATATGGGTTCCCCATTTTAAACACGTGACGTCAACCACACTTGAGTCAGCTGGTTGACAGATAATATGTAAATATCCACCTGCTGTCGACCGGCCTAAAGGAAATTAAAGAAAACTGCGATCAGCGCATCCTAAAACAAGGAGCTGTCAACGATCAGACATGAGAAAGCGCTTAACGGTAGAGAAAAACAAGCGCTTCTGGGTGGGGGCGCAGAAATTCCATCACCCTTTTCAGATCACTCTGCTGCCAGATTGTTCTAAAGAGGGGGCGATGCAAACCCCAACTCTGTGACTGTATGGCACGGAGAAAAGTTACTGTTTAGTAACGGACCGATAAGATTATCGCTGCAGGAAACGCTTCGCTCAATTTTCTGATTACGCTTCTTATCGGGAAGCTGCCGAGCTCGTCGGAAGGAGCCGGTCGGAAGGATGAGGAAGCAAGCTATTCAGATAATAAATGTGCGCTGTAAACCGGGAGCCAGACACTGAATTTAATTTCAGTCTGCTTCTGTTCAGAAATCTCAAGCTTTATTCAGTGGCTCCTTCCTGTTCTGTGGTGGGGAGGGGGTTTGGATAGGGCGCGGGAAGCAGAGAGAGCGCGCGCACGTACGGCAGGGTCCGCGCGTGCGCGTTACCGAGGAGGGAGCGAAGAAGGCCTGGGCCGCCAGTTGTGCGCGCTTGGCCTTTAGGTGCGCAGCATCTTAAGCAGGAGGTCCCACGAACATCACATTCATCACAGACGCTGCAGCCCCAGCCTTGAGTAGGGTGGCCACCTGCTCCGTGACAGAGGAAGATAAATCACACGCTGCTCCTGGGCACGAGGGGCTGAGGGAGTCCGGGTGCACCTGGAGGGGTTAAGGGGGGGGGGGGGCGCAGGAAGGAGTCATGACGGGGGGAGGGGATTCAGCAATGCTCGGCCACCTGTCTGCACTAGGCGTCATGCAGCTGCTCTCAAAATGCACCATCATGAAGCATGAATCAACACTAGCCCTGCTCGGATTATTAATCCAATACACGTAGGATAACGCAATGTGCAAAGATAAAATAGTTGGTTATGTGAACACAGAATTCTGAGCATGTGCACATCTCAATCCTGTCCTGCACGACCGTCAACCCTTTGCCTATGAAACTATCAGTTTTGTAATTATTGTGTTCAGGACTACCAGTTAATTTCCCGTGGCAAAAGCTGTTCTTTACTTAAGGAAATTATTAAACAAGGTCCAGTTGTATTCCCCTGCTCAAGTAGACAAGTTAGTTCACAATCTTATTTCCAGAAAGCAAGTTCAGAAGAAACAGATCAACTCAATTCATTAAGAAATGAAAAATCTAAAAAAAAAAGGTATGAAGAAGAAGTACAAGACCTCGAAAAAACACCCATGGCTGATCAGATTTAACTGCACTCTTCAGCGACTCATGATGGCCCCTCACCTCAAAAGGTTTTCAGTATAAATACTAGTCTGGCTGTCCCCTCTGAGGTGTCTCACGAGTTGGATCTTTCCACAAACACAAAGCTTGATCCCTTTATCTCCAGAGTTATGCTGTACCAGCTGACCTGCTGCCCCAATGGACTTCTACATGGGGTCAAGGAGACCTTTCACAGAATCAAGCAGTTTAACTCCATTCTCAACGCTTTCTGACGGTGGAATGTATCCTGAAGCAACAGCAGAGTTTACAGACTTTGTTTCATGATGAAGTGCTGCCACACAAGAGTACTAGGCTACTGAGAATTTTCCAAGTCCATCCTCAACTAAAATCCTCGTGTTCAGTAAATCTAAAACCGGTTTTAATATAGAAAAAAATACTTTACAATAGTTCTATAGTGGAATTCACGTCGGGTTTCGCTCCTGCTACCATTTTTAAGCACTTGGATTTTTTTCGAAGCAGAGGTTTTGAAATAAATACAGTCCCTTCTCAGAGATTCATCTGCAGGTACTGTTTTTTCCCCCCGGGGTAATCATCGCCTCAAGACTGTTTTTGTGCTCTCCGACATCTTGTGGGTGGCAAATCTACCTCCTGCCCCAGGATCTGCCTCACAGGACATGAATTGTGACCCAACAGTATGGTCTTGGCTACCTGGAGCTTTAGCAAGAGCATCCCCTTGCTCTTGGCTTCATTTCTGATTTTAGCAAAACTCTGTTCCTCTCTTGGAATGTGGCAGTATATCTTCTGCAAATGAGCAAAAGGCCACTTCTCCTTAAAATTTAGAGGCAGCAATAATTTGCCTTCAAGATACTTTGGTACAGGACGTTTTTCAGTTGGACATTTATCTTGTTTCACTTTGACACCAACTTCGGTCCCACTGATCTGCCAGTGGTTTCATAAGAGGCCATCCAAGGGGAGAGATTGCAGTCTTAATACAACAAGCTACTAATGTAACTACATGGTTGTCAACGTTTCAAGTAACGCAGTTCAGTGCCTCGGGTTTGAGGTATTTAATGTGCAGTTGCCACCTGGCTCGTTATATAATGGAGCAATGTCCTCCATCTTCAATTTTACTTGCCAAGACAATTGAGAAGGAACAAGTTGATCAGGCTGTATTTTTTAGTGATTTTAATGCTAACTTTCAAAACGTTCATTAGGAATCTACAAAAATCTTGAAATACAGAAAGCATGCAATATTCCGTAAGCCTTGAAACCACAGAACTGCAGGGCGATAAGTGTGGGATTATGCTACTGGAGAAACTGAGGGAGTTGGGCTGCATGATTATCAACGGTTGAATGGAAGACTAACTAGGCCCACAGGTATTGGGTCAAACTGCTCCTCGATAATTGATTATACAATTCCCTCCTTTTCACTGTTCCAGTTCCTATCATAGAATTGTGTGTAAGAAAGTACTTTAAGTGCCTATTCTGTTTTAAGAATAAAATCAGCTTTCTACCAACAAGAAATAGCAGGATCCAATTTTGGACATGGAGGAAATGGTAATTCAAAAGTCCTGTGAACGCATCTTTTGGTCCGTAAAAATAATATTTTTCTATAGACCGTTAACACCCTGTTCCAGTATACTGGACTGCAGCAAATGTGATACAATCTTGCAATTCGAAATGTGCATGAACAGTTTTGTAATCAAGCAACAAAACTTTCCATTCAAGGGACAAAAATGATCTTCAGTTGACAAAAAGTAATTTCTCTATAGAGAATAGAACACTGATCCAAAGGCAGTATAAACACTTTTCTGCAAACGGTGGTAAATTCATGGCCATTTGGAGGAAGAAAAGGTCAAGGTATAGAGCGGCTGAGAAAAGAAAACTGGCAAATTACTGTGGCTCGAGTTACATAAAACTGATGTGTCCAAGAACTGAAGAGATTCTTATTTTAAAAGGGCTGAAAAGTGGGCCTGAAAGAAAAACGTCAGCAATAGTCATCTCACATCAGGAATGGTCCATTTATTTGTCAGAGCTGAATACTATAAAGAATGTAGGGAAAATGATATAAGTGTAGACAACATTTTATTTCAGTATATCAAGGATAGGGATAAATTACTACATACCGACACCTATGCACCCTGCCGGTAAACAGATATCTAGTTTTATCTGTAGAGTCAAAGACTTGGGGATAATGAGACCCGAACATATTCTTATAGCCGTAGTGAAGAAGGATACTGATCTATTGAACAAGTTTTTAGCTCCTATGTTTTGCCACTGCTACAGAACGGGATGTAGTACAAAATTATGGACCAGTAGTATAATTCTCCCTCTGTAGAAAAAGAACCCAAGAAACACTCCAAACCTATTGCCAAATTGTTGTTCTAGCAGTAGCGTAATGTAAAATGAAAGGGCCCCTTGCAGAATGGAACTATATTTCACAGATATTCATTGAACCTTGGGCGGAATGGGGCCCTTCTGAAGGGTTTGGAAGATCTTTTCCAAAAGCATGCTTGAACATCTTCAGTCCTGGGAATTGTAATCTGCAATTCTATCTTGTGAGCAGTCAAACCACTTCTTGTTGGATAATAAAGCCTTTGTACATTCCATCTTAGGCACATATATCAGGTAACAACCAGTATTTATGGTGTTTATCGACTTTTCACCAGCATTCCATTGACCCTGTGCAAAATGTTAGTAGCCCAGGAAGGGTGAATCTCCATCTGAGTGCCAGTATTGGGCATTAGCAGGTATTCAAGTACCAGACCACTCCTAACACGTCTGTAGGCTAGACACCCAGGATTTTTAATCGTGGTTTTTATTTGCCAGACCTTGAAAATGCAGCATGAAGCCTTCTTACGTCCTTGAATTTTAAAATAGAATATTAAATGTTCTAGTGCGTTTTAACTTTTATGTACGCCCCTAATAATGAGGGAGGTTGTATAGAGGTTGGCGATGTCTTTGTCCAATTGGTAACGGTACTTAACACTCAACCGACAGCGAGACTCCGACTTAATGGCACGGTTTCTGCCCCCATTGTCATTGCGAGAGGCACCAGACAGGGCTGCCCCTTGTCTCCCCTGGTTACCAAACCGTTGGCATGTGCGCCACGCGAAAATCACGCACACAGGGGCCTGAGATTTGCGGGATATAAATTAATCATTTCTGCTTATGTTGATGATATACTACTCTATGTATGCGACCCAGAGTGAAACCTCACGCCGGTGTTGAATGAGGTGATCCAGTTCGGAGAATACTCCAGATTACGGGTTAATTAGAATAAATCCACTATTTTTCCTCTTACCCCAGCCATGATACAAGTGCTACTAGAGTACCCACTACAGTGGGCGTTGGACTACATGCGCTATCTGGGGATACAGGTCCATATGGACCCAGCAGTTGTCATGTTGGAGATTATGGCAAAGCTTAACAGAAATTAATGGATGCAATAACACGATGGATTAGATTGTCTTTGTCACTCGCGAGGCGCATAGCAATAATGAAAATGGTGGTCCTGCCCCGACTTTTGTTTAGTTTCATGAACATTCCAATGCTGCTGCCCCATGCAACGTTTGCTTGCCTCCAAACGCTCTCGATTCACCTTGCATGGGCAGGGAAGCAACCAAGGGTACGCTGGGAGACCCTTACCATGCCATACTTTATGGGAGGACTCAATGCCCCCGATTTAGAAACCTACTATAGGGCAGCCCAATGCATGCTTGCTCACTACTAGATTCACGGCCCATGGGAATTGCCGCACCTGTGACTGGAACGTGACTCTGCGGTGCCGCTTACGCTACCACAGGTATTGTTTGGGACCCCAGTTCGTAAACATGGCAATTTTGACTCTCTAAATGCAACAGTTTACTACTGGCAAAGACTACTGGAGCTTCAGGCTGGATCCACATTGTATTTCCTATGTGTGCCACTTGATTGGTGCAGATGGTTTCCCATAGGACAGCGTTGAAAGAGTTGGGTATACACACTATGGGTGACTTCTTTTGCGATAGTGTTATGAATGATTGGGATGTAACACGGGCAGACAGTCCTACTGTCTTACACAGTTCCACTATTACAGGGAAAGGCACTCTTTACTTGACCTGCTGGGTGAGGAGCTCCGGAAACCCCCTGAAATGCTAGTGTTGACGTTTCTCCTCCAGACATCTGTCCACCAGACAGTGGCAAGACTATGCACAGGAGGCACGTCGGCCTGAGGTGTCCAAGGCTAGACGTGAACCTTAAGATGATCTGGGATTAACTATTAATTATCAGCAATGACAGTATTGTTGTACAGTCACAAAGACTATTTCCCTAAACTGCAGACACAGGTTGTTACATTTCAGTCATTTTGCAGGCGGCAAACGCAGAGACCGTCCCCAACTGCGGCCGTCGCGGGGCGGCAATGCCCGACCGCCATGGGCATCAAAAGGTCAAGCTACTCCACTGCTTTGCACACATTGCCTGGTATTGTCCGGGAGTACAAGTTTTCTGGCGAGCGGTGTTCGGAAATCTTGAGTCTATTACTGGGATTGCACTGGATCTATCCCCTCTACTGGCGCTGTTGGGATACGACAAGGGGGTACAGCGCGGTGTGTGGTGATTGGTAGCCATTGGCTCACTTCTGGCGTGATGCCGAGTGGCTATACGATGGTCCCGTTACCGGTGCTAAAAGAATGGCATGCATATATGACTTATTGCAACACACAGTTGGATACTTGTCGGGAGCTTATCCCGCCACAGAGCCGCACTAGAGATATATGGGGCCCTTATCAGGCATATGTGACTGGAACAGGGGAGGATATGACAGTGCAGGATGCCACTGAAGAAATGGCATAACGTGATGGTTAAACATGTTTGTGCTGTTCCTCCTTGATGTGCGCTGAAATCAGAAATTCACAATTTGCCTTTATATGTATGAATGCACAACTGCATTGACTACGCCACCATCGTGTTTATAAGATGGGACTTTCGGGAGGTGTAGCTGAGAATGTGGGAACAATGCCCATGTTTGTCAGGCCGATGTTGTTCTGTGCAAATGATTCCTAGGGATTGTATTGGACTATCCTGACTGTAAATCATGCTGTTACAGGATTGTTACAGCATAACGTATTATTGAAGCTGCAGCCATGCTCACATCGTATATGTTACGCTGTATTACGTGCTTAAAGCAAAACTATAAATAAAGTTGAAAAAAAATGAGCAAGGTTGTTACAGCATTTTCAACATTTAGTGGTTAAGCAGCAATCACAAGTACTGAATGACAGCAATAGACAAAAAGCTACAAACTATCACTGTCGTCACTGGTGCCACCATGTAATATAATCTATTATATTCTACTGTCAGACAGTAAACTTTGGACTAGCTCTTGAGCACAACATCCAGGCTAGGTACCTTTTCTGTTCGGAAGGAGCAGTGAAAGCATTGCATGCGGTACAGCCATCTGTTTTTATTCAATGAGGAAGCGGGCTGAAGGACTAGCAAGGAGCGACGCTCCCTTCAGTACACGTTGACTATTCTCTGACCATGCCAGCTCATACCAAAATGCTTTACCAGGTCTTAGAGGCCACACAGATCTTTCACCTGACAATAGAGAATCATTTAGCGGCCAGAATCTGCCTCTAGGCGCTACAGCTTGAGAGTAGATAAGATACAGCAGTCTACCTCTGATTCTGTGCACTTGAATCTGGGAAACATCCTAAACAACGAAGTTTGAACAACGAATTACCTGAACCACGAATCACGAACAACGACCATTCAGTTAACCACGACAGCCTTTGCAACGACATCCTAAACAACGACTTACATAAACCACGAAAAGTTACGTCATACTTCTAGCTTAGTAAGTCGTGAAACCATGCGGGGTATGTATTGCGGGGCTGCAGCCTGCCTTCATCCTTACAGGATAGCGTCGCAGGGAATACTTTTGCTGTCGTTTTTGGTTACTGGGTACAGGGCGCCAGTGTGTCTTTCGACTCTTCTTGACCTGACATGATTATTGACCCCTTATATGATTTACACGGAAATGCAGCCACAAGGTTGGCGGGCTTTGACGAGCGCGGGGCTGCAGCCTGGCTTCATCCTTTCAGCTTGGCAGTACGTCCGGAGTATAGCGTCACAGGGAATGCTTTTGCTTTGGTGCTGGAGGTTTGGTGCCTAGGTACAGGGTGTCCCATCCGCCCCCCCCAAGAACTGTAATGCACTTCGCCCCCTTGTATGACACACTCGGCAGGCGAACAAATATGCTTGTGATTAACAAAACCCCGCAGACCCCGATCACAGATCACTATACTAGCACGAAAACTAGCATTACAATTACAGACCTCTTATTTTTCGCATCATGGAAATTTGCAGGAGACTTTCACCTCGAAACTCACCACCCTCAAAAACCTAGACATCCAAAGCGGCTGTAAAGTAGACATTCCAGGAAATGCATTCCTTCATTGTAAGTACACAATACAGGGCGCCCGTGTGTCATTCATATAGCTTGGCAGCATGTCGAAAAACATGCGGGCTATGTTTTGCGGGGCTGCAGCTTGCTTTCATACATGTGGGGTATGACTATTGCGGGGCTGTAGCCTGCCTTCATCCTTCCAGCATAGCATCGCAGGGAGTACTTTTGCTTTCGTGCTGGCGGGTTGGTTATTGGGTACAGGGCGCCCGTGTGTCATTCATATAGCTTGGCAGCATGTATAAAACGATGCGGGCTATGTATTGCGGGGCAGCGGCCTGCTTTCATCCTTGCAGCATAGCGTCGTAGGTAATGCTTTGGTGCTTGTGGTTTGGTGATCGGGTACAGGGCGCCCGTGTGTCTTTCGACTCTTCACCCCCTGATCTGACATGCTTCTTGCCCCCTTCTATGATTTACACGGAAATGCAGTCACAAGGTTGGCGGGCTTTGACGAGCGCGGGGCTGCAGCCTGGCTTCATCCTTTCAGCTTGGCAGTAACGTCCGGAGTATAGCGGCACACGGAATGCTTTTGCTTTGGTGGTGGAGGTTTGGTTATGCCGCCATTTTAGTGAGCTGTGTTGTCAGTAATGTAAAAATAGATGATGGACTTTTATTTCAGTGTTTCCAAGCGTTTACTGACTTTATGTAGTTCATCCGGTTTTCAAAAATATGACTATATAATAAAATAAAATAAAAAAACAGGGGGAGGTAGAGGTATCAGCTAGGTTCACCCTCCTTACTCAGTTATGAACGCAAAAAAAACGGAATACCGGAATAAGAACCTAACTATGGGAGAAAATGAGACTTCCACCCATATGGAGTAGGAAAGCCTGCTATCTAGAAATAAGAGTTTATCTTTCTAGAGTCCCCTCACTCACCAGGGTTTCCACTTGGTGACATGCTTCATCATAGGGGTCCTCTCAATCCGCTGCGGATTGAGGCGTGCTGCGACTTGCCAAATTACGTAGGAGCACTTATGTAGAAAAATGTGTAGTGCAGTGATGTGGAGTGGGAAAGAAAAATGGTTAAAAATACCTAACTAGTGGGCGAATACTTTCTTCCTGCTCCTAGCTGGTATGTTTAAAACCAGGGGTGAATACTGGGGAAAACAACATAACCATGATGAGTCAGGTGTCCCTAGTATTAGTCGACATGTTTCGAGCCTCCCCTAAAGCTCTTCCTCAGGACCACATAGGGGCCAGCCCTGTGCGTACCACTCCTAAGAGACCTATAAATCAGGTAATTAGAGAAAATACAGTGAAAAGTGAAATAATAAATGCCACACCTGTGTGTGCACTGTTAGTTAAATGCATACGATAACACAATGGTACGTAGTATCTGTAGGAAATAAAACAGAACACAGTTAGAGCAACACTGGCCTACCAGGTGATCTGGCAGGCATTGTAAATGCAGGCGTCGTTCTAATCCGTATAAATGCTCCTCTATAGTGCGTGTAGTTATCAACTACCTTGTGTTTCGTCAGCTTTGCAGGAGTAGAAACATATAGTAAGCGTCTCCAGAGGAGATGGTGGGTAAGTGCTATTTACAAATGACAAACACCACGTGACACACAACACCTATTACGAACATGTACAAATAAAGTCACATACTTTTTATAAGGCTGAAATGTGCCCCATGGTCTGGAGGGGTTGAGGGGCTCGTTGTCACACTGTAATAGTAATGGTAACAATGGGTTTTGTTAGTGACCCTGTTAAAAAACGGGGGGACAAGATGAATTGAATAATACGATGACGGATTTCGAGGTAAGCCTAAAGGACACCAAGTATCAGAAATTCAAAAAGGACCAAAAAACTTCTCACATGACAAGGTCTACCCATACACAAGGGAAGACTACAACCCATCTGGAAGGAACCCAGGATATAACACAGACACGGACGGTTCAGATACCGGCTCAGACAACTCCGAATCCGGATACAGCCGTAACAATACCAACAGGAATCGACGCAACCGTAGCGGGTGAATGAGGAATAGAGGAGGACAGGGATATGGATGGCCTCCCTACCAAGGACCCCTACCTTACAACGCCCCCCCACCATTCTACTATGGACCCCCACATTACCAGCAGCAACCATACCAGCAGCAACCGTACCCCTATTGGGAACAAGCACAACAACCTGAACAACCTGGACAAACTTTTTTAGGAAGAGGCAAAGGTCCACAAAGAGGCAGGACCAAGAGATGACAACAGGTGCAATGGTCACACCCCCTGGAGTCCACGAGGATGAATACGAGGAGCATGGGCCCTCCGAACAACCCCTCCACCAGCAACAACCCAGTCTAGTGGTGAATCTATCAGACGTAATCCTGACACCGACCCAACAGACTGTCCTGGAAAAAGGACTTGGCTTTGTGCCCACGCCAAACATGGACAAATTCAAACTCTGTTGTGAGCTAAACGAATTCATTCGTAAGATCAAGTTGCAGGTATTTTTCGAAGATAAATCCCCTATGGCAATCCGGGGAAGTGACACAGGTCTACATCGGAAATCGAATTTCACCCCACCATCAACAAACCTTCCAGTGGAACTACTAGCCTTTGAAAAGGCCGTCCTGAAGGAAGTGAAATAGATCCCAGGACCATAAAGATTTTCCACAACACCAGCAAGATGGAACAAGAAGCGATCCAACTCCTGGCTAACGACAAAAGAATAACAATCAAACCAGCTGATAAAGGTGGAGCAATCGTGCTCCAAAACACGGCAGCCTATTGCAACGAATGCTTGAGACTCTTGGCCGATGAGAGGAATTACATACGAGTGAGAGAAGATCCAACAGAACGCCTACGCATTGAGATCGCCAACATGGTTGAAGAGGCTACAGCACATGATTGGATCACCAAAAAAGGACATTTTTGGGAAAATACCAATCCGACCATCCCGTATTTTTATACAATACCAAAAATACATAAGTCTTTGGGAAACCCACCTGGAAGACCGATAGTCTCCGGAATCGGGTCCATTCTGGAACCACTTTCAAAGTTCGCAGATGCTTTCCTGCGTCCGCTCATACAAGGAACAAACACCTACTTACAAGACACCAAGGCAGTACTCTGCCTTCTCCAGAATCTACATTTCGATCCCACCACCAGTATCTTGATTGGTTTAGATGTAGAGAGCCTCTATACGAGCTTACCCCACAGGGAGACTCTGGAGATCATTGAGGAAGTCCTTTTCGAAGAACAGTGGACCTACCAAACACCGAGACATGTGGTCCTGGAGTGCTGCAAACTGGCATTGACCGAAAACTTCTTTCGTTTCAAGGAGACACTATTCCGCCAACAACACGGGACCAGCATGGGAAGCACTTTTGCCCCTAGTGTGGCAGGGCTTTATGTACACCATCTTGAGAAGCATAAAATATTAAACACCACCAACCCACATGCCCACCATATTCAAATGTGGAAGAGATACATCGACGAAGTGCTACTAATTTGGGAAGGCAACGAGTCTGAAGCAAACGAATTCATCACCTGGCTGAACCTACAAGATCCTTTTCTAAAATTTACGCATACCATGAGTAAGACAGCTGGTTTTTCTGGATCTGAATATCTTTGCGGTCGATGGCTTACTCAAGACCACTACACACTTCAAGCCCACTGCAAAGAACTGTCTCTTAATATATGACAGTTTCCACCCAAGACAGCTAAAGGAGAACCTCCCATTTGGACAGTTTCTCCGACTTAGGAGAAACTGCACAGAGAAAGAAGATTACAAAATCCAAGCAAGGGAACTATCCGAGAAACTGATTGAGCGGAAATATCCTTCACATCTGGTGTCCAAGGCAAGAAAGAGAGCTGCTAATAACCACAGAGAGGCGCTCCTAGAAACATACCACAAAGAGGAACCTGAGAAAGACAAAAGACCTATATGCATCACCACCTTCAATATAGCATCAGATCGCGTCACGAAGATAATAAAGAAACATTGGCGCACCCTAAACAGTGGTAACCTGAACATACCAAGACCAATGTTCTCCCATAGGAAGGGGAAGAACCTCCGAGATATTCTGGTACATACTCACCCCAGAACATCAATTGTCAATGAGAGGGCCCAGCAAGTACTAAGCACACTACCAGGCGGACACCACCCTTGCAATAACTGCAGTGTGTGTCACCTAACGTCCACAACCAAGAAAGTGGTCTTCAACAACAACATGACATGGGAATTGCGAAAATTCACAAATTGTAACACCTCAGGGGTCATTTACATGGTCACCTGTACTTGCAACCTTCACTACGTGGGCATGACCACCAGGATGGTCAGCACCAGAATAGTGGAACACCGTAGCAACATCAGGTGCAAACGGGCTAACACTAAAATGACATCGCATTTGATTGAAAAACAAGACACCCCCAATGATCTATCATGGGTAGTGTTAGAACACATGAAACATCTTGATAACCTCGAACACAGACTTCTAGAAAAGGAACAACGCTGGGTTTTTAAATTACGCACAGACACCCAAGGTTTGAATGATAACATCCCTTGGGGCCAATTCACCAAGTAATAACACCACCCAGCCATAGCTAAGTATATCATAAGAGATGACCCTCTTAGATAGGTGATCATCATCACACCTATCACACCTACTCATGTCATTAACAAAATCTGCATATTGAGCATTATCCTCTGTTATTACCTAGCCATATTAACTTTGTGGGTTCCCCTTCCTTTTCTGTACTACACAGGAAAACCACCAAGTGTCATGTAAGATGATTTTATCATCTTTTTCTATGAAGGAACACCCTTAACAGAGGACACCTCTCAGCAACACCCTAATACGTGGAACTACAATATATACATATATATATTTTGTGCACTCCTATTATAGCAATAAATACAAAATATAAAGACTATGTAAACAAACATCCTAAAAGCAAAAATCGAATATATACACAAATATTTTTGTGCACTCCTAATATAGCGCAAAAAATAATAAAGACCTTATAACAGAGACAATAACGTTAAAGAATGGATATCCCACTTTATAATACTTCTTGGTTCCTTTAGTCACTTTTAGGTAATAACGATGCTCCGCTTCAAAAAACGGAAGAAAAATACCTCGCATATGGCCGACGACATAGCCGTTTTCCGTTGGCCATTTTGAAAGAGTACCGCTCTAGTCAATACACCGATGACTAGGCGGATACGGAAGTATATCAGGAGGCACCCGAGAGACGCGTTAATATGCGGTCTCCAGGGGAGCTAATAGGTGATTATCCGGTGAGGTGCGCCCTGACGAAGTAAGTGCTTTGACCATTTTCTTCACAGCTGACCGTTCTCCGGACTCAAGCTGGCGGTCTTAAGTCTCATGGAGGCATCGGGCAACCCCCGTTTCCCCCCCCCCCCCGTTTTTTAACAGGGTCACTAACAAAACCCATTGTTACCATTACTATTACAGTGTGACGACGAGCCCCTCAACCCCTCCATACCATGGGGCACATTTCAGCCTTATAAAAAGTATGTGACTTTATTTGTACATGTTCGTAATAGGTGTTGTGTGTCACGTGGTGTTTATGTCATTTGTAAATAGCACTTACCCACCATCTCCTCTGGAGACACTTACTATATGTTTCTTCTCCTGCAAAGCACGACGAAACACAGGGTAGTTGATAACTACACGCACTATAGAGGTGCATTTATACGGATTAGAACGACGCCTGCATTTACAATGCCTGCCAGATCACCTGGTAGGCCAGTGTTGCTCTAACTGTGTTCTGTTTTATTTCCTACAGATACTACGTACCATTGTGTTATCGTATGTATTTAACTAACAGTGCACACACATTAGGTGGGACATTTATTATTTCACTTTTCACTGTATTTTCTCTACTTACCTGATTTATAGGTCACTTAGGAGTGGTACGCACAGGGCTGGCCCCTGTGTGGTCCTTAGGAAGAGCTTTAGGGAAGGCTCGAAACATGTCGACTAATACTAGGGACACCTGATTCATCATGGTTATGTTGTTTTCCCCAGTATTCACCCGTTTTTAAACATACCAGCTAGGAGCAGGAATAAAGTATTCGCCCACTAGTTGGGTATTTTTAACCATTTTTCTTTCCCACTCCACATCACTGCACTACACATTTTTCTACATAAGTGCTCCTACGTAATTTCGCAAGTCGCAGCATGCCTCAATCCGCAGCGGATTGAGAGGACCCCTATGATGAAGCATGTCACCAAGGGGAAACCCTGGTGAGTGAGGGGACTCTAGAAAGATAAACTCTTCTTTCTAGATAGCAGGCTTTCCTACTCCATATGGGTGGAAGTCTCATTTTCTCCCATAGTTAGGTTCTTATTCTGGTTTTTTTGCGTTCATATATAATAAAATATACGTTGATTTAAGGATCATCAAATGACAAATGATTATTAATAAAATCATCTATTATATTTATTTAATTTAAAATGACAAAAATATGCGGATTAAAAAGAACATAGTGGTGAAAATGGGTATTGAACAATTTAAATATATTTCGTGGTTTAGGAACTCGTGGTTAAAAACGTAGTTGTTTGGGATTGCTCGTTGTTTAGCCTTCGTGGTTAAGGAATTCGTGGTTTAGGCAGTAGTTGTTCAATCATACATTCCTTGAATCTTACTCTAAGAACTTTTGAAGTACTATGCACTGTAACCAGAACACAAAATTGGCTTTCAAAAGCTTTCACTTTAGCATTTGCTTTAAGCACTTCTATCCCAGAAAAATATTTCAAGTGCCTGCAAGCATCTTTGCCGCCATACCTTATAGACTTTTCATTCCAAAACAGTGTCAGGGTTTTTTCCGACGTTTCCACATTTAATATAGAACAGCCATACTCTAAGTGGTGTATCAACGTCACTACTGCATAGAGACAAACCTTCCGACACCCTACTCCACCTGGACCACCAAATCCATCCTTCCTCCATCACTAGATAGTAGGTAAACAAATAAGTTTATTTCAGTTGTTTCAAAGGTTTACCAGGTTTCACTAGTGGTTCATAATGCAAGATGGGGCCCATAAAGAAGATATCACTTTGACTGAGAAGACTTAGTTATTTACTTTCAGTAACACTCTGGTGGATACTCTATCGAACCACAGATTCTTCACCTTCAGAATATTCCCCAAGCGCCAAAATGGATCTGAAAGATTTCATAGCAGTGCTCCAGCATGCCTGCACCTTGACCCCATTCTGCCCTAGAAGTGGCAGAGCCGCATAGAGGCACCTTCACTGCGAGCCAACATCACTTTCTTCATTGGCCCTTTTCGCACCCTCAGACACAGAGTGAAAGATAATTGGAGGTGCCAGTGTACAGAGCTCTAATTTGGGACCTTTTTCGATAGTAAAAATAAACCACTCCATAGAACGGGGAGGTGGGCAGGCAATGAGGAATTGGCAATTAGATATAGCATCAACCAGAAAGAGCACTACTGAAGTAAGTTAGTTCTCTGGTCTGTATTTTAAATGTAAGGAATCTGCGGTTAGAAATATCAACCAGAAGGAGTATACCTCCCTAAGGTTGAGAGTCTTTGGAGGGCAGTCAGACTAAAAACCCTGCTTGGCCAAACAGGAGAAATGCCCTTCCAGTTGGCCATGGCTGTCAAGGTAGCGGTGCTTTTTGAACATTTGCATTGCCGCCCACATACCAGCCTAGCACATGTGTATTAAAAAACAAAAAGGCACTTCACGTGCCAATGTAAAGGTAGCAGCTTTGGCCCTGGTGGTATGGGGGTCCTTCAGGAGGCTGCTTCATGGCCAATGAATGCCTAGCAGATCCTAATGCATAGGACTATCCACCTCAACAGTGTATTTTTCTACACTTTATTTTTTTAGCCTCAGAGAACCACACAAAGCTGATCCTCCACCTGATTGCCTTTAGTGCGAGCGATGTAAAAGCTCAAGACTTTGTGGGGTATAGTCAAAGAAGTCTTTCCTCCTCTTTCAAGTGGTGAGACAGGGCAAAGAACACTGGGAGGGTGATGGGTTACCCTACTTGAAAAGGCATTGACATTTTAGGTAGAAAGGCTTCCCTGATCTTCAACACCAGCTTGTCTAAGAAAAAATGGTGTAAGGCAGCTGCACTGAGAGAGCCAGGACCTCACTCGTGTGATGAGCAGAAGTGATCACAATGAGTGAGATGGGTTTGACAGTCAGAAGACGAAACAAGCAGCTGCCCATTGGTTTGAAAGTGATACACTAAAGGAACAGTGAGGACCAAATTAAGATCCCACTGTGGCAGCACAAACTATTTGGGAGGAAACATGCATGTCAAACCTTTAAAAAACCACATTACAATATGTGATTTGAACAAAGACGGTTGGTCCAGCGAACGCAAAAAGCCCCAAAAAATAACCTTTAATGATGCCCACTACAAGAGCTTGCTGTGCCAAAGACCAAACAAGCAACAAGATATTAGCCAGCTTATCCTGTAGGGGGTCTGTATTGCAGACTCCACACCAGGCCACAAATTTATCCAAGCGCCCTGAATAAATAGATTTCGTAGAGGGATGCCTGACTGCGAGGACGCCATCTAGAACTTCAGGAGGCAGATCAAACGCAGTCAACTGCTGCCGCTAAATCTTCAAGCATACAAGTGGAGATTGCGCAGGCTCAGGTACAAAACCCTTCCCTCCTGCTGCAACATAAGATCCTCCTGAATCGGTAGCCTGATCAGAGGACAGATGCTCATGCCCAGTAGTTCCGGGTAGCACACTCTCCTGGCACAATCTGGAGTCATTAGAATGACTTGGACGGGTCGTTCCTGATCTTCTTCAGAACTCAGGACAGGAGAGGCAGTGGCGGAAAGGCGTACAGAAGTCCCCTTGCTCCACTTTAGACTGAATGTATCTCCTGGAGAGAGTGTTCTTGGCGACTCCAATGCACAGAAGGTTTGATACTGCACATTCTCAATGGTGGCGAAAAGGTCTATCCAGGTTTCCCACCACTGTTGGAAGATGCCCTGTGCCACCTCGGGTTGCAACTGCCATTTGTGATCAGACAGGCATCACCAGTTAAGCTTGTCTCCCCTTTTGTTTAAAGATCCCGCAGGTGGTTCGTAATCAGGGATATGCCCCGACTTTCTAGGCAACTCAGAGGTACAGCGCCTTTTGACACAGAACCCAGGATCCAACTCAGTCCTGCTCGTTGCAGTACCACAGGCTGGTGGTCTTGTCGGTGAGAACCTGCACTGACCTTCCCTTGATGGATGGTAGAAAGGTCTTCAACACCAAGCGGATGACCCGCAGCTCCAATAGATTTATGTGGAGCTGGGTTTCCACCAGAGACCAGAGACCAAAGACCTCTGATCTCTCCCTCTCTGAGATCACCTTCCCAGCCCAGGGACGTATCCATCACCACTGTAAGCTCTGGGACAGGAATGGAGGGGTTCCTACCACTGGTCAGGCTGTAGTCCTGCAGACACAAGTACAGATCTTGTGCAGTCTCCTCTGAAACCTGGTTGACATCCAAGAGATTTCCTCGGTGCTAGTCCCACACAGACTTCAGATTCCACTGCATGGCCCACTTATGCCACCTGGCGAAGTGGATGAGAGGGATGCATGAGGTCAGCAAGCCAAGAAGACTCAGAGCTGCCACCACAGAAATCCAGCGTTGAGGCTGAAACATCATGATCATAGCCCAAATTTTCTGGACTCTTATGGGAGGAAAGTCCCGGAACTGCAATGTGTCCAGATGGTTCCTATAAAAGGAAGCCTCTGCAAAGTAGTCTGATGTGACTTCGGCTTGTTGTTAGAGAACTCTAAAGATGCCAGAACATTTGCAGTCATATGGAGGTGGTGTACAACTGACAGTGGTGATCTCTGCTTCAATAGCCAGTTGTTGAGGTAGGGGAAAAATCAATCACACAGAAACTGACCCTATCTGGCGGAACACTATCATCTAGAAGCACCAGTTCCTTACTACTTAGGCCACAAAAATTTAACAAACAGAAAACCTACAAGAGATCCTTCTCTGATATGGCCTCAAAAATCTGAAACTCTCCCTCAGGCGATTAGATGCAACCAGTCGTCATCCACTTTTAGGAAGGAAGTAAAAAATCTATCTGAGAGATTCCTCCCACACTAAGGCCAGACATTGCTCAGCTACCCAAGATTTGTATACTATCATCATAACTTTTATTTCGATCACACAGATCCAAAAAAGTACACAGCACAAATATAAGAGCCGAAGTGTAAAACATTTGCAGATGAATATATTAAAAACTATTTCATAAAATAGTTGTGCAAAATACAGGGTACAACAACTCCGAAAGAATAAAGTGCTTCATGCAGATAATTTCCCACGCCTGATCCACAATGCATACCAGCATCTTAAGAGGCCAAAGACCATTGTTCTTCGAGTGTCAGTGCAGTGTATAAGAGCAGAAGTATAAAACATTTGCAGATGAATATATTAAAAACAATTTCATGAAATAGTTGTGCAAAATACAGGGTACAACAACTCCGAAAGAATAAAGTGCTTCATGCAGATAATTTCCCACGCCTGATCCACAATGCATACCAGAATCTTAAGAGGCCAAAAACCATTGTTCTTCGAGTGTCAGTGCACAAGATTCTCATCACCTCAAGATAGTGACCCGGACCTGCAAGTCTACACAACAGGAATATCCATTTTTTCCTCAGAGATGAATAGTGTGGACAGAAGAAAAGTAGATGAACAATAGATTCCGGGCAGACTTTGCACGCCGGGCACAGATCATCAGAAAGGACGCTGCGGCACCACTTAGAACAGAACAGTTTGGTGGCCAACGTCTTATAACAGAACTGTAAGAAAAGTTTACGTGCCATGGATGGAACAATTTCATCAATACTTGACAAACAATGGAACAGATTTAAAATTCAGAAAGTCATTAGTCAAACTAGTCACTGGTTCTGCCAGGTCCTTTGCAAGTGTAATTTCCCAGTACATTTCTTTCAGCTTTGCCCTCGGAATTTGCACCATACTTTGTGGGTTGGACCAGAATACCTCCATCCCCAACCTCCCCAATAATTCCCTAAGGAAATGAACCACCTGATCGATGTTGCCTTAGGGAATTTCAAGAGATCTGACAGAGCCTCTCGATAGGTTTCAAGTTCTTCCACTGTCCATAGCCTAGACCAGAACATTAGCAGTTTATAGTTCGACTTGTGTTTCAGCGGTCTGTGGGCCAGGTCCATATACAGGGGTTTCAGAGGGGAACTAGAGGGGAGATCTACCAGTGATCTTAGAAAGCGGTTCTCAACAGTTGTAAGGGGGGATAGGTTACCCGTGCCCCACAACTCTGCACCGTAAAGTGCTCCCCCCAGGACCTTAGTGTTATAAATTTCAAGTACTGGAGCAATTTGGCGAGAAACCGTCTTCCTATGTATTTTACTAATGTGGGTACACTGGTGAATTAGTTGTAACTTTACTTTCTCCATATGAGCACCCCAGTGGATCGATGAGGTCAGACGGATACCTAAATAATCAAAAACTTCAACTTGCTCTAGTTTGGTGCTACCAGTCCACACAGATCTTTTTGAGGGTTTATTCATTCCTCTGTTAAAAATCATATACTTAGTTTTGGCCTCATTTAAAATCAGACCCCTATCATCACAAAACCTTATAAAATCATTCAAGAGTTGTTGAAGACCCCGCGGAGATTTAGAGATTAAAAGTGTGTCATCTGCAAACAATAATGCAGGCACTCTTCTTACACCAATTTTGGGGGCATCACAGCCGTCCCCATCTAAAAAATTAACCACACCATTGATAAAAAGAGTAAAAAGAGTGGGGGCTAACACACATCCCTGTCTCACTCCACGTTGTACAGGGAAGGTTCCTGTTACTTGGTTGTTTGCGCCCCACCTAACCTGTGCGGTGTTAGATGAATGTAGTCTAATTAAAATGTCTAAAAGATTAGCCAGCAGACCCATCTCTTTCAATACTCTCCAGAGTCTGGCCCAAGTCAACAAAGGCCACATATAATTTCCCCCCCTTGACAACTACTTTCTTCCAATAAGTACAAATTAGGCGGAAGGCCTGGTCCAGAGTACTGACTTTTGTACGAAAACCAGCCTGTAAGTCACTCAAGATTTGGAACTCCGTCATCCAATCCTGTATCCTTCCTAAAACCTGTTTACAAAAGATTTTCTGAAGGGAGTCGATAAGACTTATCGGCCTATAGCTCATCGGCTTGGCTCTGTCCCCTTTTTTGTAAATAGGCACAATTTTTCCAATCTGCCAAGATGATGGTATGGGAGCACCAGACAAGATCAGGTTTGATACCAAATTTATGTACGAACCCCAGAGCGATTTATCCTCTCTATACAGATCATTGGGGATTCTGTCTGGTCCAGGGGCTCGCGCAGGCACACAAGATGAGATCGCCATTTGGGTTTCCTCTATTGAGAAAACCAGAGTTTCACCTTCCCCACCAAGGATCTCAGCCCGCATCTCACTAATCTCACTACTAGCATGATTGCCGTTACCATAGAGAGCCAAAATAAGCGACCCGCTCTTCGGGCTGGACAGTGTATTCCAGGGCTGGTCTTTTTCCCTTAAGCCAATATACTGCTTGTCTCCAAAAAGTCTTGGGGTCTTTATCTGTCAATGCGGTGTGTAGGGAAGACCAAAGAGAACCCTCCCACTCCTTTTTAGCTCTATCAATGGCCTGTCTATATTTGGCTCTACAAATCACAATCTCCGGACGTGCCCTTTGTTTTACTGCAATAATAAGCGCCCCCTTTGCTTTCCTGCAATCCTGGTTGTACCAGGCGCTCTTAGTGCCTTGCATCGGGTCTGTGCAGTGTCCCCCTCTTTCCCGCATTTTAGGAGGCCGACTAAGCATACCCCTTATCTCACTAAAAAACGGCTCATGGCAAGTGCCCAGGCTCTCGGCAGCATCCATGACGGGGAGTTTTACTAGCTCCTTAATCAACAGCTGTGCTTTACTCTTAACTGCTTCTAGGGCTACCGGATGTTCTTCCACCCAACCCCACTTGACTGATCTTTGATTATTTGTGACAGAGAGCACACCCAACTCAGGGCACCCCCTGATATCAATCTGTGGGGTGCCTGGTTTAATAAGAGTGAGGGCAAGGGCATTGTGGTCACTCTCGAGACTTTTCACCACTGCCATATCATCCACTAGGGGCCAGAGATTGGGAGTAATTAAGCAATAGTCAATTCTACTTGTGTGACCAGGTCTGTTAAAAGTATAGTCCCCATTAGGATCAGACCTAGTTCTCCCATTTGTTGCTCTTAAATCGTGTTGTAGGGTAAGGGCGAGCACCTGGCCTCCTCTCTTCGTCCATCTTACTTTTGGTAGATCTAAGGGTGGGATTGACCACTCGCGATCCCAATCCTCAGTCAAGTCTAGAGGGGTAAGGGCAAGGGGCTCAAAAGTGCAGTTAAAATCGCCTGCCACTAATACAGGAGCACTATCCGAATACTCGGCCAGAGCGTGATCTAATATATGAATAGTATTAGTTTCCTCCTGGGCACGGTCTACTCTATTATAGACATTAAAAATTCTAACCTTCCAGCCACTGTACAAAGTCAGCTCAAAGGCTAAAAGTCCTGTGAGTCAACATGAAGAAGCTTGACTTTAGACCCTAGAGCATTTTTCACCCAAGCTGCTAGGCCTCCCGAGGGTCTACCCTGCTTTTTCCTAGTAGCATCAATGGCATAGGCAGAGAAGCCACTTCTAAAAGGGGTGGACAAACTCCATGTTTCCTGAAACAGGATTACATCAAAAGTGTCCACAAAACCACACCAATCTGGATCTGATAGCAATTTTGAAATCCCTGCCACGTTCCACACTAGAACCCTTAAAACAGGGAAAACAGATGCCCCACCTTTTATAGTGCCACATTTAGGAGATATACCATTAGTTACATTAGCAGTGAGAGGCTCACCACAAGTCTCGATATTATATGCTAGACCTCTTGGTGTTGGAGTTTCTGATGGGGGCGGACTCAATGAGGGTCCTAGGTATCCTGAGTTTCTTTCAAGAGACATTCTGTCACCGGGCTGCAGTCACCTTTGACTGTTCCTTGCTCCACAAGGGCAGGTACATGGTCTATCCCCAGTAGATCTATAGGGCTCTAACTCCAGCCTTAACGGGTGTCTATACCTGATAGAGATAGAAGTATTTGCAGGGGGAATAGTGCGAGAATCAATCGCCAATAGCCCAGACACCATGTCCTTATTAAAAAATCTAACTTCGATCATGTCCCTGGCAGCCCTGAGTGAACTGAATCTTCCTACATATTTAATATCATCTCTAATAATAGAGTAACAGTGGCGGGTGGATCTCAGCCAGTGAATAACTTTGATTTTTAACAAATCCTGGTCTTCGGACCCAGCACAAGAGAGTTTGGGAACTTCAGTGAGGTAAACCACATCTTGAACACCTTGGTCACTCAACATCATGTAAACTCCGTCCCTTACTGACCCCATCCACTCTATCACCCCGCGCCCCAACCTGGGAGTGTATCATTCATCTAGGGCAGAGGTCTTCAAACTTTTGTGCTCTGAGCCCCCCCTAAGCAAAATGTTTTGAGGTCGGGCCCCCCCTCCAAAACTTAAAGGCAATGATTGGGGGAGCGTGAGGGACATGGCTGTGTGCAGGGGATGGGGCTTATGAGATGATTTCAGGAGTACTTTTTCTATAGCTCATAAACCATACCAAGTATGATTCTTATAAAACAGCAAATGCATCAAACAAAAACATGTATGGTCCCAAAAGTACTGCTCCCCATAATTGGGGTGTTGTGAGCCCCTCACACTATTGGACCCCAATGCAACTACACCTGCTGCATTAATGATCGCAGTTCTGAGTAGCAGGCTATCTCTTCTGCATCTTCCCCATCATGCCTGACCATCACTCCGATTTTAAATCAGGCTCTCTGTCCCTTTCAGAAAAAAAAGAGCTCCCACATGTTGTCTCCCTTTTTTCTGCAAAGGTGCCCTCGGTCCTAATGCTAGAAAGGAAAATAAGCTCTCATGCCCCTTTTTAAAGGTAGACAGTGATAGTTGTGATGCAATGGGCCCCTCAAACCCATGGGCCCCAGTCCTGCTGCATCTGCTTAATTATTGATAACCAGCAGTGGCCACTTACACACCTGGCAGCAGTACCAGCTGCACTAATGAATGGCCCTTTTTAAAGAAAAAAAAAAGGGGGAAAAAGGTCTCTTATATTTCCGCGTTTGCTACATAATCCATCATCTGCTGCAGAGTGATGCATATCCAATTCTTCAGTGCTGTAAACTAGTACTTACAAACGTTCTATTCTGAAGGACAGATTTATAGCATTTTCGATAATTCTGCTTTATTGTGCGGTATAGGAAGACAAATGTGTTCTTGTTGCACACATGTTTTTAAGTGAACCTAGTTCTATGTATGTTGCTGTTTATTTTGCTGCACAATTCACTTCTTTTGTGCTCTTCTGCCCTGTTTTTTAAATATGTTAAGCGTTGATTCAGCAGCCATTTTGTCTCCCAAACCTACTTTGGGACGGGATCACCACGCACACCTTGTTGCTGTTGTCATAAGGCCGTTTGAGCTCGGTGTACATAAAACCAATCATCTGCTTATTGCCGCACAGATTAATATGTCCTCACAGCACTCTAACATTAACTATTCCCTTTGCCGCTAAACCATTCCCACCCCCTTTAACAATTTCTTATTTAACTTCAACTTGACAACTTCCATTAGTAACGGGCACTTTTGCCCTTTCTCCTGACTCCAATGTTTCTTTGCGCTGAACCGGCCTGTCTGCCCCTGGACCAAGCCTGCCTTCCTTTCATCCCCCCCATTCTCCTCTTACTTTCCATTGTTCTTTTCCCTCTTACCTCTAAACTCATCCTTAGTGCCCTTCGGTGAGCTTGACCCCCTATGACTAATACCCCTTCCTCTGATTGCATCTCTTTCCCAGTGCCCAACCTGCTGCTGAAGCATATTGTTCCTCTACCAGGGTGGGTTGGGAGGCTTAGTGCTTCCCTAGAGCAATTGCTCTGTCGCAAATTCAGCGCTGTGAAGCAATTGCCACTTCCAAATCTCCCGGGGTGAAGAAGGCAGTACCTTCCAATCCACCTAGTGCCCTGCAAGTCCCTCAGTGTGTGGTGTGCGTGTAAACTTCATAGGAAATACCATAATAGAATTCACCAATACTGTGTGGTTCTGTAATTACTGCATATCTTATAATCATGATTCAAGCAGCAAAAACTGCTTCCACCAGAATTGAGACTACGGATATTTCCGCAATAAAGGCCTAACTATTGATGTTTATGCATCACAGTAAATACAGCCAATTGTTAACTCAATGATATTCAATGGGTTTTGAAGCACTTATTTTGGTACTCTTGCTGTTAGCAGGATGTTAGTTAAATACATTCTTGAGCCATCCTCACATAGGTCAGGAATTGAAATGGGGCAAAAATAAAAATACATAAATGTCTTTGTTTTAAGCAATTCGTCAAGAAACATCATTTACAATGCAATAGCTCTAACTCTCACAAATGCGAGACCTACCGCACTGCAAATGATTGATTTTTAGCAACCTCTTTGACCCTGCCAGCATACTTCCTGACCCCCGCCCCCACGGCACTCTGATCACAGCTCTCACAAGGGCTCGAAGTAAATGAAGACAGCCTGGAAATGCAGCAAATAAACATCGCTGCACTTCCAGGCCATCTTCATTTACATGTGCTTGCAGAGGCATTTGCGCCCCCCTGGGAACCCATCCGCGCCCCCCCAGGGGGGCGCGCCCCACAGTTTGAAGACCTCTGATCTAGGGTCACCTCACCTCTATCTGGGACCCCAAGTCCAGCCCTCACATAACCGCCTCCCAGCTGTATATTTCTTGCTGCTGTTGCATCTGTGGTATTTGGGTAGTGATTCCTAGTACAATCTAAGGGTTGGTATAAAATACTTGGAGGGGCAACTTTATTTGATGGCTCAGCATGCCCACATAGGTGAGGCCCTATATCCCTATCCTCTACTGTAGACTGTTGCGCTGGTAAGGGTGCTGGAAGGGACCCATGGAACTCCCCCTTCCCACAAGCTACCCTCTCAGTTAAGGTAGCAACCTCCCTTCTGAGGGCAACCACCTCCTCTCTCAGTAACTCAATCAACGACTTCAATGCATACACCTCAGAAGCAGGGACTTTGCAAGGCTCTTCAGGAATGTTTAGTCCAACTCTTGGGCCTCCTATCTCCTCATGGACCAGGACATCAAATCTGTTGTGGCACTCGACTTGAGTAGCATGTGTCACACTAGGGGACCCACTCATCTCAGTACGTTGTACAGATATGGCCAAATCAGGTTCCGAAACGGGAAGTTGTTTTACCAAGCCATTGCTTCTCCCTTTAGAGCATTGATTAAAAATATATGGAATTAACTTGGCTGTTTTTTTCCCTTGTGATGTTTTGGATGAGATGAGGTTCAGAGCTACAGAATCTTCGCCTATATTTATAGCTGAGCTGACTGTGTTGCCCGCCTGAGTAGGAGAGCTCGATGGATCGACATCAGCTATTTCCTGACACTCGGTCAATATTGACTCGATTCGGTCCATAGTCTCGTGGCAGACTGCACCAAGGGACTTCTTTTTCCTTTTAGAATTATCCAAGCCCTGAGCCTTATCGTAATCTTTTCTTTTACCCATCTTTCTCAGGACCCCTCGGTTAGTTGTATACAACCACAACACTCTGGGGAAGAATACTCAGTAGCTCACACCGAACTCCCAGACCCGCAGGGACAAAGGAGGGAGGGCGAATGGCCACCTGACAATATTCAAGTTCAATTATACAGCTTCAAATTTCAATAAAAGAAAATAAACATTAATAAGGGAGGTAAATACCAATGGAGGTCAATTTAACCCGCTGTAGCAGGAAGGGCCAGCTTACTGCAGAGCCAAGGGAGGTGGCCCCGCCCTGCCTCTTCCTGCCGCTGATGGGCGCAGACGGGACTGCCCTTGGCCCGGGCACGCCCGCGTGCATCCCACGCAGCGGGAGACCCGCGCTGGTTTTATGCGCCTCCGGGATCTTGCAGTGTCACGTTGGCGCCTCTTGGCGCTATGGATTATGGGGGCTGAAGTCCACCTGGCAGCAGGTAGCGGTGGCGAAAGTGAGCGGGCTCCCGCGTATACTATCAAGTCTTCCCTATACCACTGAGAAAATCAGTCAGTCCACTGAGACCGATGCCGTCTCTGCAGCTTTCCCTCCCACTACGCATTACTTGGACTCACTCTCAGACAGTTTTTGTCTTAGTATGTTTTTGTATTGTTTTTATGTCTTTTGTCTTATACTATGCCTATATATAACTCTTATAACTTGTATTTATAACTACCTTTATTATTACTGTAAAGAGCTGTCACCCTCCCGGGTCATGTTCGCACTATATAAAACTCTAAATAAACCTTAAGCCTATCTACTGATATTTAAGACTCATTATTAATATATATATATATTTTTTTTAACTGCTTGTACCGGTCAATCCACACATTTATTGGCCTAACAGTCATGACTGACAGTATTTGGAATCACTCATAAAAGAACCTAATTTCCATTTTTGTCCACTTTTAAAAATAAATGCAGACAGAAAATTAAATGGTTTTCTGTCTGTATTTATCTGTAAAAATCACACACAAAAAACATAAAACAGGAAGCCTTATTTATAAAATGCTCTAATACCAAGATGGCTTTGGCATTAGAAGAACATGGTACACTTCATTAGAAAAGATGTCTTCTTAGAAGAACAAGATACTTTCCTTTGGTAACAATCTTTCTGGTGGATAGTCAATCTGTCTGAACACTCCATACTTTTCAATATCCATAGGCACCAGACTGGACCTGGAATTCAAAAGCACTCCTGCGCTGATAAGTGGGACAGCTCCATCTCGGCTTTTATTACCATGGGGATATGATGTCATTTGCACCATATACTGCAACTCCGGCGCTGTGATGCCAGTTCCTCATCAATTTTTACCAACCTCATTGCAGCAAAGACCAGGCCAACAGAAAATCGACAATTAACATGCAGAGCAACTATCTAACTTGGAACTTCAATGACGATTTAAATATGGTAATCACTCTGAACAGGAACATGAGCAAGACCAGTGAGAAATCTAAAAGTATCAACCAGAAAGATTGTTATCTTGTTCTACTGACGAATACTTCTATCTCTAGATTTCTCACCTTTGAATAAATACCATAGCAATGCTTCTCCCAGGTGGTGGGTTGGGGTGTAGAAATGGCCACATCAGAAAGTCCTGCTGCACAGAACGAGTGAAATGGCCATCCCGTTGCACTTCAGAGACCAAGCAATAATGACGGGTGAACATGTGAAGGGAAGTCCATTTCCTTGCATTGTATATTTCTGCATTTGGGCAACCGTCTAAACCAATGCCGAAAAAGATGCCTTTGCTCTGGTAGAATGATCCCTTCTGGAGGTTTTATTTTTATTTTTGGCAAGAACATGACAGATTTTACTACAAACACAATCAATTGGTAGGGTTCTCTTCTGGATGCCTTTACACTTTTTGTTGCCTACATAACCCACAAAAAAGTAGCTTATCGGATTGCCTTAGTCCTGCTGACGTAATAGCTGGCCACCCTAAGAGGGTACTACCATGGAGAAGTGTTTCTTTATCCTTGGTGGAAAGCATGATGGATATGGAAAAAAGTAATCATCTTTGAAAGCAAAGGGCAATTTTTTTCCCTCAGCATTGGCTTGTCTGGTTAAAAACAAGTGAAGGGAGGCCAGACACACAGTGTTTGCAATTCACTGACACACTGAGCCGATGCGATAGTCACCAAAACCACTGTCTTGAACATCGTAAGCCATAACTTAAAGGTATGCAAATGCACAAACTATGCTCTCATAAAGAAGATTAGAACCAAATTAAGGTCCCAATGGGGCATAATGAAATGGGAAGGAGGAAACATGCATGACAGCCCCTTCAAGAGTGATTGCCAGTAGTTAGACTATTTGCACGCAATCTTCCCATCACCTTTTGTGTTTTTGAGCCTGATCTTGGCACAGCTCCCTTAACACTAGGGGAACCGCCACTATGGGAGAAGTACGTAGCATAGAGGAACATTTTATGTCAACCAAAACAGGATCCCCAAGGCTCCTTCAATAGAAAGTGAAGGGCCCAGCAAAGGAGGAAATATGAGTTGTTGTGTCTCACGAAGAGATCGAAGGGGTGCCTCAGAAAGCAAAGATGGTCTATACCACCTTCATTTGTAGTCAGCAAAATGATGCAGACTCAAACTGTCAACTCCTATATTCAGGGAGCCAGTAAGATGGTTGGTGACCAGACAGCTCCCATGAGTCCGAGCTAAGGGCCACAAATTCCATGCTTCTTGGAAGAGAAAATGAGAGCCTAAGCCTCCATGCTTGTTCACATACCACATCACAGTCAAGGTTCTCTTCTCAGTCAGGACAGATTGAACGCAAAGGGAGGGCAGAAGGCCTTGACGGCCAGACATATCATAGTTCAACCAAGTTGGAGTGTATATGTTGCTCCTACAGAGAACAACGGCCTCTGATTTCCAGCTCCTCTGGATGGGACCAATACCTTTGGGAGGAGGCATGCACTACCACTGTGGCCACTGCTGGTGGTGAGCAGGTTCTCCTCTAAAAACTACAACTTAAGATCTATCAAGGTGTCTTGGGGGATGCTGATGTCTGTCAAATTACTCCCATGTTGGAACCATCAGGACTGAGGCACCACTAGAGACTCCTCACTTCCAGCTTGACGTGTGGCCAGCAGTATGCAGGAAGCCAGCAGATGGAGGACCTTCAGAATTGCAATCACAGAGCCCTCGCGAAACACCAGACTCCTATCCCAAATCCTCTGGAAGGGTCCGAGCGATGTAATGTCCAGTACTGCCACTATGAACAGAAGGCACCGAAAAGGCTTTGGGTGCGACTTGATTGATTGATAGAAAAGCCCTAAATCTTAAGAACAGAGATACTGTGGAGTTCAGGTGGTCCGACACCAACTCAGTTAGCTCGTCTTGAGCAACCAATTGTCAAAGTACAGGAATACTGAAATCCATTGACCTTTGCAGATGTGCCGCAACAGCCATCACCTTGGTGAAGACCCTTGAGGCTAATGTTAACTCGACCTGGAGAACCAGAAACTGGTAATGAGTTGAATCTACCATGAATCACAGCTACCGCCTGTGCTTCTGCAGGATTGGTACTTGGAAAAACGCATTCTACAAGTTGAGGGAAACTATCCACTACTGTAATTCTAACCCCAAGAACTCTTGAGATAGGGACGGAATCTTCAATTTATCCTTGCGAAGGAAGGAATTCAAGACCCTGAGATCCAGGATCGGACGCAGACCGCCACCATTCTCGGGAAAAGGAAGCACCGGGTGTAACATCCCTGCCCAATTTCCTGTTCTGGGACCAACTCCACCGCTTCTTTCTGCAGTAGTGCTGCAAACTCCTGCTGGAGAATGAAGGTGTGTATGTCTGATTGGAAGGAAGGTACAACATTTTTCCAGCACAGGTTATACGTGTTTCCTCAATGACAAATGAAAGTAGATTTCCAGTTGGTGCTGGGGAGGATAAGAAAAGGGCAGCTGGACCCGTTTTCTCTTGGGTTGCTCTAGCCTCTGTTTGGCTTCGCCCTCTCTGCAGGGTCATCCCCAACCTTTTGCAATCACCTTCCTGTGTTCGGGACCCTTTTTTGTTGCCTTTCAGGGCTCTGCACACTTTACCACTGTTAACCAGTGCTAAAGTGCTTGTGTTCTCTCCCGTAAACATTGTAGAATTGGCTTATACCCAATTGGCACATTTAATTTACCTGTAAGCCCCTAGTACAGTGGTATTATATGTACCCAGGGCCTGTAAATTAAATATTACTAGTGGGCCTGCAGCATTTACTGTGCCACCCACTTAAGTAGCCTTTTAAATAATGTCTCAGGCCTGCCATTGCAGCCTGTGTGTGCAGTTTCCAGCTGTCATTTCAACCTGCCCAAAAAAATCTTTTGCCAGGCCTAAACCTTCCCTTTTAATTAATATACGTCACTCCTAGGGTAGGCCCTAAACAGCCCATAGGGCAGGGGCCGTGTATTTGGAGACGTACATTTTAACTTTTACATGTCCTTTTAATATAAAACTCAAATTTGTTTTTCACTACTGCAAGCCCTGCCTCTCCCGTAGGATAAGATTGGGTTACCTCATTACATTTAATAAGTGATAACTTTTAACTGAGAGCAGGTAGGAATGTAGAGTTTTGTCTCTAAAGAATTGTAATCTAAAACCCTTTTAGTGGTAAAGTTGGATTTTTTGTCACAATTCTGAAAATGCCACTTTTAGAAAGTTTTATGATTCTAGCCATTTGGTGCCTGCAGGCTGTATCCTGGGTCACATGAATAGGTGTAACTGGCAGTTGGTCTTTGTGCATTGCTCCTAGACAGTGAGACAAAGGAGGAATAGGTGTTGGCAGGATGGACCATCTCTGACTTGATAGGGGGACAGAGGTGTAATCTACCACATTTGCACATCACAAAGACTCTGGCTCTGTACACTCACAAAGGGTTTCACACTAGTCTTTTTCGCCCCAGACAAGCTGGGGCCACCACAGGGAGGTTGGAAATTCCAAACACCTTTGTGTTGGAAACCTCTAGAAACTTCTCCACTTCAAAACTGGCACCAGGTATACATTTTGGACCCTCAGACCCAACTGTTCAGTACACCTCTGAACGTGTGAAAGACTCAGAATGACCGCTGTGCTGCTCTGCTGCAAGAAGGACTGCTACTCTGCAGTCTTGCTGCTGGAGTGCTAAGGACTGAACCTGCATTTGAACCCAGGACCACCACAGTGACTCCAAGGGCTAGTTGTCTGGCCTCATGATCAGAGCTCCAGGAACAGAAAAGGCTCCAACCACACTGAACCCTGCCCCTGGACTATGACTCCAGTGAGTCCTAACCCCAAGTGGTGCCATCCCAGTCCTTGACCCATTGAAGTGGGCCTGAAGGTTCTCTGCCAGCCCAACTGTGGTCCTAGCAGAACCAATGCAGCGCACCAAATCATCTCGCAGCTCCGCTTCGTAACTGCTGCTGCACGATTTTTGTGTTTTCACATTATTACTGTTTGAAGTGCTGCATAAATACTTTACACATTGCCTCCAAGTTAAGCCTGACTGCTTTTGTGCCAAGCTACCAGATGGTTAAGCACAGGTTAATTTGGGGTTTGCTTCTGTTTCTACTTCTATTTTCTATTTTATTTACTTATAGAGCGCCCGAATCACCCCATCAGGGTATCTCCGCGCTAGGACCGCTATAATAAACCAAGGAGGAACAATCAGAACAGTGAGGATTTCAGCAACTTTCTGAATGCCAGATAGTCCGTGCATTGACGCAAGTGAATGGGGAGTTCATTCCAGTAGTGTGGGGCCAGATGGTAAAAGGCTTTGCCACCTAAGCGGGTTTTTTTAAAGCGCGGAACTTGGAGCAGTGCTTTAGCTCCAGAGCGAAGGGGTCTGGAAGGAACATAGCTAACAAATTTGTCGTTTAGGTAGCTGGGGCCTAGGTTGGTTAATGCTTTGTATGCAATACAACAGATCTTAAATTTGATCCTCTTCCGTACTGGTAACCAGTGCAGTTTTTGAAGAAGAGGGAGCGATGCGGTTCTGGGGGGGGGGGGGGGCATTGGTCACCAGGCGGGCCGCCGTGTTCTGGACCACCGCAGTTTGTTTATAGAGCTTTCATTGGCTGAGATCAGCAGAGTGTTACAATAGTCCAAACGGCTTAGGACTAATGCCTGAATCAAGGTTATCCGTGTCGATAGTGGCAAGAAAGGGAAAACTGTTCTGAGTAGGCTGAGGCTATGGAAACATCCTCCAGCAGTGGAGGTGGTATGGTCTCCCAATGTGAGTTTGTGGTCTAATCGAACTCCAAGGTTTTTTACCACCCGTTTAGGACATGGGGTAGGACCTAGTTCCTCTGGCCACCAGCTAGGGGACCACTTCACTGTAGCTTCACCAAACAGCATAATCTCTGACTTAGCTGCATTGAGCTGGAGAAAATTCTCTTTCATCCACTCCGCGATGGCCTTCATACCCTCTGCAAAGGTGGTCTGAATGTTGGAATTGGTTATGTCAAAGGAGAGGAGCAGTTGGGTGTCATCAGCGTAGGATATAGGGATAAATCCCAAATTCCTTAATAGTCTCGCCAAGGGAGTAACAAATGTTAAACAAGGTAGGGCTCAAACATGAGCCCTGTGGTACTCCCTTGGTCACCCTGGTGGTCTTTGAGTGAAATGGACCTAGGTTAATGGTCTGAGTTCTGTCAGACATAAAGTTGGTCATCCACTTCAAGGCATTCCCTTTAAGGCCTATGTCTCCCAGTCTCCTAAGCAGAGTCTGGTGGGAGATGGTATCGAATGCTGCGGATAGGTCAAGCAGCAGCAAGAGTACTGCTTGACCGTTATCCAACAGCATCCTGATGTTGTCAGTGACTGCCACCAACGCAGACTCTGTACTATATCTGGGACGGAATCCAGATTGAGAGGGATCCAGGCAGTTCGAGGATTCAGCGAAATCTGATAAGTGTTTATTAATGTGTTTTTCCAAGATTTTGCTATGTAAGGGAAGTAGGGAAATGGGGCGGTAGTTGGTTACGTCTTCCGTGGGGATTTTAGAATTTTTTCTAATTGGGAAAATCTGTGCAGCTTTCCAATCCAGTGGGAGAATGCCTTCCTTCATGGAGCTGTTTAGGATGGAGCAGATGGGGCCGGCTAGTTGTTTAAATAGTGTGGCGGCTATTTTAGCAGGAATTAGATCCAGTGGGGACCCTGATTTGGCGCTTCTTAATAAAGCTTCAGTCTCCTCTGTAGTGAGTAACGGGAAGCTCTCCAGCATGTGAGAAATGGGAGTGGCCGGTGGGAGATCAAACTTGGGGTCAGACTGAGGGCCCTTAGTCGAGGTGATTTTATTATAAATCATATCAATTTTCTGGGTTAGATGGCTTGCTATATTGTCGCACAGCGTTTGAGATGGGGCGGATTCAATGTCGCAGGCCTTGAGGTTGGTGAATGTTTTTAGGATCTGGTAGAGAATTCTTGGAGTGCTCCCTGCTTGTTCAAGTTGGGAAGCGATGTGAGTTTTGCGAGCGTTTTTCAGGTTATTATGGTACTGTGTTAGTGCATACTTAAATCTTTCTTTGTCTATTGTGTCATGTGGGCGACGCCAACGGCGTTCAAGTTTTTTACATTTACTTTTTTCGAGCCGAAGGGTGGCAGAGTACCACGGTGTCTGGCGGCGTTTTATGTTCGTGGGGACTGTCTCAAAGGAGCTAAGCTGTCCATAGTGGATAGCAGGCTGGAATTGAAGGAGGCTAGGTGTTCCTCTACATTGTCAGTTTCAGAGTATTGAGGTGGAATAAAAGCGGCTTGAAAATGTGAGGGCGTAAGTTTATGCCATTGTCTATAACTTTTTTTAGGGTGGTATTTTGGGACAGTCTGTGCCTTTGGACCGTTGATACGGAACTCGATCATGGAATGATCTGACCATGTCAAGGGGTACGTTGCTCCATAGGATATGTTGGGGGAGTTTGTTAGTATTATATCCAGCGTATGACCTGCCTGGTGAGTGGGCTCCTTATTTATTCTAGTTAGATTGAGTGAGGACAGGTCTGTCAGAAGGGAAGTCGCCTCTGGATTATCTGGGTTTTCGCTGTGCACGTTAAAGTCTCCAAGAAGTAAAAGATTCCTGGCTGATATAACATGTGGGGAAATGAATTCCATAAGCTGTGAGGTGGTGGTGTTAGATAGTGGTCCCGGGGGGCGATATACTAAAGCTCCTTTCCAGCTGAGACTTTGGTGTAAGTCCATTATAAAAACTAATATTTCCTGCTGGTCATTGCAAATTTGGTCTAGGATGGAGATTGTAATGGGATCCTTGTAAATGATGGCTATTTGTCCTCCTACCCTGTGCAGTCTATCTAGTTTTTCTATGTGATAACCTTCTGGAAGTGCCACTGCGATTGCGGGGTTGGAGCAAGGCTTAGTCCAGGTTTCTGTCAGGAACCCTATGTGAGGGTTAGTGGAGGACAGCAGGTCCCATATGTTGACTGCATGCTTTGGCAAAGACCTTACATTAGCCAGAAAGCAGTTCCAGCCTTCGCTACTGTCTGTCCTAGGAGAGCACTTCCTGCCGATGGAATGGTGAGGAGTTCTAATACCCTGATCAGTGGCGATATTGTCTCTCTGTGGCTGTGTTAATTGTATACTTTGGAATTTACATAAATTACAAGAACACGGACCAACTACTTCTGTGGATGTGGCGCATGCCTTATTTGCTATCCGTCTAGTTGAATAGTCGTAGTTAATCTTGACCAACTCTTGGCTGGTGTAGGTGCGAAAGGTCCTCATCTCACCCTGACAAGAACTGTGGTTGCTGCTTGTGTAGGGTTTCACCCCCCCCCCCCCATCAATGCAATTTCCTACAGGAACTCATTAAACTGCTTGCTGGGCTGATAAAGTTATTGGCAGAAACAGTGGCTCCTGTGGAATAATAGAATCATATATAGATAATAAGATGCACAATCGCAATGGAAGGGTTAAAATGATGTCAGAGGGCGAAGAAACCACATACACCTATGGTTTTGGTTTGATACAATCGTATTTTATATTTAACAAACAAAATTCTATATACAATGGAAAAGAAAAATGTGCGTAGTGTCCCCAGTGAGAAACAGGAATCTAAAATATTGGTGACATAATTGTGACAGTATTTTACAAGGTTTCCAAGGTATTCAAAAAAGTCGACCGTTTAGCAACTCAATACACAATATACAGCAGCTATATACAATAATACGCACTGTTAATGGTACGCTTTCTTTTGTGGCTGCTGGGGGCCGGGTGAGGGAAACCTCACCCGGCCCGGACACGGAAAGGATTGACAGATTGATAGCTCTTTCTCGATTCTGTGGGTGGTGGTGCATGACCGTTCTTAGTTGGTGGAGCGATTTGTCTGGTTAATTCCGATAACGAACGAGACTCCTCCATGCTAACCAGTTACGCGACCCCCAGTTGGAGCCCCTCTTGGTTCTATAGGGCTCAGGTGCACAACAGGGGGATACGAGATGCCATAAACAGCACCAACATTGCCTGTGAAAGGTGATTACTTGGGCTGGATCAGTGCCAGAACCTCTGAACACACTGGAGAAAGCACTGGCATCAAGATCAGCGTACGTTCTTCCACCAGAGTAATGTCCACCAACTTCAGCTCAAAGGAAGAAGGATCTATTAGAGGAGGGGAACAGAGTGGAGACCTACTTCTAGAGTGTGTACGAGGCTTCAGCATGGGAGTTCTCCTGCCTGCAACACTTCTTATGCTTTTTCTGGTCCTTTAATGACTTGGAGGAGAGACATGACCATGACTTGGACCTTCTTCTAGAACACAAACGGCGCTGTGCTTACTGCTCGTCACATACCCCATGAACAGCTTTGCTTCCTGCTCTTTTATAGCCTTGGAATGCATGAAGGGTTCACTGCTCGCACAACCTGGAGTCATACTCGGTCCCCAACACCACAAGCAGACTTCAGCAGTGTCTGAAATGGAAACCTGTCAATGGCAGGAATGGCAGAGCTTGAACCCCGACATATTAGGTAGTGACATCTTGCCTAACACTGCAAAAAAAACAGAAGTTGAAATCTACCAATTTGTAGGAAAAAAAAGTCCACGAAGAGCAGCACCGGATCCGTTTTGCAGGGTACGGAAAAAAGGAAACTGACATCAGGGCACTGGGGCTCACTATATGGCTCCAGCATTGTCATGTACGAGTTGTAACTGACATAGAGATGGAGCCGAAACCACCTACAAGTGCAAGAGAGGTGTGGCAAATTTTACATTTCCTTTGCAGTACCTGTAGATATTCAAAAGGCGAGGAATTTGCTGGTAGAAGTATCCATCAGAAACAATCAACTTAAAGATGGTCTATGTAGGAAAAGTTGGAAGGCAATTAAAGGGGACCTAAAAATATGTTAGATTGAGGGTCCGGGGGAATGTATTCTAAAGGCGGCATCCTGCATTCAGAAAGCTTTGTCTACAACTTGAGTTACTGAAAGAAGGCAGTACCATCAATTTCACGGATGATGCTCAGCTCAGAGTAGGCACTGGCACTGGAGAGAAATCTAGGAATCTGCCTTTTAAAAGGGGAGCCCAAAACAACAAAAATGTTACAGCAAACAAATGATGGACGGAATGCTGACAATGCAAACATTGTGTGTCTTTTGCTTTCTCGCCCTAAGTGCGCCAGGTATGCCCAGACTTGGGTCCTGGGCTCACTGTGCCACTGGAATCAAGCTATCCTGGCTGATGAGGGGTGAAACCCTGAAACCGGTCCTAGGATGCTTGTTTCCGGTCCAGGGAGGACCTGGCTTGGCAGTTCGGGCTGGACTGTTCCCATGAGGGCCAGGGTCCAGACTGATTTGCATATGGCCAGGTCTAAACTGGGGTGGCATGGTGAGCAAAAGAATGACGGATTTAACCCAGATCTCTTGATTGGGGGTGAATGTTTTGATTTGTTCTGCATTCCGTCCATCAATTGTGTGTCTTTTGCGAAACAACAAAAAGGCACAAAGATCAGCCATCCTGCAGCGTTCTGTATGAGCTGAATGCCAGGTACTGCTCATGTCCCAAATATAGGCCACTTCTATAATATAGTACTGACCAGGTTATGGTGTTCAGAATCAGAGCAGAAGATAAAAGTGAAATCTTTCTTGATGAATGAATCTAACAATGAACAGTGATCTTGAAAAAGTTTTGCTTTATGAAATGGAGACAACTGTGGATTTGCTTAAAAACTTAGACGAATTAGGAACATTACTGAATATTTAAAATAAATATATATTTGAAGTGCGATCTCTCAGGTTAGCATCCCATTGCATTGTATGCACCAATAACACATTCTTTATTTTTGCCTGCATTTGTGCAGACTCTAGATGAATGCAGGGCCACTGGAATGATGCACCATGGCGGGCCAAATTATGATGCCCGATTGACTAAATTAGGCTGCAAATCTATATATACACCATTATACAGCACATTCTATGGCGTATACAAAATGTAAAGGTATCTTAAAGTAAAAAAAACAAAACATATTGATCAAACTCTATTCAAAATGTTATCCACCAACAAATGCCGCTTCTGTTTTGCATTGAAGCACGGGAACAATTTATTAACAATGTCCCTTGTAACTCTCACATTAAAATAGTTTGTGTACAACAGGCAATGCTACACTCAATGGTAAACAAACCTACAAATACAGCCAAAGGCCTCTTATTTAAAAAAAAGTAAGGCTCTTTGATTCTGCACATCTCAAATATGCTTTAGAACTGGGCTTCGGTTCCTAATATATACGGTGTCACCACTAAAGGACTCTGGAAGCACCTCTGTCTATTAGGAACAAGCCTCCTATTAAAGTGTGGTGCATTATATATGCATTATATAGGGCCTCACTAGGAGGCATTGAAAGAATAAGGACCTTAAAAAGAGAAGTAAATGTCTTCGATTTCCCTAGAAGTGCCCTTTTGAAATAATTGATACTTTTAGAATACTGTCCTTAGTCTAACATCAATTTGCATAAGTAATGAGTCAGAAAATAATCAAGACAAAGAAGGAATCAATATGTACATGCTGTTTGAATTATATGGGAATATAGAAGGGTTTGTTCGTGTGTTCATGCTGTAGACAAATGTCACCCCCAATCCATCTACTGGGGGCATTATTCTTTTATGGGCAACATTTTGACCTGGGTAATACCTGATACAACATTAAACAGCTGGAAATTAACCAACTAAAGTTAGCTTTACTGTGTTGTACCACGAGTGCAGAGGTTGTAAAAACTTTTGATCCATTTGAGCTAGAATCAATTATTTGCACTGAAATCTGAGAATTGTGCTGCACATACTGCATTATGTGGAGTGTGCGACAAATCCAAAATACGTGGATAAAGCAGTATCTACAGAATCTCATAATTCCAGTGGCCTTGGATGCATTCGTTGAAGAAACAAAAACGTGTGATGCAAACAGAGCTGTATGATGCTGAACTGAATGACACCCTAAGAGGCGTAGTTTTATAAACATACTATAAAACAGAGTTAATCAGAATACACGGCTGATTAAACATTACTGTTGTCAAATGCACCAAAGGATAATCATAAGAAACGTCTTTTGTAAAAGCTACTCCGCTAAGCCGACTGATTTAAAACAAAGCCCAAGACCTAACCGGAAGCAACTAACAATACGATGCCATGAAAAGTTTGACTTTCACTAGTCATTTCAATGTAAACATTAATTTCAAATGTTTTATCATGCGTTTATTTGTATATAACGTTTGGTAATACTGACAATATTGCTTTAAAATCTCTTCTGAACCTCTGTGCCGAGAATCTCTTTATACTAATGTCATGGTATGTGAATCAGAATAGCTCACTCCTTTCAAGATGTAACATGCTGCGTCTAAGTGGGTGTAGTGAAATATTAAAGCAAGGTCGGGTGAGGTAGAGTAGCTCACACAACCAGCGACAGCTCTCTCCTGCTGGGAGGAGCAATTTTACATTTTTCATATGTGTGGTTAGCATTCTTGTATATGCAGTTTAAAGTGCTTTTTATTCAAATTCTGAAAGTTTTCACATTCAAGTTAGCGTACAGCCAGTGCTGAAAATCCCTATAGCTGTATGTGTTGTATGTGGCACTTAGTGTAAGATAATGGCGGTTGAACACTATCAAAAAATGTATGAGGAAAACTTAAGTCCTCCAGGTGAAGAAATCTCAAGTTTCTTGGCCCAGCTCCACTTGCCCTCATTAACACCAAAGGTGGCTGCCAATCTTATTCGCCCAGTTGAACAAGAGGAGGTAGTTTAAGTGGTTAAAATGCTGTCTAGATGTAAGGCACCAGGAGAGGATGGTTATCCACCTGTGTGGTATCACCATATGCTTATACACCTAAAAGGTCCACTTACAGAGTTTTTCAATCACATCATTAAAGGAGGGAATCCCCCACTCTCATTCAGGAAAGGCGTTCTGATATGCTTCCCTAAAAAGATAAATAATTACAGGACATAAACTCATTTTGACCCATTACTTAATTAAACACTAACTATAACATTTCCATGGCAATTTTAACTCTAGGAATATCTTAGGTAATTGCAAACTTGATAAAGGCAGATTAGAATCAGTCGCGGTGGCAAGGTGTTGCGCGGGGAGGGGCCGGGTGTTGCGTGGGGTGGAGGGGGGGCCGGGTGTCGCGCAGGATGGACGCGCGGGGTGGAGGGGGCCGGGTGTCGCGCAGGATGGACGCGCGGGGTGGAGGAGGGGCCGGGTGTCGCGCGGGGTGGAGGAGGGGCCGGGTGTCGCGCGGGGTGGAGGAGGGGCCGGGTGTCGCGCGGGGGGGAGGAGGGGCCGGGTGTCGCGCGGGGGGGAGGAGGGGCCGGGTGTCGCGCGGGGGGGAGGAGGGGCCGGGTGTCGCGCGGGGGGGAGGAGGGGCCGGGTGTTGCGCGGGGTGGAGGAGGGGCCGGGTGTCGCGCGGGGTGGAGGAGGGGCCGGGTGTCGCGCGGGGTGGAGGAGGGGCTGGGTGTCGCGCGGGGTGGAGGAGGGGCTGGGTGTCGCGTGGGGTGGAGGAGGGGCTGGGTGTCGCGTGGGGGGGCATCAGAATAAAAAAAAGAAACTTACCTCGAGGCTGGGTCCTGCTTCTTCTCTGCTCCTGCTCTCCTGTCTCTGACAGGGACAGGAAGCAGGCAGCCAGGCTCCCTCCCCTAAGCCGATCACAACGCTGCAATGCAGCGTTGCGATTGGTCAGCCAGGGGCTGGAGGGGTGGGCGTATTCTCCATGCAGGCTGTAATGCAGCCTGCATGCAGAACAGGGAAGTGCGCATGACTGGTTTGGGCCAACAAAACAGTCATTGCGCACTTAGGAGTGGGCAAACCACTCTTCCCCTGCCCAGAGAGCAGAAAAGCCCCGGCCACCGAAAAGCAGCAGGACAGAAAACATAAAATGACAATAACTAAGTTATTATCATTTTATGCTTCTCGGTGCTTAAAAGCAGTGGGGCGACGCTTCTTCGCCATAGGGGAGGAGCCGCCCCTGATTAGAATGGATTTATACCAACATGCAACCTTATTCTAATAAGCACTTTCTGTTAGAGGCTATTGATTACTCTACTGCCAATAAGATACCTGCAGCAGGCTGTTTTTAGACTACAAGAAAGCATTTGACTTGGTGGGTTGGAAGTTCTTGCTTAAAGTTCTTAAGGAGATGAAATTTCCAGACCAACTCACCAAGTCTATTACACAAATATGTCGAGGCTCTTTAAGGGAAAACTTCTGCTCTGATCAAGATCACCAGAAACACCAGGCAGAGGTGCCTCCTACCGCCCTTGATGTATCTGATTGTTTGAGCCCCTTGCATGTGCCCTGAAGAGATGAGAGGAACCTAAGGCAGCTATCCCAGAGTCCTCTATTCTCAAATTATATGTCGAAGTCCAGGTGCTATATCGCCAACCAGATGCAAATGTAATTGACAATCTCTTTGAGATTCTTGTGTCTTTCCGACGCGCTAGCCAAGCATCGACTCAACACTGGAAAATAGGAATGTAGATGTGCATTAATTTCCTAAATATCTGCAATCAGTCTACTACTAAGATCCAATTAGATATTTAGGAATTAAAGTCTCAGAAAATAAGGAGGCTTTATATAGACTAAACAAATAAGTTACTTACCTTCAGTAATGCTTTTTCTGGTAGAGACTACCTAACTGCAGATTCCTCACCTTAGAATATTCCCCAGGCATCAGACCAGAGTCGGAAAATCTTGAGCACTACTTCTGCATGCCGGTAGGTGGTGTCATTCCGCTCTGCGTCGGAAGTGATGTCGCAGTGCCAATATAGGCGTTACCCCACCGCTCAGAAATCTGTTTCTTTGATGATTATTTCCATGCAAAAAACGCGGAGCCATGTAAAAACCTATGTTTGACCAGCGTGCAGAGTCTAACAGGCTCTTCTGGATGAAGAGACCAGTTCGCAGAGCGGAGAGGATGGGAGGGACAGTGAGGAATCTGCGGTTATATAGAGTCTCTACCAGAAAAGGTGTTACCGAAGGTAAGTGACTTGTTCTTCTGATAGAAACTTCTAACTGCAGATTCCTCAACTTCGAATAGATGCCCAAACAACATCTTCCTAGAGGCGGGTCTGCAAATTGGCTTATACCAAAAAGTCCTGGAGGACCAAATAGACTAAATGCTCATCACAACAGCCTAACTGTCTCAGCAGTACTGCTTTGTGAATGTGTGGCGTGACAACCATGTGGCAGCTTTCCAGATGTCCTGGACAGGTACCTCGCACACTAACACAGTAGTGGCACCTTGGCCCTGATGGAGTAAGCACACAGGCCCTCAGGGGGTTGCTGCCTCATCAATGCATAGCAGATTTTTATGCAGAGTACTATCCATCGGAAGATGGTCAGTTTCTGCACAGCCTTGCCCTTCTTTGTTCCTGTGAACCCAATGAAGAGTTGATCAACCACCCAATAGTCTTTGGTGTGTCCAATATAGAAGGAGAGCTCGCTGAGTCCAAGCAATAGAATCTCATCCTACTCCTCCTTGGAAGCAGGCATGGAGATGCTCTGGCCAGTATGAAAGGGGATGACCACCTTCAGGAGAAAAGAGGAATGCGTCCGAAGAAACAGCTGGTCCAGGAAGAAGTTGCTGTATGGAAGGAGAACCGGCAGAGCCTGAAGCTCACGTACCGTCCTGGCTGATGTACTGGCCACCAGGTAAACCGTTTTGAAGGTCAAAAGCCGCAAAGCACATCTATGCAGAGGCTCAAAGAGAGAACACGAGGTACATAAGGAACAAATTAAGACCCATTGGGGCACCATAAAGAGAGTGGGTGGGAATAAATGTTGTAAACCTTTTTAAAAAAGTGTCAAAACCAGTCACTGGACATGGGAGGGTTGATCCAGCAGCTGCAAAAATGCCGAAATATCTGACAAGTAACCATTAACAGTTCCCGGGGAGAGGGCTTGCAGCTAAGAATAGAACGAACAGCAAAACCTCCGTCAAAGGTGCAAAGAGGGGGAACACATAGCATGAAGAACACTATACCACAAACTTATCCCAACAGAAGTTGTATACAATTTTAGTGGATGACCGCGTGGCTACCAAGACGCCATCACAAACTTTGGGAGGGAGATTGAAAACCCTCAGCTGTTGCTGCTTAAAATCAAGGTAGGAAGGTGGAGCGTGAGCAGGTTCCGGTGCAGGACCCTGCCCTGTTGCTGCAGCAGAAGGTCCTCCGAAGGGGCAGCCTGGCTGGAGGACAGATGTTGATGCTCATGAGTTTGGGATACTATACTCAAAGGAGAGGAATCTGTGATTAAAAGTCTCATCAGAATATATCCTTCTTAAGGAAAGATTTAATCTATGCTAGACAGATGGCACAACCAACCGATCACAATCATAAGAACGGTGGCAACGATTAAGATGCACATTCTACCTTTATTGAATTCCCTGTTTTCTGCAATCCCTGTGCACTTATCAACCGAATTTTTCACTAGGTTAAATACAAAGATCACTAGCTTTATCTGGAATAAGACACCACGCAGATGAGCCTAGGGAAGTTAAATCTTAGTCGAGAAAAGGGTGAGATGGCCCTTGCAGATTGGAAAGCCTTTTACCTGGCAGCATTTCTAATCTTGCATGCTAGATTTTATAATATATCGGATGCGCTAACATGTGATCATTTATATTTAGCAAAAATGCTTAAAGCATTATTTCCCTACCCTAACTACACAAGACCTCACTACTGCAACCCTATATTGGTCAGGTACAGGACTAATGCCTCTTTAAAACAAAATCAGTGCAGTTGCTGCAACACCTTAATGTTCCATCAATTCATGCCGAAACCCCTCTTGAACTCCTATGCCAATTAGAATTGCAAGGTACAATCTGTAGATGTGAAAAAGCTAAGATGGGGAAAATAGGAGACTGGATCAGTGATAACGAGGTAATTACGTGGAAGTATCTCAAGGCAAAGCTTCCGCAGCTCAAATAGAGAATGCTGTACCTTCTTACAAATGCAAGCTAGTATAAGAACATTTCTACACCTTCAGATAGATCCTACAAGGAAAATTGTGGAGGAATTGTTTAAACCTCAGTGAGCGACAAGAAAGAGTGTCAACTGGGTACAAGGGTTAAAGGGATGGAGCAACTCTAAGGATGAAGACTTACCTTGCACAAAAGTGGTGGATTAAAGAGATCTGAACAAATGTTGCCCAATAGGAGTGGCAAAAAAAATCAACTTTTATCTGGTGGGTGTTGAGGGGAGTCCAAAATTAGTTGTATGCAGATGTATGCCCAGTGGTTAGTCTGTTACATGGCTTGAAAACTGCATTTGTGGAAAGTGAGTATTTTCAATAGCGAGAGAAAATTTCTTAAGATTTGGAAATGTTTTAGGAACTATGAAGGATGTTCGAGATGGAGATAAACTTCTTAAACCAGAGGATCATAGACCAGCACCAAAATTGCTTTTGGGTACTGTTAGAGTTGGCAGCTACACTTGGAATCTAATATGTTAGAGATCATGTTTCACTATCTAATTTAAGCATAGAATTTTATTAAGCATTTTTATTTCCCTAAAATTACTTTTCGCTAAGATTGGAGTACTTGACAAATGAAATTTGATAATGCACTTTACTTATGAAAGCATTTTCGCACCGATTACGCATTTTAAGTGAATGAACTACGATCGGATAAAGGGAACATTGATGCTGCACAGAGTGTTACACAAATTACATGTATTAGGATCTGGGGCATAGGTTATATTAATGTCGCCATGATACAGTACTGGTGTCTACAGAGCAATCCACTACTATACGAGGGGTAGCGATACTGGTGAAAAATCATATACAGGGGACCGGTAGAGCATTAGCAGATAAAGCAGGGAGGTGGGCAATTGTGGAATGTTTGATTGGTAATATGAAATGCACTATTTGTTCTATATATGGATCAAACCTTGATGAGGCTTCATTAATAGAAGGGCATAATGTGGAATTAGCATTATGGCCCACACCACTGATTGTATGTGGAGATCTAAATATACATCTTGAGGTAGGGCTGCTATATGATGACAGTAAATCCTATAATGGGAGGAAACCGAAAGTTTTTTAAAGCATTACAGTCCTTAGTGATAGATCATGGTCTGATGGATGCATGGGCCGCTCTGAATGGGCCGGACCCTGGGTATACCTTTTATTCATACCCGCATCAGAAGTTGGTAAGATTAGACTATTTTTTTATATCTGGGTTATTACTATCAGGTGCTGATATCCAGGTCCATCCACGGATTTCTTCTGATCACGGCCCTCTGGTATTGAAGCTTGGTATACTTAAGACTGATAGTAGGCCTCGAACGTTTTCGTTTGATAGAAAATTGCTTCTGGATAATGAATATGTGGTGCATATGAAGGAGTGGATTGAGCAATTCTTGGCTATAAATCGTAACACGGCTCACATTGGGTCAGTGTGGGATGCTCTAAAGGCGGGTATAAGGGGTGAAACCCTTAGCTTTGGGCTACATAAGCAGAAACAGATACAGGCAGCTGTGCAGGAATTATGTGACAATCTGTCAGTAGCCGAAGGAAACCTTATACAGGGGATTCAGGCTGGGCTTGATATCTCAGAAATCCAGATGCACGTAGCCAGGTGTAAGGCCAAAATAAATTCATATTGGAGCAAAGAAATAGCTAGGAAATACTCTATCAATAGGAACCAAAGTTATGAATATGGGGAGTCAACTGGACGCTGCTTGGCGCAAAGATTGCGATCAAAAGAGGCGGCCCAAAGAATCGGACCAGTAGCAGATACTCGGGGGAATTTGGTAGATACGGGGGAGGAGATATTAAAGGTATTTCACGGTTATTACGAGGCACTTTATACTGGGGATCCCTCTGATGCACAGGCCAGGGAAAAGCTGTTGCAGGACCTTAATTGTAAAAAAGTAGATCCGCTGGAGGCAGAAAGACTTGAAGAACCTATCACGATGGAAGAACTAGAAAGAGCTATTAATAGCCTAGCCTCCGGCAAAGCAGCAGGGCCCGACAAGCTCCCGTTGGAAATATATAAAACTTTTTTTTTGTGAAATTAAAACCGATATGCATACCACTTTTTTACAGGCACAAACAGGAGTTGCCCCCTTAACTTGGGATGAGGCTAACATAATAGTTTTTAAAAAGAAAGAAACCTGCCGAACAACCAGCTTTGTATCGCCCAATATCATTATTAAACGCAGATGGCAAAGTTTATGCCAAAATACTCGCGACCCGGTTAGCTGATGTAATTACCCCGTTAGTGTCAACTCGGCAACATGGGTTTATACCTAAGAGGGGAACGACTAATCATATTAATCGGGTGGTAACCTTGCTGGATATTGCTAATACTATGGGGAATAAATTCAGTTTGATTTTATTGGACGCCGAAAAAGCGTTTGACCGGGTTGCGTGGGAATTTTTATGGGCAGTATTACGACAGGCAGGCTTGCAGTCAAACTTTCTGTTAGCCATTCAAGTTTTATATAGACGTCCGACCGCTAAGATATGCATTATGGGTCTTGAGTCAGACTCGGTATATATAACACGAGGTACAAGACAGGGGTGCCCTTGCTCGCCTTTGCTATTTTCATTATATATTAACCCCTTTTTAATGATGCTGGAGCAAAGTGCAGGAATAGAACCGGTAATTTGGAAGCAAGAACAGTACCGAGTTTTTGCATATGCTGATGATGTGGCAGTAGTTACAACTAACCCTGAGGGAGCCATATCCAAGATAGAACAGCTAGCATTAGAATTTGGAGTTACGTCAGGATATAAGTTGAATGTGTCTAAGACACAAATTTTGTGTCTAAACCAAACCGGCTTCAATGATCGAAGGGTGTTAAATGAGGTATCATACTTAGGGGTTATAATAAGGACATGTTTAAAGGCACTGGTTGAGGTCAATTGGTGCAATATTTTAACCTCGGTACGGAAGCAGTTAGATCGGTGTGAATGTTTACATCTGACACTTGTGGGACGGTGTAATGTTCTTAAAATGCTAATTTTACCCAAAGTTTTATATTTTTTTTAGATCCGTTCCGCTAGAAATTTCTTGTGCTCAACTGGCTGTATTACAATCGATATGTGCTAGGTTTTTATGGGCACAAGGAAAATCCCGAAGAGCAATGCGCTATATGATCTTACCGCGGGAGAAAGGAGGATGGGCAGTGCCTGATTTTACTTTATATTATCTGGTTAGTATGTTGCAGCGTATGAATATTTTATTAACAGGAGTAGAACCATCTAGCATAGCCGGGGCACCCTCGATATATCAAATGCTATTGGGTAGCAATGCGAAAAACCGGTTGTTTGTAAGCTTGGAGCCCAGCTACTATAAAAAAAACAGGTTAAAGGTTTTAAATGCTGCCTATAAGGTGTGGAAAGTGGTGCGAAAGTGTTACAGAATTTGGAGGGTCACTCAGTATACCCCGTTTGATGCCACCAATCTTTTGCCTACGATATTTTGGGACTTACAGGACCATAAACAGATGGGGGACAAAAGGTATTCAATATATCGGGGATTTATATGATAGTGGGGACCTGATGTCCTTTGAGATGTTGGCCAAGAAATACAACCTTCCTAAAAATGAATTTTTTAAGTATCTGCAAATCCGTGATTACCTATGTAAGAGCCAATGGAAGATTGCTCTAAATCCTGTAGTTGAAGCTGTAAAGAGAAATGCACGCATCGGTCCGTTATACAATATATTGTTAGAGACCAAGGGTGAGGATTTAGAAAGACATAACACCAAGTGGGATGATAGGCTTGGGTGTCTAGGTACACGGGTGGAATATTCTATTGATCTGGCGGGGAGGTTACTGAGGTCTGCCAATCTACGCGCACAACACTATAAGACCATTTTTAATCTTTACTACACCCCAGCTAGGCTGTTAAAATGGGGTGGAGTTAATGACGGCAAATGTTTTCGATGTGGAGCTGATGATGCGGATATTGTGCATATTTTCTTTTCATGTAGACACGTGAGCAAACTCTGGAAGCACTTAGAAGAGTTTTTAGCGGAACTGCTTGGAGGTCCAATAAAATTAACTGCATCTCATGTGTTGCTGGGAGTTGAGGAGGGTGATGGGCGTGACCAGCTGGTATACAGGTATCGATATCTGATCTTTGTGGCCATGGCTATAGCTAGGTTGTGTATTGCCTCAATGTGGCTTCATAAAGACGCCCCGACGTTTGAACTATGGAGGACAAGATTTTTTAACATTTTTAACCTAGAATATAGCTTATATGCATTAAAGGGGGCTCGAAAGAGGAAACTAGGTCAGGAAATTTGGGGGCCAATGATTGCCTTTATGGATGGGTGATGTATTATTGTGTAAATTAAGTATGTACCCCCCCCCTTTTTTTTTTTTTTTTTTAAGGACTTATGATATGCTGTGTATGTGGCACTTTGCACTTTTGGGCTAAAGCAATATTTGATATATTTTGCACAACGCACCTGCACTTTAGAGCTGCAATAATTGTGGATAAACTATGAATATCGAACATGCTAACCATTATGTCCACTATTAACCAATTTTTACTTGTTAAAGATCACGTGGATATGTGCTTCTCTTATCTCTATTTTATACCATTGATTATCGCTGTGTAATGTATTAATTGTATTGTAATTTTAACCTTCATGGATTAATAATAATTAAAAAAAAAAAAAAAAAAATGACAGTCTGCGGCACAAATTACATATATAAGTGTTTGAGGCAGAGGTTAGCTTTGCAGTCCGATATCTCTGATTGAAATGCATAAAGCACTTTATTCTTTAGACTGGGACACACTCAGGCTCATGTCCATATTTGAATATATCTGGCTGCCTTTACTGCATTCCGTTGTATTTTTCATGTCATGAAATTTTAAAAAAATTATAAAATATGTATATATATATATATATATATATATATATATATATATATATATATATATATTCACTGAAAAAGCAAAGGTTACATGGACTTTCTAGTTAGGAAATAGAATTTTTTTTAAACTTAAAAAAATTCACCAAAAAATCAAAGGTTACAGGGACGTTATAGCTGGGTTTAGTTTTACACACACAAAACTATAGAAATTCAGCAGTTATAGTTAGAGTTCTCTAAAGTAACTATCACTCGTGCCCCGGCCATGAACAGTTTTCTCATCAATAACTTTACAGCAAATGTTGCACTGATTTTATCAATAATGTCATAGAAGATGTCATGAGTGATGTAATATGTGGGGTAATTAGCAGTGCATAGCGACAGCGCAAGTTATAGTTACCTTAGGCCACGAGTTAAAGTTACTTGACAGAACTCTAACTATAAATGCAGAGTTTCTACAGTTTTGATTGTGTAAAATCTGAACCCAACTATAACATCCCTGTAACCTTGTTTTTTTTCAAGTGAATTAACATTTCATTTTTCAACAAAGTAATATTCAATTACTATAAGTTAATCCAACTGCCACAGCACACAGCCTTTGGCCGTGCGCAGTGGGGGATTGGCCACAGGGCCTGGCCTGTGGCCAACCCTCGATGGGGGCATGCAGCCCTTCTCCCTGGGGACCCCATCCTCAGGGCCCGGCACATTTTCTGAGGAAGGGGGGCACATGACCCCCCCCTCCCGGTGTCAAAATGTTGCCCCGGGGACCCCCCTGCCACCCTCCGAGGGGCTTGGCGCAATTTCTTTTTTTTTTTTTTAAGGAGAGGGGGGTACGTGGCTCCCTCCCCAGGCCGTTTTGTGCCCCAGGGACCCCATCCACTGGGGCTCGCCAATGTAATTATGGGGGAAATGGGCACACAGCCCCCCTCTTTGGGCCTATTTTGGACCCGGGGACTCAATCTCCCGGGGCCTGGCCATATTGTAAACAGGAATGGGGCACAAAGCCCCCTCCCCAGGCCCATTTCGGACCCAGGAACCCCAACCCCCAGGGCCAAGCACTTTTTGTAAAAGGGTCAGGGGCACACAATATCGGCCCCGGGACCCCCATCTACTGGGGCCCGGCTAAAAAAGGGTGGGTACCCTGGTGCCCACCCAGGGCCCCCACCATCTCCTTGCACGGGGATCCGAGGCCCCAGCTGGCTCCCCACATAAAGCTTGAGTAGGCATTGCACCCACATGAAGGTAGCAGCTAAGAATGCTGCTCCCTGTCAGCAGGAGCAATATTCAGATCTGTTTCCCTGCCCCCTTCCCTGCTGGCAGCAAATTAGATCTGAAGTCTAACCCCAGCAAGCGGGAGCATTTTTAAAGCTCCCGCCAGCTGGGAGCAGACTTTGTGTTTGCTCCAGCTTGGTGGGAGCTTTGAAATTGCTCCTGTGAAGCTAGAGCAAACATAGGTTTCTCTGCCTGCACCAGTGTGGGCAGTGAAACCACAATGTCCTGGGGGTGGGCACCCCGGGACACAGCAGAACCCGACACTGGGGGATGGGGTCCCCAGATCCATTATTGGCTCTAAAAGGGGGGCAGCGCGGCCCCATCCGCTTTATTTTGGCAAGGCCCCAGAGATAGGGTCCTGGGGCCGAAATCATCCCAGGGAGGGGGGCTGCGTGGCCCCCTCTCCTTTTCACCAACGGCGTGGCCCCAAGGCCAAAATAGGCCCGCTGGGGGATCGCATGCCCTCTCCCACTTATTTATCAGGCTTGGCCCCAGGGTATGGTGACCTCGAGCCCCTTCCCTTATCAATATTGGCCATGCCCCAGGGGATGGGGTCTGCAGGGCTGAAATTGGCTCAGGAGGGCGGCCGTGTGGCTCTCTCCCAGGTAAATTGAAAGGCCGGGCACCGAGGAACAGGGTCCACGGGCCGAAATCAGCCCTGGAGGGGGTCGTGCCCCCTCCCCCTTCTTTATTTGGCCGGGAGATGGAGGCCCTGGGCCCGAAATTGACACAGGGAGGGGGCGCACGCTCCTCTCCCCCAATTATTCTGTTATAATACCACGGGACCTGGCCCATCAGGGGGCATTAAAAAAAACAGCACAGGATACATACCACACTTTTTTCTTTTTTTATATTGCTGTCGATTTGCGAATTCTCAGTGAATTTGCAGCTTAATTAATTTAAAAAAAAAAAAAAAAAAGGTTTTGGCCCCATGCCTATGGGATCAGTATATTCCTATGTCAACAACAAATGTGAGAGCAAGGAGTTAAAGGGGGTCACGTCCTTCTCCCCAAAGTATAGCCAATAAACAATGTGGACGTACCCAGTACCTGAATAAATACCACTGGGGGCTCACAGTGCAGAGGAACCTTCAGGTTCTTTAAAGACCCCTCACACACCAACCTGGTTGGTGTCATGCTTCATCATTGGGGTCCCAACCAGGCGGCCGAGTGCCGCCCGGTTGTGCTACAACGCCTGGTTACAGCGGAGCTGGTGTGGTGTGAAAGTGTGATGAAGTGTGGTGCTAAATTAAGAATACCTCCGGGAATCCTTGCCTAGATATTCAAAAAATTGTTTCATTGTGACGGCCCGGGGTATGAATAAAAACGAGGGGTAGACAACCATAAGAGGGTAATTAATCTCTGTTGTCAAGAAAGATGGTCTACATGTTATAGCCCCAGAAGTAAATGTAGAGGGGGCTTTCTTCAGGACCAGAGGGGAAGGCAGTGAAAAAAGGGAGTGGCAAAAATCAGGCCACGTGTCAATAAGTAATCACAGCCCACGCGCTAAGGTGGGAAGGAATAAAATGATGGTCGCGGGTTGCGACTTAAACATAGAAACACTCGGTTTCATTAGTGGCAGCTGATCGGGCCCGGGATTGGGACCGGTAGTCCCAACACTAGTGGGAGGCGGTGTGCCCTCGGTGCACCTGAGTTAGGCTCCGTGGGTCCCGGGACCCACAGAGCCTAACTCAGGTGCACCGAGGGCACACCGCCTCCCACTAGTGTTGGGACTACCGCTCTCCCTCCCGGGCCCGATCAGCTGCCACTAATGAAACCGAGTGTTTCTATGTTTAAGTCGCAACCCGCGACCATCATTTTATTCCTTCCCACCTTAGCGCGTGGGCTGTGATTACTTATTGACACGTGGCCTGATTTTTGCCACTCCCTTTTTCACTGCCTTCCCTCTGGTCCTGAAGAAAGCCCCTCTACATTTACTTCTGGGGCTGAAACATGTAGACCATCTTTCTTGACAACAGAGATTAATTACCCTCTTATGGTTGTCTACCCCTCGTTTTTATTCATACCCCGGCCGCCACAATTAAACAATTTTTTGAATATCTAGGCAAGGATTCCCGGAGGTATTCTTAATTTAGCACCACACTTCATCACACTTTCACACCACACCAGCTCCGCTGTAACCAGGCGTTGTAGCACAACCGGGCGGCACTCGGCCGCCTGGTTGGGACCCCAATGATGAAGCATGACACCAACCAGGTTGGTGTGTGAGGGGTCTTTTAAAGAACCTGAAGGTTCCTCTGCACTGTGAGCCCCCAGTGGTATTTATTCAGGTACTGGGTACGTCCACATTGTTTATCAGTATATTCCTACCCTGTCGCCTTGCGGATATTTTTTTTAAAGCGTTTTTCTTGAAACTCTGGCTGAGTCCCCAGTCCCAAGATGGCTGCCAACACTTCCTGGTTGAAGTGGTGGCAGCCAATCAGATCTCACCATGAGATCTGTTGGATCCGCTGAGGATTTGTGTCCCTAGATATACATAAATCTTATTTCTTTAGTAACTCCAAAAATACTGAATGGATTTACAACAAATTACAAAAAGCACTCTTTCTGGTCCAAGATCTAGTTTTCTGCCAAATTTGGTGTAACTCCGTTCAGTGGTTCAGGCAGTAGTCGTGTTCAAAATACCTATTGGAAATTGCATAGGGTAAAATGTGTTTTGGGACCCCCCTTTTTCTTGGCCCCTACTTGATGGATCACCCCAAAACTTTCCAGACATCAGCTGCGTTGACTAGCACACTAGTTTTGAAAATTTTGTGAAGATTTTCAAAATGGCGCAAAGTAATCAGCAAAACAAAAAATGCTTTTTCTTTGGAAACTAGGTCATAACTATAACTACCTAATGGTGACCACAAGTACAAGAGAGAAATAGGGCGGGCTGTCTTCCACCAGGGGAATGGAGGCCATAGCCTCCAATGACCTGTCAGGCCCGGATAAATAAAGCCCTTTTTGCGCTATTAAATACATTGCAAGACTTTGGCAAACCACCCTATACTATATTAAATAATGTGGTTGAAAGTGGGAAGCTGAGACTCACGATTTTCACCTCTCTCAAAAGCAGATAAGTCTAAAGGATGCAACATAAAGAGGGAATAAAACAGCGTCTATGTTGTGACGGCTTACCAGCCTCATTCAGTTGCAGGATGTTCAAATTCTGGTAGGTTGCTACAACGTACAAGTTTTGCTGCTCCAAAGAAATAGCCCTCGAGACCACTGTTGCAGACCCTGGAATGATAAGGTAACCTGATTGGAAGACCCTGGAATGATAAGGTAACCTGATTCCCTTTTCACGAAATTTGATTTGGAGAGGTCTCCTCACCCTCCAAACACCCTATGCAAAGGGAAGGACTTACTTGTTATGCTTGCTTAGTGGGCTACGGGGCTGGTAATACAAACTTTTCCAGGATTGTTTGTTATTTCCAGTTCGGTCCTGATTCACACACCAAAAGGCACAGCAGCCTGAGTTACAACTGACACCTATCTTGGTCATGCTTAGGCGCCTTCCCAGATCTAATGCTCATCTATAGGTATCTGAAAAGACTACTGATTAAGGGGAGTCTTTGCACGTCCAATTGCATGATTTGAGAGAGAAAAAAAAGAACATTGCACAAACTATAAAACTGTGCTTTAGAATTACTCATTTCACACTACAGTGAAAAACGCTCTTACCGAGGATATGTAAAAAATCTACAAGAACAAACTGAATCAGAACTACAGAGAATCCTCTTCTCTGTGGTGAATAATTAGCTTGTGACAAAAATCTGCAGAAAATGCGTCATGGAGAATGAAGGGGCGCTGTCAGGCAGAACAGACACCAACACTATGAAAGAAAAAAAACAAAAAAAAGTAAATGAAAAGGATCTCTGACTTCCGCAGCCATCAAATTTAGTTCTGGTTACAATGTTATCCTCCTCTCCTGTTAAAGAAGGCAATTTTTCAAGTTTACATCGAATGTCACTATTTCGTTCCCAAATATAATCTCCTGGCGAGAACGCTCCCTCTCACCATTTTCAATTTTTGCAGTTAATACACAAATTTATATTCCTTTCTTTTGCTCGCACTCCCAAATTAAGAGGCGTAATTACCAGCAGCGGTTGCAGCAAACAAATAAAACACCAAGGGAAAAAAAGTTGTCGCTGCAGGATGCCTGCAGCAACCTCCCCCGCTCACTGTCCTCAGCCCTAACTACTTTTCCACCTTATCTTATCATGTATGGCAGGGCTTTCGAATGATAATGCATGTTTCACGCAAGACAGGCCTGAATGCATGTAAACATGACTGCATTTACTAAGAGAATGTGTGTAATAGGCGAAGCCCCCAAAGGACCGGTTTAATTGTTTAAATAGTAATTCTAACAAACGTGGCCTCAACAGCCATATTTTCAGTTAATAAACGCCATGTGTTCGGACACTGTTCAAACAACTAAAACAGAACTGGGACAATTTTCCCTACTCTTGCGCCTGCGCTGTAACCACAGCTGCAAGGGAAGAAGGCCTAGAAGAGGTTCATCTTAGAAGAAAGAAAATGTGCTTCTGCAAATAAGTATAGTTTGCTCATTTTTGTAGCAAAACAGGAGCCAAGAGGAAGACACCCTGCCTGGCGTCCCAGGGCAACATTATGTAAATAAGGTACCAATGCAAATGTAGGGATAAACACATGGACCGATTGCTGAATTCCGACTGCTGACCCGATGACAGGATAAGGTATGCAGGAAAACCATATATGGCTTGAAATAATTAAAGCATAGCTAATTTAGTAAAATTAATACAGCCACATGACTTGGATGGCTAACAATATCAGGGGACTTTGGGTAGGGAATAGACTAACGTGTGATGAAATATGATCGAGGTCTACCAAACATTTGCCCTGACCTGAATGTTATGTTATACTGTCATGTTGTAGTATATATAAAAGTGCACTGCTACCCAAGGAAAGACATAGTGCTAAGTTGCCTGATTGCATACGCAGATTAGAAGGAAGGTAATCAAGGCAGTTGAAAAAGACAAATCCTTAGTTTTTCTTACACTGAGGAAAGCCCATTTCTTGCCTGATCGAAAAGGACAATCCATTCACGTTTTTTGAAGCCAAAGGAAAACAAAGGCACAGCCACCGCTGCTGCAGCAAGCGATCCAAGAGAAGGCCCCTAAAGAAGAGTTCGCTCAACGTAGGTTTTGCCTGGGGCAGAGGAGAATTATCTCGGTGAGGTGCCTGGGGTTCAGATCATTTGAAGTCACATGAACTAAGCAATATCATTTAAAATGGGCCACTCGTGCAATGGGAGCTAATGTAATTTCCTTAGGAAAGGGGACATATTGATGGCTCTAGGAAGATAAGAATCAGCCTGGTCGGCCGGATGTGGTCACCCTATACCTGTGCCAGCAGGAAAAACCAAGATGGCAAGATATAACGAATCCCCATGGTTCAATATGGGCACAATCAATGCGTGTTGATCAATTTATGACCCTCAAAAAGGAGAACCATTAAGATCTTATGCAGCATTTTTAGAAAACAAGTAGCCACAACTTCTAACCACTTAACTGGCCATAGACAGCTCGTGATCTAGAGTAACTCAGATTCTGGACGTGAGACACTGGTGCTGGGGCAGCTCAGAGTTCCACTGACATCATTTCTTGGTCCAAAGATGGATTAGTCTTCCAAGCAAAAGACCCTCAAGTTTATCCGAGTTTAGATTCAGACAGATGGAATGCATCCAAGTGGCGACTGCGCTCATATACTAACTTGGTTTGAGTAGTGGTGACATCCTTAGAAATGGTGACAATCTGCGTGACATCCACTTACTATATTATCTCAAATCCAAAAGGAGGACCAGCTCTGTCAGTGGAAGCAAACAGACTAGAAACTGAATAGGGCTCAAGGAAGATCCATGAGACACCGAGTGTGCCATGGGTAATGCTGCCAAAGAAAAAGGAACATGAGCTATTGCCTGTTATCTGTCAGATCAAAAAGATGCCAGTCATCTCGGATATTAGTGAATAATAGCGATATAATCTGTACAGTTTCTGGAATATGGTATAGTTGCTTAGTAGGTAATGTAATTTCTACGGATCTATCTCCAATGTGTGTCTAACATTGAAAGCTTAAATAACCTACTGTGTCTCCTTATATGCACCGTAAGATTCAATTGTATTGGACGTTATTACGATATTGTAAATGTCAATAAAATGTTTAATAAAAAAAAAAGATGCCAGTCATGTAAGGGCCTGACGACAGACACCAATCGTAAACAGACGTTCTATTAAGATTGAATGGAAGACAGTATCAAAAGCAAATAAAAGACCTAAGAGGACCAGGGCCGCCGAGCCGCTTTAAATGAACATCATTCACAGATTATCCAAGGCAGAAACCAATGCAGTTTCAGTGCTTTTGAGGCTAATTTAGAGTTCAGCCCTTTACCACGGGTAAGAGTTTTTTCGATTAGACTAATATATAAAATTGACCACCTGTGCAACATACGTATTTACTGGGTGTTTGAACCCTTCTTTCAGAAATTCCTGACAACAGCTTGTTGCCCTTTTTGAAATTATTAAGGCTTTCAACCTTGAGCCTTCCTGACTGTCAGTACCCTCCCCACTATAGGGTAAGTTGAACTTATATTCACAGCTGGTGATTTCCAGCGTTAACCCCGTGTGCCCGTATGTATTTTAAATATTCCTCATTTCTCGTCCCCACAGTGCCCGGCTGGGCCCTATGTGAGTACTCTTCTTCCTTTTCACCCCCACACGGTGCACACCACATTGTCTGACAGTCATCCCCAGGTATGATTAGCGACTGAATATCTACCTTTTTGATGCTTTTCTCTTATTTTTCTCCACCACCCCATTACTGATACTATGGTTATCATTTTTTTAGGCGCCCCTTCATTACTAGGTCCTGATGAGACCCCACATTGTTAAGTGGATCGAAACGTCGTCGACTAAGTGAAGTGAACCATTTGTCAGCCACCATTACTGTATTAGTAGGCTGCGAGCACATATTATGTATTGATTTAATGGTCGCTTTTGTACATTTTTGATGAAACCTTGTTTTTATGTCACAAAGAGTCACAACCTTGAAATATAGGTTTCACAATCACTTGGGACACCATGCACTGGATTTAAAATAAAGTGATTACATTATATAAAACAACGTATTTTCATACAAAATTCGTGTTATATGCCTTTTCTCTTTCAGACATCTCTTTGCCTTCGATTATTGTGATTGAGCTATTATATATTAAGTATTATTTGTTGATTGTCCACAGGAACCGTTGTTGTCTGTTAAACTGTAAAGTACCCTGGTTCCGTGTGAGCAGGGTGTCCCTTGTTTTTTCATACACGGTCAGTGCTATTGTTAGCACGAACATTTGACTGTGAGGTGTCTAAAAGGAAGTTTACTTCTAGATAACTACCAAGCTGTCTATTAATGGCTTTTTTTCAGGGATTTTTCAGGGATTAAAGGGCAATAGCAAAGTCAAACAATAAAAATAAATATTTATATGCTAGTAAAATACCAACCAGAGTTTGCGGGTGTTTATACTAATTTGCGGTACCAAGGAGGGACTCTATGTTTAGATAAGAGATTCTCTGGAAGGTTTGCTTGACTTTTAATGCTCCCTGTCTTGAAGAGTATAACTCGGGGAGCAAAATGAGTTGTCTCCCATGCAAATTCCGATAGGGATTGCGGTCATACAGTAAAAATGGCTGAACAGAATTGCACCAAATTTGGTTGAAAACTAGATCCTTATTGAGAAAGCATGTTTTTTGTGATTGGTGTAAATCTGAGTGATTAAGCTTCAAAATATAGTGATGTCTGCATGGTTGCTCCAGTGGTACTCCCAAGGTACCGCAAATAAAAAAAAATGCAGCATTTAGATTGGCTGAGAGTGTTTTTTTCCCACAAGTCTGCTGGTTCGGTAGCACAGGACTTGTTTGCGGGTGGTGGGAGGATGTCGGGGGTCTCGTTGGGCCAAAAGAACTAAAATTGTGTTGCGAGTCCCACAATACTCAGTGAGGCCCTGTGTAGTATCAAGGGATTCTCGTGGGGCCCAGCATGGCCCTCCCGTGGGAGTACTGGGGGATCATGCAAGCATTAGTGAACCATGAAGGGTTGGCCAGCAGAAGGGCATTGGCCACAGTGGGGGCCTGGAGGCGGAGTCTGGCTACAAGCCAGGCCCTGGGGCCAACACCACGATGCACCTGGATAAAGGCTGTGCACAGTAGGGAGTTGTCAGTCTGCGGTGAATTGGGCAAAGAGCCTGGCCGCCGGGTAGGCTTTGCGTCTAATCTCCTACGATGCACAATCAAAAGCTATGTTCAATGACAGAGTGAGGTGAGTATGATTAAAAAAAACACTGAAATTCGTTGGGAAAAAAAACCCAAAGATTAAAACAACATTATAGTTAGGTATGGTAATAAGATCTTACTTTACAGTAAACAAAAAACCCTTAGACATTCACTGAAAAAAAAACTGAACGGTCAAAGTGGTGTTATAGTTAGGTCTTGTAGGACAAGTTACTTACCTTCGGTAGCGCCTTATCTGGTAGAGACATGATCCCGCCGCAGATTCCTTACCTTTGAACTTCCAGGCATGAGGCTGGATCCGAAAGATTTTCAGTAGCAGTACCCCTGTGCACCGGTAGGTGGCGTCAGTCAACTCCACGTGACGTCGTCAGCGTCGTGTTCATAGTCGTCGTCACGTCTGCGTCATCAATATAACAGCCGCGCTGAGGTCAGTACTTTTCACGGCTTTCCACGCCAGAAGAGCGGAGTCATGAAGTGACTGACCATGGTGTATTAAAAAAGAACAGCTAGGGCCCTGAAGGGGAACAGCCCTGACACGAAAAACAATTCCGCAGTGCGGGGAGTATGGGTGGGTCGATAAGGAATCTGCATCTTAATCATGTCACTACCAGATAAGGCATTACCGAAGGTAAATAACTTGTCCATCTGATAGAGACATCTAGCTACAGATTCCTTACCTTTGAACAGATACCCAAGCAATACCTTCCCCGGAGGAGGGACTGCGAAAGTTTTAGACCAGAAAATCCTGCATAACAGAGCGGCCAAACAGGCCTTATCTGCGAACTTGAGAATCTAGGCAATAGTTTCTGGCGAACGTGTGCAGAGACGCCAACGTGGCCACTTAGCTGATATCGGCAATTGGAACCCCACGCTGAAGGGCTGTGATGGCTGCCATCGCCCTGGTGGAGGAGGCTGCTTCTTTGCCAAGGCGCAACAGATTTTTATACAGAGGATAACCCAACGAGAGATGGTCCTCTTTTGAACAGCATGCCCCTTCTTTGCTCCCACGTACCCTATAAAGAGTTGGTCATCCACCCGGAACTCTTTAGAGCGATCAAGGTAGAACGAGAACGCTCTTTTTGGGTCCAGACGGTGGAGACGCTCCTCTTCTTTGGAAGGGTGCGGAGGTGCATAGAAAGTGGGTAGAGTAACGGACTGTCCCAGATGGAAGGGAGTTACACCCATGAGCAAAAAGGATGCCCTAGTTCTTAGTACCACTTTGTCCGGAATGACTGTCAGGTAAGGAGGCTGTGATGACAGTGCCTGCGGTTCGCTCACCCTCCTGGCAGAGGTAATTGCCACCAAAAAAGCTGTGTTGATAGAGGGCAGTTGTGCAACGGCTCAAATGATGCGCACATCAAGCAAATTAAGGTCCCGCTGTGGCATAAGAAAAGGCACAGGGGGGAAACAAGTGGGTTAACCCCTTCAAAAACCTCTGCAACAGAGGGGACTTAAAAAGTGAAGGCTGATCTGGCAGCCGAAGAAAAGCTGAAAGGGCTGCAAGGTAGCCGTTTAGAGTGCCCAGAGCAGAGCCCATCTGGGCCAAGGAAAGGATAAACAAGAGAATATCTCCCAGAGAAGCAGATAAGGGGTCAATAGACTGGTCTGTACAATATTCACAAAATTTGTTCCATAGGCAGGCGTATACCAATTTTGTGGAGGGACGCCTGGCTGCCAGAAAAACTTCACAGACTTTGGAAGGAAGGTCAAAAGCTGTTAACTGTAGCTGCTCAATCCCCACACAAGGAGGCGGAGAGTGGACAGGGTCAGGTGTAGGACCCTCCCCTGCTGCTGCGATGGAAGATTCTCCCAGATGTGTAGCCTGAATGGAGGATCAATGCTCATATCCAGAAGCTCAGGATACCAAACTCTCTGTGTCCAATCCGGAGCCACAAGAATAACTTGTGCTCGGTCGCTCTTGATCTTCTTGAGCACTCTGGGCAGGAGTGGTATGGGCGGAAAGGCGTACAGGAGGCCTGAGCTTCACTGGCGATGAAAAGCATCACCGAGCGAGAGCTGCATTAGAAACTCCAATGCGCAAAACTGCTGACACTGCGCGTTCTCTTCAGCGGCGAACAGATCTAGCCAAAGCTCTCCTCACCGCTGAAAGAGACCTTGTACCACCTCTGGATGGAGACGCCACTCGTGATCCGCAAGGCACCTACAGCGGAGTTTGTCTGCTCTGGCATTCAAAGAACCGGCAAGATGTTGAACCACCAGGGAAATGCCCTGTTCTTCCAGCCAAGTCCAGAGACTTGACAGAGTTCCCGACCCCACATCGCCCTGTTTGTTGCAGTACCACATGGCGGTAGTGTTGTCTGTGAACACTTGAACCAGCCTTCCCTTGATGGATGGTAAAAAGGCTTTCAGTGCCAATCGGACTGCCAGAAGCTCCAATAGATTGATACGGAGCTTGGCTGGTGACCTTCTGCTGGTCTCAGGCACATAAAACTTTGGGCACGCCTGACAATGCAGGCCATGGAAATCTGACATGAAGTGGGGAACCTTTCGGGACATTTACACAATGGTAGACCAGCTGTACAAAAAAAAAAAGTTTTTGCAAGCCTTGGGGCACTACCTCTTTTAGCCCGGCCAGCCTCTTAGCAATTTGCCCTTTTGCAGATCCTTCCTTTTGGCCAATCCTTTGCTCCGAGCATATGGTGCTTTGGTCTGAACTTCCAGCAGCATTTCCTTCTTGGCCCCTTTTCTTCCACATGCTAATTAGAAAATGTTCCTGCTTGGTGTGTTGTACCTCACTATGATCCAAAGTGATTTTTCCTCTACAAAACTCAATATTTAAGGTTTTTCAATTACTTGGACTACTAGTAATTGCTGGCCCAGATAATGAACTCTTTCCACCTGATGCTTATACTCACATACCAAAAATTAAACCCACAAGACAAATGGCTAGAATTTGGACGCTAACTCCAGTCTGATCTTAGTCTCCAGACTTGCAAGTAGGTGTGTGCGAAATTTGCGTAGTTTCGTGAAGTTTCAGCAAAATTATTCAAAATTAAACAGAACACAAATCTGCCATTTAGAGCTATTTTTTGCATGAAATGCATCCGCGTGACAATTTTTGATGCAAAAACAAAATGTTGTGCTAGGAAATAATGAAAAAAATAAATAAAAGCACAACAAACGAGCTGCTCGCGTTCGGTATTTTCCATACGTTTGTGGTGAATGTTTACAGTGAAAGGCGCGCAATTATGCGAATTCAGGAATTTTGACACAGGCCTACTTACAAGCTCATTTTCCACTCCACACCCGTCAAGGCAGAGGGATGATTTATACTTTTATTTATGTTGTGTATAATTGCACCACTTCCCATGTGGGGTTTTAGCTAAACGTGCATGATCGTATATGATATGTAACTGCTTCTTTGTTATACTATCATCTTCCCCAGAATGGAGAGAGGAAGCAATGAGGTTTTGCAGTACAAGGACAAACGTTGCACACTTCCAAGTTTATGTATGTGTATGTATGTATGTATGTATGCGTGCATGCATATGGTATTTCCTTAGCGCAAACCTAGCCAAAAGGTAGTAGAGGGCTATAAAGAATCAAAGACCAGCATAAAGGCAATGAGTCACAGAAGAACAAGCTGGGTTGTGACGGTAAATGTAGCTTGGTGAATGGTGTACAGAGTGCAATATAAATGTGAATAATTAGTACTTTACTTGTTTAACATGGACTTCTAAAATAATGCATTTCTAACTTACTTACACCGAATACTAAGGAAGACTTTTTGCATGAAAGGTTTTGTGGTTGAAATTGACACTACTATACTCCCTACTCTTATTCATGGACATCATTTAGGGGTCGCAGCTGCGACCTCTGGCTTGTCTCTTGCAACCCCTGGCACTGCCTTTGCGACCCCTGGACTCAGAGGTGGCAAAATCAGTGCAAGGAGCATGGGCAGCAGTTAAGTCTCCGCTTTCTTTTTTTTCAGCCAGTTTTTTTTTATTACACTATTAGCGAATATTATCATATTATTCACTGCTAGTGTAATTAAAAAATGGAGTACAATTAACCGGAATATGACCCTATCTGGCAGCTGAGGTAAGTAAAAAATGCTATTAAATGTATGTGTGCGCTTGCAGGTGAGTGTGCGCTTATGTAAGAGTGTGTGTATGAGTGAATGTAGGGGTATGTGTAAACGCATGGGTGTGAGTGAAAGTAAAGGTCAAATGGCATGAAATGACACTTCTGCAACCCCTGCCATTTTGGTGAACTGACGTTCATGCTCTTATGTTTTACGTTCAGCCAGTATGTGCACGGATTGCAGCCCTCTCAAGTAGAGCAGCCATGTTGCTGCAATGAGGGCGCATTTGCTACTTGAGGGGCCATAGGCTGGAGTGTCCCATACAAGAGTTAATGCAACTTTCCTGCTTACTGTACTCAAAATGCTTTGATTATACATCATTAATGATCTGGAGCTCTGTCGCAACAGCACAATTTGCAAGGTGCTGATTCATGAGCTAAAGAACTTCAATGAATTTACCCCAACACACAAAAAACATAAAAGATTAGAAGCTCTCAGACACTGCAGTCGCACGCTCGCACCCGCAATTTCACCTAATGCAAGTATTCATAGAGGCGAAATAATAAACCTGGAAATTGCTTATTAAAAAGTGAGAGAGTGAGCGCAGAGGCTTTGGGATTTACGCAATGTAGTATTAAAAATTATAATTAAGCCCAAGTAAGTGTAAAAGAAGCAGATAGCTACTAGGGCACATTTGGAAATGTTCCTGCATTGTTATTAAAACTTGTAAATGTAGCAAACCCGCAGAGAACCTTGCAAACCATTTCTAAAACTAAGTAATACTTTTGCTACTTAAATAATTACTGTAATACAACAACAACAAAAAAGTATTCTTTGTGCCGGTCGCACAAGGACTTTTGCATAAAAAATAAATTAACCAGGTAGCCGACACACACGTTTACCTAGCTAACCATGCTTTAAATAGTTACTAATCAAATAAGATTTCATAATTAGCATTATTTATGACCTAACCCCAGGAAATGATGCGCCGCCCACCCAGAACTGAGCATCTTTGGGTATTTTTTCCAAGCAGGTGAGTGGGCGGTGTTGCTAGGCACAGAAGGGGCTACAGATAAAATGGGTGCGGCCACATGCAACGGACGATCATGCAGGGCATTTGCGTGCATATGTTTAACAAAAAAAAAAATATATATATATATATATATATATATATATATATATATATACACACACACACACACACAAAATCATACAGACGCTTTAAGCAGATTGTAATTAAAACGTAGTAAGGTAAGTTGAAGTGGTAGTGGTCGTGGTCTTCAGAGTGTCTCAATCACTCCCATTCTCCTCACACAACGTTCTTTTTTCAGGCAGACACTGAAAACCCACACTGGATTATACAAGGGGGACTCTTGTTGCTAAGTAGATTAAGGAAAATGATGAATTCTAACATATAATTTTGGAGACACATCATGTGCCCTGAAGAAGTCCCGCTATGTAAGGGACGAAATGGATTGGCTGTGCCCATGTTTTATTAACAATTGTCAAGATGAAAATAAAGAACAACCTTTTTGATTATACAAATACAGGGGTCCATGGATATTTGATTAATAAGCTTGTTTTCTGTAAAAAAATATATTTTACTCTTGCTCTATATAGATTGTGCACTGCATTGATATATATTAAGATACATATCACCTTTGAGATATTTGTCTACACTGCACTCCGGCTTCTTGGAGCATACGTATAATGACACAGGTGGAAGAGATTGTAGTGGTAAATTTAATATATATAGAGCATACTATTCCTGCTGAGGCAGTGAAGCACTTTGCAGAGAGTAGCACGCCACTCTGGAACCCAAAGCTACAGGTAGGCAGGCAGTAGATTAGTAACAAGTATTTCCTTTCCCTTCTAGGATTAGTTGTGTTAAGTTTGTTAAGTTTGTGGTCTTGAATTCTCATGCACTTACTCTAGAATTTTAAATAGTAATACATTAACTGAAGAGGATTAGCGAAGGAAAAAAAAGACAGAGTGGTAGATATGTGTGTCTGTTAGTTAGATAAATTAGAAATAGACAAGAGTTTTGAACGCAAGTTTGGGAGTCCATTGTAGTCTGAAAGGTTTGGGATGAGTTGGAGGTTGGAGGGAAATGCAGAGCTGGAAGGGTTTTTAATTTTTTAACAAAAAATTAATGTACACATTTATACAGACATACACATCTAAATATATAAATATATGTGTACATATATACATACAGATTTACAAAACAATCTACAAAAATGTATTTGTTGGGGACGATCCATCCACTAATCCCATGTTGCTGTTCTTTTTTCACATGCAATATTTTATCAACATCTTCACAATCCAAGAGAGCCTGAACTTCTTCCCAGAGTATGGAAAAGTGATCCTCCGGGAGGTTTTGCAATGTGGGTGGCACATCCAGGGATATAACAGGAAGGGTAGGGAGTAAACAAGTTCCACAATCCGGAGCACCCACTGGTCGGATGTGATGCTCATCCTCCTCCTGGGGATGCAGAAGGTGATATGTCCTCCCACCGGGTGTTCATGAGCCACTTTAGTCAACTTAATGTGGTATTTATGGCAGTTGCATGATGTGGGCTTTTGGTCTAGGTAGCACGTTGTCCCTGGGGGCCTGGCCACTGTCTGCCTAATCCTCTGCTTTTACCTCGAAAGGGGCGAGAGCCATGCTGCTAAGGAACACTCTGGTGTTGCCTCTGCTGATATTCCTGCCAAAGCCTCGAAATGGGTGAAGTTGCAAGGGAACTACCGAACAGGCGGGGCCAAGCCTAGAGTGCGTGCCATGACCTTGCTCTCAACGACGAGTTTGCCTTTGCTTCAAAAAGCCTATAGCGATCAAATAGCATTTCCTGTAAGGATTGCTGGAACATCGTTTGAAATGTAGTGGAGCGAATCCAGGCATTGCGCTGAAGCACTACGCTGGTCGAGACTGCCCTAACCAGATAGTCAGTAGTGTCCAGACCCAAACATATGGAGCACTTTGCTGTCTGCAATGAGGCGTTGTAGGGTTGGCTGGATATCGTCAGGGAAAGCTAGCAAGATGTCCACCGGTCTGTCCCACAACGCATGCCAGTACCTCCCCAGGAGGCAGCTAGTGTTGACTGATCGGAGGACAAGGCTGGCAGACTAGAACATGTGTTTGGCAATTTGTCTGTGTACGTTTTCATTCTCTGTCTGGCAAGGTGGTGGGGAATGCATTGGGACTGAGTCTGCTTGTAGATGTATGCACCATCAGACTTTCCGGGGTAGGGTGTCAGATGAGTAAGCTAGAATCCCTGGTTTTAGGTCTATGCCGTCTTGGAACTTGTTTATTGACTAAGGGCAAGATCCTGGCTTGCTCAGGGACCCATCCTCATGTGCGAGAGGGCCTTGTTAAAATGGAGGAGATGTTCTTGATTAGTTTAATCTAAGTGAAGGACATCAGTGAGGATTTTGACCTCTGTGGTAGGTGTGGCGAGGTCCAAATATTTTGCTGCCACCTCTGAATCACTGTAGAGAAGGAGGCAGATTCTTCAGTAGCTGTGGCAGGATTAGGGGAAGAGAGACCAATTTCTGGAGAGGTATCCAGACCACTGGATCTTGTAAATCCAATTATAGGTTTTTGTCATTGTAAGGGCTTTCATCTTCTAGACTGTCGTCATCATGATGGTATTCGGGACCTGAATGGAGGTAATAGTGGCTTCCTTGCAACCTCTGTGGGGAGTTGTGGCAGAGCTTCTGAGTCTGAAACAAAAATTCCGACCTCAGTGTGTCTGATGGAACTTATGTTGTTTTTCTAGATGCCTTGAGATAACTATGCATTATTAATAATGCTGAATCTCAATGGGGCAAATGTTACTGATCGAGATGTTAATGTACTATAATTCAAGTAAGCAAAGTTTAGCTGGACCATAAGATTGATTGAACATATTTCAATACTAATCGCGCATAGTTCATGGGTGATAAGGGACCAGATTCCTGGGTTATGGCTGACTGAATTAACCTTTGAAAAACAAGATAGTATAACATTTTAGAAATGTAATAAATCTTGCTTGAGTGACCACCTAAAGCAGCATTTTCTGATATCTTAATTATATAATTATTTAGGTTAAACGTGTGATTATAATAGCAATGGAACGTTATGCAAGTCTGTTCTGGTGATGCACGTTATTGAGAAATATTAATTTGCGTAAAATAATATAGCCCATCCACAGCAGGTCCCAAATATCTATACAATCTGCTTCTTTACATCTAACATAGACACTATAGAATAATTATAAAAATGCCCATCTCAACAGATCCCTCCACATCTCTCTCCCTCCAACTATGCCAGCTCAGGATCACAGCTATGCACAAAATCTCAGACTGAACAACCTAGTGCAGTAACCAGCTAAGCAGACTATATCATATGAAATACCATAAAGGGACCATCAGAGCTGTTTAAAGCTAACAGCATGCTGAAATCCATAAAACTGTGCATCTGTCTCTTACACTACAATGCTACGTACTGTGACCCATAACACGATAACTGCACCTCGGTGGTCATCATGCATGACATGGAAACACTTCCCCACATAAGATCATACAAAAAAATACAAAAAAAAACTTTTCCACCTACAGGGTGGAGCACGCTACTCATGTTGGCAAGCGACTCAGTGCTCTACATAAGGGTAGTAAGCGCTATATAAATGCTGCAAAACAATATGATACAATATTTACTAATTTTCTTATTAACAAACCATAAAATGGTGAATCCCCTCAGAAATAATGCCCAATTGATATATATGTATATATATATATTCGTTATACATAGAGTGATACTACCTACCAGTCTCACCACAAAGAAGGGCTATATACACAGGCCTACAGCATTGTGAGATGAAGTTCCTTCAAGAGCAGCAGTATCCCAGCGTTTCCACATTTCTCCTCGTGGTAATTTACAAACCTGACACCCGGAGATATACTGACAACTCCTGCCCCAGGCACGGTGTAGATTAGGCTTTCGTTTTCGTTAAGAACGCTGGGAACCGGGTTGGTGTAAATGTGTTTGTCAACAGTTTTTTTCATAATTTGCTGCTGCAGGGGGTATTCTGTCACAGTTAAGACTTCAACCTGCATTTTATAAAAGGCATAACGGCGCGTGCTGCAGTGAATATCAGTGACAGCTTAAATAAGTAAGGCGTAAACAGTACATTAAAACCTCCCAAGCTCCCCAGAAAGATCCTAGGTGTTTATTTCCATCACGTCTGTGTTTTTTCTCCAAAAGTTAAGTAGACGGGTACAATGATAGGGGCCCAAGCCTCAAAAAGCAGTTTCAATATTGGGGCCACAAACAGAAAACATACACCATTTGATCCAGAGAGGCGAAGATGAATCAGAGATGCACGAAAGGAGCAGAGAAAGAAAAACTAACACACAGGACAAACAATAAAAAGATACCTGCTAAGAGCTAAAAGAAAAGGGTTTAGCATGTTGGGTATTTTTTTATTTAAAATCATAGAAATTACATTACTGTAAATATTAAAATACCAAAAATGTACTGGTAATTGTAGAGGAGGGATCAAGGATTTGAACTATGATATGGGAAAACGAAATCTTGGCTACTACAACAATGCCAAATAGAACATACTATGCAGTATTAGATGGACTAGACATATGAGACCATATAGAGAATGTTGCAGGTGAGAAGATGGTGTACAGAGCAGAGAAGGTCATTGCTTCTTCATGTGTAGACTTGAACAAATTACATACGGTATTTTTAAATTCATCTCCATGATCCCATTCTAAAGATCTGAGAGCGGGATGGAATAACGATTGTAATATTTTTGGGCTTTATTTAATCTTTGATGGACTCCTAAGGTGATCAGACAGTATTAGTAGTGGAGATTCTCGGGTCTACTCCGCAGCGGGAATAGTGATGTGCTGTGGCAGAGACGCAGCAAAGGAAATAGTCCTCCCCTACAGCTGAACAAACAGCAAGCGAATAAGTCCAAGATGGGAACATGCAAGAGTACTTCTTGGGACCATCAAAGGCACAGTGCAGCACTCTGATGCCATAGCAGGGTTGGTCTCTTCCTGAAACCAGTGAAGGAACTGAATGCAGGTGCACCTAAGTGGGGTTTGTCATGCAGGTTGGATTACTCTCAGAGACCAGTCGAAATAATGCTTATGTTCTGATCTTTGGATATGCTATCCCTTTGAGACATTCTAGAACTCTGCAGCAGTGTGAGATGTCTTGTGTTGCCCTGTCAACATTACACTGACGAGCAAGGTATTGTCCTTATACTCACTAGAAGGCACAATGGGCAGGCTGACAGCTGTAAAACGCATACAGAGCGTGTTTGGCGAGTTGGTAGGCTCGAATCTGCATCTGAACATGATGCAGCACCTGCTCACCACCATAAGAGATACAGACTCTCTAAACATGGCTTATCCGCTATCCCGGCTACTGATTCAGCATGTTCAAGTTGTCAGTGATGGCTAGTGGTAGGCTCACCTGGGTCAGTCTTGCCACCTCTTACATTATACTACAAAGGTTCTGGATATACTTTGAGGGGGCAAAACAAAAATATGGTCATAGGTAGTATGTACGTTTCTGAAATTTCAGACGGAATTGGAGAGCCTTCCACACAGCAGGGTGTTTAAAAATGGTCCTATAGTTCACACATTTTATGCAAATCTGATAAAAATGTGGTGCCAGGAAAGATGTAGGAGAAGAACTGCCACTCCCATACAAACAACCCTAAACTCTTGGTCCTCTAATCTAAACCATCTATGGTGAGCTCAACAAAAAGTAAAGGTTTGGTTGAAAGTTACTACATGTTCAAAACTCCAATCTTTAGATACCCCTCTTCATATCCGGAGACTCAACAAATATTTATTGCATTTCTGAAGGTGCCTAAAGACTACCCAATTCTGAACACCTTTGGGTCTATGTGGTGCATTATATGCTTAATCCAATGCATCAACCAATCTCCCAATATGCTAATATGACCCGTTATACTTTAGCCCAGACTATGTCTAAGGCCCTCATTCCAACTGCATTGGGAAAAATAATGCTGTAATTGTGCACCCAGAATTACCTTCTAACCAGTGATGTCCGCTATGGACTTGGAGATTGGGAAAATCAATGTCACCCCTTGAACTGCTGTGAGTATTTCACCAAGGAGTGGTACTAGAATATCATAGAATATCGGCGGACATAAAACATAGTATCCTAAATACTTTTAGGGCACAATGTTCATGTCAGATAATATTTCTGTAAGCGATATTCTGACACACAACCGTCGAGAATACCACAACTTTTTCCAGGGATAGTCTGAGCTGGCAAATGTGGCCTTGTAAGCACCTTAAGTCATTCTGCTTAACAAACATATCACTCAGAATATCCAAATCAACCTGTAACTCGAGATATCAGCCTAATCAATTCCGGAGCATTTGTAAATGAGAACACCAGACTGGCTCTTGTTCCACAATATTCTATCATATAAGATGGGTATGCTTTTTCAAACACTTGAACAAGTCTTTCTCCCAAATACACGGATCCCACCATGGCTCTTCCATAAACTGGGCCAGCAGTCAGCTTGATCATTAGAGAGATCCTGGCTAGTCCATTAAGGCTGCCAGACCTGCTTTAGCACCGAAACGTACTTTAAAAAATATAAAACAAAAGTAAATACTACTGCGTGACCCATGAGTGGTATGCAAGATGAGGTCATGGGCCAGCCGCGGAGTCCCCCTCTCTTGCCTCCCCAAAAATAAAAAGAATTAAACAAATCCGCAGTATAACACACGGCAGTCCCCCCCCCCCCCCCCCCGGGACGAGATTAACCCTTGCTACACTCGATGGCACAGGCTCAATGGACAACGTGTTGTTTGTTTCCAAAAGTTTGGTTTAGACGGTTTATAAGATGTCTGATTAGCATGACCATGATGGTTGGCATTACCTGTAACTCTCCGAGGGGTTTTCTTAGAGTAGAGCAGTGGTTGTGGCCACATACAATAATGGTCATTTACTGATTTGCCATGATGAGATATACACGACTGGTATGATGATAGAATGATAACGTATATCGCATGGTCCTGGGAATGTAATGACTTGCGACATGAAGTTGCTGGGCTAATACAGTTCTTGCTCTTGTTAATGCATATAAATGTGTGTACCGCAAAACTAATAAAGACATGTTTAAAAAAAAAAAAAAAAAAAAAGTAAACACTTTTCTCCATCAGTGCTACCATCCTATTACACGTGTCTAATGAGGACTGCCATCCATGTGTAATAATGATATAGTAAACTCCTGGGACATGAGTATACGAAAACCCCTAGCAAAACAAGAAAGCCACTAATTAAGTAACTCCAACTCGAAAGGAGACATTTTGTAGCTATTGTTGTGCAAAAAGCTCAATTAGATAAGTAAAACTAATCCTATTCATTTTCTAAATTGGGCATTAATATAGCTTTATATACATAAACACAACCTAAGTGATCTCAACCCTAATTAATCAAACTAGCACGAATATTGCCATAAATAAAGAAATCGGGATTTGTGGTTGACATATGAATAATTTGAAGGGTGGGACAATATTGCTAACTATCAGTACTTTTCGGTTTACACTGGAAAGGCAGATTTCCGTCAGGTTTTTTTTCCGGTTGAAATTTGTTGATACCGAAAACAGGACGCCCTAGTTATGCCACTGCTGATTTTGTCTGCATTAAAGAATTGCCTTTCTGTTTAGCTCAATGTGCACAGTACAAAGCAATGGACAATGCCTGGTTTGGTTTTGATATGAGACATGGTTGCCCCCACCACCTTATAAAAGTAAATGACAAAAATATTGAATCAAAAATATTGTGTCACGAATATTATGTTAAAAATATCTTCACTACAAAAATGAGGAAAACACTAAAGAAGGTTAGAATAAAATGTATGTATATATTTCTTTAAAATAAAGCTGTACATATTGTTTACTTTAATATAGTTGTAATATATAGTTTTAATTTATATATATTAGCTATATTAATTTTAGGTGTTAGTATAAATTAATTGTTTTACATTTTAAAGTATGGCTTTTAAATTTTCATGTGTACTTCAATTTTTTACATTTAATCAATAATTTATAATTTAGTAGTGGGTTGTTGGGTTTGAATGGCAATGGGAGATAAGTTATTTAAATTATTGGTTTTTATTTTCATTTTCAATTAATTCTTTATGTTTAATACTGAATTGGCAACTATGTAAATTGATATTGCAATTAAGTGTATTTTGCGATTTTGTAATGCATATTTTGTTTTTACATAATTGAATTGGTAGTTTATATTTCAGATGCAGATTGTTGGGATTTCTAGGGGAATAGGGTGAGCCGTCATTTTATATTACATCTTTTTTTTCAGAATAATTCTGTGCATTTGTATTTGTTTTATTATATAAATTATTTGTTTTTATAATAAATCTTTATTGATTAACATTTGTAAAATATGGTTTATATTTATTATTGGTTGTAACTTTATTTGCTTATGTTTTATTATGGCTTTATTGAAAAATTTTACTTACCTTCGGTAACGGCTGATCTGATAGAGGATTTACGTGGACGTTGTGGCTTGGACCACCAAGTTCTTTGAGGTAGGGTGTTGGGTGAGGAAATTTGGGTGCCCCGGAGCTGGGCAATGGTGACGTGCAATCGTCCTAGTCACAGGAGCCCCTGTGTTGGGTGTGGACCAAGTCCCCAAAAGGACATCAGTGAGGGCTTTGCTGAACGGGAGTAGTGGTTCTAAGGGTCAGACGCCCGGATGCAGCACCTCCGTCAAGACAGTCTTGACAGCCACTGAGGGCAACTGAAGGTCCAAGACCTCAGCCGCCCTCCACACCACCATTGCACAAGAGGCTCCCTCCTCTGTAGCCCCAACAGGGGGAGAAACCATACCACTATCTAGAGAAGTATCCAGTTCACTGGCTTCACCAGCTCCTCGCACGAGTCAATGTTAGGGTTTTCAACCTTTAGCTGGTATTCCTCAGGGTCCAGCGGCTCCTCCTAGTCCTTCCTGAGTCCTAACCCAAGGGAATAGGGCTTAGGCTCCAATCTAGGAGGCAAGGCTCCAGGCGGTGCTGGATACTGCGTTGGGCGACGCCATCCGGCTCCATATCGGAGTCGGGGATGAGAATGGGGATGGCGCAGCTGGCGCCGGGAGCGTTGTCATCTGGACCAGCGTCGGGTAAGGTTGAGTTGATACAACCGCGACCGGTCTGGATCCAGGAATGGATCCATGTGCCTGACTAGAGCTGGGGCCAGAGCTTCCAGCATGGAACCAGATGGACCCCTGCCCACCTCTCGGGCCAGAATGCACGTTGGAGGGGTCGGGACGCCTAAATATGAGGAGCATGGCCTCATAAAACTCCTTTAGTTGGGCGGGGTCGCTCCTGGAAAATCGGAGCGGCACTGCGTCGGCCCAGGCGCAGGCTCTACTGCGGAGCCACGGCTTGAATGGCGATGCTGCCTCATCTCGTCGGCTGACGGACCTCTTCGATGATGACTTTTTCTTTTGATGGGACTTACCCGAGTGTCCCGATGACTTCGAGAGCGACGAGGATCTCGGACTCTGCAACCACTCCCGGGACCTTCCTCTCGACCAGGACTTCAAACGTCGCAGCATCGCACGTCAAAACTCCATGAGCATAAGGGATCGCTCACGCAAGGCCTTGGGATTCATGCTGTGGCAGTCTTCTGGTCGTGGTCGCACTCGAGGCACCACAGGCATACAAAATGCGGGTCCATCACTGACATCAGTCAATGATAGGCGCCGCTTGGCTTCAAGCTGCGTTTTTGGAGGACATCCCTGCCACAACAAGAGAAAAAACCCTCAAAAGGAGTCGACAAAATTTAGAAAAAAAATCCAGTAAAAAAGTGACTGAGGGGAAGCTCTTCTCGGGATCAGCGCTAGCTGGCGCAAAAAACTGATGTCAGCGCATCTGCGTGGCACCTATATAGGTGCCGCGGACATCCCTTCTGTTTTGACATCGCACATGGAGTGAACTACGCCACCTACCGGCGCACAAGGGTACTGCTCACGAAAAATCTTCCAGGTCCAGTCGGACGCCTGGGGAAATTCTAAGGTAAGGAATCTGCAGCTACTAATCTCTATCAGATTATAACTGTTTATTATTTTTTGTTTGTTTTGTTTAGTCACTAGGAAAGTGCATTTATTTTAAATGTACTTATTTTTATTTGTTACATTTTTATTGTATTAATTTTTTTACGCGTATTTTTTTATATACTATTTATTTTCTTAGTTCAATTATGTTTTAATAATTGTAGGTTGTTGGGTATTTATAAGTTTGTTTCAAAATGATTAGCATTTTGAATGGTATAAATAACCCTTCCTAGCAAATCTAAGCACTCCAAAGTCCAATACCTTTCCAAATTCTGCTTAAATTGGAGGTAAATTACTTTATCTGACTGCCTTGAAGTCAAAAAGTTTGCTAGTGTGATTGATTTTCTATTCCCCTTTTTTTAATTTTGTATTTGTTTCATGGATGTTTATATATTTTTAAATACAATCTTTATTTAAGTTTTTAATGAAAATGTAATTTTTGAATTAACTGAGAATAATGTTTAATTTAAAAATGTAAGATACTGCTGAGATTATTAATGTAATTTCTTTATTTTGTTTAAATTGTTTTTTTTAAATATAAAAATATGTTTATTTGCATCACAGTATTAAAACTATTTTTATATTTAAAATTATGTTACATATATGTTTTGGCTATATATATATAAGTTTTTACTTTTAAGTTATTATTTATATGTTTAACTTAATGTGTTTTAAAATCTGTTTAGTCAGGTTTATATTTTTAAAACTATATATAAAAGTATATATTTTATAAACGACTTGTTAAAACTATTTTTAATTAAACTATTTTCTAGTTTAATATTTTAAATAAATTACAAAAAATTATATATATATTTATTTTATTTGAAAAGTTTTATATAGCGCGAACATGACCCATAAGGGTATCAGAGCACTGTAAAAAGGAGCAGTAACGATAAGAAGGTAAAGGCGTAAATACAACACATAAAGGAACTTAACAAGCACAAATACTAAAGAAGAGTAACCAACCTTGTGGTACATGTAAAGTAACAAAACTTGCATCCCTGAATGAGAGACCAAAGATGTCACCAAGAAATAAAAATTAGTTATGGTGGCTTCAGGACTATTGCTGTAAGTGGTTATTCAGGAGTAACCATTTGACTTGTTTTTTGAATGAGGAGGTCGAGGGATTAGATCTGATCTCGGGAGAAAGTGTGTTCCATGTCCTTGGTGCAAGACACTATATATATATATATATATATATATATATACACACATATATCTAACACACTCTCTCCTTTCGGGAAAGACATAGCCGCACTCAACGATGAGGAACACAATCCATTTATTTAATTACAGCATGGGCAATCCGACGCGTTTCGGTCATCACGACCTTCTTCTGAGGAGCCCCGGCATATTTGAGAAAACGCACCCTTCAGTAACATGCTCAATTTAAAAGTACTTGCCCTCTAGTGGACGCCCTGATGGGACCGTTCTTTAAGCATGCTGGTACTTGTAGTGCGCTTTCCCCTCAATTACTCCCTCCAGTGGGAAATGCCGTTAATAATGTTACTTCTTTGCTGTGCTCAAAGTTGCTCCGTCGCATTACCATTTTGAGGATGCACAGAGTCCATACCGAAGTCAGTCCTCGGCGGCAACCACTGTCCCTGGTCGTTTTCGCGGGCTGCAAAGGTGGTTCAATACATATCTATATATATATACACACACATATATATATATATATATATATATATATAATATACATACATATGTGTAACAGGTACAAACACGTCACTCCAGGCAGCTTGTAATACACAAATTTATTGGTGGCAAGAGGAAAAATCAATGCTTTTAGGTTGCAAAACGCAACCGCGTGCACGATAATGCACCATCTTAAACTTACATCATACATACCATTTCATTCACCCCTAGGTCACCATGTAAACATAAAAGACAGACAAGATTTCTAGTGTATAACATGGTCACCATCTTAAAGAGATGAACTAATGAATCAGTCATTCATTCATTTAATCTTTATTTGGTTTAAAAAAACCATAAAAGATGCAAATTTGTACAGTTCATACATATACAATAATATGGTTTAAAATCAGATATTAAAATGCCCACAACTCTCCAATAACAATCATGTGTACATAGCTTGTTTTAGAATACATCACAGATACATCAGTTCTAAGTAAAAGACATTAATTCTGATTCTATTACTATTACATAATGCTTGGTCGTGGACGGAGTACTAATTCCAAGCAAAAGTTGATAAAGTGCAAATGCAATAAAGTGCTTGCGTGTCTTGGTGCAATGTATCATAATAAAACATATTAAAACCTATAGAAGTTCAGATTTAATCCAACATCTGGTAATTAAAATGTCATGCCTTTTCCCTTACGTACAAAATTAACAGCTAATAAATATCCACTTATACTAAAAACAATATTCTGAGATGTGTCTGTTTTAAAAATTCTGAGTGCTCCTGATTGTGACCCAATTCCAGAAGTTCGGCAGATGGGTTTAATCCATTTTTTCCTTTGGATGGCGTATGCTGGGCAAAAGAATAATATATGGGAATCATTTTCTACAGTATTAAGTGGGCATAGGGGACAATAGGCCTCTCCATCATCGCTGTTACGTTGCCATTTAGCTGTGTTGCAATTGACCTGCAAGATCTCAAAGCGAAACTTCATATACAGTAACTTGGCCAATTGCGGATAGACTTCATCCAAATATTGTTCAAAATGGGGAAGCGGTTTTACCAATAGAAACTGGGATGTTAGCCTACCAATTTGAGAGCAGTGGTGGATACGGTTATATATGTATGCCCAGTATGTATTTTTCAAAAGCTTTTTTGAAAGTGTCGTTAATGTACTGGGAGCATCCCAAAAGTAGTTGACCCCTAGCTTGAAAAACCATGTTCGCACGTCTGACCCATTGAAATGTTGTGTGGTGGTCAAGTTTCAGGAACTCAATTAGCACCTCTTTATAATTTTTAAGTTCTTTTGTGGTCCACAAACGGACCCAGAATAGCAGGGGTCTCACTGTGGCTTGTTGATCTATACCCATTACATTGAGGTCCTCGATGATGGGTATCATAGGTGTGCGTACAGGCAAACGTAATAGCCTCCTTAAGAACTTGTTTTCCTCCCCTGTGACCATGTTATGCCTAGTGGCCCCCCAGAACTCTGTCTAGTGTAATACCAAGGTATTTGAAATTGGACACATATTCTAACTTTTGTTTTTGAACTGTAATATTTTTCTTAATAGCTTTGTGTGGTTTTACCGCCATGTATTTAGTTTTGTTGGAGTTTATTTCAAGACCTTTTGAGACACAATATGTGCTGAAGGAATTCAGCAGGATTTGTAATCCCTTTGGAGTTTGTGATAATAAAATAGTATCAGCGAATAGTAAAGCTGGTACTGGCACCCCACCTAGCTTTGGCGAGTCATGATTATACCCTTGTAGATGCTTCACAACATCATTTACATATAATGAAAAGAGAGTGGGTGCCAGTACACATCCCTGCCATACTACTCTTTTTATAGGGATCGCCTCTAATAGTTCGCCCCTAGGTTCCCTTCTAACCTTTGCGTAGTTATCTTCATGCAGCCTAACTATCTGTACCAGAAGATCTTCAGGGACTCCCTCAATTTCAAGATAAATCCAGAGCAAGTCCCTGGGGATAAGGTCGAAGGCGGCCTTCAGGTCTATGAATGCTATGTACAGGTGTCCTCCCATCAGATTTGTATATTTCCAGCCTATGGATAAAAGTCTAAAAACCTGATTTATTGTGCTCGTTTTCACTCTGAACCCGGCTTGATACTGTGAGAGTATGTTGTTTTCTCCTATCCAGTTATTGAGCTTAAATATAATCTGTTTTGCATATACCTTTTGCAAGGTATCTATTAGGCTTATTGGCCTATAATTGGCAGGATCCTGCCGATTACCCTTTTTAAAAATTGGGATTATTTCAGCCCCTTTCCAAGACATGCATCAGTCACTATGGTTCACTAAGTTCATACTGTCTCTTTCCACAAAACATAATGATAGTAATCCAAGCCAGAATTTCAGAATCTTCATAGTTGTGTAAATTAGCATACAAATTCATGTCGACATTGTGTAATGTGCAGTTGACCGGGTGCTTCATACTCTGTATCAATACCACAAATCATGCTGCTGGTACAAGTGGCAGAAATGTTTTCACATTATCTCTGTCATAGACTGAATCATCAAAAACGTGTGCGCATACACATACAGCAGAGCATTCATGCACTGGTGAGCTGGCGCCAACCTCACTCGCCTCTTACAGTGTGTGTATTTCCTCAGCTCACATGGGGGTAGCGGTATGAGGCTCAAGTGGGCGTATGTCTAAGGTTTTACTTCCAAGGCGCTCCACCGTGAAAGAATGCACCTTACAGAGGCATGTGAAGCAACTCTCTGATACCTTGAAGTGCTCAGACCAGGGAAAGTATTTGGATAAGTAGGAACCTAGGAAAATGCAAACCAGCCTCCCTTACATTATACGGTTCAAACAATTATGCCCAAGTGGGCTAAATATAGAGACAGCACAGCCCAAGTGGGCATGTGTACTCAAAAACTCACCAGACGCATTACTGTATAGACCCATTCTGACATATTGTGACTACGCAACTATAAATTCGCCCAAACATGCTTTAACCGAGGAGAAGCTCTGAACTCAATGGAATCTTGATCCCGATTCTAAAATGGCTTGATAGGACAAGGGAAAGAGATCAGACAATGCTATAGAATAGACTCAACGTTACATAATGCATGACCCTAGCCAAGACAGGCTTTTTCTATCAATGCAGCTTAAATAAACTAACATCACAGTGCCCTTAATCCAATGCTATTATGTGTTTAAATTCAGCTTTTCTGCTGGGAGACTAACTTCAGGGCAGAAGAAAGTCAGTCAGCAATATACAAGGAGCTGCGCAGTACCTGCGAAACAATCGGTCTTAAACAACAGGTCTCCGGCCCCACACACCTAACGGGCCACACCCTGGACCTCATATTCTCCCCTGAAAATCTTACTTTGGTAGTGGATATAACTCCTCTCTGCTGGACTGACCTTTCACTGATCACTTTTCACCTGCAACTGGCTAAAAGTTGTTCTCTCGCCAAGCCAGTAGCAAATTCAGTAGAAGGTAGAGCATGGAATAAGCTCCCCGAAATCAAAACTAAACCTTTTATTAAGAACCTATATTTCTCACCAACAGGCTCGAAGGAGGCTAACTATAATAGATTCGAAAGGGAAATCATAAAAAGTCTAGATGAAATCATACCCCTGACCACCCTAAGGAATCGAAAAAGGATCTCAGCCCCCTGGTACAACCTCACGTTGAAAAACGCTAAACTTAATTGCAGGCAACTGGAAAGGAAATGGAGGCGTCACTATCTTGAGGGAGATAAGCTTACCCTAAGAAACGCACTGGGTGAATATAAAAACAAGCTAAGGAAGGTGAGGGCAAACTATTTCTATGAGCAGATCACCACAGCCCCTAACAAAGCGAGGAAAACCTTTGAAATCCTTAAAGAATTCACCGACCCATCCCGCTTCAAGCAAGTGATCAAACCTTCACAGACATTATGTGACAATCTGTCAGAATATTTCGACAGTAAAATCACAACTATCCTGGAAGGGATTAACAAATCACCAACAGTCAAACACCCTAGTGTACACTCCCATAGCTCAGTTCAATTGAAATTGTATTCAGTTCCCCCCTCCTCAGATCTTTTTCCTGTTGAGTTGCCATCTGTGACGCTCACTAGATTGGATCCTATCTCCAGCGATACTTTTAAAACCCTGTAAAGGGCTGTTAAATCAGGATCCCTGCTGGACCCTATGCCCCCAAAGCAGTGGCAATTATGGGAAGAAGAGTTGGCAGGTCCCCTCCGACAACTCTGCAATCATTCTCTTGAAACCCAGAAGGTACCCGACTGCTGGAAGAAAGCCGTAGTCAAGCCACTGTTAAAAAAAGCTCTCTCAGATCCCGCTGATCTGTCCAATTTTAGACCTATTTCCCTTCTACCTTTCCCTATAAAAATCCTGGAAAGCTACATAAGTTCACTATTGTCACAACACCTAGAAGACACTGCATGGCTTGAGGAAGAGCAGTTTGGATTCCGTCCTGGCCATGGTACCGAGACCGCTCTTATCTGCGCTGCCGATGAACTACGGAGGACTAACGACAACGGACAATCGGCTGTCCTTGTCCTCCTAGATTTATCGGCCGCGTTTGACACGGTGAATCATCACATTCTCATGTCCAGGCTTTCGGCAGCGGGTGTAGGGGGACCAATGTTAAACTGGCTAAAGTCATAACTGTCCAACCGCTATCAAGCCGTATCTCTTCCCCCGTTTCTTTCCAAATTCAGAAAAACACCACATGGTGTCCCCCAGGGCTCCTCCCTTAGCCCTATCTAGTTTAATGTCTACATTAAGCCCCTGATTTCACTCATAAAAACCCACAATATCAAATTAATCAACTACGCAGATGATACTCAAATGATTCTGTCATTAAATAACAATCAGGAGGACACCATTGGAAATTTCCATGCATGCATTCTTGACATCCTTGACTGGATGAATTCCAACACTCTAAAAATGAATGGAAATAAAACGGAATTCCTCTGCTGTTCCTCCAACAAAATTCCAGTGTCCTTACCACCGAACTTCTGGCCGCTACCCATGGAAAAGCCTTTGGGCAACACAGTGGCAGTGCGAAACCTGGGTGTGAGTATCGACCAAGGATTATCTTTGGAAAACCACGTGAATAGAATTAACGGGACCTGCTTTGCTCTGATTCGGGCTCTCAGGAAGCTATACCCTCTGCTCGATCTACCAGCCAGGTCATTGATCTCCAGAGGGGTAATACTAAGTAGGCTGGACAACTGTAACGCCTTGTTGCTAGGAGCCCCTAGTTACCTTTTAAAAAAATTGGAACGTATCCAGACCATCACCGCTAAATTGACACTAAACAGACCCCGATACTCATCGGCCACAGATGCCTCGAGGGAGCTTCATTGGCTACCTATCAAGCAGAGAATAGCCTTTAAATCTCTATGTATTGTTCACAAGGCACTACAAAACAAAGGGCCAATACCTCTTCAAAACAAACTAAAAAAGTACACCCCTGGCAGAAACCTCCGCTCCACTACGGGTAACTATGTCCAGGAGTTTAGGTACAAAAAAGTCAGACAAGGAGGACGTACCTTTACGGTTAATGCGGCTCGGTCATGGAATAGACTTCCATCCTCCCTACGATCTCAATCTGATCTACAAAAATTCAGGAAAGCATTGAAGACCTGGTTATTTCCCCACTAGTGGTCACTGCTCAGTTTTTCATCTGCTGCATCTTACACAGTGGCTTAGCGCCAGGATACCATTTTTGGTCACAGTGTGCTTTATAAATAACCCCTTACATTACATTACATTCATGCGATGCAGAATGCATGAAAGAGAAAGCAGGACATATATCTCACATGTGTATAGTTCCTCATCTATGTTCAGAACCTACGATTCCTTGCTATCCAGGTCTCGTATAAATCTAGTTTCCAGCTGTCTAAGCTTTGTTTCTCAATCCCCACCACTCAGATCGCTAGGGATTTGGGCAAGACAGCTGTATTTAAGTACAGACACATCACTGCCATGTGTTTTCTCAAAATATATTGCGCTGTGTAGCTTTGGTCTTTGTTGGTGATGGCCCTCAGGTGTTGAACTATGCGTTTGTGGGCGGGCAGCGTGGTGCTTCCCACATAGACCTTTTGGCAGGGACACTTGAGGATGTAAACCACATATTTGCTTTTACATGTGAGCCTTCCCCTTATTTTTATGGTTGTTAAAAGGTGTTTTGATCTGTGCCAGATTCTCACCGTATTGACACGTTTACATTGTGTACATCTGGTAAACCCCTCTTTGGGAGTGAGCCACGTTCTTCTTGGTACAGTCTGACTTAGATCACTCTTAACCAGTTGATCCCGTAGGGACCTGGCACGTCTAAAGCACAACTGTGGGCGACCTGACATGTCCTAACCAATCACCGGGTCATGTTTCACTAAATGGCAATGTTTCTGTAAGGCTAAGCGCAATTTTTGTGGTCTGTATTCTATGTGGTTACAAATCCCTGTACCCTGTTCTTGCCCTTGCATTTAAGCCAGAACAGAGCTTCTTCCCTCTTACAAGATCTTGCTCTCTTAGAGGCTGCTCCCAGGATGTTATTTGAGTACCCTCTTGCTTTATAGCGTGTAACCATCTCTGCTCCAGTTCTATTGTATTCCTCTTCTGTGCTACAGTCTCTCCTTGCTCTATAGAACTCCCCAAAGGGGATACTTTTTATAAGGGGGTTGGGTGGAAGCTGTAAGAGTGCAAGATTGTGTTATCCGCTGTGGGTTTCTATACACTGTAGGGACTAACCTCTCCCTTAACTCATTGGCATGTCCAAAAATTAAATTACATTTCTGCTGAACTCACTGGTAAAGCTCAAATTCAGGTATTTACGGTTAACACTCTCTACAAACATTCCCGCTTGAGATTCAGTGCCTTTCCGGATTAGGAACAGATCACAATGAACCTTACTTGTAGAACAATGTGTGCAACGCATTGCTCCACATTGGTGCCACTGAGCACCTGCTCCTCCCACCATCCCATATGCAAATTAGCATACCTGGGGCTAAGCAGGTGCCCATTGCTGTCCCTCTGACCTGATGATAGATTAGATCTCATTATTAAAAAGAAACATGTTTTTGGAGAGGCACCACTCCATCATTGTAAGCAGCATTTTGTTGTGTTTCAGATTATTTATGGTGTATATTAAAATTTCAATATATTTACTTTTTTGATGATATTCTGTTCCAAAATATTATAGACAATTATTTGGATTTTACGTAGAAAAGTGTACAAAGTAGTAAACATGTTTTTTGTAAATAATATTTTTGACATGATATTCTGGTGTCACAATATTGTTTTTCATCATATTCTGCAATAAAACGCCATATAAATTAGCACCAAGATAAATCTAAAAGACAATGTGTGTGTCTGTGTGTCACTGTGTCCAAGTGCTTAGTTTGTACTTGTGTGAGTGTGGTGCTTAATTTAAAACGGTGCTGTGTGTGGTCAAGTGCTTCATTTGTAATGTTATTTGCAGGTAGTGGGCACTGGCACTTTTTTGTGGATCAGACTTATTTTTCATCATTAGACTTTGACCAAGAGCAAGTGAGAGAAATGCAGATAATGGAGAAAAGAGAAGGAAAAGAACAATAGGATAACATATACAAGGGATGAAGCAGAAATGGAAAAGAACATGCAAGAATGTTCTTTAAACATACGGTGAGCATACGGTGATGGACGTTAGGAGGTTAAATCAAGGCTAGGCTTGTTGCAACGCTGCAACAGGGGTCTTAGAAAATATTTTGTCCCTGCACATATATAATATATTACAAATTATGGACACATACGCATTTGGTCTTGTGTACATCTGTTTTACTATTTTGTGTATGTATATATATATATATATATATATATATATATACTCTCCACACTTCCAAAACCATCCGGTAGGCACAAAAAGGAGAGCACTCACAGGTCCTCTGCGATGTGATTTATTTCGTGCTACAACCCCCCCGCACTGACAGACGCGTTTCGGCAATCTTATATTATTTATATATATCAGCTCAGAATCTCACAACCAAGGAAGTGAGGAGACCGCACACAGCCAAGGGGTAATCTCGGTTTATTTTATTTCACCGAGAATTAAAGCAGGACAGGACGCATTTCGGCGTAGCGCCTTTTTCCACTGCAAGTGGAGACTGAGTGACAACTTGTTTAAATAAACACAACAAAGCAAAAAAGGCAATCATTTCCGGTATGCACATTCAAAGTAACAACATAATTAACGGACTAACAAATCTGTATAGCCCACAGGCGCCATCTTCAGATGAACAAACCTTGCCGAAGCAGCACAGTGATTAATACATTCAAAGAATATGTGAGTACAATATGGCTCTGTATGAGCAAATATTTGATCATTCTTACGGCTTTAAAATATTCATCTTTTCACCATGATTATAAACATTCAAGATACCAAATAGAGTAATTCATAGTGTTGCCTTTAAATCCATCTCCGCAGCACGATTATCTCAAATACATTAAATAAATTTTTATATCTAATGAAATAATCACAACTGTTCTAATCCATCACAGTTAGGAATTGATCATTTCTCCGAACTTATTTTAGATAACAGCCCATAAGAATTAATATTTAGACGGCTTGTAAAATATAAAGCTGGTTAGCATTTTCTGAAAACCAATATTCAAACAAAATTAAGCCCTGTATGGGCAATCACAAATCAGAGATAGATTTGCTCTCCTAGTATACACATATATAAATTTATATGATAAGATGTACCTCATAATCCACTATATTAATCATCTGGATGACAATTCATAATTTATGAGAGAACATCTAAAATTAAATAACTGTTCTTACAACATAGGAGAGCACCAGCATCAACACAGTAAATCCTTTTCCAATACTCTTAATTTCCGAACACAGCAAAATCCATTTATGACATTCCAGTGCTCCAGACTCTACCCTAGATGATTTGCTAACTCATTTTCCGTATTCAATCCTAGGGGAGATTTAGTTTGCAAATCAACTATATATCTGGATTAGAGTCTGCGTAATTTCAATTCCCTGTTGCCTCCCCGTTCGTGGGCAAAGACATGGTCTAAACAATAGAAACGTATAAGATTTCTATCACTTTAGTGAACACTCGCGAAATGTCTCGCCACGGGGTACGAGAAGTCTTTCTTCTCAATAGCCCTGGCATGTTTTAAAATTCTGCGTTTCACTGGATGTATAGTACTGCCGACGTAGCACTTTTTACATGGGCAGACTAAACAATAAATGCAATAGGGAGTAGAGCAAGTTAAAAATGTATTGATGGTTCTATGCTGTTTTTTGCCAGGGATCTCATATGTAAGAGTTTTAGGACTGTTCCTGCACGCTTTACATTTGGAACAAGGAAAGAATCCAGTATATATATATATATATATATAATAAACCTACACATCACTGTGTGTAGTGACATTTTATAATCAAATATGGATGTCATTCTAATTGATCCGAAGCATCAATTAGCCTCAGTTATGCTTGATAAGTTTCATGGCTCTAGTAGGCCTAGAAGCTATATTGTTCAGGGTAGTGTATTTGCACATTCCTGCAGCGTAACCTTGTGTAGTAAAGTGGAGTATTATGTGGTGTGGGGGTTAGTCCTCACCATGTCATACTAGAACAATACCCTAAAGTTGGTTCTTGGATTCACTCTAATAAATCCTTAGCTCAATCCTGGTAGAGTGGCAAAGAGCAGTCAGGCTTTACTAGAGGAACACGTGTAAGTGTTTCAGAGCACCAACATGAACAATAAGTAATTGACACGACTCGAGAGAAATCTGTCACCAATTTATAAAAATAGAGTGTATTTTTATATTAATTTTGACACCAAAACGAACGGAACAGCATATATATAACCGGAGTAATCGATTTTAGAATCAAGAGAAAATCAATGCAAAATAATACAAGGAAAATTGAACATTGCGGTCAATCAGAAAAACCACCCGTGACAATCAGCCACTTGCAGGTCGAGTTGCGATGAATCCTTGCAGGGCAAAGGTGATGCCAGTCCAGGACCGAGCCACGACAATCAGTTCAATTTTACCTCACCCTTGGAGCCCAGATGCAGAGTTGTCCCGGATGCCCATGGTGCTGTGGGAGAGCTGCTTTTACCACTGAAACGGTGCTGAAGGGGGGGAAAAGATGCAAAGGGACAACAACATAGTGGTTGCTGATGTCTGTCACAGGTCGGATGGAGTTCCCTCTTGATGCAGCATCGAGTAAAGGGGTTGGTTGCCGGACAGGAGACCAACAAGCCTTGGCAGCGGTAAGTAGTGCTTAAAGTAACTTCGACGTCCGATGATCCCAGGGAACGTGTAACTTTGTTGAAGACAGGGGTGGCGGAGCTTGCTCGCGACGAAGATGGCCGCTTAAGCGAGAAGCTCTGCACGACCACCAGACTATATTATATTTATCCGGCATCTGAAAAGTGCAAGCGGCTTCGCTGGGGCTGAATTCGGCTCTGGAGAGGCCCTAGAACAGAAAAAGCTGACTCCGATCCCAGCAACTGCCCGGACGGCGGAGCGAGAGATATAGGCCGGTGCATTGCAGACGTAGGCCGAGATCCCCGGGCTGCCGTAAAGAGACATGGCGGCCTGACGCACTGCAGCGCTACGACGACCAGAGCCCTAAGGACGACTGGGAGGGTCGGAACTGCGGCAGCGGAGTACGGGCACTGGAAGGCGACCCCCTTCACATGCGGTGAGAAGGCGGAGAGTCTCTTGTGCTAGTGAGACGGCCGGACGGCTGAGGCTTCAGAGGGGAGCACCGGAGAGCGGAGGCGAACCTACCGAAGACTACGGGAGGGCGCTGTGGCCCTTCACAGTGAGTCAGCAGAGCGGTAGGGAGCGACGGCTGCGATCTCCCTCCGGCGCAGTCGGAGAACTGTGAGTGAAGCTTCACTGAAGGTGCGGCAGCTCGGCTATTGATGCACTGGGAACTGCGTAGCGGGACGAGCGGGAACCGCCATTTTGGCAGCAGAGGAAGCGGAATTCCCTGGCTACATAGTTTGGCCTGAGAGGTGGGCGCAGACTGTTGCTGTCTGGTGTTGCATCATCTCCCCAGAGTGAAGGACGCTTTGCGTTGCCCCCTGATTGTGCACCCAAGAGAAGATAGACAGGGAGTGTGAACTTGGTGGTGGCTGGGAGGTACCCGTGGACCTCGGGACGCACCTTGCTTGGGAAGCTGTAGACTGACCACCTCAGAGAGGCTGAAAGAAGCGGTCGACTGCTGCGCGGATTGGGCAAGCTGTGTAGATTGCAGTGCATTGTGTATGAGCAGTATCATACCCTCTACTATAGGATCCTGCGAGTGGCTACCTAGCTGCACTTCGTGTCCCAGCAGTGGCGTGGAGTCGTTGGTGGCGGTGGTAGCCAACCGAACTGAAGAGCAGAGCAGACTTGGCCCCCATTGGATAGTGAAGTGCCTTGACCTCGGTATACCGGCAGTGCGGCGCGCACTGGTGGAGTGACTGTGCCCTGCAGCCCTGCGGCGGCTGTTACGCGGGTAGCCACGTACGTAGGGCAGTTGAGATAGAACCTTGCCCCGACAGCTGCTTTGGATAGAGATTGCCGTGGCATAGCCGCATACAGCTCGAAGTATATGCAACAGCTGAGGTGTCTGCACTGAAAGAGCATGGTTCTTGGCCCAGAGCAGTTATAGAGCCACTCTAGCAATGGGGAGGGTTGACAAGTCACAACCGAAACTAACGTTTGACCACAGGAAGTCTAAGGTACGAGACACAGCCGCCGAGGACAGAGATAATACGCAGGATCCAACCCAGGAGGAAACAGAGAACGATATTCGTACAATGCTGACGGCGATGGAAAAAGGTCTGCAAAACAGCCTTTCAGTCCTGGGCACCAAGATGGACTCCCTCTCCTAACGTATGGACAGGATGTCCGAGAGACTGGACAAACACGCAGAACGGTTGGATATGACGGAGCGCCGGGTCACGCAAGTTGAGGAAGCACAGACAACGCTCGACGCTGACCACAAACAACTGGGGAGAGTGATGCAGGTGCTGCAGGATAAAGCAGAGGACCTTGAAGCGCGGTCCCGGCGCAGTAACCGGAGGATCACTGGCCTACTGGAGACGACCCAGACTGGCAATATGGAACAATTTGTTGAGAAACTGTTAGTTACGCTCCTAGGAAGTGAGACTTTTTCAACTATGTCTGTTGTCGAGAGGGCGCATCGCTCCCTGGGCCCTCGCCCGGCACCTGGTGCTCCCCCGAGGCAGATTATCGCGAAGTTACTGAACTATCGAGACAGGGACTCGGCGTTGAAAGCTGCCAGAGACAAGCAGTCACTACAGTACAAGGGTTCCAACATATCACTGTTTCCGGACTTCACACTAAGGGTACAAGAAGCCCGCCGACAGTTCGCCCCCTTGAAGAAACAACTTAGGGACCACAACATAGACTACGCCATGCTGTACCCTGCTAAACTCCGCGTTAACCGTCAGGGCCAATCGCGAATCTTCACAGACCCTAAAGTCTTACAGAAGGCCCTGAAGGAATGGTCTAAAGACAAACGGCGTAGCCCAGAGAGAGGCTCCTGGGAAGGAGCAGAAGGTGGCCGCTTGGATGATCAGGACTGACCTTTGGACTGCTCTACATTCAGATAAGAATGGCACACACGGGGTTTTCAGTGAAGGTCACTCCTATAATGCATGGGGTGCACGTGTGCTCATGTGATTTAGTTGTTTCTAGCATCGTGATCGTCAATATTGGGGGAGCATACGGAGGGCTCTTGGACGAAGGTGGCGCCTGTCATAGGACTAGGCCAATTGAATGAACAATTAGGCTGTATGACATACAGGTGGAGGGGGGTTGGAGATACTATTTCTTATTCAGATGCTTTATATCTTGCTGATGGTGTGCGGAGCGGAGACCAGAATGTGTTTTTTTTCTCTCAGTTTTACTCTGGTAAGCGAGCTACCTCTGCCCGCGAGTGAAACACACACTTGGGGTATTGTGCCTTAGGTAGTGGGGGGGGGCGGGACCTCTTAGCTTATTGTTGCGTACTATACGCTTGCTGTTTTCTAGGATGGTTCAAGAGGCATGTTTGATTGTCTTTCGCCTAGGCTCAGTTGGGGTAGGCCAGGCGTGGGTGGGGGGTGGGATGGGATGGGGACTTGATTGGCAGGACACTTTTTATAGACACTACTTTCTACGCATGACGATTGCACAAGTTGTATGTTTCAATGGCAGGCACGAATAGTCTGGTAGGGCGCGAGCACAGGACGGCTGGTAGTACTGCCCATAGCGCTGCTGCACAGGGTAGAATACGAGCTCTCACATGGAATGTGAGGGGTCTTAATGACCGTAGGAAGTTACGTAAGGTTTCGGCCCACTTGATGAGGCACGACATAGACATTGCGCTACTGCAGGAGACGCACCTTCCCCTTAATAGCCCCATGCTCCGCAGCAGGGGATTACAAGGCTCTATCCACGCAGCGGGGTTTACCACACAAGCTCGAGGGGTGCTTACATGGGTCCGCCCCAGGGCTTCCCTCACACTTGATCCCCTGGACACAGATGCAGACGGACGATATGTAATTTCCAGGTGCCGGACATACTTATAATAAATGTATATGGCCCCAACTACGATAACCCCAATTTCTATACCGCACTGACTGAAAAAGTACGTAAATGTGGTACGGGCCAGCAGCTCTGGGGAGGTGACCTAAACCTTGTTCTAAACCCCGAACAGGACAGATCGGGAGGGCCGACCAGACATGTCACGGCGGCGGCTAGGACGGTCACATACATCATGGTGCAATTAGAATTGCACGATGTATGGAGGCAGAGGTTCCCTGATAAAGGGGGGTATACGCATTATTCGGCGTATCATGACCTACATACACGAATAGACTACTGGTTGGCAACCGAACAGCTGTATGAGTGCACGCGGAACTGTGAGGTGCTGCCCCGTACACTTTCGGATCACTCCCCGATCTTATTAGTTTTAGATGTCCCACAGAGATTTATCCCCCCCTACACCTGGAGGTCCCCCTCGTACTCTCTGCTAGATGCGGTATTTAAGGAGGAGCTAGCCGAAGCGATTGAAACATACTTCGACAAGAATATGGGCTCAGTGGAAAGCTTTCAGGTGGTTTGGGAAGCTTTTAAAGTGTACATCCGCGGAGTAGGCTCGCAGATCTGGAAACTGTATTAACCGATCTGGAGGCGCGCCTTCAAACTAGTGCTGATGACGAGGTGCTAAGGGAATTCAAAACTCAGCTAGCGGAATACCACGACACCGCTGATGCGGAAATTAAGCACCTTGGTAAATACGCCACGGCACGCGTATACGGGGAAGGCGAGCGCCCGGGTGCAGTACTAGCCCAATTATTAAAAAAACGGCGTAGACAAACAGTCGTCGCTGAACTCAGGTCAGCTGAAGGAGAGACACTTACTGATGAAATAGCCATCTCGGAGAGGTTTAGACAATTTTATTCACAGCTTTACGCTACCCGCAGTGCAGGTTCGGAAGAGGAAATTCTAGACTACTTAACTCATATTAAGCTGCCATGGTTAACCAATACGCATCGTGAATTCTTGATGCGTCCCTTGGAGAAAGATGAAATACTTTTGGCGCTTGCAAGTATGAAGCCGAGTAGTGCCCTGGGTGTTGACGGTCTGACTGTTGCTTTCTACAAGGCATATTCGGACCTGCTCCTGCCGCACTTAGCTACACTATTCGATGATATGTGTGTAACCGGTACTATGCCACCTTTGATGAGAGAGGCGATAATTGTTGCTATATTAAAACCGGGTAAACCCCCTGAGGAGTGTTCCTCCTATCGCCCACTCTCATTGCTTAATGTGGACACTAAAATCTTAGCGAAGATCCTGGCGAATAGACTGGTCCCATTGGTCCCAACGCTTGTGGCTCCAGAGCAAGTGGGATTTGTTCCGGGTCGTAACATTACTTATAACTTATGCACGGTATTTGGTGCGATCCAGCACACTAAACCGGACACCCCAGCGGCGGCAGTGTTTCTCGACATGGAGAAAGCCTTCGACTCTGTCGAATGGCCCTTCATGAGACAGGTGTTGTTGAGGATGGGAGTGGGGGAGGTATTCCTACAGTTGCTAGGGGCGTTATACTGTGAGCCCACGGCCAGGATAAAAATTGGCAATCTGGTGACGGACCCGATACGAATCACTAGGGGCACACGACAAGGCTGCCCGCTTTCTCCGATTCTCTATGCTTTGGTGGCAGAGCCTTTGGCCTGTGCGCTCCGTGAATATCACAGATATAAAGGTATCCGCATTCCGGGCTACGAACTCTAGTCTCGACTTACGCGGATGACACGCTCCTATATATTCGAGATCCCGAACGTAACCTCTCCTCTGTACTGCGAGAGGTGGTACGCTTCGGAGGAGTGTTGGGACTGCGCGTTAACTGGACAAAGTCCATTATATTTCCCCTTACTCCGACCACAACTCAGTTCGAGCCCGATTACCCGTTGCAGTGGATGACGGACTCTGTGCGATACCTTGGTATTCAGATACACTCGGATTCTGAAGTCGTCTTTAGGGAAAACTATGGCGTTTTGATTAGTAAATTGGAAGATGAGGTTGAGAGCTGGGTCCGGTTACCACTATCCCTCCTGGGCAGAGTCTCCATAATGAAAATGGTGATACTTCCTCGCTTCCTGTTTCTTTTCAATAATATCCCATTGGTCCTTCCAAGTGTATTTTTTAAGAGACTCACAACATTAATGGTCAAATTGGCATGGGCGGGCAAACAACCGAGGGTTAGATGGCAAATTCTTACGTTACCTTACCACATGGGAGGACTGGGAGCACCTGATTTAGACTTGTACTATAGGGCGGCACAATGTGCGCATGCTTATCACTGGATACACGGCCCGCCGGATAACCCGCACTTTTGCATTGAGAGGGCAGTGACTTCCCCTCGTCCATTACCTATGTTGCTTTTTTCTCCCCCAGATCGTAGGACGGGAATACTTGACTCAGTCAATACGACTATACACGCTTGGCACTACTTTTTAAAGTTACAGGCCGGAGTTATCCTGTACTCACCGCTAGCTCCACTGGACTGGTGCCGTTGGTTACCTCCATGTAGAGATGGGTGAGTTGTTCGTGCGCTTAACTCACTAAAGATCGGTACTATTGGTAATCTGTTTGCGGGAGGCACATCAAAAAGCTGGGAGGACTTGGACATTTGGGATGCAACGCCCACCCTACTTACCAAATTTCAATTTCACAGAACCAGGTACGCGTTACTGCGGATCCTGGGGGAAGACTTGGCAGAACCGCCAGAGCTGCCCGCCCTCTCTTATGTTATAAAAACCGGTGAACCGACGAGACTAGTATCTAAACTCTACAACCTAACCATGTCCTATAGAGAAAACTATTTTACCAAGGCCCGCTTAGCATGGCAAAGAGATCTAGATAGGGAAATAGATGATGCGATGTGGACGTATTGCTGCACTAGCACGAAACGTATTTCCCTCAATGGTAGACATCGGCTGATCCACTTCAAATATCTCAACAGGGTTTACTACACCACGGAAAGGTTATGCAAGTATGGTCTAAGGGAAGAGTCGAAGTGTGAGCGCTGTAACGAACAAGTGGCTGACTTTATGCATCTGGCGTGGTACTGCCCGGGGATCGCGAGGGTTTGGGATCAAGTCTTCTCTGAAGTGGCGGCGATAATCGGGCAGGCACTTGTGCAGGAACTGGCTCTGGCTCTGCTGGGCTACTCCAAGTCTACACCTAAAGGGGTGCGCAGATTAGTAGACATGGGCCTGTTGTTGGCCAAGTGCAGAGTTGCGATTTGTTGGTCGAAGGGACCACTTCCTACTACTGCTCGGTGGGCGAATGATATGCTATACTGTAGCACCCAAACGGAGAATTATAGCGACCTCCTCCCTCCCCGCAATAGACCTAAGAATTTCTGGGCACTATACAATACATATAGAGCAACTAAAGAAGGTGGTGCCGAATCCACAGAGGGTGAACGTCCAGAAATGAGGGTGCCCAGCCAGGACAATTAGTAATATAGGCGCTGGCCCTGAAGGGGACAGAAGATATATGGTGTGATGAGTGAGAGCACTGGGATATGTGACATACCATAAGCCATAGGGGAACCATACTGCACTCATGGCCTAATGGGTGGTGTGGTGCGCTAATGACACGTCCTGGAGTGATGCTTGCCTACTGTACTGTTTGAATTTATGATATAAGACTGCTGCATAACACTGTAATTCCCATGTCATGTAAATTGAGAAAGTGTCCTTTGTTTGCTGTTTTGCTAAGAACTGAAGGTTTACAATAAAAATAAAAAAATAAAAAACCTTTGTTGAAGACAGGACTACAGTTCCCACATTGCACTAGTCCAACTGGATTTGGGTGATCCCTCGGAGGGCCCAATGGCCAGCGAATCTTCTAATCCGGAGCGTTGTTATACCTGCAGTTTACAGGGGACTAGTGCCACTAGTCCAGGGGATTCTGAGGGTGCTTCAGGCTTCCAGAGGGTCCCTCTGCCAGGGAGTGCCGAGTTTTAGCGAAGGACAAGGCTTGATCACACTGTTCCAAGTCTGTTGCCACAGGGACAAAGTATCCCTCTTTTGCTTTGGTGCTGTGGGCAAAGCCCTGTTGTCGATGACACGGGTCTCTTCTGGGTCCTTCCTTGATGCAAAATGTTCAGGTTAGAGGTTCTGGTGTGAGGGGATTCCTTAAATCCTAGATTTAGGGGAGTTAGTAGGTGCGGGTGCTAGCAGTTAATGGGTAGCTAGTCCCTGCAGCTAATCCACCCGACATGACCCCACCTGGGGTTGTAGGTCACCTTTTTTAATCAGAACCCTCTATTATGCCATTCCTATATATGGCAGAAATCAAATTGTGGTGTACAAACCAGGCTGCTCACCCTGGAGATATGGCTAGCCTTCTGGAAGTGTACACCTCCCTGCATAGCTAATTTCCCACCTGCCCAGGTGCAAATGTGCCTGGTGCAGGGGGAAGGCTGTTTCCTCCACTGGGTGTCAGCCCTGATTCGATTCTATTCTGGTAGACTTATATAGCGCGTAGATACCCGAAGCCCTCCCAGCGCTCAGTCAGCCAACCCCCAGCTAGCTTAACCAGCAGAGCTATAGAGCCAGGTCTTCAATGCCCTACGGAAGGAAAGCTCATTAGACTGCTGGCGAAGTTCATGGGGAAGGGTGTTCCAGAGCTTGGGGGCTGATGGGAAAAGGAACGGCCACCACACTGAGATCTACCAAACATGGGGATCTATAACAGGTAAGCTGAGGAAGATCTGAGTGACCTTCCAGGAATGTAGGGAGTAGCCAGTGGTCTTAGTAAGGCCTCTCTTGAAAAGTGCTCTATGTAAAATACATAGAGCTTTAAATTGAACCCGCTTCTCCACAGGAGCCACTGAAGATCTCTCAGGGCAGTTTAAGCTGAAAGAGGTCCAGGAAGGTTCATCAGAAGCCGCACAGCAGTATTCTGAATAGTTTGTAACTTTTTTGTCATGTAATGAGGTGACCCAAGGTACAAAACATTGCCATAGTCAAGGTGCGAGATGACCAGGGCCTGAACAGCTAGTCTTCTGGTTGGGAAGGGGAGTAGATGTAATACCTTCCTTAATAACCTTAAGACACCAAAGCAGTTAGCTGCCAATTTTCTTGCTTGATAGTCCATGGTGAGACTGGAGTCGAGCCGCCTCCCGAGGCTCTTTATTGCCCCTTTGGGGCTAGGGAGTCCATTCAGGCAATCAGGGATGAAAGATGGACCTTGCCTTATGAGGCTGTTGCCCAGTAACATGCCATCCATCTGGTCTTCATTGAGCTTCAATTTGCAGTTGGCCATCCATCTAGCCACCTCATGAAGACAGGAGATCAAGTTATGATGGCTGTAGCTGGGGTCGGGAGAGATGGTTATCACCAAGTGGGTATCATCGGCATAAGAAACGAATGACAATCCAAAAGAGCGCACTATCTCGGCCGGAGGAAGAAGATAAAGATTAAAAAGAGTGGGGCTCATTGAGGACCACTGTGGCACCCCACAGTTCAAACGAAAACTGCGAGAGTACAAAGAGTGGTCGAGCACCTGGAAAGATCTATTCCTGACAAAGGAGGAGAGTCATTTTAGGGCATGGCTGACAACACCTAGATTCGATATCTTCTGGATAAGGGTAGCATGATCTACAGTGTCGAAGGGCCCGCTAAGATCTAATGAGATAAGAGCGGCCAACCCATCTTTGTCCAACAAAGCTCTAAGTTCCTCAACCACAGCCAGCCAGCCACTGATGCATATCAGAGGCGATGCAGCCTTTGAAGCTCACTGCCTTGATGTGCCACTTCACATACTGGTTAGGAGGTGTGACCTACCTACCTACCCAAGCCTTTCCCCCGACTCCTGGGAGTAATCACACTGCCTGGCAGGAGGTCAAAATCCTATCTTGGCGGCAGCAGGCGGGCGAAAGCACAGGCGGGCGAAAGCACAGGGTGGTCAGCCAAAGCACAGAAGCTGGGGCAACCAGGTGGGCAACCTCTAAGGTGCCACCTGAGTCCATGCCACGTCACCCAGAGCACGAAAATCTTGTCTGTGAAGAGAAGGCACGTTGTTTGATACCAACCATGAAATATTTTAGTGGTACCATAATGGAGCTGCCAATCTCAAGAGTGTCCGGTTGGCAGTCCATGTTATCCTATGGACCACTAACATTTATAGCAGTTTCCAATGGAGAACACCACTATAGGGACATATAGGTTTGCACTTATATGTCCTCACCTTTAATACACTGCATCCTGCCTCCTGGGCTGGGGAGGCCCACCTTAGGGGTGATTTACATATATTACAGGTAGAGCACACATGGTGAGGGCACAGTCAAATTTGAGCAGTTTGCACTGCTCCTGCAGTCTGCAATGGCAGGTCTCCTGTTAGTAGTTTGTTTGGGTCACCCAGGGTGGCACAAAGCCGTGCTGCAGCCCTGGGGACCCCTTTACCACCTATGCCCTGGGTGCGCCTGGTACCATTTACTAGGGACTTATGGGGTAAGGTCTTTGCCAATTGGGGTTACCAATTCACACACAACAATTTTCGGGAAAGAGCACTGTGGCCTGGTTAAAAGAGTTGAAAAACCAGAATCTAGTAGTTCAAGCGGGGGCAAAAAGTGTGTGTGGAGGTCATCTGCAAAGAGCCCTGTTTTCTTACACCTTGTTTTCAATGTTGGTAAATAGTGATTTTAGGAGAATAATGTACTCAGTACAGTATTCATGAATAATGTCTTCTCCTCAAGGATGTAGATACCCTATCCTAAATATTATGTATTTTAACACAACATGCACCAAATGGCTATTTTTGGAGCTCAAACTCTGGTCAGTTGAGATGGCAACGGTATCTTTATTATTTGCTGTGCTGTTTGCTATTTTTGCATTAAACGCAAGTAAGACTTTTTGACCTGCTGTTTTACTTTAACAAAATTAAGCACTGCAAAATTGCCTTTCCTCATCAACATGCACCTTCGTATCTGCCCCTTACGTGCATGTGGGCAACCATCAGTTCCTGTGCCATTGAACTCTCGCCATGCGTTTACTGTGGCAGCGCTAGTCTGGCGTCTCGTGCCAAAAGGCGCCTCATGGTGTAAAACAAGAAAGATGCAACAGTCCTCTCAGAAGTAGATGCTACTGTTCCATATTTCGATGGGACACGCCTCCTACTTTTTGAAGTGTTGGATTTCATTCTGAACTTTTCTTTGTTTTCCGTCATGAAATATTCGGCCCCAAAGCGAGTGATGGGCACAGAGCACTCCCGCTCCCTCCATCGCCTGGTAGGGAGTTCCTGTATCATGCTGACCTGTTGGCACAGTGTACCAGAAGAAGAAGCGCAGATGATCTTACAAGATGGAGGCCGGAGCGGACGTGTCGACCTGAGCTCCGGCCTCCACCTAGTGAAATCAGTCACCATCCTGTGCTCCTGCAGTCATTACCCTGCATTCCTGGATGCTATCGGGCCACCTTATTCTGCTGGCTGGCGTGGGAATCTTACCCGCGGCGTGGAGGGGCAGCAGCTACCGTGCCGAAGCCGAGGTGTGTTTCCCGGCTGTGGCAGCACACGCAAAACTCCTGGCGAGCAGGCAAGTGCCTACGTCCATGCGGGCGCCGGATTGTCTGCCTGCGAGGCGCCAAGCCTGGCAGGGCTTCCTGGCCCGATCACCCTCGTGCTTGAGAGGGAGGGGAGTTTAGTGGGCCTAGCGGGGCCTTGATTTGGCGGAGCAAGCCTGGCGGCCAACCGGCGGCCCTGAGGCCTGAATGCGGTGTTGGTGCGCTTGGCCTGCCGGGGCCTCACTGCGGGTGCTTAAGCCAGGCAGGAGACCTGACTTTGTGGCACAGATCCGCCTGACCTGAGCGTCCTCCTCCTTCCACAAGATGGAACCCAGCATGAACTCAAGATCAGCCCGGGGATCCAGCATGCTGCTTCCGCCCACCAACACCCGGCCTTCTACCCCTACGGCCATCTCCACCTCAGGGATCCCTACAGACCCAAGACCACCGCCCGTAAGTGCAACACCACCTGAACGCCTGGCTGAACGACGGCAAGAATTTCATGCTCTGTAAATATGTAATATATAATTGTCCGACCCTAATCGCTTTTTAAAATGTAATCTTGAGTGAATTTGCAACTTGTATATATGTAACTCTAACCACTAGTATCTGTAGTAGACGTATGTACTTACTACCATTCTTATGTGAATTTAGAGTTTTTCTGTTTGTACTTTTATGTAACTCATGTACTCCGAAGTCCTTATGTAATGTAACTGGTTCTTTTGTAAAGTGCTCTGACACCTTTGGGTAAAGTTTGCGCTATATAAAATCGCATTAAATAAATAAATAAATCTGTCAATAACCTTGAAAGAGAACAATTTTATTCAAACAGAGCCATATAGTTTTGACAGAGCCATATAGTTTTAACAGAGTACTATCTCTTGCACGAAGATGTCCCACAAAGCATTTAACTTTAACTAGACTGTGTCCAATACCAATAAAGAGACTGCTGTCTTGCCTGAAAATAAACCAAGTTTGCCTCTATCGATACCAGCTAAAATGAGTCTCTGGACAGGATGCTGTTGTCCTTAAAAGTCCAGCATTAAGTGAGCCCGACAGCTCAGTGGTAGTCTTTGTTACCGAGGCATGAAGGAAGGCGCCAGTCTTTGACTGCTGTCAACACCAACACAGCAGCACCAATCTCAGAGTGTCAGACAGTCTGCAGGACCAGGCGCCACAATCAGGATTGCAAATAGCAAGCCTTCAAATTTTGATTAAAAATATATCTCACTGAACATTCGACATATAAGCAAGAGCTCGCATATCAACAACATTATCTTCAGCATCAATCAAGTAATTTGAAAAACAGAGGGAGGGGTCAGAAAAAGTTCTGCTAGATTATATTATTTTAATCTCTACGTATAAAAAGTAGTAACTTCTCATCTGGTCAAGCATGTTCGCAAACAAGAGGGTAGCCCAATAACCCCTTTGGAGCTTTCTTCAACTATGAAAATACAAGACAAAATCAAGATGAAGCAGTCATTTCAATTTGAGCAAGAAATTTGCAATGCTAACAGAAACGGAGTATCCGAACAAGCACACCTAAATCCAAGTCATGGAAGTGAAAGGAAGCATTCTCAATTCCAGTATAGTTTGGTAGACCATAAACAGACAGAAGCACCCTTCAAGACCCTGAAACTGCGGTCAGCTTTCCATTGGTATACGAGTCCGAGTGAGCCAATACAACTGCGGCTTTGCATATTTTATACTGTGCGAGTGGAATGAGGACTCCTACTGTCAGTGAGGAGGGCATCTCCAGACGATATGTCTGAATATTGCTAGAGATATTCTTGTAATCGGTCAAAGATGATATGTGAACATCATATCCATTAATGTGACGGCTGAGTGGTCAATTGGTTGGGCTAGATCGGACAGTGAGGGAGTGGATCTTCAATCTGGCTTTATCCACTTGGCCATCGTAACAAAAAGATCCTCCTTATGACAAATATTAACCTCTGGGTGGATAAAGAATGCAGCAAACAGCCAGAATAATGAGTGACAGTCTCTGTTAACCAGATCCAGTCACGAACTATTCATGTACAATTGAACTTAGTCACTCCAGGTCCTCCAGGCAGCAGGATAAATTGATGCATCCAACTAGGAAAGGACCTTAAACTATGCAATAGTAACACCACGTTAAATAAACCACCAGCAGATTCCAAAGACCTGGCGCGCTACCACCTCATATCCAACCAATGTTCCCTACGGAAGAGCTGAGAATCAAAGGTGTACCAACAATTTCAGACATTCGCAGACAATTACAACATCCTAAGTGAGAGTCAGTTGATATTCATATTTTGAGAATAACAAAGCAACCTTGATTGATATTAGTGAGGGCCTGTGTAAGAAATTGAATTATTTGGGGGAGAATGACTACCCACCTCACAAAATAATCACACCCCTTGTTAGGATAAACCCGCAAAGTCACTAAATTAACCTGAGGTCAACCCCATGGTAGCTTTGGCACAGAGCAGACAGGCTTAACTTAGGGCAAAATGTAAAGTATTTATGTAGTACATAAACAGTAGCAACGTCAAAATGCAAAAAAAATAAAATCCCATACCGAATTAGAAAAATAGAGTAATAGTTGTAGGTAGCTGGCTCTGTATATACTATACCAAAATAAGGTATAGTGTGCACAGAGTCCAGGAGACCCAGAGGTATAGCAGAGGCTGAATTAGATAATCAATAACCGCTCTCTTTATTGTAGTGTGGGCGAGCAGTTAGGCTTATCAGGAGGGTGTGTTAAGCATTTATTGTATTCATTCAATCAACAACTGATTGCACACACTCAGAGACAGAATCCAGACCAATTGGGTAAGTATAAGAAAGGTATACTTAAGTTTTATTTCTAGAACCAAGCAGGACTTGGTACAGGTAGGTAAAATGTACTTTTAACTGTAAAACTTTACACAGAAATCCAATTGGGAACAGATTTACAATAGTTATAGATTTGGATATGCTTTAAACAGAGTTTAAATTATATAGAAATTACTTTTGTCTAACTTTCAGATTACATCGACTACTCGGGTGATGTGCCTAGATATCACACCGTGTATCCTACGAAACAAGGTATGTAAGACTTTTTCAAGCTTAAGGTACAGTTACTTTTCACTCAAACAAAACACAGGTCAACAAAGGCATTTTTAGGAACAGAAAACTCATAACATTGGTTTCTATGAGATAAAGAATGTTAGCGGTTTACAGGTAAGTAAACGACTTACAGCTATGAGTTTTGGGGGCTAGAGCAAACACAAGGAGATGATGGACGGAGCGCTTAATCTTTTCAGACACTCAACCCCAGTCACAGATCTGGGTTGAATCCATCATCGTTCTTTAGCTCACTTCGCCACCCCAGTTCAGGGTTCCCCAAGGTCCAGTTAGGCACTCAAATTGCACCAGAATCAGCACTGGGGTGGCCGGGTGAAAAGTGCAGGGGCCCAATGTTAGCCAATGGGGCCTTCTGTCAGGGGCTGCTTACAAGCAGGCCACGCGGGTGTGGGAGCAAAGCTCCTGGGGTAAGGATCAGCATTGCAGGGGCCAACAATCAGCACAGGAGCTGCACCACCAGCGGCACGGAGGCAGCCGGATGCAGAGTGCCAAGAAGACGTCGGGAGCCCTGTGATTTGCAAGGGAGATCTCCAGTTTGGAAAAGATGCTGCAGGTTTGGTCACGGAGGCTTCCTGAAGGCAACCACCGGCTGAAGAGGTAAGTTGGGGTCCTGGGGGATGCCTGGACACCGTCGGTTGGGCCACAGAGGGCTGTGGGGCGTTGGGTCCAGAGGTGTCTTTAGGCGTCGGATCTTCTTACCAGCTCCGGACGCAGTCGGGGGGACCCTTCAGGCTGAAGCTGCAGGGGTCGGCTTGAGGGAGGTCGGGGATCACAGGTCAGGATCACTGAGGAGATCTCCTCGTGGGGTTGGGCAACTCGAACTCGGGCTGTGGGCGTTGGGTGCAGAGTGGTGCAAAATCGCAGAGCCGCCTGGATCCGGATTCTGTGGTTGAGTCTTTATTAAGCAAATGCAGTGCTCACAGGAGACAGAGTCTTTAAGATGGGTGCAGGACAGGTCCTCCAGGCTCTGGGGGGCTTCTGGACACACCGGGGTTTCCACTGTAGGCAGGTCGGAGTTGGGGCAGGCCGGTAGGGCTGGGGACAAAGCAGTTAGTGTCCTCTTCTTCCTGGGTCAGCATGGCTCTTCGGTCATTCATCTTTCTTCCTCAAATCTGAGGAGGCAAGGTTCAGGGTTGCAACCTAATTACTAAATTTAGGAGCGTAAAAGGGGTGTGCAGGTCGGGACCAATGGGTCCTTTCCTTGGGGTGGGTACACCCCCTATTATGCCAACCACCAGTGGAAGGGGGGCATGAGCCTCTCCCTAATTGACTGGGTCCCCTAGTCTTCAAGATTGAGGGGACTCAGATGTGTGCTTCACCTCGCCGCCCCCACTTGAGGGATGGGGTTGGCAAAGGTGGGCACGCCTCTCCTCCTAACTTGGTTTTCCTGCCGATTCTCCTGCCCAAAGTGGGGGTCAGAACCGGTGGGAGCCAGTTGCTGGGGCAGCTAAATGCAGGGACAACTTAACAAGAAGCTTCCCCTTCGTGGACCCAGCCCTTCCTGGGGGAGGAGGCATGACACCTCTGCCCAGGATGGGCTTTGTTTCTGGACCCAGAGAGCTGAGGCCCTCTACCCAGGGGTCCAGCAACCTGTCTGGTGCTGGCAAATGGCAGGCAGCCATTCAGGAACACCACTAGGGCTGGTTGTTTTTCAGGGGGCATCTCGAAGATGCCCTCTGAGTGCATTTTACATTAAATCCCACACTGGCATCAGTGTGGTTTTAATGTGCTGAGACGTTTGCTACCAAACTTCCCAGGTTTCAGTAAAGCCAATATGGAGCTTTGGAGTTCGTAATGACCAACTTCCAGAGCATATACTCTTTATGACTATACTGCACTTACAGTGTTTAAGAATGGACTTAGACACTGTAGGGGTACAGTGCTCATGCCACTGTACCCTCACCTGTGGGCTAGGGCACCCTGCGAGAGGGATGACTTACCTAGGCCCCAGGCAGTGGGTTGCAGGCATGGCACACAGGGATGTGTGCCATGCCGACTCTCACTTTTCTCTGCACCAAGACACACAGCCTGCAATGGCAGTGTGTGGGTGTTAAGGTACAGGGCCTTTAAGGGTGGCACAATAGGTGCTGCAGCCCTTAGAGGCCTTCACTGGTCACAGTGCCCTTGGTACCCATGGTACCTTTTATAAGGGGCTACCTGTGGCCAGAGATGTGCCAATTGTGGGTACAAAGGTACAGCTTTAGGAAAGAACACAGTCCTTGGGAACCTGATTGGCAGGGATCCAGGGCACATCAAGTCAAAATGCATCCAATGTCAGGCAAAAAGGGGTGGTAATCATGCAAAAAGGGGCACTTTCCAACAATAGTTAATAAACAAAATTTACAAAAATTCAATAAGGGAAACCGGAGATATGTTTTTAAAAAAAATCAATTTAAGTAGGAAAAGTGCCTAGAAGCAAAAAGTGCCAATGATGGTCAATGGTTCCCTAGACCGGGACCTAGGCACAATTTGAGGCCAACTGTGATGCAGCACGCACCAAACAAAACAACCAGGTTTATTCTGCTTAAAAATTTTACCTCCTGACTTAGTCCATTAAGTCCCAATATGCCACTGGGGTACATTTCTAAAGCTCCCAGGACCTCAGGGGAGGCCCTTAGAGACTCACAAGATGTCAAGCAGTGACCAACAGCAGGGTCCAGTTCAGGTCCAGTTGCCAGTGGTGAGTTGGGCAGTTGCAGGAAAAGTCTCTAGTAGCTTGTTGTATCCCTGTAGCTTCAACACGTCAGCCTTATGGCCCTTGGAGTCCACTTCTTTGTCCTCGGTACAAGATGGAGAAGGTCCAGTCCTTCAAGTCTCCTCTCAGGTAAAAGACAGCAGGTCCAGTCCTCTACAGTTCTTCCTCAGGTTCGGGCATGTCCTCAAGTGGGTGTCTGGAGATGCCGGAGATGAGCTAGTGGATGGAAAGTATTTTCAAGAAGGTGACCGTCTGCGGCCACACTAAATTTGTGCTTTTGGGGTGTGTGGGAAGTGTACTATGACAATTATATTGCCCTCCCACATCTAACACCAAACTCCAGTTTGAAGCAGCTACTGCACCCCCAATAAACACAGAGAACCTGTCAAGCAGGTTTTTGACACTCTGCTGAGATCAAAGGAGTCATCCCTGCCCATTCAGGTCGACCGGACAATCGCAGTGATCTTTTGTCTAGCTCCTGGGAGAAATTTCACACCTTATCCACACCTATTCAAATGCCAATTACTGGCTGAAAGAAGTTCGAGAGCAAATGCATATTAGCCTTCATAAACTTCAGACAGGCAAAAGGAAAATTTCCAAAGGTTACTTTTCTATAATCTTCATTAAAAATCCGAGTACAGCATTGAACTGGATTTTTTATAACTATTTTAAATAGATTTTAAATCATTTTTCAAAACAATTTTTTTTTAAACTTAAAAATTTACTTTAAAAAAACAAAGTTGCAGTGCTGTTATAGTTATGAATCAAAACCGAAATAAAAAGGCAAAATGTAGTTAGGGCCACAATCCATAAGTGGCACACTAAATAAGGATTACCCCACAATATTGATGTCAATAAATAATAACACCTAAATGCAAAATGTAATTGAACAACAACACATACTCACAACCAATGAGTGAAACTACAGTTATAGTTGTTTCTGTCAAAATAGTACTTGTGAGGTGATATGTTATCCTATTTGTAAAGTTATTCATACGTTTTGCAATTGCATTGCTTTCATTAACGGTAAGCACTGTATTTGGTATGCAACTTCTGGTTTAGATGGCTATTGTGCGAGTAATGAATTGTGGCTGTAAATGCAACTTGCGAATTTCAGTGTTTTTTGGTTTTAATTTGTAACCATAACAGTAACTTAACTGTTATTTTAAGTGAGTATAGTGTGTATCCATGCTCTAGAACCTACAGAGGATCCAGAACAAGCAGCCAAACTTTAGCTGAATCAGAGAACATAGCATCACGTATCATAAGGTCTGAAAAAGATTCACCAGTTCCCAGTGAAAGAAAGAATCTGTACCTCGCATTAATGTTCTGACCACTTCCTCATTCCACTCCTTTTGAGCAAGCACCCCAAAAGAGGGGCATTTTTTGCTCGTCATAAAATAAAGCTTCTCGTTGCCTCTTCTCTGCTGACCCCTGCCTATTAAGGACTGAGGCCATAACGGGGATCAATGTCTACAATTCTTCCTGGTTTTTTTCTTTTCCAAAGGCAGAATTTTTTTTTTTGAGCCTGTGAAATGTTAAGGGGTCTGCCATACTTTGTGATTCTGTGACTGGGCAAGAAGGCATATAGAACGCCCTCTCAGCCAAGAATGACTGCACTAGTCACAGGGAGGGACTGCACTTCTTTTAATTATTAAATGAGAATGCAGGTTAACCTTTCTCTTGGAGAGGGACAGCAGCTTGTAAAAATGTCACACGACAAAGGTGGATTCTGTATTAAAGGGTCCTAGAACCAGATGGGTCCATTTTACTACCAGACTTAAGGGAACATCATTTTTTAAAGTTTTATAAGTAAAGAAACTGCCCACTTGCAATTTTATGCAAGTCCATTGTAAGCTGGCAGCACTCCATTGGGTTTCCGGATTGTGAGACAAAGGTTATACATTTATATTGACATTTGTGATGGTTTTCTTTTTGGTGCCATTAACCTTTTTCCCTTCCTTCCTTCTATGCACTGCCTCCCCATCCTCTCTGACACCAGCACTGCTCTGCCAACGTCACCAACTAGACTCCTGACAATATATTCATAAATCGACACCACCCCCAGTGTTCACATCTCACCAGCATAAAAACTCACCTGGTGCAATCAAAGCAAATCCTTAGAAACTAGGTTGATAAAACATTTCTCCCAGAAGGGGGACATGATGAATGGGAGCTCATGGCGTGTAAAAAGCTTTTGGTTTTCAAATACAAAGGAAAGGAGTAAAAGGAAAAAATAAGCTCCAATTAAAGATTATCTTTAAACTCTCCTCTCGGGTTGGCTAAGCAGGCAGCATCTACTACTTTTGGTCAGCTGCAGTATCTCAAAGTGCTTCAGTGTTACCACGCTGGCCATGACCATGGTCGAACAGGAGAACTGGCCAATTATCATTAGACCCCAATGGATGCGATAATTACATACAACTGGTTTCCAGGCTCCAGATACTATATTGGTCAGCCAGGACAGCTCCTAATGAGAGCAGACAAAACTGCACAACTATAAATTTACATAATTACAATTGTTTTGGACCAACGTGTTTTTTAAAAAAATTTTAATGAGAAGCTTAGTTGCAAAGGACAAATAATCACGTTTGAGTGTCAAAAATTGAGACTATTTTGAAACAAGCTCTAGGCAACTGCGTCATAATTTACACATTAACATGCTCGTAAACCAGTCTTGGATATGCACGAAACAGGCACGAAAAGTTCAAAATACAATTGACATTATTAGGGAAAATGATCACTCCAGCGATAAGTTAAAACTAGTAAATTGAATAATTACAAAAGCATTGCATACGAGAAAAGAAAAGTGAGAGGATACTGAATTTTCATTTAGCCTTCAATATCCCACACAAAAAAAGCAATTCCAATAGAGAGGTAGGACGTGGGTGATTCAAACAGAGGCGGTTAAGTAGAAAGGCCAAAATGGCCAACAAATAACCTTTTACAATGCCTACTGCAAGGCCCTGCTTGGGGTAAAGAAAAAACAAACAAAAGGACACCCAACAGCTTCGCTTGTAAGGGGTCAGTGTCACGGACACCAAACCAGATTACAAACCTCTCCCAGTACCCAGTGTAGATTAATTTCCTGGAGAGGCAGCTGACACCGAGGATGACATCCACCACTTCAGACAGCAAATCAAATGCAGTCAATTTCTGCTGCTGAATATCCACACAGAGGTGTCAGCTGCAGAGATAGGAGGTCCGCCTGAAGTGGTAGTCTAACTGTAGGGCTGATGCTCTTGCTCAGGAATTCCAGAGGCCACACTCTCCTGGGCCAGTTCAGGTAACTAGGATGACTTGGGCCCAGTCATCCTTGATCTTCTTCAGAACTCCGGGCTGGAGACGTAGTGCTGAGAAGGCAGACAGGAGTCGCTTGTTCTATTCCAGCTGGATTGAGTCTCCTAACAAGTGCTCTCACAGGAACTCTAATGCGCAAAACTGTTGACATTGAACTTTCTTGACAGTGGCAAATGTAGTGCGGGTTCGCCACGCTGGTCAAATACACCCTACGCTACCTCGGGAGGTAGATGCCACTAGTTATCTGCCAGACACCTGCTCAGTTCATCCGCTCTGGCACTAAGGGACCCTGCCAGGTAAATGCCGACCAGGAACGTTTTCTGGCACTCCAGACACCTCCAGAGACAACGCCTCTTGGCACGGCCTTTCGCTGGAGACCAGAGGCTTCTGTTCCCCACCTCCAGCAGATAACGCCACTCCCCCCCAACCCAGTAGTCATGCACCAGTCGCCATGTCATCTCTGGGTGGAAGAGGGAGAGTAGCCTGCTGAAGGACAAACTTTGTTGGTCAGCCGCCACTGGAGATTTTGAGCCATCTCCTCCAAGAACTCGGTGTCGAAAAGGAACCCTTGAAGCTTGGACCTACAGGGATTTTGGGTTCCACTGCAAGGCTTGCATGTGCCACCTGGCATAGTAGAAAAGGACGATGCAGATGGCTAAGAGGTAAAGAAGCCTCCGATCCACCATCACAGGGATCCAGGATCGAGCCTGAAACATCAGGATCATAGCCAGAATGGCCAGAAGTCATTGTAGCAGAGGAAAAACCTTAAACTCTACCCAATTGAGGATCATCCCAATGAATGGAATCGTCTGTGCAGGAACCAGAGGGAATTTCGGGTCATTTATCATTAACACAAACTATGTTAGGAGTTATGTCTTCGCCTGGAGGTGAACCATGACTGACTGCAGTGAGCTTGCCTTCAGCAGTCAATCGTCAACATCCAGTAATACAGGAACGCCCGACCTCCAAAGATGTGCAGCAAACACTGCTATCGTTTTCGTGAACACTCGAGTGGCGCTGGTGAGGCCAAAAGGTGGCACTGCAAACTGAAAACGCTCCTGGTCCTCCTTGAACCACAGGTATTGTCTATGGTACTGCAGGACAGGTATATGGAAATATGCATCCTCCAAGTCCACTGATGCCACCAGTCTTCTGGGTCCAGAGCAGGAAGGATGGGAGCCAATGTAACATTTCGAATTTGCTTTTCTGCAGGAAGGTGTTCACGGATCACAAATCCAAGCTAGGCCTGAGGCCCCCATCCTTTTTAAGGATGAGGAAATGGAAAGAATAACAATGTCGCCTCTCTTAACATGTGTTCCTCTTGGTGCAGGATGGAGAGATCATGTTTGGAAATTCATTCTGCTATAGAAGGAATATTGGGTGTGAAAGCGATAAAAGGCAGGGTAGAGCCCTTCTGACCAATTAGACGGACCCATATGTTAGATGTTATGGAGTGCCAACCCAGAAGGAATTGTTAAATTCTGCTCTCCCACCAGTTGGGCATAAGCTGCTGAGAACAAACTAAAGCCATTTGCTGGCTGGTGTAGTTGAGGGAAGACTAAATGGAAGACTGGTACTCCTACTTACCTGTGCCCTGTTGGAGGGATCTGCATCCACAGCCCCAAAGGGACTAGGCTGTCTGCTGCATCACTGGCTGGGAAGGCTTTTGCAACCCATATGCCATCCCCCTGGAAAAGCCCCTAATGTTTCGAAACTAATTGGAAAATTGCTTTGTAGTTTTCAACACCGCCAAGGAGTTCACTGTAGCTCTGATGTCTTTAAATCATTACAGAACGGATCTGCTTTTTCTCTAAAAAGGTGATACACATCAAAGGGTGTGGATCCTTTATTGATGCCTGTACATCGCTAGAAAATCTCTTTGCTCTCATCAAGACATCAAGCACAACACTATTGCCAACTGCTCTGCCATTGCAGTCGTGGTATCCAAGCCTGTGTGGATGATGTACTTCACCACATCCTGCCATTATTGGCTTGGTGTGAGCCATGGAACCCTTAAGATCGTCCAGAACCACTGCAACATCTCACTGGCCATGTTCCAAAGGGCAATAATGTAAAAACTCCGATTATGGGTGCCAGTTCAAGTTCCTCATGCACGCCTACAAAGCCCTCCACAACATAGGACCTGCCTACTTCAACCAGCGACTGAAATTCCGCCAACCCGCTAGACACCGGCGCTCCTCTAAACTCGCCCTCGCACACACCACCCCGCATCCGTCGCAGCCGCAGCAGTGGCTGCTTCTTCTCCTACATCACTGCCAAAACCTGGAACGACCTTCCCCTCCAGCTCCGCACAGCCCCCTCACTGGCAAACTTCAGAAAGAAACTCAAGACCTGGCCCTTCGACTGAGACACAGAGCCCAGATACCCCTAGGTATGATGGTGTTGGACTTTACAAATGCTGTTTGATTGAATGATTGATGGATCTTAATGCCAAGTTGGCAGAAGCAAACATACTTTTGCCTTTTGGATTCTCTTTCTGGGGATGGAAAGGAATTCTGATTCACCATACTGGCTGAAACCTGCACAATGAGACTCTCCAGGGTAGGGTACTTGGTGAGAAAATCTGTGTCTCCAGGCACCAAACTATGTTACATGGCTACCTGCCGCGTAACAGGCGGGCAAGAATATGGTTTCAACTAGGTAGCCATCAAATTTTCTGTGAGTGCTTCATTAAATGGAATCAAGAGTTCTGATGTTGCTGGCTCGGGCACCAAAGGCACACAATGTACAGGTACATGACTGACACCTGCTTCCAGTCAGGGCTTGAATCCTATATTTTTTGGCGGGGACACTGTTACCTAAGATATGTTGTTAATTGTATTTGTTAAGCGCACCAATCACCCCCGAAGGGATCTCACTGCGCTCTAGCACCTCCACAGGTCAGATTAAAATAAGTTAGAGGTTAAAAAGCCAGGATTCAAGAGATTTTGTTAAATAAAACAAAATTTGGACAGGAGCGAAGCTGCAAAGGAAGCGGATTCCAATATTTGGGGGCCAAAAAAAGAGCAAGAGCAGCCTCAATGTCTGGCCGAATGGATGCACCTGGGGCATAGAAGGAGTTGCTCCCTGGATCTGAGGTTGCTGCTTGGTGTATATGGTAGCAACTTAACTTGCAAGTATCTTGGGCCACTGCCGGATAAGGATTTGGAGACCAAGCATAGGAGCTTAAAGAAGAGCACCCTTCTTCATCAGAAGCCAGTGTAGGGCTCCGAGCATGGATTTGAAGGAGAGCGGGGTGGAAGTTTCCACACAAAAAAGGCTGCCATATTTTGTACAACTTAGAGCTTGGAAAACATTGCAACCATCCGAGTGTTTCCGTAGTCCAGGCGACTAACGAGAAGTGCTTGGGTGAGTGAATTCCTAGTCTCTGCAGAGGTAGCTATTGGAAAGCTTTCCTAAGCATGCTCATCAGGCCAAAACATGTGCCGGAGATAGAGTTTGCATTTTCTTTCATGGAGAGATTTTCAGCAATTGGGACACCAAGATTTTCAACTACTCTTTTTGGAGTGGGTATAAGTCCTAATTCCATAGGCCAACAGTCTCTGGACCAGATACTGTTCAATAGTCACTTTTAGGAGTTGTCAGAAGCCGTGGCTGCTGGCTTGTACCGAGGGTGGTGGGGTGGGGGTGTAATCGGGATAAAAATGAAAAATAATAATTAAAATAAATGTACCTTATCTTGCAGCGTGACGTCTTCCTCCCTCGGGTGTCTTCTCTCCTCACGGAAGCACACAATGCAGGAAACTGCACTACCCAATCCTGGCACTGCTTTCACAGCATGAAAGCAGTACCAGGATTGGATAGAATGGCCTCTCCCAGCGCACCTAAGAGCACTGGAGGCCTGCGGTTTCTCTAACCCAGCTGTCTAAGAGAGCTAGGTTAGAGAACTTGAAAATGCGCCTGTCAGGCTGGCCGACCCAAGACGGCCCGGCAAGAGACATGCACATTTTAAAGCGCATACCTCTCTGCTGCTACCACTCTGCAGCGCTGGCCCCGCCCCATCCTGGCACATAGTTCAGGACGGGTTGCTGAAAAATAAAACAGTAATAAAAACTTTATAACAGTTTTATTTTTCAGCTCTGGAGCTTGTGGGGCGATGCTCCTCCGCTCTAATGGAGGAGCTGCCCCTGGTCAGAAGACCCACAGAGTGGGAACAGAACTCTGGATCCACCTCGGAAGATGTGGAAAGAAACAAACCATCCTATATGAGCGTGGGTGACGCTTAGATGCAGATCCGTATCGTTCAGTAAGGAGTAAGCGAGGAGCTGCATACTGCCCCACCTGAGACAAGATTTTCCAGATCCGGTCTGGTGCCTGGGGGATAACCTAAGATGAGGAATCTGCAGTTAGATTAAATATCCATCAGTAAATTACAAAATATACAGTGGTATTATCTTTTAAATGAGCACAAACTTGTCAGCTTTGGAATTCTTTAAATTAATTCTGATCATAACAGCAGGAGAGAATGTGAAGACTGGAAGTTTCCCTGATTTGTTTATATTGGCTCGATTATTGTGTCAGAGAACAGCTGCATTTATGTGCTGGGAGAGCATGTTTTACTATTCGTTATAGCATATCTTTCTTGCCTCATTTTATTTGTGTATTTTATAGTTTCTTTTCCTATTTCATGAACTGTCAGAAGCTATATGTGACTGATATATTTTTTCCTCAAGAGGTTTTATTCTTTGGAGGTAGGATGGATTTTAGTTATTCTTATTAAAGAGTCTCAACGGTTACTGTTCTGTATGGCCCTTAATTTCTACAAATAATACATTAAACAGAATGTGGACATGATCCTCCAATTCACACAATCCCCAAGTTAAACAAGCGTTGGCAAAGCCAATAGGTCTCGCCTTTTGGATGCCAAAGAAGAAATACTGGCTTTACCTTTCCTGTCCATGTGTGCCTAAGACTTTAGCTGTGTCTTTGTGTGCCCAAGTGTTTGTCCTTATATTTTTCTTCTGTATTTATGTGCCTATTCATCAGACTGCTATCTGTGTGTCCAGGTTTGTCTGTCAATTTATTTATATGCTGTGTGTGTCCCCTAATTTCTTTGTATCCACGTGTGTCTGTATGTGCTTGAGTGTCTCCCTGTTAGCAACTAAGTGTGTTTTTGTTTATGTGTTTAGTTTTATTGATGTCTGTGTTCACAATCATCTGAGTCTGTGTGTGTAAGTCTGTGTAATCGGCTGTGTGGGTGTGCTATGTAGGGGTTTCCTCTTTTTGAGCCTATGTGTATCTGATTGTGTTCTTTGTATCAGTATGTGTGTGTGTGTGTTTTGTTGCAAGCCGGTGAATTCATGCATCTGTGTGCCTGACCGTAGGCGTCTTTATCTGTGATTATTAGATGTTTATCAGTATGTATGTCGAGAGCCAAGAAACAGCTGACCAATCCTTGGAAATAAAGGATGGTAGGCATGGTAGACTGTACAAGAGCGAACTCTTAAGGTGTGTTTGTGGCCCTAACCCACATGTATAGCTCGAACTGGACAGTATGATCGTGGCTGTGGCTTATCCATTAATGCATGTTTCTCGCCCTAACATTCTACTGTTACTGTATTTTGAGGGGGGTCAAGCTGCATTGCAAGCTGACTTATGTGGCTGGATACAACAACCAAAACGTGCTGTTCCTGGGAAACTGAAGTCCACAAGCAGCCCGCAAAACCAACAGAGTGCAGTAGCGGCCCGTCCCCTGCCAAAGTGGTGGGGCGGGCCGGGCGAGGGAGGTGGGGAGAGATTGGGGGGGAAGTTGGGGGTGGGGCACATTTTTTTTTTTTTTTAAACTTAACGTTGCCATCTCCCGCTGCATCACATGTGCCTACTCTCTCCAGCCCCAGCAACGCAGCTGGCGCTAGAGAGAGCTTCACTGCGCATGAGGGGTTTGGCCGACCTGAGACGGCCGGCCAAACCCCTTATGCGGAGTGAAGGGAGTGCCCACCACTCCCCCAGCAGCAGTGTACTCCCCTAGACCCGCCCCCAAGACTCATCAGGGTCCTGGGGGCGGGTCCAGGAGTTTAAATATCGTTTTATTTGCTGGTGGTGGCAGGGGGCGGCACTCCTCCGCTGTTATATTCCATATAGGTACCCCAATATAGGCCAGGGTAACATCCCAACCTTTCACCTATATTCGTCCCTACACTACATTCATAACGGATTGCTAGGACTGACCCTTTACCTAGTTTCAGTACTGTTTACAGAACGTGGGGATTTCCCTGAACAGCAGCCTCATACATTATGCATGAGGATTCTTGGAAACTCAGCAGGACTACCATCTCCTGCATAATAACTATGTACAAGGTTCATTCCCGACGTCATCCTAAGTCCGACAATGGCACAGCACGGTAGAACCCCTGGGGATACCTTTGGGTATATAAACACCACATCTTGCTGAGATAGTCAGAGGAGATCATGACTTCCATGCCGCCACACTGACGCGAGACGCTGAGGTTCCTGCATGCAGAGATACTCCAGCTCGCAGTGGTCTGAACATCCCTTGCGGGATGTCCAACTCGAGACCATACGGGGTCCCACAGTCTCTCACTTCAGGTTACGGGGTTAACTTTATCCTAGAGGGATTCTTGGCTTAACACCTACACACATGCTAGGTACACTTAGGTACATCTAGTTAAGGTAGCATCGTATGAGTACGCATTTTATTGTCATGTATTTTATATACTTGCCTATGTTCATGATTATAGCAGAATGGTAGAGATCTACTATCCGTTCACCTTCTTAGTGCTTCTAATCATTTATATCTGTTTCTGTCTAGTGGTTGTTTCAGCACTCCTATTTTACACTAGAATGACGAGTGTTCAATGAATGCTTATTGAAAAACGTCCATATCGTTTATTCTGTGTATCTCTCTGAGACCAAGTTAGCACGAGTGACTGAGCAAAAAGTATTGCACTGTTTCCACGATTCTGAGGGATCAGGGTTGCCATGTTCAATAGTTGCCAAGAACTATTCTCTCCTTGGTAAGAGGAGTTTCTAGTCGCACTGTGAGCTAGCTGGTATACAGGCCAACATACTCGGTGGGGGTGTCTGGAATCAGTCTGGACACCAAGCCCGCAGTGTATGTTGTCTAAACGCGCAGATCCTTTATAGGTTTTATAGGAACTACACAACACCGCTCTAATGGAGAGGCAGCCGCTGTCAGAGTGATAGTGCTTAAAACAAGCATTTGCAATGCAATAGGTCTCGCATTTACAAGATTTTGAGCTATTGGCATTGTAAATGACAATGCCTTTTATTTGTGTGTTTTTAAAACAGATAAATAAAAGGCATTGTCATTTACAATGCCAATAGTTTAAACTCTCGCAAATGCGAGACCTATTGCATTGTAAATGCTTTTTTCTTTGTAAAAGCTCCCCATGCCGCGCTTTCACTTTAAAGACGGCCGAGCCCTTTTCTTTAGACGAGCCGAGTCTAAAGAAAGGGGTGCGGCCGCCATTAAAGTGAAAGCGCGGTATGGGGCAATAGGTGGAGCAGGTTTTCCAGGTCAGCTAGCAACAAGCTCCTATTAAGGGCCTGAATACGAGTTTGGCAGTCTTGGAGCGGGCCATCACGCCAGCGCCCAGCTCCAAGACCGCCAAACTCGACTGCTGGCCGCACACCAGATTACGAGTTCTTGTGGTCTAGCAGGCGGTCCTTTGGTGTTCCCACGGCGGTGCCTATTAAAAAGGAACCGCAATGGGAACGACAACATGTTTCTGCATGGCATGGGCACAACATATTCCCCCCGGCAGGCACCCAATGGCCCTGAGGAAACAGGGGGCCCTGTAGGGCCCTCTTTGTTTCCTCACTGCCACAGTTTTCATGATGGTCTCATCGCCATGAAAACGGCGGTGGTAAGGAAACTCCTAATATGCTCGGCGGTGCTGCAGCAGCACCACCAGCTTATTAGGGCCTCTGATTGCCGCACCACAGCTGCGGGATCCGTTATCCCCGGCAGTTGGGTGGTCCTGTGGCAGTCCCACTGACCTATTCGTAATACAGCGGGTGGACCGCCAATCTGGCTGTCCAGGGGCCGCCACCACAGGTTCAGCGGTCCGATGGACCGTCAAACTCAAAAACCAGGCCCTAAGTTTTTTGCAACCTTACAGCCGTGCTGCCTGGAATGCTTTGGCCTAAAACGTGCGCACACCCTCGGCGTGTTTTAGCCGATTTAAAAGCCCACCTACACCGGCCCAGGTACACTATCGATTCTCCCCTCAATCTAATTTCCCATTTTGCCCAATCTTCTTTCCTCTATCATTACCAAGAACACCTGTGGGGATTTGTATCCTGAGTTCCACTTGAATGATACTATGCTCCAGCATCTCATTCATGACAACATGACTACAGTACTCAGTGCACATTGGTTGAAGTTACAATCTCTGGCGATCCCCTTGCACTACAACTCAGAGTTCTGCTGGTTCTAGCGGGTCAAGGTGTGACAACAGTTCCTTTATCCTATCTCCACTGTGGACTTGAGCCCTGAGCGACAGCTCATCTGAACCATCAGGCATGTGAGTAGCACAAATTAATAAATGACACTGTTTGTGGTGCCAGTGCCAGCCATAAAGAGGGAGAGGAAGGCAATGGAGGCTCCTCTTCTAAGGCGGAGGAGCGTTGCACACTGTTTTTCAGCAGTGCAAAGAAGGAAAAATAAAATGCTAACACAATGCTATTCATTTTTCTGTGCTAAAGCAGGTTTTGGGGCGGGCATGGCTGTCATCACAGCCAGCAGGGGAGGAGTAAAATATGTGCACTTAAGTGCACTGACGGTTTAGCTAGCCATCTTGGGCCGGCCACACAGTCATGCGTACTTAGCATGTTCTCCATCGGGCTGTAATACACAGCCTGGGTGGAGAACATGCAAGGGCCGAACCACGACGCTGAGACCATTCACAACGTTGCTAAAAGCAGCATTGTGATTGGCTTAGGGGAGCCTGTGTGTTTTCAAATCCGGACCGAAAGAGAGGAGGACAGATGACGATGGAGGAGAGTTGGCGGCCTTACAAAGGTAAGTGAGATTTATTTCCTTAAACCCCCCCCCCCCGGCCATCCTTGTTTAGTAGCAGCTGCCACTGGAGGAAGGCCCTATTTGCAGGGAGTAAGAGTAAGAAGAGAAGAGCATGAAAAAAGGAGGAAGGGAACCAAAGTAAAGAATAGTGTCCCTGGGGCAAGGCAGAAAACTTCCAGCAAAAATTACAACAGGGAGTTGAGAACGGATGGAGAATTACTCTTAACAATGGCGCATTTCACACACGTGCACCATTTCCAAGAAAGGGAGAAACACTTTGAAGGCCTGCAACACGAATGAAAACATACTCTCGACACAGCTGATGAGTTTGTAGAATACTAATCAACCTGTTCCTACAGTTTAATTCCATTCTTAGGAGCTTAATGAACAAACTGAAGAGCACAACATTCATTTGCTTAAGAAGCCAGGGGCAAGGTGCAAAGAGAAGCATTTTAAATAATTCATAAGACTTTACAAGCTGGCAAACATATTAATTCCGTCTGTAGACACGGTTTAATTTTCCCTCCTGCGCGTATTTTTTAATAAGAATTTCACGTGCATCAATCAATTAAATAATGAGCAATGTGTTGGCGACATAGGCAGGAGGCTTGTAAAGGTGCGAGTACAAGCTGAGGAGGGGGACGGGGGAGGTGAAGGCCGTAGGTATAAGGTAGTTGAGCACAGTCATTTAACTGAACCCCACAGCCTTCCTTGGGGCAGGGCCGGTTCCATAGCAAAGTAACAGGGAACAATCACCTAGAATGCCATCAACAGTGGGGGGACGGGGGGAGACACCAGATTGCCTTTAGAAGCATCAACTATAGCCCAAGTAGCAGAGGAGGGCAAACAAACTGACACCAAAGTAGCGGCATAGCATGGGTTGCAGGCGCCTGGGGCAAGGCAAGTGCCCTTCACTTTTTTGCACCCCTTTTTAAAATTTTGCGCCCTAAGAATGCCGTAAGAATTCTGCACCCGGGGCAACCGCCCCTCTGCCCCACCTCCACCACCCCCCCACGCTACACCACCACCAACTAGGGTTGCAATAGCCCTTTCACCGTCGCTGCCTTGAGGTACACGCCTCGAAGTTGTTTTTCTTAATGTATACACGGCCAGACGCAACTGAATCCCCTCCTTGGATCGAGCAATAAAGTTTCTCATATTAAAAAGTCCATAATGCATAAAGACGACGATAAACGCTGGACCATACCTAAAAAAAAATGAACAGTTATTAGATGCAGTAAGCACCTTTGACCCCGCAATTCGGTGGTCAGCAAAGCATGCCAAGATCTAACAAAGCAGATTTTGATGAGCTACTGACCATGTTGGGAAAAGTCTGTAGTATAACAGACTAATGCACAAGTTACTAACTTGTGTAACGATATATCTGTAAGAGACAGTAGTTAGTGACAGATTCCTTACCTTAGAATATCCCCAGGCGTCAGGCTGGATCCGGAAAGTTTTTGCGTAGCAGTACCCTTGCGCGTCGGTAGGCGGCGTCGTGCGGCTCCGCGTCCGTCGTCGGCGTCGTGATCGCCGGGATGACGTCGCGGGCAGTACTTAGACGCCGCCCCTGCGCGCTGACGTCAGTTCTGTACACGACTTTCCGCGCCAGGAACGCAGAGCCATGCAAGAAGCTGACATAGGTGTCTGAAAAATACTAGGGCCCTCAAAGGGATGTCCTTAACCCTAGAAATCAGTTCGCAGAACGGGGAGGATGGGTGGGGCGGTAAGGAATCTGTCACTAACTACTGTCTCTTACAGATATATCGTTACACAAGTTAGTAACTTGTGCATCTGAAAGAGACACGTTAGTGACAGATTCCTTACCTTAGAATAGATACCCCAGCAATACCAACCCCGGTGGTGGGTCTGCGAACAAAGATCAGACAAGGAAGTCCCGGAGGACAGAACGGACAAAGAAGCCGTCCCTCCGGACCTGACTGTCAAGGCAGTAATGCTTGGTAAATGTGTGCAGCGAGGCCCACGTAGCTGCCTGACAGATATCCTGCAGCGGAACACCGCGGCCTAAAGCCGTGGTAGCAGCCGTTGCCCTGGTGGAATGGGCACGCAGCCCAACAGGAGGCTCCTTCTTAGCCAAAGAATAGCAGGCTTTGATACACAAGGTTACCCAGCGGGAGATGGTTCTCTTGTGCACCGCCCGACCTTTTTTGGCACCCACGTAGCCAACAAAGAGCTGGTCATCCACCCGGAAGTGTTGTGTGCAGTTGATATAAAAGGAAAGCACACGTTTTGGGTCCAGACGGTGGAACCTCTCTTCCTCTCTGGAAGGATGCGGAAAGAAGGTGGGCAAAGTGATGGTCTGCCCAATGTGGAAGGCAGTAACCACCTTTGGCAAGAAGGACGGACGCGTCCTAAGAACAACCTTGTCTGGATGGACAGACAGAAAGGGAGGTTTGCATGATAGAGCCTGGAGCTCACTCACCCGCCGAGCGGAGATGATGGCCACCAGAAAGGCTGTCTTCAGAGTCAGAAGACGAAGAGGACAGTTATGTAGAGGCTCAAAGGGAGCGCACAGAAGAAAGGTAAGAACCAAGTTCAAGTCCCACTGAGGCATCACAAACGGAAGAGGTGTGTAATGCCTTTTAGAAACCTGTTAACAACAGGGGACTTGAAAAGGGAGGGCTGATCAGGAAGCCTGAGGAAGGCCGAGATGGCACAAAGATAGCCCTTGATGGTACCCAGGGCAGAACCCTGTTGGGCCAGGGAAAGAAGGAACAGAAGAACCTCAGAAAGAGGGGCAGAAAGGGGATTCACAGCCTTTGCTGTGCACCATGCAACAAACTTGTTCCACCTGCAGGCGTATACCACCTTAGTGGAGGGACGCCTGACTGCCAGAATCACATCACAAACTTCGGGAGGCAAGTCGAAAGGAATCAACTGCCGCCGCTCAATCTCCACGCAAGCAGGTGGAGGCTGGACAGGTTCGGGTGGAGGACCGTCCCCTGCTGCTGCGACAGAAGATCCTCCCGAAGAGGCAGACGGATCGGGGGATCGACGCTCATACTGAGTAGCTCGGGATACCAAACTCTTCGAGCCCAGTCCGGAGCCACAAGGATGACTTGGGCCCGGTCGCGCCGAATCTTCTTCAACACTCTGGGTAGAAGTGGTATAGGCGGAAAAGCGTACAACAGACCGCAACTCCACTCGCGACGAAAAGCGTCGCCGAGCGAGTGCTGCCTTGGAAATTCCAACGCGCAGAACTGATGACATTGCACGTTCTCTTCGGTGGCGAATAGATCTAACCAAGGCTCTCCCCACTGTAGAAAGAGTCCTTGCGCCACTTCCGAGTGAAGACGCCATTCGTGATCCGTCATGCACCTGCGGCTGAGTTCGTCCGCCCTGGAGTTCAGGGAACCTGCCAGGTGTTGAACCATCAGGAAAATGCCCTGATGTTCCAGCCATGTCCAGAGGCGCAGAGCCTCCTGACATAGGGTCCACGACCCCACCCCGCCCTGCTTGTTGCAGTACCACATGGCGGTGGTGTTGTCTGTACACCTGCACTACCTTCCCTTTGACAGAGGGAATGAATGCCTTGAGTTTAAGTCGGATCGCCCGGAGCTCCAGAAGGTTGATATGGAGCCAGGACTCCGCCGGAGACCAGAGGCCTCTGATCTCCGCCTCTCCCATGTGACCGCCCCATCCCAGAAGGGACACGTCCGTCACAACTGTGTGCTCTGGCTGGGGAAGGGAGATTGATCTGCCCATGACCCATTGCCGGTTCGAGAGCCACCACTGCAACTGTCTTGCAGTCCCCTCCGAGATCTGAACGTGATCGGACAGGTTGCCCTGGTGCTGCGCCCACTGGAACTTCAGGTCCCACTGCAGAGCCCGCATATGCCATCTGGCATGATCGACCAGCAGGATGCAGGAGGCCATGAGGCCCAGCAGCCTCAGGGTTATCCGTACCGAAACCCAGGATAAAGGCTGAAAGATCGGAATCATAGCCTGAATATCCCGGACTCGCCGTTCGGGAGGATAGGCCCGAAACTGCGTCGTGTCCAGAACTGCTCCGATGAAAAGGAGCTGTGGAGAAGGAATCAGATGCGAGTTCGGCACATTGATGGAGAACCCCAGCGAGTGCAGGAGTTCGGCCGTAGTCTGGAGGTGGGAGACGACTGCCTGGGACGAGCCCGCCTTCAGCAGCCAGTCGTGGAGGTAGGGGAAGACTGGAACCCCTGCCCGGCGCAGATGAGCTGCGACCACCGCCATCACTTTCGTGAACACCCGAGGGGCACTTGTAAGGCCAAAGGGGAGCACGGTGAACTGAAAATGCTCGAGGCCTACCGTGAACCGAAGGTAACGCCGGTGGGCCGGCAGGACGGGGATGTGAAAATAAGCGTCCTGCAAGTCCAACGCTACCAACCAGTCTCCGGCGTCGAGGGCAGTCAAGACCTGAGCTAGGGTGAGCATCTTGAACTTCTCCTTCCGGAGGAAGCAATTGACGTTCCGGAGGTCCAAGATAGGACGCATGTCCTCCTTGTCCTTTTTGGGCACCAGAAAGTAGTGGGAGTAGCAACCACATCCTACTTCTGGGGTCGGAACATGCTCGATGTCCCTCTTGGCCAAGAGGGCCGTGACTTCATTCTGCAGAAGCACCAAGTGATCCCCTGACATGCGGTGGAATTGAGGTGGCATGGCTGGGGGGGTGGTCTCGAAGGGGAGGGAGTAGCCCCTTCGGACAATGTCCAAGACCCACCTGTCCGAGGTGATGGCACGCCAGTGGTGAAGGTGATGGCGGACCCTGCCCCCTACTGGCGTGCTGTGCACCTGAAAGGAGGGACTAGGAGGGCTTGGAGGCCGCGGACGGGGCGGAGGTGGTGGCCTGACCCGCACGCTGGTTGCCTGAACCGCCACGGCGGTAGCCACGTCCCCGGCCACGCGAAGACGCTTGCTGCGCGGGCCGGTGGCTGGTCTGCGGACGTGACTGGGCGCCCCTTCTGTGGCCACGAAAGGGGCGAAAAGCAGAGGTTAGCGGAGGGCGCACAACAGAAAGGCCCAGGGACTTGGCAGTAGCCCGTGAGTCCGTAAAACGCTCCAGCGCATGGTCTGCTTTGGAACCAAAAAGACCGACTCCATCAAAGGGCATGTCCATAAGTGTATTCTGGACATCACCCGAGAAACCAGTTGTTCTCAGCCAGGCGTGGCGACACAGCACCACCGTCGTTGCAAGCGATCTGCCCAGCGAGTCGGCGGTATCAAGGCCACATCGTATGGTGTACTTTGCCGCATCCCTACCTTCCGCAATGGTGCGGGTAAGCAGTGTCTGGACCTCCTCAGAACACTGGGGCAAAACAGCCGCCACCGAATCCCACAGGGAGTGGGTATATCGGCCCAAGAGGCAAGCGGTGTTGACGGACCGCAAGCCAGCACTGGAGGAAGAAAAAGCCTTCTTCCCAAATTGGTCCAGGCGTTTGGATTCCCTATCCGGAGGGGCGGTAGGGAAGGCGGTTTGGGAGGCAGAGGCTTGGACAACCAAGCTCTCGGGGGTGGGATGTTGAGAGAGAAACAAGGGGTCGCCCGGAGCAGGGCGATGGCGTCGGGCCACGTTCCTATCCACAGGAGCCCCTGTGGTGGGCTTGGACCAGGTGCCCAAAAGAACGTCAGATAGTGCATCATTAAACGGCAGCACAGTCTCCGAAGAGGAAGCTGCCGGTTGAAGCACTTCCGTAAGGAGGTTAGTCCTGACAGCCACAGTAGGCAATTGGAGGTGTAAGGCTCCAGCTGCTCTACGCAACACCGTTGCGAAATTTGCTCCCTCCTCCGTAGCCACTGGAGGAGATAGCATGCCAGTGTCAGGGGAAGTGTCTAGACCACTGGCATCCCCAAGTTCCTCTGCCCAGTCCTGATCATACTCACACTGCTGTGTGAGAGGGTCTTCCGACCCCTCCCAGCTCTCCTGGTCCTCCTCCGGTGCAAAATATGGAGGAGGAGGGACATCTGGGACCCAAGGTCTCATCGGCGCCGGAGCCGGCGTCGAGCGACGTCGGTCCGGCTCCATGTCCGAACCGGAGAGAACCGGGGAACGACACCGCCCAGAGCCCCGGGCGGTGTCAGGAACGGCACCGGGGACATCGGCGCCGGCGGAGGCGTGGTTAGGTCAACCGGCGTCGATCAAGGTTGCGGTACCACCCGAGCCGGGATCGAGGCCGGAGCCGAGGCCGGGATCAGGGCTGCCGGGACAGGCGACGCCGGGACCGGAGTCGTCGGCGACGCCGGAGCAACCCCATCAGGGCCCGCGGGGCCCGAAGGCGCACCAGAGGGACCTTGAGGCCCGCAGAGGCGGGCCATGGCCGACAGGAATTCCTGTATTTCGGCCGGAGTCGCCCCCGAACCCGGAAAAGACGGGTAATGCGGGGGTGGCTCCACAGGCACGTCCGGGGCCGCGGTGTCGGTGCCGACAGGAGCCTCAGCCGAGTCGCGAGACCGGTGAGGCGAAGTCTTAGAGCGATGATGCTTCTTAGACTTTTTGTGCTTCGACTTACCCGAGGAGCGCGAAGACTTGGACTCAGACGACCGGTGGGGGCTCCGCGACCGGCCCCTCGACCTCTCACGGGACCGGGGCTTGGTGCGGCGCGGAGCCGACTGCCGGACCTCGAGGAGCTTTCGAGACCGCTCTCGCAAAGCCTTCGGGTGGAGTTTCCGGCAGTTAGGGCACGACTTCGTGTCGTGGTCTCGGCCGAGACAGTAGAGACACTAAGTGCGGGTCTGTGATCGACATCATTCGACCACAGACGTCGCATGGCTTGAAGCCGGGCATCCCTACTGACACCTAGAGTCGATGAAGACTCGAAAAGAAACAGTGAAAAATTCACCAAAAATTTTGTCAAAAATTTACTAGGGCACTGCTCTTCCCGGATCTGCGCTTACTGGCGCGGAAAAAGAAGAACTGACGTCAGCGCGCAGGGGCGGCGTCTAAGTACTGCCCGCGACGTCATCCCGGCGATCACGACGCCGACAACGGACGTGGAGCCGCACAACGCCGCCTACCGACGCGCAAGGGTACTGCTACGCAAAAACTTTCCGGATCCAGCCTGACGCCTGGGGATATTCTAAGGTAAGGAATCTGTCACTAACGTGTCTCTTTCAGATAGCATTCTACAAACAATTAAAGCTATACGGACAAGGCTCAATTTTGTTTGCATTCAAAGTTAAAACTTAGACTTAACTAAGGGAGGGTGTCTAAATCGAAAAAAGGAGGATCCATACAGTTGTACACCTAGGTACCGCATAGCTAGAAGTCGAGTAACAAAAAGGTGCCATGGGTTAACTCTAGCGAATACTGGTAAAACAGGAGTACAAAACAAAGACTGACAAAAAATTGGATCTGCAACATTAAAGGCAGCTGGGCAGGCAAGTTACGAACAAATTCTTTCTTATTTACTAAAGTGCACAAACATCAACCATGCAGTTCTGTCCCCAAACTACAAGAATAGCACATTGCCAATCTTCAACCATCCAATGGGTACAGACCCAGTTTCACAAACAGGCTATAAATCGGTATGAGCATTAAAACACTTCTCCCCAGTAGACAGCATGAACAAACTTAACAGAACGCCAATTATTACTTCATCTCATTCTTGAGCCACCGAATGTGCTTCTGGACCCTTGCACGACTGCCCACTAGAGAATTTTGAGATACCACGTTCCCATCGTGAGATGTTAGCTTGAAACACTGTGTTCTTAATCTGCTTGCTCAATGTTTCCTTTTTCCCTAGAATGACACATTTTCTCTTCACTGCCTTGATTGCACAAGGAGTGAAAATTGCAGTGCTAGCCTTCTGTACATGGCTCAATCATCTCATAACCACCAAAACACCTACATTTTGGAACCACTATTCGGCGTGATCGTTCTCTTGAATGGATGCTTGTAACACTGGCTTCTCCGCAGCCACCTCCAAAATGCTCTTTCTGTACACGTAAAAAAAAAAGAAAAAAAACATCCATCAACCCAACCATTGGGGTGCCAGCTTGTACCTTATCCTGCCTTTGAAGAAAACTAATGGTAACACCACAGTGGAAGTTAGGAGCCTTGAAGTCATCGGAGATTATTCTGCCAGTGGGCTGAGGACAGATCTATCGGACACTGACATTGTCTACATTGTCAAACATCTCTGATATTCAGTAGAGGATGCCAGTTCCCTTCATTTTGTTATTCAAGTTTCGTGGTAACCACAAGCACAGAGGCCAACCACTTTGAGACTTCAAAGATTCCAAATGGTGCATCACCTAGCAATACTTCCACTTTATTTATCAGACTGATAACTAGTTACACTGTGTGAACCACCAGAACTCCACCTTTCTTCAGAAAGGGCACCTTGGGAAATTAACCGTGCATATCTTCCTCCATGGATATCCATACCTACGCCTAAGGCAAAGGTACAATGGTTTCTAACTTTATCATCAGGCCCTTCTAGACCTTCTCATACTCTGCTCTTAAAAAGGCATCCTCATCCGAGCCATCGCTGCAAACTCAATAGGCCTGGTCTTACATGCCCCAAAGCAAACATCTGGCACTTTTGAGCCACAATTGCATTACCCAAATTGAAACCCCTCGTCCTGTACAAGTGTGTAAAAAAAATCGGAGCACATCAACCACACATCGACATCTTTCAACCAGGAACCTCCAAACGTGTCATTCTATTTGAACCTTCCCACATGATTCTTCTAGCCTCTGCCACGCCGTCCTTACAATGATCGGTGAAATGACCTCTCGGACCACACTATGGTCCATGGTGGTTATCACAGCTATAAAAGTGGTGCAATAGCTAGGTACAAGGTGCTGCGTCACAGCACCCAAACCTTGTGTGCACCACTTTAACAAGACAGTTTTACTGTTCTCAATAAATGAGCTTTGCAGTCCCAAACTAAACAGAATATATGTTTGTAACATATCCAACTGCCTTTTCATTTGTTTAATTATGGAGAATTCTATTTTTACTCTTCATGTTTGTAAGCATCCTATTTCTTTCATATAAAAGAGCACCACAGCAAGGATTTAAGCACTTTGTGGTGTGGGTGATAGAGTGGCCATGTACTATATGGCATAAACACCTAGGAGGTACATTACCTTATGAATGAATTCTGCCTTCGGCCTCGCTCCTCTCTGGGGTCACAGAACTCCTCAGTGACTTTCAAAATTCTTATGTACAGCAGGGGACACTTTAGCCCATATATAATAATAGAATACGAAAGTGCTAAGGCTAAACCTTCAGCATCCTATGGGGTACTGCCCCATGAACATCGATGCCTCCCTCCCCTCCCAGAAGCCCTCGCAACAGGGAAATTAGTAATCTCCGACTACTTCCTTTTAAGTTCCACTTGAGTTGTTGGCTTGTTAGAGAGAGAGGCCAGACTATAGACTATTCTGAGATAATGGAAGAAAGCAGTCAATTGGCTCCCAGGGTTTCTCTGGACTGCTGTAGTTCTCCCCAACCAGGGATAAATTATTTCTAACTTTATCAGGCCAGAGTTCTCAACTCTAATCTCGGACCCCTACCTCCTTCTCGGTCCTGTTCTATTCATTACTTTTCAGCTCTCCCCTTACCTCTCTTGTTCATATTCCCAACCTCCCGGATGATCGGACTCTGAAAAGCAGACACCCACATGCACTACCGCTGTGTTTGGCAAGAACCTCCATCCACAATTCACCTCCCACAGCCTGTCAATGTTGGCCTCTTAGCTGACTCAAGTGAAACTTCAGTTCTTAGAACAGGTATGAGGGGTCACATAGAAGGCTAATACATGAACAAATTAACATCGAATTCCTACAATAAATTGAAATAACCAAATGTATAAAACTTCGAAATTATGCATCTGTGGGATGGAGATTAACTTTTTCGCAACCTGAGAACTGGCATGGCCGTGACCTAGATGTGCTACACTCATTAAAACATCCCAGTGCTGCAGAGAAGAACTAAAGATTTTGAGCTCAGGAATCTTCACACGATCCACATGATGGGGTCAGATCAATAGGATCAAAGACTAAGCATGTCTTCTTTCCAGCTCCGCAACCCTACTGGGAGGAACCCGTTCATCAGCCAGATTATTAATTGTATTTGGCAACATCATATTCAGATAATGAATCTGCACAGGGTGTAGGGGGTCTCTGGGTGCTGAAAGTCTTTCAGTTACAAATGTACTGTTGAAAGAGACTCTGTGCCCTGATTGCTGAGCAGCATCTTTCATGGCCCCTGTGTGGGATTTCACTCTGCACAAGCTAGGGAAATGATGAGAGGTACCAGAGATTGAGGCTACAGACAGACAAAGTGGTACCTCGACTGAGGGACAGGGGAAGAGTGCTCCTCTCTTAAGGAGCAGGTCTTTGGCAACTCTAGTCAGCAAAGAGACTGGTTAACCATGCATTTTTCTCTTGAAAAGAATCGATCCACCAATCATTTCCCTCTCGAGTTACAGGTCACCTTGGTACACTATAATTTTAGGCCATCTGTGTCTCCCTCTATCCTCAAATAGGTAAACATCCATCAGTGATGTACACTTCTCTACTCTCAATATACTACTTAAATTTTCATACATTTAAAAATAGATATATTGAATTGCATTTAAGTGTAAACATTTTAACAGATTTTGCCTAATTTGCTTACTCCATTTTGTTTAATATTTTATTATTCTCTGCCAAACAAGTGAAGGTAGAGTAACGTTAGAAAATGACCATGTTGGACATGCAGTTTTACTCATGGCCGTGCAGGCAAGGGGAGCATATGCCAACTAAAGCCTTTAGCACTTCATTCTGCTCAGCTGTTGCTTAGTAGGTTTCCCAGAGTAGCTTTCCGCATTACCAACCTCCCTCTTCTAGACATTTGATTCTAAATAAGTTTTCTTTATCACCACATGATGATCGGCTTTGATAGTGCACCTATGGCGCCAGTAGCTTCCCCATCGCCTTACCTTCTATGTGGCCTTTCCAAATCATGCTTCACTACATAAAAACTTGAATGAAAGGAGGGGCCCCTGTCCTTCTGAGGAACCCTCTCATCGTGCCTTTCTATACAACATTTATAAACCGCAAGGGATACCTATTGTGCCAAGTAGGAGCCTTGGATGATTGATAGGTATAACAGTACAATGGTTAGCAACTGATTCTTAGTTATAGTACTCAACTGCTATTATTGTGCCAAGGTACAATCAAAGCATAAAAGATCAAATATCAGCCACCTAGTCTTGAAGAATAATAGGTAGTTTTATTTACATGAGCATAGTGATTCATATGGTACTTTTGTGCTCCTAGCTGATCACACGGTATGCAAGTGATGAGACTGTGAAAGTATGAGTATATACAAAAGTTAACAGTCAACAAAAGGTCACCGACTTAATGGAATGACCAGCGTTGAAATCAATTTCCAAAACTTATTGCATTGTAGGTCTGTTACTCTGATTCTAATCAGCTGTGTTTCAACCTTATCATTGATTTTGAAACTCATCATCAGATGGATGAGTAGAGAATGAGCATGGCTGGTTTGTTAATGAAAGTGAAAGGATCATGAATTAATTGAAGTAGCTAGAGGCTTGAAAAGTGAATGTGGTTATTTGGACTTACTGTAAGACAGAGTGTCCTGGAAGGTGAAGCTGAAAAAAATAGAGGAGGAAATAGTTTGTTCATTTATTAGAGATACCCGACTGAAGGGAATCACAGCGAGTCACGCATAAGGCACACTCTGTATTTATTGGCCGGAGAAGATGAGTGTATCTAACTACAGAATTGAGAGTAAAAACACTTAAGTGATGAAGTAAGGTTGTAACCTTATCATTTAAAAAAATGTCCCAGGTGCTGTTTGACTGCAAGGACTCTCTGAAAAGCACATTTCCTTTTTCTATCATGACAGACAGAGGAAACCTCACTTACTCTGAACAATACACAGCAAAGATAATTAGTGGTCTCTATTCTATACAAGCACAATAGCCCTCAGCAACTCTCTGTAAACAAATTGCAAAAGTGTAAGAAGAAACGCTTATCAACTGAACTCAATGCGTGTTAATTGAATATCTCAAGGTGGGGTTGCATACCCTTATAATTACAGGCACGCAGCATAGGTATAGTATGCAACATGCCTGGTTTTTTCAGTGAATACAAGAAATTTTCTCCTGTGGTTTCAGTCACATAGCAACCATATCCTACAGGCATGGTGCGATGCTTGGGATCGGCACTGCCCGGTAGGACATCAAACATGAAGAAAACAAGTTACTTACCTGTAACTTTGGTTCTCCAGTATTGGAAGCTTTCATAGATTCCCATGCTTGGAATCATTCCCCGTCGTCGAGATGGGAGCCTCGGTAAATAAATATATATATATATATAACAGTAGTAAATAACCATTACAAAAGAGAAACAGGCCTAGGCCTAATCCCATTTTGTAGTCAGACCATGTCTTTTTGTAAAAGAGACCAAAAAGACTCATTAGCCAATCAGAGCCGCCTCACCCCTTAGAACCCTGGTGAAAGAACCTCAGCTCCTCAGATTTTCGTATACGTTGTGACAACATACACAGAGATAGGCTGAGCTTTCCCAGGGGAGGAGGGTGGGTCGCATGGGAATCTATGAAAGCTTCCAATACTGGAGAACCAAAGTTACAGGTAAGTAACTTGTTTTCTTACTCCAGTATTGGAGCTTTCATAGATTCCCATGCTTGGAATCAGAGTAGCTAGCAGTAAGGATACACATTTTCCATAAGACATTACCTGTCTGAAAAAACATTCTCCAAATACATCTTTTAAAACCAGCCAAAGGCATGGATAAGTTAGTGCATTTATAAACAAGAGAAAATGTGTATAAAGCAGACAAAAGAAGGAAGGAGGGAAGCAAGGGAAAGCTCACCACTCATTGGAAGAGGTTCCTCAGGACTGCCTGTCCAACCGCCGCGTCTTCTTGAAGTGATGACTCCAGGCAGTAATGCTTTGTAAAAGTGTGAGTGCTGCTCCAAGTTGCAGCCCTACAAATGTCCTTGATCTGGACCCCAGCAAACAAGGCCACTGAAGATGCCATAGATCTTGTCGAATGTGCTCGGACAACACCCTCCAGGGGTTTGCCCGCTGCTGTGTGACAGTATCGAATTGCGCTCACAACCCAGCGAGATATCCCCTGTTTGGAAATGGGAAATCCCTTGCGGGGAGCGCTATATGATACAAAAAGCTGTGAAGATTTGCGGAAGGACTTAGTTCGATCCAAGTAAAATTTTAAACATCTTTGTAGATCCAGAGAGTGAAGAGCTCTCTCGGCCGGTGAAGTAGGCTGAGGAAAAAAAGCTTTAAGGATCACTGGTTCGTTGAGATGAAAAGAAGAAGGTACTTTAGGAATAAATTTTGGATTAGTTCTCAAGATGACAGTATTTCCCTTGAACTGAAGGAAGGGTTCCTGAATTGTAAGAGCTTGTAATTCTCCTATCCTCCTGGCTGAAGTGAGGGCCAACAACAGAGCGACCTTCCAGGAGAGAAACTTGAGATCTGACCGATGAATCGGTTCGAACGGATGCCTCATAAGTTGAGAAAGAACCAAATTTAGTTGCCACGAAGGCGGTGGAGGCTTCACTGGCGGAAACACCCTGAAGAGGCCCTTAAGAAACTGTTTGACAATTCTGCTTGACCAAAGAGAAGGCCCAGAGGACGTGCGTCGAAAACGAGAAATTGCTGCTAAGTGCACCTTAATGGAGGAATGAGCCAAACCTGCCCTAGCCAAGGCCAGGAAATACGGAAGGACCTGGTGTGGTTGTGATAAGAAAGGATCCAAATTATTGCTTAGACACCATATGCTAAAACGCTTCCATTTTAAGCGGTAGGTCCTGTTCGTGGAAGGAGCTCTTGCCTGTGAAAGAACATCTTTAACCTCCTCTGGAAGATTTAAGTGAAGAAATTCCCGCTCTTCAGGAGCCATGCTGTGAGCTGTAACGAGCGAGGATCTGGGTGTAGTATCTGACCCTGAGACATTGTAAGAAGGTGAGGAATTGGTCGCAGTGGAAGAGGATGGTCCAAGGAGAGAAGGTGAAGTTCGGTGAACCAAAACTGCCGCGGCCAGGCAGGAGCTATTAGGATCATCTTGCATCCTTCCACTTTCATCTTCTTGAGTACTCTGGGAATTAGCGGAATGGGGGAAAGGCGTAGACAAATGCGCCTGACCAGGCTATCGAAAGCGCATTCCCCAGTGACCCTCGATGGTGCAGCTTGCTGGCGTAGCACTGGCATTTCCTGTTTTCTGGTGTGGCAAACAGGTCTATGGAAGGTCTGCCCCACTGGCGAAAAACCCTCTCCAGCGTTGTCTGATCCAGTTCCCATTCGTGTGTGACAGACTTCAGCCTGCTGAGTCTGTCCGCCTTGTCGTTCAGTACTCCTGGCAAATGTTCTGCCTTCAGAGAAATTCCCTGACAGATCGCCCACTCCCAGATTATTTGGGCTTCTTGTGACAATGGCAGAGACCTGGTGCCGCCCTCCTTGTTGATGTAGTGCATAGCTGTGGTGTTGTCCGTCCGGACAAGTACCGACAGACCCTGCAACCTTGGAAGAAAAGCTTGAAGAGCTAAACGAATCGCTGTCAACTCTAAGAGGTTGATGTGAAGGAGGCGATGTTCTGGAAGCCAGTGACCACTGACCTGCAGATCCTGCAAAACTGCGCCCCAGCCCTCCAGTGACGCATCCGTAGTTACCACTTGAGGTGTTGGAGCGGTTACGAAGGATAGACCTTGGGACAAATGCTCTTGTTTTGTCCACCATCGAATGGCCTGGCGCATGTCCTGAGTGATCCGAATCTTGTCGTTGAAGGATCCGCTCACTTGTTTCCACTGTAAATCCAGAAGCTCCTGCAGGGGACGCATTCGCAATCTGCAGTGAGGTATCAATGGAATGCAGGAGGACATCATACCCAGCAGGGACTTGTAGAGGCGAACAGAAAGATACTTTTTTCTTCGCACTAGGTGGCCCATTGAGATTAGATTTCTTTGTCGCTCTAGAGAGGAAAAACCTTGCTGAGAGATGTGTTTAAAATCGCTCCCAGAAACTGAACCTTCCTGGAAGGGCGAAGATAAGATTTGGTGGTGTTTAGAGTCAAGCCCAGATTGGAGAAGAGGCAGGTGCAAGAGGCGACCGCCTCTGCTGCTGCCCCCTGGAAGGGGCCTTTAGCAACCAGTCGTCCAGGTAGGGAAAGACTTGGAAATGATGTTTCCTGAGAAATGCCGCTACCGGTGCAAGCACCTTGGAGAAGACTCTCGGAGCTGAGCGAAGGCCAAATGGAAGCACCTTGAATTGAAAATGGCTCTTGGCGACTGTAAATCGAAGAAACCTTCTGTGCGCCCGATGGATGGGTATATGGAAATACGCATCCTCGAGATCGAGAGTGGCCATAAAATCCCCAGTGTTGAGAAGACGCAGAATGTCCTGGAGAGATACCATCCGAAAGGATTGTTTTGTGAGATAAGTGTTGAGCTCCCTGAGGTCGAGAATCGGCCGCCATTTTTCCAATGTCTTCCTTACCAGGAAAAACCTGGAATAGAAACCCTTGCTCCTCTGAGAGAAAGGAACTGGCTCTACTGCCCCTTTGATCAGCAGTTGATGAACTTCGAGCCGGAGAAGACGCAGATGTTTCATGGAGGAGGCGGGAGGAGCTCTGGATGGTGGTAGGTGAATGAACTCCAGGGTGTGGCCACTCTGAATGATGTTTAGGACCCAACGGTCTGATGTAATCCGTTGCCAGTTTTGAAGGTAAAGAGAAACCCTGCCTCCTACAGATGTCTTCGAGGAGGAGGAGGGCACAGCGCAAAGAGCCAGGTCGCCGCTACTGCCTCTTAGAGGCGCCTCGTCCCTGACGATTCTGTCTTCCCCTATAATTGGATCTGGAGAAAGATGACGTCTGGCCTTGTTGCCTCTGGTTGTAAGAAGGCCGGTAAGATTGGGATGCGGGAGCATACGAGGAATATCGCTGTTGCTGATAGGATCCTCTATATGAGGGAGAACCCCTGCCTCTTGCTCCCCGAAAAGGGACATTCCGATACTGAAGGGTCCCCAATGACCTAGCCGTCTCAGTGTCTTTTTTAATGTCTTGGAGAGCATCATCTATGTGCTTCCCAAACAAAGCTTCCCCATCAAATGGGAGGTCCAGGATCTTATTCTGAACCTCTGGCCGGAACCAAGTTGCTTTGAGCCAACCTTGTCGACGAAGCACAGCTGCCCCTGCCAAAGAGCGGAAAGATGTCGTAGCTATGTCCATCGCACAGTCTATAATCTCTGCTGATGTTAGCTCTCCTTCATGCAGGATCTTTTTCGCTTCAGACTTAGCTGTATCCGGCAATTGATCAAGGTAAGGCGAAAGGTCGCACCACAATTGACGGTCGTATCGGCCAAGTATCGCTAATGCATTAGCAGCCCTAATAACCAGACTCGCCATAGAGGAAAATCGTTTCCCTGCATTGTCTAGGCGTCTGCCTTCCTTGTCTGGTGGTGTGGTCAGAGGTACTGAAGGATTCTTAGATTTCCTCTGCGCTGCCTGGGAAATCACTGAATCTGGCTTTGGTTGACCAGTCAACGAGGCTGGGCTGTCCTCAGAAGCTTTATATTTTTTGTCTAGCCGTGGTAGGACTGGGACCACTGTAGCTGGATTCTTCATGGTCCTTATCCCCTCTTCCCATACATGATTTACAATGGGAATGGAACGTATCATCCTCCTACCCGGCTCCTTAAAATCATATAGGAAACACTCCGTTTGAACAGATGGCATAGGAAGTTCAAAACGTAACGAAGCCCTTTCCATTAGCTTGTGAAAACCCCCTATATCAGCCGGAGGGGAATCCACAGGAGCAGGAATTGGAGAAGCAGGATCAGGGATCACGTAATCGTCCCACTCCTCTCCCTGATCCGTTTGCACAAGCTCACCTTCTTCCTCATCAGAAGAAACATCCTGAAGTTGAGGGACTGCCTCCGTTTGAATTTGTGGATGAGTCATTGGAGGTGGTGAAACTATCACCATGGGTTGAGGAGTATGCACAGTTTGTGGTAGGAGAATAGGTTGCGGAGGAAGCGAAGACAACCTCTGACGATAGTCAAGGAGCATCCCCTGTAAGTCCGATAACAGAGGTGGGAACAGAAACCATCTGTTGCTGAACATCCTCCTGCTGTGGATATTGATGATGTATAGAAACTTGTTCCTGGCAGTATTCACCCTCAGAATCAGTTTCTTGACATTTCACTAGAAGCTGAGATGGGCTGTTAGCATAGCCAAATTGACTGTCCTCACCATAAGAGTCCTCTTCCTCCTCCAATAATAATGCAGGTGGTAAAGGATCCACTCTCCTGGGTGAAAGCCTCTCCGGCGCAACCCCTTTTCTTTTATGGAAATTGAAATTTTCCCCGTCGACGACGTCGTCGACGGTCTCGTCGACGTGGAGGTGAAAACCGTCGTCGACGGTCTCGTCGACGTGGAGGTCAAAACCGTCGTCGGTGACATCATCGTCGACGGGGGCACCGTCGACGAGAAAGTTACTGGAACCAGCGTCGACATCCTCGATGACGAGCTGATCGTCGACGAGACGATGGGCGTCGTCGAACCTGTCGTCGACGAGATAAGGCACACCCCTGCTGATGTCGTCATCACTGTTGCAGTCGTCATCGTCGACACTCTCGTCGTCGACGCCACAGTGGTAGACGAAACTGTAGACGCCGTCTTCGTCGACACCGCCGTCGACGGTGCTGTAGATGTGCTCGTCGACGAGCCCGTCGACACTGGGAAAAGAGACGGAGTCGACACAGGAACATTTTTAACCTGTGATTTTTGCGTTTGTCGACGAGGGTTTATGCTTTGTAGACGAATGGTCCGAAGAATGTGAAGAAGACTTCTTCAAAGGTTTCTCCTTGCCAGGGAGAGTCGCAGATGCAGATAATGGTTCTTCCCTCTCCTTTACACCGCAGTGAGGAGATTTCATGGAACCTTGGCCCTCAGACTCCTTTGGAATCTTCTTTGAGGCCTTAGAGGGGTGACCCAGAGATGATGAAGGGGAACCCCTACCCCTCTTGACTGACCTTCTTGAAGAAACTGCGGAAGAAGCGTCCTCACTGTCACTGGACACCGACTCTTTCCTTGACTTTAACTTGTGAAGCCAGGTAAGTAGACGACCCTCACGATCCCGGAGAGTCTTAGTCGAAAAAGTGCGGCAAATCTTGCACTCCGCAGCCTTGTGGTCCGGGTATAGGCAGTATATACAGTCCTTGTGCCTATCCTCCACATAGAGCCTCTTTTTTCCACAAGTGGAACAGGCCTTAAATAACCCTTTCTTTCCTTTCTCAGACATTTCACCAAGAAAACCTGAATAAAACAGCTGAAAAGTGTAAGAAATAGTCGAAATAGAGCAGAGCTCCAGGAGACTCCCTTCTGCACAACGTGCGGTAGAAAATCTGAGGAGCTGAGGTTCTTTCACCAGGGTTCTAAGGGGTGAGGCGGCTCTGATTGGCTAATGAGTCTTTTTGGTCTCTTTTACAAAAAGACATGGTCTGACTACAAAATGGGATTAGGCCTAGGCCTGTTTCTCTTTTGTAATGGTTATTTACTACTGTTATATATATATATATATATTTACCGAGGCTCCCATCTCGACGACGGGGAATGATTCCAAGCATGGGAATCTATGAAAGCTCCAATACTGGAGTAATTAGAATAAATGCAGGAGTTAGGAAAAACCCACCATAGAAGCAAACAGTTACGGATGCAAAAACAGCTCTTGCTAAACTCGAAAAGACCATATTGAATCAATCTAATTTGAATTAACCAAAAAAATCTGAAAAGTTCAAAAAGATATTATACGACTACTATGCAAAGAAAGACAAATCCAACATAAACGACCAATATTGTCACCCCGAGGAAGATACAATAACCAGAGGGCAGTTACCTTCTCGGACTCAGCAGACTCCAGTAATTGAGACCCACTTGAAGGTACAAGTTCTGGCCCATCTGACAAACCCCTTAAGACAACGAGCAATTGTAGACCAGTGCCAGCGAAGGACAGGACAATACAGGCAGGACTTTGCCCTTGGGAATGACAAAAGAACCAAATACTACCAATGGGGCCACAGATTCTGTTGAGATGGAAAATTGGACCATCCCCATTTTCAACCTCTCTAAACATTCAGTAAATTAAGCAGAAATCACAACTCATTAAAGTTCTCTCCTTCGTGATTACTGAAAAATCTGAACTGTTCACCATTTGGACAGAACCTCCTCAGTTTTTCAGAAAGATATGCCTCAGTGCATTTTTTTAAACAACAAAGAAACATACGAACAGCAGGGATGCACCCATTTTACACCTTTAATCCCTCTAATTCAATGGTGCCACCTGAAGTCCTTACTTTTGTGTATCTGGTTTTCAGAAACATTGCACTCTTGTCAAATGAGTGCACATTCCCTCATCAGGACATAAGCTGAGGAAAAAGGGGAAGCACTTAATGACCTTAAACACAATGACCACATTATCATGAAACCCACTGATTCAGGTGGTGATGTAATCATAAAAGAATTTGTTACATATAATCAAGACACACACCACCAAGTCAACATTCCCATTCGCTATGCCAATGTGAATCACAACCTTCTTCAAGAGTCAGAAGAAAATACGTACCCTCAGCCAGTGAAGCCAAAGAAGGCAGGTTCGTAAGCAAGAATTAATTTAAGTTCTAAAATACCAAAAACCCCAGTCCTGTATATGTGAGAAGTTGGCCTGGTATATGCTGTCCACTAATTAAAGTGGGCACCTTGCACCAGTCCAAACGACCCTTATGATGTATGAGGTCAAAGATAACCTTTAGAAAGCTATCCTAGTGGTAGCTGTGGAGAGCAGCCTTCAGGCTTAATCTTGAAGGAATGTAAAGCAGCTTGTTTTACCAGAACATCACCTCCTATACTGACTAAATGAAAGGAGAACCACACAGTAGTTATATAAAAATATGTATTTATTAATATAACACTCTACTATCCTCTACACGAGGTTAGAACCCAAAGCACACAATACGAGATCAATAGAACAGTTGTAAGTAGCACAATACACAGTGGGCTCCAGGGGGAGACCAAACCATATACTAAAATAGTGGTATAACAGTCACGACTGAGATCAAGACAAGGTCTGGAGCACGTAGAATCGTTGGGACCCCAAGGAACCACCCAAGGTGAGTAGATAGGGACCCCACGGAGGACATGTGCAGTGTGTGAACACGACCCCGGGCTCCATACAATTCTATGGGGAAGTCGCGGTTTCACTTTTAAAGTTTAAGGACCCTTCTAGGAAGACTTCGAGCAAACCCTTTGGAACTTAAGAGTTTGAAGAGCCACCCCACCCGTGGATACCGTAGTACCCGAATTACCTATCGCAGGGGAGCCGGTTGCATAGGTCTGGAGTAGCGTCGGAAACTGCCGTCGTTCTCAATGGAGGGCTGTGAAGAAGTACTGCTGCCGTGAAGGTGAAAAGGGTCTGGTGGAACCCAAGCCTGGATTCGGGAAGGAAGGAACCTGAAAGCAGAGGGGACAGAGTCTGGGTCACTTCAGAGTGACCAGGGGCTCGGTAGACGAATGCCCACCGATGTCGGGTGCTTCAGGTGCGAAGAAGGGCTGCTTGACTCTGCAGCCACGAGGACCAGGAGACGTCGAGGATGACCAGGAGCCGGAGGTGAGCTGTCCCACGAAGGATGTCGAGTACTATGGGGTCGGTGTCCGGCTGGAGCACCAACAAGACTTGGCAAAAGCAACCCACGAAGGAAGGTCAAGCAGGTTACGGTGTGGACCAGCAAGGTCCAGGGGACTCACCAAGCAATGGGGAGTCAGGGCACGTCTGGAGCAACCAGGAAAGCCCAACAGAGATCAAGATAACCCTCAGAGAGACCCACAGGCCGAAGGACCAGGAGTCGCGAGGGGACCTCGGGCAAGATTGCAAAGTACCAGCCCACGGAGCACTCAGTGCGAGGAGGCTGGAGTTCTTTCGTGCAAATAATGCTCAGGGTCAGGACTACAAGGAGTCCAATGTGCAAGCTCGGGAATCGCCAACAAGCATATGCAACTGCAAATGGACGCGGTGCACAGGGGTTTGGGTTATGCAGTCCCCACGAGGGATACTGGCCTCAAACTTGCTGAGAGGGCAGATCGACCTCAGGGACCTTCGAAAACCCACCTCCTGTGTTGCTGAAATTTTCGGAGTCCGCAGGAGCTCAGGAGCAGCAGACCGGTCAGTTGCGTTACGGTGCCTGCTACAGCAGGGGAGTGACTCCTTCACTCCAAGGGAGATTCTTCAGTTGTCCTTAGTGCACCACAGGTCCTGCACAGAGCCTGTATGGAGCAAGGGCACAGACAAAGCTTTGGACGGAAAGGGAGACGAAGTCGGGCCCAGTCGAAGTCCAGCGAAGTCCAGAGTGTCCAGACGGTCGAAGGTCAGTGGTTTCTTCTTGTAGAATCTTGTCCACGTAAAATCTAAAATCTTACAGCCAGGTAAGCCCTTTTGTACCCACTGGAGGGGGTTGGACATTATCAGGACAGAGGGGTGGTTACACCCATGTCCTTTGTCCAGTTTCGCGCCAGAGCAGGAGCCAATGGCTCCCAGAACTGGTTTGAGCTGGACTATGCACAGGGACACCAAATGTGCCCCCAGTGCAGACTTTCAGGCACTCTCAGAGTGCACCCACCCAGCCCCAATACACTAAATCCTGTCTGGGAGGTGGTCACACCTCCCTGTGACAGGATGCCTATTGTGCTGCCTTCCTCTGCTCGAGCTTGGCTCAGCAGCAGCAGGAGGGCAGAAGTGTGTCTCTGTTCGGCAGCATCCATTTTGTGCTGACCGGTTCGAGAAGGCTGGCACCGGATAGACCAGTGACCCCACGAAGCTCGCTTCAGAAGGGTGGAATCATACCTCCCACTCCAGTTACCGGTGTGGAGGTATGATTCCAAGGTGTTTGATACCAAACAAGATATGTTTCTATGCAGCCGTTTTCGAGATAGCATTTACCACGAGGTTATAATGCACCTCTACCTATATGTCCGGCTGAGTCACAGACAACCCGGGAGAATGGTCTCCGAAGGCTGCAGAGAGGCTCTGCTCATGCAGGGGCACCCTCTCACTAAAAACCCAGCACCCTGCCTTCAGGATTGATAAGGCCTGCTATAGGGGTGACTTATAAGTTTTAAGTGTAGTGACCTATAGATATAGTGAACCTATATCTAAAGTAAGTGGTGCAAGCACCAACTTACACAGGCTGCTGTAGCAGACCTGAAGTTCCATTTTGCATGGCCTCTCATGGGTGGCATAATACATGCTTCAGCCCATGGGAGGCCTCTGGGGTACCTATGCCCTGGGTACAAGGGTACCATATACTAGGGACTTGTAAGGATACCCCAGTATCCAATCTGGAGTGTACCAAAGTACATGTGTGACAATTTACAGGAGAAAGCAGATAGACTGGGGTCCTGATTAGCAGGATCCCAGTCAGACTAGTCAAAAACATTGTAACATCAAGCAAAAAGTGGGGGTAACCATAAGAAGCAGATCCTACTTTCCTACAGTATACACTTCTAAAAGTACACAAGAATGGTACTAACCCAGCTGGAAAATCGTTACCCTCACGCTGTAGATCAATACCAAAACCCATTGGTAGATGCGTGGATTATTTAATTCATGATTTTGTACCACTGGCACAAACCTATGTGTAAGACAACTACAACTTGAATAACATTATTGAAGATCTCCCTAATGACCTCTCGAAAGAGATCCTAGTAACAATTGACATCAAGACTCCCAACACAAACACCCCGCAAGAACAGGGTGTAGAGGTTACTGAACAACTCTTAAATTCTAGGTCTAACCATGTCAAAGTGCTCACATTTTTCGTCATCTACCTACTTCGCAGACTGCTCTTACTTTAAACATCATGTTATTTGAGGACAATTATTATTTACAGTGCAACGGAACTTCTATGGAAGCTGGTTTTTTTGCCCCAAATTTTGCCAGCCTTTTTTGTTGACGAGTTTGATACACAACTTGTCTTGCATGAAGAAAACCCATACAGGGCTCAGATCCATTTTTGGAAAAGATACATTGACGACATCCTTATAATTTGGTCATGTACTGTTCAGAGCACATCACACTTTGACAGATGGTTAAATAATATTCCACCTGATCTTCCATGCACCTATAGACTCAGGCCAATTAGCCTGCGGTCCCCACGAGGATTTGAAAACTATTTCCAGACCGCCGGTTCTCTTTGACCCAGCACCTGCCGCGCTTACAAGCAAGTCCTTTCCCAGCACCCGCTCCTCCTTGTCACCACGATTGTTGCCCTAAGCTACTTCCGCAATCTCTTACCTTATATTTTTTTGCCCCTCCCTTTTTTACAGTTACTGGCACTGTTTACCTTGCAGACGTCTCCTCTTCGAGCCTCCTCCATGGTGAATCCACAAACCTTGGCTTGACGTGCCTGCATTCATACTAATTGTCCTAATTATTTGCGTCTCATTCAGTGAGTCTTGGTTCTCACCATGTATTGTCATGGTCCCTGCATTTAAGGATCCTCATTCTAGAGCCCATTGTTCCTTCAGCCTGTGAACTCTAGTTGAGCCCTCTTTAATTTCTCCATAGATATCAGTCTACTCTCCCGGTCCCTGCTATCTTGTGCCTTGCCCTAGTTGGACTTACGCCCCTGGTCATTTCAAAGGTAATTGAATATTCATTATATTATATATACATCCAATCTTTCCTCCCCTCAACCATCTCTTCCTTTTCTTCCCCCAATCTTTCGCAACACCTAGTTGCTCACTACTTTGTGCCCTGTTCCGCCCACTACCGGGTCTGACACTTCTCCCCTTCCACCTATGCAGCACTCCTACAAACTTGTAACCTGGTCCTGATGATGACCTGAATTCTGAACAGGTCGAAACGCTCTTCAGCGTAATTCTTGGCGCTATCTTAATGGTTTTACGAAACTAATTGTACTCCTAAAAAAATTCTAATGTATGGGAACCAGCAAGAGTCCTTTGTATATGTTTTTTTCTTGTGCCGTTTATTCGCTGTATACATTTTGTCACTTGTGCCGCTCACTTTTTTTTCACGAGCACTAATGTGCACAAGTCCGTACAGGTTACATGTACAGTTAATGTAACCGAGTGCCGCCATTTTGCCCTCCTTCATTTATGCTCAAATACACACCCAGTGTTGCATTTACTGGTTATAAGTGTCTTTTTGTCTCTCTGTCCCTCCCTTTGCAACACTTTTGTGCATGCTTTTTTGAAAGTGAAATTGCCTTCTAAATAATACCTGTTCAGACAGTATTGTTTGCTATACATATTATCTACGCAGGTCTCAACTGGGTTTACGGGTACCCTCCTGTTGTTTGTTTCTAAATACTTTTAGAAAGTTGGCATGTTCTTGTCCCAACCATTTGGTGCCTGCAGTCTGTATCCTGGGTCACACGACTAGGTGTAGCTGGGAGTTGGGTTTGTTTATTACTCCCACACTGTGAGACAAAGAAGGAATAGGTGTTGGCAGGATGGGCCATTTCTGGCTTCATAGAGGGGTTGGAGCTGTCAACTGCCACACTTGCACATCACAAAGGCTCTGCCTCAGCACACTCTCAAAGGATTTCACACTAGTCTCGTGTGCCCCCAGCCTAGTTGGGGCCAGGGCAGGGAGGCAGGAAATTCCAAACACCTTTGGGGGTGGAAACCTCCAGAACCTTCTCCTACTTCAAAGCTTGCACCAAGTAGGAATACTGGATCCTCACACCCAACTCTTAGATCACTCCCGGACAGACAGAACTGCCCAATTGTGAAGTTGGCCCTGCTGACCTGCTTGCCAACCGTCTACTCCTGCGCAACTCATCACAAGTACCAGCAGATTCTTCTACGCCACGCAGCCTGACACCGGACCAGTGTGACGCAACTCGTCCCCAGCACTGACGCAGCGCATGGCTCCACAAGCACCACTGGCTTCCTCTACGACAACACAGGAATTTCCATCGCAGCTCCTCATTGGCAGCCATGGACTCTACTGCTTCACAATGCATATCAATGCCAGACTGTGCATCGCAGCACTTTGTCGACTGCTCTGACACCAGCCCGCACATCTCAATGCAGTGACTTCACATTTCAATGCTCAGGCCCACAAGGAACTTTCTCAGCAGAGTGAACTCAATCCTGTATCTGACCCGTGCTCCATCGCGGTCGGCCTGAACTTGTGACTTGAACCTGATCTACTGCAACCAGTTAAACGCAGTGGGCATTTTTTCTTCTTAGCGCTTGATTTTCACAAAACCTTTAGAATTGCATGTCTCTGGTTCAACTAATTGTATTTTTGTCATTTTAGTGTCAAATTATTTAGTAAATTTCACTATTTTTCTCAATTGATGTCAGATTTTTCTTATTTTTTCTCTCTATTACTATTTGAGGTGCTGCATAAATACTTTACACATTGACTCAAAGTTGAGCCTGATTGCTCTGTGCCAAGCTACCAGAGGGTTGAGCACAAATTAATTTGGGATTTGCTTGTGTTTCACAACGACAAGAATTGTGATTGTTTCTTGAGTAGGGTTTCACCTCCCTCAACCACTAACCCAATACCCTACAGTCATGGAGACAGCATTGACCAGAGGATGTCAAGACACAGTCACTGTCATAGCCAAGCTGTCAGAGCATAATAATGCTTTGTGTCAGATGGCATGTCAGTGTGCTCAATCAGCTGGTTATCGCTCCCCGCCCTGTCAGGCCTATGACCACAAGGCAAAATAGTTTGGGCCAAAAGGAGGAGATGTCAGGTTTAAGAGTAGCTAAAGGCCGGGGATTCCAATCAAATTAATCTGCAGTCACTGGTCAATCATAATACGGTAATGATATGATACAGAAAGAAAGAGGGCCTTGCATCCAGGTAAGAGTTGTTTAGTGCGGCATGCAAGTTTAAACTAGGGAGCAATGTGATAGGACACTAATGGTCGTCATTGTGTAGAGCCATATGAAATGGGCCCCAAATGATGTCGAAAATGGCTGATTGAAGTCTTATAAACTATGCTCTCACAGTAGTCTATATGCAGGAGTTCCAACTGCCATTCATCAATTGTAGGTATAGGGCTCTAAAGCCAGTAACTTAAGATTCAGAGCTTTGCTACCACGAGTGAGGCCACTACTCATTGATGTCTATGGAACGACATCCCTTCGAAGTCAGATACATCGTGCAAAAGGGCTAAATGCGACCATGGATGCATAGCGTTGACGCTCACTTGTGTTAATCTATTCCAAACCAGTGTCCAGAATATTTACATAATCAGAACACTCCATAGGACATATATCAGATGCTAGTAATATTTACCTTGATGTCATATGGGAATCTTCTTCCCCTGTATCCCCTCCCAGTTTCCTATCCTCACTGTAATATGATTAAGATTCTCTTGCACCCACAGTCTTTCCTTATTTAGGATATTCTAACCACCTCAAAATTTAGGTTGTGGCCAACAGGCTACAAACAGCTGCATCAAGTAGAAGGCAGGTGGATAGGCATACTCACTGTGCCACTGGAACCTGACTGATGAGCCCCAATCAGGGTGAAATAGATCTTGGGTTGCTTGTGTTCTTGTTCAGAGAGGACTGGGCCTGGCAGTTCGGGCTGGACTGTTCCTAGTGGAGCAGGGTCCATACTAAGTTGCATATGGCAGGATCCATACTGAGGCAGCATGGTGGGCAAAATAACGATGGTCTGGAATACTACCCCGAGCGATTGTCAGTGATTAGCCTTATTGCAATCATTCCTCTCATCTCCTTTTGAGCATTTCATGTACTGCCCTAAGTGGGATGGGTACGCCCAGAATTGCACCCCATGCTCCCTGTGCCACTGGAACCAAGCAACACCTGACTGATGAACCCCAATTAGGGCGAAACCAGTCTCTGGTTGCTTGTGTTCTAGTTTAGGGAGGACCTGTCCAGGCAGTTTGGGCTGGATTGTTCCTACAGGAAAAGTCAAGACTGATTTGCAAACAGCTGGGTCCAAACTGAGGTGGCACGGTGGGCAAAAGAACGATGGACTGTAATGCTACCCGGAGTGATAGCGAGTGGTTAGACCGATTGCAAGCATTCCTCCCATCACCTTTTGTGCATTTTGTGGACAAGCATGTGAATCAGCTTAAGAGAAAAAGGCAGAACAAAAAAAAAAAATGGAATCCGCCGGCACTGATGCCAGGTTTTAGAGTTCAATGAAACTTTAATGAGAATGGGTCTACCAGCAGGCTCATTTCTGTAATTGAACTTTTAAACAGACAGTTTATTTCTTTTTAATTTGCAGAGAATGTAGCGTCTCATCCCACGAGTCTAACTAGGTTTAAAAATAGCTGCTATAGTAAGTTCCAAAAGGCAGTGTTATGACCCCGTGCTAATTAAAGCACTGCTTCACTGCCGCTTCCATGCTTGCCATCAACCAGCTCTCCCGTCTTCTGCATTGGTAAACAGGAAGAGAGCCTTCAGCAACCCTAGAATGCACAACGGTCAATTAAATGTGTAGTCCACAGCACAGAGCGAAACAGGGGGTTCCAAAAAGATAGCAGAACAATGGGAAGCAAAGCTCAGAAAGCAGTAATGAGGGCGCTAGGAGAACCGCTGACAAGGTCTGCTTCAAGGTAGCTGTAGGCATTTCACTCAGTGTACTATCGGCTCCAGAAGTGAGAACTCCAACACTCTCAAAAAGAAAACAGTTACCGTCACAGTACATGTAGTGATTCGTATGTTTTACAACGTTAACCCTTCTAAGTTGACATCAAGAGGTTCAACTTGCTAGCTCATTAAGTTTATTTCCTACACATCTAAAGCTCTCAGAGCGTATGCACAGGTCAGTCAGGAGACCTCTTACCTGTCTGGTATGGAGTACTGTTTCCTAGTAGGAACGGGTCAAGGTGCGCGTTTTATCTAGGATCGATGCTGGGAGAGCCAAGCACCGACAAAGTGAGATTTTAGGATGTGTTCCAGACAGATATAGGACAGAATCGAGGAGGAAAGAGTGTCTGTACCTCAAAGTTGAATGGTATGCTTCCGGTTGGGACCAAGTCTTGAAGAAAGTAGGCCAAGCCTGATAAGGGGGACCTTAATCCACACATTATGTCCGATTGAACCTTTATTTCAAGCAGGTCTCAGGTAATGCCAGACCATGGGATGGGTTTGATACACTATGTGACCTCACTAAAATTCTCTAGTAGTTGAACATGTCAGAGGTAGAGAAGCTCTGATGGCGACTGGTATACAAAAGCATGTAGTGGTAAATAAAGATGTAGAGTAGCCAGTAGTATAGGTGAAACAGGATAAGGTTTATTCTCAAGTTAGGTGTCTCAGGTTACAGGTAGAAGATAGTGATGGAGCAGGATTATTTGAGAATGATCTTGCTTGATCAAGTCTGCTCATTAAGTGTGTTTTAATAAACATAACTAACAGTGTGGAAAATTATTAACGTGGGAGTTTCTAAGAAGTGCAACGTGAAAACGTGCAAGAGAGACGACACATTTGGTAATCAAAAGCTGCAATGAAAGACATGCAGAAAGCATGAAAACTAGTGTTTATGAAAAATGATTATGACACGAGAAAAACTTAATAAATGTACTAAGTAACTTACAAGTGGAATTATAGAAAATACGATAATGAAAAAATGCTTAAAGTAAAATGTTTCTTGATTATGTTTTCTTTTGCATATTAAGAAAGTGATTGCTTATATTTCAAAACTAGACTATGCTTATGAGTTTAATTGAAAAGATGACTTCTCGTAGATTGTTTTCTTATGCATTTTCTCTATTTTTCTATACATTATTAATAGTGTGTTTTATTCTTCAGAAAAACAACGATTTATGGTTTCACGGTGAAGGCCTCAAAACTTGCTAGTGTTATTTCCTTTTTTGTAACGTAGGCCTCAGAAGAATGTATTTTGTCCTTCATTATTTCTAAAATGCTGATTCAATAGCTTTAGCTATGCACATCATATCACTATAGTTTCCTTCCTACGGTTAGAGTATTTCTATCAATGAATAATTGTGCCGACTATGTTGCAAGCTGATGTGGAAACTAGCGAGTGGATATGAAGAAGATTCGATAGGTTTCCTGCTTCCGAGGTGAAGTGACATCTTGCAAATGAACAAAGGACTATCTTGTTAAAATTCCGGATGAACTAGCCTGGAGAATGATCACCTCATGAATCTTAACCAATAGAATCGTGTAAAACTGTGAAAAAGAAAAATTTGGGGGTTGGAAATGTGAACATTTTGGGGTATAATTATTTCCGTGGGAAAAGAACTGTTCAGCTACTGGTGATGATTGAGAAGAGAGCCTATTGCTGCTGCACGCTCTATGCTACTCTGGCTGGCTATTATCCTTGCAGTACTGGGCGTGACATGCTGTCAGTCCGAACTTTGATTCTCCCTTGAACTGAACTATCCTGATTACCTTGCACTTCATCGGCTGGTGATGTTGCACAAGCTATACCCTTTCGGCTGAAGGGTTGGCTAATTTCTGACTATTGCACGCTGTGCATTAGCTCACTGATCTTAGGTTTGTATGAAATCTTGAATTGCATACTGAAATTGCAATGTATATCTTCTTTTTTCCTCTCTCTCCTCTCACGCTAGTTATTGATTTTATGATGTATTTGCCATGATCTGTATTTCTTATTGTGATTTTACCAGTAACATTGAAATTAAAGTATTGACATTCTAATATGTTGTGTATTGACCATTCATATTTGATGATTTAGATAAAAGTATCTTGATAAGTATACAGAGTTTGTCTTTATTGAGGAGTTATTTGACATGATATGTATTTGGACTATTGTTGTTGGTTTGGCATTTTCTTCATTACAGGTCCTCATGAAGGAAATAGCATCTGTCTCTAATTATCCGAGTCCCTATTAGCTCTTTCAAAGATCTATCAGAGGACCTCATGTTTGTAAGTGGTTACAGAGTTTCCATGGGCCCAAACTCTTGGTTATAGAAAAGTTTCTGTTCATGATATATTAGAGATATTGTGAATGATTATAAATGTTACACTGCTTCCGCTGGATCTGTAGCAAGGAAGCAGGAAGGCCCCAACGGGAGCAGCATCCTTGCTGCTCAGCCGACCCACTCCAACTGACATTCACTCTACCAGGAACACATCAGCATTCTATTACCTCACACTCACGCTGGCTGAGCAGCAGGGGACATAAAGCTAAGGAGAGAATGCATGGCATAGAAATGAAGATACCACACATCTTATCTGTAGACTGGCCAGTGTAACTGACGGTCACGTGGAGCAGGAGACCATAAGAAGACACTTTGACAGGAGTCATTTTTGTTCTTGTGCCACTGGTGCACTGAAGAGGCAGCGCAGAAAGATAGTGGCGGGCCTGAGAGTAGTGCCTCAACAGGATTATCTTGAGCCACAGACAAGATAAATTCCTGCTCTCTCACCAGCGGGCCACTAGTGCTTGCAAAGGTTTGTGGTGGACGCGGCCATTAACTATATATCAGACTGTGAGGCCAGCCACCAATTAAGCTCAAGTCTTTACCGCTGAAGTAAAGAAGAGTCCGGAGAGAAAATTAATTCAATCAATACTGATGACTGAAACCTGCATGCACACTCGTCTCTTCACATCAAATTAGTTGTTAAAAAATGGTTACCTGAAATCTAAACTCTTGTGAACCCCAGCACCAAGTATATTAGAAACAAATCAACTTTCTATCAGTCATGCACTAAACATCAAGGCCGTCACCATGATTACCACCTTACAGTTAGAAGGGGGTACACTCCTGGCATCGGATCCAGCACTAGGGAAAAGTTGGGCCATCAACTGTACATGGTTATGCTGTTGGGTTATTGTTAGTTTCTTACAGTTATGGTAAAAAACACAAATACCTGTACACTGTGGTTCTCCAGTATTTATATCCTTCATAGATTCACATGCTGGAATCTTCCCAGTTGAGGTGGGAGACCCACATTAATTATAACTAGCAGTAAAAATCAATTGCACTAGCCAGTAAGGTGTAATCCAATGAGATTGTATACCAATCCACATCATTTTAGGTAGAACCCAACTTCAACCAACTAGGAAGAAGCCCCAGCTTAATTCATCTCCTCCAGAGCACCACACCTCAGATTTCATAGCACGAGTGCCCATAATACCTAATATTAATAGGTTATCAATCAATGCGGTGAGCAACTGTAGGGGTGGTGGGAGGGTCGTATGTGAATCTATGAAAGCTATCAATACTGGAGAACCACAATGTAAGTAACTTGTTGTTTTTTCCCCAGTTTTGAATCGTTCATAGATTCACTGCTTGAATCTGAATAGCTAGCAGTAACTAATTGATCTAATGTACATAAAAACGAATTTGCGGATCCAGGTAGAATATATATATATTAAGCAAACTTCGGCGTCTCAATCCACGTCGATAAGGAAAGCACTCAGGTATCCAATTTCAAAGTGCTTTATTGCAGACCCCCAACCCCCCTAACATATATAATCAATAATAAACATGTTAAAATTTATACCAGAAGCACACCTAAATGAAATAAATTGCGAAGAACTGCTTGACCCACTGCCGCATCATGATTATTTGTTGCGTCTAGACAATAGTGTCAGGTAAAAGCAAGTCTGTTTGTCCATGCGGATGCTGTGCATATATCGTGCAATGATAGTCCGGATGAAAGAGCTGCAGAGGTTGCTACACTTCTTGTTGAGTGAGAACGTACTTTAGATGCAAGCGGTCTTCCTGCTTTTGCATGGCAGAAGGCTATGGCTGCTGTCACCCATCTTGCGATACTAGCTCATAAAACAGCTTGCCCGTTCCTTGGAGGTGTGAAAGCGAGCAAGAGCTGAATAGATTTTCTAAAAGTTTTAGTTCTTTCAATATACAATTTCAAACACTTCCTGAAATCCAAAGAGTGAAGCACCCTTTCTGCTTCATTTGAAGGGTTTTGAAAGTGTGACTTTAAAACAATAGGTTAATTGAGGTGACAATCCGTTGGAAATTTAGTTATGAAGTGAGGATTAGTACACCAGATAACTATCCTTTTTAAACTGCAAGTATGGATTTTGTAATGTAAATGCTTGCATTTCACTAATTCTTCTAGCTAATGTAATGGCTCTGAGAAGAGCCGTCTTCCATGAAAGATATTCGATGACACTCTTATGCATAGGCTCGAAAGACCCACTCATAAATTGAGCCAAGACTGTGTTGAGCTGCCAAGGAATTGGCGGCTTCTTTACTGGTGGGTAAGCTCTAAATAGCCCGTTTAAAAACAGTTTTATTAGTCTATCTGATGATGGAAACTTTTGGTTTCTAGATATTCTGAATCTTGATACTGCTGCAAGATGAACCCTTATTGAGCTATGAGATAATACAAAGTGGCTAAGCCGAGGGGTACGGTAATACCCGTCCTGATGTCGCAGAAAAAGGGTGAAAGTTATTTGAAAAGAACCAATTGCAAAACCTTAACTATTTTAACTTGTACGCTTTGCTTGTAGATTCAGATTGGGCTATTGCCAGTATGCCTCTGCATTGTTTTTTTTTATAATTCTTTTTATTAAACATACATCGGTTCCAATAAACATTACAGAGGGTTCGCCAAATCATACATTACAGTCGGTACAGGAGGAAATACGTCAGCTTTCTACATGATAGAGGAATGTTACAGGGTGTGGGGTCATTTTGTTCGGGACAATCAGGAGGCATACAGATCTCTCCCCGGTAGGTATTCCAGGGGCTCCATATCCGAGACCATTTTTTGGGGCACCCTCTTGCCAGGTAGACTGTTTTCTCCCGGAACATGCACCAGTCAAGGTTCTTCTCCCATGCTGCCAGTGTGGGTGATAGTGTGGCCCCCATAGTTGAGCAATGTTGCGTTTTGCCAGCATGAACCCCAGTGTAGCCCACCGTGTCTGATTTGTGTTGAGATCCGTAGGTTCCCACAGATTGAGGAGGCATCGTCGTGCCTCCGGGCGGAGGTGAACCTGCAGTACCGCATTAATAGTGTCATGGATCTTGAGCCAGAAGGATATGATATGTTCGCACTCCCAAATTATGTGTATGAATGTCCCCACGTGACCACATTGCCGCCTACAGTTCCCATTATCCGACCATCCCATGTGTACCAAACGGGGTCCTGTCATATAAATTCCGTGGAGGATTTTAAGCTGTACCAGCCTCAAACGTGCCGGGATAGCAACCTCCCTGGGGAAGCCACCGCCAGCTGCCAGTCCTCATCATCCACCTCCACCCCATCCTGCGTCCATTTCTCACGGAGTGATTGAAGGGGACTCTCCATGTTGTTGATTAACTTTTTGTAAATCAGGGAGATGGTTTTCTCGGGAAGGTGGCCGTCTAATATTCTGTCCTCCAGCGGAGAGGCCTCTGGAGGGACGTCCCCTTAGGCAGCAAAGATTGCAGTGAGTGCAGGACCTGCAGGTATCGGAAATACTCGGTGGCTGCTAGATCGTAGTCCGCCTGGAGCGTGTCAAAGGATTTAACCCCTCCAGCCCCCCAAAGGTCCCTAATGTGTGAGATACCGATAAGGTCCCATCTGTCAAAGCCCTTCGATTTCCATAAGTCGCCCAATCTTTCTGAGTCCCAAAGTGGAGTGGCTAATGTCAGCGTGTTTTTCCATCCCAGTGAGGCGATAACGTCATGCCAGATCTGGACAGAATGTTTGGTGGGGCCAGTCAAGGTGTATCGTCTGGGCCGTGAGTATAGCGCCCTGTTATAATTACCATCTGGGAGGAGCCATTTATCCATGGCGTATCCGGGATCGTCTACACGGCCATACATGCCGTGGTTGATGGCTGCTAGGTGAGCCACCCAGTAGTATTTCTTGATATCTGGGAGGCTAATACCACCGTCATACCAATTCAGTGTTAGTTTGGTCAGGGCGATTCGAGGTTTTCCATCCCACAACAGGTCTCTCTGCAGGCCCTCAATTTCCTTGAAATATTTGGTGGGAACAGGATCCAGGGTGTTTTGCAAGGTGTATAGGAATCTAGGCAGGGACATCATTTTGAATAGGGCGGCTCTGCCCAGAAGGGAGAGGGGTAGCGACCTCCAGTTGGCAATATCGCTTTTAAGTTTACGAAGGGGGGAGAAGGTTTTGAGTATACCGGATTGCGGGATCTAGCGAAATGAAAATCCCCAGGTATTTGAAGCCTGCCGTGTTGATTTGTATGGGGCAGTTCTTGGGAGGGACGGGTGGATCGCCCCACAGAGGAAACAAAAGCGACTTACTCCAGTTGATAGAGAATCCAGAGTATCGTCCGAATACCGCCAGGATATCTAAGATCACTATAAGGGATTTCCTAGGAGAGGCCAAATAAAGCAACAGGTCGTCTGCGTAGAGGAGATTCGGTCCTCCCAGCCGGGAGACCATTCTAATCCCCGTATCCTGGGATCTCTACGGATCCAGGCTGCCAAGGGCTCCAGGGCCAGGGCGAAGAGGAGAGGTGAAAGCGGGCAGCCCTGACGGGTTCCCCGACTCAGCTGGAAGGTAGCTGATAACTTATTGTTGACCACCACTTGGGCTAGGGGTTCGTTATACAGAAGTCGTATCCAGTTTATGTAGTTAGGGCCGAAACCCATTTTGGCCAATACTGCCCAAAGGTAAGGCCATTCAATAGTGTCGAATGCCATGGTTGCGTCCAGAGACGCGATCATTGCTGGCTCTCGGAGAGTATGTGCTCTAGCTACTACCCCATGGACTCGACGCAGATTCAGGGCCGTGCTCCTGTGCGGCATAAAGCCGGATTGATCTGGGTGTACTAAGGCACTAATGACCTTGACCAAGCGATTGGCCAGGAGCTTGGCGAGAATTTTGGGTTCGGCGTTTAGGAGGGAAATTGGCCGGTAGGAACTGCAGTCTGTTCTGGGTTTCCCGTCTTTATGGATGGTAACTATGGTGGCTATCCTCTGTTCCCTGGGCAGCATGCCCGTCTCCAGTGATTCCTCAAACATAGATTTTAAGTAGGGGGAGAGTTTATCGGGTCGCAGCTTATAGAGCTCGATGGGGAGTCCATTGGGGCCGAGTGCCTTTCCCGATTTTAATGAACGGATCGATTGCGCTATCTCATCTGGGGTCAAGTCACTGTCCAGGAAATCCCGATTTTCTAAGGAGAGGCGGGGAGTTTGATGTCATGCAACAGTTCTTGAGAGTCCTCCTCCGTATAGGGGGCCACTGTCGTATAGACCGTTTGGTAATGGCTGGCAAAGCTATCGACTATCTCTTGTGGATTCGTGACGGGTATGTCCCCTTTTACGCTAAGCTCTGGCACCAGCCTGCTCGCCCATTCCCGTTTATCTAGCCATGCTATAAGCTTCCCTGCTTTGTCACCCAGGTCGTAGAGTCTACCCAGCCGCTCCCTCCCCAAGTTTTTGGCTTTGTCTGTGACTAAGGCCTTATAGCTGTGCTGCTTCAGGCTCAGGAGGTGAAGCTTCTCTGGCGTCACCCCAGACTCCAGTTCACTCTCCAATCTATCGATTTCAGCCTCGATGTCCGAAACTTCTTTCTGTTTTTCTTTCTTCGCACCCGAGATCAGCGATAGCGCCTGTCCCCGGATTACAGTCTTAAATGCTTCCCATAGGGACTTGGATGAGGAGACCGTCCCTTCGTTATCTAAGAAATAATTATCCATGGCTTCAATAAGGGCTGTGCGGATTTTGGGATTGTGGAGATACCAGGGATTGATTGGGGCTAGTCTTCCTACTTTGTTCTGATGGAGGACCATGCGGAGCCATATCGGTGAGTGATCGGAGATGCCTCTCGCGAGATGTTTAATTTCGTGTATGAGGGATGCTTGTGCGGCTGGCAGCAAACAGTAGTCTAGGCGGGAAAGGGTATTGTGTGCCCCGGAGTGAAAGGTGTGCTGTATCTGGTCTGGATGGTAAGTTCTCCAACCATCAACTAGCCCCATAGTTTCTAGGAAGTCAGGTAGCCAGCGGGAAGCGGACCCCACCTCACGCGGGGGATGGCGGTCCAGGGTGCCCGAGACCACCGCATTGAAGTCCCCTCCGAGGACCACAAGGCCGTCTGGAATGGAGAGGAGGACCTTACCCAGGTCCGCAAAGGTGGTGCCCTGTAGGCCTGGCGGAACATAGATGGACATGAGAGAGATAAGACGGCCCTCCCAAGTTCCCGTAATACCAATGTATCTGCCCCGGTCATCCGCCCATGTGGAACTTATAGCGAGGGGGAGTGTGTTTTTCATCATAATGCCCACCCCTCTGGAGCCAGACGTGAACCCCGCGTGTGCTACCATTTTGTATCCTCCCCTATGCATTGCTTTACACAAATTACCAACCAGGTGCGTCTCCTGGAGCAGGACAACATCTGGAGATCTCTGTTTCAGGTACTGGAGAACTATGCTCCGCTTAATCTTGTCCCCAAGCCCGTTGACATTCCAACTTAATACCTTAATTGTCCCGTCCCCCATAACCTCTGTCGTACAACTTGATAGATTTTAAAATGCCAGGAGAAACAAAGTCGACATCCCCTCTGTGGAAGAAACCATAATTGACACCGATGCAAAATTTCCAACAAATTATGAACAAAAATTCCCCCACCCAACAACCCCCTCCCTGCTGCCCTGCACTCTGGGCGTAGAACTGCCCATTTCAGACTTGCAGAGTGCCTGTCGCCCTAGCAAAAAACTAAAGGTAGAAAAAAATAGGGGTGTGGCTGTCCATATCGCTGCCCCCTATAAAAAGTAAGGTCTGTAACCCCAAGGAAAAGGCACCCCTCGAGGATTGGAGTTTAAACAGTCTCGAAGAAGTCCCCTCCAGATCAAATTCGCAGCCGCCCAGTGCTTAACCTGGCTCGGATAAGGGCCAAAATGTCCCAGTGACATCCACTCTCCACCACCGTGTCTCATCCTGTAGGGGTCAGCGAAGTCTCCTCTCTGGGTTGACTATCCGGTGGGCCCGGAATCTTCCTGCTTTCAAGCCAGTCAGCTGCCTCTTCAGGATGCTCGAAAAACCACGTCCGCCCCTCTGCCTCGACCCGCAAACGTGCCGGGAACAACATGGAGTACCTCAGGCCCCGCTCTCGAAGCTCCCTCTTCACCACAAGGAAGGTGCGCCTCATCTTTTGCACTCTCTGTGTAAAGTCTGGAAAGAAGGTGATGCCTGCGTTTTCATAGTGGAGTGGAGCTCCTGTCCTAGCATTTTGGAGAATTACGTCCCTGTCCCGGAAGTTCAACACTCTCGCCAGCATAGGGCGCGGAGGAGCCCCGGGTTTCGGACGCCCCCGGTACCCTGTGGGCCCTCTCAATAACAAAAAATCGGCTGAGGCCCTTGGGTTGGAGGTGCTTTAGGATAAGGTCTTCCACGAAGAGGTCCGGGGATTGCCCCTCCGCCCGTTCCGGAACTCCCAGAATGCGTAGGTTGTTGCGGCGTAGGCGCCCTTCATAATCATCCAGTTTCATTTCCGTGAATTTACGGAAATCCTGTAGGTCCGAGACCTCCCCTGGAGCTGTGCGACGTCTCCCGTCAGGCTGGTCGTAGCGATTTCCACCTGTTTGACCTTTTCCTTAAATGTGGCTAGGTCTGCTCTTATTAGGTTTACGTCAATCGCGATAGTGTCCATTTTATGTTCAAGAGAGGTCTTGACGCTTGTGATGGCCTCCATGACGTCTTTAAGGGAGAGTTCTCGCTCCTCTTCTTCTGGGTCCCCCAGGGGTGTGCCTCTGGATTGACGGCCCTGCGGCATATCCTTGGGCATCGTGTATCGATCAAGTTTATTGGTCTGCGTTGGTTTAGACCCTCTCGTTCCTGGGGGCTTGCTTTTCTCCATTGTGTCCGCTCCTCGTCGCACAAAGGGCTTGTGGTGGAATTAAACGAGTCGTCTATGGCCCCGGTAGTCAGGGGGGTGCTGACTGGTAATGTGCCCGGCCAGTAGTCTAATGGTGTAGGCGGGGGGGGGGGCCCACGACTGTAGGATCTCGGTATGTGGTCCACGCGCACTCAGATCACTTTATGGTGGCAGCGCTGATTCAGGAGGCTCCATATGGGGGAGCCCAGCGCTCGCTTCACCCTGCTAGCTGTTACAGAGGCCCACTGGCGAGAGGCGCAGGGCCGGCCGGCTCAAACACTCTCCTCGTCTCTTTGACTGGGCTGTGGCTATGAGTCCCCGGACCACCCCACAGTATGCCAGTGAGGGGGGGGGGGGAAACCGGACCCGCAGCTGGTTGCGGACACTTCAGCGAGGGGGGGGGGGAAAGGACAAGGTCCACCGATGATTTCACTCGGGGACACCGCCCCAAGACACTCGGGCCCCCCGCCTCACCTCCAGGTCACGCCGCAGTGCTCCGGTCCTGTCCCGCGGAGCAATGGCGTCTCAGGCTCCCGAGTCGCTCCTCAGGACGGTGAGGGCTGCTACAGGTGCTTCCTGCCTGGACCGCCTGACGCCCACTCCGCCGATGCCGCCGCAGAGCGCGGGTGATTCTCAGGGCCCTTCGCCAGGCTCGTGGCCACGGCCGGGAAAGGCGGCTCCGTCCCCTCACCGCCGCGGCCTCACCGGCACTGTGCTCCCCGGCTTCAGCGCTGCGGATAGGCCCCACTCCGTTTGCTCCGGTTTCTCGGGGCACAGACGTTCGCTGGTTTCGGGGTCCGAGGGAATCCCCTCCGGTATGCCTCCGGTGTCTTTTCTCCTCCTCGGGGGGAGCGGATCAGTGTGGCGGATAGACGTGTGGGGACAGGGTTTATGGAGCTACAGCGTTAGGCGGCCATTACGCTTCGGTGCTTAGCCACCATGCCTCTGCATTGTTGAGAAATATTCAGCTGGTGGAACTCATTGTACTCAGGAGCCAAGGCACTAAATTCTGTGATTCCGGATTGGGTTGTATTACCTGACCATTGTTCCTGGACAGCAATCCTGGGACTGGTTTGAGTGGAATACGTTGCTGTGCTGACATTAGCATGAGTTCATTCTACCACAATTGTCTTGGCGACGCCGGAGCTACAATTGAATTAATCACGGTTCTCTTTTTATCTTGCTTAGTGTGTCAGTGGAATCAGCGGTATGGGTGAAAGGCATATGCGAATATACCTGTCCATGAGATGTGGGGTGCATTCCCCCATGATGCCCTGTGTGGGAATCTGCGTGCATAATGTTGGCATTTCAGATTTATCAGGGTAGCGAACAGGTCCAAGGTCGGTGTTCCTCATTTGCTGAATATTCTGCAGAGCTGAGTTTCGGACATTTCCCATACGTGGCATTTTCTTGGAGATCTGCTTAGGTCATTCACCCACTGATTTTCCTTGCCTTGTACGTGCTCTGCTTTCATGGAAACCTTGTGTTGCAGACACCAGTCCCAAATGTCCTATGCTTCCTTGGACAGGAGATGTGATCTCGTTCCACCTTGCTTGTTAAGGTAAAACATTGTGGTTGTGTTGTGTGTTCGAATCAGTACCTCCGAATCTCTTAGCAAGAAAGCACAGAGCCCTAAAGCCACAGATTTTAGCTCTAGGAAATTTATGTGCCTTTTCTTTTCCTTGGTTGACAACTTGCCACTCACTTCCAGGTCCTGGAGATGTGCTCCCCAATCTTCCATGGACACATCTGTTGTCACAACCTAACGATGGTTTGCTGAGAATGGTTAAACCCATGGAAATGCTGTCCTTTGTCATCCACCAATTTATAGCTTTTACCATTTCTGGTGTTATACTGATAACATCGTCGAATGAACCAGTCTCTTGTGTCCATTGTTTGTCCATCTGTTCCTGTAGTGGTCTCATGAACAAGAGACAGTTGGGCAACAGAGGAATGCACAAAGATATAATTCCCAGAAACGATTTGTACTGCCTGACTGAAGTGGACTTTTTTCTTGAGAGGACAGATACTAGTCTCATTAACTTGATAACCCTTATTTTGTAGGAAAAGCCTTGCAAAGTGTTGTGTCCAGAATGGCTCCCAGAAATGCGGTTCTAGTGTTTGGAAACAGGCAAAATTTCTACCAGTTTAGTTTGAGACCCAGATTCTTGAAAATTTGAATACTCTTTTGTTGAAGACTTCGCAGCTTGGTACAATGTTACATTTATTAGCCAGTCGTCCAGGTATGGAAATATCTGATGGCCATTTTGTCTTAGATAGGCTGCTACAGGTGTCATGCACTTAGTGAATATTCGTGAGGTAAGACTTTAATCCGAAAGTTAGGACTTTGAATTGGTAGTGACATCTGGACACCTCAAATCTGAGATACCTCCTGTGTTTGACATGTATGGAGAAATGGAAATAGGCATCCATCAGATCGAATTATGCCATTTGATCGCCTGGGTTTATCAGTTGAATGATATCCTGCAGTGTAGCCATTCTTAATGATGGCTTTTTGAGGTACTTCTTTCAACACTCCATTTTCAGTTTTTCTTCTTCAGCAGGAAGTTGGAATAGAAACCTGAGTTCCTTCAAGCTTGTGGGACTTCTTTTATTGCTCTCTTCAGTATAAGTGACTGTATTTCCTCTCTTAACAGACAAAGATGTTGATGCAACCCCCTAAGAGGCTAATTCTATTCTATTCTTGGCATTTATATAGTGCATGTCTACCCAACGGACTTCCAAGTGCTGGTAAACGTCAGCTATAGGTGTTAGTTGCCTGCTTAATGCTAAACTTCAGAGCCGTCTAGTCTGATGTGGACAGGAAGCGCATTCCATAGCTTGGAGGACAGAAATGTGAAGGAACTTACACCACCTCTTGCTTTCTTGACCTTAGGGACAAGGAGTAGTTTTTGACCTTCTGATCACAAGTTACGCTTCGGCACATAGGGGGTTATGAGTCATTGGATGAGCTGGGGGCCTTTATAAGTATGGGACGATGGACTAAACAGAGAGATTTGAATTGTATCCTCATTTGGATTGGTAGCCAATGAAGCGCTGCCAGAGCTGGGACCGCTGATGTTAGTTTGCAAGGTTACTGAATAAATTCTAGGGTGTGTCCAAACTGAATGATATCCAACACTAAACTTTCCGAAGAGACGGTCTTTCAATTTTTGTAAAAGTTGCTGAGAGTGTCTCTTATGTTCAAGGGAGCTAATCTGAGACGGGCGACTGAAGGCATGGCTTTGTCACTCCCTCCAAGAGTACACCTGTCCTCTGCCTGTAGCTGCTGCTCTTCTCCTATTTTGGTTGTCTAGAGAAAGCGGTTGCCTGCATAGGTCGGTATTGTTGGAAAAATTGCTTTCGCTATCCCTGTTGTTGAAGGGTATATGGTTGGTATGTGTCAACCCGATAGCCTCTTCTGAAAGAGTATTGGTTTTTGCCTCTTGCACCACGGAGCAACTGAAACATTCGCTGTTGAAGTACTCCAAGCGGTCTTGCTGTGTCTGTGTGTCAGCCTTTACTGTTTGCAGCACAACATCAACAGGTTTCCCAAAAAGGGCCTTTCCACTGTATGGCATATCTAATATTTTTGATTGTACTTCAGGTCTAAACAAAGTTGCTGTTAACCAGCCTTGCCTCCTCAAAACTGCCACTCCAGCCATTTGCCTAAATCCAGTCAAAGCTACACCCCTTGCCGTATCAATGATTTCTGAGGATGTTTTTTTCTCCTTGACGGATAGATTTGCCTCTTGCTTTTTGTCCTCTGGCAAGTCTGACCACATCTGGCGGTCATACCTGCCCAGTATCGCTAATGCACTGGACGCCCTTATAGTCGTCCCCGCCATAGCAGACAAACATTTTCCAATGTTATCCAATGTCCTGGCTTCCCTATCAAGAGGCGCTGAACAAGTTGTTGTTGGGTTTTTTTGACCGGCATCGTGCTGCCTGCATATCCACGGACACTGGCTTTGGGTGACCTATCAGATATGCTGGAGAGTTATCCGGTGCTTTGTATTTCTTATTGAGTCTGGGAATTACTGCCACTACTGGGGCGGGATTGTTCATGACCTTAAGGCCCTCTGCCCAAATGTAATCTACAATGAGTATAGATCTCAATGATTTCCTCGTTGCCTCCTTGAAGTCATACAGGAAACCGTCTGCTTACTGAACAGGGACTGGCAGATTGAACCTCTTGGCAGCTCTTTCTAAAAGAGCATGAAATCCCCATATGTCATCTGGTGGCGAGCTAAGCGCTTGAGACGTTGGAGGGGCCAATATAGGTATCACAATCATCCCTTTCACTTCCTGTGCTCATGGCTGGATTCGGTGGCATTTCACCATATTCAGGTTCTTCCTCATCATCACCCTGATCCACATAGTCATCATGAATTGTAAATGAGTCTAACTGTCTTGGTTGTGGAGTGTCTTTTTGCTGTACTACTGGGGTTCCTTGACGTGACAAAATTCCAGCTTGTGATATACCAGTTTGCATCAGTTTTTGTGGTGTAGTTTCCTTTTCAGGAACTCTTTAGTAATGGTCCTTAAGCATCACACAGAGACCTGTAACGAGTGCTATAGGAACCTGCATTATTGGTTCCTGAGAAGGCTGTTCCTCAAAAATCTCCATGTAAGGGTTGATCTCAAGAAACTCTTTATATGATTTCTCACTATCATGTTGTCTTTTTTTAAAGAAGAAATCCCCTCGTCAGTTTCCTGTCATTTTACATGCAGTTGTGATGGGCTAGTTGTATCCCCAAAAGGTCCTTCATCATCCTCATCTCCTAAAACTCCCATTTCTAAACAACGTACTGGTGGCAAAGGTAAACTTTGCTTGGGGAGGTTTGTTTCGGTCTTAATAAAGATACAGCAATGACTGTCGATGGGCCCGTCGGCAGGGCAATCTTCGAGGAGGAAACCTTGGTCGTCGTCGGTGGAGCCATCAACAGTTCATCTGTCAACGGAGAGGCCGTCTTGGGTGTCGATGACGACAAAGATGTGGACGGCCTCATCAACGAGGGAGACATTGTCAATATTACTCTTGATGACACTGGACACTGTAGTAGTGGAGGTCATCGACGTAGACATTTTTGCCTTTGACCGTCTCGTCTGCGTTTTTGCCGTCGACTTGCATGATTTTAGAGAAGACTCGGAGGTAGGCTTTTTTATGTCTGCAGAGGCTAATGCCTATTCAAAACGAGTTGAAGGTTCGGACCTTGATTTCTGTTCTTTAGTTGAGTTGCTGAAGGACTCAGTTTTTCCTGATCTGGCTTCTTTTTCTCTGTTACCTGTAGTTTCTTAGGTGGTTCCCCACTGAACTCCTTAACATCTTTTTCTCTCTTTAGGGTCTTTTTCTCTGGAGTTTTGGACCTTTCATCCACAGAGACTGGAGTTTCAACCATAGTAGAAGCCTTGCTTCTCTGTCGTTCAGGGTTTTGGCTGAAAAAGTTTACAGTATTTAGGCATATGATCAGGGTACAAGTAATACAGGCACTCCTTGTGGGGATAATCAGAGAAAAACCTCTTTTTACCACAGGGTTTGAAAGTTCTAAATAAACCCTTTCTGGATCCTACTGACATGGTGAATTTCTGTCGGAGGTAGACACAGGTAGGTTCAGAGAAGTAAGAAAAGTTCAACTGAAGGTTACAAGTGTGACAGTATCAAGTTTTCTTCAAGAACTGACTAAGCAGAGCTCAGGGAGACTCCCTCTCACTCTACGTGTGATAAGAAATCTGATGTGTACTACTCTGGAGGAGAGGAATGAGGAAGGGGCTTCTTCCTAATTGGTTGAAGTTTGGTTCTACCTAAAACCATCTCACACTTTGAAGATTCAGGTTAGCGACAGGGTTGGGCTGCCGTTAACCACTGTTGCTGAAATTGGTATGCCCACTATACAGTTTTTTCAGCATGTAGACTACAAGGAAGTTAATTATCTTATGCCACAAAAATAAGGTGGAAACAAAAACAATTGGCGGTTAAAGGGTATGGTGCTCTCATACGCATGCACATACACCAACCCACATACACACTGATTTGGTATTTTGGCCTGTGTGTACTACATTGCCAAAACTTCAAGAATCTAAAGTAATTGCTAAGCTATCAGAAGCCTTTATTTCTTAAATCATAGTCATGGCTATTGCTAATGGACTGGCAAAGAGAAAATATGGTGCCTTTATTCGAAAAGGTTGAAACAAAGTGAAAATAGACATTAAAACTCACCAAATTCTATTTCAAGGGCAACTACAAGATTAGAAAAGAAGATGCGAGAATTTATGTGGGAGCTTTTGGCAGGAGAGAATACCAGTTTGTGAAAAATAAACTATACTAGCCAAAACAGATATGCAGCTTCTATAAAAACTACAAGTGTGTGGCTCATGCCGGTCAAAAATACTTCAGCTCATGATATCATAATATATTAATTGAAAAGGAGGCTGGAAATTTGGCCTGGGAATGAATAATGAGATCTAGTGACCACAGGTATAGGACGAATGTGTATGCAGAAGCATAAAGTCACTAATGGTAAAGCCCTGGAGTCACTGCTAGAGCTGCTTTTACATTACAGACACAAAAATGACCATGGGGTGAAATTAGTACTCTTGTTATAAAATAGGACCACAAAATGGGATAAAGAAGCACAGGGGAAAATAGCACATTGTAAATTCCATGAACATGCTGATCTACGAAATGAAATGCTATGAAGGTTCCAATCACCTGTTACGTAGGGTTTGTTGGGCTGCTTAATGTCCACTTTCTACTTCATTTATTTGAAGTTTTTTTTTTTATAAAAACACCACAGGTCGCCTTATGACACACACAATATCCTTCAGTGCTTGATCCCTCAGTGCAGTAGTTGAACCTTCAACTACTGTCAGAAGCTGCCGGATTTTTCAAGATGGCCGGCTCCCTCTGGGACAGCTTCAGCCCCCCAGTGCTATTTTTAGTAAAGATTTAAAGGCTTAAATCTTAAAGTAAACCTCTGCTGTCCTTCCGTGGCATGTCCCAGTTTGCCCTGTCGTTTCCGATGCTCGTGTTTCCCTGCAGTGCACAAACAAACTGTAATTCAATTAAACTGAAAAGGATATGCCTACTGACCTCAGGTAGAGAAATGTGCTTTCATCAATGTCGGCCGAAAATGTATCAGAGGCAAATACTGCAGGTCAGCGAGTGGGTTTTGCAGCAGATTCTATTAATTGACAAGCAGCAAGCAGAGGCCTTTGAGGACAGGAGGGATTTACTTTGACATTTTGATTCAAGTTGTCCGAGGGCCGCGTTGTGGGCAGTTAATTAGTTTAATTGGTAGTTCATTAAACATTTATTGGAAAAATCAATCCGGAAGGAGGCAAAAATATTAGTGGTTTGTGAAGTCCATGTTAGAGAAGTAATGAGGAATTCGACAAGGAATGGGAAAACGCTGTTGGGAATGGTTTTGAAGAGATTGATTCCGATACTGCAGAAATTAGTGATAAAAAACTGAATGCAGGTATATGAACATATTTCCCAAGTACGAAAATGAAATACTTCAAGAGACTTTAAGTGACTGCACCACACTGGTTGTAAAGGTGGAATACCTTTATTAACGGACACCAATAATGTCCGTTAATAAAGGTATTCTACCTTTACAAGCAGTGTGGTGCACTCACTTCAACATTTTGGCGCCGAGGATAGGATAATGACATAATCAAGACCAAGAACTCGAGTACTAAAGACTTCAATCATTTGCAGTGTGTAGATAAATATTTCATTAAGCACGTATGTTGTCATACATAAGCGTGTATATATGTACTCTACGCTCCTAATCCCTTGTCAGTTCTCCTTGATGTGCAGAGCTTCTTACGGTGACCCAACACTCTTTAGTGTTGCGGGATCTATGCACAACTGTAAACACATTTAGCATTAAATGATGGCAACATTGAAATAAACCGCATTATTTGCAAAGAAGCCTCTTGTACTCATCTCAGCTGTATCCAATGTAGTTTCAAAACCATTCCAAATTTTCATGATATCCGCATAAAATAAATTTGCATTCAATAAATCTAAATGTTCATTTACATAGTGTGAATAATTGGGTTTTTGATAGAGGGGGTGAAAAGCCTACACAAGCAACAACAACAATCCTTGTCAAGGTGAATCACAACAGTCACTAAATTAACCTGTGCTTAACTCTCTGGTAGCTTGGCACAAAAGCATTGAGGCTTAACTTAAAAGCAATGTGTAAAGCATTTATGCAGCACACAAACAACAATAAAGTGAAAACACACCACAATAAAAATCCAATATCAATTTCGAAAAAGAGTTTCATTTTATAAATAATTTGAGACCGAAACACAAAATGCAAACAGTAGAACTCGAGAGATGCAATTTCAAAGGTTTAAGTAACATAGCTTCTAGACAGAAAGTTAATTGTGGGTATCTGATCGTGCTAAATTGGGACAAAGTCACATGTTCAGGCTGACTGCGATGGAGTGCCGGCCGAATACGAGAACCAGGTTAGCCATGCAGAAAAAATTACCTTCCTAAATGCCAGCGTGCAGAGTTCAAAACTTCAGGATTTCACAGGAGAAGCTCACATGATGCCAGCCAAAGGTCGAGGACCTGGGGAGGCACCTCTTGGGAATCACAAACTCACTCCAGCACAGGCCAGCAGGGCTCAAGCAGGTCCAGTCACAGGTCTGGGTGGGCCAGTTGCAGCAGGTCAGCTGGGGAGTTGCAGGGACACCAATGGACTTAGTTGTGTCCTTGTAGCTTGTTCTGAGCCTTGGAGTCACTCTAGTAGTCCTGGCTTCAAGAAGGTGGTCCTCTCTCCTTCAAGCAGCAAGACGGGCCTCAAGCAGCAGGGTGGGGGCTTAGGCACCAGGGAAGGCCTTAGGCAGCAGGGCAGTCAATTGTTAGCAGCAAGACTGTACTCTTAGAAACAAGGCAGGTCTCAAGTAGTAGGGCAGTCCTCTAAGAAACAAGACAGGCCTCAAGCAGCAAAGCAGTCCTCTGGAGTACAAGGAAGTACTTCTGTAGTCGTCCGCAGGTCTAGGAGTGTACTGAAGAATGGGTCTGAGGGTCTTATTTTTATATCTGGTGGCAGGTTTAAGTGGAAGAAACTTTTGGACTTTTCCATCCACAGTTGGTTCTGGAATTTCCTACCTCCCTGCCCAGGTTCCAAGGGGTCTAGGGTGACAAAGGCTGGTGTCAAGTTATTTTGTGAATGTGCTGGAGGCAGGCCTTTGAAATGTAAGTCGGGCAGGGAACAACTCTGCCAAACTCCCATCCTTGCAGGATGGCCCTCTCCCAGCAACAACCAGTTCCTACTGTTCATTGTCTGGACCCAATACACCTTCCTGATAGGGAAGTAATTAACAGGCACAGACAGCTGGAAACTCGTAGAAGCTCTCAAAAGGTTTAGGGAAGAAAAATGCCAACTTTCTAAAGGTGGCATTTTCAAAACTGTAATCTAAAATCTAACTTTACCATTAAAGAGGATTAAAAATTACAAACCATTTGAGTTCAAACAAGATATTACTACTTGCTCCCAATCAAAAGTTATAACTTATTAAATGTAATAAGGTAACCCAATGTTATCCAATTGGAGAGAGAGGTTTTACAGTAGTAAAAAATATACTTAGGTGTTTTTCACTTCCATGATATGTAAAACTTAAAGACACGTCCTACTTTCCAAATACAATGCACCCTGCCCTGTGAGCTGTTTAGGGCCTAGCCTAGTGTTGACTTATATGCACTAAAAAGGAAGGTTTAGGCCTGGCAAAAATGTTTTTATTTGTCAGATTGAATTTTCAGTTTAACACTCTACTACAGGCTACAATGGCAGGTCTGAGACATGTTTTCAAAGGCTACTTTTGCAACTTGTAGCGGATGGCACAATGAGTGATGCTGCCTACTAGTAAGAGTTAATTTACAGGCCCTGGGTACCAGTTGTATCATATACGAGGGACTTACAAGTAATAAATGTACCGATCAGGTGTAAGCCAACTGTGCCATGTTTGAAGGAGAGAGCACAAGCAATTTCGAACTGGTTAACAGTGGTGAAGTGCACCAGGGTCCTAAAAGCCAACTAAAACGGGTTCAAAAAACAGGAGGGGTTAATGCAAAAAGTTTGAAGGTGACCCTGCAGAGAGAGCAAAGTAGAACACAGTGGTTGTCCTGAAAATCTGGATTGGCTGGGCCTCTGGTCTCTGTCTGGAAAAGGGGGCCTCTGTCTTCACTGGATGGAACCTGGAATGGATGTACTGTAGCTGGCTTATACAGCCACGGCTGGTCTCCTTTACCCCTGGGGTATAAAATAGACTCTCTACCATAACCGTCTGTGTGCAGTGAACATGGTGGAATTCTGCACTCCACCGCTCGTGGGGGAATGTATAGACCCGCTTAGTCACACTAAGTCAGATACCATTTGGAAGAATTGAAATGTAAAGTGGAAACTCTAGGTCCTTCCATCACTTACTTAGGGGCAGAATCTTACAACAAGGTAAGAGCACCATACTTGTCACACGTGCAGAAAAACAAAACCCTCCTACACAGTTCACCATGCAATTTCAACACTTGCAACCCTGCAGTCCTGCATGATGCAGCGAGCTACCGGAATACTAATGTGCCTCAGTGCCTTATCAGGGGAATAAAGGGCTATGAAAATGCATCAACGATACAGTGGACCCAAATCTCCAGCATCTTTTCTGGGCTGCTACTCTGTATGAAATGGAGGACCAACTTCAAGTTTGCTTGTACGACACAACTCAACTAAAATGACATGAGCAGAACTATTCTGCATGTATGTACAAAAACGTTATTTTGCTTCCTTGCTTTCTATTTTGCGGTGAACAATCTCCGGGATGCCTGAAAACAGGTCCAATGATAAACAAAACAGTAAACTATACTATTCCACACGCATTCACCTGAACGTTTACCACCTCCCACCAGATGAAGATAATTTCTCCACTTTATGTCACAATTCTCTACCTGTTCTCAATGCTATCCTTCTACTCCCTTTCCCATCTACGCCCACCTTCCAACTATTTATTATTCCGAACTTTAAATGCCTATTGGTGTGTTGCAACTGTCTAATGTACTTCTGAGACCACAATCTTGTTGTGCTTCCTGTTGTCTGTAAAGTGCAATGACACTCCTCAGGTTAGCAGTAACATCATATACATTTTTTAAGAAAACAATAATCATCCCAGCATCTATAGAGGATGCAGCAGCATGGCAGGTGACACTATAATAACCCGTGGTAGCCAGCGCCCTACTACTGCAGAAAGAAGCTCTGTTCACTTTGTAGACGAGAGAAGATATACTCTCTCTGAAAGAGACGTAGTTATGTTTGAAGTAGCATAGAAAAGGAGTGTATACTAAATATGTAAGTCAAAATATCGATGGTACTAAACATCATGGACAAAATTTCGAAAACAAATATTGACATTTAAGTCTAGATTTTCTATACCTAAATCCATATATATGTACCTACAAGTTACATATATCTTCAAGATACGTAGATGAGGAGTTAGGAACAGTAAATCTATACTTCCCTGAAGCACTTACTTTTCGATAAGTTATACCACAATATTCTTCACGTCGATATTCATTAGTCCAATCCATAGAAAAGACAATATTACATTGTTGTTTGTATAAAAAAAAAAGTCAATTTTGTCCTAAAGATTGCCGTTGTCTGATTTGAAGCCTTTAAAAAAATACATGGTGCTGGGTCAGTTTGGACCACTATTTATGAAGCTACATTTGCACAATTGTGAAAAGCTGTATGTTACAAGACAGCGTCTACACTGTTTGAGAAAATATGTAATTTTGGTTTCAGAATATTTTAATTTTATTGAATGACAATTCTCTTCATCAAACAATAAAAATAACTGAAATGCCAGGAGTAAAACACTCTTTGGCTGTGGATTTACTTACAAATTGAGCACCTTGAAAAAGTGAATAAAATATGGAAAAAATATCTTACACGATTTCAGGTAGGGCATTCTTTTGGAAGCATATTCATTTTGGGATGGAGAATCATCTTTAATGTTCCGCAAAATCCGCAGGAGGAAGAGTGGAGGTAGAACTACCATCTTTCGCCAGGTACCAGGTAATCCATCGATATTTGTACCAACTGGGCAGCATGCAGTTTGTAAAACTGAACTGGCAGGCAGAATTAAAACTTTTATGCAAGAGATTCAATTAGGCGAATGGAGTGAACTTATGTGGTTTCTCTGGTGGATTCTATAGATGTTTTGCTACAGTTTGTTGGAGCAAACTAAAAGTGCATAGGATATTGGCTCCACAAACCACACAGGCTATTGCATCTGAATTTAACACTGGATCCAGCAAATACTTCTCAATAAAGACAACTGCATACAAGGATGATGTACAACACATCATAAGAGCTGAAGGGCAGACTGTCAGGATAAGGTGTCTCATCTCAAGCACAGGTTTGAGTGCTGTGGCAACTGAACCTGTTGGTCTCTGAAATTAAGAGGTAGAACAAATTCATTAAAAACAGGTCGAGTTCGAACCCCACTGATAATACCTATCACAGGTCCTGACTCAGTCATCCCACTATTACCTCGCGGTTCCCCCTTTTAGGACAGGAGTTGGAGTGCTGCATCCTGCACCGCTATCTCCATGTATTGAGCAGGTACATCCAGCAGCGGCAATACACCGGCGCTCACTGAGCTGCTCGACAATCTCTCTTCGCTGGATGAATGAGGGTGGGGTAAAAACTAAATAGAAATAGATACAAAACATGTATATCTCTACATTCCAAAAGGTGTCCGTATTCAGATCTGTTTTCTGCTGTTCTTTTCCTTCACAGCTTTCAGAATGTCCCTAAAAACTATCCATTTCAGAGGCAGACAAATGATCTATAGATCCATACCAACAGTGCTTTAAATGGGCCGGTACTCACCGGTACCGTGTACCGGCACTTCCTATTTTTATCCCTTCAAGTACCGGCACTTCTCCCCCGCCAAGGAGAGTACTGGTACTCATGTCTGATGTACTGTTTATTGCTAATTCTGCGGAGGCAGGGTGGAGCCTGCCCCCAGGATACGCTGACAGTTAAAGTGCCCCTGGAGCCCTGTGCCGAGCCGCTGCTGAACCGTTCAACAGCAGCTCAGTTTCACTGTCTTGGACGTGTAGGTGTTGAGAATTTCACCTTCACACTGAGCTTGACAGAGCAGTGTCCATACCATTCAGGCACTGCTCTGTCAATCACATTTACACCATGATGTGCATTTGTGCACACCCTGGAATCCAGGTGACCCACTGAGAGCGGCAATGAAGGAAGCCACGGGAGGTAAGGAGTTAAAAGTGTCCTTTATCCTGTGTGAGTCTTTTGTGTGAGTGTTTGACTGCTTGTGAGTGTTTCACGACTTGTGTGCACGTTTACGTGTAAAGGAAAGAGGAAGAGGGAGAATGTGGATACTCTACGAAGGTGTTTTAAAGAAAGTGTGCGGACTGCTTTGTATGTGCATGTGTGCTCGGGCCTGTGTGAGTGTGTGCGCACACGAGAATATAAGTATTGACTTGAGCCCAATGCAAATAAATAATAATCAGGGCCACTGTAATTAAGCGGTAGGTTTGATTAAATTATGCAGCAACAAAAGGCAAAGTATGCGGTGCAATGCAGAACATTTCCTGATTGTATTAATTATTTTGTCATTTTTATACTTGTTAATACTGTTGGGGCACAGGTTGCACTTCAGTTTAACACCCAAACATAGCACTAAGCAACAGAAAGGTGAGAAGTCAACCTTTGGAAAGGACCTTCCACTGCACAGCAGCATGTGTTGCTACTATTTTACTAACTTTTGAACTGTTTGAGGTAGAAACAATTTTTTTTGCTAAAATCTGCAGATTATGCAGCAGATGATGTGGCAAATGCGGCAGATCCATAATTTATGTGAAATGGAACGGCATAATTCCACTTCCCTGACAATAATAGTGTGGCACCAAGAAGCTGCACTAGATAAAGTAGTATTGGCAAAGCCATTAGGTGTGGCCTTGGTAACGCTGTTGCAATCGTTAGTTCAAAAAAGAATATTGCACTAATATGTCACAAAAAAAGAAAACATACCTCCTATATGTGGAGAGCCTAAGCATGCAAAAATTAATTTAAATAAAAAAGGATTTACCATTGCATATAATTTAACAGTATCAATGGGGGGGGGGGGGTTTATATAGCTTGAACTAGACCCAAAGGTATTAGAGTGCTTTACATGAGCACCAGTTGCATAACAGACATTAATTTTTTCATGAGGCACGGGGAGATTACGTGATTTGTCCAGAATCACAGGATGTTGAGCATCCCTGTCAAGACTTGAACCCGGTTCCCCAGCTTCGAGGTCGACAGCTCTAGCCGTTCGGCCACATCCTCTCCCCAATTGGTTTAGAACCCCTTTTTAGTTTTAATGCACATCACATGGAAGTATGATTCTTATTGATGCAAGGAAAAGCTACTATTGGCCCTTAATTACTGTAACCTGGATACCAATTTTAAACAAACACAATGACTAAAAAATTGATAAAAAGTGGAAAGAAAAAAAGAATTGCCAAACTAAAGTACTGGCCCACCAGCCTGGCACTGAAGTGCACATTTTAAGGCAAATTTGCCCATGTGATCAGGAAAAATGTCACTCACAGTGCAAGATGGTTAGTTGCCTTCATGGGCTGACGCTTTACCCCATGCTATTTGTTGTGGAGGGTGGAAGCAGAATGTGAATGATAGCTGAACAGACCCATGGATGAAGAGGGTTGAGTAAATACCCCTCTACATGTATACATTTTTTATTTATGGATGTATTTTAATTTCATAAGGCTGATGAGACAACTAAAGCGGTCTCTGGCCAAACCCAAAAATGAAAAGGGGTTAGCTGGGCTTCATTTTCAGGCAGAAGCTGAAGAAGTACAGATTTGTGATTTTTTTTTTGCTGCAATTATTGTTTTCTAATGTCTCGAGTTGAAACGAGAGAGGACAGGGGCGTGTTTGTGTGATGGTGGGGAGGGGACGGCAATTAATAGAATCTGGCATGGCTACATAAAATGCGTTAAAAGTGTTAAGTATGTTGTAAGATAAGGATCCTTTGCTCTATATTATCATTGTACAAATCTTTAACATGGGGAATGGATGAATTGGATATAATTCCAAGACCTGTCCAGCAAGCAGAGAGACTTGCAGAATCCGTCCATTGTACTTAGTGAGTTCTTTTCTTAGGCTGTCCTTTCACTGTAGGCAACACACCCCTGCGAAATCACCAATCTGAAAAAAAAATGTGGGTTGTGAGCTGAGATTCCTTTTGTGCGAGAAGACACCACAAGTCAGTCAGTCTTGATTATTTGAGGCCTCAAACATATTTCCATGTGTTACGTAGGATAGCTAGAACCAGGACCCTAGAAATTCCTAGAAGGTCGGTGGCTTCAAGCAGAGGGTGGCAGATGGTAAGTATTCTATAGTGTGGTGGCAGTAATGCATGAATAGTAATACTGTTCAAAGAATGTGATGTCATCTTTAGGGATAACTGAGCTAAGATAATGAGATGTGCATAGTGTTACAAAGAATGTACCCTAGAATATTTACCTACACACCTTCTGATACCAACCTAATGACGATGTAAGAAGACCAGGTGGGAGGGAGACACGATTACACATGCTTGGCTGTGCCACGCCTTGGCTGGTGGATTTATGACTCATAAAGAGGGATAGTTGGGATGTTTGACATCCCCCTTCCAGAACCTAAAAATGTTGGTCATTGACTGGTTTTCATAGTGCTTAAAAACCATGAACTAACACAGGTCCCACCCATCACTGCCTCTCCTCTGCTCCGCAGACCCAGTATGACACAGTGCTTGTCCGGTGTACAGCAATGACCCAAATTAACATACTAAACTACCAACACCCAATACCCCACAGTGCTGAGATCTCATAATGTTGGCCTACAACACCATGCAGGCCTAACATAACCCACAGTGATGACCAATGTTCATGTTTTTTAATTTGTCAAACTCATTCTGAGGATTCTTTCACATTGTCTGATCTGGCCCGTCCATATAAATAGAATAGGTTGCATGAATATGCCCATTGTGTATAAGAGGAAATGAGGATGAGCCCTTTAAATGAGGATCTCTTGAAAACTATGGTGCTAAAGGAGGGACGATGCCCAGGACTGTACAAATACTGTTTGGTGTTACCTGGTTTAAAGAAAAAAATGGTAAAGCAGTATTCTTCGAGTGTGCATGTTAGAGCTGCTGTGCCAGAGTTTTCCCCTGCAATCTCCTTTCATGTAGTAAAGATAGGTGGAAGGACCATGACCACTTACATTACAGACCCCCAACATATTGGGAACACCTAAGAGTTAATATTAGATACATTTCAATTTTATTTTCTGTTAGCTTTCTTGATAATGAAGGAAAAAGGATGAGAAAGTTCAAATATAATTTAAAGCTAAAAGTCACCCCTCTGTTTCACAAGTTTTCGCATGCATGCCATTATGAACTAAGTGATACTCTTCGTGAGCACGTCCTGATCTTTTCGTTGTCTGTGTTCTCTGTGAGGAACAAGGCACTGAGCAAAGATCTGAAATTCCAGAGGCAAGGTCTGATAGGGCTGAACCAGGACCCCACATCACTGGCACAAGATAGTACATTGGTGGTCCAACATCACTCAGTGCAGGCCTAAATCACAGCAATGGCTCATGATCAGACAAGGAAGGTTTAAAAATCACAGTGTTGAGCGGTATGCACACATTTCTGGCCAAAGACCATACAGAATAGGTCAAGATCACTTTAAGTGCAATGGGCTGCATACATATTTTAGTGGGTCATAACAGCAAAAGCTATTAATTACTAAGCATTTGTTATGTCACGTGCAGAGGGAATCTGCACATATGGGAAATTTGAGATTACTAACAAGGACAATGCAAGTACAAAATGAATACACAACAGATGGAAGTAGTGCCATTGTATCATGTCCCATCCCTAGCCCCGCCCCTAGCATCCCCCACTAGCCACACCTCTAACTCAATTTGATGAGTACCTGCACTTATTTTTGTCCATTTAAAGCACTGCATACCAAGGAACGCTTTCGCTTTAGTAGTGTGGCATAGACATTGTTAACCAATTAAGTTAGCAGAAAAAATAGGCAGGACAAACCATCTCTTCCATGTTTCCATCTGTGTTGGGGTGCAAGAAATTAGCTGCATTATTTTAGTATTCTAAATCATGCAAGCTCACCAATCAGTACAGCTTCTTCTCCCAGCACCTTGGGTGCCCTAAGTGATATAAAATGATGCTCAACCGTAGCGGACGAGCTTAGGTTCATGCCCTCATTGCACACGTCCACAGCAGCATGTTGGCTTCACTGTGGAAGGCACCTGATTCACCTCTTTAGTGCTAAGGACGTCGCCTCAATGTCCTGACAACAGATGCCTTCAATCCTCAACTCCTCAAGCACACATCAACTAAGTGCATATTGTGGTGAATGTGTGATGCACATGTGCACGACTGGATTACATTAAGCCAAGTGACAGTACAAGACCCTACGAGCAGTTCCGATAAACACAATGATGCCGCCTCCCTCAGCATCTACGATCCCATTAGGATCCTTTGTCCCTTGTTTCAGGTGGCACAGTATTCTTGGATCTACACAAAGGGACAGGTAGGCCTTACTTCTTAAAATGCCTTCCCTACCCTGCTACCCCAAAGGGACATGCAGAGTGGGTGCTAGAGAAATAAAGGCCGCAGTTTACTCACTTCAATGTCATACATAACCCCTAACTGGCATCGGCATCATCAAGCATCATACTCAGGCCAGTGGGATCATGCAGCAGGGTTGGCTAAATTATGCGGCAAGAAAAGGCAAATTATGCGGCCTAATGCAGCACATTTTGTGATCCTTTTACCTCAGTATGCCATTTTTACCTAACCCCAAGATAAAGCCACAGGTTCATGGTGGTTGCCTGCCTAGAAAGTAATACAGCCCCACCTCGCTGCCAGTATATACATTACAATAGCAGGGTGTTTGTAACTCTATGAGTGCACTTTGATTAGTTGTACTTTGCTCTGATATTTCACTTTCTATTAAACTGAAGTCTTCAGTTTTCCCCAAAGAAAAAAAAAAAAAGGTACTTGGTCCCATAGTGTCACTTCCGGTGAAGATTAAGAGTCATCTGCTAAGATTTTGGGGACATATCGTCACGATCTGGGAGCGGGGGTTGCATCCCTCGCGCTGAAAACAGAAGAATCACTGGGGCAGCCTTGGGCATATGTTCCCAACCTTCCCTCGCGAGCACCTCCCCTCACAGGCACCTTCCAGAAACCAAGACTCTTTGGTTACTTCAAGAGAACGGGGAGACACGGGCAGCAAAACATCGTGCGAATAAAAAACAGACAGACCGTAATGACAACTGCTGAGAACCATGGGAGAAGCCTACGGGCTACGAGTAACAATTAGGATTTTGCCGTGTTGTCTAACGGAAGAAAAACATTTTGAGTTTGATTTTGTCGTCCGCGGCAATGAGGCAAAATATTACCGTTTTAATGGCAGCATTCGCATTCATTTTTTCAGAAAATCCCGGCCTTGTCTAATAATGGCGAAGCATGTAAATGATGGAGCGGCACGGCCCGGAGACGCCTTGAGTTGCCATATTAATTGTGTTTAGGGAAAGAAGCATGAATTGCGCTTTTACAAGCTAATTAGTGGTGGGTTTGTTAATTAATATAGGAAAGTCAAACTGCCTCGGTCTTGTCTACTGCAATTAGCTAAAGCCGTTTACACTTCCGTTCTTTCACCAGCAAACTGACTTTTTGCAGAGCCATAATTGAATTGTGGGCCAAGTGGAGCGCACTCGTCACTGCTGCCATCTTCGCGAACCTTTGCGCGAAGACACAATTGTGACCCCACCTGGCACCCGGAACAGGAAGAATCGCCACACTTCTGCCATCCACAGACCTGCTTACCTCTGCAAACTATCTGTGAATAAAATAAAGACTTCCTGCTTAAAATCCAAGATCGGCAAACCAAACAGATATAAGGTAACCAGTAGATCGCAGTGACGCAGCATTCAATGCAAGGTTAAGGCCTTAAGGCGACAACAGCGTCAAATATTGGATGTCAACAGAATAAAGTTTATGGGTGATGTGATGAATTAAAAGAAGATGTCGGCTCGAGATGCCTGATAGAAGGTAGTGATGGATCATCTCTTTCTTCTAGTGGATCATCAAAATCACAACAATTCTAGCCATCACTTGGTCACTATATGGTCACAGGTCTGGCAGGATACTCCGATATATGGGCTCGCAAGTTGCTCAGTGGATAACTTTCCTCTAGAGTTGTAAGTCATTGCAGTACCACTCTGGAGAGTTAGACTAAACAGAAGACGGTTTAGAGAAAAAAAAAAGACTGCAGGTAGTTAGAATTTAACCGGACGGGAGAAGAGACCCCTCATATGATAGGCCTCTATTGCCACCCTGTTACTGGTTATTAACCCAATACCTGTAGGAACAGAACAATGGTTGAGTCACCCGAGGCCAAGCCTGGTTCACAGCTTTCCAAAGTAAATCTTTTAGAAAGTAGAGTGCTTTGAATTGGATCCTCAAATTTTTCAAAGCAAAGACCGATTTAAGGCCATCTAACTGTATGTCAACCCCATTTCAGAACCTACTATCCCACCGCCAACCGACAATTGTGGTTCGGTTAACTTTTTCTTCGAGAAACAAATCCACAAAACAAGATCTAAGATAGCCAACTCGTCATCCTCACCATCACCTATACCCCGACAACACACCACTAATGTTTATCCACAACACAACCTCCCACACACACATCTCCAACATTCAAACCACCTCCTACAAAGAGGACATGTTTCTCTCCTCCAACGTGTCTCTGAGAGGAGAAGTTTTCACTTCCCTTCTCCACACTGTAAACACCTCACTACCCCAAGGCGCCTTCCCGGATCACCTCAAGACTGGACAGATCCTTGCCCTCCTGAAAAAGCTTCCACTAGATCCAGCCTATCTTGCCAACTTCCATCTTTATAACCCACTTCCCATTTATCGGAAAAAATCAACAAGGCAACAAAAAAATAACCAATTAAAAACCTCTTTGGCAAATTATTTCAACAGGGTAAAAACCACATACATTACTGAGCAGACAAAGTTTATCTGCTCCCTACTCAGAACACCTCCAAAAAGTATCCCACACCTTACCGACTGGGCTTGCATTGTCACACAATGCAGACATGTGACACGGCCTTCCTCTCTGGGACAGAGCCACTGTTAGACCTTTCTAACATTTAACCTTTGGTTATCTTTGTGTGTGATACTGGATAGAGCAGTGGCAGAAGAAACTGGTTTCTTTTGTGTTCACACTATAAGATCTCATCCTGGGACATGGAATGACTCCTGCTGCTATGCACAACACAGATGCTATCCTGGATTAGTTCTTTCTGCTTCAGCGTCCCCAAGAATGCACCTTTGTCAGAACCCACACTCCCCAAGACCACTGTTCCACTTACAACTGCTAATCTCAGGACCAGACCAGCTAAATCACATAAGCGATCCGTCCCCTGCCGTAATCATGACAAGTCATCATTATCTAAAAACCAGTTCACATAAATCCCCCCCCCGCCCTCTCCCCCAAACACTAGTAAGGCCCGGCTCCCAATATTGAGCTTTAATGTATGGCCATCATGGACTTCAGGCCTCAGGGTCAGGCATACTTCTATTCCCTCTTACTAGTAAGGATTTCTAGCCCACTGAAGCCTCAGGAGCAGGGGACGCTGCTTGCAACATGCTTGGCTTCTTTCTGCAGCAGTAAAGAATTTCCCTGAGGGGGCTTGAAGCAAGGATGACCATTGCACATTGAATACTGCCCCTATGCTAATGCAGAGTTGAGCTCCAATCAAAATCTGATGAACCACTGGTCTGGTCCCAAGCATCTATCGCGCACTGACACAGCGCAAAGTGTACTACGGTTTTGTCACGTACGATGGCTGTTTCTATCTGTCTGGTTGAGTGCAACGAAGCTGCCAAACATTTAAGATTCTTAACAGTCATTTTCAGACTATTTAACCAAAATGCTATAATCTCGTGCCGTAGACACTGAAAAGTCCAGCTGATGAATCTCGCAGCCCTATGTCCCATAACGGCTTAACTTTGCGAAATATAATTCAGTCGGTGAGAACCCTTTCCCTGCCAAAAGCCCCCTCTCGTCTCAGCACTATGGTATGGCTGTATGCCTGGTAGTGCGTTCCAGAGGGCGCACCGTCATTAGCCCCCAGCCATATGGCGACACAGGCGTCATTTATACAGAGACGCGGCCCAGCAGCCCACTGGGCTGTGTGATCGTGCCTGACAGGTGTTTATTCCGTTTCACCTACAGCCAGAGACAAAAACGGCTCCAAGCCTGACTGGTGAGAAGCAATATCCAGATCTGTCAGGCGACGGGATCAGAGGCAGCCTCTTCAAATCCTTCCCGCCAAGGCAGCTTAGCGTCAAGGTAACAAGGACAGGATCACAGAGGCACGCGCAGGGGACAAGGTGAGAAAAGGCGCAAGGCAGGAACCGAGGCATTCTCCGAGGGGCCGAAACCACATCTGACAAATCAGGAAGTGAGCGGAGCTACAAAAATCACAATATGCTAAGAATGAACGAGTCATATGACGTAAACACGTGATAGGGGGTACTCACGCTGCAGAACGATGCCATAGTCACTCTCCAAGCATCAAAACCACTGGCTGGTTGAGTCAATAATGCAGGCAGGCCATAAAGAACACATGGCAACACGGCCACTGGTGTAGTGTCTTGGGCCCTAGGCCCACACCCTGCATAAATACAGACACGGCATGTGTGGTAACTAACTGGCCCAGGGTACGTGCGCCCGGCCACTTTTATTAGCAGGGTCACCTGACTGGTGACGCCTGTGATGGGTGGGTGTAAAGTGTGGTTGCAGCACAAGGCTGAACACTAGAACGTGTCCAGCAGGACACTACATCCCTCCCAAACTTTGATGACAAGAAACAAACAAAAGTACAACCTGTAAGGAAAACAAAAACAATACACAGCACCAATGAGTCTCTTCAGGCCATCTGCTGGGCGGGGCTGGAGCTTTGGACCACACGGCCAGGAGGCGTTGGTCCACCGCTGCGATGACGTTCAGACCGGCCTGGTCTCGCGTTGTTGGAGTCTGTGTACAAAGTTCAAGTAGCGGTGCATCTGGAGCGGTGGTGTGGTCCACTTCAGAGATCTTGCAGGCGCTCAGGTTCCGGTGGACGGCAAGCCTGCCGCTATGGAGGAGGACCTTGGTGGATGAGGCCCTAACTTGGAGGTGACGGTGCTTGATGACCTTTAGGCAACCAGTCTTCGTCTGCGACCTCCATGCTTCCCGGTGCCTGTCGTGGAGCTGCTGCCGACTCATCTCTCCGATCGGGAATCACCTCTCACAGGAAACTCCGTTGAGGCCCTTGCCCCTGGATTGCCACGTGACCGCATGGGCTGTGCGTGCCTTTCGTAGGCCGCGCTGATGGGTCGCTGCGGAACTCCCAACAGGGCCACGGCCAAGCCTCGTGTAACCCCAAGGGTGGATATTCCAATGGTCGGGTACGCTCCACTTCGACAGGCTTCAGGTAGACGGGGGCACACAGAAAGTTCCTGGGTGGCTAGCCTCGTTGAACTCCGGTTGTCTGGAGTGTTGGGATCCACTCTGGTGGTGCGATGCTCCTTTGATGTCCTTGGTGATGATGCACCTGGGTGACTATGATGAACACAGTGATTTTCCTTCATTTGGGCAACAGGCGGCGATCTCTTGCCTTGGGTGACCTTGTGGCGTGAGGAGGGCTAGAGGAACTTCGTGGCCACTTGCAGTTGTCTTCCAGCAGGTGCACTCGCTAGGCATGGTGCTATCGATACCAAGCAGCCGGTGACAGGTGAGAGGACGGTCGAACTGCGAAGCGTGGGGCCTGGACGCAGATCGCGCTTGCTAGCGGCTTACGGTTGGTCCTCCCGCGAAGCTGCCTCCAGTGACGTCTCTGCACCCCAGTGGCTGGCTTGTGCTGATGAACACCTTCTCCAGTGCTGGCACAAGTCCTCTTTCCTGTCGCTCTTCCCCTTTCCATCTTGCGCGCCTGTGGTGGTTGTCTGCCCTGTGGCGTTGTGCCACTGTTCTTTCTTCCTTCTCGGAGTGGCATCCTGCCACTCTCTTTTCCTCCTTCCGACCAGGTCCTCACTTGGATGTGGCGTCCTGCCACATGTCTCATGTTTGTGCCACATGGACATCTCGCTGGTCGCGTCCAGTTCTTGGGACGGTCTTCACTTTTCTGTGGACCTGTCGCAGGTCTGTCCTGTCAGTAGGACTTGCTTCTGACCTTTCACGGGCACCATCCCCTCCTCAGGGATTTCGCGGTGCTCCTCTTCTCTCGAGGGCGTCGTGCTTGCGCCTCGAGGCTGCACCTTCGTGGTGTCTGCCTCTGTTCAGGCATGCTTTGCGGGGTTGGTCACTTCGAGTGACGTGCTCCATGCTTGCGGTGCGAATGTGGCGTCCGGCCACGTGTCGCCTGTCGTCGGAGCACATGTTGCGGTTGCAGCTTGCCACGTGGAGTGTGCGACTCTCCTCTTGCCCATCTTGGGCCTCTGGCGACTCCGTCTTGAGGCAGTGTGAGGGAGGACACTGTGCTGTCTTTGGCCCACTGCGGGGCTTCGCTGGTGCCGTGGAGATGTAGATGCTCTCCGTGCTGTGTAAAGCAGTGCTTCTCTGTGGAGATGTCTATCTCTCAGGCATCAGCCCGTGCTGTCAGGTTCGTCGGTATGGCGTCTGCACACCTCTGACCTCGTGCGCTCTGTCCTCTTCTTGGGTGCCCTCTTCTGGCACTTGGCGTGCTTGCTCTTCCTTGCAGTGGTGGTCGTTCACCATTGGGGGTAGGCGGCGCACTCTTTTTTTGCTTGCGGTGGCGTCCGACAGCAACTGGGGGTTTGCACGCTCTGTGCACGTTCTTCACGTACTTCAAATGTGGGGTGTGACAGTCTTCCTCTTTCCAAAGGGTAGGCAGCTCATTGGGGGCCTGTGGTGCCCTCAGCTTATGATGCTCCCCTTCCCCTTTCAGGGAGATAGGCAGTTGCTTTCTGGTTCTCTGGTCAACGCTGCATGTTTGGGGTGGACAGTCTGTGCACTCACTCTTGGCCCCTCTGTGTGCTGGGGTGGCCCTCCTGACGCTGTGGACTGTGCTGCTCCTCACAGTCTCTATCTAGGCTCTTTGTGTCTTGGCTGCCGACCACCTTCTCTTCCCATGGGGCTCTGCTTTAGAGGTCTACTGCTACTAGGGGCGTGTGGTGCACTCAGCACCAGTCCTGGCTATGTGTCTCTGAGCCTGCTTCTGCCTTTTCCCTTGTGTCGCAGCTCAGAGTGCAGTTTGGCACTGGGGCCACCAGGTGGCGCTGTGGGTACTTTCAGAGGTGCCTCTGTCACTTTCCTCACGCTGCGGGCTTTGCAGCTCCTAGGGGGGCTGAGCAGTAGAGTGCTGGGGGAAGTGATGGAGCTTCTTCTGTGTTTTAATGCTGCTGTTTAGGTATGGGAGGTTGGCCAGGGAGAGTGGCGCTGCTCACGTTGGGTCAAGTCTGTTTACCTGTTTGTGCTGCATTGTTCACGAGAGTGCATGAGCTTTGGCGTGGGGGAGTTGCAGTATAGTTCTGCCTGGTTGACCATGCACTCCTTTTTTTCCTTACTGGGACGGCCGAAGGCAGGCTACTTCTGTGAGCCTCTTCCTTGGGCTCTGAGCCTTGCAACCAAGTTTACAGGCACACTCGAAATGAGAAACAGCAGGAAGTTACCGGTGAGATAGCTTCAGGGTCCGTGCGGTATTTTACCACTAGGTGGCGCTGCAGTCACCTAATCGGCCGCCGCTCTCTTCGCTGAAACTTCAGGCCGCGCTCTGATTAGAGCTGTCGATGCAGGAGGGGTGTGCAGTGCCAGGAGGCTCATTCTGTTAACCCCAGTCGGGTGGTCGCATGGAATAAGTCCAGTAAGTTTAGACCCTTCACTCAAAGACCGCTTTTCAATGAGGTACCGGGTTTTCTTCTTACTTTTTCTCGCTGCTGCTGTGGGCGAGATCGCGGGGGCGCTGCAGATACCTCTTGATGCAGGGAGCAGGGCGGGCCTGTATTTTATAGAGAGGGAGGCTGCTTCACTGGCAGCCCCTTTTTAAGGCCTGTTGCGGTGCAGCACCAGCTTGCTAACACTATTGCCATCTCCCATGCGGGCGGGTGGAAGGCTGAGGCAGGCGGTTCTTAGCTCGTTCACAGGTGGCAGGGCTGCAGGCTCTGACCGCTGTAGATAAGGATCTTTGGGCGCACTCCTCACTTGCATTAGTAGTCGCCTGAGTGCGGCAGCGGGCTTGTGCGGCGACAGTCTTAGCGCCGGACCAGCGGTCCCAGCAGAGAGGCATTAGGGAGCATTTCATGCAGGGTGGGCTACAGGCGGCTCTCCGCCCCGGCCGTAGCAGACTTTCCTTCAACCGCAGGCCGGTGCAGTCCCGGGTGATGCCAGTACGGGGCTGTGTGCTGCGCTAGTGTGGCCCTACTGGTATACTGATGCCGACTCCCCCGTCGGGATAACCATGCTCGACGTGCCTCGGTAAGGAGTGCTGCCCCTTCAGCGGTGGATGCCAGGGCAGCCCTCCTGACATCAAGGGAAGTGGTGTGCTTGCCGGCTTGGGTGATATCGCCGCAGGCTACAGCTGTGGGCTGAACCGCAGATTTCTCACCTGCGGGGTTGTTCTCTGGCTTCGAACTCCTCCACAGGGCAGCAGGGCCCTCTCGTCCACTCAAAATTGCCCACTGCCACCTGCGGGGCTAAACTTGTGTGCGGCAGTCCGCTGCTGCCCTATAGGGTGTCACGGCAGGCAGACGACTTCCGGACATAGAGGCCAGACGCTTTCCTCTCCCCTCGCGGCATAGCCGTCTCGCTGGCAGCAGGTGCTGGGATGCCTGGGATTCAGGTTACTCTCCCCCCCCACAGTGTAGTACCCAAACAGTTGATAGTTCATGCGGGGAACGACCCGCTCGTCGCCATTGTAGTGTCTTGGGCCCTAAGCCCACATCCTGCATAAATACAGACACAGCATGTGTGGTAACTGTAACTGGCCCAGGGCACGTGCGCCCGGCCACTTTTATTAGCAGGGTCACCTGACTGGTGACGCCTGTGATGGGTGGGTGTAAAGTGTGGTTGCAGCACAAGGCTGAACACTAGAACGTGTCCAGCAGGACACTACAACTGGGACGGGACGGCAATACCAGGGCAAACTTGGTGGAACGTCACAAAGAGATTAGCATTCAGAGTGATCATGGAAAACATACCCATATTAAAATTTTAAACTTGTGTTCAACGTCAAAGGCAACCGTTGTTAAAAACCTGATCGAACTTACATATGAGCTAGCTCAAACCTCAAACATGGGCATCTTGCTACGTGCTTAGAAGAGACAGTCTTGCGGCACATAGCGTTATACAAATATGATAAATAAATTGAAACTTTTTAAGAAAACGGTTCTTAGCGTTTGCAAGAGAATAATGATTAGTCTAAATGTTTGTCTTGACAACATGCGAACCTTCTGAATGTCGCAATATATCGCACACAAAAAATGTGCCCCAAGACTATGGAATTCTTCACCACTTTCATTACGTCCAGAAAGCCCCACTCTTATCTTTCACCACCACCGTAAAACATGGCTTCCATCAGGCTATCTGCTTTAATTTGCCTTCTTCTCATAGTAATCAGCGCCAGTTCTGCTAACACGCCTAAAGACCTCTGATAGTGCGTGGAATAAATATCTTGTAATAAAGCATCAATTCATGTGGAGGACTTCCAGAATTCAAGAAGCATGAAATTATTTTTCTGCCCTCTTCTTTGTATGCCAATGATTCTGAACACCTTCGTTAGTTTTCAGCTTTTTCCTTGCTTGCTCATGCAGTCATTTCTTTGTTCGCTATATATATATATATATATATATATATATATATCCACAAAAGTTCATCGCTTCAACTCGAGCCTCATAGGACGGCGGGCCGTGACGGGTTAGCGAAACCCATAACATCCATAATTCATCGTTTTATACCACATACAATGATCCACGGCACCCAAATGCTGTAAGCAGACTTTTATTTGGCAACGGCACGACTCAACGCGTTTCGGAAACCAAGTTTCCTTGTTCACGAGTGTTGAGGTTGTGATAGGCAGTGATTTAAATAAACATCACGTGACTTGTGACTACAAAAGTGAAAAGTGAAAACAGACTTCTAAAATGAAATGCACCATAACGTAGTTGAACACAATATTCAGTCATACTACTGTTAACAGGTTAATAGTACAAAACACGCTATTATTCATATACGGGTGATAACTGAGTAACTGGTACACAAAAATATAAAGCAAACATGTCATACAGCCAGCGGAACAGAATGAGTTAGTATTTTTTGTTTTTTCATTTACTGAACTTTATTGTTCCCCAAATGGCTTTTTGGAAAGATATTCACTGAATCTCTAAGTCAAGAGATTTGGAGTGATAAATTAGTGCACAAAGGAAATTGATGCACAAAATTCAATAGGTGTTGTCACCGCTAAGTTGATCGTTAGTGTATTTCTTACGTCTAATGTTATGATAATAAGCGGGATGGGTTGAGTACTAAGTGTTTGCACAAGGCCTGGTCATGCATACGGTTAAATACATAGACCATCAATATGGTTCCAAAATCATAATCTTGAAGGGACCCAAGACATAGTGCATGTAAGCAATGGTAGAGCGCTAGAACTCGCGTTGCAACAAAGTTAAAAGGTAAATTTAGTTAAGTCCAAGTGGGCATACAAAGTGAACTTCTTCGCCTCAATCAATGAAAATATAAGGGGGATAATTGTTCCGACAATTTGATCTACTCTCGTCATTCCGCTGTTATTCCAAAGGTTGACACTGCTGTTCCAACTCGTTTACCAAAATTCCCAATATAGAAGATCTGAAAAAAATACATATAACAAAAAAGTGTCACAAAAAAGTGAATCTAAAAAATTTTACAAACAACAATATACGAAGGCAGCAAATGAGGTAAAAGCCATAAAAACTACGAAATACATGCTACAGATACTGAGTGTTAACTACACTAGGGGGCTTCCCTGATTGATCATTAACCCAAATGAACTGCTAGTTCTTCATCAATATTATGCCCCGACGGCTGTACTGTCTGGTATTCAATTATCAATCTGGACTCAAGGCGTCTTAATTCAAGGACTCTATTCCCTCCCCCCTCTGTCACTGGAATAGTATCTAGGACACAAAAGGAGAGGAGACTGGTATTCTGTTTGTGCGACTCCTTAAAATGTCTTGCTATTGGGTATTGCTTGTCATCTTTTGTGATCGCCCTTAAGTGTTCCAGGACTCTTTTTGGATGGATGGATAGTGCTGCCAATATAGTATTTTTGGCACGGACACTTAAGGGCATACACAGCATAATCAGTGTTACATGAGACATGTTTAGTTATCACAAAAGGTTTTCAATTGGCCGACAATTTAACCACTTTGCAGTTCCTGCTATATTTACAAGCCTTACACTTGTTACAAGTATAAAACCCACGCACCGGGTTTGCCTCTGGTTTGGTGATTGATGCCACAGTACTTTGACATATAATGTCTTTAAGTGATTTAGCCTTTCTGTATGTAACCTGTGGATAATGCTCTACTACTGCAGAGAGATCTTTATCTGTTTTAAGGATTCTCCAGAACTTGTTGAGACATTCTCTAACTTCATGTGCCTGATTGGAATAGGTAGTGATAAACCTGATCTTGGTCTCGGCGTCATTGCCACTCTTAAAAAAATCACTCGTGTCCTTCACAAAGGACGGTAAACCCTGAACTAGTGGTTGCAAATAGAAATCAACATATCGTGATTGGCCTACCAGGGGGATTGGTGCTATTTTTATGTAATTTGGGGAGTAAGTAGAGTGCAGAGAGTTTGGGATACTCTGTTAATGACAGAGACAACTACGAAATCACTACTAGAACAAAATATGAAGAGGCTAATAAATCATATCAGGAACAGCTGGGAGAATGGAGGGAACGAGGGCTGCTGGAATGGGAGGAATATGAATTCCTCAAATGCAAGTATCCCAAACTCTCTGCACTCTACTTACTCCCCAAATTACATAAAAATAGCACTAATCCCCCGGTAGGCCAATTGTGTCTTCTAGAGGCAGTTGCTTTGAAAATACCTCACGATATGTTGATTTCTATTTGCAACCACTAGTTCAGGGTTTACCGTCCTTTGTGAAGGACACGAGTGATTTTTAAGAGTGATTGACCAAATTGAGTGGGATGATCAATTCTTATTGATGTGCCTTGACGTCACAAGCCTTTACACATGTATCCCCCACGAGGCAGGGATTAAGGCTTGTCGTCACTTCCTTAGAAGTCGATCGATCTCATATCTGTTTCGTACAGAGATGATCATCGACATGATGTACAAATGCCTCACGCAAAATTTCTTTATCTTTGACAAAGTGATCTATCGTCAGATTCTCGGGACTGCGATGGGGACCTGCTTCGCTCCCAGCTTTGCGGGTCTTTACCTAGGCTGGTGGGAGGAGCAGGTCACCACTTTATTACCCATGTACAAAGAGTGTGTCGTTACATGGGTAAGATACATCGACGACATTTTTTGTGTTTGGAAGAGCACTGCCGAACAAGCCAATCAGTTTGTTGATTTACTCAACGATAACACTTTGAATCTAAAATTCAGTAGTAAGATTGAGAAAGAGACGATTGAATTCTTGGATCTAAAAGTGGCAGTCGCAGGGAAACGTCTGGAGAGTTCTCTATTCAGAAAAGAAACGGCAGGCAACAGTCTGCTTCACGCAGAAAGTTGCCATTCCAAGAATTTGATACGCAGCATTCCCCTTGGTGAGCTGCTGCGAGCCAAGAGAAATTGCAGCAACGCCCTGGGATATGAAATAGAAAAAGAGATAATGATCAGACGCTTCTTAGAAAGAGGCTACGCCCAGAATGATATCAATAAAGCCTGTGTAGAAGTCGAAAAAAGAGAGAGAAGTGATCTACTGAAAGTAAAAACAGTTGAGACCACTGGCAATGACCCCGAGACCAAGATCAGGTTTATCACTACCTAATCCAATCAGGCACATGAAGTTAGAGAATGTCTCAACAAGTTCTGGAGAATCCTTAAAACAGATAAAGATCTCTCTGCAGTAGTAGAGCATTATCCACAGGTTACATACAGAAAGGCTAAATCACTTAAAGACATTATATGTCAAAGTACTGTGGCATCAATCACCAAACCAGAGGCAAACCCGGTGCGTGGGTTTTATACTTGTAACAAGTGTAAGGCTTGTAAATATAGCAGGAACTGCAAAGTGGTTAAATTGTCGGCCAATTGAAAACCTTTTGTGATAACTAAACATGTCTCATGTAACACTGATTATGCTGTGTACGCCCTTAAGTGTCCGTGCCAAAAATACTATATTGGCAGCACTATCCATCCTGCCAAAAAGAGAGTCCTGGAACACTTAAGGGCGATCACAAAAGATGATAAGCAATACCCAATAGCAAGACATTTTAAGGAGTCGCACAAACAGAATACCAGTCTCCTCTCCTTTTGTGTCCTAGATACTATTCCAGTGAGGGGGAGGGAATAGAGTCCTTGAATTAAGACGCCTTGAGTCCAGATTGATAATTGAATACCAGACAGTACAGCCGTCAGGGTATAATATTGATGAAGAACTAGCAGTTCATTTGGGTTAATGATCAATCAGGGAAGCCCCCTAGTGTAGTTAACACTCAGTATCTGTAGCATGCATTTCGTAGTTTTTATGGCTTTTACCTCATTTGCTGCCTTCGTATATTGTTGTTTGTAAAATTGTTTTAGATTCACTTTTTTGTGACACTTTTTTGTTATATGTATTTTTTTCAGATCTTCTATATTGGGAATTTTGGTAAACGAGTTGGAACAGCAGTGTCAACCTTTGGAATAACAGCGGAATGACGAGAGTAGATCAAATTTTCGGAACAATTATCCCCCTTATATTTTCATTGATTGAGGCGAAGAAGTTCACTTTGTATGCCCACTTGGACTTAACAAAATTTACCTTTTAACTTTGTTGCAACGAGAGTTCTGGCGCACTAGCGCTCTACCATTGCTTACATGCACTATGTCTTGGGTCCCTTCAAGATTATGATTTTGGAACCATATTGATGGTCTATGTATTTAACCGTATGCATGACCAGGCCTTGTGCAAACACTTAGAACTCAACCCATCCCGCTTATTATCATAACATTAGACATAAGAAATACACTAACGATCAACTTAGCGGTGACAACACCTAATGAATTTTGTGCATCAATTTCCTTTGTGCACTAATTTATCACTCCAAATCTCTTGACTTAGAGATTCAGTGAATATCTTTCCAAAAAGCCATTTGGGGAACAATAAAGTTCCGTAAATGAAAAAATGAAAAATACTAACTCATTCTGTTCCGCTGGCTGTATGACATGTTTGCTTTATATTTTTGTGTACCGGTTACTCAGTTATCACCCGTATATGAATAATAGCGTGTTTTGTACTATTAACCTGTTAACAGTAGTATGACTGAATATTGTGTTCAACTACGTTATGGTGCATTTCATTTTAGAAGTCTGTTTTCACTTTTCACTTTTGTAGTCACAAGTCACGTGATGTTTATTTAAATCACTGCCTATCACAACCTCAACACTCGTGAACAAGGAAACTTGGTTTCCGAAACGCGTTGAGTCGTGCCGTTGCCAAATAAAAGTCTGTTTACAGCATTTGGGTGCCGTGGATCATTGTATGTGGTATAAAACGATGAATTATGGCTATATATATATATATATATATATATATATATATATATATATATACACACACACTGAAAAAAACAAAGGTTGCAGGGACATTATAGTTAGGCTCAGATATTACTCGTACAAAACCAGCCACGGCCCATGCAGGTAAGACCGGCAGTGCGGCCGGGTGAGGGGGGATTTCGACGGACGATGACCAGGGAAAATGAAATAATTTTTTTTTCCTCGTCATCGTCCATCGAAATTTCCCCCACGTGGCCCCCCCCCACCCCACCGCTCATACCTGTACGGGCCGCGGCTGTACAAAAACCATTGAAATTCAGCAGTTATAGTTACCTAAGCTAACTATAACTTACACCCTCACAATGCACTGCTTAAGACCTCACATATTACCTCACTCATGACATGGTCGGTGACATGACTAATGACAATTGATGTGGGTGCGTGAGTGTCTGTGTGGGTCTGTGAGTGGGTGCAGGAGTGTCTGAATACCTCTTTCTGCTTGTTTCAGATCTTTATTTTGCCTCATTCTGCTTGTTGCTGACCATTTTGCCTCTTCCTACTCGTTTCTGAGCTCTATTTTGCCTCTTTCTGCACATTTCTCACCTTTATCTTGCCTCTTTCTGCTCGTTGCTGACATTTATTTTGGATCATTCTGCTCGTTGATGACCTTTTTTCTGCCTCTTTCTGCTCGTTTCTCACCTTTATTTTGCCTCTTTCTGCTTGTTTCTCACCTTTATTTTGCCTCGTTCTGCTCTTTTCCTCTGGGACTGCGGGGGGAGCCTCATGCCCCGCTATCCCTGCTGGGTCCCCACCTCCTGCGGTAGCCGGAATTGCTCTAACAGGCAGGGAGAGCTGCTAAACATGCAGCTCACTGACTGTGATAGCAATTATTTTGTCTGTTTCCCTGCCCAATGCAACAGACGAAACCTCCACTTCCAGCAAGCAAGAGCATTTTGTCAGTTTCCCGCTTGCTGGAAGTGGAGTGTTTGCTCTGACTTGGCGGGAGCTGTCAAAGCTGGGGCCCCCCATAGCACATAATTTGTAGCCCTGGGGCAGTGGTGGCCCCCGGGGCATTTTTAAGCCCTTTGAGGTGGGCCCAGTGTGCCCCCTCCATTTTTTAAATAATCCTCGTATGCCCCTGTGACCTGGCCCACTCGGGAGCTACAATTAAAACAGGCACCGAAGCCCACGCTTTTTTTTGGGGGGGGGGTTTATTTATTTAGTGTCTTATAGAGCACGAATGTGACTAGTTAGGGTGTCAGAGTGCTTTACAGAGATAACAAGCTATTTACAATAATAGGAACAGGCGATCACGAGAACACTTTGCAGAGATAACAAGCTATTTACAAGGAGTAGGAACAGTCAATCATGAGTAAACTTGAGGGAGGTAATACAAACGTTAGCAGGCGCAGAGGAAGACTGCACAATACCAGCCTCTGCCCATTAAAGTGACAGTGAAGTAAGAGTAATGCAAAATTGGTTCACGGCCAAATTCGCAAATATTTCGCGAAAATCCCAGTGAATTAAAAAAAAAATGGTTTTATGTTGAGGCGGGGTTCAGGGATCACTCAGACCAAGGCTTGAGGGTCAGGGCATTCCTACCATGCCCCTTTTTCTTTTTTTCCAGTTTATTTTGTGGGAATCGGCTGAAGCAGAGTCCTGAAATGGCTGCCAGCACTTCCAGGTTGAAGTGTTGGCAGCCAATCAGAGCTCTGCATATCCCCGCATGAGCTCATTATTTGCCAATTAGCCGTGGCCACAGATATCCTTATTTGGATTTCCTTAAATTTCTCAACAACTACTGAACGGATTTACACCAAATAACAAAGAGCACAATCTGCGAACCAAAAGTTAGCTTTCTGTCAAATTTGGTGTAATTCCGTCCAGCGGTTCGGGCTGCAGTCGTGCCTAAAGCTACTATGGGAATTAACATGAGAAACTCATTTTTTTTTTTTCACCCCTCCCTCCCCCCCTTTTTGTCTGCTCCGCTTAGCACAATCTTTTGGGGAACATTTTGTGAAGATTCGTCAAACAATACAAATGATACAGTCAAGTCAAAAAACGCTTTTCTATGAAAACATGGTCCTAACTATAACTACTTACTGGTGACAGGTAGGTAGGTAGGTGTGTGTGTGTGTGTGTGTGTGTGTGTGTGTGTGTATACATATATACACACACAAATACATATATACACACAAATATACATACACACACATACATAAACACATACATATCTTGAATGTTAACCTCCATTTTTAGGTCTCGCCTGAGCCAGCGCATGCGCTGATCTGGCGAGACATTTAGTGAGTGGGCTTTAAAAAGCCGACCACAGCTTTTTGGGTGGCATAGAGCGTGCGGTTACGCGCACAGTTACGAGCAGAGGCGCCATCTGGCTTTCCTCTCGCTCTCCCAAGCGCGAGCTCGCGCTTCAATGCCCCTCCCCCACCACAGAGCGCGTCTCAAGAGAGCATCTGTGGAGCTCTTAAGTCCAAAGGGAAGTGGTCACTGTTGACCCATTTCATTGCTTAAATATGTGAGAACCTCAGACTTCTTTGCGTTGATGATAGTTATCATGGTGAGCAAGTTGACGCTACAAGCTCTCGCACACTACAGTTGTGATTGATTGAGTGCCAGGATAATGTGCTGCATGGCTAAATACTTAAAAGATCCCAAAGGCGAGACCTATTGCATTGCAAATGCTTGTTCATGTTTCCTCTCCAGTTTCAGATTGCAACCTCTGACTAGCAGCACCTGTGTACTAATGCTCTTGGACTGTGCTTCTTCCCTTTAAGGATTTGTACGTCTCAATCACGCACTTGTCTTTGCTTTTTTTTAATGGCACATGTGTCTAAAACATTAAGCAACTCCTTAAAGAACTGGCGATTTACACCTTGCTCAGTTAGGTTTACTCATGTGTGATTGGACCCCAATGCCTCTTGGCCCCTGGTGCCGTGCAAAAACATTAGATCAATTTTCCACAGGGCTACTGTTATCCCAGAGATCTGTGACTCCCAAAAACCTTGATAGGCAAGGTAACCATTTTTAAGAGAATGTTGGAATCTATAAACTTGTCCTTTGATTCCGTACGGAAGCACGAAGTGCTGCGAAAGTGAAAAGGGCTGCCCCCGGGAACTTTTACCCCATTGGTTAGGAGTCATCCCACCTACTAGCTGGCACCCTCCTCAGAACACTCTCTGGTCCTGCAGAAGAACAAAGCGGACTGGCACCTACTAGCTATAACATGAGAGGAGCCCTTAAGGATTGGACCTGTTCCGTCTTCTATCCAGGACAAAGAGTATACCCCAAGAGTCAGTTGACTGGCCTAAGTGGCTACAGAGACATCACAAGCTGCAAAATGTGTTTTTCCTGAAGTGACCGATAACTGTATCTGAACTGGAGCTTGATGGTGACCTCTGCTGGAGTGACTCTTGGCCCCAAAGAACAAGTTACTTACCTTCGGTAACAATACATCTGTAAGAGACATAGATTAGTTATAGATTCCTTACCTTAGAATTACCCCCAGGCGTCAGACTGGATCCGGAGAATTTTTCGTCAGCAGTACCCCTGCGTGTTGAAAGGTGGCGTCGGTCGGCTCCGCGTTAGTCGTTGGCGTCGTGGACGCCGTAGCTACTTAGATGCCGCCCTCATGAGCTGACGTCAGTTCTTTTACACGACATTCCACGCCAGAAGCGCAGAGCCACGCAAGACACTGACCACTGGTGCACAAAACTAGGGCCCTGAAAGGGAAACCCTGACCCTAGAAGTCAGTTCGCAGAACGGGGAGGATGGGTGGGGCGGTAAGGAATCTATAACTAATCTATGTCTCTTACAGATATATCATTACCGAAGGTAAGTAACTTGTTCATCTGAAAGAGACAATTAGTTATAGATTCCTTACCTTAGAATAGATACCCCAGCAATACCAACCCCGGAGGTGGGTCTGCGAACCAAGTTCAGACCAGAAAGTCCTGGAGAACAGAACGGCCAAAGAAGCCGTCTCCCCGGACTTGGCTGTCCAGGCCGTAGTGTTTTGTGAACGTGTGCAGAGATGCCCACGTAGCTGCCTGGCAGATGTCATTGAGGGGAACACCACGTCTCAAAGCAGTGGTAGCTGCCATCGCCCTGGTGGAATGGGCACGCAGTCCCACTGGAGGCTCCTTCTTTGCCAAAGAGTAGCAAGCTTTAATGCACAAAAGGACCCACCTAGAGATGGTCCGTTTGTGCACGGCCCGACCTTTTTTGGCACCCACGTAGCCGACAAAGAGCTGGTCATCCACCCGGAATTGCTTGGTGCGATCCAAATAAAAGGAAAGCGCACGTTTTGGATCCAGACGGTGGAGCCTCTCTTCCTCCTTAGAAGGATGCGGAGGCGGAAAGAAGGTGGGCAAAGTGATGGTTTGACCAATGTGGAAAGAAGTAACCACCTTGGGAAGAAAAGAAGGTCTGGTTCTGAGGACAACCTTGTCCGGATGAACAGCCAGAAAAGGAGGCTTTGAAGAAAGAGCCTGGAGCTCACTCACCCTGCGAGCAGAGCTGATGGCAACTAGAAAGACAGTCTTTAAAGTGAGAAGTCTAAGATGACAGTTATGAAGCGGCTCAAAGGGAGCGCACATAAGGTAAGTAAGAACCAAGTTCAAGTCCCACTGAGGCATTACGAAGGGAACAGGAGGGAAAAGATGAGTAATGCCCTTAAGAAAATGATTTACAACAGGGGACTTGAAAAGAGAAGGCTGATCAGGAAGCCTAAGAAAGGCTGAAATGGCTGAGAGGTAGCCTGTTAGAGTGCCCTGAGCGGAGCCCTGCTGGGCCAAAGAAAGAAGGAAAAAGAGAACCTCAGAAAGAGGGGCAGAAAGGGGATCCACAGCCTTTGCTGCGCACCATGCCACAAATTTGTTCCATCTGCAGGCGTATACTGTCTAAGTGGAGGGACGCCTGGCTGCCAAGATAACATCACAGACTTCGGGAGGAAGGTCGAAGGCTGTCAACTGTCGCCGCTCAATCTCCACGCAAGGAGGTGGAGGCTGGACAGGTTCAGGTGGAGGACCGTCCCCTGCTGCTGCGAAAGAAGATCCTCCCGAAGAGGCAGTCTGAACGGAGGATCGATGGCCATGTGTAACAGCTCGGAATACCAGACTCTTCATGCCCAATCCGGAGCAACAAGGATGACTTGGGCCCGGTCATGCTTGATCTTCTTCAGCACTCTGGGCAGAAGAGGTATAGGTAGAAAGGCGTATAGAAGACCGCAACTCCACTCGCGACGAAAAGCGTCGCCTAGCGAGTGCCACCTTGGAAATTCAAATGCGCAGAATTGCTGACATTGCGCGTTCTCTTCGGTGGCGAATAGATCTAACCAAGGCTCTCCCCACTGTTGAAAGAGGCCTTGCGCCACCTCCGAATGAAGAAGCCATTCGTGATCCATCATGCACCTGCGGCTGAGTTCGTCCGCCCTGGCGTTCAGAGAACCGGCCAGGTGTTGAACCACCAGGGATATGTCCTGAGTCCCAGCCATGTCCAGAGATGGAGAGCCTCTTGACATAGGGTCCACGACCTAACCCCGCCCTGTTTGTTGCAGTACCACATGGCGGTGGTGTTGTCCTTGAACACCTGCGCCACTCTTCCCCGGACAGAGGGAAGGAATGCTTTTAGCGGAAGACGGATCGCCCGGAGCTCCAGAAGGTTAATGTGGAGCCCGGACTCCGCCAGAGACCAGAGGCCTCTGATCTCTGCCTCTCCCATGTGGCCGCCCAACCCCATAAGTGATGCATCTGTCACCACTGTGAACTCCAGTTGGGGAAGGGTGAGAGATCCGCCGTTGACCCAATCCTGGTTCGTTTGCCACCACTGCAATTGTCATGCAATGCCCTCCGAAATCTGAACGCAATCGAACAGATTCCCCTGTTGTTGTGCCCACTGGAACTTCAGGTCCCACTGCAGAGCCCGCATTTGCCACCTGGCATGATCTACCAGCAGGATGCAGGAGGCCATGAGTTCCAGCAGCCTCAGGGTCATTCTGACTGCAACCCGGGATAGAGGCTGAAAGATCGGAATCATAGCCAGAATATCCCGGACTCGCAGCTCGGGAGGATAGACCCGCAACTGCGTTGTGTCCAGAACCGCTCCGATGAAAATGAGCTTCTGAGAGGGAGTCAGGTGTGACTTCGGCATGTTGATAGTGAACCCCAGCGAATGCAGGAGGTCCGCCGTAGTCTGGAGGTGGGAGACGACTGCCTGGGGTGAGCCCACCTTCAACAGCCTGATCTGATCTGTGCAGATGAGCTGCGACCACCGCCATCACTTTCGTGAACACCCGAGGGGCGCTGGTAAGGCCAAAGGGGAGCACGGTAAACAAAGTGCTCGTGGCCTACCACGAACCGTAGGTAAAGCCTGTGGACTGGCAGGCCGGGGATGTGAAAATAAGCGTCCTGCAAGTCCAACGCTACCACCCAGTCTCCAGGGTCGAGGGCAGACAGTACCTGAGCCAATGTCAACATTTTGAACTTCTCCTTCCGGAGGAAGCGGTTGACGTTCCTGAGATCCAAGATAGGACGCAGGCCCTTGTCCTTCTTGGGCACCAGAAAGTAGTGGGAATAACAACCACAACCTACTTCTGGGGTAGGAACTCACTCGATGGCTACCTTGGCCAAGAGAGCCGTAACTTCCTGTTGAAGGGCCAGATGATCCTCCGACATGCAATGGTACTGAGGTGGCATGGCTGGGGGGTAGTCTCGAAGGGGAGGGAGTAGCCCCTTCGGACTATCTGCAAAACCCACCTGTCCGACGTGATGGTGCGTCAGTGGGGGAGGTGATGGCGAATCCTACCGCCCACTGGCAACTGGTGGGCCTGAAAGGTCAGACTAGGAGGGTTTGGAGGCTGCTGCAGATGGGGTCTGGTGGACTGGCCCGCTCGCTGGTCCCCAGACCCACAACGGTGGGTCCCACGTTCCCGGCCGCGCATGGGCTGAGCAGCTTGCGCTGGCCTGTGGCCCTGGGTGGAACGTGGCGGGGCACCCCTTCCGTAGCCACGAAAGGGGCAAAAAGCAGACTGCGAAGGACGGGTGGTGGAGAGGCCCAAGGACTTGGCCGTAGCCCGAGAGTCCTTGAAGCGCTCTAGCGCGCTATCTGCTTTTTGTCGCCGAACAGGCGACGGCCATCAAAGGGCATGTCCATCAGGGTAGCCTGGACATCCCCGGAAAAACCAGTCGACCTCAGCAAGGCGTAGCGTCGAAGGGCTACCAACGGTGAAATCGTCCTGCCTAGCGAGTCGGCGGTGTCCAGTCCACAACGTATGGTAAACTTGGCTGCGTCTCTCCCCTCGGCGACAGCACGGGAGAGCACGGCCCGGGCCTTCTCCCAGCACTGGGGCAGCACCTGCGCCACCGTATCCCACAACGAGTGGGTGTAACGGCCCAACAGACATGCAATGTTTACCAACCGCAGTCCCAAGCTGGAGGAAGAAAACATTTTCTTCCCAAGATTGTCCAGCTTTTTGGATTCCCTATCAGGTGGTGCGGTAGGGAATGGGCCTTTGGACGTCGAGGCTTGGACCACCAAGCTCTCAGGGGTGGGGTGTTGTGAGAGGAAAGTAGGGTCGCCCAGAGAAGGGCGGTGGCGTGGGGCAATCATCCTATCCACAGGAACCCCTGTGTTGGGACTGGACCAGGTGCCCAAAAGGATGTCAGTTAGGGCTTCATTGAACGGCAGCAGGGGCTCCGAAGAGCTCCCCGCCGGCTGAAGCACCTATTTCGGGAGGTTAGTCCTGACTGCCACCGTAGGTAGTTCGAGGTTGAGAGCCTCGGCCGCCCTGCGCAACACCACTGCGTAAGAAGCTCCCTCCTCCATGGCCACGGTAGGAGGAGACAACATGCCAAGGTCTGGCGAGGTATCCAGACCACTGGCTTCCCCCAACTCCTCTCTCCAGTCAGGGTCATCCAACTGGTCAGTTAAAGGGTCTCCAGACCCCTCCCAGTCCTCCTCACCCTCCTCTGGTTGCCAATCTGGCCTGAAAGAAGCACCAGGGTAGAACAGGGGCACAAAAGTACACGTCGGCGCCGGATTCGGCGTCGGTCGGCGCCGGTCCGACTCAGTGTCCAAGTCAGGGTGGAGGCCGGGGTCGATGCTGGCTGGGGACACAACCGACGTCGGCTGCCGATGTGGTGCCGGTGGAATTGGCGCCAGGGGAGGTGTTATCAGGTCGACCCGCGCCAATCTGGATCCAGGCCTGGATCCAAGGGGACCCTGCGGTGCCAGTGTCGAAGCCGCCGGCGACGAAGACCCAAGGCCCCCAGCCGAGTCCGCGGGGCCGGAGGGCGCGCCAGCGGAGTCGGGCTGCCCAAAGATGGCATGCATCGCTTCGTAAAAGCTTCGAAGCTAGGCAGGGGTCGCTCCGGGTCCCAGAAAAGGAGGGAAACTCGGAGCCGACCCTTCGGGCTCCGCACGCGGAGCCGCGGGACGGGCACCGTCCGCATCCCTCGTCGCGTCGGCCAACGGATGGGGAGAAGTCGAAGAGCGACGATGCTTCTTCGACTTCTTCTTGTGCTTCGACTTACCTGAGGAGTGCGAAGACTTCAAGGATGAGTGGTGGTGACTCTGCGACCGGTCCCTCGACCTCCCACACGACCGGGACCTCGAACGGTGCGGACTGCCAGGCCTCAAGAAGCTTTCGGGACCGCTCCCGCTAAGACTTCGGATTCATAGTCCGGCAGTCGGAACACGACTTGGGGTCGTGGTCGCGCTCCAGGCACCACAGGCACACGCAGTGCGGATCCGTCACCGAAATCAGCTTTCGGCAGGATCCACAGGCCTTGAAACCGGGCATCTCTACGTGCACCAGGAGTCGATAGACTCAACAACAGTGTCGACAAAAGTCGCAAAAGAGTCAGTCAAAAAATGACTGGAGGTACCGCTCTCTCCGGATCTGCGCTGGCTGGCACGGAAAAAGTAAGAACTGACGTCAGCGCGCGAGGGCAGCGTCTAAGTAGCTACCGCGACGTCATCCCAGCGACCACGACGCCAACGACAAACGCGGAGCCGACCGCCGCCACCTTTCGACGCGCAGGGGTACTGCGGACGAAAAATTCTCCGGATCCAGTCTGACGCCTGGGGGTAATTCTAAGGTAAGGAATCTATAACTAATTGTCTCTTTCAGATGTGCTTTCCTTGAGGTTGTGGGAACTTTAGAAGTGACCCAGACATGCTGCTCGAGAAGCCCTAAAAAGTTGGCACTTTGAACATTATGGACTTCCAAGACTGCAATTTAACTCTGTTCTTTTTTGACTTACACCACTAGCGCCGTAATGCCTCTTCGGAGGCAGCTGTGCGCTTTAGAAATTGATTGTATTGTACAAGAGTCATTAAGGGGACCTCAGAGCAAAGGTGCCTGATATCAATGCACCATACTCAGATACAGCTTTAGACTTGCCCCAGTGGAGGATTTTGAATTCCATAAAAAAAAGACTAAGTCAGATGGTAAAGTCTTTGACCAGGAGTGACCTGCTTGGAGTATCCGATTTGCATTCCATCGCGGTCACCTGAAATCGTGCCCAGGTCCCAATCTACACCTTCCATAGACTATCATTGGTACTTAGTGCTTTTTGGCACTATTTTGACTTAAAAACTTTATAAAATCATATCTCATTTCCCCTATTCAAAGTTTGTTGTTTTGGAGTAATTTTGTTTATTACATTTTACTGTATTGGTCTAATTTGGTTTGCAGATTTTATTGCTTGGTGTTCTGACTTTTTTACTGTCTTGGTACTGCATAAATACTTTACATATTGCTCTAAGTTAGGCCTGTCTCTTCTGTGCCATAGATACCTGGGGTTGACCTCAGGGTAATTTAGTGACTTTAGGGTTGACAAGTTAGTGATATGATTACTTGAGGTGGGCAAAAGCTCACCCCAAATTTTAACCCACATTTATACTTATTTAAAAGAAATGGCAAATTTCAATGTATATATTGTTATTGTGCTGTGAAAATCTAGATGGGGATCAATGTAATATTACACAGAAACCAGCCACTTAACAGGAACACAATTATAGGGGTGCCATATGTGGTTGCAGTGTTAACAGCCACCACTAACAACATTTAGGCAATCATGTGTTTTAATGTATTTGTGTACATCACAGAAAAAAGACAAACACAGAATTATAGTTCTGGCTCAAAAGCGTAAAAGCACTGAAATCTGTCAGTTATGGTACATGGCGCAAGCAACGCTTGCCAGAACTAGAATGACTCGTCGTGTTTTTACTTTTGCTAGGTGGTCTTTTTTACTCTGGCATTTGTAAATAGTTGTTTTGAGCATGATGATCAGTGTTCGTTAGGGCACGTGGTGTGAGCACCGCCAACAATAACAGTTGATTTTTAGATGTTTTACGCATTTGAGACAGGCCGATAACTAAGTTTTTAATTGTGTTTTTTCCCCCAGTGAATTTCAAAATGTTATTAACTTTTTAATTTAATTAGCAACCAACACTTTGCATGGTCTTGAGCTAGGTCCTGCGGGCACCCAACCCATATTGCGCTCAGCCTTTCACCATGCGCAGCGGGAGTTGGCCACAGGGTTGGCTGCCCACAGTGGGTTACGCACGGGTCTGGCAGTAGGCCAGGACCTGTGGCCAATCTCTACTGAGCATGGCCAAAGGCTGTGCACAGTGATGGTTGGCTGTAAATATAAGATTAGGCACAAGGAACAGCAGGACGTGGTATATGATCAAGAAAACGACAAACTCACTAAGAAAAAAAGGGTTAAAGTTAAGATTTGGTTAGCTTTTGGTCTAAGACATTAAAAGGCATGTAAAAACACTCAAAAAAAAAAAAACAGCACAGTTCTGGATATAAAATAAAAACCTAAAAAACATTGAAATTCTCCAGTTATGGTTAGGTCATGCACTACTTATGACCTTACATGTAACATATGCCCTTTGGGAAATATGTTCTGCTGCTATGCTTTTTTATTTCATTTTAAACTACAATGTTACTGTTACGATGAGGGAGTTCATCTTAAACTATCCTTATATACACTGCTCTACTACAGACAGGAAGGTGTACTTACGTGAACCTTTGTGTCAAACTGTTCACCTGAGACCTGCTTTTAGTAAGATTAACAGTTTCATTTAAACTGTTTTAATCCAGTTATGAAACTGTTTTTATGTGACACTTGACCTGTTCCGAGGTGAACTGCTGTTTGCAGATTGAAGGTGTTCTTATGTACAATACAGATAAAAAGTAAAACAATTTCCTCTACACTTGTCCTTCCATTGAACAAAGTAATAAAAACTGCTATTAGAACCCCTTATAGCGTCTCTAAGCACACTCAAACATCCTACTAACGTCTACAAAACAGCTGGTTTCATAAACAAACAACGCTTCTTACAAATTGCTAATTTTGTTTTTTAAAGCTCTCAATGACCTGTCCACCAGGTACTCATCTCAAATGCTAACAAGGTATATGCCTTCTCGTAACCTTGACTCAACTCTTTTAAATCTTCTTGCCGTCTCCTTCTGCTGATTTCAAATTCCGATCTTTTCAATTTCCTGGTTGACACAAAGGGAATGAATTCCCATGTGTACTCTACTCCATCTCTTCACTTTCCAATTTCAAAGCTGCCTTAAGGAATCACCTACTCATGCTTCAACCCAATACTCACCAACTCATCAGTGCACACCTAGTCCCTCCCAGCACCACCCCCCCCCCGCCTCCACAGAAGACCCTGATACAACTTTGTAGATATGTATATAGACAAAGTTGTACAGCCTGGTCATTGCTATTGTTTGCTAGTCCACATTTTGGCTCTAAATCAGCCCCATTTATGCAGATAACAAAAATAACGTATCGGTTACCACCACAACTATATCTGACCTTTTGTATCATGTTGATTGCTATGTACATTTGGTCTTGTCAAAATGCTTCTCTTGCCAAATAACTTGCTAAACAAATACATACATAAATACTTGATTATGCCTCAGGCTAGCACACTAGACTCTGTCCCAGTCCTGCTCCACTGGTATGCATGTCTTCTATACTTAACAATAACAATAGCTTTACTTACACAAAGGTACATAAACTCTATGGCTGTGCCTGGATCCTCATTCTTGGTTAACCAGCTTTAACACGATTATATCTTGCATCACATTATCACTCTGAATCAATGCATATTTTTTGATTTTCAATAATGTTATGTTAACAAATTAAAACTAATAGAGGGCTGGTGTTAAAAGTTGTTGTGACATGCAGTAAACTGAACAGACCAAAAGGGCACAGGTATGGTATTACTCCAGTCTCTATCTCAGTGAGACCTTACTGATTCTAATTGGTTTACTTCTGGGGGACTTTATTTCTACTCAAGCCCTCCTCTACCCTCCAATGCAGTATCCTTTCATACCCTCTTTTCTTGCCCTATCCCATCACCACACAGGAAGTGGCATTGAATATCAAGCAGGTATCCTAGTGTCCTCAAGACAAGTCATCTCCTAACCCCCTCATCTTAAACAGAAATCTCGGTCCTTCTTGAAGGAAGAACACATCGCCACCCCCAAACCTAAAGAGACAACCCCTCAGCATCTTTTCAGGTGTTCAATCATGATAATTCTGAATTAAGTCAGTTGAGCTGGTCACATCGCTGGGGATGGTGTAATGTTCATGCTCTTGTGTGACTTCAGATGATGTGATGTTTAGTTATATAGCTAGTGCTGAATCACTAAAGAGCAGTTGTCTGCTCCCGGATTTGAGATAATTCTGACTTCACTGTGTATTTTGGTGGTTGTCTGTAAGGATGTTGTCTTGACTCTGGTGCACCTATCCTAAACATTGCGCTGCCATTCTGAGTCTAAGGGGTCTCTTTGGGGACTCTTGTAAATAATGTATTTTAACTTTGGTGTGATCTGTGGTTCAACTGATTTAATGAATTGTGATGAGATAGTACTTGAGTCCTCAGGTGCGTTTTTATCCATCACCGAATGGCTGTTCTCAGGTCATTTTCTAGTTGAGATGCTGTGTGGAGCTGGGGAGTTTCTCTCATATATAACAGACTTGAGTTTTCCCTTTGCCCAGTTTGATGACTGCTGCCATTGTGATTTTTTTGCTCCACCTCTTCAGGTTGAAAATGCCCTGTCCTTGATCCTTTCTCTTGTAACTGACCACTGCCTGCTGGTGCTCTCTCCCTATGTATTGTCTTTCTCAGGTTTCTGTGTTTTGACTTTCTGAATGAGGGTGCACTGACAAGCCTCAGATTGCTTGTGTCTTTGTCTCCTCCTGAGCCGGTCGTTGGCCATGCTACTTGCATGGATGGTATCACTGGTGGATACCTCCTCAGAAATGTCAATGAGACTTGACGCCTCCTGTGACTCCTTGGTGTTTCCTCAACTCCAATGACTTAGTCCCTAAACAACTTGGACTCTGTCTCACTCTACTCTTCAAGTTTTTGCGTTAGATGACTGCCAGTCACGTCAGCGCCTCCGATTTCTTAGCTTAGTCAATCTTTGTTCCAGCTGCAGCTCCTCCACTGGGGCGGAGGAGCGTTGCCCCACAAAATAAAAATGCAGCAGAGATTAAAAATAAAATGGCAATAAAGTTAATTTATTACCATTTTATTTTTCATTACCCTGTCCTGAACCGAGTGTCAGGGCGGGGCTGGGCCATTGCTGCTGAGTGGCAGCAGCAGGCGTGTGGTGGGCACTTAAATTTAAAGTGTACATGCCACTTTAGCCAGCCAGCCAGACATGCTCATTTTAAACCACTACAGCCTGAGCTGTCTAGACAGCTGGGTGGAGAGCAAGCACAGGCCTCTAGTGCCTTTGGGAGCGATGAGAAAGCTTGCTCTATCCAATTCTGGAGTTTCTCTTATTGGGTTAACAGCATGAGCAGCATCTGGAATGGTTAGGGAAGTTGGCTGGGCCCGTGCTGGATGACAAGAAGAAAACCAGGACCGGGCCGAGGACGCACAGCAAGGTAATTGAATGTTTAATTTGACTTTATTTAATGAAAACTGAATCACCGACATGCATTACATTAACGATTTAAAGTTAAACATTTAAAATGTTAAACGTTAATTTAATGCATGTCGGCAATTTAGTTAGTGTTTGCCAAGGTTCTTTTCCTCGAGTCGGCACGGCACCTTTTCTCGCCCCACAACTTTTATTTATTGACAACCGCCACTGCTTTGTGCTCTTGAGATCTTTCCATGCCCTCATTGCCCTTTGTTTCTCTCAATCTTGTGTCTTTCCTGATGGTATGCAGGATGTCCTCTCTTTCTCTTATCCCTTGCACTGACTAGAGATGCTTTGTCTTTGGCCAGTTGACTAGCTCTTGCTCTCTTGACTATTTCCTTCAGTGACTTTTTTTTCTGAAGGGGCTGCTGGTGATATACGGCCCTCAACGGTCCGCAGTTTACTGGTATCCTCGTTTATAAATGTTGAAGGAGCATTGTGCCACGAGCTTTAGCCCTGCAACAAACACGACTAATGACTCAAGGCTCCTGAAATGCAGAGTGAAGATGTAGCGTTCTTGTTCCACATTCCTCTTAGAGTTAAAATATGCACACAGTGCATCTCTGAGCTTTTTGTATGTCTCTATGTATTTTTGTTCTGAATGCCTGGATTAGGCTTCAGCTGTCGCGCCCCATTAGACCAATCAAATGCTGAAGTTTTTGGTATTCTCCTGCTGCTTCTAGAAAGTTCTATCCAGCAACTCCAACTATTTCTTCCACCTCAGGTTCTGTGTGATACCCTCTTTGACTGGGGTGGTATTTCAAGGCAAAGAATCTAGTTTTGTGAACCTATACCTCCAGGCATAGTGTGGTGTTGAGGCTCTCTGCTTGAAATTCCTGCTGGGACTGACCATTGCTGTATGCTTCTTGTTCATGCCAATCTTTGTGTATTGACCACTGTTTTGGGTGTGTTTCACTGTTTGGCACCAGCTAAGCTAAGTCATGCTAACTTTCATAGGAGATGCCTGATACACAGTACATTTGTTTCCCATAATTCCTTGTTCCTAACAAATGGCTAGATCTCCTATGAAAGTTCTTTGAAAGTGTTCCCACACCCATCTAGCTCACCTCCCAACATAAAGTGTGCTTTGTAGGCTTGAGCAACCAAAAAGCGAGTATGGGGTGTTCAGTTCTTGGCATGGCCACCATAGAATCCCACTGTGGAAGGGAAGCTTGGATGAGATGCAACAAACTGCGTGGTTCTGGAAGCATGTAAGACTAGATATCTTAAAAGGAATTAAGCGCACAGATTTGGATAACAGAAGTTTGTCACTGCTTCTCTATATATTCCTACATAAAGGAGGGCCACAAAGGCAAGCAGACAGATTCAGATATTTCCTAAAAACAAGGCAGGCGCGCACGCACACACCTCCCTACCCGACCCCCCAGTACCAGCACTTTGATAAGATGAGGTAACCTAAAGATGGGGGAAAATAACAAACATCTAAAAGTGACTTTTGAAAATGAGTGTACTCCAGCGAGCAAAGTGCTATTATGTCTGCCCTGTGTGCCCCTCTTTGGTATAGGTTAACTTTTCACGCTTTATTAAGTCAAAAAGTACACATTCGACACTCAAAAGCAGCTATATTTTGCGCTCAGGGTAAAAAAACACATTTCTCTCTGCCGGATAAAAATCCTATTATAAATGGCAGGTAGTGGCTGGTTTCCACACACGGCCAAAACGAAAGTTAACGGGAAATTTCAAGATCTTGCATATATATTAGGGAAGCGAGAAATCGCCAAGAACTGGAAGTCGACAGGGGGGCCGAGACTAGAGATTTGGAAAAGGGAACTAGAGAGACGGGCAGGCGCAGAAAGCAAAATTCTTCAGAGAGAGGCGGGACGGGACATAGGAACACTGGAAACTGCAAGGGCGTGGGGAAGACTAGTGGACGACATACGGACACTGGACTCGGATGAAACAGCAACAACGCACTCGAGCCCACCTTCGCCGGATAGAGAAGAAGGCGCAACGGCCCAAAGAGAACAGAAGAAGAAAGGGAGCACATGGCCTCCCTCGCTACAGACCACCCCTATTGAGGTCACCAGATGAAATAGTGGGCGAGCTCCTACATTACTAGACCCACTAAACTGCAATTCAGCGACTCGTGTAAGGGGGAGAGGGAGTTGAGTTCAACTACGATAAAACAGAACTGAGGGAAATGTAAGATGGAAATGTGCTTATATATCCTGAATGTATGATTACTAGGTGGTACTTAAGTAAAATGACAATAAAATCGGTTTTTAAAAAATGGCTGGTAGTTTTCAGTTTATGCAGATCTAGAAGTGTAGAAACATACATTCTGTTGAAATATGGCAAAAATATATTCGTGCACGTCTTCTTACCCTCGGCTATAAATGGCGCGCAATCAGACTGCCGTGCAACACAGCAGATTTTTCAAAAGCCCAGCTGTACAATGACAATTGTATGTAAAAGCAGAGATAGCATTCAACGCATGAATGCAAAAAAATTGAAAGCTTATAAGCCTCATTTGTCATTTTATCTGCCATCGTTCTGCTTGTGGTACATGAAGGCCAGGACAGCAGGCTGTGAGAAACATCCCATAAATTATGAAATAAGGCTCCCTTCTTCTAAGACGTGACAAACAAAAGGCATAATGATGGAAAGCTCAAAGCTCTGCGACGAAGGGCAGTGAGGCAGGGAGTGTATGGGTGGGTGAGGAGCGATGTTTGTCTGCGAGCCACACGGGGCATACTGTGACACCAGAGCGCGCGCCTGGGAGCATGAAACGCGCTCATTTAGATGCAACAGTTTGGAAGCTCTTTTGTGGACAAAATGTATGGGAGCAGGAGGCATGCGTCCAACTCACTGTACCATACGTGCATTCGAAAAGGAATGAAAACTCGCTCGTGCGGGTACTCACCGAATCCGCTCTTAGGTTTGCGGTCCCCTTTTCTTCCAAAGCTTGATAAACCTGTGCCTAAAATAATAATGAAAATAAAGATAAGTTTAGGAGTTTGTTTACTTGCTTTTTTCCATCAATTTTTGTGTAAATGTGGACTAATTAAAAGCACACAGAAAAGTTGTGCAAACTACTAACAGACACTCTTGCTTTTTTTCTGGAAAGAGATCATTCCTCATAGCAATTCATTTTTTGGGGGGGGAAATCTCTATTAAACAGCTGCTCAGTGTATAACAACATACTTGATCGATTATTAGTATAAGAGGCATCACAGAGAAAAAGGCACAGTACATTCACAACATCTATTAGGATCAGGTGGAAATTTACAACATACATTTGTATAATTATCACAGTATGGTAATGTCCAATATATGCTCCGAGTCCAACCCTCAGAGGATCGCTCACCCTTTTGTGGTAACTACTCACTATCCTCTTTAGATAAACCATTGTTCCCAAACTTTCTCCCATTTCCATGGGCAGCCATCCACTCCGCCCGTTGGCACCAGTCCAAATCAGTTTCCCAATCTGCCACGCATGGAGGTTGATCCACTCCCCAGGCCCTTGCTATGTTTAGTTTGGTGACCCTGGCAGCTAACGTTAGCCATATCTTGTGATATTTGGGCCACACCTATTCACCAGTTATGCTCAGGAGATGCTACAGAGCCTCCAGCGGCACATTGAGGCTTGAGACCCGGGCCATAACTTGGACCACCTCCTCCAGTATTGTTGGATTTTTGGGCAGTCCCATAATATATGGAAAAAGGAACCCACCATGCCACATCCCCTGGCGCATAGGGCTGTGCTGCATCTCCCCAGACGGTGTAGGAGTGAGCTAGAGCAGTATGTTCTGGGGAATATCCTCAGCTGTATTAAGTGGAAGCGGGCAGGTATAGCAATCTCTCTGGGGCCCCGGACTGCCTCCACCCAATCATCGCCCTCAATAAGTCCAATATCTCCCTTCCATGCTTCCCTCAAAGCCTTCAGAGCGTTAGGGGAATTGTTCATTAATTTTGTGTATATCAAGGAGGTTGCTTTGTCCGTCATAGGATCCAGTAATAATAATAATTTTATTGTTCAGTTAGTTAAAACCATAACAATATTACATACACTATTTAGAAAAAGAAAAAATACTTAAAAGTTACATTATTCTAAAAACGTCATAAAATATACACAATTGTAAAAGTATTCTTCAGGATCCAGTAGTAGTCGGTTCTCTAATGGCGCTGACTCTGGCAATTTTTCTCCCTCCAGTATGTCTCCTCAGTGCGTTCCCCAAATGTAGATGTCTAAATCGCTGTGATTCTGCCATCTCATATTCTGTCTGCAGCTCCTCAAATGTTATCAGAGCCTGCCCTCTCCATGCATCCCCCAAATAGTCAATGCCCAGGAACACCCAGGTGGAAAATACCTTCAGGTTCCCAACTTCCCATAGGTCACTGTCCTATAGTGGAGTCCTGTCCGGCAGCTTGCCTTCCCATCCTAAGAATCTGCTGGCCTCTCGCCATGCCCTTACTCCCCATGCCCTTACCACCATCTAAGTGTGGGTCGGCAACACTTCATCTCGCCCCCTCCTATACAAAAGCGGTGAATTGCCACGGCTATCCATGGCCTTTCGATCCACTCGGTATGCCAGTTTGTCTCTTTCTGTGAATGCCCAATTATGGATTATCAACAGGGCTGCCCAGTAGTACATGACTATGTCCGGGACTGCAAGCTCCCCCTCGTATATCTCTCTTGGGAACTTACAAAGTGCTATTCTTGAACTACCCCCATCCCACAGAAGTTTACGCAGTTCACTATCGACCTTCTTAAAGAAATCGGGCTGGAATTTTGTAGAGGGTGTTTTGTAGAACATAGAGCAGGCATGGAAGGGTCATCTTGAAGAGGACAGCTCTGCTCATAAAGGACACTGGGATCGTCCGCCAGTGGGCAGCATCGTTGCAAAGGTGCTCTAGTTGAAGAAGCAAATTTCTCTCAAGAATTCCCCAGCATCTTGCGTTATGTAGATGCCTAGATATTGGAAACCATTATTGCACTATTGGGGCTACACACCTCAACGACAGGGCAGGGATGCCCCGAGCAAGGAGAAATAGAAGGGTCTTGTCCTAGTTAATCTAGTAACTGGAGTAGTCTCAGAAGAGCTGAAAGATATGCGATAGTCTGTCGACCGTGAGGTGAGGCTGCGTAGCATAGAGCAGTATGTCATCAGCATAGAGAGAGATCTGTTCTTCCCAGTCCCCCACTCCCCCGATACCCAGTCTGAGTGGGTCGTTACAGAACCAGGCTGCCAGTGGCCCAAGCGCAAATACCATTGGTGACAGTGGGCATACCTGCCTCGTGCCTTTATGCAGGGCATCGGGGCGTGACAGCGTGCCAATAACCCACACCCTTGACAACGGGGCTTGATAGAGGAGTCTGCCCCAATAACAGAATCAAGGACCAAATCCCAGTTTGGCGAGGGCAGCAAATAGATAGTTCCATTCCATGCTATTGAATACCATACCAGCATCCAATGAGAGTAGCACAGCCTTTTCAGTCTGGGGGCTTGCGATCATATGAAGTACCCCATTGAGGTACCATAGATTTAAGCGGGAACTCCAATGCGGCATGAAGCTGGATTTGTCGGGATGGAACACCGTGTTCATCACGGTCTTCAATCTATTAACCAGTGCCTTTGTCAGTACTTTGGCCTCTAGGTTTAGAAGTGATATGGGTCAGTAGGTACTGCAGACCGTGGGTGATTTACCTTTCTTAGGGATAACCACGATGGTAGCTATTCTCTGATCGTTTGGCAAACAGCCCCCTTTTTTGGCCACTTGAAACATGTCTAACATGTGCCACGCAACTTTGACCGTAATGCATTTGTATACCTCCACTGGCAGGCCAATTGGCTCTGCTGCCTTCGTAGACTGCCACTCTCGGATTGCCCCTTCTATCTCCTCAACCGTCAAGTCTTGTTCTAGTGCATCGCTGTCATCATCTAAGAGAGTAGGAAGGGAAAGGTCTTTAAGGAGATCAGCACAGTCCTGTCGGTCGTGGACGTGTATGTGTCTTCGCAGTATGCTACAAATGCCTCCGCTATGGCTGCCCCGGATGTCTGTAGTTCCCCCCCTTTGGATCTTTTAGTCTAAAACCCAGTTCCTTCCCCTGTCTCTCTTGTCTAGCCACGCTATCAGTTTGCTGGCCTTATCACCAACATCGTATAGTCTGCGTTGTGTTGCCAGCACATAAGCACAAGCTTTATTCCCTGCTAATTCTCTCAACTCATTCTGTTGAAGACGGAGCCAGTGACACAGCTTAGAGCTGGGTGTCCCCTCCTTCAGCACATGAGTTTCCAGTGTAGCAATCTCCTGTTCGTGTCCCTCGCAACTTATCTGTTGTTGCTCCTTCATTTCCCCCCCACTCAGAGCCTGTGCATGGCCATGGATTACTGCCTTGAAGGCTTTCCACAAGAAACTAGCAGAGCCGACTGTCCCCTTATTCTCTTGGAAATATTAGTCTGTCCGTACCCTTATCTTGTCTTTGAATGTTTTATCTTTTAAATGCCAAGGATCTATGTAGGGTCCTGAGGTTTTAATCAGAATTTCTGTACTCCTCGAGCTGGAGGTGAAACCTGCATGCGCCAGTAGGGTGTATCCAAACTGGTCCAGCACCTTATTGTGGTCACTCTTCAGGTGGGTTTCCTGCAGGAGGACTAGGTCTGGGGCATGCCTATGGAAATATTTTAGCACTATGGTGTGTTTGATTTTGCTGCCTAGGCCATTGACATTCCACGTCATGTCCTTTAATACTAGTTGAGAGCAGGTCCCCATGATGCATCATAGTGCGTGTTGGCCCATCCAAATTTGAGATGATGGAATAGCCCCGCCCCCCCACCCTCGAGTGACCTGTTTCCCTGTCCCCTGTTGCCCAGTTGCACTGAGCTAGAGCAAATTAAAATAAGCAGTACTATTAAAGTGCAATAAATCAGTCATCCCCAAAATAACTTCTCACCCCGCTACCCTGAACAGTAGGCTTAGAACTGCCAACCTCCGAACTTGCAGAGCGCCTGTTGCCCTAACTGTATCATGCAAACTGTCTACGGTGAGAACGACATCATGGAGTGCGCCATCCCCCTGCCTATCCTACGCTTCCTCTGGCGTGAAGTGCCATGATTTACCCTCCGCCACCACCCGCAGCCTCGCTGGGTAAAGCATCATGTATTTAAGTTCTTTAGCTCGGAGTACGTTTTTGACTTCATCGAAACTGCAGCGCTGGCGCTGCACCTGCAGTGTTAAATCCGGAAAGAAGCGTACTGTAGCGTTCTCATAAGTCAGGTTCCCATGGGAGCGAGCTGCATGTAGAATAGCATCCCGGTCGCAGTGATTGAAGATCCTGGCGATAATTTGTCCACAGAGGGGCACCCGGCTTCGGTGGTGCTATCGGTGCCCTATGCGCTCGCTCAATGGAAAAAAAAATTGAGAGACGCTTGGGTCGGAGGATATTAACAATAAGGTCTTCAAGAAAGAGGTCTACGCTGGATCCCTACGCCCCTTCAAGGACAGCCCCCCACCCTGATATTATTTCTGTGTGCTCTACCTTCCTAGTCTACAAGTTTGGCCACCATGACTGTGTGTTGCTTTGTTAGGTATTAGACTGTTCTTCCAGCTTTTTGGACGTTGATTGTAACAGGTTGATATGTGATTCTGCTGCAGTGACACTCTCCAAAATCTTTTTAAAGTCCGCCCTGAGAAGAGTAACATCCACTGTCAATGCATCTATTTTCGGTTCAGTGTTACTCTTGAGGTCACATATTGCAGCTATGATGGTGCTGAGAGGGGCTCTGCTGTCTGGGGGTGTTCAGCCTCAGGCCCTTCTGTGCCGGTGACGGCCTAGATACCGCATATTTATCCATCTTGTTTGATTGTGTGTGTGTCGTCCCCTTAGTTCTCACCATAGCCCCCGAAAAGTGGTGATGGGGGAATCTTCCTCCCGGTTGGCGCCAATCCATGTACTCAAATGCATCTTCCAACCTGAGAAAGCACCTCGTGACCGGACAGTACCTAGCTAGCCACCCTTACGCTGCGTTTTCAGGCCCTGTAGCGCCGATCCTCTTGGGTCAAAGGCTCATGCACTAGGCCGCTCGCCTTCGCTGCCCCTCCCCAGAGCAGTCACCCTGCGGGGCAGCTACATGACCGACAGCTCAGTGCTGAATAAAGGCCCCAGTAGGCACCGCACATTGTCCTTATGGCTCCTACAGAGGCATTCTCCCGGCTGACCCCAATGCCTTCTCTCACGAGAGAGGAGTTAGTGCCTTGGTCTCTGGGTTTTGGATTACATTGCCTCTCCTCCATTCAGCCTGTCGCTCTCCACAGCGTTGCCCAGTTCAGCACTTTTAGGCGTGCACCCAGTGTCTCAGGATCATAGCAATTTATTCTTGAAGGTTAAATTGATCTTATCCTGCTGTTGGGGACTCACTATTAAGCATCACATCATTAACTTGCAGCCCACTCTGTTAAAAACTGTCAGATCCCACCTCCGTTTTGATTTTTTAGACCCATTGTACCAATATTTATCCATTATAACGCAGTGACCCCCATTAAACCACCCAAGAAAATGCTCCCTAACTCCTCTTTCATGTCAAGCACTGGCACTGACTTACCAAACTCATAGGTGCTGCAGTAATGACAACAAGAACATTGATGTAGATAAAGTTTAATTAGGGGCAGCCACCAGAAAGGAATAAAACTGACAGAAGGAAAGAAATGCAGACTAAGAGCAAGCAAAGACAACTTAAACAGTTAAGCCTCCAATGACGATGGCATAATCAACAGAGTTTAAAGGTACAGAAGGGTCTTAGAAGATCAGGGCATAGATGGCAATTATGACTGGCATAGGTAATTCAAGACTGAGACCAGAATCGACACTATGCGAGTGGCTGGGTGAAAGTCTGCTTATAATAGGTCCAGAAGACCAGATTCAATATCTTATGGATTTAGTGTGGAATTTAGCCCCAAGTTTAAGACAGAAATTGGTTATCAATGAACCAGGGACAGTGTGACTATCCGGTGACTATTGCTGCCGTGTATTTTAATCATTGTTTTAATTCGCTTAAGTCAATATATTAACTGTACTCACTTCCCGGTCCACTGCAGCTGCTGCCGTTTGGGTGGAAGAAGCATATCTTCACTTTTCTTTTGTGCCTCGCATGCCCAGCCCTTCCTTCACATCACGCACGGGCGGCTATATTTTGCCGGCGCGGAAACGCAGCGGCTATGTGCAGCGGGCGCGCCGAAGGCACGCCAAAGGCAAGCCCGTCTGCACCAGGCCGTCACCAGAAGCCAGAACCCCTGCTCTTTATACTTCAGGACACCCCGACTTACACACTGTCAGTTATTCCTCTGAACAGTTGAAGTCCCTTAACCACTCTACCTGTGCCTCTACCATTCCTCTCTTAACTGGCCCAGTTGCCCGTCTTAAATGTAGATTTCAAAGTCAGTCTTTCGCCAAAGGTACTCCACCTATCAACCCTAATACCTGCAAGGACCTTCATTTGTCAGCAGTGCCTTCGGGCTCACCCATACTTTGCCCCAATGACATTCCTACCCCTGACAATAGTCTAAGCTGCTTCCTTATCAACATGAGATCCCTGCCAAAACATGCGGTGGAACTCTGGGACCTTCTTTCTTTCTCCTCCTACGAGATAGGATTCCTCACTGAAACCTGGCTAACTCCCACCTCTACCCCTTCCATCTCCTCCGCTCTTCCAGCCAATTTTAAAATGCTTAGACTCGAAAGGGTCAATAAGATGGGCGGGGGTATCGCTATTATCTTTGACAAACATATTAAGGCGACAATAATTGATTCCATCTCAGAAGACTGGGTGGAATCCTGTGTTTTCAAATTGGACCTCTCCCCCAACCTCTCTTGGAAAGGTGCCTTGGTCTATCGTACACCTGGCCCCAAAAAATTTTTTTGCCACCGTCTCTTGGAATTTGTAGCCCCTCATGCTCTTTCCTCCCAGCAGTTTCTTTTACTGGGAGACTTTAACTTCTATGGCGACGACATTATGAACTCCGACACTAACCAACTACTCTCTGACTTAGGAACCTTGGGACTACATCAACAAGTTTTGGGTCCGACACACTCTGTTGGCCACCCCCTTGACTTAATTGTTTCAATGACACCTCTAGTTAGTATCGACCCGCCTAAAGCCGTACTCTGGTCTGATCACTCTCTGATCTGTTTCCATCTCTCCGCCCAAAAGACCAAGAGCTAACCCCGTACATGCCACAACAAACTATCTAGACAATGGCAAAAAGTCACCCCGCTGGCTTGGGCCAAGGCACAAGTGCCTCTCCTGCCCTCTGACACCTTTGATGTTAACCTAGCACTCTCTAATTTTAACACGTCACTAAACTCAACTTTTGACAAAACAGCCATGGCAAAAAATTTTCCCATAGGTCTCATGCCCCTTGCTATACGCTCGACCTAAGGACTGAGAAAACTTCTTATAAAAAATAGGAAACGAGATGGCGTATGACTAATCTACCACTGATAAAATAACCTATAAACTGGCCATAACTGTCTACCACCGCAACATCAAGACAGCCCGCAAAACTTATATTGTGAAAACTATTGATGAAGCTGGGAACTCATCAAAAACCCTTTTTAAAATTCTCAATTCCTACATTAACCCAGCAGCCTGCGCCTCAGATCCAAGCCAATCTTAATCTCTCTGCGACGCCCTGGCTGATCATTTTCAGGGCAAAATCAAGGAGATTCACCTAAACTTCCCCCCTATCATCCCTGAGCTTCACGAGAGGCCTGTAGCTCCTTCTCCTCTCACTGATTCTCCCATTAGTCTGTGTAATTTTAAGGTAATCTCCCCAGAAATTACCTCCAACCTTCTCAGCTCTATGAAGTCTGGCTCTCCTTTAGATGTCTGCCCTCCCACAGTCCTGTTGAATCTTGCTTCTGAATTCGCACTGCAAATCTGTTCCCTAATTAATCTATCAATTACTTCTGGGAAAGTGCCCTCAGACTGGAAGGTGGCCGTGATCAGGCCCATTCAAAAAAAGTACGAAGGGAGGAGGGAAATAGGGCGGTAGTTAGCTAAATCAGTGGATAGAGCTAACTACCGCCCTATTTCCCCCCTCCCTTCGTTGGCTAAGCTATTGGAAAAACATATCAATCATCAACCTATCTTGAGACTAACAGACAGCTCTTAGTCTGGCTTTAGACCGCTTCACAGTACCGAGACAGCCTTGCTTGCGGTCACAGACCATATTAAATGCTTGCTAGACGCCAATGCCCCGACAATATTGACTTTGTTAGACCTGTCAGCGGCATTTGATACGGTGTATCATCCCCGACTTCTTGACAGACTTCAGGATTTAGGGATCCAAGAAAGGGCCCTTAAATGGTTAACGGATTTCTTATCACAGAGATCCCAAACGATCATCCTCTGCCCCTATAGGTCCATAACTATGCCACTGGCCTATGGAGTTCCCCAAGGCTCTTGTTTAAGCTCTAGGCTTTTTAATATTTACATGGCCCCCCTAGCCAAGATAGTCAGAGGTTTTGGGTTTGAAATAATTTCATACGCTGACGATACGCAGCTTCTTTTCTCTTTCGGCTCCGACCTGTCCAAATCTAAAGCCTTGTTCTCCTCCGGGATGAAGGCTATTACCACCTGGATGTTGGATAACCAACTGCAACTCAACCCTACAAAAACGGAGATTATGCTATCTGGACAAGTCCAACTTCTCTGGACTCCAGAATGGTGGCCAGCTGAGCTGGGCCCCAGCCCTTCACCCAAATTGGTGGTAAAAATTCTTGGTGTCCGCTTAGATCAATCTCTTTCTATGAAAGAACATATCGTTGCCACTACAGGGTCCTGCTTCTATATGCTACGTCTGCTGAGAAGAGTCTTCCCTCTATTACCACTTTCCTCAAGGAAACCTTGGTTCAAGCCTTGGTAATCAGTCGCCTTGATTACGGCAACTCACTTCTGGCTTCCATCAATGAGAATCTATTGTCCAAACTTCAGGTGGTCCAAAACACTGCAGCGCGCCTTGTCTGCAACCTCCCTTTGAGCTTGGCCACAGCCCCACTTCTGCAGTCTCTACACTGGCTTACAGTGAAAAAGAGAATCATTTTTAAATTATGCTGCCTAACCCACCGTGCCTTTCACGGTCAAGGGCCTTCTTTCCTAGCTGCTAAGATTCTGCCCTACATTCCAGTGAGACTCCTCAGATCCTGTGATGAAGCTCTGCTTAAAGTCCCCAGATTTAAGAAGGCCAGGGCAGGCTGCAGATCTTTATCGTTCCTTGCCCTCCATCTTTGGAATAATCTGCCCACACAACTTCGTTTCTATGAAAACCATTTTCTTTTAAGGAAGGCAGACCCATCTATTTTAGTTCAATGCTATCCTGTCCTCTGCCCTTGTTCTCGTGCAGAGATAGCCTTTCAGGGCTGATTTGAGCGCGTAATAAATTAAATTAAAATAACATAACCTTAGTGTAGAAAGTATGGGTTCCTTTAAGGTTTTATGAACAAAGTCAAACGTTAAGGAGAAGTTCAGCAAATGTGTAAAATAGGGAGAGAATACTTTCACTCAAGTGTTGACCAAACACTCAACTAGAGAGCCGGATTTCAGTTTTACACACGAAGGGGGAGCGAGAAGACTTTTCACAGGGTTATAGATTGCCCTCCCAATATATATTACAGTCTCAAAAAGACTATCTGATAAAGTCCACGAAAACTGAAGGGACTGTATTGTATGAGAAAAGATGGGTTACCTCCTGCTTACAGAATCTGTCTGTCTCTATTGTTTCCTAATTTTTTATTAGAACCTGAATTAAGGCCATAGATTGGTAAATTTCAGGTATGCATGTACATGGTATTTCTATAGCCCTAACCTAGCGAAAAGGCAGCAGAGTGCTGTTCAAGGTCAAAAACAAGCAAAGTCAATGTTTAATAGGAGAGGAAGCGGAGTTGTGGAGGGATAATTCAATGTAATTTGAAAGTGGTGAGGGCTGGCAAGGTGAACCAATGGAGTTCCATCTGTGTGGGAGTGATGTAATCATATCTCTTCAGGTCCTGGATGATGCATGCTTTGGCGTGTAAGATGCCCCCAAGGGGTGCCAATGTAGAGCCTGGGAGACTATAGGGCATTGTCACTATCCAGATGCTAGTGTATGAAGGCTAAAATAGCAGTTCGGAAGTCACTTTCTGGAAGAAAGTATGGTACCGGGTCATCTTTGTTTTTTTTGGCAATATGTTCCTTGGGGGTGGGGTTAGGTTGGTCTTCACAATGAATACAAGTGACTTGGCATTCAGGGTTAGGGTTCAAAGCCGTCAAGGTTCAGGACATAAAGCCAGGTTTCTACTGTATCTTGTATGCTGTCCTTGGCAAATAACATGAATTCTGTCTTGGTTCGGTTCAGCTTTAGGTGGGCGCTGGCCATCAAGGTCTGGATGATGTACAAGGAGTTTTTCAGGCGTTTGATGTCTAAATCAGAGGAGACTTTCAAGTTGAGTTATGCATCATTGGCATATTGGTGAACCTTGATGCTGTTATCTGTGAGTAGAGCATCAAGCAGCCCCATGTAAAGACTGAAGATGCCAGGAGACAGTATGGAACCCTGGGAGACTCCACAGGTGTTCGGTATCTTCTGTGATCTGGAGGTGCGCATGGAAACAAACTGGTGTTGGTTGTAAAGGTACGAGGATAACCAGAGAAGGACATTGCCAGTGAATCCCATTTGAGACTTTGGGGTGCATGTGAGGGTGGAATGTTCAACTGTGTCTAAAGCAGCTGAAAGATCCAGCAAAATCACGAAGCAGGGGTCCACTTCAGCTGCGATCAAGAGGGCATTGCCTACAATACGTAAGGTAGCGGTCTCTATGCTGTAACAAGATCTGATGCGAGATTGGTAGTCGTGCAGGAGATGGCTAACATTCATGTGATCTTGGAGTTGAACAGACTTATTTTTCAAACATCTTGCCAATGAATTGTAGGTAAGTGATGGGCCGATAGTTTGGTAAGGTCATCAGGGTCTATTGTACATTTCTTTAGGAGTGGGAGGCTCCGGCCTGTCTTGAGAACTTCTAAGATAATGCCTAGAGTGAGGGAGGCATTGATAATGGTAAGCAGGGGTAAGAGTATCCACAGAGACATCTTTGATGGAGGAAGATGGTAAGACAATCTTCATAAGAAATGGCTTTGAGGGAGTTAGATTCCACCCCTGCGCCACAGTGGCTTCCACAAAATAATGAATACTCAATAATACTGAATAGTATAAGCAGCATGCACTCATGGAAGCAAAATATTTCAGGCTAATTCTTAAATGGGAAGAACCACCCTTGACCTCTTTACAATCCCTACTTCACTGTAGAAAAAGTACTGTATTTCTAATTTGTCAGTTACATTCCCAGGCTGATGTCCTGGTTAACCATTTTTGGACCCAACTATCATAGCGAATGTAGCCCAACAGCAGACCCCAGGTTTTTCATTTATAAAAGAGGTCCATCTGATGAGGCATTTTGCATTGAGGAATTTCATTATGTGGAAATGGATGAGGGCATCAACTCCCCACATTTCTGACGTCTGAATATCCATCAGTCACTGCACCATGTCTATCATGTTTCTGCTCCCTGTGAAATCCTACCTTCTGTTGTCCCTCTGTTTACTTTGTGGGTCAAGCCTTTTTACTACTGCGTTACCCAGATTTTCCATGTGATCACAGTGTGTACCCATCAAATGTCCTCTTGTAAACAAAGTACAAAGACTGGAACACTCCAGAAGTACACAAATCTGAACAACCGAGGAAATACTGAATCCTGGGTTATAACACAGTGATATGGCATTGACAAACCATAGTAAGTGTGGTACAGCATTATTTTGTGTATCAGAAGTGAGCCTCACAATTGTCTCACTGAGCAAATAGGGGTTCAATCCACGTAACCCGTGGTTCATGTGCCTCACTTTGTGGTAAGGAGTACTGTATGCTTCCAAAAACAAAGAAATACCCAGGTGGCCTCACAAATGCCAGCAAGAATGGTTTTGTAGCAGTCGCCCTATTTAGGCCATCATGATAAGTTGTACTGACGGGGTGCAAACTCTGTAACGGCAAATAGCTGTACCACGTGGTAACATCCAAGCAGTACTGTGCAATTGTGAGGTGAACCCATGGAAAAGGGAATACCTGCTGTCCGGAACCAGTTTTAAGGGGTGTAAAACTGCATGGATTTCCCAGTCCCGTGGGGGTTAAGTCCCATTTACCACGTGCTCTATACAGGTTATAAATGGGAGCAGGGGCTTCTGTGCAGGGTGTGGGTGGAGGCGGGGTTTGGGAAGGATAGGGGAGGGAAGGGGATCAAGTGTTCTAGCTGGAGGGGGGGCATTTCATGCGCCCCAATGCCAAATAGAAAGAGGGGGGGGGTGAATCAGGGGACAGATGCTGGTTACTGTTGCAGCCAAAGCGATTTGACCGGCTGTTTTTTCCAGGCAATAAAATAGGGAGCATTGACCAATCAGCAGGGAAAACCAGGAGCAAAAACACTGGCCCATTCATGATCAGGAAGAGCCGAACTCCTTGCAGCTCCACCTGACCCAACAATGAGGGTCTTAGTGTGGTAGAGCATTGCCATTTTCGCTGGCCTTTTCCTGTCAGGCTTAGGCAGGGGAAAAAAATGTCCCTCGCCTGTTGGGAGAAAGCTTCCCCCTTTATTTGGGACATTACGTTCTAATTTTTCAAGGACAAATCCTTGCTTTGGTGTTTGTCTTGGAAAATGAAAAAAGCGCTGACTGGTCTGCCAAACCAGCATGGTGGACTAGAAGTAGTTTTCTTTTCTTTTTTCCCCCCAAAAAGTGGCTTTCAGGATGGCAGTTTGAGTGAAAAAACAGAACCAGTGGGTAACTTTAGGGATGGTGGACCAGCTATGGATGGAAAGGCAAAGCTTCCACAATCACAGCTGATGGGCGACTAGCCCTCCAAATCTTAAAATATGCCCTAATCGAAAAAACATTGGGCTAGTCAGAGCACGAGATGGAAGTATGAAAGATGAGATATTACTAAGTAGTAGAATGTGTTAATTTATTTGTTCTTTCTGAAGCCTAGTTTTAATATCAGAGAAGTCGTTTTTGATTGCCAAATTAAAGCAGATGTGTACCGATGTTCATCCAAACACACCTTATGTCTAAGACATGTAAACTCATGTCCTTTATTTGTATTAAATGACAATACTGGCAATTAAATATTGTTTCACATGTTAAAACGCAGAGTGTACTTTCTGGGACAGGTTTTTTCCTGTTCTTTAAAGGCAAGATCACCTTTGGAAACTATTTTAGGGATCTGATTTTTGGTTTCTTAGTGCGTTAACTATGAATAACCCTCAGCTACATAGAGTATTTTTAAGTTCATTTCGCATCCCATGGAAGTATGCAAACAGTTTAGGATTACAGAAAATACCCAGGACACAAAAATGAATTATTTCCAAAACCGCCAAAATAAATTGTTGTACTATAAACCAATGCTTCAATTTGATGTATTAAATCAATATACTTCCTTTATAATACACTAATTATAGGATTTGTTTTCTGCTCTTTTCATTTCTTAATTTTTACGTTTATAGTTTTTGTAACATATGTCACAATTTAACTTGCAATTACCCTCGCTTCATTTTCTTCATATCTTACCTTAGATCAATAAGACATGAAAATGCAATTAATTCATGGTTTATTGCCTCAGGCACATTTGAGGCAAAGATGTCTATCAGCTCAAACCATCTCCCAGAGAATTATTCATATTGATTTTCATAACTTTTTTTTAATCACTAGCTGGTGGATGTCCAGAAACACTTCAAGAGTATCATATGATGCAACGCTTCTTCTAAAGGAAACTTCACTAGCAGGCCCAAATTGAAAACCTAGAATGATTGCTTATTTTCATGTACAAAAGCTCGGCGCCCCATGAATCCCAGACTAACACCTGAATGAATGACGTGTCTACAGTACAGGACAATAATAATAATAATGACGATAAAAATAACACACTTAAAAAGCACCCTTTTTATGAAGAGAATAGGCTCAAGTTGTTGGTAAGAAGTGTCAATGATTCTCATTGTAATCATCCCTATAAGATGGATGAAAGGCTAGGTGAACCCTTTGAGATCCAAAACCATCTCCAGCGAAGTCATTGATAAAGTCATGAATGATGTTATCTGTGGCAACATGTGAGAGGTCATTAACAGTACATGAGAGGGAAGCGATTGAAGTTGTGTGGCTCACCAACGAGCAAATATTAGTGTTTATGATATGGGTGGTAGCCATATTATTACATCAAGTGAATCATTGTAAAATGAATTTGAGGTTTTTCAACTACATTAATTAGCAATTGACTTTAGCAGATAACCATAACTTCCTTTAAACAAAAGATTTTCACTGCAATTCTTTGGGGTTTGACAATGATGTTCTTTAATGCCTTTAATTTCATCAGACAGGATTCGACAGTGCCCAGCTGCCTCTAGGAGCAAGCCTTTGGACACTACTTGTGCCTAGTCACGCCTGGCCAGAAAACACAAAGTCACAACTTTAGACCATGCTCAGCGTACAGTACTTCTTACCTGGAGAAAAGGGGTACAGAAGCTGCCACTGATCTATGGGACCAGGATGTGTCTTTCGACCGTGCCCCATACCCAGTCCCCCTTACACAGCGAGCTGATCATGAATTATCTTTAGCCTTGTCTAGTAGGCTCTAGCCTCTTCCCTAGGCCACAAACAGCAGGCATTTTCCATATGCAGCAAACTGTCCGCAAACGGAGTGGCCTTTCACCACCCATGTGCCAGGTCTTTTTAAGCCAGAGCGGGAGGTATACATAATTCAGACTTAGCGGATGATATCTAGGTGTAGGCGACAGCCTTCAGGTATGCGTCTGCCTTATCAACTTGTCCCAGAATCCACTGGGCATTTCCTTCGACCATGTCCAGCATACCAGATGCCATGGACATGGCTTTCAGCCACAGCTGATCCCACTATCCCCCATATCTTACGGCAATGGCTACAATAGAAGTTGTAGGCTCAATAAGTCCAATATTTCTAAATAAAATCTTCAAGGTAAATGTGGCAAAAAAGCAGATTTTCCCACAGAAATCCTTCCATCTTGCTCACATTCCACGGAGTCCACCAGGCAATCCTTATTCCCTTACTGCCCTCCACCTCATCCTCTTCAGATAATACTTGCTGTTCCTGCTCAGTGAAAGGCTCTTCAAGGACCTCCAACACCAACTCTACTGCCTTACAATTAAATTCAAGCAAAAGGAGATGATGGACGGAGTGCTGAAACTTTTCAGTCACATGTCTGGGTTGAATCCATCATCGTTCTTTAGCTCACTTTGCCACCCCAGTTCAGTCCCAGCCATATACAAATCAGTCTTGAATCTGTTCCTCATGGGAACAGTCCAGCCTGAACTGCCAAGTCAGGTCTTCCCTGGACCGGAAACAAGCATCCTGGAACCGGTTTCAGGGAAACACCCCTCATCAGCCAGGCTAGCTTGAATTCAGTGGCAAAATGAGCAAGGGACCCACATCTGGGCATACCCTGCCAACTTAGGGCGACCAAAGCAAACACAAGGAGATGATGGACGGAGTGCTGAAACTTTTCAGTCACATGTCTGGGTTGAATCCATCATCATTCTTAAGCTAATTTCGCCACCCCAGTTCAGACCCAGCCCAGTGTCTGAAAAGTTTCAGCGCTCTGTCCATCATCTCCTTGTGTTTGCGTTGGGGGTGAATGTTTGATTTGCTATGCATTCCGTCCATCATTTATGTGTCTTTTGCTTTCTCGCCTAAGAGCTGGTGGTCCCACATCAGAAGCACATAATACAGGGAACCTTCAAAATCACTTTGCTATAAGCAAAATGTCATCTTTATGTCCTCCAAACTTTAGCACCAGTCTTTGACATTTATTCATTTAACACAGTCTGCACTATGCTGTATTCCGTAGGATAGATCACTTGAATCAACAGGATTACGATCCCAAGCCAACTATTTCTGCTCAGTCTGCTTTCCGATTGGTGCAGCCCATGAGCAGATTTCGAACGAGAGAGCGCATGAAGACTCCAAACCTGAATGTGATGGTTAAATAGCTTTGTGCAGTGACACAGCTCATAATTCATTTGGGCCCCAAACTCTAGTATAAATTTTGTGGTTCCTTCAAATCCAACATTTATTCTCAGCTCAAAATGTTACCCAGCATCTTCACCATTACACAAGTGTCGCTGGCTTCCACTTCTCCATCTCTCAATAAATGCTCAAGCTCCTATGATCTTCCTATTACCCTAATTTTGTGTAGCAAATCTTGTTGATTCATAAAAACTGAACATTTCTCACCACTCTTGCTATATATTGCCAATCATCGTCTCCATGGTACATTTGATAACTCAGTCTGGGACAAAAATATAAAGCAAATGTGTGCAAACACACAGAATCCGGAAATTGTGGCAGCAAAGCTTGAACCTGCTGCTGGGTGGCCGAGGCTCACATGATGTCTGCATAATGACAAAACCTGTCACCGTGTTGACAAGGAATGGTACCCCAGAAGGCACCCAAAGATTCAATAAAGAAACTTAAAAAGATTAGGTCCTCTTGTCGGGGAGGCGGTGGCTCCTACAAGTGCACTCATAACGAAACTCTTTGGTTAGTGAGGGACAAAAGAAAATGGAGCCTAAAACACAATTTCTCCCTCATAAATGCCTAACCCAAATATAACAGCTACAAGTCTACAAATGCTCTTACCTTGTTTCTATGAAAATTACAGGAGGGATAGGACAGGATCAGAAACAGAAATAGAAGGTAAATGAAGAAGATCTTCCTGTCCGCTTCCCACAAAGCAGTCTGCCAAGTAATGACAGAAAGAATTAGATTAAGGGACAAAGAGCTGGGTCACCAAGTTATAGGGAAGGTACCCTCATTGTAGTCCATCTGAAGCTACTAGAGACTTGTCTAGCAACAATAAGAAGGCACAATAGACAAAGGATTTTCGATTACTAGGTAGAAACTCACATGGAATTAAGGGGCCAAACAGTTATTGGGGGAAGTGGCAACTTTTACCAGAAAGCAAATACTAAAAGAAATAAGAAATCCAGGTAGGAGTTATGCCTCAGGCACATGGACAATCCCAGGTTAGATACAAGAATAAGGATACGTGATCGCAAAAGCTACTGGCATGGCTGCCTGGGTCAAAAAGCAGAAAGGGTCAGGAAGGTTTGATTACAGAGAAGCAGTTTGGATTTTAAGGGACAATAAGAACACAACATATACACAGAGGGGAAAAAACAGATGGAGAAGGAACTCAACAGTTCATAACATTTGCAAAGAAATTAACAAGGGGGGAGATAAATCTATGTCTTGCACAAGTGAGAAAGACAGCAGCAGCCCTAGAACAGTGAAGCAGCCCTAGAACAGTGAAGCAGCCCTAGAACAGAAGCTGGAAAGCTAGACTTGAATGTTGTAAGAAAATCGGAGAGCAGACTAACTCTTATGTAAGCCTTACTCGAGGGGGGGGGGGGGGGGAAATCGGGAAAAATGCATAACTAGATCCCTAAAGGCCATAATCTTGGCTATCTCCAAACACAAACTGCCACACACTTTAGACGCCTCTACATCAATATTCTGCTTTATATACTGGGTGTTATGTGAACAGTTGTACGACAATTGTGTTGGTTGGTTTTTCTATTAGTGCCAAGGGCCATTTTTTGGTGGGTTTCTCTCAAGACAAGCACTGGCAAAGCCAGTAGGTCTCGCTTATGCAAGAGCTATTGGCTTTGCCAATGTCTTTTAGCCATGTTGTACAACAGAGTAGAGTAGAGTAGAGTAGAGTAAAGTGGAGCTGCGTAGAGTGGAGCAGCGCAGAGCGGCGTGGAGAGGCGTAGAGTGGAGAGGCGTAGTGGAGTCGGGTGGAGAGGTGTGAAGCAGCATGGAGTGGAGCGGAGTAGAGACGAGTGGAGCGGCGTGGAGACGAGCGGAGCGGGGTGGAGACGAGCGGAGCGGGGTGGAGACGAGCGGAGCGGGGTGGAGACGAGCGGAGCGGGGTGGAGACGAGCGGAGCGGGGTGGAGAGAGGAGTGGAGAGGCGGAGAGAGGAGTGGAGAGGAGTGGAGAGGCGGAGAGAGGAGTGGAGAGGCGGAGAGAGGAGTGGAGAGGCGCAGAGAGGAGTAGAGCAGCATAGTGAGGAGTTATCTTGGGGGGGGGGGGTAACACAAATAAAAATTCCTCATCCACTCCCAAGGTATCCCTTTATTAGCGGGGTGGATGGAAAAGATTAAAACTAAATATAAAGGAGTTTTAGGATATTAAGGTCCTATGACCCTTTAATTCACCAACATTTCAGCCCTACGCTACTGGCCTATTTAGGTCCTGGTCGGGTTCGTTTTTCTAGCACTCCTGGGTGACGTATATTCTACATGCAGAAATTTTCATGCGACATGCATTCTAAGTCAAGGCATGCAGAAGGCAGTGTTATACTTGCCAATCCAAAGTGTACTCTCTCATTGGGTAATTTTTACCCCTCGGGGGTGATGGCTCTGTAGTCAAACAATTGTCAAGGGTCCCTACCCTCTGTACCACCGATTCAACTGAGCTCTCCTGCCTCGTGGTTTTATTCTTTCCCATCCACCTCGCTAATAAAGGAATACCTTGGGAGTGGATGAGGAATTTTTAATAATTATTATGCCCCCCTCCCTGAAACATGGTCGAGCCCACCCTGACTTTTACGGCTCAGGGTGAACCCGATGATGAAGCATGCCACTATTAGAGTGAGTGAGGGTTATTTATAAAAAATGATTATTTTCCCCACATCCTTTTGAAGTCGTATATAGGGTGGCACGTAACAACACCCTTCTTAAAAGTGTCTCTTTTAACAGAAGGATACCTTGATGTTCATTGCATTTTTCTAGGCAGGACGTATCCCTTCCTCCTTTTGACACAATAAAGGATTCCCCCCCCCCCCCTTCCTCCTTCAGCCGGTCTCCTGACCTCCCTTACGGTAGTTTTGAGAACCTGTGAATACCACAGATAAAAAATGGGTGTACCCTGGCACATAACGTAAGAATTCTGGTACAAAAGAGAAAATGTTATAGCATTGGCATGCTGGTATTAAGTGGCACAGGAAAAATCAATGAGCATTGCGTATCTGCGTGTTTAAAACTGGTGTTATTTCTGCTGTCAAGAAGAAACAAGCGCCCGCGTCCTCTTTTAGATGCACACATGCGTGATGCACAAGTCAACAAAATGACAGACAGTTTTGAATCAATATTAACACATCTGAACAATAGACAGGGGAACAGTCTGACAATTCACCTCTCTAAACCGACCAATTTTGAGCACATTTATTTGAAATTTTCTATTTTTTCAAGTTCCTCCAACTCCAACAAAGTGGCACCAACTTCATTCTACTAAAAACCTGCTGAGCGCGTCTCCCTTCAGTCCTTTTAAAAATAGGTTCCGGAAGGAAAATAAGGTACCGAGTAAAAAAGAGGTAAACCATGATAAGGAATATTCTGTGAGAGGAGAAGGGAGAGCACATTTAAAGGAAGAACAGCGTGTACAGAAATCGTAAAATTATTCGATTTTACAGCACAAACTGTCGCAACAAAGAGATACCGAATAACAATGATGCCAAGCAAAACTTCTTCGCAAGTATAATGGGTTGGCAGGGAGATCGGTGCAAGGATAGGAAAAGGATTAGGGATGTCTGTATAAAGACGGAGGACAGGTTTATAAAAATCAAAAAAACAACAAAAATATGCCATTATGATATCCCTCTCCAGCTGACTACTGTAAGCCAGCCCTAGCAGAGCTAGGCCAACACACTGTCTCCTAAAGGCCAAAAAATAGCATGGCCATGCCATGATTAAAAGTAGACAAGAGATCAGAAAATGCTTCTTCGCACAAGCTGAAATGGTTCAATAAAGAGGAAATGTCCAATTCCCAAATGGAGACCGCCATTCCTAGGATTAAAAAACAAAGTACTACATCCAGAAATGATGAAGAATAAAGCTGCACATTCAGAAGGAGACAACCTTAATAGAACTAAATCCATTAACACAATCCATGCCAAGATGTAATCCAGAATGTGTGTGGCTTTTAGTTGAACAAGAATGATCAAATCATGGCAGGTCAAAGCTTAAGAGTCTAAGAATGCTTATCTGCCATGTAGAGTTTTTGTATTATTTAAAAATAGCCATTTAATCCTCCATAGGTCCAACAGGGTCACTTAAGAACTGATGAGACAAAATATACCACAAGACAGACGTTTCAACATAGTAAGGACAGCTCTGTTCAACAACGAGTGTAAGGATACTCAGACTTTAATGATGAACCGCTGTTGGACCATTCATAACCAATTGTCCACCAGTGCTAGCCTTATTGGTCTGTTGCAGCACTCCAACCAACTGATAGGATTATGATTTCTAGATGCCATCACTCTCAGCATTCGCACATAACGTGTATGTTTGTAAGAGAGTACCACAAACCGTATAAGGGAAAAAAATAGTCTACTAACATGGTTTTGGAAACCTGCCATGATTAATCCAGCTCAATATCCAGAGAATTTTAGGAAATTACCATGCACATTTAAGGTACCATCCTGGCATCGGTAAACCCATCTTTGTGATTTATCAGAAGTTACCTTAGGTTGCATCAACACCTGTAAAGCAAAGTTATAAAAGTGGGATTTTTCATGATCCTTGGGCATCACTTTCACAGCTGGATGTATGTCGAGGACAATCGGTGTGAAAAAGGTGGTGGTGGTGGTGTGTGGGTGGTGTGTGTGTGTGTGGTGGTGTGTGGGGGTGTGTGTGTGTGGGGGTGTGTGTGTGTGGGTGTGTGTGTGTATAGCAAAGAATCGATTGATTTCCTTGACCTCAAGCTCACAGTTGAGAAGGGCACCATCTGTACCAATCTCTTTAGGGGAAAAAACTGCAGGTAATTCGATATTACACGCCTCCAGCTGCCATCCACCTAGCTTCAGATGGGGCATACCTTACAGCGAGTTTTTAAGAGCCAAACGAATCTGCAGTACCACCATTTCGTATGAGCGACAAAACAGGATATGATAGTGATGTTTAGAGAGAGAGGCTATTCTCGCAAAGCACTGAAACAGGCAGAAGCCCGGGTGAAAAAACTATCTAGGAGTGAGATTCTATCTAAACAAAGCCCAGAAAGAATACCTATAGAAACCACGTCAGAACCCATCCGGTTCATCACCAAATTTAGCAGCCATGCAGATCAGCTACGTAAAATATTGAAAACAGATTAGGTATTCTTAGGCAGGACCCCATCCTGAGAAACAAAGTGGGACCCAAACCATCTATGACCTACAGGAGAAGTACCTCCCTCAGAGACCTTCTCGTACACAAGCCACCTCCAGACCAGAGAGACTAATTGGCTTAAACAAACATAGGGTTTCCGCAGGTGCGGCAACTGCAAAGCCTGCAGGCATAGCAGTAACGTGGCAGAAGTCACCCTAGACAGAATAAAAACCAAATGGAAGATCCCGAGACTGATTACCTGCAGTACGGATTATGTGGTGTACACTATTGTGTGCCCCTGCGGTCTTTGGTATATTGGCTCCACTACATTCCCGGTAAAAAAGCGGATTTTAGAACACTGGAGAGCTATTACCAACAAAGACCAAAGTTATAGCACAGCCAGACACTTTAACGACAAACATGATGGAGACTGGACACAAGCCAGATACTTTGGTCTGGACTCAGTGAGCGTTAACCCTAGAGGGGGCAACCGACAGGCGGCCCTGTGCAGGTTAGAATCCCGCTTTATCGCACAGGCCGGAACTAAGTTCCCAGGTGGGCTCAACTTGGATGAGGAGATACACTCCCATTTGTAGAACAGTTTTAGCTGATATACTTGCAGTCCTCACGCCTCACCCCTTTTCCCTTTTAGTTTCTTTTGTGCTGATGTGTATATAGAGTGGTTTTCTGTTACAGGATGCATACAATAACATAAGTCGAGCTTTGCCCATCGAGTATGCATTTAGAATGTAATTCAGTGATTGTTGCAGTAGGAAAACTGGTGACCTTACTGCCACTAATTCTTGTGTTTTAAACTTGTTTTTACAGGCATACAGGGCTGTGATTAATAAATGGACTGACTCACCTTCGTTAGAGTTATGCGCACCGGAGTGGATGGATGTCCCATGAAATCCTCACTACTCCTAGCCACTGTAGTTACCCCCACACTATCCACTATAGACTCTTTTTACTTGACAACACAGAGTTACCAGCAGGAGGATAAGCAGCAATGCCAGGCATTCTCATGCGGTAACTGTACTTCATGTAGTTTACCCTTGATTTTGGTACTATACCAGAATTTCGTCCGTTCCTGCCTATCCCAGGACAGTCACTGCCTACCACACGTGTCTATGGAACCGCTACAGCGAAAGTCAACGTGACACAGCCCATGTAGGGTACTAGACCGAGCACTCCCTGACCACAGAATTCTTAATTGAATGGCACAATCCTCACCCCTGTCCCTGGGGTGGGGTTGCACAAGGGGTCACCTGATCACACCATATTACACCTCTCCGCAAACACTGCACTCACTTAAGTGCAAGTTTAGTTATTACAAATAGGGCAATATCCGTATTTACTATATGTTTAAAATAATAGACTTTATAGCAATTTACTAAGCGCCCTGTAAATGTAAATGCAATATTGTATATATATTTTATTTTCTGTAAAGATTTCTTTTATGTTCATTGACTGACACGTGGTGTCCACGTATGTGTTGGGTGCCTTTAAATAAGGGTTGACCCGGGAAGGGGTCATGTGACCAAGACCACGGACGTGGTCAAAACGCGTCTTTCTGCTGTGTGATTAAATACCTTGAAATCGATCAGTGGGCTCGTGGAGTTTCTTCATTTCGATACTCTGCACATCGGAATATATATATATATGTGTGTGTGTGTGTGTGTGTGTGTGTGTGTGTGTGTGTGTGTGTGTGTGTGTGTGTGTGTGTGTGTGTGTGTGTGTGTGTGTGTGTGTGTGTGTGTGTGTGTGTGTGTGTGTGTGTGTGTGTGTGTGTGTATATACACACACTGTGCATATTTTCTGTGGGGGGTGCATGGGGAGTGTTTTTGTTGTGCTTCACTGTATGGGATAGGAATCTATTTTGAAATTCCTGTGTGTGGGTGGTATGCAAGATGGAGAAAGTAGAGTCTGTCAGACAGGAATGTAATGGTACAACATTTATCAGATCCTCTGAAGTCGACCAAGCTCTTGTGAAACGCAGAAGGCAGAGATATACCTCTTTGAAGCGAAGTCACAGTCCCTACCTCCACCCTGCCTCATTGTTCACAAGAGTTTCAGCTTCTTTTTGCTCTGCGGGTGCTTCGGGGACTAATGGTCTCCCCACCAGTATATTCAAACCGGCAACAGAAAAACGGGCCTCTCTAAGCCCCCTGTTCAAGACCTGTATTTTGACAAGTGATGTCCCGGACAGTTGGGGAGGTTCTATATTAACTCCCATACATAACAAGCATTGGCATAGCCAATAGGTCTCGCCTTTGGGTCCTTATAAGTGTTTAGTCATGCAACAGTTGATGTTGTTGCACCAAGGATATTGTGCTGCATATCTAAATACTTATAAGGTTCCAAAAGCGAGACCTATTGGCTATGCCAATGCTTGTTTTAAATTGACATTGATATCCATCATGGACGTCATTAGGGGTCACCAGCAACCCTTGGCCTTAGAGGTGGCAAAATCAATGCCAAGAACACAGTGGGAGCTTGCTGTCTGGTCATTGGGACCCTACTCTCTTTGTTGTCTGCCCTAATAACATACTATTAGTAAATAATAATCTGTTATCTATTATTATTATAAAAATGAAGCTCCCAGTGCTGGCACAGGCACTTTACTGGCAGCAGAGCTAAATAAGAAAAGGCTCTTAAGTTATATTGTGTGCAAGCTTGCGAGTGAATGTGTTTGTGTGTGTGAGAGAGAGAGAGAGAGAGAGAGAGAGAGAGAGAGAGAGAGAGAGAGAGAGAGAGAGAGAGAGAGAGAGACTGTGTGCCTGTATTTGTGAGTGTGTGTGTGAGCAAAAGTGTGCTGGAGTCCGTGACAGTTCGTGAGATTGAGTCCCAGTAAGTTAAGTATGAGTGAGTGCAAGTGACTAAGAGGGTGAATGAGAATGAATGAGTAAGGATGAGCATGCAGCAGTGTTAGGGAGTATGACTGAGAATGAGTGAGTCACAATGAGAGTGATTAGCAGTGAGTCCAGTTGCAACCTAAAGACTACACAGAATTAAAAGTAATTACAGTTATATTGCTGACTCATCTCTGACATATAGTGTACAGCTGATTCTGTAACACTTAATCAGAAAGAATTGAAAACGTTCACTGCTGACATGCTATGTATACTATGCATACTAATACCGTAATTATGAGTGACAAATACATTCTGATAGGCCTAGTAGCAGAAGTTACAGGACCCATCAGAATTATAAAGACCAATTCCTTAATGTTGCTCCCAAAATGTTGTAATCCCCATTACTTCCCCACCCCTAGAATTACTGAGCCCTCTGGCAACTGTAAATAAGGAGTAGATAAATAATAGAGATTTGAATTGGCCATTCATATTGAGGGCATAGGGACGATAGAGATGTTTCAAGGAGAAATCGGGGGCTACATTGGGGTATGTCCATCTGGCGTTCAACATAGGACAAAAGATTCCAATCATTTGGGTTCAAACACCAGCCTTGTGATGGTGCTTTGTGCATTCTGAATCCTATAAGTATGAATCATAGTCCAAGCTTATATGAATAACAGCAATGTTTGAAGCCAGGAGAATGAAATAAGAGTAAAAAAAACATCTTGATGATCCCCTCTGGGATAGGGCTATCATTGTTTTCAGATGACAACAGCTGCAGTGAGTGGACTGCTGAAGATGCCAGTATGTCTAAGGAAACCCAGATTTCTAGTATTAGACCATTGCATTTTATGTTCAACAGGGAAGATGAGCCCTCACTATTAATTAATGCAGTATTTATTTGTTTTCTAGTACTCAAAATATACAACGTCGTCCGCCTATTAAGAGCCATCTACTTTATATTTTCTAATCATTGAAAATAAGCAAATTGTAAGAACACTGGTAAATCACACCATTCCCTTACTGCAGTTGTGATAAATGCAATCTGTTTTAAGACAACATAGGGAAAGTCTTACAATTGCAAGCCTACTTCCTTGCTTAGATAAACGAGTAAAAATATTTTATATATATCACAGTTTTTTTAGAGCTCTTCTAACCGAGGAACTGCTTCCTCTATTTTTTTATATAGTCTATAGTGCATCACACTGCATTTTGGTAGTTTCTATGTGCTGTAAATAACAGGTGTTACTAGTCACCAATTTCATGGTTCTGAATTTACCGTCCACCGGAGGATGCAAGAGTTGGTTGGCTTTGCTGTGTTTTGACCTTGTGACCTGCAGATCACAAAGTATCTCAGCTGTGTGCGTGCATCATGCTGAGTCATGCTTCCACCTATGAACTATTGATATTGACCTGCGCTCAACTAAAGTAAAAAATGGTGTTTGTTCACGTCACATCAGTAGGGGGCTTTGTTGGCCATTATTAGTAGTTACCCGCGTCAGACATTTCTGTACTTTTATGCCTTGTAACTAAGTATACCTCTTAATGCCCTATTCTTGATTTTCCTATTTTCACCAATATAGTAGCAGGGGTTATATAAAAACATTAATTTGGGAAATTTAAATCATACAAAAGGGAATGGTGGTGGAGCAAATCAGTCAAGATGTGCACTTTTGAGCTGAAATATCTAGTTTGAAATCCCAGGGTGTGAAAAAGTGCTAGCTGCCTGCACAAGCACCTGGATTTTGCTTTCCATTTCTCGTTGATCAGCGTCGCCCTTGATGCCTCGTAAGTTGTCATTGTTGCTACTATAGTCATCCCTACTGCACACATGCTGTTGTGATAGACACCCATAATCATTGACAGGATATGATAAAATGTATTGTGATGTATCGTTACCTGAGCTATCCAAAAGAACTTGATGTTAAGGGCTGGTATTTTCTACCCATTATACCTTCTAAGAAAAGTAGAGAAGGATTCTTCCATTCGAGATCTTCACTAACAGATGGTATTCATTTTAGGGACGCTTGCTGCAGCGGTGTAACTGTGCTTTTTCAACTGGAAACACTTCTTGTAGATATGCTGACACAATTTGTAAATTATTCGAATACGTCCTGAAAATGACTCTTCCTGTTATATTTTGAGGTGGGCAGTGCAGTTGAAAACAAGCACGGAATCGAAACGGAGGAGCGGGGGCGAGCGAGCGCGGCAGCCTTCAAAGCAGTCCCAAAAACGCTCGTGCGTCGTGGCTGGCCTTTGGATGAGTACGCGCGGCAGACATGTGTTTCCACTTATCGCGCCCGCGTCTGGGCACGATAATTGGAAACACATGTTTGCCGCGCGCACCATCCCAAAAAGGCCAGCCACGACGCACGAGCGTTTCTTGGACTGCTTTTCAAACTCGCTTACAATAAGTCTTCGCCTCTAAGCAACGCTTGCGCGCTACTCGAGGCTCGACCTAAAACAGGTCCAACCAACCAGCTAACCTTAGGCTGATTGCTTTTCTCGATGTAAACGGTTAAGTGCTTCAACAAAGCCCTGAATGAAGAGCTAGATGATTGGGCTACCATGATGGCATTAATTTCCTATCACGCAATCAGGGTTTAGACACAGTTACAGCACTGAGGATAATTTGGTTATCCTCGCCTCCCTGATTGAAGCCGCAACCAGAGGCCCCTCCCCTCTCTGATGCATTCATCTATTATGCCACCGCATTTGAGAAAGTTAATTGAGCAAGGCTCTGGCGGAAGCTACAGAACTGGGGTATTACGGCAAATCTGTTGAGAGCTACAATGAGTCTTTACGTAAAGATATGGGTGACAGCTAAATTTTCTGCCAATAGTATTACATCACAAAAGACAGGCACCATTAACATCCCGACCCCCGAGGCTAGAGTGCTGCAGGACCTGACCCCCTTCCAATGGACGGCAGACTCCATCAAGTATCTCGGGTTCCATATCACCCCCACGCTCGCTTTCTGGACCCGTGCTAACTGGGTAACACTCCGCCGCTCAGTGCTGGCCGATCTTCAGAGATGGAAGCCCCTCCACATTTATTGGCTGGGACACATCAACATTATTAAAATGAATGTCTTGCCGCGGGTCTTGTATTTGTTTCAGACTCTTCCAACCCCGATCCCGCAAGCAGATATCCAGCGTCTCCAGGGAGACCTAAGCGCTTGTGTGGAATGGGAAGCGACCACGGGTAGCGCACTCACTAATGATGCGCCCGCGAGATAGAGGAGGCCTGGCATGCCCAAACCCCATCTGAGATATATCTCTGAGTGGGTCGTGCGTGAGAGTGAGAAGCATTGGTGCCACATGGACTGTGCAGTGGCGTGCCAGCCATTGTGGGACTTTGCTTAGCTACTTAAACATGCCTGACCCAGAAGTGCGTATGTCGCGACCCCCACCAAAACAGTCCTTGATATCTAGGATAGAATAGCGGTTAAAAAGGGTCTGACCACATTTCCGTTCACGAATACCCCTATCGCACGCAATCCAGAATTCTGCCCCGGCCTGCCAAAACAAGCATTCGGTAGGTGGAGCAACGGAGAGTGTCGGACGATCTGCAACTTATTTATAGGAGATGACATTAAGACATTTTATACCTGCAGGCCCGAATTTACGTTACCTCCCACGGCAAGGCTTCAATATATGCAGCTGAGGCACTGGCTCTCCACCCCCGAGCTCCGTGCTGCTGCGGTGCGCCCCTTTATCCTGATTGAGAAATTGGTGCGGGCCTTTGCAGGCACCAGGGGACTGATCTCTGCAACCTACCAGGTGTTACACACTCGACCCCGATTCGTACTCACAAATATCAGACCGCCTGGCAGGATGCAACCCCAGGGGGAGACTCTCCCAAACAGTGGGACAAGCTGTGGCAAGACATTCCAAAAACGTATCATAGCCTGGCCTCCTGGGAAACTGCATACAAGTTAATGCTCCAATGGTAATATACGCCCTCTCGCCTGGCTACTATATACCGCACGGTTTCCAGTCTCTGTTGGTGGTGTGGGAAAGAGGAAGGCACTTTATACCACATATGGTGGTCATGCCAGGTAATGGCCACCTTTTGGAAGGAGGTCTTGGGGCATATCAAGGGCGTCGTGGGGTACCAACTTCCACATCTGTAGCACGTGGCAATCTTAGGGATACATCCCTCTACCCTAGCGGCAATGACCGGGGCGGACTGGGCCCTCATCTGCCATCTACTCCTAGCAGCACGACAGCTTATAGCATGCACATGGAAACAAACTTCGCCCCCCCTCCGTGGCCCAGTGGTTCGTCAGAGTGTGGCACATTCTGGCAATGGAGAGACTCTCCCATAATCTAGGGAACACCGAAAAGAAATTCCAGCGCATCTGGCAGCCACTGATATCTTATTTAATGCGCATTGAGTTCACCTGCTTTAGTCCCCCAAAACTAAGAGCCCTCCAGCTTTTTCCAAGCGATTGAAAGGCCTCCATGGTCAGGTCCGGGTACTGCAGATGCTGAACCCCCCCCCCACCACACACGTTTTACTGCATGGAACACGCTAGGCACCACAAATCACATCATGACCTGTACCGTTTTAGTATACTCGTTGTTGACAGTTTTTTCCTTCCTTTTTTCTCCAACGCCACCCTGGTCATAGGAACCCACACACATTCTACCGTGCGACGTGTCTGACACAGCGGGGTTACAGTCACACCAAGGGCTGCTTGGGAGCAGACACTCCCGCAGGGGCGCGGCCAGGCCTCCCGAACTCACACATCTGGCTATACCTACCTGGGGGCCCGTGAACATTGAATGTAAATGCTGCTGGTCATGATATATAGCTTCAAGCTCTACATGGTTAAGATGACCCTCCTACAGCCTGTTTATTCTGTGTACAGTGATTAACCTTACGCGGCCGGCCCAAACTGGTTGTAGGCGAATTGCTGTGTGTTCCCCTGCTGGCTATTTTGGTGTCCTTGTAAGTCTTTGCGCTGTCGGCCCGAACAGGGTTGTAGGCACCATGCTGTGTTTAACACTGATTGTCCTCAATTAAGGTTTTTGAAAATCAAAAAAAAAGACAGGCACCAATAAGGGTCTAGAATAGGGGTGCATTTTAGCCCCCTTGCTATTTAACCTCTACTTGGAAGGTATAAACAATGCATTAACCAAAGCGAGCCCTTCCACCCAAGCTTGCGAGCATCCACATTCAGTGCTTTCAGTGTGCAGATGCTACGATTATATCAAACGGTGGTGGGCTTGCAACGAACCTTTGACGCCCCATCACAGTACTGCAAGGAAAATAAGTTCTCAATTTATCTTACAAAAACAAAAATCATGGTCAGTGGAACCAGAGGCATTAACAAAGCTATGGATCATGTGAAATTAGAGCAAGTGTCAAGTATGAAGTACCTGGGTATCCATTCCATTCGGTGTGGCTCACACCAAACTCACCTCTCGGCTCTGAAAGGAATCTCTACATCTATGATTATCAGCGTTAAAAAACTGTTACAAAAAAAATGGGACGCCCAGATCTCTCAGGAATTTGTAGAGTTATTGATGCCAAGTTTATGCCAACTTTGGCCTACAGCTTGCTTATATTCAAGGACCGCCTAGCTACATGGCTAGCTAAAGCTCAAACCCGATGTTACAGACATCTGTTCCAGCAACCCGACGCCCATCATGATTGGGCCTGCAGACCTCACTGTAGTGACACAGGTAAAAAGCCTGTTCACTCCTACTGGTCACCAGTGGCAGCTCACCGAGGGAGTGCTGCGGGGCGGGGGAGGGGCAGGGTGGGGGGGTAGTGGAGTCCGACATACAACGGACAGGAGTAAGGTAAGTAATTAAATAAATAAAACTATTTACCTTGCGCAAGCTGCATCACCGAGTTGGCGATGCAGCGAGCGCAAGGTAAATAGTTTTATTTATTTAATTACTTACCTTACTCCTGTCTGTCGTATGTCGGACTCCACTACCCCCCCACCCTGCCCCTCCCCACCACCCCGCAGCACTCCCTCGGCGAGCCGCCACTGCTGGTCACTACTGCACTGCATGCTGCCACCACCGCACTCAAGCAACTTAACTCCTGGTAAAGGCAATAGCCTTTCACCACGATGAGGGTATCGTTTTAGGCGCCCTCTCGGTCAAACATGACTGCAATCTGTGAGACAGGCATATGTCATGGCGCACACGCATGATCAGTGTTTGCACAGGACTTAAAATGTTTAAAAAATATATATATATCAGCACCGAAGTCAGATATCGTTGCTGCTAGAGCTCTCAGGGCAGGGGTGCACCTCTGTCATCATGTGAGGGACTTATCCGGCCAAACAGATTTCTTCTTAGGAAACATACTAAGATTCACTGTTTCTTCTCATTCGACTGAAATCACATTTACATATCAATCAATCAGGGATTTGTGAAGCGCGCTACTCACCCGTGAGGGTCTCAAGGCGCTGGGGAGGGCGTGCAGCTCCAAATCAGCCAAAGAGCCAGGTCTTGAGGCTCTTCCTGAAGGTGTGCAGCGTGGGGGAACGTCCGATGTTCAGCTGGAGTTCATTCCAGGTTTTTGCCATGATGTAGGAGTAGGCTCTTACACCCGTTCTGGCTCTGCGGATGCGCGGGGTTTCGGCAAGGGCGAGGCCGTCGGAGCGGAGGTTTCTCTTGTGTGCGTGGAAGGAGACTCTTTCGTCGAGGTATTGGGGTCCAGTGTTGTGGAGGGATTTGTAGGCGTGAGTGAGTAACTTGAAGGTTACTCTCTTCTCGACGGGGAGCCAGTGGAGGTCTCGTAGGTGGTGGGTGATGTGTTCATGTTGTGGGATGCAGAGGACGAGCCTGGCAGCGGTGTTCTGTATGGTCTGGAGTTTACGGAGCAGGGATTTGTTGATTCCGGCATAGAGGGAGTTTCTGTAGTCCAGTCTGCTTGTTATGTGTGCCGGGGTGACAGTCTTTCTGGATTCGGGGGGGATCAACTTGAAGGTCTTACGAAGGATGCTGAGGGTGTTGAAGCATGTGGAGGAGACGGCGTTGATCTGTTGGGTCATGGTGAGGGAGGAGTCGAGGATGATGCCGAGGTTCCGGGTGTGGTCTGTGGGGGTGGGGGGGGGTTGTAGAGGGTGGTGAGCCACCAGGTGTTGACCCATGCTGAGGGGGTGGGCCGGGAACAAGGACTTCTGTCTTCTACGATTTGAGCTTCAGACAGCTGCTGCTCATCCAGGATGCGACATATGAATGTAACAGACAAATACATCAACAAATTTGTGTATTAAGAGAAAATAAAATACCGGTCAGAGATATATATGTGTATATATATATATATATATATATATATATATGTATATATATATATATATATATACATATACATATATATATATATATATTCACTGAAAAACCATAGGTTTTAGGGACAGTTATAGTTAGTTGGACATTGCACTCGCACAAAACCCGTGAAATTCCCCGTTATAGTTAGTCCAGCTAACTATAACTCGCGCCCCCGCAATGCACTGCTGATGACGTCACATATTACATCACTCATGACATGGTCAGTGACATCACTGATGACATCACTGATGACATCTCAAATGACATCACTGATGACATCACTGATGACATCATCCAGTGACTGTTTCTGTAAAGTTTAAATATTTTTAATATATATAGGAAAAGACGTATTGAAGAATGAGTGGGTGTGTAAGTGTCTGTATGGATGATTTAGTAGGTGCGTGACTGACTGTATAAGTGAGTGATTTAACGTATCTTACTGAATGCATGGGTTAGTGACTAAACTGGGTGAATGTCTGTATCCGTCTGTCTGTTGCTGTGTAAGTGGCTGCATGTGTTTGTGAATAGCTACATGAGTGTCTATATGAGTTATTGAATGCTTGTCTGAGTATCTGTATGGGTGCCTGAGTGTTTGTGTGGGAGGGTGTGTGCAACTCTGTGCATAGATGTGTGAGTGGGTGATTCACTGGGTGGATGGTTTCAAGAGTGCAACTGTGATAGACTGTATGGGTGGGTAAGTGTGTGTAAGAGTGTGTTAGTGAGTGAATGTATGTCCCAGTGGTACATGTGTGAGTAACTACATATGTGAAAGGCAGTATATATGTGTGTTGGAGTATATAAATAGCTATAAGCTGAGAGTGAGTGATTGTGATAGTGGCTGTATGGATGAGTGTGTGCTTGTATCAGTGATTGTATAAGAGCGTAAGAATGTGCTACTATTTGTATGAGTAAGTGAGCTGGTGTGTGTATAACTGTATAGGTGAGTAAATGGTAGTGTGTTTAATTATTTGCATGACTGACTAGGTGTGTGAGTACCTCTATGGATGAGTGGCGGTGTTTGAGTGTCTATATAGGAGTATGAGTGCATATGATAGTCCTGTACTGAGTGACCGTAAGTATGAGTGACTGTACGGGTGAGTGAGTGGATGTGTGCGTAGACCTAAGAATCAGTGAGTGGGTATGTAGTTATTGGTGTTGGAGTGTCTATGGTTTTGCGAATGGCAGTCTGTAATTTAGAGTGGGTGTATCAAAGGTTATATTAGGGTGTGAGGAGGTGCATGAGATTACCCCGGGGCTTGGGGGGCCCTTAGAGGCCCCCACACATAAAATTAACCCCCCAGCATGCCCCCGGGACTTGGCCCACCCGGGGCCAATTAACATCAAAGCGCGGAGACCGCGCTTCGATTTTTTTTTTTTTCGGCAGGATTCGCGCTCCCTGAGCGCATCCTGCCGATTTAAAAAAATAATTTTGCCCAGGGGTCCTTGTGGGACCCCCTGAGCAGACCTAGGGGTCAGGGTGTTTCTACCCTGCTCCCTTTGTGCGCTTTGCGCACTTGTTTCTGTCCCTCGGTTCTACCGAGGGACAAAATGGCTGCCAACATTTCCTGAATCGGAATGTTGACAGCCAGCTGACAGCCAATTAACATGCAGCTCGCGCTCGGGAGGATCCGCGGCCCTAGATATCACTATCTTTTTACTTTTGATTTTCTCAGCAACTACTGAACGGATTTACACCATTTAACAAAAAGGGTTCTTTCTGAACCAAGAACTACCTCTTTGCCAAATTTGGTGTAATTCCGTTCAGCAGTTCGGGCTGTAGCCGTGTCTAAAGTTTCCTATGGAAAATTGCATGGGGAAAACGCGTTTTGGGACCCCCCTTTTTTCTCGGCTCCCGCTTGACGAATCCCCCCGAGACTTTCAGGGTAGGAGCGGACCGGAGCGGGCCATAAAGTTTGAAAATTTTGCGAAGATACGTCAACCGGCAAGAGAGTTATTTCAAATAGAATGTCGCGGATTTCCTATGGATAATAGGTTGTAACTATAACTATCTACTGGCGACCGCCAGTAGATAATATATATAGATATATATATATAGATATATAGATATATATATATAGATATATATATATATATAGATAGATATAGATATATATATATATATGTATATCCAGACAAGAGTTGCCCAGGTGAAGACGCCACACAAGGAAAGGTAAATTCCCTCTTTCTTTATTGCAGGTTGCAGCAAACAACAGCCCCCATCTTCCACACTGTAAAAGCGCCAAACGGGTTTCGGACGTAACCTTCGTCCTTGATCACTGGCAGTTCATTAAAACACGGTAGCCATATGGAAACTTAAATAATATGCCCAGTCCCGCCCCAGTGGGCGTGTTCACTGTTGCTTACCGGTAGTCGTAGTTTCAATAATTCAACCCCAATGGGTGCTACCGTGTTAAACCAAATTCAGAACAGTCTTCCCCAAGTGGGTTGTGCAAGTGGGCGATCAGTTCATGCTGCCAATACCATGACCTGCGATGACGCCCCGCTGCTGAACAGCGGTCCTGCGGCGCTGGAAATCCGGCTCCGAAAGGAGGGAGAGGCCCCGGTTGCAGGTCATGGTATTGGCAGCATGAACTGATCGCCCACTTGCACAACCCACTTGGGGAAGACTGTTCTCAAGGTTACGTCCGAAACGCGTTTGGCGCTTTTACAGTGTTGAAGATGGGGGCTGTTTGCTGCAACCTGCAATAAAGAAAGAGGGAATTTACCTTTCCTTGTGTGGCGTCTTCACCTGGGCAACTCTTGTTTGGATATATATATATATATATATATATAGATATATAGCAATTCCCAAATCTGTACCATATATATAGAAAGCCTGTAGCTAATAGACAGTTTAAGCCAAATTTCCAACAGGAAGCCCTAGTTGATCAAACATTCAAAAAGCGACCAATGTAGCAATATTAGAAACAGGCCCCTAGTATCTAATGGTGTGTAATGTTCTTACCTGCATATACTTCCTTTGAGTCAGAAGGTGTATGCAAATATTTCTCTATTGAAAAAAGAGAATAGACAGTTGAACCTGTTCAATATCAAAGCTAAGGTTTAGAGTTGGAGTCTCAGATGGATCCCAGAGATGAATCATGTAAAATAACCAAGGTAGTTATACAGGCAGACTTATGGTGCAGGAGACATGATTAAAATAGCGATCAAGTTCTTTCATATCAGGAATGAAAAGTTTACAAAGTTCGGGGTTTATACTCTGCAGTCTCACACTTGTTGTTGGATGAACTACTCACACGTAACATGGGATATCTTGAGATATGTTTTAATGAACACCATAACTTAAAGAATATCAGTAGTGCCTGAAGAGTAAGGGATCTTTGCACATGTAGTAAGTGGGCTTCCAAGCTAAACAACTACTGTCAATAAGGAAAGCTGCGCTCGTGAATTTATGCTAATTTCATATACAAAACATTTCTATGGCACTGGCAAAAGGAAGAATGCATCCAGTTTAAGGTGGCTATACTAATCAGACGAAGAAGGTCACATGCAACTTCTGCCTTCTACTGAGAAGTGCCTGATCAGTCTATTTATCTCAATGTAACATCTTTGAGGAGTATGAGAATGTAACTTGGTTTTGGAAGTAGCTAGGAAGAGGTGAAAAATTAAAGGGGGTAGAGTTATTGTTTTCAGCTGTGTCTAGGTAGGTTCTCAAAATGATGTAAAACTATTTCTTTTAGGAGTACAATTAATTGAGGGCTCATTCTGTTCTGTGCAAGAGTGTGAATGAGGAGTAGAAATTCAGGGAATATTACAGCGCTCAGCAGACCCGAAACGTGTTGTTATGTTAAAGAAGTTTGGCCTGTGCCTACTGGTAATTGATGAAGTATTTAAAGGAAAACGCTTGCCAAGGCCCAACTTACTTTCTGCAGGACTCAGAACTGAAACAAATGCTCCATTTAGTTCTATGCAGATGCCCAGGGAGCAGATTTGCAGCAGCCAGTGCCAGAAATGGTGCCTTTGTGTGCTAAGATCTAGGCTATCATGCAACTTGTGGAAAAGAGGAGATGTAATTAAAAAAAACTGATAAAGTATGTTTAGTCAAACACTTGTAAAAATGTACCTGTAAATAGGCTTTTATGGATGAGTTGGGAATGGTGGGGAGCAATGTGTAGAACGCAGGGGTGGGAATATGAATGGGGAGCAACACAAAGGGAGAAAGCAAGAAAACACATAGTAAAGAAGTTACGCCCTCTTTTGAGGGACAAACAACAAGAGGAAGGAAAACCGTTGAATAAGATAAGAAAAAAAAACTCGACTGACAAGAACACCAAACAAAGATAGGCAGTGGGTTGGCCAAAGCACATCCTGAGCAGTAGTGCTGTACACAATAGGTTTTCAGGGGGGGGGGGTGTCTTTAGGCGAGACATAAAAATGAGGAAATGGCTGCTCTTATATACATAAACCAGATACTTGATACTACTGTCCGAGTTTGAGAGTGCCAGCCAATGTTGCATCTATCCACAGAATTAATTTGGGGTGGGCGTCAGGCGAAGTTCTGGGAAAACTCTGCCTTGACCTTTCAGGCAATATGACAGCCCAGCTGGCGACCATCGAGATTGAAATGAAATGCAAAGCCATGTCAGCCAATCTGATTTACGCAGTGCACCAATTCACAAGGGCAGGGAGAAGGGTCAGGCTGGCCTATAGGGCAATCATGAAGTACCCACAGGGCTGGTTTCACATACCAGTCCATGGACTTTTTCTAGGATGTTTGTGGACTGTTTAAGAGTCTGGTGGAAACGATTTTACTGTTGATTTCTCAGACATACTACAAACATGCCTGCAGCATGTATTCTTCCATACCTTGCTAAATACCTATCCAGCTTGTCTTTACAAGTTCAAAACTGCCCTGACTTACAAATGTGGGGTACTAATTTAGCTCTTTGATTCGCTAATGGGAGCCTTTTCGACTGTTTGGCCTATTGTCTGTCCCACTCCAACCTTCAAATGGGAGAGGAGTTGACACCTACAAACCCTCCACACCAGGGATTCACTCGATGCACAAATGCCAAAAAGCTGAGTGTTGGAGGGCCATTCCACCAAGTAATACAAAAATCTCTAGAGTGTAGAGTGTGGGGGCCCCTACAGCCTAGGCCCTGCACTAGGTGGCGGTAATGACTGCACAGTACACAGGCATAATTTGTATGGGTGTGGCTTCGAGCGGTGCACAACCCTTTTATTTATACCCTTCAGCTGAGCCTGGCCCCCGGAGTGTTTGCAGCGTAACTTTAGGTCATCACCTTGGTAGATTCCGATCCGTATCGTCTGGTTGAGCGTTCAACCTCTCCATTTGCCTGCAGCCATGACAGAGTGAGCTTTCTTTGTCTCACCATTAGGCTCTTGAGATAGCCCCCCAAACTCCTGGCCTTAGAAGGGGGGGCTCGTTGTCGGTCCTGATTTCTTCTGTTAGCCGGTAGGGCAAATGTCTTGTTGAGAACTGGGAGAATCGCTTTGAATGCAATGGAGTGGGTCACTTCCACCATGGGGTACTTGTAGTGGTCATCCAGGATAACAACGGTGGATCTTCCTTAGGGAAAGCTACCTAAGTCCATGCTTAGGTGTGTCCATGGATGTCGAGTGCATTCTTCCGTGGCTACAGGAGCTGGTGCTGCTCCTTCCCTCGTGATCTGACAGGGGACACACTGACTGTCATCCACAAGCTCATCCATTCCAGGAAACCATACTTTCCTCCGCAACCGGGCCTTGGTTTTGGCTTTTCCTTTGTGCCCATGATGCGCTATGGTCACTACTGAGGTCCACAGCGTAGTGAGCCACCCGGGCTCACCCTCACAGGTAGTGACGTCGGCATGCAACAGTTTGGCCGGTGGCGGCTGAACTGATAAAGGGGGTCTTGGCAGCTCGGGGTCAGTCCTGTACAGTACATGTGTGCGTCAGTGTGTTCCCTGCTGTTGCATGCCGTGCATGGCCTAGCAGCCTCAGTGCCCTCATTCGTGGCACTAGCTCCATCAGTCTACACACAGTTCTTTCGGGATTACAATGCGAGAGCCTCGTAGCAGGAATCCATCTGTGGGTAATTAGGTTTGTGGTGGATGCGCCAAAGCTGGTTGAGGACGGCCTTGTCTTAAGTGTTCCACCCTCGAGCCCCCTCCAGGAAGTGGCACCACGTTTGGAGACAGACAGCCTCCAGGCAGGGGTCTGATCTCGTTGCCCCCCGTATGTGTTTAGCTGTCATTGCCACTGGGTATGCCCCCTGCACCATGTTGATGAAGTTCTCTGCCTACTCTTCCTCATCCTCAACGTTGGCTCCTTCTGCCTGCGGGTGGCGCAAGAGGAAGTCAGCTGGGTTGTGGGCCCTCTGCCGATAGGCAACTTGCATGTTGTGCATTTGTAGTTGGACAGCCCACCGTTCGATTCTCTGTGGTGGGTTCCGGGACGTGTCTGCAAAGAAGGGGACTAGTGGTTTGTGGTCCGTGAGGACTTTGAATCATTGGCAGCACTGGTTGAGGTGGAACTGTCAGCAAACCCATCGGATGGCTAGAGCCTCTCAGAATTTGGGCGCACCTGGACACGTCTCGGTGTCGGCTCAACATCCTGGGATTCTGCGCAAATCACTTAATCTCTTGTGCCTACCATAAATGAATGTGTAAAAGCACCAGTATTGATGATTAAGTGCTGGGGCTGAGCACTGGAAACCAATGGCTCGAATTAAGCACTGAAGGAAGGCAACAGGAGAGCTGTCAGCGGTGAGGTCTCCACGTAGGCTCGGGGCCCAATTGACAGTTGTTTCTTCCAGGAGGCAGGCCGATTCAGCAGCTGGTAGGAGGGCGAGTTACAGCTAGCAGGCTGCGGCGGCGCCAATGAGGTGTTTCTAGGGAGTATGAGAAGCACGCGATACTCATTGCCACTGTAGGGTGCGGGAACCCTTCAGCCTAGGCCCCGCACTAGGCACCGGTAATGACTGCATAGCATAGCAGACGGGCATAACTCGTATGGGTGTGGCCTCAAGCTGTCCACAACCCTTCTATTTATACCCTTTGGCCGAGCCCGGCCTCCGAGGTGTATACAGCATAACTTTACTCACGTAGACTAGAGGCTAGGTGGAAATCTACATAGAGTACCAATTTTCCTCCATTTCAATTTCCAGCCCTTTCCTCCAAAAACCTTGTCAGTGGTTCGTCTTTCATAAGTGCACTTTCAAAAGTACGTATCCAACTTAGTTTACTCATCCTCCAAATAACAAAATAAACATTGCAAAAAACAAATTAGTGAAGCGCGTCTCTGCTTCAAAGCGTGCAGTTCAATTCCCTTGCAGATACTGCAATAAGGCTTGGGCCTTGGCTGAGGGGTCCTTCGAGGGCGGCGCACTTGCTGCAAGATTCTCCCAGGCCCCGTCTGCCCAGGCCCTGTAATGATGTCGTGTTATTAAAGAAACACGAATGGCAAGAAGTGAAGCACATTTTTCCCACATAAAGCTGGGAGCCGGGGGCTTGGTGCGAAGCAATGAAACACTCATTAAACACTGCGGGATCTGCCGGGGCTGCGCGCGAGGACGAGACGCCGTCGAGATGGGAAGGAAAATTACTGTGACGTTCGGCGCTGCACGTCGGCGCGCCGGTTTGTAAATTCACCGACACCTGGGAGTGAGATCCTCACAAATACTTCATCAGGGAGAATTATATCAGCATTCAAGAGGAAAGCAACAGCCGGGGAGAGGTGTTCGGAGAAATAATAAGGACTTTTCCGAATCCACTTTGCTTACAATGAGAGTTTTTTAATCGCCCGAAAATTCCTTACCAAAGCGACTTCCTTACAAATTGCCACCAGAAATATCACTCTCGTAGCGAACATATTTATCAGCAGTTTGCCAGTTCACACCTGCGAGGCATCACAGCTTTTCGTCAGAAAAAAACGGCCTTAACTGTTGTCAGCGCAGAACAGCACCAGATTTTGTTTTTATTGAGGAAATGTCTCGTAGTTTGAAGGATTTGGCTTATGAATTGGAAATAAGTAGAAAAATAAATCAACAAAAATAAACATTTTGTTATAAATTTCGGCCTTCAAGCACCAGTAAAGGATATGCTTAGTGATTGAACCGCTTATCTGGCACTGAAAGCTGGTAAAAGGAGAGAAATGTTCTTTGTTAGAAACTTCTTGATGGAAAATGTCCCCCTTATGCATTACTTTGTAATTTGGTTTGAACATTTTTCTATTATTTTTACATTTTGATAATATATCCAACCATATATTCTGGGATTAAATACATTACTATTCTTACTCCGGAAGTAGAATATTTGGGTGGAAATCCTTAACACATCCTATAAACAGCAGACTTTTTAGTGCTATAATGTGAAACAAAATATTATGTAAAGTATAATATTGCTATTTCAGTGCTTAATTTGAGCTGGTGGTTGCCAGTGCGGCCCGCCGGCACTTATTATTCACATCAGATATTTAGGATAGCAAGAGAGGGGAAAGGACACGAAACCGTATGACTAAAGAAGAGAAAGACAGAAATAACGTCACAGCGAGAAAGCAAGAACCTGCAAGAGTGAGACAAAGAGCTGGGAGTGTCTGGTAGGGTATTAAAGAGCCTGAGGTGGATTTAAGGCTGCACAGCCTTGGTATTTGGCTGCTGAAGTTTAAAAACATCGACAGTGGGCTTCTAAGCAGAGCTTCTGGCAAAGGGACTCATTCTTTAACAAATGTAGCACTGTATTAGTAAAACCAGATCTGTTTATAATATATGGGATTCTGTAATCCCTGTATAAACGCCAGTCTCTAATTTCCCTATGATCGGTGACTTGTGATACACCCAGTCGCTATTTATAAAGAAAAGATGTCAGAGCTCGACTATTATAAGTTTTTGCAGGCGAGATCTGACCTCATAATGCCTGCTACCAGAACCAGCAGCTGAGGTGAAAGACAGGTCAGGTCACGGAGCAGAACTGAAGCAGCTTCTTAACCCTTGACCGCGATCGGAATTCCGCTCGTGTGCTGGACATTCCGATCGCGGGTGGGGTCGTGACGAGCTCAGCTCGTCATGCGCACAGCGCTACCGCGCAGCATGACGAGCTGAGCTCGTCATGAGCATCGAAGGGGTTAAAGCAACTAAAACAGAACGTTACATTTCTTTCTTCTGCTCTTTTTTTGTTCTAGGTTACAATGACAAGAAGAGAGAACATGTTTATTCTTTGCACTCCTTAGATAGAGAAAAGGTAGAATCTTTCTGCATGTTTCCATACATGACGAAGTACTGCATCTTTTTGTTTTAAAAGAAAACTGACTTGTATTGAACTGTTTCAAATATCTGCTTGCAACATATCTAGCAGGTTTTTGATGAGTTTAATTTTGCACAAGAGGTTTTATTTGTATTCTCCATGTTTGCAAAGATGCTTTCATATGAAAGAGCTGACAACCAAGGTTTTAAGTAGTTTGTGGGAAAGGTGATGGTTTGGCCATGTATTATATGGGATAAAGTACCTACCCCCTGGCGTTCAAATAAGGATATTGCAAGTCACCTTGGAGTTCAATGACCTTATAATGGAATTCCTCATGCCTCTATATGGTTCTGTAATCCTTGGTGACTTGCAATGTCCGTATAATGTAAGGCAGTGTGTACTTTATCCCTTACATATTATGGCCTCAATCACACACACATACATATATACACATACATACATATATATATATATATATATATATATATATATATATATTTATTTGCAAAGTTTATTTGCAAAGTTTTATATAGCGCTGGCTAGACCCGGAGGTATCAGAGCGCTTTACATGAGGATCAGTGAGTTACAGGTTCCATAATTACATAGACAAGTATAGACATAGGAGAAAAGACAAAACATGAGATTACACAATAATGTGAGAATTATTAGCGCTTACACACGTCTTATGCGGAGTGAAGAGGTAGAGGGGGAATGGTAAACTGGGGTAGGGAATGCAGGTAGGAAAACACAAGGGGGAGGCGAGGAAAACGATGTCCGATGTCCGGCTGGGTAGGTGCCGGCCGAGGGGTGAACCAGAGCCAAACTCCTCTATAGCTGCATATGACAGCTCCACCGGGCATCAGCCAAAGTTGCTCGGGCACCGTGGTAAGTACAGACAGTTTTGGTTTCCACCCAGGGGGCATCGTAAAAGTTCCATCAAGAGCACCAGTCATGGTGTTGCTAGTAAACGCCGTCCGCCTCTTCCTCCAGTTCGCCCTCAGGTCAGGAGTGGAGAGAGGAGAGGTGGGAGGGACAGTTCCAAAGTCCGCAGATATTCCCCATTCCCAGCAGCAGTGGTGAGTGTTGGGCATTTGAGCAGGATCCCAGTGGTAGGGCGACCCTGGGTGATTCGGAGTACTCCTTCCCTACCTAATCCGGAGCAGTCTCCCTGCATACTCCTGCAGCCGTACCTCTATCGGAAGCTCCGCTGGGCGCTCTTATGTCACAGCATAGATCACCCATAGCGCCCCCTCCGGCAACAAGTGGCGCCTTGTTTTGTGCTATATTCCCCTCGTGTGCGCCGATCTTCCGAAACCTGGGTTTTCCCGTCTGTCAAAGATTTTCATCCGGGCTCGGGCCTATGTGTGGGTCTGTGAGCTCAGTGTCCCCCCGACTGGCATCTTGAGTGCTTCTTGAGTGACCCCCTTGTCCCTGCGTCCTCATGCCTACCGTGGATATTCCTAGAGTAGATGTGGATTTTACCACAGCGGTCACCAGGTGGGTTCGCGCTAGGTCTCTCCCGATCAACCAGTGAGGGTCCCGGCCGTCCCCTTCAGGCTATCTCCCCCGCTTTGAGTATGGTCCTGCAGGGGATCAGATCCCTTCAGTGCCTTGTAGGGTCGACTTTTCTGTGGAGTCTCTGTGGCTGTGGGAGCTTCTTTGTGTCTCTGGAGCTGTTCTATTACCCTTGGGTGGCCGCCATGTTAAGGTCAGGCGCCTAGGGGTTCATGAAGCTGTCCTGTGGGGGGCCCCCAGATGCCCGCATTGCCCACTGTGTGCTTCTTTACCGGCCATCACTCACTCTTCGGGCAGCTGCTCCATCTTCACCCGCCCCACCGGTGTCTGCAGCGCCTCGGGCCCGTCCCCAGCTCACCTGGCCGCCATCTTGGAGTCAGGCGTCTGTCTCCGCGCGCTCCCTGAGTCCGGTGGAGGTCCCCCGATGCTCCCACTACCATTTGGGCATTGTTCCCTTCAGAGGGTGGCAACGCTTGAGGCGCCAGGTGCAATCATAATGCACCTCGTCTCTCCAACACGGCAGGAGCTCTCAAATTTGCTCCCGGGGCTCGTTCAATTTCAACGCCCCCACCAACCTGCTGTCTTCCTCGGCCGGTATATATATATATATGTGTACGTACGTACACACACACGTACACACACGTACACACACACACACGTACACACACACACACGTACACACACACACGTACACACACACACGTACACACACACGCACACACACGCACACACACACACACACACACACACACACACACACACACACACACACACACACACACACACACACACTTGCTAGGCCTTTTTTGTTAGTTTGACTTTCTATTAATTTTCTACAAAAAAATCCAGTACCGTTTAGTATACTTTCTGAAACGTATACTGTGGATTGACAGCAAGAACAAGTTACTTATCTTCGGTAACTATGCATCTGTAAGAGACATAGGTTATAGATTCTTTACCTTAGAATTACCCCCAGGCGTCAGATGGATCCGGAGAATCTTTTCTTAGCAGCACCCCTGCACGTCGGTAGGTGGCGTCAGTCGACTTCGAGTCCGTCATCAGCATCGTGATCGCCGGGATGATGTTGCAGTGTCTACTTCGACGACACCCCTGCATGCTGACATCAGTTCTAACACGACTTTCCATGCCAGAAGTGCAAAGCCAAGAAAGACACTGACCACTGGTGCGCCACAACTAGAGCCCTGTAGGGGAGTCCCTATCTCTAGAAGTCAGTTCGCAGAGTGGGGCGGTAAGGAATCTATAACTAACCTACGTCTCTTACAGATACATCGTTACCGAAGGTAAGTAACTTGTTCATCTGAAAGCGACAGTTGTAGATTCCTTACCTTAGAATAGATACCACAGCAATACCATCCCCGGAGGAGGATGGTACACCAGAAAGTCCTGGAGTACCGAACGGGCAAAATAAACGCCTCTCCGGACTTGGCTGTCCAGGCAGTAATGTCTGGTGAATGTGTGCAAGGATGCCCACGTTGCCGCCTGGCAGATGTCAAGGAGTGGGGACTCCACGTGCCAATGCAGTAGTAGCTGCCGTGGCTCTAGTGGAATGAGCATGCAGCCCCACTGAAGGTTCCTTTTTCGCTAAAGCGTAACAGATTTTAATACACAGGACAACCCATCGTGAGATGATGCGCTTTTGGGCAGCCCGACCTTTCTTGGCACCTACATAGCCAACGAAGAGTTGATCATCCACCCGGAAATCTTTTGTGCAATCAAGAATTAAGGACAACGCACTTTTCGGGTCCAGGCGGTGGAGTATCTCCTCTTCCTTGGAACGGTTCGGAGGGGGGGAAAAAGGTGGGCAAAGTTATGTTATGTTAGTTGCACTTTTAGAGCGCACGGTTACCCTCGGGTGTCCTGGCGCTAAGCACTGCCTGCTGGAGAGAGAGTAATGGGATATTCTACTGATTAAAAAGCCATGTTTTCAACCCCTTCCTAAATGAGAGGAGGTCTGTGGAGTTCCTCAGATAGAAAGGGAGATCATTCCAGGCCTTTGACGCGCAGGTGATAAAGCTCCTGCCTCCCCAATTGACTTTTTTAACCCCTTGAGCGCTCATGACGGCACCACGCAGTCATGAGTCACGGGCGGCGTGTGCTCATGACGGCGTGGTTCCGTCATGCCGCGGCCGCTCCGCCCTCGCGGCATTAATTCCCCGCCTGTGCGGGCGAATTAATGAGCGGGCGTGGTCATGACGGAATCACGCCGTCATGAGCACACGCTGCCCGTGACTCATGACGGCGTGGTGCCGTCATGAGCACCGAAGCGCCGCGCTCACCCCCTAGCCCCCCCGCGCCGCGGCGGAATTCGCGCCGCGGCGAAGGGGTTAAATGAAGGGACAAGAGCTTGCTTTGCTCCCGTTGAGCGAAGCGTTCTTCTGGGGACATACCACTGGATTTTTCGCCTCAGGAAGTCAGGTCCTACTCCATTGAGGGCCTTAAAAATGGTGCAAAGTGCTTTAAAGCGTACTCTTTGTTTGACGGGGAGCCAGTGGAGTTGTTTTAGTTCTTCCTTAATGGAAACAAATTTCGGAGTCCCTGACAGCATTCTGGCCGCTGCATTCTGATCAATTTGAAGCCTGTTGATGTGTTGTTTTTGGGCATTCAAATATAGGCCATTGCAGTAGTCGAGACGTGACATAATGAGGGCCGTGATCACTATCTTGAGGCCGTTTTCGGTGAGAAAAAACTTAATTTTTCTGATCATTTTGAGTGCCAAAAAGCAGGCCGAGATTACCATACTTATTTGGTCACCCAGAGAAAGCTTGTTGTCCACCATCACCCCTAGATTCCTTGCTTTCTTAGTGGGTGTAGGACAGGTTCCCAAACCTTCAGGCCACCAGTCAGGTGTCCACACATGTGGATTGTTCCCAAACTTCATGACCTCGGTTTTACTTGAGTTTAGTTTTAAACAGTTAGCGGACATCCATCCAGAGATGGCAACCATGCAATCGTGGAAACGTGCCCCTGTTTCCTTTTCAGCCCCATCTCTCAGTGACAACACTATTTGAGTGTCGTCTGCATAGGAGGTGAGTTGGAAACCAAAGGATCTTATCACTCCAGCCAGGGGGGCCACATACACATTAAAAAGCGTCGGGCTGAGGGACGAGCCCTGTGGCACACCACATGGGAGGGAGAAAGGCTTTGACCTGCATCTGTCCAGATCCACAGTTTGCATTCTGTTGGAGAGAAACTACTGCAGGAGTTTCCAGGCTAGTCCTTTTATCCCCACATCAGACAACCGGTCTATCAAAACTTCATGATGGACCGTGTCGAAGGCCACGGACAGACCCAGCAGAATTAGTAGTGCATTACCTCCCCTATCCAGGGCCTCCCTGATTTCTTCTGTGGATTTAATTAGGGCTAGCTCAGTGCTATGTTCTGCTCTAAACCCGTATTGGGACGGGTCGAGTATCTTATTTGATTGGAGGAACGCACTGAGTTGAATGTTCATGGCTTTTTCCGTGGCCTTAGCGGGGAGCGGAAGCCGCAATATTGGCCTGTAATTATTTGGGTCCTTTGGGTCAAGGGTCTGTTTCTTCAGTAGGGGAAGAATGGAAGCTTTCTTCCACATACTGGGAAAAATGCCCGAGCTAAATATGGCATTCAACAGGGGTGTAAGTGCTATCCCAATGACTTCTGAAATTTGTTTCAGTAAAGACGCTGGACAGGGATCAGTGGGAGCCCCAGATCGAAAAGAGTTTGATTGTTTCAGGTATCCCAAGAGGTAGAAATTGGTCTAAGACCGGTATAGGGCTGAGACTCTCTTGTTCTGCCGTAAGCGGCCGCTCTTTTTCCTTTTTATCAGCTAAGGTAAAAGAGGAAAAAATTGATTCCACCTTTTGTTTAAAAAAAATCGCCCAGTTTATCGCAGAGTTCAGGGCTGCTCGAACTCTTAGGGACGTTAGGAGTGGCAAGTTTCTTAATAGTTTTGAAGAGTTCTTTTGAATTGGATTTGGCTTGTGAGATTTGCGCCGCTAAAAACTTTTTTTTAGTATCCAGCAATAGCCCCTTGTAGATGGCAATGCTATGTCTATACGTTTCCTTATCTGAACTTTTGTAACCTCTCCGCCAAGCCCGTTCCAAGCGCTTACAGGCCAATTTTTGATTTCTGAGTTCATCAGAATACCAGGGGGCTGAGGGTTGGGCCCGTTTAGGGGTCCACTTTTTTACAGGGGCTAGTGTGTTACATGTTGCGTCCAGCCATTGTGTATAGGCCGACGTAGCCTCTTCCACTCCAGAGGGGAGGGGACGCATTGAACTCCTCAGAGTTTCTTCTAGTTCTGTGCAGTCCACATCTTTCCATGCTCTAATTTCAATTTCCTGAGCGGGCTTTGAGATAGCTCGATGGCCCGCGGGAGTCTTCAATTCAAATTGAATGGCACTATGATCGGACCACAGTAAAGGGAGAACTACAGTGATCGTTTGTCCTATGTGAAATGGTGTAACCACTTTAGGAAGGAACGAGGGTCTCGTCCTAAGCACCACTTTGTCCAGATGCACAGAGAAGAAAGGAGGCTTAGAGGATAGAGCCTGAAGCTCACTCACCCTGCGAGCAGAGGTGATGGCAACAAGGAAAGCAGTTTTCAAAGTAAGAAGCCTGAGAGAACAGTTTTGAAGAGGCTCGAAGGGAGCGCACATAAGATAAGTTAAAACAAGATTCAAGTCCCACTGGGGCATTATGAAAGTAGATGGAGGAAAGAAATGAATAATGACCTTAAAGAGCCGAATTACAATAAGGGCCTTGAATAAAGATGGCTGATCTGGTAGCCGAAGGAAAGCAGAAATAGCTGAAAGATAGCCTTTAAGAGTGCCCAGAGCGGAGCTCTGCTGGGCCAAGAAAGGATGAACAAGAGAACCTCGGAAAGAGGGGCAGAACGGAGATCCACAGCCTTTGCTGTGCACCACGCCACAAACTTAATCCATCGACAGGCGTATACCGTTTTAGTGAGGGACGCCTGGCTGCCAAGATGACGTTACAGACTTCGGTCGGAAGGTCGAAAGCTGTCAACTGTCGCCCCTCAATCTCCACGCAAGGAGGTGGAGGCCGGACAGGTTCGGGTGAAGGACCGTCCCCTGTTGCTGCGACAGAAGATCCTCCCGAAGTTGCAGTCTGATCAGAGGATCGATGGCCATGCTCAGGAGCTCGGGGTATCAGACTCTTCGTGCCCAGTCCGGAGCCACAAGAACGACTTGGGCCCGCTTGCGCTTGATTTTCTTCAGCACTCGGGGCAGAAGTGGTAGAGGCGGAAAGGCATACAGGAGGCCGCAGTTCCACTCGCGACGAAAAGAGTCGCCGAGCAAGTGCCGCCTTGGAAACTTCAACGTGCAAAACTGCTGACATTGCGCGCTCTCTTCGGTGGCGAACAGATCTAACCAAGGCTCTCCTACCGCTGAAAGAGACCTTGCACCACCTCAGAGTGAAGACGCCATTCGTGATCTACCATGCACCGATGGCTGAGTTCGCCAACCATGGCATTCAAAGAACCTGCCATGTGCTGAACCACCAGGGTTACACTCTGATGTTCCAGCCATGTCCAAAGGCGAAGAGCCTCCTGACACGACCCCACCCACCCTGTTTGTTGTAGTACCATTTGGCAGTGGTGTTGCCTGTGAACACCTGCACTACTTTCCCCTTGAGGGAGGAAGGAATGCTTTCAGTGCCAGGCGGATCGCCGGGAGCTCCAACAGGTCCAGAGTCCAGAGTCCTCTGATCTCCGCCTCTCCCAGGTGGCTGCCCCACCACAGGAGTGACGCATCAGTCACCACTGTTAGATCTGGTTGGGGAAGGGAATGGGATCTGCTGCTGACCCAATCTTGGTTCACTAACCACCACTGCAGTTGTTGTGCAGTTCCCTCCGAGATCTGGATCACTGCCCACTGGAACTTCAGGTCCCACTGCAGAGCCCGCATATGCCATCTGGCATGATCCACTAGCAGGATGCAGGAGGCCATGAGGCCCAGCGGCCTCAGGGTCATTCTCACCGAAATCCGGGATAGAGGCTGAAACATCGGTATCATAGCCCGAAAATCCTGGACTAGCTGCTCGGGAGGATAAGCCCAAAACTGCACTGTGTCCAGAACAGCTCCGATGAAAGAGCATCTGAGAGGGAGTCAGGTGCGACTTAGACACGTTTATAGTGAACCCCAGCGAATGCAGGAGGTTTGCCGTAGTGTGGAGGGGAGAGACGACCGCCTTGGGCGAGCCCACCTTCAACAGCCAGTCATCGAGATAGGGGAAGACTGGAACCCCTAATCTGCACAGATGAGCTGTGACCATCGCCATCACTTTCATGAACACCCGAGGGGCACTGGTAAGGCCAAAGGAGGGCACGGAAAATGCTCGTGGCCTACCGTGAACCTCAAGTAGCGTCTGTGGGCTGGCAGGACGGGGGAGGTGGAAATATGCATCCAGTAAGTCCAACGCCACCATCCAGTCTCCGGGGTTGAGGGCAGACAGGACTTGAGCCTAAGTGAGCATTTTGAACTTCTCCTTCCTGAGGAAGCGATTGAGGGCCCTGAGGTCTAGAATAGGACGCAGGCCTTTGTCCTTCTTGGGCACCAGAAAGTAGCGGGAGTAGCAACCACGACCTGCTTCTGGTGCAGGGACCCTTTTGATAGCTCCCTTGGACAAGAGAGCTAAGACTTCCTGGAGGAGAAGCGCTAAATGATCCTCCGACATGCGATCGAAAGACGGTGGCCTGGAGGGAGGGGTAGTCTCGAAGGGGAGGGAGTGGCCCCTTTGGACTATTCGCAAAACGCACCTGTCCGACATGATGGAGTGCCAGTGGGGGAGGTGATGGCGAATCCTGACGCCCACTGGCTGTTGATGGCCCTGGAAGGTCGGACTAGGATGGTTTGGAGGCCGCTGAAGGGGTGGGGGAAAGGGTGGACTGGCCCGCCCGCTGGGTCCCAGACCCGCAAGTTGCTGGGTCCCACGTCCGCGGTCACGCAGAGGCTGGGCAGCTTGCGTGACCTGGTGGCTAGACTGGGCCAGACGTGGCTGGACACCTCTTCCGTAGCCACGAAAGGGGTGAAAAGCAGACTGGAGGGGACGGGAAGACGCAGCGATGCCCAAGAATCTAGCCGTAGCAATAGAATCCTTAAATCGCTCCAGGGCAGAGTCTGCTTTGACGCCAAAAAGGCGACGGCCATCGAAGGGCATGTCCAGCAAGGTAGCCTGGACATCCCTCAAAAAGACAGACGTCCTCAACCAGGCGTAGCGCTTAAGGGCTACCGACGTGGCAATCGTTCTGCCTAGTGAGTCGGTGGTATCCAGTCCACATTGGATCGGGAATTTCGCTGCGTCTCTCCCATCTGCTACTGCCTGGGAGAGAACGGCCTGGGCCTCCTCCAGACACTGATGCAGCACCTGCGGGACCATATCCCAGATGGTATGGGAGTATCGGCACAAGAGGCACGCTGTATTCACGGACCGTAGGGCCAAGCTTGAGAAAGAGAATATGTGATTCCCAAGATGATCCAGCTTCTTGGATTCCCTATCTGGGGGAGCAGAAGGGAATGCGCCCTTGGAAGAAGAGGCTTGGACCACCAAACTAGGGGGGCGGGTGTTGGGTGAGGAAAACTGGGTCGCCTGAGGCCGGGCGGAGGCGGCGGGCAATCGTCCTTTCCACAGGAGCCCCTGTGATGGGCTTGGACCAGGTGCCCAAAAGGATGTCAGTGAGGGCTTCGTTGAAGGGCAGTAAGGGTCCAGAGGAGGTTGCAGCAGGCTGAAGCATCTCTGTCAGGAGGTTAGGCCTGACTGCCACCAATGGGAGCTCCAGCCCCAAGGCCTCAGCTGCCCTTCGCACCACCACAGGGTAGGACGCTCCCTTCTCTGTAGCCACGGTAGGAGGAGAAAGCATGCCAAGGTCTGGAGAAGTGCCCAGACCACTGGCGTCATCCAGGTCCTTTCTCTGGTCCGGTCTTCAAGCTGGTCTGATAAAGGGTCCAGCAACCCCTCCCAGTCCTCATCACTACCATCTGGGCGAAAGAGAACACCAGTGATGAACATGGGAACAAAAGTACCCTCCAGCGTCGGAACCAACGTCGATCAACGTCGGTCTGGCTCCGGGTCCATCTCGGGGGTGAGAATGGGGATGGCGCCGACCCCACGGGGCCATCCGGCACCGGAGCCGAAGCCACCGGCATCGAAGGCCCAGGACCCCCGACTGGCTACACGGGGCCCAAAGGCGCGTCAGTGGAGCCGGGCTGCCCAAAGATACGATGGAGGGCTTTGTAAATGTACGAATTTGGGCAGGGGACGCTCTGGCTCCCGGAAACAGGGGGAGGCGGGGAGTTGTCCATGAATCAGGCACCGGAGACGGCACCTTTGAGCGACGACGCTTCCGGTCCCGCGTCGCGTCAGCCGACCGACGGGGGGAAGGCGAAGAGCACCAGTGCTTCTTCGCCTTCTTCTTCTTGGACTTACCCAAAGACCTCGAAGACTTGAAGTGCGATGAGGTGTGGTGGCTCCGCGAACAGTCTCAAGACCTTCCTCTTTAACAAGACCAAGAACAGGAACGGCGCGGAGCCAACCGCCGGGCCTCCTAATTCTTTCGGGACCGCTCCTGCAAAGACTTTGGATTCATGGCCCGGTAGTCGGATCACGACTTCGGGTCGTGGTCGCGCTCCAGACACCAAAAGGCACACGAGGTGCGGATCCATCACAGACATCAGCTTGTGACAGGAGCTGCAAAGCTTGAACCCGGTCCGGCGTTGGGACATCCCTCGTGCACCAGGAGTCGATAGCCTCAAAAAGAAGTCGACAAAACGTCGAAAAAAGTTAGTAAAAAAGTGACTACGGGTAGCTCTCTCTGGATCTGCACAAGGCTGGCGCGGAAAAAGAAAGAACTGATGTCAGAGCGCAGGGGCAGCGCCTAAGTAGACACCGCAACGTCATCCCGGCAACCACAACGCCGGAGTCGACCAACACCACCTACCAACGCGCAGGGGTACTGCTAAGAAAAATTCTCCAGATCCAATCTGATGCCTTGGTGTAATTCTAAGGGAAAGAATCTCTGTCTCTTTCAGATATAAAGGTTGCTTGGCGCAACTCTCTCCGAGGCTCAAATAGCCTAGACGCCACCTGGTCTATGGTGCTTTGTCTGACTTTGTACCATTACCCTCTAGTGTCAACCCTACGTAATTTTGTAATTCAGTTAGTGCTATTTCTTCTACCACTTCATGCACTGGCTGGGTAGACACCCTTACGTATTTCTACTGCAGATCCTCAACCATTTTGCTAGTTCAGGACGGTCTTTAACGTATCCATACGAGCCTTCAGGAGAAGTGTCCTTTAGTTCTGGACCTTATTCCAGAACGTGGTGCTGAGAAATTGGTTTATCTACCCGTAAATGAAAACAACAAGTTTCAGTACAATTTCTTCAAAGTTATATTGCCTGCCTACAGGACAGAAAATACATTGGCTGCCTATGGAATAGACTGTAGCTTAAGATTGGAGACCTTTATTAAAACCGGGCTCAAACATTACTATAGTTTTCTACATATCCAAACACAGCAGAGGCTTCAACTAGGCAGGTGTTCTGTGACTCACACAGATGTATTTACACCAATACCGAACATATTCCCTTATAGGGTAGGCATTCCCATCTAATCAAGCAGATAAGCCCAAAAATTAACTGACTTGTTGCAAGTCTAGTGAGAATCCCATTTCCCAGGGAGCTTAGGAGCACCCGAGGTATTTAGCAACAAGAGTAACTGCACTATACAAAACACACAAAGAGGAGAATCGCATACAGAGAGCCCTTCACTAATTCAGGTAAAATAGCAGTGTTCCTTGAGCCAATAACTTACACAAAAGTGCTTGGCAATTATGTGTAGTGGGTAAGAAGTTACAGGGATTTTTTCAGATGGTAAAAAACAAATCAAGAGGTGATAGTATATTATACAAATATCACGTGAGAGAATCAGTACCTCCTAATAGTCTTATGAAAAGAAAAACAGCCTCGATCCCCCTCGCCTCATTATCTTATTCAACCTGTCATCATAATTGAATATACAACCCCAAATCATCACTTGGTTTAGACAGAAATACAAATGCCGAGATTGCCATCAGTTACAAATTAATTTTTCGCAGCATTCGCACAAGGGTTTTCGGGAAGGCATGTTAATAATTTTCAGCAGCGTGACAGAGACACAATTTTAATTAGGAGGCTGAAATTAGGCTTTGAACTTATCCCATGTATCCTTTTTATCAGTTTGCTATATAGGCCTGGGCAGATTCAAAGCAGGAGTTTTATAACAGTCCTTTCCATGAAAAAAGTAGGAACAGAAAAGCGAGCAATTCAAGGAAGTGAAAGAAAACTGGTGAATGTACTTACTTGTATTAGGATTATATATGGATAAACTACCCTCTGCCGTATATTATAAGGGCACTGCAAGTTGCCGAGGAGTTTGATGACCATAGAGAGGAACAAGACTGAAGGCAGAGTTCCTTTGTAAGTCATGGAGCTCCAAGGTGACTTGAAGTATCCTTATAATGTACGGCAGATGGGTATATTATTCCTTACAATACATGGTCACACCATCATTTTTTCAACATACCACTTCATCCTTGGTGTGTTGCTGTTTCATATGAAAGAGATAATGGGTGTGCAAAATAAGAAAGAATAAAAGTATAATGCAAAACTGAATGTACCACAAAAGCAGTCAGGTGTTTGTTGCAAAAAGATATTAGAATCAGTTTAATGGAAGTCAAACATAAAAAAGCGCTGTAGCTTGGAATGTATAGAAACATGCAGAGAGGTTCTATCTTTTCTAAAATTACCTAAGGGTGCAAAAAATAAAGCTGTTGCCATAAATATCTTATTTCTGTTCATCACTGTTCACCTAGAAAAACAGAGCAGAAGAAGGAAAAGCCAGGTTTCGTTTTAATTTTAGTAAACTGCAGTTTTAATTATGCTTGTGTCCTGCCTTTCTCCTTAGCTGCTGGCTCTGGCAGCATGCATTGTGATGTCAGAACTCACCTGTAATAAGTTACTACAGTTGAGTTACAACATCATTTCTTTATTACAGGTGACTAGGTGTGCCAAATTGCCTGTAATAAAAAAAATTGGTTTTTACGCAGGATCCCATGTATTATACAGCACAGCTATGTCACAAGTGACTCTCTTGGTGTGTTGCTGATCAATGAAAAATGTCCTAGCTATCGCGGAGGCGAGGATTAGGCTGTTCTTTCTCCACTTTATTCATTCCAGCAGCCATTAACAAAGAACATAATCGAACTACATTTCCCATGATGCCCAGGGAAAATGTAGAGAAAAAAAGGCCAACATTGTCCAATCCTGAGCCAGGTGCACCGATGACCTTCCCCTGAGGACGCTCATCCCCTCTCTTTCTTCGTGCGACCTCAGCCTGCAAGTCTTCGAGTTATTCTTGTTTATTGGCGTCCGAACCTAGGTCAAATAAGGAATAGGTTGAGATTCCGGAATATGGAACAACTTGAACATCCTCAACAACAGTGATTTTCACAACCAGCACAGATTAAGAAAGCAATCGTGTTCTAGCAAACATCAGAGAAGATCGTAAACTAGTTACTCACCACACGTACGAAGATGTTCTGGGAGGGATCCTCAACCAGGTGGGCTAATCCTCGCCTCCGCGTCCTTAATAGAATTTAAACTTTCCTTTACGATAGCTAGAAAATTTTTCATTCTATGTCAGGACCGGAGGCTTTGGATTAGGCTAGTTTAAAGCTTATCTACCACCAGAGATGCCAGTGATGCCACTGGTTTGAAATAGAATCTCTTGAAGGTGGAGTCTGAGGACCAGTCTGCGGCATTAAGGATATCTTCCAACCGCGCCCCCAAAGAAAAAGCTTTCAATGCCATTGCACCCCGGACAGAATGAGCCCCGAAATGAGAAGGGTCTATCCCTGCTTACTGCATAACCCAGCGAACCCATCTCGCAATCGTAGGGGAGGAAACCGCCCCATGTGGTTTAGTAAGAGCTATAAACAATTGCCTGATGCCCTGAGGACGTGTATCGACTGTCGCCACTTCATAGGCCTTTAGTGCTCTGACCACACATAATTTTGGGACATCCGGGAAAGCGGGCTAAGACACAGACTTTGAATTACATTTTGTTCTTCTGGAGATATGAAAAGTAACTCCCTCCAGAGTGAATACTCGACCCATGAGGTCCAAAGCTCTGACATCTGAAACCCTGCGACAGGATATTAAACACAGAAGGGTCGCCAGTTTCGCCGACATTTGTTTCCTGGAAAGATACTTATTCGATGGCCATGATCGGAACAGATTTAAGACCTTGTTGACATCCCAAAGGGTAGAATACCGAGGTTATGGGGGCGTGGATAGCCTGATACCTCTCAATAGTTTGCACACTAGCGGGTGTGCCCCAATTGGGTGACCGTCCACTGCCATATGGCCCGCCGATATAGCAGATCGAAAGGTGTTGATTGACCTGCAGGCCTCTTTCGCCAGGGAGGCTAAGAAGTTAAGGACATAGACAACGTCCGCCCCCTTCGGATCAACCTGTTGTCGAAGACACCAACTCCCCCATCTAGACCAAGCGGAGCGGTATCTCTTGTTAGTGCTCTCTGCCCAAGATTTTGCGAGTAGCGAGGCAGCGTCCTCCGAAGGCCTGGCACCTTCCAACGTTGCCTGTAACCCGCCTGGCCATCAGTTGAAGGCCTCCCGAGAGGAGGAGGTGATGGGGATTTCCTTGCGGATCTCGGAGGAGATCCTGAAATTGGGGTAGACGGATTGGAAAATCCCAAGAAAGTTCCATAAGAACTGGAAACCAAGCTTGTTGGGGTGATCATCACCAGATCCGCCAGTTGTCTTCTCATCTGGGAGGACACCCTCATTATCATCGCGAAGGGGGAAAAGCGTAACCCTGTTCCATACTCCAGTCGTGCAGAAACGCATCCGCCGCCAAGGCTTCCGGATCCGGGCGCCAGCTGTAATACCTCTGCAACTGGGTATCCAGCCGGGAGGCAAAGAGGCCGATCGAGAAGGGACCCCAAAGGGATTGAAGTTCGAGGAATACCCCCGGATGTTGTTTCCATAGGCTGGTATCCTTCCAGTGGCGGGAGCACCAATCCGCAACCTGATTGGAGGTTCCTGGAAGGTGCTCCGCCGAAAGTGAAATCTGGTTGGATAGGCAGTATATCCAGAGGTCCCGTGCCATGTCCGATAAGGCTCTGGACCTCGTCCCCCCCTAAGTGGTTGATGTAACGTATTGCTGCCACCTTGTCCTTGGTCGAGCATTTTACCACAAAGGAGCCCGCCATCAGCTCCAAGCAATTGATGTGAAGACCTTGTTCCGCGGAGGACCATTTTCCTCTGGTAGAAATAACCCCGCAGCGGGCACCCCAGCCTGAACCACTTGCGTCGGACTCTATCACTAGGTCGGGTTGTGATCCGAAAATCATCCGACCGTTCCATGCCTCCATGTGTGAAATCCACCATCGCAGTTCTGTTTTGGCTTCCTCCGCGAGGGGAACGAACTGGGAGTAAGTAAGGCCTTTGCGAAGGTGAGAGCTTTTTAGACGCTGAAGGGCCCTGTAATGTAAGGGGCCCGGAAATATGGCCTGAATCGACGACGATAAGAGGCCCACTACCCTGGCGAGTTGGCGAAGAGATATCGTGGGTTTGGCTAGAGTACGTCTCAGCTCGTGTCTGATTTTCCTTAGTTTGCGAGAGGGGAGGCTTAAAGTCGCCTCGACCGAGTCCACCAAAAAACCGAAGAATTGCATCTTCTGAGAAGGGTTGAGATCTGACTTGGATTCATTGATTACAAACCCTAGGGCCTCTAACAGGCTTACTGTCTGTTGTAGTTGGGCTAGCAAGCATTGGGGACACTGATTCATTATAAGGATATCGTCAAAATAAACAAATCAGCCGGACTCCCTCCCATCTGAGGAGTTCCACCACCGGCTTCATCAGCTTGGTGAAACACCACGGAGCGGAGGAAAGACCGAGAGGGAGGGACCTAAATTCGAATATCTGCGAGTTCCATTGGAACTGAAGAAACCGCCTGAGAGGGGGGAAGATCGGGATTGTAAGATACACATCCTTGAGGTCCAGACGGACCATCAATCCCCGCTTTGGAGAAGGTCCCTGAGGAGGTGGATCCCCTCCATCTTGAAGTGGCGATAGATGAGCCACTCGTTGAAGTCCTTGAGATTTATTACAGGCCGATAGCCCCCATCCCGTTTCTCCACTAAGAAGATATTGCTGAGGAAACCCCGAGGGTGAAGGGTCGAGGTTACAACTGCCCTTTTTTGCAAAAGGTCGGAGACTTCCTTGTCTATCAGATCCCTCGGTTCCCTTGAAAAGGAGAGCGGTCTTGGGCGAGCTAGCTGGGTAGGATATTCGAAAAACTCTATCTGGAAGCCTTGCACTGTCTAACACCCAGGCATTTGAGGTTAAAGAGGCCCAATTGTGGTAGAAACATTGCAGTCTGCCCCCTATTACCACATCTTCCGATCTCTGAACTCTCACCTTGTTGGTTATTGTAGGCACCGTTTCCTCTTCCTCTGCCACCTCTGCAGCGTGGATGTGGCCTGGTAGGGTAGAAGTTCCCAAACTTGTTGGGGTCCTGCCACTGTCCTCGATGGGGTTCTGCCGACTTGGAGGCTTGGTTGTAGGGACGGCCAGTCGATCGCCCCCTGCCACGACCGGCTGCACCAAAAACACGCTGGGTGAACGTACGTTTAATAGAGGTTTGGGCCTTGTCAAGGGAGTTGAATGTATTAACAAATTTTCCCAACTCCCTGACAAAAGGATCCCCAAAGAGCTTGCCTTCCGCCACCGGCACAGCCTCTGGGGTGGCCAATTCCCCTAGCTTAGGGTCGATTTTAATTAACAAGGATCTGCGGCATTCCGTGGAAATGGCCGCATTAGCATTTCCCAAGATAATGACTGCCCTCTGGCCCAACTGGAAAGAGCCTCAGGGGAGATAAGCGTACCTGAGGATTTGGCATCTTCTGCCATATCTAAGATTTTTGCTAAAGGCCTGCCGTGTCCAGGAGTTTATCCTGGCACGCCCTCCAGGAACGATCTATGCCCTTCTTAGGGTCCCTAATAAATTTGGCCAGGAAGGTGGCCATCTTAGGATCCACCTCAGGAGTGAGGGCGACCTTCCCATCTAGGGTCGGTCTCGGACATTCTGCCCTTAGGCAGCTTCTAACCTCCTTATCGAGAGGCTTCCGAAGCCTTGATGCCATGTAGGCAGCCACTTTAGGGGCTGGAACCCATTCCGCTGACCGAGGATGAAGTAGGTCATCCGGGTTTAGCATATCACTGCTTACGTCTGGCTCTGAAGGTTGGTCTAACTTCGCCGGGCGCCATGGCCTGCCTGAGTCACCATCGCCATCAGAGGTCTGGGGGGACACGTCCGAGTCCGCCGTAGGCGGAGTATCGGGGAAACCAGAGAGTCCCGCCAGATCATTTGAGGGGCGAAGAGGAGTTGGAGGGGGGGGGGGGGGTTTGGGCATCCATAAAAGCCTTTTTCAAACGCACGAACGCATCAGTATCCACTCCCGCGTCTTCAGCGTACTTCCTTTTGGGGTCTAGGGCGGAGGTGGAGGGCTGCCCTGGAGGTAGGGGGTTTTGTGCCCCTGATTGATCTTCTCTCGAATCCAGGGGTTTTAGGCACTGGGCCTGGAGTTGTGTAATTTTCTTCTCCAAGGGCGCCACCACCATTGTATTGTATTGTATTGGCACTTGTATAGCGCATGGCTACCCGGAAGCATCCCAGCGCTGCGGACATGTCTTAGGGGGCTGATCTCTTATGGGAAAAGCCAGGTCTTTAATTGTTTTCGGAACTTCAGATGGTTTGGTTCGCTCCGTAGATGTAGTGGGAGGGCATTCCAGAGTCTGGCGGCATTGAGTGAGAAAAGCCTTCCGCCACTTCTGGCCTTCTTGTCTCTGGGGACCACAGCAAGATGGAGTTCATTTGATCGAAGTTTCCTGTTTGCCCTGTAGGGGCGAATCATAGCATTTGTAATTACGGGTCCACTTCCATTCAGCGCCTTGTGGGCTAAGCAGAGAGCCTTGAAGTTTATTCTCTCTTGTACTGGAAGCCAGTGGACAGCGCGTAGTGCAGGTCTTGAGCACCGGTTGGGGGTGTCAGTGAGCAGCCTCGCCGCACAGTTCTGTATGACCTGTAATTTTAAAATCACCTCCTTTGGGGCACCTAAATAAAGAGCATTTCCATAATCCAATCTGGACAGAATCAGGGCCTGGGTCACTAGTCTTTTTGCTAGCGGGGGTAGGAGAGGGAGGATTTTACGAATAATTCTCAGTAGGCTATAGCATGAAGCGGCCGTCTTCATCGCCTGTGCTTTGAAGGTGAGGTTCTGGTCAAGCCAGATTCCAAGGCTTTTAATCTCTGTTTTGGGGGTCGGCACCGGGCCCATGGAGGAAGGCCACAATGTTTTGGGAAAGGAACTTAATGAGTTGCCAAGGACCATAAGCTCTGTCTTCTCACCGTTGAGTTTCAAGTGAGAGAGACTCATCCATTTAGCGACTTCCTCCAGGCAGGAGAGGAGACCATTGGCCTGTTGGCTAGGATGGCTCAGAGATACAACCAACTGTGTCGTCGGCGTATGTCACCATGTGGATCCCAAAGGGGGACACCACTTCTGCCAATGGGGCCATGTAGGCATTAAAAAGGGTTGGACTCAGTGAGGAACCCTGTGGGACTCCGCACTTTAGGGGCATGGGCTGTGAATTGGTATTGCCCTCGAAGCCCTGAAAAGATCTCCCCTCTAAGAAGGACTGCAGCCATAGTAAGGCTGTTCCCGTCACTCCTGCTCTCCTGGGGCGGTGAATCAAGACACAGTGGTTAACCGTGTCAAAAGCCGCACTCAGGTCGAGGAGGATTATTGCAGCTGCTCCTCCTGCATCCAGTATTTTTCTCGTTTCTTCCAACACTGATAGTATAGCGGTTTCCGTCCCTTGACCGGGGCGGAAGCCCGTTTGGGAGGGGTGGAGAACATCGTTGGTTTCAAGAAAAGCGGATAAAGTGTGATTTGCATGTTTCTCCGCTATCTTGCTGATTCCAGGCAGGAGCGAGATGGGGCGATAGTTACCTAGATCAGTTGGATCCAGGTTAGGCTTTTTTAACAGTGCGCGCACCCTTGCCCTTTTCCACTCAGAGGGTACCACGCCCATATCAAATGAAGCATTGATTAGACAGGTGGCCGTGGGGGCAATGGTTGATCCGACCAGAGACAGGATGTTGGGAGGTGCGGGGTCTAATGGGGATCCGCTTTTTACAGATGACAATATGGCAAGGAAAAGTCCCTGGGTTAGCCTAGGGAAGGTCATCAGTTCCTGTTTTTCTGACTGCCCACCATCATTCATGTGCATGGTTGGAATGTTCCTGTCTTCTTGGGGAAGGTGCTTAAGAATGTTCTGGACTTTGGTAGAGAAAAAATTGGCCAATTCAGTGCAGCGGAGATTTGAGGTGTCCGGTAGGGCCGCCGGGCCGGGGGCTTTCATTAGCTTTGTAGTAATGTGGAAGATTTCTCTGGGGGAGTTACCAGCCGATACGATCTTTCCCTCATAGTAAGAGGCTTGAGCAGTTTTTATTTCTGCTTTGTATCAGCGTATGGCTGTCCTATATTCCGTTTTTTTTTCGGGGGAGAAATCTTTCCTCCACATTCTTTCTGCTTTTTTGCACTGTTGTCGTAAAGTGCGTAATTTGGGGGTATACCACTGGGACCTGTTCGGGCCAGTTTTCTTCTGGGTTAAAACTTTCGGAAGCACCAGATTGAGTGACCCCTCAATCCAATTGCAATTTTTTTTATCAGCTATTGTGGGGTCAGTGACAGGACTTGGTAGAGTCCTTTCCAGTTCTGATATCCACCTCTCCAGAGGGAGTTTGGACCACGGTCGGATTTGGGAGCGTAAAGGTGTGGCGCATGGCGTCGTGTTAGGTTGTGCCCAAAGAAAGGGGATCAAAAAATGGTCTGACCATGGGAGGGGGATGGGTTTTTTCCCTTCCAAATTCGAAAAGATAGGGTCAAGGAGATGTCCTTTTTCATGGGTTGCTAGCGAGACCTTCTGAGTCAGTTGGTAGGTCAAAAGGTCCTGGGCCAGTTCTGTGGCTAGTGAGGCTGAGGGGTCATTAAAATGCAGATTAAAATCCCCGAGAAGGGTGAAATTAGCAGCGAGACTAGCAAGATTGCCCGCTGTTTCTAGCAAAGTTTTGCCAAATTGGCCTATCGCCCCCGGTGGGCGATAGATGAGGATGCCAGAGCATGTGAGGGTAGGTGTGAATTCAATCACAAAGTGGGTGTTCTCGCAGTCTGACAGCGGACTGCCTATCAGGCGGCAGGTCAGGTGATCCTTATAGATAATGGCAATCCCCCCGCCCTTGCCTATCCCTCTATCCATTCTCTGAATCGAATGAGCCAAGTTTCCGTGAGGAATAAAACTTCAGGGGCTTCGTCATTTAGAAATATAGAAATTTCACTTGTGTGCTTGGGCAAGGATCTGCAATTAAGTAGGAATAGTTTATATAATTTCCCAAGGAGTGGGGGGGAGGGGTCCATAGGTATGGACAGTTTGAACTGGCACCGGGGGCACTTATCTTGGGATGTCTGAATCGAGATAGAATGTGCACATTTTGGCTCAAGGATACAATTCAGTAATTTAAGCTGCGCGCTGGTATGAGGATACTAACCTGGAGGAGGAGAAACAGGGGTACTGGCCCCTGGGCCCGATCGGACGCGGACGGGCGCAGACGGGCTTGCCTTCGGCGCGCCCGCTGTGCGTTTGGAGGGGCATCCGCTTTTGTAGAGGGGAGTTGAGCACCTAGACCGCCAACTCCCACTCAACCGGAAGTGAGTCGGGTCAGGTCTCCCTCCACTCAAACGAGGAGATCTCGCGGTGGACCGGGGAGAATTGCCCTCCGTAAAGAATGCAGGTAAATGGATTTCAATTTGTTAAAACTCGTGAATTTGTTAAAAACTCGTGAATCAGTTTTAAAACATAGCTGTGCAAGTAGCGCAAGATTAAAAACACTCAAGGACCGCTGCCAAGCTCGTAAATCAGATTAACATGCGTGAATGTACAAATAAGCGCAAGCGAGAAGAGCATTACTTCCTGCCTCTAACATCAGTTTTCACCCTTACGCGTCCGCTGCACGTTTGGAGGGGCATCTGCTTTTGTAGAGGGGAGTTGAGCCACTAGACCTCCAACTCCCACTCAACCGGAAGTGAGTCGGGTCAGGTCTCCCTCCACTCAAACGAGGAGATCTCGCGGTGGACCGGGGAGAATTGCCCTCCGTAAAGAATGCAGGTAAATGGATTTCAATTTGTTAAAACTCGTGAATTTGTTAAAAACTCGTGAATCAGTTTTAAAAACATAGCTGTGCAAGTAGCGCAAGATTAAACCACCTTGAGGATGGAGGAGTCCATAACCTGACAAAAATTATCATCAATAGGCAGGTATGTAACCTCCTCTTCTTCCTCCTCGTGGTATTGGTCATCAAAGTCCTCCATAATGTTTAAGGATGAGGACTGCAATCAATTCAAAAGGAGGGTTAATAATAGGGAATTTCCCTGCAGACTAAGAGACCCTTAGGGTGTATCTCCTGTAATGTGGGACCGTTACTCCCTACTGTTATTGAGGGTATTGATTTTGCCTGGGCTGGTCCCTTGAAGCTAGAATTTGTCTTACCCGAGATACGGGTGTTAAGCTCCAGGCAAGGGCTCTTTTAACCGGCTGAAAAAGTGATCTTTATCTTCCCCCGCGTGTGTGTAACCAAAAAGAAATGCTTTTGAAAAGCTCCGGCCGAGCGAGTCTCTCCGTGTGAGTCACGCGATCACTGAGCAGAAATGAGGCTCACCGGCCGCGGGGGGTAACGACGCGCTAAGGCGCGCTCCGTAAGACAGACGCGGTCCCCTAGCGGCGGGAGGACCGCACCGCGTCAAGAGCCTGCTGGACTGTGAGCGGCCGCGTAAGAAGCAAAAGACACTCCCGTGGCTAAAATAGCATAAAAGGTGCCGCGCGAAGCCGGAAACAACAATCAAAGGTCACCGCTCGCTCTAAATACTGCGCTAGGCACAGCATTTAATTAAAACATTGCGCATTATCAGAAACAACATTTTAGTCAGAGAAAGTAAATGACTTAACTTGATGCTGCTGGAGCAGCGAAGAAAGAGGAGGGTAGAGCGTCCTCAGGGTAAGGTTATCGGTGATTCTGGCTCAGGATTGGACAATGTTATTGTTGGACTTTTTCTCTCTCCATTTTCCCTGGGCATCATGGAAAATGTTGTTCGATTATGTTCTTTGTTAATGGCTGCTGGAATGAATAAAATGGAGAAAGAACAGCCTAATCCGAAGCCTCCGGTCCTGACAGAATCATACAAACTTAAACATACACCTAATGTGATAGGTATATCCCAGGGTAGAGGAGTTTGACTAAGCACAAAGGAATCTTCAGCCATTAAAAAAAGTATGGAAGATTCTATGACTTATCATAGAGGAATGAGAACAAGCAACCACCTGCCTGAGGCCTGAGGAACTACACACAATTGCTCTTTAGCCGCGTTTCTTGATAATCTCGATTCAACCCAGCAGCAAATGCAAGCACTACGAGGACAGTTTGGTGCTTAGAGATGAAGAGTTTCTGGTCAGGAGCCTTGCATCAGCATTTAGGGCAAGAAATGTTCTCTCTTGGGAGCAGAATTATCAGTTAAAAAGGCACTAAAATCAGTCAAAGCAGTGGTTAGTTATTAAACTTTATAGCCAAACTGTTTTGGGCTGCCCTTAAACTCTGTGTCATGTAAAACATCTGACCTTTTCTTTATTCACAAGTAATTTACAGAAAGGCAGAACTGCTCCTGAATTTGATCCCCATTTCTAGATTATTTAATCCAATGTACTCCAATTTTGAGAGTGGACATTCAGAACCAACACTAACAAACTTTTATTGATGCATAAAAGTATTTGCACTTCATTAAAGTATTGCAGACTTGAAATGATTTTAGCCTTTGAGTATGTCACAACAAGCAAGCACTGTTAAAACCAATAGGTATGTGAGCGTATATGAAAGAGTAGAACTATTTGCTTCCCTCAAGCTTGCATTATACTGCAGATGTGACATAACTTGAAATGGAGACCCAGAGTATGTGTTCTGTGATGTATTTACTTTGCTGACACGATCATATTTTAGTTATTTATGCCTTTTTTATTTATCAAGGGCTTGCTCTTTGCATTCCTTAGCCTCTCATTCAGACAGTGCTATTCATTAAATGCCTTTACGTGCTAATTTGTTTCACATTGCTGTCATGGTAACATGTTGGATTTACAGTTGTTTTGCTTTACAAAGAAAAGATGTTTGTCAAGAAAGGTTTGCTTAAAGATGCACCAAATTACTGACACTTTGTCAAAGGATCTAACACACTTTGTCAAAGGATCTAATTGCAGTATTTTTCTTTGTTTACCTTTTAAATTCACTATTTCCAACTCAAATGTCATCTTTTGACTACTTTTCATAATACTATTTCTTGAGGGTACAGCGTAGCTCTGCCAATACAGTTGTTTAGCAGGGAGCCTACTCCCCTGCTTCCATGATGCTGTTTCATTATGGCATTTGTTTCTAGCACTGAAGGAGGCAACACACAAAGTCTTACAACTATTACCAAACATCTTCCGAATAAGTCAGACTTATTGGCTTTGGCAATGCTTGTTTGTTACTGTATATTTTTATGCTTCAAGCTTGTACCACCATGAAATAGGAGTACCTTTGAAGAACATGGCTGTATTTAAAAACGGAACATACCCTTGAATCGATGATACGATGCAACTCTAGTTTATTATTCATTACAAAGCGGTGGTTGCCACAGTTTGTAGTTATGCTTCAGCCAACTTCATTTAAAAGGCATTTTTCAGCTATAACTTTAGCCCACATGGATGGATCAGCACTAACCTTACCTTTAGCTTAACATAAACAGCTAAGGCATCGCATGCTAAGTTGTGTCTCGTTCCATCCAGTGGAAAAACATTAAAAAGGTGGGGAGGTGAGGCGCAAAAAATGTGTTCTATTCTAGCTGCCACAGGAAACTGTACTCATTGTTGCAGCAAAAAACACACTGAATGGATTTACAAACAAGCATTGGCAATGCCAATAGGTCTCGCATTTGCAAGAGTTAGAGCTATTGGCATTGTGAATGGCAATGTATTTTACCCATGTGTTTTTGTTTGGAGTGGAGTGGTTGTATGTGGTGCACAAGGGGGAGCAGACAACCAGGCCCAGGTGCTGAAGCAAAAGGGACTGCTGCAGAGAAAGGCAGAAGTAATCGTGGAGCTGGTTGCATAGGAGAGGGAGAATGTGACTACGTGCACTCGGGACGTGGAACAGATGCTCCTTGGCCTCAATCTTGCACAGTGTGGCCCGGAGTAAGTGTTTCCAGTCCTATCTTTTAGCACCCAAATCTATTCTGGGATTTGTAGTCATTGGTTGCTTATACTGAACAATATGGTCTGACATATATGAAAAATATTTGGAATAGAATGTATATGATGTCCAGGCGATAAGAAGGGGTGTGGTAACCTTTTGTGAAAAGGGCAGAGCATGAATGGGTTCACACTGGAATGGGGGATCAGCGCAGTGCTGCAGGGGCACAAAAAAAGATACTGATTAAAAGGGGGCGGGGTATGCAGAGTAATTCAGGGATAGGGGCAAACCAGAGCTGCTAGTGCCCTCAGGCACACAACACATTCAGTTAGTCTTGGCTTTTTATACAATTCTTTTGTAAGTTTCAACTTTGGAGTACATACTTTGAAGTTCAAATCGAAACTAAGTTTTACAATGCAACTTGTTGCTACCGAAAAAGCAAGGAGTGAGCGAAAGAGTCATGGGACCACAAGGGAGGTATGAAAAGCATGAGTACACATAAGGATGGGAGTCACAGAGAAGCAAAGGTGCGTGGGATGCAGAGTAGTAAAGAATGTATGTAGAAACAGAAGGAGCCCTGGGGGTATTGAGGACAGGGAGGACAGTGGTAAACAGACAGTTCTATTTATCAGTGCAGCAAAACGGTGGAACCAAAAAATAGTCCGCATTCTGGCAAAGCTGCTCTCCTGGAAAACCACACGCCCCTCAAGCCCTCTTGTGCACAAGTACGTGCATCGTACAGTCTGGGATATAAGAGGAGCTCTGACCCACGCGTCATCAGCTAGGGCACACTCGCTGCTTTTACCTCAGAGCTTCATGTCCCCAGCTCAGCCCCGCGAAGGCTGTCAGTAGAGTCCCAAAGCTGCTGGAGAGCAGGGCGGCCATCACGACACCCTGTTTATGTCCTATATGCAGCTTGCAAAACACAATCTGCCGCCTGAGCAGAGTGTGATTTGCAAGCTGCATAGAGAGTATAAACAGGGTGTTGTGAGTGCTCAGGGGGTGATTCAAGAGCTGTGTATTCGCAGGAATGTCCTGGATGTCAGCAATTCAATGTGTAATAACAGCTACAGAAAAGAGCACACACAAGACACATTTTCACGCAGTGCGGAGGAATCTGCCCTGCATCTTCTGTGCTTGACCTGCGTTGTGCAAAAATAGAGGGCATACGTTTGTGGAGTTGCTTTCTCTGAGAGCTGCCCCTAACTGAACGATGAAACTATGCGTTAAAATGTGTATCAAAGATTTGAATTAAACATCTGCACGATTTATGTCTCATCTCCTAAAACAGATAAAATTAAGGCATACATTCCGGCAAATTGTGGTGACAATGGATTGGCAAACACAATACTTGGGTATCAACCATACAAGCAAAACAGTTTAAATAAAACGCAGAAAGGAGCCTACTCTTTAAACAAGTGGGGTGGTGGGGATGGGTGTGGGGCGGGGCTGCAAGACAAATAAGCGCTGGGTGGGAGCAGAAAGGAAGCGTCTCGAGCAAAACATGTAAACTAAATCCTAAATCACAGTGTGAGAAGCAGAGAAGTGACGGCAGATGGCAATATGGAGAAGTGGTAAGTGGGAGGGGAAAGAAGAAATGCAGGCAACTTTAGTAGCGACTGAAAACACGAGCGCAACAAGCAAAATAGTTAAAGTAAAAATATCGTAAATCACAGTACGAACATATAAATACCAAATAGAACAATGGGCGGGAGGTGGTGGGGGGCGGTGCCGCAAAGGGAGATTAACTGGATTACAACAGGCCCTGACACATACAGGAAACACAGCGATGGGCGGGTGGTGGTGCAGGACAGCAACGCAAGCTGCATCAAAAGACAAGCATTGGCCGCACGGCCGTTAAAGTAACGCGGCCGTAAAAGCGAAAGTGATCGCGGGGACGCGCTCTGTGGTGAGGGAGGGGCGGAGCGAGGCGCTTGGGAGAGCAAGGAAAGGAAAGGGTGCCGCGAGGAATGCGCGCAACGGCAAAAGCAGGCTGGCGAGTGGTGTGCGCGCACCATGACGAGAGAGGAAAGCCATATGGCGCCTCTGCTCGTCCTTGTGCGCGTAGCCGCACGCTCTAGGCAAGCCCAAAAAGATGTGGTCGCATTTCTGATAGCCCACTTACAAAATGTCTCGCCCAGACCAGCGCAAGCGCTGGCTTCAGGGAGAGACCTAAAAACTTGGTAGGACTGTAGAACTTCATTGAGAAATGGTGCTGTTTGTGCTTTGGTGTAAATCCATTCTATTATTTTTGAGATATTAGTATTGAAAAAAGGTGCTGGATGGCTTGAAAAAGTTACCACCTTTATATATTTGCCCATTGAAATTTGTTTTCCAAAAATTGCTATTTGTTAACCACATCAAAACCTTTCAAGAGTGTGATTCACTGATCATTTTTCTTTTCTTCAAAATTGCAATTTTGATCAAAATCGTCATGTTAGCGACATGGAAAAAAAACGATTCCACAGTTAGGAGGGGCACTATGAGAGGTGCATTACCCCAAGGGTGTGCTTGGTGGAGCCAGGAGTCGGGGTATAGAAATGGGAGAAGCAGACAAAATAAATAATTTTCTACAGTAAAATCATTTTTTCATTAGAAAATTACGGTAGCTCAGCGACTATTTTGTATATGTAAACAGTCACCGAAAATCACGATTTTCAGAAAAATTGTGAATTCCAACTTTCACAAATAAAAAAAATATATTCTTTACGCAAATAGTAAAAAAATGAAGGCTATGGTTTGGTGAAAGCCCTGGTAGGGTGCACAAGTGAGTGGCTGCAGGGCCTGGCACAGGCCAAGCCGTACGCAGTGCAGAATTTGTACAAGGCGTAAGGAGTGCAAGGTGAATACAGTACAGCATAAAAATAACAGAAATTCACAGAAGAAGAAAATAACAAAGTTAAAGGTTAGTTATTGTTCATTGAACACAAATCTCAAATGGTCCTGATATTCACCAGTTATGGTATGCAACATATGGTACTATCAATATCACCACTTTGCCAATACTATGTAAAGAAAAAAGTCTTTCAATAGGGTTCATCAGCCTCTGGTTAAACCAACAAGATGAAATGAAACACTTCAGTTCCCCAATATTACTTGGCTTTTCAAACATCCTGGTATTTTTATATAATACCGGCATTCAGCACCTGACCAATGATATGTAATAACTATTAAGAAATGGTTCTTTAGCACATGTTCACCCAGCAACGGTATACATCACTGCCCTACTTGAACAAATGAGGCAACCCTCAACTTAAAATTATTAAAAATAAAAATACTTGTTGTATTATTAATGGATCTTTACGTTATAGAATACCCATACATCTGTTATAAGTTCCGAATAGGTAACTTATTCACATTATAACTTTGGAACAACACAGCAAAGAAGTCTCAGTTCTGAGAGAAGCATCATAATATGTGATGAACATCCACTATATTATCTTTGCAAGAAGAAAATAAGAAAGAAGGACTATGACCTGTATAGACACTTAACCATATATTATAACAATAACACACCAAGAAATCCATATATTATTTAGTAATCGAGTATGTAAAAACAATATTAATGGTTAGTTAATTGATGTAGCAACACAGGGGAACCATAAATGTTCCCACTTCAATGAGTAGAGTTATGTTATGTGGGCATAATCCTTAATTTGTAGAGTACCCAATGGAAAATAATCACCCACTGCTTGTCACAAGTAACCTGACTCCAGTATACATCAACACGTTTCAACCCTCTAATGTAATTTAGAAGGGTCTCATCAGGACAGAAACTGACCTAATGCATTAATATTAAAAAAAGATTTTAAAAAAGGAGTAACACATAGTATCAACAAATTTACAAGTCTGCATACCCAACTGCTAAATCAATTAGTTAAACCATCACCATGCCACACAGTGCTGTCATACCCGTCATGATTTCCATTATTTTAAGCCTATTATGCTGTATTTCAATAAAGTTACATCAATAATGGTTAATTGTGGTTAGAAACGAGGAATAACCATAAATATGGCAAAACCATTAGATTAGTTGAACTTACCAATGGCGGTTCCCAGATGGGGTGTGGGGGTGCACAGTGGCCCGAATATCAAGTGAGGTGGCCCTGGATGACCGAAATGCCAACTAAAGGCACAACTGGCTAGGTGCAGGAGTTCCAGAAGACATGTCTGTCACATGTATTAGAGGCTAGCAGGCATGCAACACAGTGGTCTCTGGTGTGAGTTCCAAATCCTCACTTTCCAGGAGGCTGTGTGGTCTCCGGATGTCAGAACAGAGCTCTTACTGCCTGGGCACCCATAGATTGGATCTGGGCACTGGAGCAGATCCCAAGGGTCATGACGTAATGGTGTGTGGGTGCACACAGTCGGGTCAGATTAGTTGGCATTCTAGTGTTGGAGGGGAGTGTGGGAGGGGTCCATACTGGGGTTCAGGAAGGTGAAATAAAATTTGCCAGGACCCACTTAGGAACAAACAACAAGCATTGGAAATGCAATAGGTCTCGCATTTTTTTAAGTTAGAGCTATTGGCATTGTAAATGGCAATGTCTGTTACCTACTAAGGGAGGATGGAGGGAGCAGTTGGTGTCGGAGTGCCAAAATGCTCTGTTGGAGAGTGACTGGCCAAAAGTAAACCAAACAAGCAGCGACTTTTAAAAAAGAAAGCATGTGTGGACCGTGTAAGTGTGTAGCCATGAAGCATATTTTTAACAACTAAGCTTGGGGAATACTTGGATATTACTTTGTGCCAGGGAACAAAACAGAGCCCGATAGAGCCCCGTTTCAAGGCCCCCTTTTAAAAACTGCTGGTGCTCAGCACCGGTGAGACCCGGCCCACTTAAAGCCCTGGGTTTTGCACTCTAATTGTGGAAATAATCGTAGGTATTGGTGCTTGGGTACCAACTCATGCACGTTTTCCATCCTAACCAGGTGGTTTTCCCATTAAATGATTCCTCCTTGGGAAATGTGAATAGGAAAGAAGGATGGCAGCACAATTCAAACACACTACTGCAATTCCGGTGAAAACAGTTTTTTTTACCCACAATGGTATCATGAAAAAGCCCGGGAGACGGGCCCTTCAAGTATATGACCAAATGGTTGTGCAGTGGTTGCCTCTCAGACAGTGTGTTCTGGACTTGTAAAGTCTAAGTTGGGCAAAGGCGGGCGCATGTCCCGGTGCTGGTGCCGTGGGGAAGGTACTAAGTCAGTTTTCCCAGTGTCAAACACCAAGGAGTTAGCCACTGAAGTAAGCGTACTTCCTTAGAAGGGTGGGAAATACACTATACAGTTGGACACACAGGATAGGGGATACCGGCTGGACGGTATACAAGTAAGGGATGTGGGAGAGGGGACTAGAGTCCAGAGCCATAAGGTGATAGAGGACAGAACAGGAAGCTGGCAATGAGGCGAGAAAAGAGGAGACAGGAAAGAGAGCAAATGGACAATAATTGTGGCCGAGCACCAAGCAGACACAGGGGCAGAACAGGACATAAGTAATAGCGATGAGAAAGAGGAAAGAGAAGGGGCATGGAGCAAGAGATGGTTCAAAACAAAAGGGGCAGCCAAGTCAGGAGAGTGGAGCAGACGAGGCCGCTGCAAGCGGTTCCGTACCAACATGTCAAACAAGCAGTGAGCAAGCACCACTCAGCCATGCCTGTTCTGTGCTGCTCAGTAGGTCACTTCCGGGAACTGTATTCCTGCATCTCTTGTGTAAGGCATTCGTTCAGCTTCCTTTGGAAGAATACAAAGCAGCTATTTGCAGTAATACATTGCAGTGAGATCACTCGTTTGGCAACCTAACACTATGTGACGGACCCAGCTATGTCTGCCCTGTAGTCTACATTGATAGTTATACTTCAAGTGGTTATTAGGGTAGAGCATAAAACGAACCCAAATTACTAAAAATCAATAACATTCTAAACAGAAGGCTCATTCTGTAGTCTGCACAAAGGTTTCAAGGTCGACCTATAATGGACAGTTTGTGAAACACGGTATCAACCAAATTTTTTTTACAATTTACATTCCTTCTAAAGGTAAGCACTTCTTTCAATCCAAACCACTCTTACCTTTCAGTTTTGATAACTCCGGGGATGCTTTTTACTTCTGAACAATTCATCACTTAAAGCGCTATGAACAGACTTGTTGCCACAAGCCAGCGCTTTACAAATCAATATGATAAATAAATTATCAAAACAAACTCTTAGAGCGGGCAATCATACTCTAAATGTACCGGCCTGTAATAAGCACGGTTTGCGGATTCTGAAAACTTAATCAGCGCCAAGGTGACCCTTGCATGCGATGGTGGGGTCAGCTGCATCAACTCTTCCAGAGCATACAGTTTTCTTTCAGGAATGCTACTGACATCCATTAAAAACAGTGGTGCGCGCGCACCACAGAGGAGCAAGGGGAGGGAGCGCGGCAGCGAGGCGAACGCGCGCTGCTGCGCGTGCTAGCCAGCAGTGGGAATGGGAGGAGCAAAGGCGGGACACGCGCCCGCCTTTGCCCAATCGCGTGCTGTATTTATTAAAAAAAAGCACGCGAAAGCCAATACCAGCAGGCGAAAGCAAAACCACACGCACGAGCGTGTGGTTAGCTTTCTAAAGCCCTTTCTAGAGGTCTCGCGCTGCGCGAGCAGTGCTTCGCACTGCAACGCTAGGCGCAAGACCTAAAAAGGCAGCGGGGGACAAGCTGTGCGTAAGGACTGCATGTGCATTGCTGCTTGTTCCCGCGGCAAAACTGCAGGGGAGTCCACTTTTTAGAAAAAGGTGGGACTTGCACCAACCATTAGCCATTTAGAGGATACACTTTTTATTTCACACAGGAAAGAAGCCAATCCAAAGTGTGGGACGAGTCAGACCCCACAAAGTACAGACAATAGATCGCCTAACAGCGCAAGCGCTGTATAGGCTCGACCTAAAAAGAAAGCCCATAAGTAAAACGTAGCCTGTTGGCCAGTATTTTATTAAATATGGTCTATACACAGGGAAGTCTTGTCCTGATAAAGGCAGTATGGACTTATAGTTAATGCATTTTATTTCTGCATCCGTTATTTGTTCCAATTATTTGTGTTTCAGACCTCTAGTAAGTCGCTCAACAAATATCTTGCCTGTTCTTGTACAGAAAGAGAATGTGTCTGGAAACAATGTTTCGCTTCCCAAATACTGTTCCTGAGTTATTTCACATTTTCTGAAGCCTAACGTGCCTGGGTCTGTATGAAAAGGATTTATTTCCTTTTTTTTCTTTAAGTTGAACTGTGTCTTATTGCTTTCACTCAAAAGAGCTTTGTTACATATGCGGTGCCTTTTTTCACCTGCGTGACACACTGATATATGGCACTTGATTTCCGAATGTGCGCTGCCTTCCCAACTGTACTTAAATGTTTTCAACTTTACCATTCATGGCAATACTGTTGCTCTGCAATGATTAGACCCTGTCTGAATGACCCGCAGATGATAGCTTCTGCCTAATGATTGTTGATTGAGAAACCTTGAGTCGATATTTTGCTGTGTGGAAGATCTAGACAGGCCTGTGCCTCTGAAACGCTTTCACCTTTGCTTAGTCTCACTCAGCTGGGTAGGAGCCCTTTGATTGTGACCTGCTATGTATTGCTCACGTACAGCCTAGCAGGAGTCCAGTTTGGAAGAGTCCAGTATACTTCTCTTTCTCTCCACCCAGTCTGATCTTGTAGAGAGGACAGGACATCTTGGGGCAACTGTGCACTCTGATTTAATTCAGCTAAATTTTCTCCAACGTAACCTCTGGTTCCAAATTGGTCTAGCCCAGTCTCTAAGGAAGGCCTCCCTAGGTGGGTCTATGCTTTTGTCTGACTCCTGGGGAAGGACTGAACAAATTTATTGCCATGAGCTCTGTCTTGTATGATGGCATGTACATTCTTCGTGAGTAACCATAGCCTTTTCATAAAATTAAATTTCTTCAGGACATTTGCATCCGTGATCATTCAAACTCCTGCAGGTACCGACTATTATGCCAGTATCCACTTGTGCACCTTGCAGACCTTAGTTCACCCATCAGGCCATTCTCTTGGCTGCACTTGCAGGTCCACTATACTTCCACAGACGTACTCGAACACGAGTCCTTGTTTTCTACCAATCACCGCTTGATTTATTCACCATAATCCGCTGGGTGATGAGAAGTAGAAACAAAGAGATTAGTGTGAGCAGTAGACTTGCTGCTGAGGCATACCCAATGTGGCTTCTATATTTAGTTGCATGGCCCTAAGGAGGGGGCAAAGTGACAGCAGTGGGAGGTGAATAGGATTGTTGAGAGATTAGTGCACAGACTGGTTGGAAGTCAATTGAGATGACTTTAATTCACCTCGACACAAGATCTGCCTCAGTTGAATGCTTCCTCTGTATGGAGATGCTGTGTTGAACTTGGTAAACCATTCAAAAGGGCCTAAGAAGGAAATCTAGTAAATGTATCAAATAAACAAAGGTGTGGCAGAATAGCAGAGTGCAAGACCTGTCGGTCTTTTATTGGGTCTTACAGAAGCATCTCTAGGTTCTTATTTCCCACCATATCACCTTTAAGTGGCTTTTCCTTAAAGAAGAGAGCAGCACTTACATTTTGTGCTTCACACCCGTTCATGTATCAGTGAATTTATATGGCTTAACCTTGGTGCAGTTTGCCAATGATTTGGCTCCCGGTATCCCTAGGATGCACTTCAGGGTGGAGGAATGGCACCCCAGGGTCTAGTGCATCAGGGTCTGTTAGTTTTCCTTCAGTTCAGTTGGGCGGTGTTGTAAGGTTCATTGTAATGTGCTTCTAAGGCACCTGGTCATTACAGTGCTTTCTGCCCCTAAAATGCAGTGATGTGTAGTGTGGTGAGCTAATGCCCCTGAAAAGCAGTGGTCGGATCCTTAGATTGCAGCCTAGAGATGAAGATAAGGGTCATTAAGATGCAGTGCAATGTGGTTGGTTGATGAGTCAGGATCCCTAACATTCTGTATGGTGGATGTGTCCTTAGGATGCAGGGGTTTTGGCCATTATTCCAAAACTCATCACAGTTAAAAAATGCATATTTTGTGGCAACAACTAAATGCAAAGTTGGTAAGTTGTAATGGCGTAATATGCACCAATTAAGTTTGCAAGTCGAAAAGTTGAGGTCCCAATGAAAGATCTCTTGCAGCCGTTTTGCATAAACAACTCATTTAGGAGGCAGGTCATACAGGTTCCTTGAGCTAAAGCTCCTATCGGCTAAGCCAAGCGTGTTCCATAGGAGCATTTCGAGGGCTGAATCCATGACTATATAAATGAGTTCCATTCAATCCGTACTTGAGAATATCCTGAAGATCTGGCCCTCTTCTACATAAGTTCAGCACTTGTGAACTAGACCTTTTAAATGTCAATGCAAACGCCTCATTAGCTCCTCTAAAACGTTTGTGTCTCGGAAGCCTGCATTTTTGCATTTATGGTGTTACCTTCCCTCCTGTGAATAGTCGCTCAAAGTGTTCTGGTTCGTGCACAAACATTGCTCCTTCCCCCAAGCAGTCTTTGGTGAAGGAGCCCAACTCTATACAGGTGCTGCTGACCAGGGCAGGTTCACTGATGAGGTGTTGCACATCTCTGTGCTGGATACTCCCCCCCCCCCCACTTGCCCCCCCCAATCAGCATTAAACTCTTTAAACAATTGTATCTTGTAATAGTGCAACTATACCAGCTGTTTTTTCCGGCACATTCAGAGCTGTGTATTGGTGCAAACCCTGCATCAATCTCATTGCAGCCGAAGGTACAATGAAGAAAAATATGCAGATATTATGACTTTTTCTCAACAAATCAGCTCAATAGTTTGTTATATTGTCAAACAAAAATCCTGCCATGCTAGCCAAGGAAATGTAACTGAGTGTACAGCAATGCTGAATGTTTTGGTTTTCCCGGGAAACCTATGCACAATCAATTATGTAATATTAAGCAGATCATAAAATTTTGGCTGAATATCTCCGTGGTGTACTGTTGATTTGATGCCCTAATGGAGGACTATATGGAAAGTATAAAACATACATATTTTTTCATTATGTACAACCTAAGGAATCTATTGGTGCAAAGCAGACCTCCATTCTAGTAGCTGCCTGGCCAGTAGAACATGCTGAACAGGGCATTTGCCAATTTTTTAGCAGTGTTTTTCCCAAAACATGATTGCCTTCAGTGTTGTTCACCAAGCAAAATATCCCTCCCAAGGCTTGACCCTCAACTTTACTCCACTGGGTCATGTAAGTGTGGGGATACCAAACAAATATGTGTTTTCAGTGGAATCATGTTGCCCACAACCTATTAATTGTGCATCCATTTTGCAAATCCTTAAACTTCAAGCTAAACGCTACGGCCCTCCCTTGTATCCCTCTGGCTCTGCCAGATGATTATCAACTAATTAGATTGGATAGAGAATTCAAACCGGGAGTCGGAGTGGCCATCGCATTTCGAGACCCTGTTAGGGTTCACCTAATCGGATCATTTGTAGTGGACTGGGTAGAAATGTGCATCTTTAAAATCGAGCTGACTGCTGGTGCTCACTGGAAGGGCACACTTATTTATCGCCTGCCAGATGCTAAAAACGATTTTAGTCGACTCCTAGCTGAACGCTTTGCCCCTTATGTGCTGTCCTCTAACTACTTGTGCCTATTGGGAGACTTAATTTTTCATGGGGAAAATGGTGCAAAGCCAGAGGTCGTTTTACTCCTTACTGACATGAAAATGCTCGGCCTAAGCTAAAGCATCGTCGGCCCCACGCTTGTGGCTGGTCATGCCCTTGACTTAATTTTCAACAGTCCTACATGTCTAGAAAGTGAATGTTCTCTCCTTTTAACTTGAACTGATCACTATTAAATCAAGTTTCAGATTGTTAAGGTTGACGATATGGACTAGTCTGTCAAAGGAACCACAGACGCTGATAGATCCTTGAACACGATCTCGCCAGCAATGTTCTTCGAGTGATTTGTCCTGATGGAAGTTATTCATGGCTCAGATGTCAACATCGTGCTTGCTGACCACCGCAACACTTACTACAGCATTTGACAGTACAGCACCGCTTGAACAGGACAGAAACACCTCCTCCAGACCTCATGCTTCATGGAACTCGGTACTATGAAAGCAGCCTGCAAAAGGCTTGAAAGGCAGCGCCAACCTAAAACTCTGGAAGACAGTAGCATATAAGCTAGCACTTACTAGCTATCACATACAAATTAGAACAAGGAACACAGAGGCCTCCTCAGCCAAGGCGGGTGCGGTTTCCCATCCTCCGAGTATGGATAAGGCGCCCGAAAGGCCGGTGCAGTAGCTGACTTGCAAGGCGCTTGCCGAAACCTCCTTAACTGTGCTGTGAGTAGGTGAGTCTGCTTACCGCACTGACGGAGCAGTCCGTTCGCCTCCCACTAATACTGATACCACAGTAAAAAAAAATGGCGGCCGCGCAGTAAAAAAAAATAAACAGTGGTGCGCGCGCACCACAGAGGAGCGGGGGGAGGGAGCGCAGCAGCGGCAGCGAGGCGAACGCGTGCTGCTGCGCGTGCTAGCCACCAGTGGGAATGGGAGGAGCAAAGGCGGGACATGCGCCCGCCTTTGCCCAATTGCGTGCCTTTTTTTTTTTTTTTTTAAACGCACGCTACAGCCAATGCCAGGCTTCAGAAAGCTAACCACACGCACGCACGAGCGTGTGGTTAGCTTTCTAAAGCCCTTTCTAGAGGTCTCGGCGCTGCGCACTGCAACGCTAACCGCGAGACCTAAAAATGGCACATATACATGGTTAGTGGGGATAATAATAATTAGACATTTGCGCTTTGAAACAATTGCACAAATACAGAATTAGCACATGGCCCAGAATCCGAATTAGAACTGAGCAATGACGGATGTTACTCCTGTTGAGAAAGCCTGTTCAAAAGTTGAGAAAAAGCTACCATGAGATCTAGAATTATTATTTTCCTGGGGCTCCTGAGAGAAGAGTCTGTCCTACTTTGTTAGGGAAAATCCTGTGTGGACCCGAAAAGCTTGGCTAAATAACTTTTTTTTTTTTAAGAGGCAGAATACTTCATTTCATATTCTGGGTTCCCCACATTCAATTAAGCCCCGGTCAGTGTTGCACCGCAAGGTAAGTTCTGCATCCCCATTGAGGAGGATCTGTTCCAAAGTATCACCGTGCACCCTAAGCCATTCCACAACAGTTCATTTAACCTTGCCTTCCTTGCGATTGTCTGGAAAGGAATCTTGAACCAAAGGAGCCATGCATGTTCTCTGTTTGATGAGTGATATATGTTGAAAAATGACTTTCCTAATTTTTGGTATGGACTTGCAGATTAATAATTTAGAATAGGGATATAAGGTACCATATGCTACATTTTGATAGATCAATTAGAGAACCTTTGATTTTAATGCCATTGTGCATGAATTCACCGTCGGTGATTGATTGCAACGAGTGCAATTCCCATATCTTTGTGGCCCAATAAAACTTTTTGATTCAAAATGCATAGAAAATTTTGACTATTACTCATGCAGTTTGGTATATGATATATGTGTTTCTCTTTCTATTGTTTTCAAATATTACTGCATTAGGTCAGTTTCCATTCTAATGAGACTCATAAAATACGGCGTAAGGTTGAAAAGGGTTGACACTTTGAAGCCAAGTTAAATGTGACACACAGTATGTGCTTTTTCCTCTTGGTATTCTATGAATCAAGTATTGAAAACATTCTTCTAACCACATAATACGACCCTTACTTTACTTAATGAAGTGGGTACACAAAGGACTTTAATTTATGGTTCCCCTGTGCCACTGCTACTAATCAATACATGGTGATCGTAATGTGATATCGGTGTAATATATGTTAGGTGTTAGTGCCACCTAGTCCACAAAACATAAATAAGATATGCGGCAGTAGGTGGGGGCAGGGAGGAATAAATAGACAAGGTTATGGGTGACTCAAAGGCAGGGTTGCAACAAACCCTCCCCCATGATTTGGTCCCTGCCCCTTTAGTTATAACGAGCAGAGAAATCAGCACAAGACAGACAAGGTGGGCATTTTGCCACTATGAATTACTGACCAAGACCCTTTTTTATGAATTTCAAACTTTAGCCCAGTTTTGCCCTTATTCAAGAAATAACTTAATATAATACCTTTCTCTTCTCTAAAGTCGAAGTTTTTCCAATATCTGACATCCCTGCAGAGTGCCTCTTCTTCTACATATAGACTTTCAGTGTAATCAGAAAAAAACACACACACACAAAAAACACTGTTTAGCAGCGTTAACTAGTGGAACTATGATCTGAATCCAAAATATTTCCTCGTCCCTCAACTTTAGGAGAACTTTTTGTTGGTGGCAAAGTTAAACCATTCAACCGTGTCTGACTGGGCAAGCCAAACAGTATTTAAAATCATGTACAGCCTTACAGAAAACTAAGTATTTCTCTTTTGTTTTAGTTTGCATATTTAGGTGCACAACGTTAACAAATCATCATAAAATATTAGATCAGGAATTAAATAAAGTGATGCACGATATTTTAAAGATGATGAACTAGATTCTGCAGATGGACGAAGGGATTTCAAGATCTACAAATGTGAAAAGTAAATGCAAAGCGAAACTACCGTATGAGAAGAAATCAATTCAGGCTCAACTACAATCCTTGTAGTTGGTGTCTCTTCAGTACATTCGTCATGCGGGCCCTATGAGCGCCCACTGTAGTGAGACAGGACTAGAAGTAAAGGGAGAGCAGAGCGTTAGCAAGGGACTGGATTTAAGATGAAGCAGCACTAAAGAGTTAAGGAATAAATGTTGTACTCAATAAAACACGATCACCTTCTGCAGCCTAGCAGCGTGTGCCAAGCTGCAAGTTAGGTATAACCAATGAGGCGAGGAAATCAGACACCCATGGCTATTTTACAGGCAAAGCTAATTTATTTAAGCTCTGGTGATTTTGTTTAAAACTCTTCAAATCAATAGGCGAAAACAAGAGCACAAAAAGCAAATAGTTTTGCATTCTGAGTGGAACCGAGTAAGCAATCAACATTGGCACCAGGTACAGTCAAACACCACTTAATAAACGTTGAATGGTGGAATCCAGCTTGTACAGTTTATATAATGTGAGTTTCTAGGTTTTTTCAGAGCTCATGTGAGATGGACTTTGAAAAAATTAGACCATCTCTATGCTTCATATTCTTATAGGATTTGCAATGCACACTGTACAATGTTCTTTTGCACACTCTAGAACAAAACTAGTATGATTAATAGCTAACCTCTAACAAGGCTACCATACTCTTGTACTAGACACGGGTTGGCATCACTAACCACCAAGTTAAGTCCACATGACCATTACACCTAGTGTCCACATTTTCGATACAAGGGCGGAAGAGAAAAACCTCAATATGGTCTGAATCCCTCTCATCAACTTAAAATGTGAAGACTCCCAGTTTACCCAGAGTGCCCCCCGCAGCGGGTTACGGTGGGTACACATTCCCTCCACTTGGAGCCCCTCACCTTCTGCTTTCTGGGCATCAAGATCTATCACGTGACTCGAGATCTCATTGACGGCAACCTCACAAAGGCGGTCGCTCCCCTCTGCCCACAGATTGCCCTATCGAAGATGGTGAAACGCCAGCGCCTATTGTATTATTTTCATAATTTACTGGTGACCGTCCCCCCAGCACATTCGGTACACTACACGCAATGCTTGTTGGCTTCCTCTGGAATAAGGGTAGCCCAGGCTAAATTACAACTCCCAGTGGAGAAAGGTGGGCTTGGTGATCCGAACTTCGAACATTACTACCTGGGGGTACAATAGCAATGGCCCACCCGCTGGCTAGCTGTAAGACACACTGAAGAATTGGGACTGGCCTCCAGGTGCAGAGCACAGCAGATGGTGCAGGAGTTCTTTCTAGCTCAAGAGACGTCCCCCACCCCCTCCACCTCCCAGCAGTTGCTGGCTTGTTGCGGGTGACCTATTATAGCTTTGGGAGGAGCCTATGCCTCCTGCAGGAAATGCCTCAATATGCCCCAGGGATCTGATTGAGCTCCATAAGAGCATTTATAGAGCAGATCGGCGGAAATGAATCACTCTCTGGGAGTTAGCGGGCATGGGCACACTGGGCGATCTGTTCAAAGATGGAGCCCTCATCCCCTTTAATCAGTTTATAGCCGACATAGGCCTCCCGGCGGATCACTCTTTGGCCTTCGGATGGCTGATAACTGAATTAGGGAGACTGTGGGGTATAGTCGACACAGAGTCTGACCCCAATCCACTCATACAAACAATGCACACAATGGGGGATGGTCGTCAGCTGATAACCTGGCTGACTAGGGCCCTCTCCCATAATCACACAACCCGTTAGACTTCCTCAGAAGAACCTGGGAGGGTGCCATAGGCTGTGGGTTGACCCAGAAGGAGTGGGACATGGTTCTATTATACCGGGGAAAGGTCTCCCGCAATGCCTGCTTCCAATATATACAACACCACATCCTGCACAGGGCATACCTCACCCCGAGAAGGCTCCACAAAATTTTCCCCGGGTCTACATCGGACTGCCTGCGCTGCAGCGAGGCTGGAGCGGAAATGTTGCACATGTTTTGGAGATGCATTGGCGGGCAGCAACGATTAGGTGGGGTAAGGCTGAAGCTATAGCGCTGAGGCGGGAAGAAGCGCAGGGACTGCGTAAGCAGGCCATGACGGCAGATTGGGAAGGTCTTTTAGACGCCCTTCAGGCACCACAGGACAACTCCACCGCATTGGACTGAGCACTAATGCACTGTTATAGCACATTGGAACTGGTCTGGATCACCTTTCACTCTCCGTTTTCTCTGTCACCCCTCCCCTGCTCTTTACCTGGGTGGAGATAGACGAGCGTAGTGATGACGCTTTTTATGTCACAAGTTGAGAATTGACGCAGTGCCTGCCACACTTGGGTGGATGTCATGGGTGGCCTTTGCGCTACGGATGTATGGTGAATGTCTTTTCCATCCTCCCTTGTCATTTTCACACGTCTGCAATTGAACTGGCTCATTGTTTGAAATGTTTGTTGAATTTGTGGAACATGTATTTCCCAATTACTACTAATACGTGTACAAGGATATGGGGCTCTTGTTAATTACTGCCTGCAAAGTTGTTTTTTTGACAGGATAGGTTGAACTGACATACTTGCTGTACTGTTAATAATAAAACTCCAATAAAGATGGTTTAAAAAAAAAAAAACTTAAAATGTAAAGACGGACCATATGAATTGTCACCCACGAGGAAGGTAAAGGGGAAGGATAAAATGGAAAGAAATTTTAAACACATTGAGTCTAATGAACGGGAAATAATGTTTCTTGGGAATAGTAAGGATGGGTAATGCAGGAAAAATGTGAACGTCTGCCTGGAGTCTCTATGATAAAACATATTGCTTTTGTCGATTTTTGTTTTGAAAGTGGCAAGTACATATGCCCTCTGAAAGAACTGGTAGACCTTTGTGATCGGTGTGATCAAAGCCATGGCTGATTGGTACACACGGAAAACCGGTCTCGTTAGTTATGTGCTTTTCCATCCAAAATGTTATTCACTGTATACTTCCAACTCATTATCATCACCTTCCTCTAACAGCACAGTTTACAGGTCTCAAGTATGAGGATGATTCCAAGACTTGGTGCTCGGCAGTTGAGACCTTGTAGGTGTCCCACAGGGCTCCAAATACAGAAGGCGGCCATAAATTCGCCATCTTTGCACGCGGGCCAGTGCTCTAATGTGTCAAGTTGATCTCTTGCCCACTTTCATCCCTGTACATTCTAACCGAGTGTCTTAAACTTGGGTATTCTCCTGGGCTCCCAGCTGTCCATAAATGCAAAGCCAGGCTGTCATTAGTAACCGTTGCTTCCATCTTTTATAAATAAGCCTTGTAATCCCTTCACCGGTCTTCTAGGACTCCAGCTGAAAACTGTCATAATATTGAACTTGTGTCACTCTGAAAATGAGGTATCCATCACAAAGGCTTATTGGTTATCCTTTTGTTAATGAGAGAAATAAAATGACAATGGTTTTTAAGACTTGTGCAAGTGCATCTGTGATTACGGGATGAAGTAAACTGGGTTGGAAAGCTATACAGAAAACAAGACGTTCATTTCTAGTCCCTGGTTATCTAGCATACTAGCAGCAGTGGCTGCACAATTATGGCGGAAGAGCGTTGCCCCCCTGCCAGCAGCCAAAAATATTAAAAACAAAACGATATCATTTTATTTTTGCTCTCGAAGGCTTGGGGTGAGGCCAGGGGGATGACAGGTACTAGGGGGAGTGTTCTGCACTGGTATCAGTGCGCATGACGGTTTGACGGGCTGTCTCAGGACAGCCAAACCATCATGTGCATTGAAGCGCTCTACAACTCCAGCTGCGTTGCTGGGTTGGAGAGAGGAGGCACAGGCTCCCAGTCTAACTGGGAGCTCAAATCTAAAGCACTCAGGCCAATCCAGATGCTGCTCTCATGCTGCCAGCAGAATGAAAGCAGCGTCAGGATTGGCCGCAGTGGACTCTGGGAGTCTGTGCACGCAGTGGAGAGGAGCGCAATGCGGCAGATACGTTTTTCTTGTTTTTCTTTGTCTCGTCATCCGTCCATCACCACCTCCCCCCCCCACTCCTCTATCGAGACACCGGCCACTACTGGATACATGTATTCTAGTGCTGCTCCACCTCCCCACTTTGGAGATTCTTCATCTTTCTAAGGGCCCCGTCTCTGGAAAAAATGAACGTGCTGTACCAGCAACAAGAGTGCCACACTTTTGCCATTAGGTTTTGCAATGGTGTTATGAAACGCAGTCTGTGCCAACCAACACCACAGTATATAAACTGTGCTGCCTCTGGTGCCAGGAAATTCCAGCCGCGGCAAAGGTCGAAAGATCAGAAGACTGTGAAGGGAGGTAGGCGGATGATAATTAATTTGCAGGTTGAACACAATACCCATCAGAGCAAGGACCAAAGGAGCATATGGTTAGTCTTCAGATTAATTCTGGTTGTAATATCTACAAGCAATACCAACAATTTCGGCGGGGGCTCGAACACCAAAGACAATATCAAACAAGAGAACCCACCTGAAAATATGCCAAAACAACAATCTCTCAAAAATAGCATAATCTATCTCAAGTGAGCTTACAATATAACTATGCAAAAACGTTAATGGGAGACCTATCAACAGAACCAGACCAGGATAAGATCCCACTGACCAGTCACTCGGGGAAAAGTGTCAAATAAGAGAGACTCCTTGGACTTCCTCAACAGGATGAAAGGCTCTGGCGCATACCTCTCCACACAAGAGGCCAATCCTCTGCAATATCTGAAGGAAAATCCAGCACTAGATGCACGGAGGAGCTTACCTGATCTCATGGACTATCATTAAACCATTTCTGCATTAACTCAACCATTTGATCGAATACAGTCTCATCCTCCATTGTCTCATGTCCATAGTGTCATCCACAATTTTCTCTATCAAGATCAATAAATCTCAATCTATCTGAAGAAGCTTGCAGGTAACACTAGGTTGCTCAGGTACAGATGCAACACTCTTCCATTCCGGAGGCAGATTGGGCAGAATCATCTGAAAGCTTGCACAACTTCCACCTACCATTAAGAAAGAAGAAGCCTGTTTACCATATTCTCCTGGATCAATTCTGAGCCACCAGAATCATGACAGTATGCAATTTCATGAATCTGGCAACAAAGTGCAGGATCAAAAACGAAGGAAACCCTCCAGCAGATCAATTATCAGGAGAAAAGCAACATTGCACCGGCTCCACCACACCGACTAGATAGCTCCCAGGGGGAAAGTATTGGGCACTTTATGTTTACAGCTGCAAAGAGACCCACCTCTGGACAGCTCTCCATCTTTGAAGAAATGGAGACCATATGCAGATGAAGGATCCATTCACAAGATGTCTGAGGCTTGCTGAAAAGATCCCCCCTTGAGAAATGGTCCCTCCTGACAGACAAGTGGCATCAATGCTGATACCACTTGAAACTGCCCAAAGCCACAGCATCAGAGTTTCGATTAACACCTTCAATTCAAATACCTCTATGCATCTGCGATCACACTGAGGAAGGCACCACACTTTGGCCCATCAAAACAAAACACACAATTGTTAAATGTGTACATTTTTGACAATCTTATGCTATTTGCTGAAACATAAATCCAGAATGCCTTATGCTTATCCCGATTAAAGAAATACAATCAAGGCCTAAAAAAAAAAAAAAATCAAACTTGTGTAATGGCCGAAACCATCACAGGCAGCTCATATTATGTTCCGGAGTGCCAACACCTCGGTGCAGGAAAGGAAGGGGTTGGCAGAGAAGGTCCCTGCAATGGAAAAAGTCCCTAACAAACTCTGCTGCTGGCTTCAGTGTAATTTTTCACTGTTGTCCCTTGAAGTTTGAGCGGCCATTAATTCCAAGTAAACCCCAAAACAGCAATCAGACTCGCAAATCACAACGTACACTCTTACACACGAGTGAGTGAGAGCAACCTAGACATAGAACAGAAATTTTCTGACTCTGGTCTGCGATTGAAAGTTTGGAATGATATGAATGACAAACAATCAACTGACAGCGCTATGAGGGCACACACTTGTAGCAGACTGTCCACTATACAAACACGTATAACATAACAAGATTCCCATTACACTATGACTCCTCCCCATAAGACCATGTAGACAATGAACTGTAACTTCACGAAAGGTTTCCAATAAGTTTGTTAAACTAACAGTAAGTTGAATAATTCATGGGCTGAATGTTATGCTTTCAATATAGATCCCTTTTGTGCACTGATTTGAATAATAACAATCGAGAAGTAGAGTGGCACTGTAAGGACCTATGCCGCGCATCACCAGAGCATTCCAATGTCAAGCCCCTCCGTTACATCAAATTATGCTGATGACGCGTCAATTTAAGTGAAGGAGGAGACGGGACAAAAAGCCAGCCGATTTCTGGTTATAAAACTTCAAAGACCGTGGCCCTGATATCAAGCTGGCTGTTAAATTACGATCCTAGGAGTTGTGGCATGGTGGACTATATGGTAGCATTAGGCTTGTTCTTGCCAAAACCCCCAACAAGCACACCAGCTGAGCTATAGAAATCGATTAGAATGGCCCCAACCTATACAGAAGATGTCACCCAGCATTGCTTTGGGGAGAGGGGTTGGCCTAATGGCTAGGGCGTCGCCCTCGAATCTGGGGAACTGGGTTCGAGTCTCGGCAATGACACTGAACATCCTGTGATTCTGGGCAAATCACCTAATCTCCCCATGCCTAACAAAAATGAATGTGTCCTCATGTAATGCAACTGGTAATGCAACTGGTGCTATGTAAAGCGCTCTGATACCCGATTCGGGTCAAGTTCGCGCTATATAAAACTCTGTAAAAAGTTTTAAAAAATTGCTTGAAAGCTCTGCAAAGAAAGACATCCAGTGATACCCCACTGGTAAAGGCGGAGAAGGACGCCCCTCTCCTCATCCTGCCACTTAGTGTTAACAGGAGGCAGCAGTGGAAAGGTGCAAACCCTTAATCTACTGGAGGTGGAGCAGCCAGCCTCTAAGCGGGAGAAACGGAGGCCTATCCGGCCCCAAAGGGTGAGCCTGAGCTCATCTTCCCTCTACTAAGGCCACTGCACCGAAACCTCATATGAGTGGGAGCATGTAATGCATGGCCTCGGGCACCCTGGGAACATACCGGACTGTGGGGGCCAAGTCATGGTGACAAGGTTAGATCTGGATGGGTCCACTAGAAGCAGCAGTGCGAAGACCTACAGAGAGCCAGTGCTCAAAAGTAGTAAGTGGATGAGCTGGGAGAGTTATAGCAGAATTAATGGGGAAGGCCACGACGAGACTGGGGATGGTCAGATGACAGCCTTCCTCTTCACTGGTTGCACAAGCAGGGGCGACCCGCTATACGGTCAAAGCAAGTCATTCAAGCACACAACGCAGAGTGGCACAACTGCAACAGAGTTAACAGTGACTTGAAGCACCTCAGTTCATGAAGCAAGCAGTACTTACGTGATTTAGTTACAAAAATCTGAGGCAGAATGCTACCACTGGAAACATCTCTCTTTAGGCCCTTGCCTGATGGTGTGAACAGTGAAAAGAGCCCAAATGTGGTAGGGAATGATGTAGCTGAATGGTGTATGAGTGGGCATTATATGGTGGTGGTGCGCCAAGCCTCTTGGTGATAAAAACTACATCCAGCCGAGACTTAATCCACCCATGGGGGCCCTGTGGAGGTAGGTATTGAGTTGCCATGGGCAAAAGAGACTAACGGTGGCAGAGACAACTGGGGGTGGTTAGAGGCTGAGCATCTGGGTCGACTAATTTATGGGTTCGGTTGGATCATAAATCTATGTGATCCTAATTCAAAGCCTTCTGCAGCTGTAGCACAGTCTCCACAGGGCGCACTGAAGACAACGTAAAGGTGAAGAACACCTAACATTTTTCCTGCACTAAGACTACAGCGCCAGGTCTCACTCATTCTTTTTAACTCATCCTGTGGCCCATGACCTCCCAAGCTCCCAACACCCACCGACACCTTCTGAAGAGGCACCCCATCCAATGAAACAAACTAACATGGACAAGTATGCCACTCGACCCAAGGTGGGGAGGTTCATCCGGGCTCTCTGGAGAAGGTGGTGACCAGCAAGCAAAGACCGCAACATCCCACACAAATGCAATTCTTTAGGATAAGCGCCTCAGACATTGCATGAGGGGTCAATTGGTGCGGTCTGTCAGATGTATCTCTCCTCTGCCAAGGCCTCCATATTGCTGTTGGGCAGGTCATGAAGTCGAATCTCGGTGGTGGAAGACATGCACGAAACCCTGCAGGCCACAGTCACTTGTCTTTCGGACAGTGCAGAATCCTAGGATGATAGGGTCGAAGGTGCCAAGATAGGTTAGAAGATGCTGAAACAAAATAAGGATTTAGGGGGTTCCATAGGGCATGTAGAGGAAATGCCCAAAATAATTTATAAGTGGCTTAGATTATGGATTCCATGAGGAATTATCACTATGCTTTGTTATTAAAAGAGCAATTTCTGCACCACACCATTCCATTGTCGCAAGGCAGATCAGCTACTTGGACTATGACACAATAGTTCGAACAGCACGTCTAGGAGGTGCATTGTCCTTTGACTCCAACAGAGTAATGATTCTCCTGAACAACACTCTAATAGTCCAACAACAAAAATGATTCCTATTTTATAGCTCTTTTTGTTGATTTTAGAAAATAAGCGTACCTCAACTGCACAAGGTCATATATAGGAAGAGAAACACAGATTGATAGCGCCTGTTACAGTAACATAAAATATTGTACCGGATCACCCCTAATTATGAAACAATAAGCATATCTCACCATGTAGTTCTGTATAGAGAAGTATTCGTAAATATGGTACATAGGGTCCAGCGTCCAGGGGTCCCATATCTTCTGAGGTTTCCTAGCACAACTCCATCATTTATATATTTCTTTTTCTGCTTTACAACAGAAGTTCATTCCTGTGTGCCACACAGATATGGAGGCATGGTCCGGAGACCTCCAGTTCCTCGCAATGTCTCTTTTGGCTATTAAGTAGCCGATACCTGCTAGTGCTCTACGGTAGGTATTATCAGTCCATCCCTCCATGATCGCTAGGAGTACCACCTTGGGACTCAACTCTGCAGAGGTTTGTTATAACTGTATAATGTGAGTGTCGATCAAGAACCAGTAGGTCGTGATGACAGGACAAGACCATATGACATGAACGAAGGACCCATCAGGATCACCACATGGAGTGCAGCATGGCGATCTCGTGCGACTCATCCTCCATAGCCTGGACTTTAATTCACATGGTGAAAGTAATGGAATTGTACAAGTCTGAGGTTGGAGGGGATGTCCAAGATTCCCGGGGCCATTTTTGTCTGGTGCCAATCATCGTTGTGAACAGCCGCGGTCCGTGCAGGTATCAGCGGTGAGGCCAGGTTAGGGGGGATTCCGAGGGACTATGCTGAGGGAAAATTAAAGAAAAAATTAATTTGCCCTCGTCATCGTCCCTCGAAATCCCCCCTTACCTGGCTCCACCGCCGTTACCTGCACGGACCGCGGCTGGTTGGGAAGTTCTCCCAGACTGCTGCCCAAATTAAGCGGAGCTTTAAGACGGGGTCTGGCGCATTGAGTAGTTGTGACCTCTTATAAATGGGAGATCCCTTGGCACCTGAGCCCACCCATCGTTAGATTCACCACCAGCGGACTGAATTCAGGGAGCCCCATCCAATATATCTCTGTGGGCCCTCAAGGTGTGACATACCTAGAGATATCTGAAGAATTCGGAGTTATGAAGGCTGTACTCTGTCCTGAGGATGTCGAAGGAGACCATGTGATCCGAGTCCCACAAGTCACCCACTGTTGAGATCCCTATAAGGTCCCATTCCCGGAAGCCCTTCAGCTGAGCTACCTGTCCCAACCACATCCACTCCCACAGAAGGCTCAGAGAAGTAGGTTTACCCATTTAATATGTGCTAGGGCTGTTCACCAGCACTGCAAAGGGATCCTGGAGATCTGTGGCAGAGCGACAGGAGGAGATTATGGACACCTCACTGCTCGAGGTTAGATAACTCGAGACGCCAGGAGGAGTCCTGGCAGTCCACAAATAGCCAATCATTAAGAGGTACCATATGTGCCGCCCCGTAATAAAAGCCAAGATCAGGTGCACTGAAACCTCCTTCATACATTTGGTGTAGGATACTCTGGGGGCTTTACCTGCCCAAGAAAATCATGCCAACATAGCTTGCAAATCCTAGAAGGAAGATGGGAGGAGTGTGTATGAGTAACTCTGTAGCACATACAAAAAATACAAACAGAGTGATAACTAACATTTTATACAGTGCTGCACACCCTGGAAGATTCAAAGGAAGGGTGGCCCCAGAATCTAGATTGACCCACGTGCTCTTCAAAATAGGAGCATTGTTTAACTCCCAGGCAGTCTGTGTGTTATCAGCGACAGTGATGCCCAGATACCTGAAATGTACCCGTGTGACCCTCAATCTGGCTCCCAGCAGAGGCGGGGGCTGGGCGTGTCGGGTGTATAAACTGGGATTTTTCCCACCTGAGCCGTAACCCTGCGGAGTCTCCATAAATATCCAGCATCTAGATAAGGCGGCCCATTCTAGTTTGGAGGACTATGCACAGTAGCATTTCGTCGGCATAAAATGCCATCCTATCTTCATGTTGTTGGGACCAGCAGAAGCCTTGGAGCAGGGCATCCGCCTTGATGTATCTCGCTAGATGTTCTATCACAAGGTGAAGAGGAGTGGCGTTAGGGGTCAGCCTTGTTGAGTGCCCACTGGATGGAAAAGGAGGAGAGTGACCAGTTTACTCATATTCTTGTACTCACAAAGTCAAATAGGGCCTGGACCAGGGCAAGGAATTTTTGGTCAAAATTCATTCTTTGTAGTATTTGGAATAGGATGGGCCAATGAGCTGTGTCAAACACTTTTTTTTTTTATAGTCTGCCAAAAACAGGGGCGCTGGTGCTTGCAATTTATCAAGGTGGAGAGGGCTACATGGAGTCTGCAAAGGCAGTGGCGTGTGCTTCTGCCAGGCATGAAGCCATTTTGGTCTTCATTGACCAATGTTTTAATACCATTAGTTTGTCTTGTTGCCAATATTTTGGCAATTAGTTTGGGCTTCATATTTAAAAAGGAAATGGGAATAGAGGACGAGCAGAGCATTGACAGCTTGCCTGGTTTAAGCATGGCGGTGATAGTGGCATTCGTGAGATTAGGCGGCAGGGACCCAGTATGGCCAACCTCCTCAAACAGGAATAATAAATGAGGTGTCAAGAGGAAAGAGAACTTCTTGTGAATCCGGCTGGAAAGCCGGTTGGGCCAGGGGTTTTTCCTGAAGGAGCGGCTGTGATGTCAGCTTGCAACTCCTTGAGTGTAAAAGGTTTATTCAGCTACTCTTGCTGGACCCAGGAAAGCGAGTGGATAGGAAAATCATCTGCTATTGGACGAGAGGTTTCGAGTGAGGGGGTGGTCTGCGGTCATAGGGCGCACAATAGAATCTCTCGAAAGTCTGCAATAACCAAAATCATACTTGACAGTCAAACAGAAAATGCAGAGAAAACGCTGCACGAATTGCCTTACTACAATTTAATATTAGAAAAATAAACTAAATATAAATATGCTGAATTTTTTTAAGCAATTTCAATTTGCCAAATGTAACAATTAGTTTGGTACTGGGTTCGGTAGGGCCATTTCTTATAGGAAAACAACATTGCCTTAGCCTGAAAGGTACTTCTTAGAGTAGATTTAAACATACCTGGGCTGTATAAAGAATTAAAGGAGAAACTGGTTCTTCCAAAACCATGAAGTCTTAAAACAATGAGGCGAATAACAGTTGGAAAGAGGCACAGACTTCACTAAGTCAAGAAGATAAATATGGAACTTTAGGTAAATTTACAATTGCAGGGATTCTCATTAGACAGATATATGCTCCTTATTATTTGGAATTTCCCTCGCTAAGTGAAGCCCTAGTGCTAGCAGTCTCTGCTCTTGGTTCCTCTCCTCCTCTGGCGTTTTCTCAGCAGTTCTCTATCAATTGCACCCGCCGTTTCCCCAATAGTTTCCTATAATCCACCTTATAACTAAACACCTGTTTAAATCTATCAATTCCTTAAGTATCAGTGGCAGTTCCTCCGCTAAGGCAGAGGAGTGTCGCCCCACTGCTTTGCAGCAGTGAAATAAAGGAAAAATAAAAGGATAATAACTCAAGCTTATTATCATTTTATTTTTTTCTGCTGCAGCAGCAGCTTTGCAGGCAGGCGGGGCTGCTCTGATGACAGAGGAACTGGGGGAGGAGTGGTGGCACACTAAGTGTGTGCATGACTGTTTGGCCGGCTGCCTGGGCTGGCCAAACAGTCATGCACACTTTGCATGTTCTCCACCCAGGCCGTATGACAGCCTGGGTGGAGAACATGCCCAGGCTCCCACTGCCTGTCTGAGTGCCAAACCACGGTGCTCAGACCAATCACAACGCTTCATTGTAGCTTTGTGGTTGGCTTAGGGGAGCCTGGGTGCTTCGTGTTCCGTTCTGGTCGGGAGAGACGTCGGAGGAGAAACGCAGCAAGGAGGGGTTTTTTTTGTGTTTTTTTTTACACCCACTTACCCCACCACCCCTGCCACCCCCAATCAGTGCCAGCCGCCACTGATAAGCATATGGTTTTTTTGGGGGGGGATACTCAATTTTATTGATTTTTAAGTGAACAAATGAAAAACAGTACAGCACATTTTAGCAATGCAATTAAACAGTAAGAGATTGTTATATTCACGGGGTTTTGACGTACATTGCAATCCATATTCCCACAAAATCTCATACAGATTAGTTAAAGAAGACGAGATGAGAAACTCCATTACCCAATCTGTCCCAACCATTTGCACCATATAGAGGCTTCTCCTGCGCTGCGCACCAGTCCACCCCCCTGCGCCACTTAGCAATACTTGGAGGGGTTGGGTTTTTCCATGCGGCAGCAATGTCCCTCTTGGCCACCATAATGGCAGTACCCAGGAATAGTTTATCTGCTCTAGATCCGTCCAGCCCATCCATGACCCCCAGGAGTATGTTCAGGGGGTTATGTGGAACCTCCCAACCCAGGACTTCAGTAAGTTCCATTTCTAGTGTTTCCCAGTACGGGGCAAGGTGGGGGCATGTCCACACCATGTGGTAGAAGTCTGCCGGTTCTTGGCCACAGTGTGTACAGGAAGGATTTGGTCACAGGCCTGCCCTGTAGAGGCGGTCCGGAGTGAGGCAAGCGGTGTGGAGATAGAACAGTTGGACCAGGCGGAGCCTGGCTGAAGTAGTGATGGTTTTGGGAGCCATCAAGGCATCTCTCCAGTCTTCCTCTTCAAGGGAACCAACCCAGTTCTCCCATTGACTTCTGAGCCGGTCTAGTGTGGTTGGGCTGTTAGTTAAGGAACGATATATTCGTGATACCCCTCCCTTCCCCAGGTTTCCCATCATGATCTGTGCTTCCATGGGGCTGTATTCTGGGAGTGTCGTGCCACTTGGTATATGTGTGTTGAGGGCGTGGCGTAGTTGCAAGTATTTGTAGAATTGCGATGGGTGGAGGGAATGGCGGGTCTGCAGGTCTTGGAATGTGCATGATTGCTGACCCATACGTCTCCTAGTTGCGAAATACCAATTAGGGCCAATGCCCGGAACCCCTCCAACTCTCCCACTTCTTTAAGCCAGGCGCCCTGCCAGAGAGGTGTTTGTTGGGTCAGTTTGTCCGTCCACTGGGTGTGGCCCAGGGAAGCGCGCCAAGCTAGCAGAACCGCGCGTGTCACCACAGGCAGAGTCTTGGGTATTGGTCCTCCGTACATCATTGCTTGAATTTTGGGGAGTCCCAGTTCACCCAATTCGACCCTGTATACCAGATCCGACCAGCCACCATTGAACCAATCATGTAGGGTGAGTAGGCGGGTTGCTAGATAATATAAATATAGATTAGTTATGCCCATGCCCCCGTCAAAGGGTGGGATCTGTCAGTGGGCAAGAGCCATTCGTGGTCTCATTCCGCTCCAGAGGAATTTGGTAGCAAGACTGTCCAGTTCCCTGAACCAATTACGAGGAAGATGGAACGGGGCATTTTGGACGATATACAGTAAACGGGGGAGAATCATTATTTTAACAAGCATTGAAAATGCAATAGGTCTCGCCCTCGTTTAAGTTAAAGCAATTGTGTTTGTAATTAGGTGGCTTTTTAGCTTTGCTTTTATTAGTGTTTTTGCAAACTTTCATATACATAACATGCATATCTATGCATATATATATATATATATATATATATGTATATGTATGCATGCATTTTTATTTGTATTTATATATGCATACAGATATATAAATGCATATATATGCATATATACATATATATGCATACATATATATATATATATATATATATATATATATATATTCACTTGAAAAAACCATAGGTTTCAGGCACGTTATAGTTAGAAATTAGCATTTAAAAACCTTAGAAATTCACTGAAAAAACCATAGGTTTTAGGGACAGTTATAGTTAGTTGGACATTTCACTCGTACAAAACCAGTGAAATTCCCCCGTTATAGTTAGTTCAGCTAACTATAACTCGCGCCCCCGCAATGCACTGCTGATGACGTCACATATTACATCACTCATGACATGGTCCGTGACATCACTGATGACATCTCAAATGACATCACTGATGACATCATCCAGTGACTGTGTTTCTGTAAAGTTTAAATATGTTTAATATATATAGGGAAAGGCGTATTGAAGAATGAGTGGGTGTATAAGTGTCTGAATGGATGATTTAGTAGGTGCGTGACTGACTCTATAAGTGAGTGATTAAACGTATCTTACTGAATGCATGGGTTAGTGACTAAACTGTGTGAATGTCTGTATCCGTCTGTCTGTTGCTGTGTAAGCGGCTGCATGGGTTTGTGAATAGCTACATGAGTGTCTATATGAGTTATTGATTGGTTGTCTGAGTATCTGTATGGGTGCCTGAGTGTTTGTGTGGGTGGGGTGTGTGCGACTCTGTGCATAGATGTGTGAGTGGGTGATTCACTGGGTGCATGGTTTCAAGAGTGCATCTGTGATTGACTGTAAGGGTGGGTGAGTGTGTGTATGGGTGTGTTAGTGAGTGAATGTATATCTCAGTGGTACATGTGTGAGTAACTACATATGTGAAAGGCAGTATATATGTGTGTTGGAGTATATAAATGGCTATGAGAGTGTGTGATTGTGAGAGTGGCTGTATGGATGAGTGTGTACTTGTATCAGTGATTGTATAAGAGCGTAAGAATGTGCTAGTATTTGTATGAGTAAGTGAGCTGGTGTGTGTATAACTGAATAGGTGAGTAAATGGCAGTGTGATTAATTATTTGCATGACTGACTAGGTGTGTGAGTACCTCTATGGATGAGTGGCGGTGTGTGAGTGTCTATGTAGGTGTATGAGTGCATATGATAGTCCTGTACTGAGTGACCGTAAGTATGAGTGACTGTACGGGTGAGTGAGTGGATGTGTGTGTAGACCCTAAGAATCAGTGAGTGGGTATGTAGTTATTGGTGTTGGAGTGTCTATGGTTTTGAGAATGGCAGTCTGTAATTTAGAGTGGGTGTATTAAAGGTTATATTAGGGTGTGAGAAGATGCATCAAATTATCACATGGATGATGTCATCAGTGATGTCATCAGTGATGTCATTTGAGATGTCATCAGTGATGTCATGAGTGATGTCACTGACCATGTCATGAGTGATGCAATATGTGACGTCATCAGCAGTGCATTGCGGGGGCGCGAATTATAGTTAGCTGAACTAACTATAACGGGGGAATTTCACTGGTTTTGTACGAGTGAAATGTCCAACTAACTATAACTGTCCCTAAAACCTATGGTTTTTTCAGTGAATTTCTAAGGTTTTTTAAATGCTAATTTCTAACTATAACGTGTCTGAAACCTATGGTTTTTTCAGTGAATTTCAAAGGTTTTTTAAATGCTAATTTCTAACTATAACGTGCCTGAAACCTATGGTTTTTTCAGTGAATTTCAAAGGTTTTTTAAATGCTAGTTTCTAACTATGCCTACAGAGGTAGGACATGTGAAGAAAGAAGAAAAAATGCACAGAAAGAAGCAAAAGAAATGCAGAAAGAAGCAACAGAAGTCCACAAAGACGAAGAAGAACCAGGTCAGCAGAGCCGCTCTAGAGCCTAAGAACCAGGTCAGCAGAGCTGCTCTAGAGCCAGAGAACCAGCTCAGCAGAGCTGCTGTAAAGCCAGAGAACCAGGTCAGAAGAGCTGCTTTAGAGCCACAGAACCAGGTCAGCAGAGCTGCTTTAGAGCCATAAAACCAGGTCAGCAGAGCCGCTTTAGATCCAGAGAACCAGGTCAGCAGAGCCGTTGTAGAGCCAGAAACCAGGTCAGCAGAGCTGCTCTAGAGCCAGAGAACCAGGTCAGCAGAGCTGCTGTGAGAGCCAGAGAACCAGGTCAGCAGAGCCGCTCTAGAGCCAGAGAACCAGGTCAGCAGAGCCGCTCTAGAGCCAGAGAACCAGGTCAGCAGAGCTGCTGTAGAGCCAGAGAAACCAGGTCAGCAGAGCTGCTTTAGAGGGAGAGAACCAGGTCAGCAGAGCTGCTTTAGAGCCAGAGAACCAGGTCAGCAGAGCTGCTTTAGAGCCAGAGAACCAGGTCAGCAGAGCTGCTTTAGAGCCAGAGAACCAGGTCAGCAGAGCTGCTTTAGAGCCAGAGAACCAGGTCAGCAGAGCTGCTCTAGAGCCAGAGAACCAGGTCAGCAGAGCTGCTTCAAAGCCAGAGAACCAGGTCAGCAGAGCTGCTCTAGAGCCTAAGAACCAGGTCAGCAGAGCTGCTCTAGAGCCAGAGAGCCAGGTCAGAAGAGCTGCTGTAGAGCCAGAGAACCAGGTCAGCAGAGCTGCTGTAGAGCCAGAAACCAGGTCAGCAGAGCTGCTGTAGAGCCAGAGAACCAGGTCAGCAGAGCTGCTGTAGAGCCAGAGAACCAGGTCAGCAGAGCCGCTTTAGATCCAGAGAACCAGGTCAGCAGAGCCGTTGTAGAGCCAGAGAACCAGGTCAGCAGAGCTGCTCTAGAGCCAGAGAACCAGGTCAGCAGAGCTGCTTTAGAGCCAGAGAACCAGGTCAGCAGAGCTGCTCTAGAGCCTAAGAACCAGGTCAGCCGAGCTGCTCTAGAGGCAGAGAACCAGGTCAGCAGAGCTGCTGTAGAGCCAGAGAACCAGGTCAGCAGAGCTGCTTTAGAGCCATAGAACCAGGTCAGCAGAGCTGCTTTAGAGCCAGAGAACTAGCAATTTAAATCTGCAGCGACGGCGCAGAGCCGGCTCCGTCTGTGGCGCTTCCAGCCGCTGGCAGGAGATGAAGACCTCTGCCCCCCCCCCCCATACCCGCCCCCCCTTCCATTCAGGAGTTCGTTGCTGCTTCGAGGGTACAGACCTGGCAGGCCGCCCGCCTGTGAAGCGGGGCCTGTGCCAGCCATGGAGGTTTCCACATTCAATTAGGTGCCCAGACATTCAGAAACGGCTCCTGCAGAGGGAGCGCGCAGCTCAGGAACCCAGGTCGGCAGGGACTTACATCTCTGCAGCAACTGCATGTCGTGCCTGTGACCCGGGTCTGCAGGGACTTACATCCGCAGCAACTGAAAAAATTATAAATGTGGGCCAACAGGTGTTTCTCTATACAACAAACAGTTTCACTGGAAGCTGCCTTCTTACTAACATAAATTTCCCGTTTCTTTTGACTGAAGACCGCAGGGGAGACAGCAACACAAGTCACACAACCCACTGTTAATGGATTAAACAAACACGTTCCTGTTGCAAAAAAAATTTATTTGAGGAACATTAAATGTAACGAAACCTGTGATGTACAAATACACGAAGGGGTGAGTATAGTGTCGATGATAAAATTCCATTTGGGAGTTGTGGTGACATTGAGAGAGTTGTCGACCTTTGGCCTCGTGGTTAACGTGTCACCAGAACCAGGCATTACTGGAGCATAGTACACAGTTCCCGAGTCCATAACTTTGTCCTTGTTGCACAGCAGAGCTGGCGCTCCCGCAGACCGACCTCTCCCAGATTTGGGTCATAGCCAGCCCGGCGCAGGTAATTGAATTTCCAGGGCTGAGCAGCGGCGGGTGTTAGTCACACTTGGAGGGGCTCATCCCCGCCGGCCTGCCTCCCAGCACCTCCCTATCTGTAATGGGATGTCTCCAGTATTAGCAATTTAAATATGCAGCGACGGCGCAGAGCCGGCTCCGTCTGTGGCGCTTCCAGACGCTGGCAGGAGATGAAGACCTCTGCCCATCCCCGCCCCCCCTTCCATTCAGGAGTTCGTTGCTGCCTCGAGGGTACAGACCTGGCAGGCCGCCCGCCTCTGAAGCGGGGCCTGTGCCAGCCATGGAGGTTTCCACATTCAATTAGGTGCCCAGACATTCAGAAACAGCTCCTGCAGAGGGAGCAACCAGCGCAGGAACCCAGGTCTGCAGGGACTTACATCTGCAGCAACTGCATGTCGTGCCTGTGACCCGGGTTTGCAGGTAATTACATCCGCAGCAACTGAAAAAGGTGCGCAAGAGCGCTTTTGAAAAACGGAGTGGTGCACCAGCAAATAGGAGTTCCAGGGCCCGAATTTTTTTTTGAAAAAAATGTATTTATTGTTCATTTTTACACACGGGAGGGATAAACTGGGAGAATAACAAAGCATCAAAAACTGGATGGGGAAGCAGTGAGAAGCAAGTAATGGCCAGGTTGGGATCGGAGGGCACAACACAGAGCGTGCAGAGAGGGGTATGGTGTTTGAGTTGGAAAGTGGCACGAAGCGAGCACGAAAACACAGCATACTCATGGAGTGCTAAAACAAACAAGTGGGAGAGGAGGGGGAAGTGCTGGGAACAGGCGCCCTAGGAATGCCTGTGCGCCACGTGTGCCAATAGACTTTTATCTGTTTCTTAAATAAACAAGCAGATAAGAAAAGTCTATTGGCACAAGATGGCGTCGGACTGTCCACAGTCCGTACGGACACGCGCATGCTGTTTGCTATGGACAAATGGCAAGAGCAGCCATGTTTGTCCATGCAGACGCGTGCATGAAAGCCCTCGGCAGAATCGATTCCAAAAGGTACACGCAATAGCGAGAGCAGCGCATGCGCTGCTTTCGCCAGGCGAGACCTAAAAAGGGCGACTTTCCCTAGGGGGTTAAGCGGCAAGGTTTGCCACTTCCGGATATCCTCTTTGGCACTCCTGACCAATGGGGTGATATTAAGCAACCATGCCAAATCAGGGAGTAACGCGACCCAGATTCCCAAGTATTTGAATGATTGCCGTCTGATGGGTATAGTTGACTGCCAGTCGAAACAGTCCCTTGACAGAGGAAGGGGGACCAAGGTTGACTTAGCTGAATTCAGATGCAGGCCCGAGACCTGCTCGAAGGAGCGGAGTAATTGGAGAGACCTGGGTCCAGAATGGGCAGGCTCTGCAAGGAAAAGCAGGACGTCATCTGCATATAATGTGATCTTATCCTCGTGGAAGCCTTGCCACTTCCACCCTTGGATCTGGTCGTCAGACCGAATGAGACAAGCCAGGGGTTCCATCGCCAGGGCAAAGAGGAGGGGCGAGAGGGGGCACCCGTCTCGTGCCTCTTCCAATCGTGAACACCTCCAAGAGCGCTCCATTGATGAGCACCCGTGCCTTTGGTTTGGAATATAAGACCCCGGACTAAGCAGCGGAAGTGTTGTCCCAGGCCCATTGCGCCTAACACGTCCTCCAGATAGTGCCAGTCGACCGAGTCGGAGGCTTTTTTGAAGTCGATTAGGTGGAGTGCTAGGTAGGGGGTAAGTGACTGACTGTTCGCTAGGGCCAGGTGGAGGCGTCAGAGGCAGTGTCTTGTACCTCGCGCCGGCATGAAGCCACATTGGTCCGGGTGGATCAGTTTGGTGAGGTATGGTCCTAGACGTTGGGCCAGGATTGTGGCATATATTTTGACCTCCGTATTAATAAGAGATTAATCGGTAGTCTGTGCAGATTGGCGAGGGTGGCTGAGTTTTGGGGATGACAACTATAGTAGCCGCATCGGTTTCTGGAGGGAAGGATTCCACGTAAGCGGCCTCTGTGAAAAGATGGGAGACATGAGGGCCAAGTATGTCCCGATAAGCGGCATAGTATTCCTGTGATAAGTCGCCGGGGCCCGGTGTTTTCCCTGATGCGATTCGAGATATGGCCTCATTTATTTCTCTGTGTGTGATGGGGAGATCAATTCCAGCTGATTCAACCACGCTGAGGCGGGGAAGGTGAAGACCCTCCAGGTTGATCAGTTCGGAAAGGGAGGTCTCAGGTCTTTGGCCTGAGTAGAGTCTGGAGTAATAGTCGGCGAAAGTTTGGGCTACCGCAGTAGGGGTGCGGTGGGTGAGTCCTTCTGAGTCTCGAATTTCTAGGATTATGCGATGGGCTAGGGGATATGTAGCCAGCCTGTGTAGAATCTTCCCATTTTTGTCCCCCCAGCCGTATACTCGGGCAATGGAGGTCCTCCATAGCAACTTAGCTGATTCCAGGGAAATTGGATTAATCTCTTCCCTCAGTAGTGCGAGCTGTCCCGTTTGGGGGCCGTCCTGTGCCTCAGGCGTGCTTCTCTCTAGACGGGTCGCCTGGGCCTCGCGGATGAGCCAACCATCCTGGGCCTAACGTTTGATTTTGAGTTGGCCTTTAGCGAAGCCACAGATGGTGGCTTTACCCGCTTCCCAAAGAGTACCCAGGGAGGAAACGGAGTTATGGTTGGTGAGGAAGTACTGTCGGAGCTCGACCTCAATTGCCTTCTTGAAGTCTTTATCTTGAAGGAACCAAGCATTCATCCTCCACATGGGGCGGAGTGTGTCAGTGGGGTCGCCTATATTCAGAAGCAGAGGTGAGTGATCTGAGATGCCTCGGGGGAGGATAGTGATCTCTCTGATCTTCTGGCATTCGGGGGCCAGCATGAAAATCAGGTCTATTCGTGCATGCGTGTGGGTGTACTGCTTGCCTCGGGGGTTCCATGTCCTCCAGACATCACAAACGCCCAAGGTGTTTGCCCAGTTTACCAGATGTTTGGCGTGCAGTGACCTAGTGACGGAGGGTACACCAGTGGTGTTGAGGTCCGGTTGCATAACCGCGTTGAAGTCACCCCCTATCACTGTCTCACCCAGGGGCAGGGAAGCAATAACGTCACTGATCCGCCTCAGGGTTAGTCAGGGCCACGAAGCGTCCCTGGGGATCTTTGGTGGCGTGGGTAAGTACGAAGGGGAGGTTACGTCTCAGAAGGATTGCCACCCCGCGTGAACCCCGTTCAAAGCCTGAGTGCCAAGCTCTGTCCAACCCGTATCTTGCGAGGAAGGGACAGTAGTTACCCATGAGGTGGGTCTCCTGGAGCATGAGTATATCAGGGGCGTGCCTTTGGGCATACCGCAGGACTGCAGTCCGCTTGACTCTGTCAAGCAGACCATTTATGTTCCATGACAGCACTCGGAGAGGGTCTCCGTTATTTAACCTCTGTCATGTTTCGCATGGGTGAGCCAGAGAGTTGCCAGGTCCCAGTCTTGTTGCTGGATAGGTCGGGATGCTATTGAGCGTGGAGCAAAGTCTCGTTTGCTGTTATGTGGGTTATGTGTGTGTCTTTCGTGGTACAAGGATGGAGTGCTGCGAGGACAAAACAGTGCATTCGAACAACAACTTAGGACAACGGTCCCACACCCCTCCCCCCCACTGCCCACCCTATACTTCAAGAACAGAAGCATCTGTCGCCCTGGTAAATACCAAAGTTAACAGGCCAAACTATAACGTTTAGCTTCGGAGTTGCGTGGTGGACCCCCCTCTAAGTCAGGATAACCTTGCTGCATCGGCAGAGTTATCTGAGAGTTATGTTGTGTTGAGACCTTTTGTCCCAAGTTCGCCCTAGAGGTGTACTCAGCTTTCATGACTCCTGGTTGGGTCGGTCATCCCAGGAGTGCCAGACTGCGAGAGAGATCAGAGTCAGTGGATTCAGTGCAGAGAGTCTTAGGGGGGCTCTCCCCGGGGGCTGACCGATCTAGGGATTCAGATTGTTGCAGGGAGCGGGAATCGTTCTGCCTTTCTTGGTTTCTGGGGTTCTGGGCGGTAACAGTGGGTGAGCCTGACATGGCTCTGCAGGCGCTCCGGCCCCTGAGGGAGCGTGTGTGTCTTCTTGTTTCAGGTGACGTCGCAGGGGGCGTTCCTGGCTCGGGCCCCCGAGGGTGGAACTGTAGCTCTGGGTCTGCGGGGACGTTCCTCAGTCAGCTAGGTCCAGCTGACTGCGGGGTGTCAAAAAAAAGGGTTTTGTCCTGGAATACGATCCAGAGGCGGGCCGGTAAGAGTAACCTGTACTGAAGATGAAGAGCGCGCAGCTTCTGCTTGACTTCGGTGTATGAGCGTATTTGAGCCTGGACTTCCTGTGTGTAATCTGGAAAGATCATTATGCTGTGGTTGCGGTAGGTCAGGGTTTTCTGGTTGCGGGCTTCTCTCAAAATGGTGTTTCTGTCCTTGAAATTAAGGATCCTGGCAATGATTGGTCTGTGCGGGGCCCCCATGGAGGCTTGGGTGCCAGGGAGCGGTGGGCCCGCTCCACCGCAAACCATGCGGACAGAGTGTCTTTAGGCATCCATGATTCGATCCATTGCTCGATGAGCGCTCCCACCTGTCCCTGCTCTGTTCCCTCCGGGAACCCCACCAGACGGAGATTGTTTCGCCTTGATCAGTTTTCAGCGTTCTCGGCCCTCTTGTGCAACTCTCTGGTGTGGGTTTGTAGGCGGGGTACTTGCTCTTTCAGCTGGATTATATCATCCTTGACTGAAGAAATGCGGGATTCAGCTTCCGAGATGCGGGCTGTCGCGTTCAGGAGGTCCTGTCGAAGAAGAGCCACGTCCACCCGGACTTAGTCAATTTTGTTCTCCACTGAGGCCTGCAAGGAGTTAATGGCTTGTAGGATTGTGGTAAGGTCTCCCCCAGCCGGAGCAGGTTTCTCAGTGGCCCCAGCGGTGGGTCCAGGGTCGTTTGTGGTATATTGGCCCATCTTGGTCTGTGTTGGGGGTGGTTTAGGCCCTCGGTCTAGGCCCTCGGTCTTTCCCCATGATGGTGGTCGGGGGCGGGGGGGCAGACTCCGGCCCGAACCACGTCGGGGTTTTGGTGGTCTCTATGTTGGGGACAGGACTCGTCCCCGTCCGGCTCTCCGGTGGGTGTGAGAAGGGTTACTTAAGGGCCTTTGTATGGTGAGGCACGTCCTTTATTCTTCCCAGGCAGGGTTAGTAGGTTCCAGTGGTCAGGGTCTCGCCCCGCAGGCACCCCGGCTCCGGTGTCGTCGGATGCTGGTGGGTTAATAAGTTGTTGGAAGTACTTTCGGGGAAGGGCCGCCACCGCTTAGAACCCCGCTCGGCCTCCTGGTGTTTGGTACGCGGAAGCAGCGGGTACTCGGTCCGTTTTGGATGAAGCATATGATTTTATTGTATTATCCATATAACTGAAATGAAATGAAACGTCTTTACTCTGGCAACAGTCAATGTTAAGATTAATAAAAAAAATATGTTTTACTATAGTTTAAACTCGAAAAAAATCTCAGTGACCTAAAAGAGATTTAGAGCAATAGACTTGGTAATAATTCTGCTGAAATGGAAGCGAAAGATGGCTATCGTATTTTTGAACATTTGATTCTCTTCAAACCACCGCAGCAATAAAAATGCTTTTACATTTACATTTGCATTTACTGGGCAGCCTGCTGTCACATTACTTGATGGAAACCTCTTTAGCCTTCAGAAATCACCACAGAATTTCTGTTTATTCGTTTTCAGCTTCCTTGGCTGCATCTTTGCTGTGAAGTTGCCACTTCCACTCAAATGGCACTTGTAGGTAAAAGGCAAGAATGCAAGGTACGAGATGGTAGAGCAGGTTCAAACAAACAGGCCCCAACTAACGATGTACTCACTGAAAAGAGTGGAAGACATCTGTTCCGGTGTAAACATACAAAGATGCTTACAACTCTAATGTGCTGAAGATTAAAAAAAAACTAGATTTGGCAATGCCAATAGGTTTGGCTAATAGGCGAGATCGCCTCTTTTGTTATTGGTGAGTTTAAGTTTCTCATCATATGTCAGATGTCACTCAATCTTCCTTTTCATCCATCCACTGACTTAAGTTCATCCACTCACCCATCCATAATAAAACCCACACACTCAATAAGAGTATGCAAGATAAATTAAAAGAGTGGAAAAAATGAAAGCACAACTCTTTAAAAGTGGCAGTCAAGTACTTACAGTTAAGAATAAGCAAAAAAAAAAAAATATCAAAATAGCAGTGCATGACCATCTCGGAAAGGCATTGTATATAGTAATTAATTGATGTACCAATCCAAGATGGCTGACATGTTGCTTCTAAATATGGTGGTCATCTTGCAACAGTAAAACAATGATTCACCATGGATGGTTTAGAAGCTGTGGTCAGGTGGGATTGTGGTGCACTGCAGATGAAATGAGCAATAAACGTGCAGCCCGATTGCATTCTCAGAGAGCATGCTCAAAAGTAAATAAATGAACTGTAAAAAAAATAATAATAAAAAAAGGCAATGAAGAAGGGGAAATATAAAAGGAGAAACTCAAGTCTAAGGTGGCTGGTGCACTCGCCCTGGCACCAGGTCATTGGGTAAACACAGTCACTCAGAGAGCAATACAGCCAGTGTTTGAAGTGGGCTGACCCACTGAACCAAACTATATGCTGGCACGGACAAGAACAGAATATGAAGGACACTCAAATAGACAAATGGCTATAAAGGGCAGAACCAAAATCCCTAAGTATATGTATAGATATGTATATGTATAGATATGTATATATTTTCATGAATTACAAGAGCCTTGTAGGCAACTGTAACTGGTAAATGCAACATCTAGAATTGCAAAACATAAAAGTACAAACATGCGTAACATTAAAGTTGGCAAAACAAAGTAGACCGTCACCAAGGACACCTAATAAAGAGTCTCAAATGAAAATCTTCTACCCACAAGGCTCGTCAGTGGGGGTCCGAGGAGAAGTAAATATCAAAACCGTTGCCTACTGCAGTAATCTGTCCGATTCCACGTAACAAAATTCCTGCCTACAAGTTTTAACAGTGTGATATCAAACCATCCGCAAAGGTCGATCTTTTTAACATATGTTTTTTACGATAAATAATTCAGCCCAACTGCCTTCCGCATAGCTTTTGTAATAAACAGAACAGACAAAGCAACTGAACTAACTCTTTCAAATGAACCTTTCACATCTGAAGCCTTGGTCAATGGCTTGTCGCTATACCCAATACTTGCCTACTATAATGAAAATAAACTTGGTCACAAGGCAACCTCTAGATACACATGCATAAAATTACTATGTACAAAGTTAAAATTGGCAAAACAATATATAACCCCTCCTACGTGGTCCAGACAAGGATTTGCACTATGCAAATCTTATATCCTGATGGTTGTTCAAAGAGGGTAACTAATACCTAAACTCTTGCCTCCCATGGCAATTAATAAGATTCCATATAACAGAATATCTGTTTAAAGGCTTTACCACCCTAAAGGCCTTTCGGCTAGAACATATATTTTTCTGAATAAATCAGTCGGGCCTACTACTGCCCGTGTTATCATTTTTCATAATAAACACATCAGGCTTAAGGTATCTGAGAAACGTTTTCCTGATGAATAAATCATGCCTTTGTACTTTATCTCTGGCTTCTCACCACGGCCAAGTTCGGCCTACTGAATTGAGCATAAACTTTCCACAAAGCAGCCATCAGGAACACAGTCATAAAAATTACGATCGTAAAAAATAACAGTTGACAAAACAATATACAAAACCTTCCAAGCGAAATAAACATTCTCATATACAATTCTTTTATCTCCAGGACTTGTCATGAGGACAACAAACACCAAAACCCTTATACATGTCGTTTTAATAATTACAAGAGCCTGGCAGACAACTGAAGTTGTCTGGCCGGATCTAAATCGCTTCGGTAAATGATTCACATAAAATTACAAAAGTATAAAATACCAGTTGGCAAAACACTATACAACACCGCCTAAGAGAACTAATAAAGATTCTCAAATGCACATCTTCTAACCACAATACTTGTCAGTGCGGGGACAAGGAGAAGTAACAAACATCAAAACCCTTGCCAACTTCAGTCATCTGTCGGATGCCATGCAACAAAATTTATATCGACGGGTTTTAACAATGTGATAGTAATCCATACTTAACCTTTTAAGTGGGGGTGTTGGCCAATGGCCGACACCCACACTACCTCCCCAGTGCATGTGTCAGCCATTAGCCGACACTGGGGAGGCATGTAAAAGCCGCTTTAGTGCTCTGCACCAGAGGGAGCCCTTTATTTATTTTTTAAATCACGCTGCTAGGGAAACTTCCCGAGCAGCCTGAATTATAATTTTTTTTTTCTGCAGTGACTATCGGCACGCAGTGCGTGCTTACGTCATTGCAGTAAAAGTGAAAGTAAAGCGAGCCAATGGGCTAATTTTACTTTAACTGAATCAGTGTTTGGGGGCATATCTCAGCTCACAAGCATCGATTCTAAAAGGAGAGGTTTAGTGGAAAAGGGGAGAATCTCTCTTTTCCTATGGTACCTCTTCCCAGTGGATCCTTGCTCGGGGTTTGCCACAGGAGAGCAAACCCAAGCAGGGATCCACCCACTAGACACCAGGGATAGGGGGATGCTACTTCTTGCCAATTTTTATATTTGTCTTTCTGTCCCCCCCCCCCAACCCTGGGAGATAGATGGGGGCAATTACTCCTGATCAAACCCCGGGGAGCAGAAAGCCCACTAGACACAGCTTAAAAAAAAATAAATTAGGAATATAGGGGTGGGGGCCTGCCAACATGAGCATGGCAATGCTCCCACCCCAAGTAAATGAGTAAACAGTCTTTCTGCCCTGCCTTTGTCCTTAGTTTGACCCATTCCTGTCACCGGCACTACACCCAGCCACACAAATGGGGCAGCGTTTTTATCAGCACAAGTGGGGTAATGCTGGGTGGTAGGGATTTTGTGGATTCCTGCGGATTCTGGAAGTTTCCATCACAGAAATGTGAGGAAAATGCATGATTTCAGGCAAAGTTTGAGGTTTGCATGGCATTGTGGGTAAAAAATAGCTCATGGGATCCACACAAAGCACATCACCCTAGACTCCACTACTTGTCTAGTTTTAAAAAATGTGCAGGTGTTCTAGGTTTCCCTAGGTGCTACCCAAGTTAGGGACCAAAATTCACAGCTAGGCACTTTGCAAAAAACGGGTCCGCTTTCGGTGGAAAAATGTGATGTATCCACGTTGCGTTTTGGGCCATTTCCTGTCGCGGGCACTAGGCCTACCCACATATGTGAGGTACCATTTTTATCAGAAAACTTAAGGGAAGGATTGTTGGAAAGAAGTTTGTGCCTACCCGCAGATTCCAGAACTTTTCATCAAAGAAATGTGAGAAAAATGTTTTTTTTTGTCAAAATGTGAGGTTTTCAAAGGAATCCGGGTAAAGCAACCTGGTGAGAGCCACACAAGTCACTCCACCCGGATTCCTTCAGGTGTCTAATTTGTTTTTTAAATGTGCAGATTTGCTAGGTTTCCCTGGGTGCCCCCTGAGCTAGGGCCCAAAGTCCACAGCTATCCACTTTCGAAAACTAGCATTGGCAAAGCAAATAGGTCTTGCCTATGCAAGAGCTATTGGCTTGCCAATAAAATGCTGTACACCAGAGTGGCTGCTGTACAGCATGGCTAAAAGTTAGTGAGGTAAAGGAGAGTGGCGTGGAGAGGAGTTTCGTAAAGTGGAGTGTTATGGAGTGGCATAGAGTGGCGTACAGTAGAGTTGAGTGGCGAGGCGTGGAGGACTTTAGTGGAGTGTCATGCAGTAGTGTACAGTGTCGTGGAGGGAGTAGAGTTATAGAGTGGAAGAGCTTGAAGTTGAGTGGCAAAGTGGAGTACAGTGTCAGAGTAGAGTGGCGTAGAGTGGAGTAGCAGAGTTTTGTGAAGTGCCGTAGAGGGGGTTGAGTAGAGTGTTGTAGAGTAGAGTGGCGTAGAGAGGAGTAGTGCGTTACAGAACAGAAAGGATTACAGTGGCATGGAGTGGCATAGAGGGAGTTGTGTAGAGAATCGTGAAGTAGTGTCAAAGAATGGCAGAGTGGAGTAGAGTGCTGTAAAGTGGAGTGGCACACAGTGGAGTGGAACAGAGTGGAGTAGTGTGTCAGTGGAGCAGAGTTGAGTGTGGTGTCGCAGAGTAGAAGGGAGCAGAGGAGAGTGGACTAGAGTGAAGAGGCATAAAGTACAGTGGTACAGAGTAGATTGGCGTAGAGTGCAGTGGTGTAGAGTGCATTGGTTTTGAGTAAAGTGGTGTAGAGTGCATTGGCATTGAGAGCAGTGGTTTAGAGTAGAGTGCATTGGCGTGGAGTGGCGCTTAGTGGAGTAGAGTGGCGTAGAGTGCAGTGGCATAGAGTAGATTGTTTCAGAGTAGAGTGAAGTGGCGTAGAGTGGAGTGGTGCAGGGTAGAGTGGAGTGGCATAGAGCAGTGGCGTAGAGTGCATTAGCATAAAGTGCAGTGTTGCAGAGTGGAATAGTGTAGAGTGAAGTGGTGCAGAGTGTAGTGGCCTACACTAGAGTGGTGTAGAGTGCAGTGGCGAAGAGTGCAGTGGTGCAGAGTAGAGTGGGGTAGAGTGCAGTGGCATAGAGTAGTGGTGCAGAGTAGAGAGGCATAGAGTGAAGTGGCACAGGGTGCACTGGCGTAGAGTGTAGTAGAGTGGTGCAGAGTGATGCAGAGTACAGTGCAGTGGCATAAAGTAAAATGGAATAGAGTGGAGTGGCGAAAAGTTAAGAGGCAGAGTGTAGTGGCAGACTGCAGTAGCAGAGAGTGCAGTGCTGCAGAGTAGAGAGTCAGAGTGCAGTGATGAAGAGTAGAGTGGAATACAGTGCATTGGTGTAGAGTGCAGTGGAGTTGAGTGGTGCAGAGTAAAGTGGCACAGTGCAATGGTGTAGAGTAGGGTGGTGTAGAGTGCATTGGCATAGAGTAGATTGTTTCAGAGTAGAGTGCAGTGGTGCAGAGTAGATTTGAGTGGCATAGAGGGGATTGGCATAAAGTGCACTGGCATACAGAGGAGTGGTACAGAGTAGAGTGCATTGGCATAGAGTGCAGTGTTGTAGAGTAGGTTAGCATAGAGTGCAGTGGCGTGGAGTGGTATAGAGTGAAGAGGTGCTTAGTAGAGTAGTGTGGGGTACAGTGAATTGGCGTGGAGTGGTGCAGAGTAGAATGGGATAATGTGGAGCATGCATGGTATGGTAGCACACATCTTCTATTGAAAGGACTATTACATTTGCACTCAAATGCAGTTTTACTGATAAAAGTATACAGCGCACAAACGATAATGTGTGGAAATGTCATCACCCAATGTACTGACCATCAACACAGGTCATTTACAGACATTTAAATTTTGTAGTGTGCTAGAAAAAAAATCATTGTAAAGCCTTCCTCAAGCAGCCCTCTGTAAGCCAGCATGATTGTTACATAAATCCTCTCACTTTGAAGTCAGAGAAAGAAAAATAAACACTAAGCTCCCTGGAAAACATAGCCTGCCATTTGACCTCAGTCTTTGAATGCACAGCAAATATGACAAGATGAGAACAAGATTTAAAGGCCTGTTTACAGAAAGCGAGTTCATGGAAGAATACAGTAAACAAGGTTTGAGCAATAGGAGGGATAAACTCAAGCTGGACAGCCTGAACAAAATAAAGCCTGCAAACAGAAAGCCTGAAAATGTGAGTTACAAACCATAAAGCCAATGGTAAGCAACGGGCAAAATGCATTCTTAGGTGAACTCTCTGAATGTCCCCAAGATGTCTTTAGCAAACCAGACAGCTGTGCTGTCTAGTAGGCTGAGACCTAAAAAGGGTCAGTTTTGAGTAGAAATATGTGATGCATCAGTGTTGGGTTTTGGTCGTTTCCTGTCAGGATATTTGATACTACCAATTGGATTTCGCTGCATTTGTGCCTGTGTGTAAGAAAGAAAATATTTTACAAAACACCCTCTAAATCATTTGCTCGTACCGGTACCCACTAATTCAGAGATGTTCAAATAACCACGGCTCCTAAACTTTACATCTTGTGTCCATTTAAAAAAAACATAGGTTACCTTGATACCTATTTCTCATCATATTAATTGGGTTATACACAATAAGAAATCATTATACGTTGCAGCTCAGTTTTTGGCTCTGGGTACCTCGGGTTCTTGGACAACCTAAAACCATATATATCCCCACAACCAAAAGGGTCTGGCGAACAAATGTAATGGTACATTTCTTTTGTAAATCAGCCATCGTGAGAAAAATTTACAGATGAAAACATTGTCACAAATGTCTGTTTTTCCTGCTCATTTTCAATATTTCTTTATTGCAACAGTTAGTTTATTTGGGAAAACCTTGAGGGAACCACACATATGGTCCCTAGTTGAATTCTGAATATTGTCTATTTTTCAGAAATATATAGCTTTCCTGGGTCACCCATGGGTTTCACACTGGTTTGCACCACAAACTGGAAGTAGGTTGAAAGCACAAAAAATTGGAAAAATGGGCTACCTCTTGGAAGAATGCCAAAATTGTGTTAAAAATTAGGTTTTTTGATTCAGCTCTGCATGTTCCTGAAAGCTGGGAAGAAAGCGACTTTAGCACAGCAAAATTTACGCCAATTTTATTTTTAAAAACCAGACACTTATCCAGAGCACAATTTTCCCCCAAAACTCAAAATTTAGCTATATTTTGGCTATTTTCTTGGTCCCCCTCCAATTTTGCGTGGATCCCTTATGTGGCCAAAACGTTATGGAGGTCTAAGAACGAACTACCCCCAATAGCCAAAAAAGGGCTCAGCACTGGAGGGGAAACGGCCCATCAGTTATGGGGTTAAAGACGCATTTCCTGAAATGTTAATGTTTCACTCTAAATAAGTCAGCCCTACTACCTTTCTGATTGCTTTTCATAATGAACAAAACCAACATAAGGCAACTGACATAACTCTTCCTAATTAACCAATAACATCTGTAGCCTTTATGAATGGTTCAGCACCAAAGCCAATGCCTGCCTACTGTATTAAGAATAAGCTGCGCCAGGCGGCGTGGCTACGCTAAGGAAGATGGCGGACGTGCTCATGTAGAGCTCCGGCCGCCGGCTCAGCGCATCGACAGCCATCGTGGTCGTGGGGACTGGATTTCGCCCCTACAAGCTGCCTAAATAAAGGTGGCAACAAGCACAAAGGGGTAAGCCCGGAATTCACGGCCGGGACCCTGAAAACCGGGCCGATCCGCCAGGAGGAGCGAGTCGACACAAAATCGCGGCCCCCAGCTCCGCGATCACGGAGCTGGGTAAAATCTGGGGCGGAGCCCTGGAGGGATCTGATGTCGTCTGAAAACGGCCCCGGCTCAATCCCACTGCCGCACCCAGTGAGGAGTGGCTCTGGAGTGCGGGTTGAGCGCCGAAAGCGGCCAGCGCCGTTCTGTTAGGCGTGAGAGCGGACCTGTGCGTGCGGGACGGATCCCGATCGAGCGCGAAGGCAACAGGCCCCGTGAGCAAGCGCCCTCCCACCCCCCGCTGCCCCAGCACAGAGCATAGCAGCGCCACCCAAGCGCTATGGGCGGTAGGGACTTTGTGAAGAGGGGGGGGGGAGCGAACACCGAGTGGGCTGACTGCCGGGGGGCCCAGTAGGCATAGCGGGGCCCCCGGATGAACACTCCGCCCGAGGGACGCGGGTGTCAGGAACTTACACGGCGCAGCAATCCGGAGCCTGCTGGGTGGAGGCTAGCACCCGGCAGGCCCGAAAAGTGAAGGCACAAGCGGGAGTACTCTGCCGCGGTCGGGGTGACCCGAGGCACCTGGACCGGGGCCCGGGCAGCGCCGCGGCGGGGGGAAGAAGATAAACAGCCGCCAACCCTGAAGTCTGCGGCCCCCAAGAGGGGTGGAAGCAGGAAGAGGCCCTAGAGCCAGCTGAGTACAGGGCCGGGACTAGGCCCGCGACGGTGATCCCGGCAAGAACGTTCCCAGAGAGGCAGGCTGCGGGCCAGCAGCGGCTGGCACGTCAGGAACAGGCGCGAGATAGGCCCTGGGTCGCGTAATCCACCGCGGCCGAGTCTGCGGTTGGTGGACCCAGAGGAGAGGCGCTCTCCCCCCATCCCTATCACCCAGCGGCGGCCGGGCACCGTGAATACTGGAGGCCCTGAGGAGGGGGACCGCAGAGTAGGGGCACCAGAGAAGGCTCACCGCTGCAATCTTGACGGCCTAGAACACCAGTGCTGAAACCTACGCGCCATTGTAGAGCCGCCGCCGGCCCCATTACCTGGGGGCCCCAGAAGAGGCACGCCCATTGGCTGCCATCCCAGGGCTGACCGGGAGGAGCTGCGCGGACGCGGCGCATGGAAGAGACAGCAAGATGGTACAGACGCAAAATGGCAGCCACATGCGACACAAGCAGGAAGGTGAGGAAAGTCTCCCTTTAAAAGCAGGAACGGAAGGAGCGCCGATCTGGGGTCTCAGTAGGGGCGTCATGAGTTCTGCGCTTGAAGGCAACCCACCATACCCCAGAGGAGCCGGCACGAACCGAGAGGTGGAGATAGCAATTAGGGCCAAGAACTGAAGGCTCCGTGGGGAAGACACTCCTTCACCTGCCCAGTACAGGTCAAGGAGACGATCTCCAGGCACAGTAAACAGCGGAGTTTGCACCGAAAGGCGACACAGGACACCCGCATTGACAGGGGCAGGAACCTGGCGAGACGCGGTGACCTCCAGGAGCAACGCAGTAACCAGAAACTTGGGGGGTTGACCTCCATGTGCTAGCGAAGCAGCTAAAGCAAAATTACGGCGCCCCAACAAGAGAGCACCCGGACGCCCATGCACTGAGGCCCGGAGGCTCGTGGGCAGTAAAAGCAACTCACATGCGACCTGCAGGGATATTACGAGTTCACCACCGAAATCTGAACCAAAAAGTAGAGAACAAGACAGTTGTTCACTTTCCACTGGCTGGCATCCCCCGGGAGCAGTAGTTCTTGGGCCCTTTCGTGAAGGAGGCGACCGGTCGCAAGTTGAACAGAACCTGTAAACATAGCGGAGCCCCAGTGCGACGAAAATATGGCGCAACAGCGCCAAACTAATGGCGCTCAGGCAATGGCCCCATCACGTCAGCAGCCCCTGATGGACCTAGACCAAACTCAAACGTCAGATACTATTACGCCACAAGCGATGTTCGACAAATTGGACAGAGTGCTGGCGGCAATAGAACACTCCCGTATCACAATGGAGGACAGATTTGGGGCCCTGTCCTCGGACCTTGGTTTATTGCGCGACGATCACCGAAAGTTGGCTGACAGGGTGACAGAGGGCGAAAAAATTCTGACCAGCCTTCAACCGCTAACTACAGCACATCAGGACAGTATACAGAGTCTCCAAGCCCGGGTGACTCAGTTGGAGGAGAAGACAGACGATTTGGAGGGGCGATCCCGCCGCAGCAACATCCGAATGATAAACCTACCGGAAGGAGTAGAAGGTTCTCATCCCGAAAGGTACATTCAGACTTGGTTCAAATCATTCACCCCGGACGCTGAACTCACACCTTTCTTCTCGGTGGAAAGGGACCACAGGGTCCCGGCTCGGCAGTCATCCCCGGGGATGACTCCACGACCGCTGCTCCTGAAACTGCTTTATTTTAGAGACGGGGATGCTGTGCTGAGAGCGGCCAGGCAACACGGTCCGCTCCAAGTCGAAGATAAGCGGGTGATGATCTTTCCTGATTAGCAAAGGGCCACTTTCATAGAAGCAAAGAAAATGCTCGGCCAAAGAGGAATACAATACTTGTTGTTTCCAGCCTGTCTTCGAATCACAAACGACGGGGGCACCAAATTCTTTACGGACCCCAAGGCAGTATTTGAGTGGGCAGAGACTAATGTCCCGGGCGGCTCGCAGTGGGAGACAGTCCGCAGCTCAAGGAGATCGAGGGGTCAAGGGGCTCGGTGAAACTGAGAGCACAAGAAGCAAACAGAAAGAACGCAGCCCAGTTGCGGGTCCCCCTAATCTCGAAGAAAAAATAGCAAAACGCAGGAGGGCCATCCAGGCAGCAGCCAAATTGGACATAGCCACAACGGCGTCAGACAGAGAGGATGGCCCACATCTGAGGACAATTCCAGAGAAGACTCGATAACCCCTCCATTGGTGACCGCCCAGACGGCGGACACACTGATCTGAATGAGCCGGCTACTTACAACTAACACTCTTTTTCCCCCTTTATAGCGCACACATGCCGTCTGCGCGACAGTGTCAATCCCAGCGACAAGCACATCGATTTGTAACGATTAGCTTCTTAAGATCAACTTTCCTTCCTACCTGTATACCACACATGCACGCCGTACACACAGCAGCGTTGACCAATACCTCGGCACCGAACGCCCCCACCAGTAATTGCCCTGAAACACGCTAAGCCCACGAACGATACACGCAGCACAATGGGCCCTGCAAGGCCAAAGACTTAGAAAACCAGCAGAGTACACCCCCCACAATACATTAGAACGCAGTTAAACTATACAGTTTGGACGTATCACCAGTTGTGATAGGTCCGTAATGTTGGAACATGGTTCAGCACGATTAGTTGTTGCATCTCCCAGTTGCCTTAAACCTTTACGACTACAAACACACCCGGGGCGAGCGCCTCAATACGTCGAATACGCATGCGGGATGGGAGGGGACAAAAACAGGACGCAACACATTCCATGCCAATTCTCCTGGCTTCCTTCAACTAAAAAGAAGCCATGTCGAATACAACAGAGATTAGCTTCCTGACCTTAAACGTCAGGGGCATGCATACGGCAAGAAAGCGGTATGAAGTGTACTCATACGCGAAGCGACAAATGGCACAGATCATGTTGTTGCAAGAAACGCACCTTACCTCAAAAGAACTAGACCGAATACAGAAGCGCTGGCGGAGTATTTTTTGTGCCACCACCTACCCTGCGTTGGCCCGGGGGGGCGATGATATGGCTTAGACCCGGGGTTACGTTGAAAAGAAACACGTAGGATAGTGGACAGAGAAGGGAGATACGCATTCCTAGAGGGGTTGTTAGACGGGCGACCTCTGTTAATAGGCAGCATCTACGCCCCAAACTCGGACCAAGGGCAATTCTGGGACTCATTATCGACAGTTCTGCCACAATTCACACATGCGCCATGGGTACTAGGGGGCGATTATAATTGTGTATTAGACCTGGCATTAGACCGATCCCACCCCCGAGCTCGGGATCCCCTGCGCAAGCGCAAGCAGAACGATTTCGCCTATGGGTGCAACATTGGGCTTTAGCGGATGCATGGCGAACCCAAAACCCGACCACTAAACTGTACTCCTATCATTCAGTGCCCCACAACCTGCGGGTGCGACTTGATCGGTTTCCATGCTCGCAGGAAATATTACCAATGACCTAGCATACAGACTATCTAGGGAGAGTAATCTCAGATCACGACGCACATCTGTTAACCCTCAGATGGAGGCCGCCTCACCCACCGGTCCCTACTTGGAAACGGCAACGCGAGTGTTTAGGGACCTGGTATTCCGACACGATCACGAGAATAACATCACAGAATACTTTGAGGACAACACAAACACAGCATCCAACAGAATGTTAGAGTGGGATGCTGTTAAAGTTGGGATGCGAGGAGCCTGTATCAGACAAATCACTGGAGCACGCAGGGCACTTGATAGAAGCCTCGAAAAGGCAGAACTCAGATTAGCGTTGCTGACTAAAGCAGAAAAAGCGGGTACGGCAACCCACACACAAGTCACGGAGGCTAAACTAGAATATGAGGAGGGCTTGGCGGACCTGCGGCGGTACAATTTTAAATTATACGCAGCTAAAAGACACAGGGATGGAGACAGATCAGGCACACTTCTGGCCTGGTTGGCCCGTCAGCACCAAGAAATCAGCCCAATTACTGAAATTAGGGTTCCCTTAGGCGGAATCGTAACAGCCCAATCTGACATATTGCGGCTTTTCTGCAATTACTACGCAACGCTCTATCAGTGCCCAGCACGAGACAGCCGAGATGCACTTGCCCGATTCTTAGACCCCCCTTACAATGCCCCAGATTCCGAGCGAGGACGGAGACCTCCTGGAAGTGAAAATCATGCAGTCGGACGTGAAACAGGCGGTCTGCGCACTTACCTGAAATAAAGCCCCGGGGATGGACGGTTTACCCCTAGAATATTATCACACTTTCATTACTCAATTGGCGCCATGACTGACCGCTATGTACGCGGCAGCCCTGGAGGGGGGGGGGGGAATTACCAGGTTCGCTGCGGTAATCTCTTATAGTTTCAATCCCGAAGCCTGACCGGCACCCGACATACTTGGCCTCGTACAGACCAATCACGCTACTCTCCACCGACTGCAAGATCTTGGGCAAGATCCTGGCGGACCGGTTGGGCCCTCTGCTTCTGCCACTCATACACCAAGACCAGAATGGGTTCGTGCCGGGCAGAAATAGGTCCCAGAGTATTCGCAGGCTCTTTCAGGTTCAGGGTCAGGTCAGAGAATGCTACCCCAGGGCGGCCTGCCTGATCCTGGACCTTGAGAAGGCGTTTGATACCCTAGCGTGGCCATACCTCTTCGAAACACTAGGGCGGATGGGAATAGGCCCCACTTTCAGGGCGTACATAAAGCTATTATACACAAAACTCACCTCCAGAATACGACTGGGTAAATAGATCTCCTCGCCCTTCCCAATAGAGAGAGGCCCCAGACAGGGGTGCCCCCTCTTCCCCCCTATTCGCCATGGCTATGGAACCCTTAGCGATTAGATTACGGCGGGAGGGGGTTGCATGGGGAATCCCACTCACAGGAACCACCCACATCGTGTCAATGTACGCGGACGACCTACTACTGTATGTGAGGGATATAGAGTCCGATCTTAGCCCCATAGGAGACATTCTCTCAGACTTTGCAGCCACAACAGGGCTTAAAGTCAATTGGGCGAAGTCTGTTATATACCCCCTAAACCCCCATCTTCCCCCACAGGAGTTAAGATTTGGGGCCTCTCGGTTAGCATGGAGCGCTGACGCTCCGAGATACCTTGGTATCAGGCTTTATCACTCACCGGCTGATCTCTTTGAGGGCAATCACCGTCTAGCCCTGCTGGGAGCCAGGACCCGGGTAAACTTCTGGCAGGCATTGCACTTGGCTACCATCGGTAGAGTTGCTTTAGCCAAGATGGTCCTAGACCCGCAATTTCTATACTATTTTGCCAACACTCCTGTTGTCCCCAGGTGCTCCTTTTTTCGCGAGCTAAACACTCTGCTGTGTTCCCTCATTTGGGGTGACAAACGTCGCAGAGTCGCTCTCTCAAAACTGCAGCTCCCACTGAACCAGGGTGGATTGGGGGTGCCATCCTTTGAGGCCTACTTTTACGCAGCGCAAGGGCAGTGGCTCTCTAGATGGACAGCAGGACGCCACTTAGCAGAGACGGCCACAGGCGAGGAGCACATGTCCGCACAGGCCGTTTGTCGCCTGCTGCTCTCAGGCACACAACCCAGAGCATCGCACTCGATCCAGGTAAAGGTGGCACGGGCATGCATGCTGCGAATACATCACATTTCCGGCAATACCCCGTTATATACCCCTTTGTACCCGCTAGCTGGCCTGCCCAAAAAGGAAGGGTTTTACACTGCCCGCACAATGCAAACCTGGACGGATCACAACATTCTAGAAATTGGATCTCTGTTCAAGGAGGGACAACTGTTGCCGTTCAATCGCCTTTCGGGCGAGACAGACCTCCCCCCAGGACAATTCTTACTACACAGGCAATTAATACTCAGCAGCCGCCATATATGGGATCTCACTGAAGGGGAACCGGCGACGCACCCAGTACTGCACGCAATACTCCACATGGGACTAGGGAGGCACTTAATCACATGGCTTTATAAAACGATTCGGGATCTCACTGCCACTACACTAGCCCCGCTGCGACTGAAATGGGAAGAGGAGATAGGCCGCCCATTCCACGACAAAGAATGCCTGTTTCAAAAATATACAATTTTCCATACTGCACCGCGCTTACCTCACCCCAGAAAGGCTCCAGCTCTTTTATCCAGATGTACAGTTGGTATGCCCGAGATGCCAATCTGCAGACGCGATATTTGTGCATATGTTCTGGTCATGCCCCACACTATGGCCCTATTGGCAGACTATCCACGAGGCATTGCAGGAAATAACAGGACTCAAAGACATCGACACATGGGAAGCCAGTGGGTTGGGGCTCTTTCGTGAACGTAAAACTCTCAAAGTCCAAGCACGCTTTGCCTCCCTAGCTCTTCTATTGGCAAAAAGGGGGATTGCAATGCACTGGATAACCCCAAGCGGTCCCCCCTTAGCAGCCTGGGTGGGAGCAGTCAAGAAATGGGGCTCAGCGGAGGAGGACACATTCAGGAGGGAGGAGGCACAAGGGACACGTAAAAGACACATTTCCATGCAATGGTCCATGCAACTGCATCAGTTCTGCCTGCATAGCGCGGATACGCAGCAACCGGTGCTACTCCCGAATGCCCCTGAGGGCTCCAACTGTGCTGTACAACCCGAGCCCTCTCCTGGCGCAGGAGACGGCGAGCCCCAGTGGCCCCAAGAGTCATGATCAGACGATACCCCTCCAGAACGGAACACTGAGGCAGCACACAACACTATGGCTGAACAGCATTCCCTATGGCTTACGCGTCCATGGCAGAGCCCCTGATCCCATCCCCCAGTTTATGAGGACACACGACGAAGTAGATTCCTTTGTCCCCTAAGGATAAAGTAGACCAACCGGGTCGCCCGACCGAATTCCCCAAGTTTTAACCCCCAGTTAGGCACAGATGCCGGTTGATTCTTCCCTTTAACAAACCGACTTTATATCTCACGATATAACATACCGTTAGGCAAATATCGCAACTTATCAAAACCCACACATTGCCGTAAGATGAGTACAATTCACTTACATTTTCCTTCAGTTTTTACTTGTGACCCCAGTATCTCACCTGGGCTAACGAACCGTAACATACGACTGTTAAGTCTTGATTAATTACCATGTTTTTATGCCTACTTGGCAACCTTCGGGCATGCATGCATTAAATTAAAAACATGTACAAAATTAAAGTTGTCAAAACAATACACAACCCTCCTAATCAGACCAAATAAGGATTCCCACATTGCAAATCTTCTACCATAACGTTTTCCAACCTCAAAGGCCCATAGACTTTAACCCTTTAAGTGCGCCCGTCGGCCAACAGCCGTCGCGAGCACTACCTCGGTAGTGCTGCGCACGTCCGTTGGCCGACGCGGCCCCGCCCACTTAATGTAACGCCCGCGGAATTGCCGCCGCGGTTAAGGTGTTAACAAATGTTTTTCACAAAAAAGAAGACCCACCTACTGCCTTTGTCGTAACCTTTAATAATAAAGGGATCAGATTTGGGGCATCAAACATAACTCTATGACCCAATCAAGCCTATAGCCACTGTCAACGGCTTGCCAAAATAACCAGCTCTAAACCAATGTATTGACTATAAGCGTTTTCCCAGTGCAACAGTGAACAAATTGCAACTATGTAGATTACAGCCGGCAAACATATATATATATATACACACACATATATACACACACACACATATATACACATATACACACACACACACACATTATCTACTGGCGGTCGCCAGTAGATAGTTATAGTTACAACCTATTATCCATAGGAAATCCGCGACATTCTATTTGAAATAACTCTCTTGCCGGTTGACGTATCTTCGCGAAATTTTCAAACTTCGTGGGGCGCTCCGGTCCGCTCCTACCCTGAAAGTCTCGGGGTGATACGTCAGCGGGGGCCGAGAAAAAGGGGGTCCCAAAACGCATTTTCCCCATGCATTTTTCCATAGGAAACTTTAGACACGGCTACAGCCCGAACTGCTGAACGGAATTACACCAAATTTGGCAAAGAGGTAGTTCTTGGTTCAGAAAGAACCCTTTTGTTAAATGGTGTAAATCCGTTCAGTAGTTGCTGAGAAAATCAAAAGTAAAAGTACATATATATCTATGGGCACGGAGGATTCGCGCACCCTGAGCGCACCCTGCGCGCACCGTCCCGATCACGAGCTGCATGTTAATTGGCTGTCAGCTGGCTGTCAACATTCCGATTCAGGAAATGTTGGCAGCCATTTGTCCCTCGGTAGAACCGAGGGACAGAAACAAGTACGCAAAGCGCACAAAGGGGCAGGGTAGAAACACCCTGACCCCTAGGTTTGCTCAGGGGGTCCCACAAGGACCCCCTGGGCAAAAAAAAATAAAAAAACATTTTTAAAAATCGGCAGGATGCGCTCAGGGTGCGCGAATCCTGCCGGAGAAAACATCGAGCGCGGTCTCCCGCGCTCCGATTGTATTTGCCCCGGGTGGCCCAAGTCCCGGGGGCATGGTGGGAGTTTAATTTTATGTGTGGGGGGCCTCAAGGGCCCCCAAGCCCGGGGACCGCCACCCCCGGGGCTTTCTTTTAAAAAAATTAAACAGCCTGTGTGGGGGCTCCAGCCCCCCACACGCCCGGGACCGCCACCTCCCGGGGCACTAACAAATTAAAATGGGGGTCCGTTTTGGACCCCGAAGCCCGAGGACCACCACCTCCCCGGGCTGTGCTGATGTAGGGAGGGGGGCCGCGCGGCCCCCCTCCTGGAGCCCTTGATGGCCCTGGGGACCACCACCCCCCAGGGCCGGCTCCTGCAGTGTCCCGGGGTGCCTACAGAGCTGCGTTGCAGAGAGGTGTAAAAAGGGGTGTGGCCTCTCTACACGTCTCTGCAACGCAGCCCCCTGGCGCATATTGGAGGTTCCTGGTGGGCTAGTTGGCCCCTAGGGACCCTCAGGATTCAAGGGGACTTAATCCCCCAACTTAAAACGCGCCACGGGGCGCGTTTGCACAGAATGTCACCTCAGGCCCCGCCCCTCCCTTCACCATTGTGCAAATATTCTTCTAAAATCATCCGAAATACGAATTCCGATTTACTCACCTGTTATCAGGAGAGACCTCAGTGCTGTATCTTTCAGCCCAGTACTGGTCCTGAAAAGTAATTTTAACCGTACTTACCAGTAACTTGAATTTCCTTCCATAGGCTAACATTGACTGGTTTCACTTGGAAATTCTTCTAAGTGTGGAGTTTTGGAACTTTAAAATATTCCTCTAAAATCAGCCGAAATACGAATTCCGATTTACTCACCTGTTATCAGGAGAGACCTCAGTGCTGCATCTTTCAGCCCAGTACTGATCCTCAAAAGTAATTTTAACCGTACTTACCAGTAACTTGAATTTCCTTCCATAGGATATCATTGCCTGCTTTTGCTGAAAAAGTTTCTAAGTGTTGATTTTTGAAACATACAAATATTCCTCTAAAATCAGCCGAAATACGAATTTTGATTTACTCACTTGTTATCAGGAGAGACCTCAGTGCTGCATCTTTCAGCCCAGTACTGGTCCTGAAAAGTAATTTTAACCGTACTTACCGGTAACTTGAATTACCTTCATAGGCTAACATTGACTGGTTTCACTTGGAAATTCTTCTAAGTGTGGAGTTTTTGAACTTTATAATATTCCTCTAAAATCAACCAAAGTACGAATACCAATTTACTCACCTGTTATCAGGAGAGAATCCAGTGCTGCATCTTTTAGCCCAGCACTGACCCTGAAAAGTAATTTTAACCGTACTTACCAGTAACTTATATTTTCTTCCATAGGAATCCATTGTTTGGTTTACAGCAAAAAAGTTTCAAAGTGTTGATTTTTACAAACTACAAATATTCCTTAAAAATCAGCTGTATGACTTAAACGCATTCTTTCAACTGTTTACAGGAGATGCACCAGTGCTGGATCCAGGATCCAACACTGAGTAAGAAAAAGTAATGATAACAGTTTTTACCTGCTAAGTGAATTTCCTTCCATAGGATAACATTGGTGATTCTATGAGAAAAAGTTTCTAAGTGTCAACTTTTAAAATACAATAATATTCCTTAAAAATCACGACTGTAACCAAAACGCTTTTACTCAACTGTTTACAGGAGATGTACCAGGACTGAATCTAGGATCCAGTCCTGTGGTTAGAAAAAGTAATCCATAAAGTAACTAATTGCATTTAACTAGAAATTCACATTGAGCTGAATGTTGCATTGTGTTTGAAAATGTGTTGCCCATTGCAACAACTGTAACTACTGTACTTAAAAGTCTATTGCCTATGTGCAAAGTATTTAAACTAAAGTAATTCATTCTGAGAAAGTATTTTTTGTAATGTAATGTATAATGTAATTACAATGTAATTTAAAAAATAAAATATGTAAAAAAAAATTGTTTCTAAAAATGTAGTAAATCAGTATGAAAAAAATTAATATAACAATTAATACATTTAAAAATTGTCATTTACAAAACCTTTGAAATTCACTGAAAAAACCGTAGGTATCAGGCACGTTATAGTTAGAAATTAGCATTTAAAAAACCTTTGAAATTCACTGAAAAAACCATAGGTTTCAGACACGTTATAGTTACAAATTAGCATTTAAAAAACCTTTGAAATTCACTGAAAAAACCATAGGTT